>CM065423.1:32760528-34005764 GCA_033060865.1 Dorcus hopei | reverse complement strand
ACGGACTTTTCGACACCGACCTTCTCCGCCGGATTGTATCTCGTTGGTTTTTCTTTTTTTCAACCTCATCTTGACAGATAGCGAAGTGTCAAGAACCAGCTTTAATTATGTTTATTTAGTGTTGTCCTAAATGCCCTTTTGCGTTAATTTAACTGAATAAGTTTGAATATTTACTTTTTGCATTTTGTAAACGAAAGGCAGATCTGTTTCTCGGTTAAAATTTTAATTAATTGGTATACCGTTTAGTATTTTCTTGCTCAACTTATTGAGACCCCGTCTGGGTTTTACGATTTGCTTATGTTTATTGTTTTAAATTTTTGAGTGACACTAAATAAAAACAAGTGTACTCAGCCGGTGATTTTTATTTTATTCCCCCTTTGCTTCGGGGTTACGTGTAACCTCGATCTATTCTTCAAGAGTTAGCCGGCTGTGTTGGAGAATTTAATTTGCCCTCCTTAATTTTCCTATCCTTCAGGTAGGTAGCACGTGTTTTGGTTTAGAGGACGATTTTTTCAAGGACTCAAGGACAGACTTATCAGAACATTTCTAAAAAACTTTATGTTCTTTGAATGATCGATTTTTATGTATTTGAAGCGCTGAATTAATTAATTTCATTAAACTGTTCTAAAGGGTCTTCGAAAATGTTCTAGAAGAAGCAGTATCAAATATAAATAATGACAGGGCATACTAATTCAAATTCTAAACAATGATTACAGTGCACCCAGCAAAGGATTTTCGTACAGCGTTTTAGGGAATTCTATTGCTGGACAAAACTGTAAATAATAATTATTTGTTATACAAGATGGTAAAATTATTCTTTATCGGTTGAGTGAATTAATTCTCACGAATCGATAATTAAATTTTATCGTCGTGTAACATACTATTTTTTTCTATAGCGAACCTTAAAGACAAAATAAATAAAACGTCTCAAAATCGCGTTGTATGATCATGATCCCGGTAATTAGTGTGGGTTGTTACTATGGTTATTACGAAAATTGTTACTTTATCTACCCTTGCTGTTAAAATTACGTTTTATCGACTGTTTTGAAGTAACAAAAGCACATATTAACGTTCGCTATAGAAAAAACACACTATTGGTGGATTTCACAAACGTTACTTAAATTTAATCAAGCGTTAAAAGTAAACGTTGCTATGGTTACATGTGCTGAAGGTATAGGAATGATTATTCTTAATCAATGATTAAATTTAATCGGCTTTTATGAAACCCAGCATAAAGGTGCAGATAGACATGCGAGAAAACTTGCGCGAGTTACTGTCTGACACTGATGTCGCGAGTTACTTGCGACAAATTTCGCGTAAGTTACTCGACTCGCAACTCTATTTATATCAGCGACATCAGTGTCGGACAGTTACTCGCGCAAGTTTTCTCGCATGTCTATCTGCACCTTAAAGGTCTTCTAGGATTAAAGTTTGATGTATACAATTTTCTTTCATTTCTTCATTTTTCTCTGCATTTTGCAATGCCCTGTTTCTTAATCCGTCTTCTCTTTCCTCCACTTAGTTCTTTTTGGATCTTTCCCCTTCCTCTCTTCGTGTGTCTTCTTTACATTATTCTGGTCGGTGACCGCTCTACATGTTCTAACTATTTTACACTCTAACGGTCTCTCAATAGCACTTGTATATTGCTTCCTTACTTGTTCGTGAAACCTTTGCACAGTGTTTCCGACAACATCATAGAAAATAGTACCATAAATAATGTGTGTTCAATAATTAAAAAAAAGAGACGAGCAGGCTGTAACATTCTTGTAAATTTCTGTAACAAAATTCGTTGTCTTATTCACTAATTATCATCGAGACCTATTTTCGAATAAAAATTGATGGAAATTGGACATATTCTGTGGGAAAGTACTTAGAAGAATTTCGTGCAGAATTACCTAAAACTGCGGTAATTTTTACAAACTTTAAAGATACATTACCTCCTTGTGTGCAACTTTGTCAGGAAACTAGAAGTTTAACCAGAAAAAAGGGTAGTGGAACGCCAGTAAAGCGTATCTTGGAAAATGTTAACGCCGTTGGAGAACTAATGGATAATGAACCTAGCACCTCAATTCATCTCTTATTCTTATCACAACAAGTAAATCTTTCAGTAGCGATGTTACGTAAAGACGGAAACCCGTATCCTTATAAAATACCTGTCACTCAAGGGTTGTTGCCTGCTGATTTGCCACGAAAACTAGAATTTTGCAACTGGTTTTTAAATATCCTTAATATTGACGATCATGCACTAAGGATTTTGCATAATTATGTTTGTGGAAATTTCTTTGCATCCTGATTTCGACAGCTGTTAGTGGTCGAAGGATAATTGGACCAATATTCTGTGAAGGTAAGTAATGAACTTACAGATACCCTATTTTACATTAATATTAATTTGAATGTTGAGGAATATTGACAGGAAATTTTACAACCATTTTGGAGGAAGTACGTGATGGTGAATTGGAACAGGGACGTCAACAGGATGGAGCAGCCCTTCATTGTACACGGGAAACTTTAACCACGTGCAAATCATATTTGTTTGAAATTTACCACATACACGATCAATTTTGAAAGTGAGATGACGCTTTACTATTACAAAGCTGTCAACCTTGTCAAGTCTCATAGCATTTTGGATTCACCACTGTGGAGTACTCTTGGCCGATACTTCAGTCACTAAATCTATGGTTTATTTCCATGTCTACAGTTGTAAAGGCTGGACCGTGTTCGTACATAAATTTATTTAACACAAGTTGAACTTTAAAAACAAATTGAAATAAACGGATAGACAATACAAAATTATCGTCTGGGTTATTAGAGGGCGACGTCTCTGGTAATGTATTTAGTGACGGATCTCAGCGGTCTTGATTCTCACTCTTCTCCTTTCAATGACGGTCTTCGTTTATGTAGGTAGAGGATGGAATGCGTAAGAACTCTTCAAGACGATCAAATACCTGGTGTATACATCTTCTCCTCTTCTACAACAGATGGCTTTGAAGGTGTTGATGAATATGTGGAGTGTGAGTGGTCTCTTCAAGACGATCAAATACCTGCTGTATACATCTTCTCCTCTTCTACAACAGATGGCTTTGAAGGTGTTGATGAATATGTGGAGTGTGAGTGGTCTCTTCAAGACGATCAAATACCTGGTGTATACATCTTCTCCTCTTCTACAACAGCTGGCTTTGAAGGTGTTGATGAATATGTGGAGTGTGAGTGGTCTCTCGACAATGGCTGCTCAAGAGGTATGTGTGTGATAGTGAAGCTTCCTTCAATGGCTTTGGATGTGCTTCCGACAAAAGCTGCACAGAAGGCTGTGGATGTGCTTCCGACAGTAGCTGCACAGAAGATGTTGGATGTGCTTCCGACAATAGCTGCATCGTAACGTGCTTCGTTGGTCATTAAGCAACGTGCGAGCCCCCACAAGACAATTGTTTCTACGGAAATAGACCAAAGATTAAAGTTAACCAGTGATTGAAGTACCAATCCTTAGAGTATTTCCGTCTTCTTTTATTACATAAGGTTAAAGGAAGATGAGAATAGAACAGTGAATTAATTGAATACACGATGAATTTGATAACCACCAAGGATCCAAATAATTAATAACAGATGGTGCAAACATAAATCCAATGTACATAAGATCACCAAGGTCCTGTGAGAGCTGTCACAACAATGTAATATCGTGACTGCTACTTCTTTTATTGTGATAGCCTACCCCAAATGATTTTAAGTTTGATACAAATACTTTTGGCTTCTATAATTTTTCTTTATATACGTTTTAAGTTTGAAGGTTCTTTTTTTTAATTTTGTATGCTGGTGGAGACAATAAGTCAACGTGAGCCCGGAGATGACAAACCCACAATGCAATTGGCAAAGCCCGCCGCAAATGCAAATGTGGATCTTTGTATTCACGGGTGTTCGGTGAGAATATTCCGAGTTGAGGGTTTACCTGCATTACCCTGGGACGCCTGAATACCAAACTGCTATAATTACGTATTGATTCGTCTGAGATCCCGAAAATAAATCTCCCATCTATATTCTAAGATAAGTCACACACACAAACATCGGCCGATATTTGCGAGCGAGTCTATTTCAGCAGCCAATCTAGGCTCGTAGTGAGATCATCATCGGTGTTCTCCTGCTCTGTCCGCTTTAATAAGACGCCGGAGGGTGCCTCCGCCAGCACGTATTGATCACGCGGCCCCAGCTTCACCCTCGCGCGGACAAAGTTTCACTTCGCTCCCTTTCAGTGCGACTCAAATATATCTCTTCATTGGCCGGCATTGAATTGACTCACGGTACCTGTGCTGCGATGAGAATTCTTCCGATTCCTCGAGTGGCCTTATGTAGCTTTAATTAAATCTCTATCTACAGTACTTCCAATGAAATATTCAGCGAATTCAGTGGGTACGAAAGCTTTTAAAAGCTGCTTCGACGTCCTTATCTCATCGAGATTTTCATTGAGGGCCCCACGTAATTAAATATAAGAGGACGGGGGATCATAGGAACAAAAATTATCGCGGGAATTTCCGGGTGAAATACTTTCACAAACGGCACTACGTCGGGCAATTAACCAAATGAGATCGGTGTTTAGTCTGACCACATTATTCTACGAACCGGAAATCTCTAGGGGAATGCAACTTATGCAGTCCGAAGGAGGAACAACTACGGCTGCTAATGCAGCTATAACTACTAGAAACCAACATTACTTCTTACAAGAACTACCATACGGAGTTACGATAGTGCACAGAGGGCACTCGGGTGTAGGTGAACTTAATTAAATTCGTAAATGCGCTCTCGTATTACGTTATCAAATCATGTCGCCCCTTTTCTAGGACAGTTATTTATACATTCTGCTCGGCTATGTTATACATTGCTGATTTAAATTCTTTCTCATCACATGAAGAATCTCCGGCTACCCTCTATTTTTAATATTCTACATTTTTTTCGTTTCATTTACGCGAACGAATTCTTTCATTTATATGCAGTTCTTCTATTTATATTCCGGGCTGCTCCGAACATGTTCTGTATTACTCTGTATGTAAATGAAGTGACCTCATATGCAGATACTCGAAACTAATCAATTTACCAAATTACTAAATGTTTTTATTTTTGGTTGGGAAAAAAATCAATCTTAATAATTTCAAAAAGAAAAAACTTTAATCTTACATTATTAGTAGGTCCATACGCACAAATTACAAGATATCATTTTAACGACATTTAAGAAGCTTAGGTTGAATAATAAAATGGACCAATATTATGTGAAGGTAAGTAATGAACTTATAGACACCCTATTTTACATTAATATTAATTTGAATGTTGAGGAATAATGACAGGAAATTTTACAACCATTTTGGAGGAAGTACGTGATGGTGAATTGGAACAGTAAATAAAATGAAAGGTTGAAAAAAAATTAGAACAGTGCAACAAGTTACATTAAATTGGAAGATTATTAGTAAAATACGAGGAAAATGAATACATAATTAATATGGAACATTATTAAGTGAAAGACAAACAAAAGATAATGAAGAACAAATTTAATGGAGTGCAGAGAAGAGAGACGAGAACACGTGACGACAATAGATTGACCAAAAAGCTGCTTCCAAATGACCTCCAGGGTGACACCAAACATATAGAAAAGAGAGGCTAGTCTTCCATAGCGCAAGAGCGAGCGAGAGAGGAAATTAAATGCGTCAAGCAAGACCTAATGTAGGGTTCACACTGATGTAATTTCTTGCTTGCAATTTTTTCCGAGCATTCCTTATGAATCGTATGCGATATACATACATAGCATTCACACTATTGGAAATTTTAATGTGCCGGTAAATACAAACATAACAATAACAAATTCTTGCATTTACCAGAGAAACAAAACAATTATTTTTAAGAGTTGGTACGAGTAAAGTAGTTACTAGAATTGCTTCTTCAAATTGCTTCTTCACTGAATTAGAACATGTCCTAAATGCATGCAGTTCATCGCATATACGTATGAAACTGCATACACCTTTGCACAGTGTGAGCACAAAATTTCGTGCAATTCGTCGTCATGCAGGGAATTGCTGCGAGAAATTGCATCAGTGTGAACCCTGCTTAAGACTTTCGCAACAAATAAAAAAATCTAAAAATCAATGATAATAAAATTTATTTCAATAACATCCCGTTTTTCCATCTCTTAATAAATTGTCTAATAGTTATTAGACGAATAACTACCATGGAAACCATTCATAAATATCAATGAACCATTCAAACATATCGAGTTATTCGTCGAATAACTTTAATAGACAGAGGAAAAGACCTAGAGTACACAGTACAAGAAAACCCTAAAGTACAGAATACAGGAAAATATAACGTACAAGAAATACGTCAAAAATATACCTGGGTGCTTAAAGGATGGCGAAACAGAGCCATTCTGCACTATTCAGAGACACGCTTTGAGCAAGGAAAAATGTTTAAAAAAGTCTATCTCATGATTCGTAAATAACTATTACCGTCGTGTGTAAGATTCTATTTTTTTTCTATACCGAACGTTAAAGACAAAATCTAAAGAGAGCAATCACTTCTCAAAATGGCGTTGTATGATCATGATCCCAGTAGCTAGTGTGGGTTGTTGCTATGGTTACTTGTTACTCTATCTACCCTTGCTGTTAAAATTCCGTTTTATCGACTGTTTTGAGTTGGACAAAGTAAAAAAAAAGTAGATTACTTATTTTGCGTCTCGCTCATCTATTTCAAGAAATCTTGTATTTACATTATTTCCATGACAACGGTCGTACTTTTCTCTTTTAATTAGAGTGTAGAAAATGTATTTGTTACTATGGAAACCACGCCTGATATGGTCTTTTTATGATTTTTAGATGAGATACAAAATACATAAACTCATTTATGCGAGAGAGACTGCAATACTAGCCGAGGGTAAGTCTAGAGTGTCTTTTATGAACACAGCCTAGCCGATCTGAGCGAGAAATTCAAATTTGACGCAATCAAGGAGATTTGTATCATAGACGCGAGGCAAAAATTAATTACATACTTACATTTTCTTATGTCAAAGAATTTTAATTTAATTGTTATTAATCACTATTGTTAATTGCGGCTAATTTTCAGTACATTCATTTTAGTTTTATTGCAAATTTTTGTAACATAAATTACAGGTTCCTGTAATGTGAAGAGTGACGTTTTAAACCGATTTGAGCGAGAAATTCATATTTAACGCAATCAGGGCGATTAGTTTCGTAAACGCGTAACAAACTGAATTACTTACGTTTTCTTGTGTAAAAGAAATTTAAATTAATTGTTATTAATCGCTATTTTTAACTGCGTTTAATTTTCAGTACATTTATTTTTGTTTTATTGCAAATTACATAAATTACAGATTCCTGTAGTATGAAGAGCGATGTCATGAACACTTGATGAACACTAGCCGATTTGAGCAAGAAATTCAAATTTGACGAGGTTATAAGATTGGAATTTGAAATTTTTATTATTTACCAATTCTCCAACAATTTTTGCAGTGAAAGACATATTTAAAATGATGTTCAACAATAATTTTTATATAAAGTCAATAAATAGTACCTTCATATATATTTTTTTAACTGAATATGTATTTTTAAAGTTGGTTGTTGTCCGATGAAAATAGTATCACAAAATCTTTAAACCGGACACTAAATAGCGCACAAAACACTTAACGAACGACGGCGAAACGTTAAGTGTTTTGTGTGCTATTTAGTGTCCGGTTCAAAGATTTTGTGATGAATATGTATTGTTTAATGTCGGTTGACAGAAACATAATCAGGAGATAGAATTTTTTAACATTCTTCCCATGCTCAGCGGTGTCCCGGAATAGTGCAGATGGGCACTGTTTCGCCATTTTTTAAGCGTCCTGTATATATAAGACCCGGTCTTTCCATCTGTCGATTCACAAATAACTTGATTTCTCTGAATAGTTGTTTAATTTTATGAATTGTCTCCATCGTAATTATTCGCCGAATAACTGTTAGTCAGTTTATTTAGGCCCGGTCTTTTCATCTCCAATTAACTTTATCTATACTCTGTTTTGTAATTAATTCGGAGGAGTACTTTGAAATATTGGCGCTAAAAATGAGCTTTGTCATGGATGGTTACCGGCCAAACGAGCTTTGTCATTGGTAGTTACCGGCCAACTACCAATGACAAAGCTTGTTTTTAGTGCCAAAATTTAAAGTACTCCTCTAAATTAAAAAATAGAGTAAAGTGATTAATTCCCATAGTAACGATTGTGATCACAGTTGTTACTATAGGAATAATTCGTCAGATAAAGTTAACTGGAGATGAAAAGACCGGACCTAAGAGATAGAAAGACCTATCCTTACTATCCTTTAGAATTAGGTTAGAAGGAAAGAAAAAACTCTAGATAAGGAGTTACAAAGATAATTGATAACCGAAATCTTTACAACCATAAGTACTACCAAAGAGTACAAATGTCAATAGTATTTAAGTATAATTGTAAAATTAGATATAATAACTTACTCGTAGCCATTCAAGAGAAAGTATGTTCATAAAGAGCTTGTGCTTTCGTTCTTTATTAATTCATTAACATTGGAACTATCAACTGTAAAATTGATATCAACAGAAGAGTTCAAAATTAGAAATTTTGTTAACCTAAAAAGTTTACGATATCAAGAAAAGAATGGGCCCCAAAACAGATCCCTGAGGTAGGTACGTCAACATCCAAATAACCTTCGATAGATAGTTGGTTAAATGAAAGCATTCACATGATAAGCTCTTGAATCGAAACTGCACTGTCCAAAATAATCAGGAAATGTCAAGTGCTATGGTTATATCGTGAAGTTATATGGTAAAAAAGTTGACAAGTATTAAGTAATTTGCATCGTTACATAAACAAAGAGAAAGGGGAACGATTCATTACATAATAAATTTAAAAATTCCTTTGAATAATATTAATAAACATTACATCTTCTTTCAGAAGCAATTTCAGGCAGTTGGAGCATCCACATCGATACCTGTCGAGGAGTACTTGTCTTTTTAAAGCGTTTTCAACAGAATTTACAAAATGACTTATTTGTGTAGAGTCCTCGTGTTGTTATTACATTGCCTCATAGTTTTGAATGGTGCAATTGAGTTCATCCCCAATGCTCTGCGTTCTACACGAAGACAAATCGAACCATAAGAGATGTATTAAAAGCTTCTATAAAATCAGAACTATCTTGTGAGTTATGTTTCTGAATGTATTTTTGCAATAGTTTTATAATGATATACAACGACAAGACTTGGCATTATTTGCATGTCATTAAGATATCGATCGAAGCAGTATACAATTTTTCAAAATCAGCTGGAGATATTACCGATGTCAAGCTAAACAATTAAAAATGGAAATGACAACGCGAAACGGAATTATTAAAGTTAGTGTTGGAAATTTATAGCATTATCGCATTACGGATTTGGTATTCTGCCAATACTTTCGCGATCCTCGGTTTCCGGCGATATACTAACGTTACAGGAATTAATTTTGAAAGCGTTAAACCAAGTTAAAGTTTAACACGTAAATAACGTGTTGCGCTTTGGTCTTCGCCTGCGGTCATGTTGCTAAACAAAAATTGAAAGAATCTGCTGAAAATTCCAAAAGAAAAGTTTTCAAATTCATCAACATTTTTTATTTATTTTTTTATAAACTATGCTTTTCGTAATATACAGTCGCACCTCCATAACTCGAACTTCCACAACTCGAAACTCTCTGTAAGTCGAAATTTACTGATGTCCCTGCACATTGTGTATAATTGAAATCTCTTTCTTTAACTCGAAATTTCTATAACTCGAAGTAACTTTCCGGTCCTTTGAGATTTGAATTATGGAGGTTCCACTGTATTAACATTCATTCTTGAAACTGTAGAAAGCTTTGACACAAAATAAATATTTTTCCACCTGGGTATTCAGTTGAGTATTTATAATGGAGGCAGACAAAGAACAAAATTGAATTCAACTCGGAAGAAAATGTCATTGAACTTTGACCTTGTAGGAAGTAGAACAAAAGTAAATGATCAAACTATTAAACTACTAAGGCCCAGTTGTACAATGCCAGTTTAAATTTAAGCTGAAGCTTAAGCCGATAACTACAATTATTTCAACAATTGTTAAGGGTTTAAGCTTTAGGTTAACGATAAGCTGGAATTGTACAACTGGGCCTAAATTAATTAGAATGTTGAATATTATAATTAATCAATCTGCTCTTGAACTTTGACGTCGTGGAAAGCGAAACAAAAGGAAATTTCTAAACTTATTAAATATCTAAATTAGTGCATTCTCAGAAGTTGACTTTTTGTAATTGTATAAAATCTAGCAATTCATATTTGTTTCATCGTCGCTATAGATACTGCGCATAGATAACATGCAATTATTGAAAGATTTAATGTATGTGCGCGTGCATTTTCAAGTCACAATGAAACATACTATATGTATGCTTATTGACGTTAATACATATCTTTTTAAAAGCATGACATTAGAAAATTAAGTCTAATATACGATTTGACATACGAATCAGAAAATAATGAATCAGCAGAAGATATAAGGGCATCTCACAAATGTTTGTAACTTAAGAGAAATGATGACCCTTGATGATATTTACAATGATTAATTGGTATCTTTCTAATCTGTGATTCAAGTATCATGGACAACTAATCCTTTGAAGTATACAAAGTATACAGTTCAATGTAAATTATATTCAGTTTAATAAGGATGTAATTTATCCTTGTTGTAATCCTGTTGAAGTTAAAGAACATTTCAACAAGTTTTCTATTGCCTACTTTTTTTTTCTAAGTGTGTTTTGAATTTATGGCAGCAAACTGAATCGATTTCCAGTTATGTTGGAGTTTTTCCAATGATAATGTAAATAAAACGGTGATTGCATGTATTGGAATTGAACCAGACCGTAATGAACCGTAAAATCCGTCTTATCTAAACTTCGAGCACGTTATTGTGCCCCGCCGAAATAATGCATTCCCGGATTTATACGCACGAGGACATCTGCACCGCGAAAAGTCGGCCCTTTGTTTCTGCCAAAAACGAATTTTTATTTCGGCCGTCCTCGTCCGTTCGCCGGAATAAATTCCTCCATTGTAAATTCTAATAGTTAGAAATTTTATACGCGCATAAAGCAAGAGAGAGAATGCAATTTCCATATATTCCATTAAAAAAGAGGGTTCGTTGTTATTGGCATTGTGTTCGTATCAGGACTGTGTGTTTCAGGCGCGTTGGCCGCCGCACGGCTGCATTTGATAGCTGGATAATACGCTGGCCCAGCTTTTATTATTTTTACTAGCCATTGTTTTCCGTTTTTAGTATTTTTATTTATGACTTACCTTTTCATTTATCTACTTTTTAAATATGCGCGGCCACTCATCATAAATTTGATTATCACCACGGCGCGGCGCAGCTTCGAAATAAAAAGGGAAAATAAATTACGCGTGTATCTTAAAGTTGCGCCAGAAAAAGAAACTTGTAGATACAAAAGAGTCTTTTTCGGAAGCCTTGTTAAGAAGTTCCTGCTTTGAGTAATGTGTTCCGAGTTCCTTCCAAAGAAAATAATTCACATTCAATTGTGGAAGACTACTAACTGAATTGCGAGGAGTACATTCTCATAACCCTTTGTCGGGATGGAGCCGCCTTAGCTGAAATGAAATGCTTCCATCCGTAACTTTCATACCGCAGGCCACCGCTTAAATCCTTACCCTCTCTTTGATGATTCCGTTTGCTAAGTCTGCTATGCATTTCGTGTTACAAATTTGATTGTGATGATAGCAACACCCCCTTAACGTTAAACCGAGTGATATGGAGGAGGCTTTGTTTTACGAACGGCGCAGATGTGTTTGGAAATTGTCTTGAAGAAAGTTGTTATACGACTAAGATGAAGAAGAGAATAAAGAGAAATAGAGAAAGAGGTGGTGGTGAGGGACTGCAGTGCGTCTGTTTATGGTAAATGTTTGACGCATGTAACCAAGTCTGTAGTTAGTAATGATATACGGGGTTAAGGGAGGCGCTTGACCTTAGTATTACTTTTTGCGGCTTCCACAGTTTCACACTTGTAATTATAATTGTTGCCAAGTTGACTGTTAAATTTACTATGCGCTTCTGAGGTTTCGTTATTATCCACTTGAGTTAATTGCTTCTCTTTCTTTTTTCTTTGTCTCCGTCGTAAACAAAACTACTAAAACTCGAGCACGATCGCGTGGATGTAGTTTTCGTTTCTCAACTTACCTGTTGGGCAAGTTTACTAGTAGTTGCGCCCAGAAGGGCCGCAAGTCGGCGGCAGAACTAGTGATGAGCCGGCACGTTGTATCAACTTTGCTCCAGACAGCTCAGACAGCATCGATCGTGCACTAACAATAACTTGTGCTGGATGACATGAACACTTTCTGTGACACTGAAGCACTTAGTCTGGATGGGTTTTACCTAAGAATACCAAGCGTATGGGTCTACCAAGATAGGTATGAGATGGAACAGTTTAGAAATGACTATCAACAGTTGTTTAGAAATTTTCCACAAAGTTTAGTCACTAGCATGAGTTTTTCGCGTGTGAGGTCGCGGGTCAGCCAGGTCAGTCTTTACCGCTTCATGCTAGCAGCACACTGAACCACGAAGCTGACGTCAGATGAGAGCGGCGTCTACTATCGAGCACGGGCGGCGCTGTGCGGCCACGAGGGTGCCGGCGAAAGCGACGCCTGCGCCACCAAGACGCGTGCGCTGCCACACATGTCGAGACGCATGCAACCCATACACCTGACTACGACTTACTCCATAAATCAACCACCGAGATCTAACAAATTTTTAAGTATTAATGCCGGTTCACAATAAAACGCTTTGCTCCTTCCGAGCTTTCGCTCGTCGAGGAACCGGTGCCATCGACCCTCCACAACCTTTACTCGGATAACACGCACTATCCCTTTACGCGAATGGATCTCGTCTTGCGAACTTTCTTACCGCACAGAATTCTCAAACAAACCAAATGCAAATTTAATTACAAACGGCATTCATATTTTATACCAGCAGCACCAAATAGTTTTCCCTTGCAACCTAATAATAGAAGTCACTGTTTATAATTATTATTACATCAAGTGATCCTAAGTTTTTATGTGATCATATTGTTTTAATTTCTGAGACTACTTGATGAAGACAAAAGGTGATGAATCTAAGAGGTAAAAAGAAACAAGAACTGATGTGTTGGCATATGAAATCAATATTATATTTTATTTGATGATGACGCAGTATAAGCGAAGAACTTTAAAACAGTTTAAATATTTGGGGCATGGAAATCTCCAAAACCTTTGTGAGACTTCTGCCACATCCTCATCATGGGTTTGACCAATTTCCTCTTACCAACTTTGCCTCTCCAACTTAAATCAAATGGAGGTTTTCTACATATATGATATTTATTGATTTATTAATTTTAACACCTGAACGGTCCCGTGGTAAGAGGGCCGGCCTTGCAATCGCATGGTCGTCTGTTCGAACCGCACTCGGGATTTTTCTCGGGGGTGGTCGGTATCGACTGTAGGCACCCTTCAGTGTTGGGGATAAAATTCGACACTGCTTCCCCTTAAACGCCGAGAAGGTTGGAAGTAACAAAGACATGGAACACTTTACACACACTCAAATACACTCCCGCTCCTGAGGTCCTGACAAGTCTTTGACTTAGGACCCCGTTAGGCAACCACCACAGATAAAAATAAATAAATAAATAACTAGTTTATCCAAAAGTACCAATTGTGAACGAAAGATTATAAAACAGTTCAAGTAAGTAAATCTTTGCGATATTTCTGTCAAACCCTCACGTGGAAAATAAAGGCTTTTCTCTATTTCTTTATCTTTCCAGCTATTTGAGCCAAAACGTTTTGAAAAGTTACCACACAATTTTGTCACTGTCGATTCCTGTCGAAAAAAATACACGCACTATCTTTTTAGGTCACTAATCTTATATTCTAAACTTTGCTGACACATAGAATCCCCTGAAGTATTAAATGTAAATTTAATTACAAAACTCTCATGTTTTATGTTATCAATGTGAAATGTTTTCCCCAGCGGTGTTGTTTTAATCCGATGCTACGGAATGGTATTAATAAATTTGTTTCGAGGAAAACCGTTGTCATTTAAACAAATCATACTTGAAAGGTAAATTAAATAAATACGTAAATATAGATAAATATGTAACATGTGTCCAACAATTATTGTGGTCCTGGGTGGCTGTGGAATCAAACATTTTTAACTAATTATTGTTTCAAATGGCAATGAAACATTAAATACGTAAAGAAACATTTATTTGTTGTTTAACAGTCAATATTTGAGACGTCAAGTCACCCAGGACTACAATAATTGTTGGACATATCGTCGGGTTACTGCCAAAACAAGACGACTCCATTTTTGGAACTTTTGAGAAGTCGTCCTTTGACGAGTTCAAAATTGCAGCTTAAAATGGAGTTGGATTATTTCGGCCAATTGTTTCTCCTGCCTTAATGTTTTGTTTTGATTTACATGGTTTTAAAAATTTTGTAAGTATGTTTTTTGAGCATTTTTTAATCTAACGGAGCACTTAACTCCGAATTGACAACAAGTGGAGTTAGCTTGTTTTTGCAGTAACCCGTCGATATTGTTATATTCACCAAACTAAAAATGGTTTATTAAAATTTCATCGTCGTTAGATTTTCCTAAGATTCGATTTAAAAAGGGAGGACTATCTAGATTTCATAGGCTAGATGATGGTTTTTATAGGGTAATTAAGGAAAGTCTTCTGACTCAGATTACAAAGCGATCGCCGATTCCCCCTCAATTTCTTTGATGGAAGCCCATCAAGGACTGGTTGTGTTAGTTACTTCCCAGATTTCTGGGTGACCTTAACTAATTAATCACCAACGAATTAATTGATAATCATAAGTAGTGGTTGTAGTTTTTCTTTTAAGATCCGCACTTGCCCAAGCGTTTTCCAGCTTAATAGGGAGACGTCTTCGGCTAATGTTACATATACTGCTCCCAGTGACTGCTATCGAATTTCTGGATGTTTTTCTTCTCTTCAGTTTTCATTGTGAAAATCGCGAAAGCGTAGAAAACCCCGTTCACATATGGTTGCCCAACGGAAAGCCAAGTCCATTGTCAGCACACCCTGCTAACTCGACCATTCAGCTACTACGTTATGGTAGTAATATCGTAGATCAAAAACGAACAGTACTTACATGGGTAGGATGAATAATTTTTGGCTTAAGATGGAAGACGACTAAGGGCCAGTTGTACAACGCCAGTTTAAATTTAAGCTGAAGCTTAAACCCTTAACAACGATTATTTCAACAATTGATGTGAAGGGTTTAAGCTTTATCTTAAAGTTAAGCTTGAATTAATAACTGGGCCCTAATCTTGAATAAAATTCGTTTTCATTTTTCTACATAACCTCCATATAGCTCAAAAAATTTGGAAAATTTTAGGAAACGTAGAAGATTTTCTTTGTTTCAATAAATCTGGTCCAACGATGCTTAAGAGGTTCTACGGCATCCTTGTTTAAGTCCTCAAAATAACCTTTGGTGGCCTCAATTACATGAAAATTTGTTTCATATTTCTTCATGTTTGGGAAAAAGCTGTCCTATGAAGTCAAAACTAGAGAAAGATGCATTGGAGAATAACTCAAAACCCAACTGATGGAATTTACCCATCGCAACAACAGACTTATGGCTTGATGAAGCAATTCACAAGGTGACTCCTTTTCTTTGCTCGTCCGGGTATTTTTCTTGGACTTTTTGGTGTAATTGGTCTAAATTCAGTATTTATTGATGTACCCTTTAGCTTTGCCAAATAATCAACTAGAGGAATACCTTTTGCATCCCAATAGACTTATCACCACAGCCTTGCCAATTTTCACTTTATTTGGCTTCTCTCCCCTCCTCCTTTGGCTCTCTCATTGTCTGCTGAGTGGCTTCAAGAATACAGTGATGAATTCATTTCCTCGTCCAAGGTTATGAATTGGCGCAAAAACTCTCTTGGATTGTGCCTAAACAACTCCAAACAAAACAAAAAATGATATAATATAATATCAATGATATAATGTAATATAAATATGATGTGTTCGCTCATCAGCTGTTTCGATCAACTTCAGTACTTTTACGTCCATTTCTTCAGAGATGTCTAAAGGTGGTGCGTTTTCTACGGATCCCGTTCGAAGCTAGCAACTTATGTTTTTTTAATGATTGAAAACGATGAA
Organism: Dorcus hopei; assembly: GCA_033060865.1. NCBI lineage: Eukaryota > Metazoa > Arthropoda > Insecta > Coleoptera > Lucanidae > Dorcus > Dorcus hopei. The sequence continues at coordinate 33,989,548 of CM065423.1, read as the reverse complement.
GAAGATTCCCCCAAAGTAGACTCAAGTACTGTTTTATTTCTGTTGGGGTTAAACACTTAATGTAAGAGTACCGCACGAACCTCAGTTTTCTCCAGCTTTTAGTAAAACACTAGTACTAGGGTAACCTCTCCAATGAAAATTGTTTGGCAGAAAGTCAAAATCTTGAAAGATGTCACTAATAAAACCATACAAAAGGTGCATTCGTTTAATCACAAATCTTTACCTCTGATCAGATAAACATCTTTTCCGCTAGCATGAACAAGTGAGTTTGAATTGAGATTTCAACCTCCCACCTTGCCGCTCGAGCATCCTCATTAGTTGCTAGATTGAAATATCCGTTCGAACTTACTTGTTCGTGTTAACGGAAATGACGTTTAAATGATCTGAGGTAAGATTTGTGGCAAAAGGAACGCAGCTAAAATTTAAAGAAAAATTATCCCCTTATATCTTAGGCCGGAAGTTAATCATCCCACTCTTGTAGTCAACATTTTTTAATCATTCTCTCCTTTGTTCGCAAAATCTCTCTTATCTTTTCTTCCTGAACTCGTCGGAAAACAAATCAACCAATCGAGAAAATAGCGATAAGGTGACCAGAATAATTTTGGGGTTTTTGGTTTTTCTTGCCTCGAATTCTTATGGAAAAGGAACTTTACTTAAGAATAATTCCTTTGGAACACTAATTAGGGGGCATTTTAGGCATCAACTGGAAGGTACTCAAATTCTACTCAATCTATTCATGCTTAATTCTGTTATTTTATAGCGTTTTCGATTCACTGCTCTAAAACATTCTCAAGGTATCTCCAATAATTACACGATGTTGAAACGATGAATCGAAACCGCTTTTTGCCTCTTATCTATTGATACACACTTTCAAACATTCATTTTGTATCCGTTTCTGATTATAATTTAGTCCTATCATTCAGTATTGCAAATAAGAACATAATTATTGTTTCGAAAAGATTTCATATTGATCTAAATTAATGTGATAGTATAAAACTGACTTTATTTTTGATTTCAAAATTCACTGAACCTTCGCAGAGCAACTGAAGAAATCCACGTACAATTTTCTTTCAAATCCTTTTATTCTTACCTTTATGCATGCCGGTATACTTATCCTTAAGTACAGTAAATTCATAGATTTTCCCAAATTCTTCAAACATCGGTCGTAAATCGGCCTCCTCGAGATGTCGCGGAATTTGTCCGACGAATAGTTTGATAACATCACGTGAACCGGTGGAAGGATTGGAGTGCATCATTTTCGGCGAGGTCGGGATGAGCATAATGCAACAACGAAACAGACCACACGACGGTCTCGTTACACGCACTAATATCGATTAGCACGTCAGACAAATACGCAGCACGAAGTTTTATTTCATTTCATTTCATTTAGCTACGAGAGAACGTCATTCGGGGTGCTTTATTGTTCGGAAGTTATCGAAATCCGCTAAATCAGTAACCGTATACGAACTCCGCAACAACGACGGCGCGATATATTTTCTGTATATTCTTGCGGCGGTTTGGTTTTATGAACACTTCAGCGGTGGTTTACAGTCTTTTTGTTACAGAATAACACAGCTACATCAAAACAAAAATAAATCTGGCCCCTTAATTGCAGCGGCGGTTGCGGGGTTGCGACTGTGCGGCGGAGCTTTGGGGTTTGGAGCTTTCGACGAAATGCACGTACATACGTTTAATAGCGGACAAGAAGCGGCATAATGTTTATTGTATTGCACAAACAAAAATCTTAACCTAACGACCACAGTACTGCACTTCCACAACACTAAACCAACACTGTCGGCCACTGTCACATCCCCATGGTCTTTGTACAGTTGCAGCTAGGCATAGCCAATCCTCAACCACCCTTACCCAATAAAGAGGTGTAGGGTAGGACCCCTCGTAAAGCTGACTCATACGCGTAATTCCCTCCAGCGCTTGCATTATTCGGTCGCGCGTCAATGAAACAGTTCTATCGCAGCAGTCTGTGCCTGTATTAGACATTTTTAACTAAATATTAATCAAATTGCATATCACCATTCCCCCGTCCCTTTCAGTTTATTCAACAAAACATTCACCTAACAATTAAAGCTATTTCATTATGGTTTCGCAATAAAAAAAAATGTTGAGTTACTATATGTAATTATGTATGAACCCTCATATTTCTCGTTATCTCTGTTTGCTCACACTTGTTAATTCGTTTGGTTTGCCAGAGCGACATCTGCTTTCTCAACGAAAATCAGTCAATATCACTACAAAATTAGAGAAGAATTCAAGGTTACAGAGCTTTAATTGGTGATTTTTGCTTGCAACTGCAATACGCAATCAGTTACCTTCTTGTTTCTAAAATTTATGTACCGTATATTTCATTTTGAGTTGAAAGCGAGTGCGCATTTCTCACGCGCACTTGCCTTGTATCCACCGTCCGTTTAACCAGAATCCTATATTTATTTATACAATAAGGCCATTTTTCTCTAGTCCTCGTCTTTTTACAAGTTGCAATAAAACAATTAGTATGAATATCCCTGTATGTTTCACGTTTTATGTCTTCCTTGTCATAAAGGATTTACTGATTTTATGGAAGCTGTAATTACCCTTGTCCAAATAATTTTTATAAAAATATTAAGGTAGTTTCGACATAATAAAGTCTTCAAATCCTCCCCCCACGGTCTATAATCCCAACATTCCTGGCTCCAAATCGATTCCATTTTCTAACTGAAATTGACTGCTTTAAGAAATGGCTGCCTGTACAATTTGAACAATAAGGCCGGGTGTCCACCGGATCGGGCCGACCACAGTCGGCTCGATTGGGATCGTGCGATAAAGATCGTGCAAATGTATTTGTATTGTAGCCTGTCCACTGAAACGATTTCAGTCGCATATAATTAGACGCGACTGAAATCGTTTCAGTGGACAGGATACAATACAAATACATTTGCACGATCTTTATCGCATGATCCCAATCGAGCTGACTGTGGTCGGCCCGATCCGGTGGACACCCGGCCTAAGACAACGTGATCGCACTCCAAAGGGAATGTGTAGTAAGTGTTAATTTAATTTAATAAAGTAATCAGTTGAAGGGTACAGGGGAAAAACCAGTTTTATTGAAATTGCGGTAGTTGCGCCACCTTACAGTAAATTTTCCACTCTTTCTAATGAATAGATTAATCAGGGGAAGAAGCCGATAAATTACAAGATATAGCTAGATAATCCTATACACGAGAAAAGCAGGCTAAGTCCGCGCGGTACAGGTGAAAAACAAGCTAATTCCGTAAACCTTAATGATGCTGGTGTGTTTGACATTCTACCATTACTGACTAGGTGTTCATTGTGTTAATACGTTTGTTAGAGTATTATTTTGTATTTTATTTGATTATTACAATATTATTTCAAGACCTGTAATACAATGGAAATGTGTGATGATCAGGTCAATGATAGAGAAGTAATGGGTGAGAAAAAAATGAAGAGGAGGGCTATACATGGTAGAATGAAAGATATAAACAAAAAACTGCGTCTACAAAGTCACGAGATAGGAGTTGAATGTAGCTGTAAACGTTTCAATTGCTCTGTAAAAATTCCAGACGAGGCAAAAAAGAAAATTCTAGGTAATTTTAACAGCTTAGCATCAGGGGATGAACAAAATTTGTATTTATGTGGTCTAATGAGTGCAAAGAGGGCGTCCCAGGCGAGATGAGGATGAAGCATTGTTCAGAAATTGTGCTGTTACGTACAAGGTACGATATTCAAATGACGACGAAACTGTTGAAGAGAATGTGTGTCGGCAAGAATTCATAGCCCTATATGGTATTACAAAAAGCAAAATCGAATACTTGGTACAGTCAATGAGAGAATTGGGCATTGCTCCGAAAGATAAAAGAGGATCTCATAAAAACCGTCCAAAAAAAATACTTACAAGTACAACACAAAAAATAAAAGACCACATCGCCTCTTTCAAGGGACGTGCTAGTCATTATAGCACTAAAGATACTACAAAGACATATCATCCAGAAGAACTAAATTTAAAAAAAAAATGTTTTCGATGTTTAAAGACAGCTCCGTATCATATGAAAGCTATAGAACAATTTTCACAAAAGATTTCAACATATCTTTTGGTTATCCACGAACGGATACATATAGCATCTGTGACACTATCTTAGCCAATTTGAAATGTTTGCAAAAAATATTGAAACAGCTACCGGAAAACAAAAAATAAAACTAGCACCAGAAATTAAAACCATAACTACGGAAAATATATTGCACAAGAAACGTGCTCAATGATTTTATACAAGGAAACGCAAAAGTAAGGCTGCAAGCAGTCTTGATGTCAGAAAAGAAACTAGCTGCATGGATTATGGTAAGAATTTGCCTGTTCCCAACATAGCTACTAACTATGTCTACTATAAAAGGCAGCTTTCGGTATATCTCTTCAACATACACATACTTTCGACATCAGAGAGTGGCTTTTACGTCTATCCAGAACACATTGGCAAAAGGGAAGTGATGATGTTGCCTCGCTATTGAACGATTTCCTTTATAACTACTTGGACCTGCAAGTTCATAGCCTGGACATATTTTGTAACTCTTGTGGAGGACAAAACCAAAATTACACATTATTCCGCTTTTTGCATCATGTCATTCATGAACGGAAACATTTAGATTATGTAAAAGTTATTTTCCCAGTGACGGGTCATTCTTACATGGAAAGAGATAAGAATATGGGTCTCATAAAACATACAATGAGATATGAGACTGCTGATGAGTTATGTGACTTGGTGAGCTCTTCTAGAGTTAAACCATCTCCCTTTATTGTAAGACAAATTGGCACACAAAACCAAAGTATTTTTCGTCAATGGACCAATCACCTCACAACATTATACAAAAAGAAATGCCCATTCCCAATACGTGAAATCAAAGGATTTGAAGTGATGAAGGAACATCCAAGGATAATTCGATACAGAAATTTTTACAATGCAACTTGGGAGACGGTGGCTATTTATGACAAAAATCATCGCAGAAGAAGCAACGTGAATGAAAACGGATTCATTCTTCCAAAGATTTCTTATGATGGTAAGAAACGCTGTGTTAATTTATTATGTAGGTTCATAATCATTTTTCTTTGTAGGAGTGATCAATATATCAGTAGAAAAATATGATACTCTACAATGTTTAAAAAAATTTTGTGGCCCAACTGATCAAGAATATTTAAGTGTTATTTTCACTTTTGTCAAGAACTGTGTCGATTACTTTTTCATTAAAATTATTATCACATTCATAAAATAATTTTTTTTTAAAACATGGGAAAAACCGGCTAAGTCACGCTCATGTTTGTTGTAACCTTGAATTGTGTGAATATTCGCTGCCCTATGGGTTTGATATTTTTTAACAATATATAAAACATGATAAGGTCTTATGTTATCAAGCCCCGAGTTTTTAATAACAATTCAGTAGAAAATAGTAATGAATTTTAACCTAAAACGGCCCATAACTCGAATATCTTAGTGACTTAGCTGGCTTTTCCCCTGTACCCTTCAGTTGATAAAATTTGAACATGTAAAGGACGAAGGTTAAAAGATAAAAGAAAGGAAGTGAACTGTCCAACACTTTCCAATTTATCAACATACAAGACCTCGTCGAAACACTATGCTCCTCTAGATTCTTCTTTTCGCCCTTTTTACCAAAATTTTAGCCAAACCATTTCCTTTATTTATGTTTCTGGTTTGAGTTTTAAGTAGACAGGAATCGTTCTCAGCGTCCTTTTTATATGGAATGAAATTTTAGCCCTAGCTCATCGCTACATATATTTCTCGTCATTGTCTCTTCCTCTTTTCTTGTATTTTTTTCATTTTTGTGAAAATTTGGTTGGAAATAAGAAAAATACATATTGCTCTGTTATTTTAGTTTTGAAGTTTGAAAATTGTTGTATCAATATTATTTGTATTTATGATTTGAAGAATTAATTGTAATTTAGTTCGTGTTTCAACTAAATTTTTCATATTAAGAGAGAAAATTATGAACCCAAGGTATTTCAACAAAAATGTTCTATTACTGAAACACAAATTTTTGTTAAGAAAAGCAAACACGAGGGGAACGATTAAAAGATGCAATCGCCATCACCAGACTGACACACATACCAGTCTAAAAGCAGTTCCGATGGATGTACACCATCGTGGAGAATTTGCAGTTCTTAAAGGCACCTCCGAAGTCGGACTTCTCAGACCAGGAGCAATTTTATAACGTATACGGTTTCATTTGTTTCATAACAAAAATCAGAATTACATGGCGATCCATTTAAGATCAAGCACGAATATAAGGAAGCTATTTTTTATATCAGAAATTAATTTGCGTTTTCACAAAAAATTGTTGACTAGTATTCATCGTTGTGTGACGCATCCCTTTTCTCAATACGAGTCTATAAGTAGGACCAGAATTCAATTGGGGTAGAGTCGAAATAAATCCTGATAGGTTGAACGTATCGATCTATTATCGCGACTCAATTAAACAATGTGTTACAGTTCGTTTTTGCAGTAACATTTTCATTTTAAATTGTTTCTAAATTTTGGCTTCATTGATCGATCTATTTGATTAGAAACTCTAAAGTTCTGATTTGACTTGATTGATCGCTCTATTTGATTACAAACTCTTCTTGCGTGTAGATTGACTGTTTTTGAAGTTGGAGCGAAAATGGGCGTGTCGGCGTTTTCCGGTTTGTAAAAGAAAATCAAGGTGATACCGGTCGCCATCTTTTTGAATTCACAGCATTCATGGGCGTTGACCATTGTTGACCGTTGTAAAAGTTAAATTAGGTAACTTGTGTTTGAGTCTGGCCACCTAATAGATCTTGGGGATTTTTCTTCGCTCGTGAACGGTTGTTGGGAGTATAATCCAGTGCTGTAATAGCAGTTAAAACCAGTGCCACGAATTCCGTTAAGCTTACCTCGTGTTCAAACAGACGCGTCGCAGATTCTTATCGCTTCAGGCCCTTGTCTTAAAAAGGGGTAAGTCTTTAGGTTCAGTTTTAAACTCGTCAAACTCTTTTACTTATTTTCGTGTTTCTTTCATTAGCAAGTACCATCAAGTACCACCAAGTACATACCTCGGAGGTTCAAAAACTCGTAAAAAATCCGTCACATTTCGTGACTTTGATGTACCTATTCATTTGGATTCTCCGCTTGAATTTCGCAGCAACTATCACCAATCCGAGTGCTGCTTTACGTTTAGAGCTCTAGTTCGTCGTTGGAACCCTAGAAGGAGCTGTCGATCGGGATCAGCCAGCGTCGTAAGCTGTGGCCCCCAGACAAGCTGAACTTAGCGTAGAGTAGGTGGGACACGAGTCCCACGAGTCACGAGTATTGTACAAACTCTGTTTTATTTTTTTTATTAAGTACATGCGTCTCTAAGTTAATTACTGGGTGCCTTCAGTGCCTTGTGATACCGTATTTGTCTGCTTAAGGCCGAGGTTCCTTAAGAACGGCGCGGCGTTTCGTAACATGTGATCTTAAACTTTCAATCTTGTAATCACGTCTACTGTCCTTCTGACAGAATATATTTATTGTGTGTTTGATGCTTTGTAAATTTCAATTTAAATCTAACGAGTCTATTTTTGGGATATTTCAACGTAATCCCTTATTTTCGTTTGCTGAGCGATTTGCTCTTTATACGTTCAACCGTCTACATGTATAATAAACTCCACAAGATTGTTTGACGCATTTTTTTTTAAATACACAGGGTGACCGATAGTTGGGTTTTATACAGGGTGTTTGACAGACATTCTTTTTAAATCGCGGAAATCAAACCTGAGGGTTCGTCAAACGCTTACATTCACGTGTGCAATCCTAGCGGTGCCACGTATTTCACCCTACTGCTTGGAACATACTTAACGCTAACCATTTTGAACTGATTACATATTTTAATAAATAACCATTATAGGAACTTAGTTTATATTAAATTCAACTAAAACAAATGGTCACTATTGTTGCATTGAAAGAGATTGTTAATAAAGAATTTTAAGTTAACTATAGTTATTTTAATTTATTTATGAGCATAAGAGATTATCTACGAGCGTGCAAAGAACCCAAAAGCGTTCATAGGTTTTGTTAAGCTAAAACGAAAGAAAAAGATTACGCCCTGAATCTGAAAGAATTTCATGTTATCGACGAATATGTACGTTATTGAAAAGTAAACAAATTAATTTCTCAATATCGAATAACATAGCAATATGTTTTTCTAAGAAAAATGTGTATTCAAAAGAAAATAAAAATAATTACATCAGAGAACAATTTGGCACAAGGTAAAATTCAAAACTGTATTAAAAAAATAACTCCAAATCATGTACGTTTAAATAACAAATTTAAAATAATAAATAATAATTTAGACAAATTCGTAATATTGAGAATAAATTTAGACTAATGTAAAATTCAAACGAAATTGAAGATTCATTTAAAATAGCATCATACAGAAGAACAAATTCTAAAATAATTTTATAAAGACAAGAAACGGCATTCTGTACATCAGTAAAAATTGTTGAAAATTACTGATAGCATAACTAGTTTGCAAATAAATTGGTTTATTGCTCACACAAAAGTTGATTCTTGATTCAAAGAGAGAAACAGGATTTTTGGAACTTGATCACACTCAGACATATTTAAATATCAATTCTACCAATATGTTAATAACAATTTGCGTTCAAAAGACCTGATTAATTACGATCAAAATCTGCAGGTTGAATCAAGTAATTGACCCATCGCACACGTATTCCAAAACGGACACAGGTGTTTTGCGGTCTCTACAATATCGAACGAACGAACTCGCTTGCGATATGTTTTCTTTAAAATGCACGGTTTCTTACAAACGTAAGTACCAGGGATATTATGTTTTCCTGCGAATTTTATGTTTTTTTTTTTTTAATTTCTTGTTCTCGTACATAAACGAACGCATTTTCCCGACTTCTGTGTATCGTTCCTCACTTCCACCTCTCCCATTGGAATAATTGTTTTGCTTCGACACCTACAAAAGAAATTTAAAAGAAGATTAATAAATAAGTAGATGCGATGTTTTTATTTACTTTTTTCTACACACTTCTTAAAGATAATGTAAGATTTGTGAAAGATGGGGAACTAAATGGGAACAACTATTTACATTAGATTTGTTTTATTTTAAAATAACCTTTCTTTCCTACCTAAGGGTAGGGGTTACAAATACTCCGGTGAATCATTCTGCACTAAAAGTAAAAATAATTTAATTAAATCGAGAATGCAATTGCCCCATTTAGAGTTCAAACACTCTGGTGGAGCTTTCTCATTCTGAAAGTAAAGCATGGTGGTCCCAATGTCCCAACAGAAATAGAATCCTCTTCAGGAAACTTTGCTACATCGCTTCAGTATCCAAGTCGTTTCCGACGAGTTTCTTCAATTTGTTTATGACCGAGGTCTTAGTTGAATATAACTTTATTTTTGGAATGTTGGGACTAATTGGACTATCCATTTCTATACGATGACTTAATACATGTTGAAATTCTTACATTTTTTCATCTCTTCATAAATTGACGAAAATTTATTAAATTCATTCTTGTTTGCTACCTAAATAAAATTATGATTATGTTACAAAATCATTGTAAGATATTCTTTTTTAAGAACATTTGCAAATATTTATACATAGATATGTTAGTGTTTGCTTTGCTGTAAAAATAAATCTGAAATTTGTGAAACTAAATTCTCAATGAACATCAACATATGATTGTGTTTATGCAAATCTGAAACTGTGTGCGGAGTTCTAGTACAATTGCAGTGCTTTGCAATCAGCAGTGCGAATTATTTAATGGTGTTGTAATTAGCGCTGCCATATAATAATTTGTGCGTCACCGGACGGGCCGGCGATCGCTAATTTACAATGTGTAATTCTTTCGTCGATAAGCAAACATGCAATAAACTGCGTGCTGCGCTGAAAACCTCCGATTCGATTATCCACATTTTAATTAAATTTTGTTTATATGTGAATTATTCCGCACAGATAACAGGCCGCGATGCTAATGCAGTATTAATTAAATTTGTACATCAATACATTCGAATGGGGAGTAATCAATAACTGCATAAATGATTGTAATTAAAATATCCAATCGAGTACGTTTCCCAAACAAATATATCGAGTTTCGGTTAGCTTCATGAAAAACGTTCGCAAAATCAACGCTTTTTTACCCCAATCCCAATCCATCTAATTTGTTCTTTTTTTTAATTTATTTCAACGCACTTGTACTCAACAGCATCTACCTTTTTTTTTGTTTTAAATTCCTCCACCTCACGACATGCACACCACATGTTTCATTGTAAGTTGAAAGTATCTTAAATCCTTTGAATTTTATACCAACTTTGTATCTAGAATATAATGATCAACGAACGTGTCGCTTCATATCTTTCATTTATAACGTAGCTTGTACTATCTCTGATGTTTTCCAAGTTTCAGTGAAAAAGGCCGGTGCTTACAGGTACTTAAATATATTCTCACGATAGAATAATTATAATCATAATCTAGTATAGTTTTTAATCGGAAATAAGTTAATAGGACAATTAATTAATTACAATTAGTGTGTAATTGCATTCTCATTTCGAAACCACTGCTCCAGACCAGTCATCTACACTAGGCCGAAGACATCCCTTGCTGCCGACGCATTCGAAAGGACCGACAAGATCGCCACAGCGTCGCTGCTCCCTGGACGACTCTTACACCAGGCCGAACACATCCCTTGCTGCCGACGCTTCCAAAAGGACCGACCAGATCGCCACATTATCGCTGCTCCCTGGAAGACTCTTTGCCCAGAGGCCGAAGACATCCCTCGTTGTCATCTCCATCACTTCACTGGATCTATGCAACCCCCGAGGCGTTCATTGAGGTCTATGTATCCGCACTGTTGCTGTTGGTATCCATGAGCCACCGCCGAGTAGCTCCAACTATACCCATCGCATCAACCCCAAGGAGCAACCCCGTCTACGCCACGTCATCCTTCAGCCGACATCTCGACGCCAAGTTTCCCGGACTGGCATTTCCCCGCATCAATATTAAATTAATTTAGAAAACTAATATTTTGTATCAAATTGTTTTCAAGCTCTACCTACACCCCTAAACAGCTAACGTGAATGGCTGGACACGATACAGCGACATGGTGGAGGCAACACGTGACGATATGTCAACGTTTTTGTGTTTCTCAGAGCGTTACTTTCAATTTAAAATAAGAAAATACATGATCTTATCCTCTTATGATCACCATTACAAACAATTTATTTTTTATTAGGAAAATATTACTTTTAACTTTGCCTGTACATCAAAACTAACTTGCGCACATGGCGTATGTTAGAAATCATTTGTGTCGCTTCCAAAACGCATAACACTAAAATTCATTTCGTAGAATCAAATACGTACATCATTAAATGGTAGATCAGTGATGGATTTACGACCGGGTTCTAAAACGACCATAATTATGTTTCCGATAGATACTGTTTTCCTGCCATTAAACGCTCGTTATACATTGCTTTTTAACCAGGCGCTTGCGTCATCAAAAATGCATGCAACTCTAATGGACTCGGCTTATTTAAGTTCGAAAGTTGCTCGAACACAGTCCGATTCGTTTATTTTATTACCAAAAAACGCCGGAACAAATTAGCTTAAAAGGGCGTTCACCCCTTAACTCGGACACGAATTAAAACTGAAGCAATTGTTCCGTTTCAAGCCACGAGCAACAACTGCCGTACATCGCAAGTGAGGTCCTTTTTTTTAGATAAAACACAAAGACAATCAATGTTTCTGAAATATTAGAAAATGTCTATAACACGTGGATGGTACGCATTTAAAGTGATGTGATATAGTTCAGCGACCTACACAACACACGATGCACCCTTCCCTATATGTTGAAGGATCATCATCATGCTATAGGGTGGATGCATGTCAATGGGGTCGCTAGAGAGTTCGAAACTATTAGAAAATAGGGGAGCATTTGCATTACTCGAGCGAAAAAAACTAGCGGCATAATCTGCGCTGAGACGACAAAAGCACATAAAAGTGTGCCAGTTTAAGGGCGAGGGCAGTTCGAAGATCCGACCACGTTTTTCCAACTCCGCCAGCAATTATCATCATCTGCGAGCTCGACTCTTCTCGACGGCATAATTGGACGAGTTGAAAATTATTTCGCCTGTCGCTGGAAATTCCGGACCCTCCGCTTATTACTGGCGCGCCTTTTTTAACTCTACAAAAGTATTGATTAGTAAATGGAATCCGAGAAAGGCACGAATCAGTTGTAAACGTTGAGTAGGGACTAAATCCTACGCAGTAATGTAAGATCTCGCTGACCGAGCACTGCTGAGAGACGCTGTAAGTATTTCAGAAATCCTTCGCTTCTGCACCAGCTATCTCACTCTTACCCTGCCTATTTTAGGGATCAAATTTAAGATAAAGCTTGTCACAAGAGGAAAGTTTCTAATGAAGGAAGCCACAATGACGCTGAATATTATCTTCACAAATAATTTTTTTTCATTTGCTGCTTTGTTAAACCCACTAAGCAATTACAGTGGAACTGAATAAATTTATGTTATGAACTCCGCTCCAAATTCTACGCATTTTTGCCAGGATACTCAAACTCAGCCCAAAGTAATCCTTAAAATTAATTAACATGTGAAATTTATCGACAAGAAACTGTAAGGACCCGGAAATGCTGTAAGAAAAATTCAATTTTCTTTTATTAAAGCCACAAAAATTAAGTTCCCACGTATTAATTGTACCTTAGAAAATGTTTACATTCCAAACGAAATGGAAATCTCAGGAAATCGCAGAGATAAGTTCCAAAGTTATTTACAAATGTGTCGAGTATGGAGTTACGCGGGAAAAAACTTCACTCTTATCGCAACTGACGCTGGCAGAAACCACTGAATCAGCACGACAGTCTTTTTCTTGCAGAATCATATAATGGAGTAGAGGTCAGCTTAACTTGCCTGCATAAGCACGAGGAGATTATTAAAAAGCTTAAGTGTATGACATTTGGCGGCAGCTACTCTTCGATTCGAAGCTTCGCGCGGGACAGAAATATTCAAATTTAATTGGCTCAAGTAACGCTAACAGTCTCTTCCAAAATTGATGAAATCTTTAAAAGCCGTCGCGGGGGAGAAAAAGGGCAGTTCCGTCCCCGGTAAACAGTTTTCTAACTTGAATCTGTGCGTTTGCTCTTGTCGCTGTTTTTTCTTTTCAAAGTCCGGTTTGTTCTTTTCTGTCCTCCTATTTACTTTAAATCGTCAATCACCTCCTGCAACTAGCTCGAGCTAGATCATCCCATTCTTCTCCTTCCTCCTGGTTTCCATTCTAACTTTGAGAAAATTGTTGTTTTTCATCCCGCTCTCCATACATATACATATGCCCCACACATTTCACTCTTTGCTCTTCAATTTTCTTCTTCTCTATGTGTTGCTCCAATTCATAGTTCGTTCTGCGTCTGTATATGCCTATCCCTGTTCTTATTGGCCCTGATATTGTTCTCAATATTCTTACATTTTCATTCTATTTTTTTTTTTCACTGTCAGTGTTTTTGCTCCATACAACATGATTGGTCCTTATTATGTATGGTCATGTATATTTCCATTTCATTCAATTTTTCCTTTTTAGGATCTTTCTATTTGTGTGGTACGCTCTGTTATTTCCATCCCCATTCCCCTATCTCCATTATTTGCTACCGTTACTCCAAGGTATCTGAATTTTTACACTTCCTCAAAAGTGTATCTTCTAATTTTAATTTTATTATTTTTATTGTCATTAGATGTTCATCTAATCTCGTTATTTTTGTTTTTTCTTGATTTATTTTTAGTGCTTTTTTATACAATATCATCAGCATATTCTATTTGTTTGTCCTTAATGTTCTATTATCTATTTTTCTAGTTACATGCTGGGTTCAATAAACAACGAATCTCCTTCGCTGATATCTTTATTTACTACCAACTCTTCCGTTATTCCAAATTGTGTGTGACCACTAATTGAAGGGGTTAGAACCATAAAGAACATAACGGTTCGACTAACAATTAGAGCCTTATGGTCCTAACCGCTTCAGTTATTGTTCTGATATTGTCTTACTATTTCCTTTGTTGTTCCAGACAGCCTTTGTTGTATCTGTTACATTTTATTTTCGACTTAGAGATAATACCTTAGGTATACTTGCCTTTCGCCCTATCTGTAGGGTGGATTGCATACACTTGTTTTGATCTATCCATTGATTGACTGGTTGTTCGTCGAACCGTACGTGCCAGTTTTATTATCCGCTCCCAACGGTGGCCATTTTTTATGCTTTCTAAATTTCGTGTTACCTGAATTACGCTGTAACTACAGGCCATCCTTCGGAGTTGTTTATTTTCGCGAAGGAAGAACTGTCTCGGCTGAAGCCGGATTTTGTAACTTTACGCGCACCTCGCACTCGAACGACTTCATCGCATTTCGTTAAGAAAACCAGCTTTCATCGGAGTTTCTCCTTTTGGTTTGATTGGACCCTTCTCCATTCTAACGCTGATTATACTTCTACGTTTCGTATTTGTTCCACGCGGCCCCAGCGTACTCGCCGCTGAACGCATCTAAGGAAGGGCGAAAGTAACTTCACCGGCCTAAGAGGACTTCGCGCCCGACATACATCGAAATCACGGAATTTTAAGGTCGGAACAAACTAAATTATTTTTTTATTTTGTTTTATCAAAGACACTTTTTCTTTGTTTTGAATACTGTAATATCCAGATATTTACTGTCATTTACGTTGAGTTAATTACTGTAATTTTCGTTAATTTAATATTCATATAATTACTGTCATTTTCGTTGAATTAATGTTCACATATTTACTGTTATTTTTACCGAACTATTAGTCACGCATTTGCTGAAATTTTTACTGAATTAAGTTCACGTACTTAATGTTATTTTCAATGAAACAATATTCACGGACTTTGCCTGTAAACGCTAGCGAAAAGGTCTAATCGCGAACAGTAAATTTTCGGCTTGTAATTTTATATTTTTGAAAACGTTTTGCGTCAAGCTGTGACATTGATTTGAACATTTTGGGGTGTGCAATACACAACTTTCAACCCTTTTATCTTCGCTTCGGTGTTTCATTTCGGATATAACCTTACCCTTATAGCGGTTGCTCTCTTAACGACGTTTCGACCGTCCGCATCCCTTCCAGCGTGGAACTGCAACTATTTCGATACCCCGTTTCGCCTTGGGTGTAGCTTGGGTCACCTTTAATCGCTGGTGGCGCCCTTCTTCCAAAAACGACGTTTTGTGGCGTCTTTTGGCCCACGACCGTCTCCACTGAGCTCGGACACAAAAGGTTTGACTTAGGTAACGTTAACACCACGGTGTGGGGCAACTGTATGTCTGATAGGTATCAAATGACTAAGATACTCTGACAAATTAAACAGCCAAAGCGTGACATATCACTGTGGACATAATTGTATCGTACATTCATTTAGTATTCCGGTAGCATTGGATATTGTTCATTGTTATCAATCAGAAATTTAAAAAGTTGAGGTCAAATCTATACTCCCCTCATATCTATACTCTCCTGCCTCAAATATACATTTCAAAAATTAGAAATTTGTGAAAAAGTGTATAATTGATGCTACTCGTAATAAATTTTGTGCCAATAAATTATTACTCTCTTATTGTATAAATCTTGGAATTGTCTGGAACATAAAAAGAGCGTTTTTTTTTTCTTTCTTAAAAAGCAATACTAAAACGCCAATAAATGCATTACTGTGGAAATGTAAGTTTTCGAACAAAGACAAAGGTTAACACAATTCCGCGAGTCTTTGTAGGAAACTGAAAGAAATTACTGTGTACACGGTCAGTTGAGCGGTTGGGCATCGGCTCTTCCATCTGCCGAAGGACGGCATTGTTACTTGAAACATCCCCTCGCCGAAGTTAAGTGCTCAGATAAAGGAGAAGCGAATGATGGAGATAAGTTCAATTTATTTATAGAACTCGGAGAAAATCACTCCTGGCTGAGTGGGTATCTCAACGTAAATTAATGCCGATGCAAGAAAGAGTTCCCCCCCCCACGTCTTAATTTGGCCGTGATTAATTGCCAGGAGGAATATTTAATAAATTACGGCATAATATGCGCGTTATTTACAGGGAATGCGGAAGAAAAGTTTATAAAAAGATAAAACAAGTTTTACACCAGTGCGTACACATAAAATTTTAATAAAGCTTTCCGGGGAAATTTTATTAATTTCCCCACTTCTCAGACTTACTCCGGGGCCTTTCCGGCTGTTTGTTTACTCGATGTAATATTTTACTCGTGACGGGGCGTTTTAAACATTTCATTTCTTTCGTTCAGCAAGAAACATAATAATAATAATAATAATAATAATAATAATAATAATAATAATAATAATAATAATAATAATAATAATAATAAAGTGGATGCGGTAGAAGGAATAAACGATCTAATCAGTTGATCACGGCAAATCTAGGCAATCTGCCGAAATTCCCTATTAAAAAAGTTTTCCTATTACGCGTAAGGTATACGGTTTGGGCGAACCTGACCGAAAAAAGGGCTCAGAAAAACACACTCCTTTATCAGCTTTCTCTGAATGACACAATGCCATCAAGCGAAAGAGGACCGCACGGTTCGACGCCGTCGACGCGACGTTATCTTTCGACTTATCAACGTCGCAATATGCTTCGACGTAGCAAGCGGTGCGTACATTAGCGGCAGCTGTCGATAAGCCGCTGCCCAAACTACATTCCAAAAGTAAACGACGTGTGATGACGGAGAAATTCGAGTGTATTAATAAAATCAAGTCGAGCATGTGCTACGTTTTACCGAAAAACCTAAATCCTTACGCTTATTTCTTTCTATAAAGAAAGACAAACATACAACACATATGTCGAAATATTACAAAAATAAATAAATAAAAATAAAAGTGAAATAAACTGCATTATTGCAATTTTTATTATTCACACCCACCAGTGGCTTAGCAATCGGGGGAGGCGGTAACAACAAACCATAACAAACTATAACAAGGCGCACCTGTCTGAAGAACTACCTGAACGTAATCCTAGCTTATAGCGTTTGCGAATCACTTCTACTGGTTGCATCTTGTTTTAACCTCATGTAATAAAACGAGATGCAGTCAATCGAAAACGCTATTAGTGTCATATTGAGCCTGTGTAGCCTGTAGAATAAAGTAAAGGGGTCACCACATTTTGTCAGTCTCCCTGTATAGTGACAAATTAACAGTCACCCTATAACGTAACAAAAATGAAACAGACTAATGTGTCGATTCTGCTCGTACCTGTAACAACCGTAAGATCTGTAAACCTGTAAACCTGTAACTCATTTATTAAAAAATGGAATTTTGAGGTTCTGTGGAAGATATGATTTCTCCTAGACCCCTAGGATTACGCGTAAGTCTTTATGGTATTATCTTATAGACGTACAACAAATCATATCATACTCAGAACATTTTAAGTTGTCTACTAGAAGATAAAGTTTCCCAATTTAATTCCCGTGGTCATTCACAACATACCGAATTATTATAAGAAACAGATATGGAAGACTAAATCTTAACAATTAAGTATAAATAACGCAATCATCAGCAAATAAGTTCGTTTCGCAACTTAAATTTTGTGTAATATCATTTATAAATATAATGAATAATACTGGTCCAATCACACTGCCTTGAGGTACTCCAGAAATGACAATTAGTTCAAATAAATAGATATTATCTATTCTAACTCTTTGTTTCCTATCCTTAAGGTAATCGTTTATTCATTTGCAACTAGTGCATCATACCCCAAATTTTGTAATTTTCTTATAATGATGTGATGAGGAACTTTATCGAAAGCTTTTGTAAAATCAATAAAAATTGCATCTACCTGTCCTTCATCGTCAAATATTTCTGCCAATTCACCATGACAATTTATCAGTTGAGTAACACAGGAAAAATGTTTTCTAAAACCATGTAGACTTCCATTAGTAATATTATGTTCATCACAAAAATATTGAAGGTGGTTCGTTTAAATTCTTCCTTTATTTACTGTATTTGAAACTGCACGTTTATTACGGTGGTATTAGTTTATTTATGATACGAGAGAAATATAAACTCTATGCATCTATTATAATAAAATGGATTTTAATTTAACCAGGAATGAATTTTAATTTAATGTGGAATCCGAGTCAGTTGCGGACCTGCACTCTTGCGGATCCATACCTGATAATTGGGTACAGGGGTTTGGTTTAGAATTTAAAAAAGTGAGTATTACGATTCTTCAAGCATCACTATTGTCAAAATTATTAACGAAATATACAAATATAAAGTCATAACGTGTGTAATTTAGTGATCCATTAATGGAATGTAATTAGACTTCAAAAGATGTAATTAGCTTACCCACCACGTCCCAAATAAAACCGAAGCCCCATAAATATTTAATTTATTTAATTAATTTCAAGGGGTGGTGGAGAAAAGAGTCTCTCTTTATCTCACCACACATTATGAGGGGCGCGTTCTGCAGTTTACAAAATCTCGCTTGTTCGCCTTCGGCGAGAGCCCGCGGAATTATTTCATATCACTTTATTGGACGTTTACTTTATTGCCTGGCAGTTGTGGGTTATCTCTTCAATTTTACGTCAGTCCTGTCCGATATTTTATTAGATCTTTCGTTCTTTATGACGCGCAATAAAATTATTTTGCTGATTCGGCGTTGCCACCACGACCTAATGCAAATTTGTTACGTCCTTTTGTCGAATTGTTTACGTTTATTTGTCGGGCGGGGCGGGGGAGGACCGAAAAATATAAAATCGAGGAAATGACTTAGAAATTTTCTTTAATGGATGATAAAATGGAAATGAACTTCAATACTTGATTTACAAAATTCAAAATTTAAATAAGCTGATCCAAAAAGTTTAGATTCCTCAAAATTGATCTACTTACAATTAGATATAAGTGGTTCTAGAAATACGTACTGGACCTTTAAAGGCAAACAACAAATCACAAAAAATATTTGCAATTTTTACCTATCGCCCCCATAATCCATTTAAATGAAAATTTTTTTATGTTCTCATTTTCGTGACGACATGTAACGAGTAAAAGTCTTTAATCTATAGTTGACGTGCCACAAAACGTTGCAAATATACAATTTACAAGCGTAACTTACTTAATTTACGAAACCGTCCCGTTTCATTACGTGACAAAAATTTATTTCTCAAAGGAACGCGCTTCGCGACTTCGCCTCCGCATTTATTTATGCGAATTTCTATTGATTATTTATTTGTGAACGTAATTGGGCGTTCGTTGACTGTAAGCGAATTAGCGGAATCGTTTTATAGTTGGGAAGACGGGAAGCGAAACGAAAGTGAAAATAGTAACGTCCCGCGCGGGACGCAAGTTTAAATCTGATTAAAAAATAATGCATGTGAAAGTTCCCTGGCGTAATCAACTTACGTACATAGGGGGGACAACAATCTAAAACAATGTACCAAACGTAAATTAAAAGTAAATCGCTTAATCTAAGAAAAATATATTGCGTGAGTACTGGTCCTTTCATAAATAAATAAACATTACATTCAAGTGACTAACAGTAACAATGAGAATACAATAAATGATATGAAATAAAAAATGTTTACCCTAAAATTTCCTGTCCATTTATTATTTAAGTTTTTCCGGTAAACGCCTGTGCCTGTGTAAAGGAAAGTGACTGAGACCACAGCATGGGGACAACGTTTTAATAAGATTTTTCGAGTCCGCAAAGAAGAGCGCCATTCTAAACGGCGGCAATTTAACGGAATATGTGGAGGGTAACAAAAGTAGGCCGTGTACCTCACAATGGCTCGACCCATGCGTTCAGGAATTTTCATGAGCGTTTCTCTTCTTTGTCATAGTGTAATATTGTGCATTTCTGCGGACAACAATGCAGAGAGGTCGCCATTTTTTCTCTCATATTTCGGCGTACACGTCATAAAAGATAAATACCAACAGAAATTATTTCACCTGCAGCATTTCAATTAGCGCACGACAAGAGAAATTATTCGTCGGGGATAATCTAGTCTATGAAAAACTGTTTCCATTCCGGCTGACCCCGTGAACCGAATTTGGCGCACGCTTATAGGTCCTGGCTATCTATCATTATCTAACTTGACGTTGGAACTTTACGACCTGAGGCCAGGTCGAGTGCGGTCAGCCTGTAATTCAATTCCTTTTGCTGTTTGCAATAATAAGCGGGCAGAGCGTAACTGCCCCGGGCTCCATTCACTTTTATTTCATGAAGGACAACTGTTTGCAAAATTAAATGGTCGTGTGCCCTTACGGACACGCAAATATCAAATGATCACCGTGCTCAATTCTTCAGAATTACCGATTACACGAACAAAATCGAACGTAAGATTTCTACCTTAAGTGCAATTGCAAAACTGCAAATATTATCACTGACTACTTTCTGAAATAGGAATTGAGCACTTGTAAGCAAAATTAACTTGTTACATGCCCTGGTGGATCGTATGGTTTTCAGATGACAATAAATTGTCGAGGGATAATGGATGAAAGTGTTAGGTAAGAATGCCTTCAGTTAAAAAACTACACGCAAAAACCGATTTTGTTAAATCAAACAAAATTGTGTCAACTCAACTAAATTATTCGTTTAAATAGCAGCAAACAAATCTTCATTCATGTCAAATAAATATTTCAGTTACAAGAATGTAGTCAAGTCAACAAAATTTGTATTTGTAAGTACAAGAACTTTACGTCAAGAAAAAGAACGTTTGTGTGATATTAACAAAGAAATATGCATTTTTATTATTGTAAGTATATAATTTCATTGAAAAATCATTCAAAAAAGTAAATTTGTTGCTTTGAAAAAATATTCTAACCATGAAAACATAATTTTTCGATGAATTTTTTGAATTGTTTGAATTAAATAAATTAAGTTAAATTTATTAATTTATTTACGGTAAAAAACTGGGTTTTTCCGTGTATGCATGCACTTTTGATGCCAATGACTTAAGGAGAGGAATTGGGACGTTGAAGATCATCGAGAAGGAGATTACATTTCGGGATCTCTTACTGAAGAACGTGAGAAGGTCGAAGATGTAAAAAGTCGAAGCAAAGTAAAGCTTGGAGCTTAAGGTCCCTGACGGTTCATTTGGATATTCCTCGAAATACGTGCCACGATATTATCGCCAAAAGAATACGTATGAAAAAAATTCTCTCAAAATGGATTTCTCATGAACTGATTCCACATCAAATGGTAAAACGCGTAGTAATAAGTGAGCAAAAAAAATCAGATTAATACATTAATGGACTGCCAAATTTATTCATTTTTTATTTAATCACAGACATACATTTTTTCTGTACCGCCTACTCTAATCTGAATTTTATTTGCTCACCGTTTATATTCAACATGCAATTTGCGAAATTTTATCAACGAGAAAGTCTGCTGGCAACAACATAGATCTGTCTGTACCGTCCACGTGAAAAAGACTAGGCGAGACAGTAGCTTCGACGAGAGGACAGCTGTGGCAGCACCAGATGGGTTTTGACCTACCTAGGTCAAGTATCATCACTACTTAGTGATGGTACTTGCAATGGACTTAACAGCACTTATTATTACGAAGTATTGGCCGAAAAGGAAAGTGTACATGCTTATTGATATGTGAATTTACTGTAGAGACCAGAGATTCATGGATAACTGGCCTGATAATCGACGGCTTACTTGATGATAATGGTTACTCCATGACAACGGTTACTTCATGACAATGCGAAACCTCATCACTCTACTTCAATTATTTCAATTTTATTGACTGGATCCAGGACAACAACATTAAACGATGGCACTAACCCCCTTATTCTCTTGATGTAAGCCCCTGTGATTTTAATTGTCTCCAAGCATTAAAGAGGGCAATAGATGGTGTTACGTTATTCAAACATTGATTCAGTCAAAGAAGTCTGGTAAAGCAAATGGTAAATATAGGGTCGTCGAGAAGCTTCCAGAACGTTGGCTTCACGCTAGTAATGAGGTAAAAGCAGAAAGTTGCTCTGTTAATATGGCCTTCATTGCTAAAGATGAGAAATTATAAAACGAAAAGCAGAAAATAAACAGAAAAGCCTTGATTAAATGTTACGGTGAGAAAGTTCGTTGCAAATAATTTCTAGCTTTCGGATCAGCCTGTATCTTAGCGAAAGTGCAATTGCGCCGCAGTTTGACCTTTGGAACTTGGACTGGTCCAAAAACGACGCCTACAACGCTAAACAACCCTGGACAATCCTTTTCTTTTGTAATGAGACTGTCCCTTGTCGAATGTGAGATATATTAAAGGCTTATCATTGGCCAATGGACCTCTCCCCCGCCCGCGAACCGTACACGTTGAGCGCCGACCCGAGTGAAAATTTCGTCAGTCGTGTGACCGCTCGCTTGCCGAACAGACCGCATTGAGAATTATACTCGTTTAGTGTAAATTTTTCATTAGACGGTGTTTGTTTTGGAGTGAAAAAGGAGACGGGTATGTTGTCCGGATGTTAATTGATTGCGGCGAGTCCTACCCAGATAACATGTAAGCTTACGACAAATTTGATTTTGACTTTATATTTACTTGTTATGCAAGTTTGACATAACAAGTTTGATATAAACATGATATATGCTTCTCATACAAACTGACAGAACGAGGTTATATCAAGTTTGAATTTGATTTAAGGTGGCAATGTATAAATACACATGTATTTGTAGGTATATACATGTGCGCAGCATTAGTGCGTGATTAGTAGCCAGTGTATATCAGTCTTGTGTTAGCAATAAAATTATATTTTATTAGCAAAGAAAGTTTGTAAGGAGCGGTTTTTTCATCTCCAAGTAAAACGCCAATTAGCTAGGTATGCTACCATTAACCTTACTTTTCATAAGTGAAATTTTTTAAACTTTTCACAATTAGACCAGATTTTGTTCTTTCGAAAGTGAAGAAAGATTTTTAACCTTGTTCACATCTTCCGAAAGGATAAAGTCGGTACAGTCCCAAATAGCAGAAGAAACTTGAATGAAGCTTGAAACAAGCTTGTCATGACAAGCTTGAAATAAACTGGACCATAACAAGCTTTCCGGTTATATCAAGCTTGATTCAAGTATCCTAGTTTCCACAGATCAAGTTTGATGCAAGTTTATTATAAGCTTGCTGTGGATTGCTTATTATAAGCTTGCATAAGATAGCTTGCATCAAATTTGATTTGTGAAAACTAGGATACTTGAATCAAGCTTGATATAAGCTAACACGCTTGTTATGGACCAGTTTATTTCAAGCTTATAGGCGTGTCATGACAAGCTTGTTTCAAGCTTGATTCAATTCAAGTTTCTTCTGCTGTCCGGGTAGGCTTTCTTTTAGGCCTTTACAAGCTTGTTCGTCGAATTTACGGCAGGTATGTTTTTAGAGTTACGTCAGGGGGCGCGGCGGTCCGTTCGTACTGCGTGTTTTCTTTTTATCTAGGCTTTACTATTACTACTACTACTACTACTACTACTACTACTACTAATACTACAACTGTTAGTATTATTATTATTTGGTTCTTCTTCTCACCATTTATTCCGGACGTTTCACCTGAGTTCCGCTAACTGGGAGCTGCCTGACAATCTTCTTCGTGGTGTCCGTACTGAAAGATTTGATGGCGTCGTTATAAACCAACCTTGGCCGTCCATTTTGGTGTTTGATAATACGACAGTTCATCACGCCGCGCCGCACATCGTAAGAACGATGGAACGAAAGTAATGATGTTGACGCAAGTGGTCATTTAAAGTGGTATCGCGAATGTGGTTACACCGGACACGCATCCTGCTATTCGTGTCTCGAAAATATTGACGACCCCGGGATCAGCTGACGTGCATTCACAGCTGGATGTTGAAGGTCGGATCTTACCTGTATTACGTTCCTTTGCTTAATATTTTGAACGCATTCTAGTGCCGACTAGGTTGACATGCGAAGTTAAAGTTAATGTTGTTTATTTTCTTTTTGATTATTGATATTTTGCATTGTTAGATTAACGTGGATTAACTGACTGAGCTTTGTTTACATTTTAGTTTCATTTACTTAACAGATTTTTGTGTGTGAACTTAGTTCACTCCTTTTGTGACATAAATAAAAACAAGTGATGCATGATTTTTATTTCTTTTCAGATTGCGTTTGATCCAGCCCATCACCACGTATTAGCCGGTCGTGAGGTGAACTTAATTTGCACATTTCAACATTTGTAACCAGGTAAGGTCATAAAAAAGAGCATAAAACAAAAACAATGATTAAATCATAAAACAGAAGTAGAAAGAGAAAGTACGACACTGCAACAAGTAGAGACATTTAAGTACTTAAGAGTATCGGTAGCACAGGATGGAAAGCCAGACGAAGAAGAGAAGGGCAACATCATCTGGAACACTCTTTAACACCATGTAAGATACGTTCTTGAGGAAAAAAGAAGTTCCGAACCGATTTGTTTAAGGGGTAAGTATATATGATTCAGAATCATAGATCTATACGGAAAAACAAAAGAAAAATTGAAGTGATGGAGATGAGGCATCTAAGAAAGATAGAAAGTAAGGATGGACAAGATAAGAAGTGATAATTTTAGAAAGAAGGTGGTAATTTAGTGGAGGAAAATCAATTGAAATGATTTGGATTTGTAAAAAGAATGAAGGGGAATAAGAAGAATACACCAGCTAAGACCAGTAAAAAGCAAGTACAGAAACAGATCGGAAAGAACCCGTCAGGGAGAGTCAAAGGATGAAGGTGGGATAGAGAATGGAAGAAAGCGTTGACAGTCGTCCCGCATTGGTAGGGGTGGATGGCATAAAAAGGCAATTTGGATATTTAAAAAAAAAAAACATAATATTTCGAATTAGAAATAACGACCCCAAAATATAAAAATATAACGTAAAAGAACTTGGAATTTATAGAGTACGTAAAGATAATGTTTGAGTCATCATTAAGAAGTACGACAAACATCGTCTCGAAGATGGGACGTAAACCGCGATGCATCTCAAGATCTAGGTCATCTTTCCTCTCCTCGGTTCCCTCGTTGCACTCGCCATTACTAATTTACAGGGAATTGAAGCCGAGCTGATCAAAATGATAATGACCCGCCAATAACACGGCCCATTTCGGCTGGCCTTTCTCCCGATCGTACGTAAAATATGCATGAAAATTCTGATAGTGTGTCAGACGGAATGAATGAATGAATGGATGGACGAGTAGAATTCCTCCGAAGCAAAGTAATACCGGCGTTTTCTCTCTTGCGTATGAAAATATCGGCTATGATGTACGCCTTCTTCGATGGAAACAAATTCCCTAACCATGTTTATAAATTGTACTAGGCGCAAAAAATTATTTTATACCCTTTTTCTTATTGTCGAGGCTTTTAAAGAACCCATTTGAAATTAAGTTTTCATCTCCAAAATTGGCATCTGCACAAAAAAATTTGGCCTAGTATCAACATCAAACAGATTAACTTTAAACTTATAAACACTTGATTTTTTGCCAGGTTTCCAGATTCATTAAAGAAACATTGGGGAACAGAACAAGAAATAGGCAACCAAGTGAAGGAAAAGCTATAGAAATCTTCTGCGTATCCACAGCATAATTCTTGGGCAGAAAGATTTTTATCCACTACTCGATTTCAGTATCAACAAAACATCAAAGTAAACTAGTGGAAAATGAAAGGTAGCTTTGGAAATGGAAGGTATCGGAAAAATTAGGAAAAATAAAATGGGACAGGAAATAACAAAACATGAATGAATCCAACTATGAGCTACCTCATAATGTAGTGAAAGAAGAAGAAAAAGAGGAAAATGAAGAAATAAAATAGAAGACAGAAAATAAGGAGAAATGAAACGTGTGTGGATTTATCATCCTAGGCTTTTGAGGGCAAAATGGTTAGTAAATAATTAGTGAAGTGAGAAGGATTTTTTTTATTTGAAAACTTTACAAAAGGAATTTGAAGTTGAATGTGTAAGACTCATAATTATTTCACATAATATTGCGTTTGTAATGTAAGTTTCACGTTGAGCGGTGATTAATATTCTCTTTCATATAGGAATTAATTTATTTGGCGGGCTCGTTATCGCCGAGCAGGAAGAAAAAAAGAAAAGCACGTCGAAACCGTAATGGTTGCACTTGCGGGTAATCGAAAAATAAACGCGATCCGAGGAAGAAAATGGAGCGCGGCGGTATTAGCGTCATGTGTGCGGCCGGAAAATTTGAAATTATCCCCGGCTCTGGACGTGGAATAAAGGAGCCTTATGAAAACAAGAGACCGTGATGAGCTTTCTGAATGCGGAGCGGATACATACCATTCAGTTGCGTAATTAAATTTATACATTACTCCGTTTAATTTGATTTAATGAACGCTGAATGGAACGCGCGACGAGAAACAGAAACACGGCCTTTAAGCAAATTTGATTACTTTTACGTTCTCCTCTTACTGGGTTAAAATTAACGAACTTGACAACGTGCGAAATAAAGTGGAAATTTTCCTGCTTTCCCTCTATTTTCAATTCCCCAACAATTTTTCAGTAAAATTCAATAACATTTTCATTGTTTTGTTAAGTCCATTGTCTGGGATTTGCATTTAATACAACAAATTTGCTACGCAATTAAAAATTAACCCTTCAAATCGAAAACGTAACAGTAATTTAAATTAAACTATCAGGTGCACATTTTAATAAAGCACAATAAAACCTTGAATGGAAAAACCAATACAACATTTTTTTTAATGAAAAAAATGAAAATAATTCAAAACAAAAAAGATATCCAAATTAAATTTTCATCTTAAGTTCTTAAGGAATCAAAATGGTAATGAAAACCATAACTTAACTATCAGGAATGTGCATACCGATTCTTTTATTGAAACTTGAAAAAAGGCGGAGACAGAATGAAGAAGATTACAATAAGGAACGTAAAACATAATATAATATGCCTAATTCACCAGAAATTCTCAGCTACAAGGCTCGTAAGACAACACAATAATTTGACAGAAACTTTCAAATACCAGAGAAGTGACATTTCGCCAAACACTCTCTAAAGCACTCTTTTCGCGATTATCATCACTCACTAATACACTTGTAAACCTAAATTAGGTACTTGATAATATTATGTCATCAGTCTTCACTTCTCACTTTTTAATAGTCTCCTTCTTTAGGTTTTGTTACGGGTGAAAATTCCGTTAAAATCCTTTTCAATTTTTCGAGTCACCCTGTAGTGCGTAGGAACACAAAAAGAGACCTTATTTGCCGACGCGCGTTTAATTGGTCGCGTCATTAAACAAGCGCCTTTACTACGCATCACGGAATTGTTTTGTCTCCCTCATTTCCCATGCTAGTCAACCGTCTTCTTCTATCAATAGATGCATCGAAACTCTGCACGCCTCGCCAGTTCATAGAACGTATCGGGTGCACGTCGTGGTGTGGTGTTTATTTTAAAAGATACAACTGGATTTTGAAATCGTCACCCCCTGCATTTATAAGCATTGCTAATGCTTTTCGAAGTCTACACCCGACAAATTTGGATTAGGTAAATATGGCAAGTATCTGGGCGTGTTTCAAACCGTAACGCATGTTTTGTTTTCTTATTTACTGGTGTAGTCGTTATTATTGGCGTTGCTGATATGGTTATTATTAGTACGTCTAATACGAATACTACGATCATCCCCCGTTGGCTACTCAAACCTTCGTGGTGATATCTGGGGCCAACCATCTTGAAGTTATCGCAAGGTCAGTTTCGTCAACGACGGTTACTTCGCCGCCATACTCCCCTGACTGTCCGGACTTGAACTCATCCAACCGCTGTTGGTGACTTTTGTTGAGATATAAACCTACACTTCAATCATTGATTCATAGTGTGCTATTATTAAAAAGGTTGTTATTGATAGTAAAATAATAAGTTCACATTTTTTACTTGTATGCAATACTCTGTAACAGTTTTAAATAAATAAGTTCCACGGATAGTGTTTTGGGCATCTTAAATATAATATTGTAAGAGAGAAAACACCGTCAAAAACTTTCGACGAGAGAGGTCGCTAGAAATAGCGACACGCCTTCTAGGCTTCAGCGACCCTCCGCCGAATTTGATACTCGTTGGACGTCGACGACGACTCGACAACAGCTGACGTGTAGACACGGATGATATAATCAAGGTTGGAATTTTTTGTGTGACTTTGCGGTAATGCGTGTATTCAATTTACTTTTAAAGTAAGCAACCTTCTGTTGTCCGACGTTAGAAAACTACGTTGACTTCGTAATGTTGCGAAAGTGGGATCCGGATTTCGGGATTTTATATTTGACAACCTCGTCGCATTATCTTTTCTTTTTATTTTATTTTGTGCTGCTTACTTATTACCAAAAAAAAAGACATTTGTGCTGCATTGATGAATTTTATTTTATTAGCAAATTCTGTCCCTTTACTTTTTACCCATCTCCACATTTGCAACCAGTTAGATAACAGTTTCTTATCAACTCTTATAGTCTACTTGACCTTGGTTTTCTTCGTCTTTCTTTTGTTACACTTGGCTTCCGCTTTCATGTTCAAATCTACCCAGAAAGATTTGAAGCCATGAAACTAGTTTTTGAGGATTCTCCTTTTTTCTCCTGTACTACTACTATACCTATTTAGCAGAATAGAAACATAGTTTATACGCGAGGGCGTACATGATTTGCTTTAAGCATAATTTTGACTCAAACAAAATAAGCTCTCTTCTTTATTTCTATTCCCTATGCCTTTTCTGTGAGTTTTCCTTTTCTAAAACCACTTGTCAGGCTTGTCTTGTTCACCTAGCGCTGTTTCTCTTCTCCATACACTAATCTGGAGGCCTTGTCTTCATCTTTTTGTTCTTCTTCTTGGCTCACTTTATTGGGAAAATGCACCTTCGATCTTCCTGCCTTCTGTTTCCTTCATTTTGTTTTCTGCATTATTGTCCTTCCGCTGTAAGGAAATTGCCTTCGCTCCTTCTCTTTTATTTTATTCCCTATGCCTTTTCTGGGCCTTTGCCTTTTCTAAAACCACTTGTCAGGCTTGGCTTGACTATCTAGCGCTGTTTTTTTACCTCCATACACCAAGTTGCAGGCCTTGTCTTCATCTTTTTCTTCTTCTCCTTGGATCACTTTATCAGGAAAATGTACCTTCGATCTTCCTGCCTTCCGTTTCCTTCATTTTGTCTTCTGCATTATTCTTCTTCCACTGCAAGAAAGTTGCCTTCGCTTTTCCTTTTGTATTTTGTTCCTCTGACCTCACACCATTTTATTAAAAAAAATCTGACTTCGTGCTTCTCTCATCCTTTGTTATTTTGACCTTTTTCCACTTTATCAGCGAAATAAGATTCCGATTTTCCTTTCTCCTTCGTTCTCTTAAGCTTATCAAGGAAGTATGCCTTCAGTTTTTTTCTACTCTTTCTTCTGGTCTTTGTTTTAATTTATGAATGAACTAAACCTTCGTTCTGTCTCTTTTTTTAGTCTTCTGGTTTCTTTCGCTTTATAATTCTTCTTATTGTTAGTTATTTTGGTTTCCTTCCATTTTCTTAAGGAAATGTGTCTTCGATTTTTCTTTTTTTTTAATGGGTCAAGTATATTCTTCTTATTCATTGAATTTTCTTCTAATTTTTCTCAAACTATTTAACAATTGTAATTCATTGGAGACGCTAAAAGGAACTGCTTCTATTTCTTCCTCTCCAATTTTCACACATCTCCAAAGATTTTTCTCAAAATTATGATTGGTTTTACATATTTTGCTCTCTTCAGTTGAAAAACCAGTTATTAGTTAGTAGGACCGTTCCCTTCATGTTATTAATTTCAGGTATTAACACGTAATGAGTATTAAAAAGAAAAGAAGCATGTGAAAAAAAAGAAGAACTTGCATTTCATGAGGCGTAACTTACTGATCGGTAATAATTGATGTGCTCTGGACAATTCAAAAGATAGAGAAGCGCACATTGCTAAAGATAACGTTATGGGTTCCAAAGAGGAGACCACGAAAGGAGGATGGCTGTAAAAAATACCAGAATGATGTGAAATGTGCAGGGGTAAACTGGAATGGTAAAGAAACAGAGAAAAAGAACTGAACGCTCGCAGGAAGTCATATTCCAGGTTCTTGAAATTCGTAGAAGGAAGGAACCGTTAATCTAAAGTAGGTAATTCGCATCGATGTTGTTGAGGGAATGCGCTTGGTCTATAAATTATTTTATAAACAAAAATACCACTATTTCCTATTTTCCAGCAAATCTTTCAATCGATGCAGATTTTTTTACAAACTGCTCCTCAATGTGGAAAGTTTGAAGTTTAAAAAAATGAGGGTATGTGAGATTGGCACAAATAATTAATTGATTTGGTTTTAAAAACTTCTTAAGGTTTATGGAATTGACAATTACTTTCCTTTTTTTTTCCCCTAAAAGTAACGAGATCGATGTTGGTCGCTTTTTCCCTTCTTTCTTTTGTTACACTTGGCTTTCGCCGCGGATACTATTAAGCTCTCTGTATACCTCAAGGCACTTACCCAATTCTTTGTTTTTTTTTCTCCGTCTATCACTTGTGATAAAAAAAATTCCATGTTTAGCTCTACTCAGAGAGATTTGAATCCATGAAACTAGAGACTCTGGCCACGACAATTAGACAAGAAGCAATAAACATTAATTACTTCAAAGGAAGTGTACCAAACACTAAAAAGGAATAGCAATACGTAGAAGAGACACGATTTGGCTCCGAGAAGAGAGAAATCATAGTTACAATTTTTTTAAGCACACAAAGTAGAATGAGAAATAATTATGAAGATGTGCTCTCTGGTAATTTAGTCACAAATATCGTGGATAACCCGTTAATATTTTGAATGAGAAATAAGTTAAGAAGAAACAAATTAGAAGTTACTTGACTACATAAGGAAAAATGAAAGTACTAGAATTGGTTTGAACACCTGCCGAGAATTAAACGTGATAGACATGTAAGAAAGAAACCTGGTCAGAAAAAGAAGATCCTAGGAAATGAGGACAAAAGGCAGAAAAAAGAACAATACGGAAACACAAATATACAAAAGAGACATAATTGGGAAGAAGCTATGGAAATGGAAAGACGAAGATATTTTTAAAGTTTTAAAGGACAGTAAGTAAAGCTTTAGTATCCTTGATAATTTCCTATTGTTGGTTTAAGATAATATTTTATACTTAGGTAGGTATACTGAAGACGTTCTTCGATTTGCTATAGTTTGTTTCCAAATTGATTATAATTTCGGAGTATCCTTGGAAAGACATTGATTTATAAAATTGCTATTGAAAATACGAAGGTAAAGGCATTTTATTTTAGTCGATACAAATTGGTACTGGTAAAATTTAATAGTTTTCGGTGTCGTCAAGCAAGTAGTAGTTTTCAGTTTAATTGCGAGATCAGAAATGATTTGTGATCCCCCATCAGACTCGCCGGAACTATTCCTGTTAAAAAGTGAAAAGCAAAAATCTAACCTTACGTTCGCCCGCGGATAGGTTTTTCTTCATTAAAGTTAAGTAGGACAAAGCCATTAAAAGCTTTTATTGGAAATGTAATGAACATTATTGTTTGCGGCGCTTCCTCTTTTAATTTCGCCCCGAGTCGTCCCGCTTTCCGATTCGTCCTTATTTTTAATTATACGCTTCCATTTACATTTTTATGAATTTTTTGCCGTTTGGCGATCGTAATCGGCTTTAGGCGGACGAAACGTTTGCGTTTCTTTCGGCGGGAAAACATTTCGGTTACGGCAGCCATGTCAAAGATACGGCCCGCGGGCCGCATACGGCCCCCGGGCCGTATCAATACGGCCCGCGATCGCAATTTGTCACAGACAAAACAAGTCAAAAACAAGAGAAGTCAGGTATCTGGATCCTCGAGCTCAAAATAATTACCCTCTTTTATAACTTTGATATGATTTTTAACAACCGTATATTATACATATACTATCTGTATAATTAAATAAATAAAATGTTATAATAATTCAGTACATTTTTTTTATTTGAATCTGGCCCGCCTACACATTCTAAATTTAATATATGGCCCTCTGCAAAATTGAGTTTGACACCCCTGGGTTACGGTAATTCCCATTTGATATTTTAAGTTGAGAAAACTGTGAACCGATCTGGAAACTTGATAAATGTGCTTTTGTATGTGCATGTATTATTTAAATGTATTTTAATCAAAGCACCCCGCATCTTCTTTGTAAATGGGTAGACGTAACGCTATTTTTTGTGCAATTGAAAAACTGAAGTTTTAAAGTAGAATTATGAAAGTTCAGTGGGTTCACTGAGTTTAGAGCGACGGTGTTGGAAACGTGCAAAACTATTCATTATGTTCTTGATGCTCTGCGTTCACATTTGATGCTTTCTCACAATGGCCGGTAACTGAAATTAATTGGAGTTACACTGGGAAACTTTCCGAAGTTCACCCTTTTTAATAAAACAAAATAATTGCGAAGTGAAAATACATCATCGTGATATGATTTATAGTGCGACCGAAGTAATAAGTTGGCGAGAGAGTAATGGTTTTCCCTTAATAAATGACCAACTTTTTACGAGGCGACACCAGCGACTTAAATTAGAAACGCAATCTACAATTCCTCCGGCGTGACGTCCCGGAGCAGAACTCAAACACTAACTGCTTGTATTAATTTTTTACGCCCCCCCGGACTTTCCTGCGAGCCACCGCCCGCCCGAGCAAAGTTTCGCGCTTTGTTCGAGGGCGCACTTTAAATCCGTCTTTTTCACAGGCAGTTTATCTTTGGATTTGCGCAGATCTTTCCCTTCGATGCCGCTGGAAATATTTATTTCTGTTGGAGACGCCACCACCATCCAGAAAATTGTTTTTAAATCAACTTTTGATTTATTTTCGTTTAAAGAAGATTACGTTTCTTTTCTACACTTAATAAATCACATAGAAGGATAAAACACAAAACCCTCCAAACATTTTTAATTAGTTTAACGTAAGACTAATTTTAACAGGGTAAGGAGTAGCTATTAAGCAAAACAGAGAAATAAAAGTAAAGAAACTAAAGTATCTTGTAACTGGCATGTAAGATGGTATGGAGAATTTGCCTTGTGTACTGTTTGAGAATTCATTGCGACAGAGGCAACGTTACATTTTGATTTTAATGGACCATTTAAATCTTCGCAGTGTGACGGAGGGTAAAACAAAAGGAATTATTCGTCAAGTTCGTGTACGTTAAGCTCCCGGCTAGGCAACAGTGTATTTTATATGGGGGTGGGTTCATTAATTAAAAACTTGGGAGTAATCAGCAGTCATCAAAGTTTCTCCATAAAATTGGTGATGTAGGTTAACATTTACGATCAGGTTCTAAACTAACCGTTACGTATCCGTCCTCTCAATGACTATTTATGAAGTGAAAATGCAATGTGATGTATTTTATGGGCGCAGAATTTTACGAGGCAAGTTTTAAAGTGATGGTAACGATTCGCGTTCGTTCAAAGCGCGGAGGGTGCGGCCGAATGGGGATTGCTTTTTATCCACTTGATATGTTTTTCTGCGCTAGTCCGCGATAAGGGTCATCCAGGCGAGCACGGACCATGGCGGGGGGGTAATCTGACATCGCCACTACCAACAAACTCTTAACCCAATTCATGATGTGTACGTATTCGATGAGTCACTTCTTTTTTTTATTTTATCTTATAGGAAGACCCATAATTTCCAATTTCACCGTATTGGCTTTGTTCTCAACAGATCGATACGTTTCGTTTAATCTAATCTAACTCTATCCCTATCTTGCTATTTTATCTAATTAATCACTTTGTTTATACTTCCTGTCCCTAAATATACTGTGGCAAATAACCCCAACTTATAACTTTCTGTATACACACTACACTATCATGTAAATATTCAAAACGAAAATAAATGACAATTCCTGAAACGTAATGAGCGTTACTTTTATGTTGTTATTTCATTGTTGTCGTGATCAATGAGTATTGTTGACCAAATTACTTAGGCCCGATTTTACAATCGTCGGATAAGCATTATTTTTAGAATAACGTGACGTAAGTGTGACGTAGATATGAAGGAATATTAAAGGATATTCAGTGAATAGTTATTCCGTCCTTATTCCACGATTGTAAAACTGGCCCTTAGAGTATTAAACTTCTTGCCTTCTTTCACAAGCAAAATCAGTTATGTCAAAACTCCTCTACTTGAGAGATTCATAGCATTCCAAAATGATCGAGAAAGGTCCACTCACTCAGCTTGAAGTTCACACAACAAAAATGTAGAAAAATTAAGCCAAATCCAAAAACTGTAATCCAATCAGACTTCAGTAACACTGATATTATTATTATTATTTACATCAAGTTATTGGTTACACAGATACGTGAACCACTACTAAATTTATAGTATCTTTCATCCAAAATATTGGAAACGAGTGGGAGGGGTGAAGAAAGTCTCGGACAATTAAGGGAAACCAGCTCAGGAAGGGGCGAGAAAGAGGGCCTCTTGGATTGTCGCCAGACGGACAAAAGCAAAACCCACACTTACCAAAGAAGAGTAGAAGATGAAGACGCCTTCCACATGGAGACCATGATGAGAGATGGCGTGGAAGATGGACAGAAACAAAACACACACTTACCAAAGAAGAGTAGGTGGGGAAATGGATGGGCACCACGACGCGGGAGAGTTCAGGAGAACTTACCGGTATGGTTCTAGTAGAGTAACGACAGATAATCCCAACTTCTCGGGACGCGAAGAAAGAATAGAAGAGAGAAGTTCAGTCGGAACATACCTGCTGCAACCTGAGTATTTGCAAGACGCTTTCTAGCGCAGGGTTTGCAAAGAGAGAGGGCAAGAGAAGTACCTTCACGAGATCCAGTATCCCACAAGTTATGAATCAAACACCTCACGGTTATCAAGGCTGAGCCGATCAATCCAACAGGAGTAAAAGTAGAAAAAACAAAAAAGAATTGAAAGAAAGACGAAAACAAGTTAATTAATCTCAAGTTAACCCGCCCAAATGCAGTACGATAAAGGCTCCAGCCGATACAAAACCTCTCCAGTCGATTGCCGCGCTATTCCTGGATCCCTGAGACACAACAGAAAGGATAGTTTTCAGTGAAGTTAAACGAAACCTACAATCGCCTCTTACGGTACGCGGATTACACGGCGGAAGTATTCTAAGGGGCCCTACCTGCAGGCCGGGAAGGAGAAAGTTCAAAGATAGGTAGATTGCACGAACATCAGTATGGGTTCCGAGCGGGCAGATCCACTACGGACGCCCTAACCAGGGTGGCGGACATCGTGAAAGAGACCAAAAAGGTCGCTTACCAGACAGACATCTTTGCCTAATGCTAGCCCTGGACATCAAAAACCCTTTCAATTCGGCCTCCTGGCCGAAAATAGTCAATGCTCTCGACGAGGCGAGGGTTTCGGGTTACCTCGTAAGAATCCTAAAATCTTATATGGAGGGCCGGAAGATCATCGTCCCGACGGCCGAAGAAAAGACAGTTAGTTACATGCGGCGTCCGCAGGGATCGGTTCTTGGACCGACCCCGTGGAACGTCCTCTACGATAACCTACTACGACTAATGATGGGCCAGGGAATAACTCTTGTCGCTTATGCGGATGACCAGGTCATAATCATAACCGCAAAGACAACACAAACGCTGGAAGACAAAGCGCGATACGCCATGCTAAGAACTAAGAAATGACTCGAAGACCACGACCTAACACTAGCAGACACAAAAACCGAAATGCTAATACTGGCAGGTCTGAGAAGATTGAAGGAACTGACGCTGAATCTTCAGCACCACAGCGTTAGCACCAAAATAGAAATTAAATATTTAGGAGTCTATCTCGATAGAGACCCATGTCAGGAAGACGAAGGAAAGAGCATGCACGACCCTAATGGCGATAGCCAGACTGATGCCTAACGTCGGGGGACCCCGATCGAAAAAGAGAAAGGTCCTAGCGGGAGTTGTGCTCCCCACGGTCCTATATGCGGCGCCCATCTGGTCACCGGCAATGAAATATAAGCACTGTGAGGGTCTACTGGAGTCTATCAACAGGAAAATGACCATCCGCATAACCTCCGCTTACAGGACAGTCGCCACAGAAGCCATCCTGGCGATCGCGGCGGTTCCACCTATAAAGTTGAAGGTGGAAGACAAGACACTGCTGTACCGCGCGGACAGAA
Organism: Dorcus hopei; assembly: GCA_033060865.1. NCBI lineage: Eukaryota > Metazoa > Arthropoda > Insecta > Coleoptera > Lucanidae > Dorcus > Dorcus hopei. Next base: position 33,953,397 of record CM065423.1, on the reverse strand, counting down.
CACCCACCGCTGGAATCCAGGACACCCTCATGGAAAAATGGCAACAACGCTGGAACAACTATCGCGGGTGGACGAAAACGTTCATCAAAGACCTGCACAAATGGTGCAAGAGAAGATATGGAGAAGTCGACCATTACAGTACTCAGGCAATGACGGGTCATGGGGTATTTGCCTTATACCTCCATAAAATCGGGAAGATGGGAGACAACGCCTGCTGGTACTGCCATGAGGTGGATCTGCGGAGCACACAGTCTTTGACTGCAGGAGATGGCACGAGGTAAGGCAAGAAGCTAACAGGAAATGCGGCACTTACATCACCGCAGAAAACGTGGCCGACCTCTTACTTAAGAGCGAAAGCCACTGACAGTACGTGACTGACATGTTGAGATCGATAATGCAGCAGAAAGCAAGCGACGAAAAGGAAAGACACAGAATGAGAGACACTATATGAGACTGACAGAAGAGCCAGGGCGAAATTTCTGATGTAATGCTTAACGGCGGATTCTAGAAATGAGCTGTTAGAAAAGGGGATAAGGAGTTAAGTTGGTAGGCGCTCGTGTTGCGGACTTTAAGAAAGGTCGTGACCGAGTGAATCCAACATGTCTGATACTGGATACTCGTTGACGACATCTTTCGAAGATTCTCCAAACCTCTGTAAAAAAAGGTATATTGGGTTTACGATGTTCACTACTCCAAGTGCCGGGTGGAATAGGCGTCGAGATGTCGACTGAAGAATGACGCGGCGCAGACAGGGTTGCTACTTGGGGTTGATGTGATGGGTGTAATTGGAGTTACTCGGCGGTGGCTTGTGGATCCTGCCGAATCGGGAGATATCATCAGCAACAGTGCGGATACGTGGACCTCAATTAACGCCTCAGGCGTTGCGTAGATCCAGTGAAGTGATGGAGATGACAACGAGAGATGTCTTCGGCGTCGGGGTAAAAAGTCGTCCAAGGAGCAGCGATGCTGTGGCGATCAGGTCGGTCCCTTTGACTGCGTCGGCAGCAAGGGATGCCTTAGACCTGGTGTAAGAGTCGTCCAGGGAGCAACGATGCTGTGGCGATCTGGTCTGTCCTTTTGGATGCGTCGGCAGCAAGGGCCGGTGCAGCCCGGATTATTTATACCAATATTTTACTTACATAAAAGTTAGAAGTACAACGATTACAGTGATTTGTCTAAATCATGATTTCCTAATTGGGAACATAAATCGTCACGTAACTTGGACAATATATAAAATAATTACACGACAATGCTGACGCAGTGGAAATATACTTCTGTGCTGGTGACCCAGTAAGTTGGAGTTCACGCTGAATTTGTGGTTTCGAAATGAGAATGCAATTACACATTAATTGTAAACTGTCCTATTAACTTATTTCCGATTAATAACTATACTAGATTATGATTATAATTATTCTATCGGGACATTATACTTGTGAATTTCAAGTTTTAGAGACATTAAAATAAAAAGATGAATTTAGAAAAAAATTAAGATGATAAGCATTGGTTGTGTAATAGTACTTATATATTTTTTCTTTCAGAGAAAAATAAGAGTTACCCATTATGAAAATAATGTTTGTGAAAATGTCTAGTTGTAGGTTTAGAAGAGTCACAAAATTGGCGGGGGTCTTTTGGAGAATAACGCTTTTGTATGAGAGCCTCATATTATGAAAGGAAAACATAAAAATGACAAGCATCCACTTGTGTTCCTTTTACATCGAACAAAATCAATAAAAAACTTTAATTAAATTCCCGGAGCCACAAAGGCAAATTATCGTGTTCTTGTTCGGTAATTTTTCTGATGGATGTCCCGCACAAAGAACACCCATTCATCTGACACAAGTCTCGTGGCAGTCTCAGCGAAACATTTGATAATGAAAACATCCCGCTTTGTTACTTTGTGCCTTTCGGGAGGGCGGCGGGGCGCATTGCGGGAAGGCCCCGAGAGCGAACATTACGACCAGGCTGTCCAGGATTACCCGGTTTTACTGTCAGGCGCAGAGATGATGTGTTGACGATGCTTCTGCGGCAATATGTTACGATACTAAATATTCACGTAATTCACGACAAGCTAAGAGATGAATATCGCATTACAGAAGTGACACGCTGCAATTCCACTGATGCCTCCGACATGCATTATTCAACGGGTGCAATTCTCTTAGATATGTGACTGAGTTCTACAATAGAAACATTCCGGAACATATCGAATTCGATCAATTATTTCAGGTCCACACATACAAATACTTCTTGTAAAGATAAGAGAACAACACCACTTATACATATACATCATGATACGATGATAGAAATTCGAATCAATTCGAATTCTTATTGGCTAAACTCAAAAAATCTTTTAGATCTTCACTTTGAAAAACTCCCCCGCATTATACCTACACTACCATCTCATAAATTATTTCTTTTTAAACATCTTTCAATTTCAAAAAGAGATGGTCGATCAAATGCAAGTCCACTTGATCACTTCATTACTTTACAGTCATCTATTTACATCATACGATGCTCCCCTCCCCTGACATAAATGTTGAACTAATTTATAATTATAATTTCGGATGTAAACAAGATCACCTACATGGTAGCTGACTGCTATAAAGAGGTATTTTTTTCCAAAAGGGTTGTAGAGTATATAATGGCTCGTTCTCTTCGAGCAAAACTTGATATGACAGTTTCATGAAATTATTTGGAAGCAAAACCAAGTAACAGACCCACCTAGGAATTATGTTTGTTTTTCTACTTTGGAAAAGTACGTATTTATATCAGTAGCACCCTGTATGGGTGATTGAAGTGACGAAAAGGGTATATCAGAAAGACTCTAGATTGGAATCCAAAAAAATTCAATGAATTAAAAGAGTACAATTCAAAAAAGGCATTAAGAAGGAGGAGACTTTAGATACAGATGAGACAATTAGGTATAAATAGAGAAAAGAAGAAAAATATTTTGCATCGTATTTGAATACAATAAAAAGAACACTGCGCTGGTATCTCACACGAATTTGTATTTTATCCTTGGCAATGGTACACGACAATATCTAAAAGGGCAAAATAACAAAATTTGCAAAGAGATGTCCACATTTGCATATTACGAGCTCCGAAACGTAGAAACTTTACATTGACTATTCGCCGAAGATTGTTATGAGTATTGAAAATGATCACTAGAAACAGTGTGTGCGGCGAATAATAATTCCTCGGATGTAGTTTTTCCTTGAGGCGGACGCGACAGTAAACATATCAGTCGGGAGGGAAATAAAACGGTGTTATAAGTGACGGCGTTCGTTTTTATAGTTGGGGCCTCAAATGGAATAATATTTCGGCGGAAATATTTTTTACATAATTCACGCGTTATATTCGGGAATCGTAAAGTCGGAGATGTGTCGGGCTGTATAAAGATATAGCGGCAAAACACGGCGGGTGCAGAGTGCACGGCGTTTTATGATCGAAGCATCTGTGCCATGAGATAACGACCATCGCGTCTCTATGGTGATCTCGGGCATGCACTCAAATGGGTCTATTCAAGAAGCCAGAGAATATTTACATTGAAATTATTATAATGAACTAGTACTTAGTAACACTCCCGAGCTGTCCTCCGACTGGTAAGCCTTTTTATTAGCAAAATCAGCAGTTTCAATTACCTCCATTTAATTTTGAAAATTCATTTCAACTTGAGAGAAAATTAACCATTGCTATCACGGTCAGCTAAGATTACTATTAATTTTAAGAGAAATGAAATAAACCAACCAACAAACAGATCTTCTTTTAGACTTACGTTTACAACTCTCTTGCTTAACTTCCTGGCCAACATCGTTAGTGATTTCTTTTTTATTGCTACCTACCTCCTACCTGAAGGTTGCAAATCTTGGGCGGGCAAATTAAGTTCGTCCCAAATTGCCGGCTAAACTCAATGGGACGGGTCGAAGTCATACGTAACCCCAAAGTAAAAAGGCAATAGATAAAATTAAATAAAAGTCACCAGTTATTACACTCTTGTCTTTATTTATAAAACAAAAGGGATCGTCAAATCCTACTTAAAAGGTCGCAAGAACCAGTTAAATACTCATCTAAATAAATAAACAACGCAAAACTCTGACGTTCAAAACACTAAGTGCGCTTTCCGTTTACAAAAATAAACTGTAATCAGCAAAATTAAATAAGACTACATGCACGCATAAACGGCATTTGGTTGCGCTTATATTAAAATAATTTACAACTTCTTGCAAAATAAATCAAAAGATCCAACCTTGTGTTATCTCAACAGTCTTCACATAGGCTGCATAAGTACCGTCAAAAACATCCAGATACTACTGACGTCAGTACGTCATTACACGTCATCTCAATGCGGTATCTCCCTCTCGTGTCGTCGGTAGTCAACTACAGGCTAGCGAAAGCAAGTCCTAACTGTCAGCTGGGCCTTACCGAGATGACACAGCACCAAAATGTCTCAACGAAGATTACCCTCCAGGAAAAGCCTGATTTAATCGAACGAGAAAAGAAACAATGTTAGAATATGAATTACGTACAGAACTTTCTTGCCAAAATTACCTGATTTAAGTATTGGTGATCAGGCTTCGAAAGAGGAGAAATGCTTGTCTTTCACGTAGAGTGCTTCTTAACAAATCGCGGAGCAGATTTCCGTTAGTTTCCCTTTCAGGTACACTCGCCAAAGGAACGGCACAAGACAATGGCTGAAGCCAGAGAAATAACGCAAACGCAATCCAGTACGTGTGGCAGAAAACTAATGAGAGCCTGCGCGCAACGAACAATCTAAGCAGGGAAGGAGGTCACATGCTCCGAACTGGCCAATAGCAAAATTATGTGACAACTCGATGATTTCGACCAAGAGATGCTACCTACCTGGAGGACAATTTAAGATCTCCAGCACAGCCGGCTAAATCACCAGCTGAGCACACTTTTATTTAATACAGCTCAATAAACAAAAAACAAAATAAACAAAAGAGATTGTACAATCGAGACGGGGTCTCAATGAGTTGAGCGAAAGAGAAAAATTGTGAACGGTATAACGATTAAATAAAACTTTCACCGAGAAACAGATCTGCTTTTCGTTTACAAAAAAATGCAAAAAGTAAATGGTCAAAAATTAATCAGTTAAAATTAAATTAACGCAACGCAATGTTTAACACGACACAAATGGAACAATTAAATAAAATATTTTCGATCTTGTAAACAAAACCAGACTTGGACATTCAGCTGTCAAGGTGAGGTGGTGAAAACCAAGCGTGATAAAATCCAGCGGAGGAGGACGGTGCTGCCACTATATCACTACGCAAGTCGGCATCAAGGTATTACATCACGGTTTCTCCCGTTGGTTCGTGTCGTCTAATGGTCGAGTCTAACTTCTACAGGAAGAAGGGTAGACCGCGATGCGTGGACTTTCAGCAGCTAGGGCTCCGCTTACGGTTTTTTTCCACTCGAAGGTCGTACTTAAGTGGCGTTATAAAGAGAGAAGTAGTCAGAAAGGGGGTACGACTACTACTGGAAGCCTAAATAGTAATTATTATTATTATTATTATTATTATTATTAAAAGAGAGATGCGTGTTACAGACCGAAAATACGCACACAGTTGCCAATAAAACCCTACCCCTTCTTTTAAGCTTTTCCAGGCTTGGAAAAGCTTAAAAGAAAGCTTGTATTGCTTGACGTGCACTTAAGCAGATCTCGTTTCAGGTTTCAATCAAAAGATTCACATGAACAAGGCACACAAAGCACACTAACAATAGGTGTGCACGTCAAGACATTATCAACAACAATGAATGCGCCGCGGAAAGAACACGCTCAGTCCAACTATCCTGGGACGGGGGTCGTTACGAGAAGGCCTCAGTTTTAACCGAGCGAAAGAGTGAAATAGAGTATTACCGTGAGGCGTAGGTAGTGGCTTTTGTTTTCTGATACAATAATATGAAATGTGAAGAACAGCACATAGGCACAAACTAACCTTTCAGTTCCCACGCAAATACAGGATGACTGGCAATACTGAAAATAATTTAAATGAATTTTTCACCCATAAGGCTAGGCGTACACTTGTCCGTATCGTACGCATCGCACGATTCGGATTTTATCGGACGGATGGCACTTGCTCTCTCGAGAATGCCGAGAGACGATCCGTCCGATGTGAAACAGTGAACGCAGATACATTTAAAATAATGAAAAGAATAAGTTTTTATGAGCCCTTCGCTGCGTGCGATGCGTACGATGCACAGTGACAGACAAGTGAACGCCTAGCTTAACAGAGGATCGACGATAAGAAAAAAATTGCAACATCAAGGCGCCGACATTTTTGGCAGCCATTGTGAAACAAAATGCGTTTTAACGGAAATTACCTTATACTTAACGAAAATTTAAAACCGCAACATTCTTCGTCTTGGAATATTGGTTCTACTCCTTAGAAAGACCTTCTGTGTCTTCTTCCTTGCAAGGATATGCCTTTCACAATTTTGGTCGGCCTATTCTGATCCTATTCCTTCGGTTAAAGAAGTCATTGTGAAAAATATCGTGTCAGAGTGTGACAGCATCCCAATGTGCTAGCCACAAAAACATTTAAACAAAGTGAGAAAGTAAAGAGAATCACACCTTCTGATCTAGTGCAAGGTTATGCAATGTGCTAGCCAAAAGACTATTCAGACAAAGTGAGGGAGTAAAGAGAATCCACAACCTCCGATCTATAATAGTAACTAAATTGAATTAATGCAGTAGCTACAGTAACTAACTTTGACATGGACATAAAATGATAATGTTAGTATTAGTAAATTGGTGCACTGGAATCAATCTACTCAACCCTTTTGCTTTGGGCTAGATTGCTACATATAGAGAGAACAAGAAATCTTATCCGGTTTTAAGAGATGATGAGCCTAATCTCTTATCGTTTGAGTTATCCAGTCTCCAACCGATTTTACGTGATTGTCTAAATCTTGTCACCCCTAATTCGATTCCTTCTAGTATTGTACCACTTTATTAACTTCATTCAAATCTATTTTTGCTGTTTTGAATCGCATAGAGTATACTAGTTTCTCTTTTTGTAAAATTCCGTGTTACATTCCAGAAAATGAAGCTATTGCATGGTGCTTCAGGTTTTGATAACCTGACTCGAGAAAGATATCCGGCGTTGTCCTCCTAGAAGTGGGCGTCCTTGAGACGTCTCCTATTACTGGCTCTAACGGATAGGTTTCACTCTTCAGATGCGATTGAGGTGGATTGAGTACGAGACCTAAGCCATCCATTCGAATGGAAAAATTTGAAATATCTGAAAGAATATGCGTAATTCACTAAGAAACCTTTACAGGAAAGAAGTCTTTATATCGGTGTATATTCCGATTCTTACATTTGGGAGCCTTGAGCTGGGTACTAAATAAAAGATTATGTTTGAATTGGCTTCCGGTTGGAACCGCATCACGTTGACTTCTTCTACAACCGACGTTTCGTTCTCCATTGCAGAAGAAGTTCCTCAGGGCGGCTACTGCTGGTAGTGTTACTGCTTGCTGCTGCTTCTCGTTAGTCGTTGAGACTGTTAAATGAAATAAAAGATTATTTAGTATTGTAAGAAAAAACTAGGAGTGGAGACTCTTGTGGAGAGAGTGGAGAAGAATTAGTTCAGATGGTTTGGTCATTGGGTACGTATGACACACCAATGAAAAGGATATGGAAGGCAAGAAGACCAAAGAGAAGATCTAGTGAAAAAGTGGAATGAATGAGTAACTACAGTATGGTAACTTTGATGGAAGGAGCTTCAGTGCGAAGAGGGCGAAATAATTGACTATTTTTTTCTAACAATTGTAGAACAATGAAATGAGAATGATGAAGAAGACTTTTAATTTAAAATAACAGTTTCTAGTTAACAAAATTTAATCAAATTTATTATTTAATGCTTTTAATTATAATCAAATGCATAGAATTTTATATGAAAACCAGTAGTAAGTTTCCTAGTATAATTCAACCCATGTTTTGTCACATAATAAACTCCTTTAGGCATTCACCGTCACAACCTCGTAAAACGTACGTGATTATAATATTGACAAAACAAAGTTAATATAATTGCAGTGTGCATTCGCTTTAATTAAATATTATGACGTCAGTGCCATTGTCTGCTCCGTGTCCATAACGTTACGCTGCGCTGCAAGGAAGAAGTTTTGTTGCACTTGTTGGCAAGGATTCTATGTTGATGCGGATACGCTCACGCTAGTCGAGTGAAACATTCGTAAATGTTCCCCGGATCTTAAATGAAATTTGTCTTCGCTCTTTTTTACTTTTTGCACCACCTTAAGTAATTCCGCGTTTTATTAAATCCCCATTGCACGCGGTCTCCGAAAACATTTTTATCTATGCCCCTACGAAACTCAAGAAATATATACGACCATCTGAAAATTATAAGGTGCCCGGACTCGAGGAGAACGCCCTCCCGCTTTACTACTGTTCTCTCAAAGAGGAATAAATACAACTTAAAACTCATACAACGCATGTTAAAGACGATATATACGCGTATAAATTTTTTAAAAAACATTTTATCTCCATAAGCACTTTACGAGATTGTGTCGGACTCGCATACGTTAAGGAACCGAAATTTATGTTCTTGTTTTGTTTTATCTCAACATTTATGGGACAATTATAATTATGGCCCTCATATCTGCTCCCCGCGGTCCTCACGACATTATTTTCTGGGTCAGTATAGATTTGCATTTGAAACGGCCCATTGTTACAATTTCCATTACAGAAAATACTGCTGATACGCTTCGCAATTAATTCTCGACGACGGATATTCGCTCTATAAGCCGTCTGATTCATAACATGTGACACATTAAAAGAGGGATCACAGTAAAAAGGGCACACAAGTCACAATTTTATCTGAACTGGTCTTTAATAGGGATTGCTAATACTAATATTAAATTTTGGTTCACCAATAGAGTTGGTACAAAACTTTATACAAAAGATTCTAAATTTGTAGCTGTACTAAAATCTGATGAAAGAAACAAAGAGTAATCCTCAAAGCTGTAGTTTAAAAAGGATGTGGTAACGATGAGAGTCCCGAAGCAGATATCGATAAGAAACTCTACGGTACTGATAAACATCCTTCAAAGAAGTTCTTGTAACAAGGAAGGTTTGTATTATAAGTGACCAGGGAGCTGTTCGACCTGTTTGAAACATTACCTATGTCTCTCATTCGGCGGCGTAAGAAGCTTTCAAAGATGGAGGCGTCGACCGTAAACGAAAGGATGCCCAGGATGGTCGTATTAATGTCAGGATTCACTCAGGGCTTTTTTATCTACGGCGTTTTCGTTAATAAAGCTCTCCGCCTTGTACACTTCGCGCCGAAACTGACTGAATGCGCCAGGGCCAGCTGCGTTTATCATGAATTTGCATGGCCGCTGAATATTCATATCGATTCTACAAGTTGAAATGTCTGTAGTTTCTAAATTTTCACCTGAAATTCAGGACGAAATTAACACAGTGTTGCAAATTTCATTTAGTATTGTCTTCAGTTTTATATTCACATTAATATGAATAAAATAATTGATGCATAATTTGGGCTTCTTAATAAAAATGAAAGTTTCAAATTTGCTTGATATACTTTTACAAAAAAAAAAAAGGATCACGTTGCAAGGAATTTTAAAACTCGTACCGAAAAGGTGAATAGGGGCATAATGCCCACCTCCCACATACGAATAGTGGTTAATTTTTTTTTATCGTGAGATATATCAGATAAATTTACGTTCGGGCTTAACATAGAAACCGTGAACATTTAGCACGAAAAGGCCGAATTAAAATTTAAATCACGATTACGAACGGGGGATTTACTTATTTTATAAAATAATCTTTTATCTTTACTGCGGTGGCGAGGTGGGCGCGCTTAAAAATATGGACGTCAGGTAATATTTTTAGCGGCGCGCAAAAACGCCAAAGTCATATAAACCGGGAATTAAGTCGGAATAAAAATCGCGCGCTCTCCCCGAATTGCGCTTCGTGACGCTAATGCAACCGGCAAAAATTGCTAAACCGAACACGCCATCATCCATTGGGCATTTTTGTCAGCGGTTTGTAAGGCAAAACGTCGCGTGCTTTTTTCTCGTGTCCCGAACATATGTTTCTATTACAAACATCCGATACCGCGCAAAAAGCGCGAGATTATCTCTTCCGCTTATGCGCGCCATACGCTAACATTAATCAATAAGCACACATAAAATAGAGCTTACGAATTTAAATGCCCTTGTAGATTATTTAGCCCAGATTAAAAACGTTTAAACTTACCCCGAACAAATTTTCACTTTCTCAAACAAGTTTTGCACGCACAAAAATTCCATAATTTAAACTGAATTAAAACTTTCGCTGCGCTTGTAATGACGTGCACAATCTATTAATGCAACAAGTAATTTAATATAACAACTCATTTAAATAATTGAAAACATACACTCCGGTTGTTTTAGTGCAACAATTATAATCAAAATCAATTATTATCATGCTATAAAATCTTAATCTTCATCATAAATGTCAAATAAAAATATTACGTATCGTCTCGTTTTTATCCTACTTCACCTCTAAACTGTACTAATATCTAGAAATAACAAATTTTCTATATTAGGAGAAATATAGCTATGCCTTACTCTAAATTAATTTGTGACGTATTGCTGTGTGGCCCCACGTCGGGCGCCAAAAATTATTGCTGTGTATTCAAGGAGTTGAGGAGTTTCCCGGGTTATTCTTAGTTTTTCTTTTCTTTTCCAGCAATTCAACAATTTACTTTACCATTGCGAGCTCAATTCTTTCTGGTTTTGCTCTTTTTATCAAGGCTTGGGTCCATGTATTTGGAAAAGCAATGATTAATGAATTTTTGTTTTTGTTTTTTTAAAAAAACCCGGTAAATTTTCCTTTTTTTTCAAAAATTTTTATCTTAATTTATTAATTAATTTTTATGTGATCGCCTTTGATTTGTTTCCAAACTACAAATTGCTTTCCTGTGCTTGCGCGGCTAGAACACAATTTCTCCTTTGGTTGAAACAAACCAATGCTCTCGTTTAGTGGAAAGACAATCTTGTTTGCACTCTTTTGCTTTCCGATTGTTTAAAATTGTTTTAAATTATCCTCTTGCTGGCTTTGTTTAAATAATTTTACAATTGGCGAAATTGCATTCAAGCCAATGTAAATTATTTTTCTGTTTTAAGTTGTTTGTTTAATTTTTTAAAGAAATTTCAAATTAAGGTAATTTTTTATTTATGTAAAATGATTTTGTTTATAATTTTGAGAACCGTTTAAAATTGTTTTCAAGAAACTTTTTAATAAATCAAATTAAATTTTGCTCCCAGAACGTTTACTTCTGCTCGCATTAAAGTTCGGGCAACAATTGATCATTCCCTCGCGTGAATGATATCATCTTCCCCCTTGCTTTGTTCAATCGAGGTCACACATGTTTGTAATGGAATACGCGTGCGTCGCGCTTAAAAATTCTGGTTACAAAATTTTTCTAGTTACCGACCCTTGTTTGGGACATTTGATATACTTACGTTGGCCTGACTGCCTATCATGTTTACTTCAATTTTAAATCAATCCTTTTGGCGCACCGCACCTTTTTAACTAAACAGGCCTTTCTTACACTTGATCATTCACTTCACATCACTAACTATTTTCTGTTTTTAGGTGTTGCCGCAAAAGATGTCCGTAGTCCACTTGAACGTCTTGCACGTTAACAGCATTCAACCTTACACGACGACCGTCCGGCAGATACATTAGACGCCTTTTCCTTCCGGAAGTCTGCTCCATGACAGGCCAAAATCTCGCCGTGAGGTGCCCTTTTGTCTTGGTGTGATGCTTATCCATCATGTCGCAGAACTCGTCCCACGAAGATTGATGTATTTTGTCTTCCACCCATTTACTGTCCGCGGAAGACACGTTTAACTCGACCACATTCGGTATTTTGCATTTAATTTTTACTTTTACTTGTACTTTACTTGCTCGAGTAAACAATTTTGAAATTTTATGTAAGAACTGAATCGTAACTCTTATTTTCAAATGTTTCTCTTTTTATTTTATTAATTTGTTTACAAGTTACTTATGTGATAACTAAATATCACCGTAGTATGTAACATAAGTTTTGGGAACAAATTCGAAGCTCTTAAGCTTAAGCTTAAGTCAATATTCCTCAAACGAGACCTATTGAAAAAGTTTGGGCACATCTCGCTAGAAAAGTTCATGATAATAGTTGAGAAGCCCAAAACGAACACCAATTGTGGAGAAGAATATTTCAGGAGATTCGGGAAATAGATGTTACTTTTGACCAGCGAGAAATGAGACATATTCGCAGAAAACTGCGCGCCATTGAAGATAATGGTCCTCTGGCAGTTATGTAAAATTAGTTACGTATAGGAACAAGCCCTAATACTCATGAATCAATAAAAAATTTGCTGCTGTTTGCTTATCAGCTTTAAATTTTTTCCCAAAACTTATGATACATACGTTAGTTTAACAACGCAAACGTAAATTGATAAAATATTGAAATAGAGGCAAAACACAGGACCAAGCACTGGTCCTAGAGGTGCACCATATTGACGAAAGAGAACAAACACTGACACCTGAGGCGTACTATTAACGAAAGGTAACAATAACCTATAATTTAAAAAATGTGTCATGCACTTTAATTATAATCCTCAAGTTTTAATAAATATGCTGTACCTCTTCGGAATCCAACCTACTCTTACCTACATATTTGATAAATATATTTAACATGAAATGCTCTTTCTAATATTTTAAAAAGAAAGAATTATAAGTCGGAAAATAGTTGTGCCGGGGCGCAATTATTTCACATGTTTGCTTTCACGCGCTAAGCGTGCGTATATCTTGTTGGTCGTCGGGGTTGCAATGAAGTTCTCGGGCTACTGTTCTGCTGATGAGGCCCCAATTAGGGCCGAAATAGCTATACAGAATATGCTCGGGGGGCCCATTGCGATCCTGACGACTCGCAACCAACATTTACATGTTTGCGATGACACGTTTTGTCCGCCTCGACTGCCATCTCGTGCGTGTTAGCTTATGAGGCAGCGGCATTGTTGCTATTTGCTTTCACGACACGAATTATAAGTCGGAAAATAGTTGTGCCGGGGCGCAATTATTTCACAAGAAAGGGTAATATGCTAATAGAACGTAAATCAGACAATGTTGAAACATCTTTTCGCAGTACCTATGTGAATGTACTTCAGCTTTATTTCAGCAGTCAAGAATATAATCCGATATCAAAGAAGCATTTACAATGTGAGTTATGTACAGTAGGTGACACGTTGCCCTGGGAAACTTCGAGAGCTCCATCGTTATACATCGGATTACATTGTAGAAAATTAACAACTTTATCAAATCCCTGCATTGAATTCCATTTTTTTATTTAAAAAAAGAAAAACTGTATAATAGAAAACAATTCAGTAATCAAAATTATGTGAAATTGTACATTTTTTAAATCCAATTCTCAAGAATTTTTGGAAATCTGAAGCCAATATGGCCAATGTTGCCAAAAAATGCCCGAAATTCCCGTTTTAGCGGGATATGTGAGCTATGAGCTGCGACAAAAACTGTCTGACTTTTGGAAATATGAAATTTCAAATTGCCCCATTTCTGAAATATCGTCTGTTGTGATGACCAGTGTTGTACATTCTTCAAGATGTCTAAATTCACATACAGATACTTACCCTAACTTGTACCTGGATACAGTTACATCGCCAACGCTCGACCTCGAATATAACATCTACTATCAATCAGTCTGTCAATGCTTGACAAAAATCCAAGAAAGATAGAGTTAATATAAACAAATAACACAAGGCGACGACGCCTCATGATGCTGTGTCACCGAAAATTCCAGGTATACGATGAATCATCCACAGATTGCATAAGCCATCCTTTTACAGCTTTCTAAACTGAACCCTATAAATACTTGGTAATTTCATTTGTAAGACATTCAAGTGTACATTTTGTCAGACAGAAGTTTCCTTTTCTTGTAACCTAGTGTAATGTGAGCCAGGGTAAGTAAGCTTTTAATAAATGTAATATTTAATCGGCTACGTCCATTAACTCAAAAATCTACCGTAACAATACTTCTTTATTTAAAGTACAGATACAGTATAAACGTATCCAGATATTTTTTACATACGTACATGCGTATTATACTGGGTATTACGATATTCGCGCATATAGAAAGTAGGATGATATTATACAATAAAAACTGGGTAAAAATTTCATGTACGATTTTTCGATCAAACCAATATAAAGGGTTTTTCATTAAGAGCGACGCATTTTGTTTGTAAAGTAAAACACAGATATCGTGAGAAATTTAAAATCATTTTTAGTTACGTGTTAAGTACAATTATAGTTATTTGTGTATCAAGGGCATAATTAGGAGATCATAGTCCGAGAATATGTTTAAAGCACGATGAAACTAAGTGCTTTTAAATGCTCGAGGACTATTATCTACAATTATGCACGTGGTACATACAACGTTTTATTTTATTTTGGCCAAAATGTTTTTATATCGTATGCGAGTGATGTGCACGTCGCGTCGCTTCCATAAAATAATTATGTAAATTGTTTGCGTTAATATGAATTTGTTTACGTTACTATGGGTTTGTTTACTTTAAAGCCCTTGGGCAATAAAAGCCAAATTACGCCCGCAATTGAGTGCGAATCAACAAGATTATGGTTCCAAAATAAAATAAATACCATTATTGATGGAACCACAACATCATTTAAATGTCCTCCGCGAAAGCGCTGACAGGAATGAATCCGTTTAAATATGGTTTAACCCAAGTTTCCATGAGGGAAGTTTTTTGGCCCGAATTGAATGCTCTCGACTTGGACGACATGTGTTTTCATAAGAGGGTGTCACTTACCACACTACCAATCAAATAATTGACTCACTAGAGTGCGTTCACAATCTTTACCTCCGAGAGCGTCTTGGGCGTTTAATCGCGTCTTTCTCACTCACGATTTTTAACATATTTTGCATCTCACTCATCCATTAAAACGATTTATGTTTACATTATTTCCATGACAACGGGCGCACTCTAAGTGCCCTACTTAAAAGTGGGATGTGAAAAGTGCGACCGTTGTCATGGAAATAATGTAAACACAAGACGTTTTAAAACAATGAGCGAGACGTAAAATATGTTAAAAAGCGTTCTTGGAGGTAAAGATTCTAAACGTACTCCTGAGGGTGAATTTTGGTGAATGGATAATTTCCGGAAATGGACCAGTCAATTATTCTCCTCGTTCATGCGATTTAACACCCCTAGACTTCTTTCCATAGGGTTAGTTTACACCAACAAACCAGCAACATTACAAGTCTTGCATACCAACATCGAACGTGTCATTGCTGATATTCGACGCAATTTATGAGAACTTAACTTAGGTTAAACGGATTCATTCCTGTCAGCGCTTCCGTGGAGGACATTTGAATGTTGTTGGGATTCCATCAATTATGGCATTAGCTGTACTTTACACTGAACTAAAAATGATCTTAAATTTTTCACGATGTCTGTTTTATTTTACAAAGAAAATGCGTCGCTCGTGATGAAAATCCCTATACAATAAAAACTCCTTTACGATTTTTCGATTGGATTGATACTTATTTACTATCCCGGTAGACCCTAATGCTATTAGAATAATTACCGGCCATTCTAAACAATTTAGATTGCTTTTGAAATACAAAGTCCGTATTCATAGTGCTTCCTTCAATGGGTAATTCCTTAGAATGGAATTACAGTAAGGCAGTTGCATTTGAACTATACCCATTCTAAGGGGTACCTTATTGAAGGAAGCCTCAAGGAAGTACTATGAATTCGGGCAAGAATGTTGTTACAGTTTATTTTCCGCCTGTGTACGAACGCACCCTGTATAGCATACATTTCATCTAGGGGATGAGAGTGAATTTGTACGGCGTTGTGCCAAATTTGTTTGGCTCATTTGGGTGCGAAAAAGCCGCGTTTCTTTTGTGGCTTGTGTCAGCCTAGCCCGACGCGACTAGGTAAGTTTTACGTGCTGTTTCTCTCGATCTGGCCCTGATGATTGTTTTTTTTCCCTCCTCGTTTATAGGCTCCTGGTTTTTGTTTCGATCTAAATTTTGGATTTGGTTTTGGCTTTTGGCTTACGTTTTGGTTTCTCGTAGCAACTCGCGACTACTAATCGACGCATCCACACCGAGGAAGCCGATCGTCCACGGAGCGCCCCGTAGCCGGCCGCCTCCATCGCCATCAACGGACGTGACGACGCTGCGTGAACAGGTCATACTTTTATTTTGTCTAATTTTTGCTTCACGGTGGATTTAATGTAGCCGCATTTGTGCACGAAAATTGCGTATACTCACGAAGTAAACTCCATTTCGGAGGAATTCATCGGCTATTATGCGTTAAGCGCACAGAATGTATTTCGTCGAACGATTTCTTCGACGTTAGAATAAGCGAATGTTATCTTTGTCAATTCGATTAGCTTTGTATTAGTTTCGGATCCGAAAAGTTAGGAATTATCGTATCACGATTGTTGTTTGGTTTACTTGTTAATTTGTTTGACTTTTGATGTTTAAACGTTTAATAAAATTGTTTCATGCTTTGGACGTATCGTGTTTTTCTTAATTTTCACGCGATTCCTTTCAAAAAAAATTAAGTGGCGCCTATTTTTGGATTGGCCTTCGCGTTATGGTCTGAGAACTCCCCCGTCCCACTGCAGCAGCTGGCAACACTGGATTAATTTCTTTCCGGTGTAAAACTACTACTTATCTACACAGGTAGGTAGCAATGTGTCACTTTTAGCCAAAGCTCTTTTGGTTTTAAGTAGGCCAAATCGAAACGCCCTGTATATAAGCTGCTTTTAGCTATCCGGGGCATACACAATAATTTGAGAAAAATGAAGACTGAAGTATTTATACTCTGAATCGTTAACTTCAAAAACGAAATTGGTTCAAAAGGCAAAAATGAGTTTGTTGCAAAATCAAATGTCTCCAAAGACCTACCCAAATTTTGATTAGCTAAAATCTGCTGTAGAAAATCACCATAAAATTTAATATCGTAGTTTTAAAATCATGTATGTAAGTATTCGGCAGATGAGAAACAAATCGGAGATTGACCCCCTTATTTAAATATTGTAGCGTTTCGCGTTTGCACTCAAAGTATTTGCATCTTGTTTTAACCTCATGTAATAATACGAAATAAAGATACTCTGAGTGCACACTAGTGTATGAAAACGCTATTAGTAAACTATATAAGTATGCACTTTTTATTTTAGGCCGTGTTTTCATTCTGCAGTTGGCGATTCATTTACAAGCAATGCTTGAGCAGAAGGTAAGTCATTATAAATACCCGTACATTTGCACAGAAACAAAATTAAAATAAATATTTATATTGTTACGATATAACTTTGCTTGCTTGCTATTTTTGCTTTGCGTAGCACCCGCACATATTTGCCTTTTGGACTTAGCCTTTCCAGGCATTTATCTAATTGTATGTAGGTGGATCTTAAAGCACAAACATCCATGGCTACTGATGGGATTCGAACCCATGCCGCCGAGCGACACGACTTACAAAGTCGGCTAGGCTTGACCGCTAAGCCACTCGGCGACCCACGATATAACTTAAATAAAAAAAATAAGAGACGCAATCAGATTAAATAATACATTTATTAAAAGTAAAAGACTAGAACTTACATGATTTATAGTATATTAAGTTACAAGAGGAGGAAACTCTCCTCTGACAAGGGGAACACTTCAATGTTTTACAAATGAAAGTATTTATAGGGTTGAATTTTAGAAAGTTCAAACAGGAGAGCTTTTGGAATCTGTGGATGACTCATCGTGTAACTGGAATTGTCGGTGCGATTTCTTTGAGGAGTAAACCGCCTTATGTAATTTGTTTATATTTACTCTATTGTTCTTGTATTCTTGCCAAGCATAAGCGGACTGTTTGATCGTAACTGTGTTATCCGAAGTAAGATCTAATTTCCTTGTTACAATATTTCTATTTAAAAAATATATCTGTGTATTTTAAATACTCAGGTATACGCACATAAATGTAACTATAAACAGTATAGTAGATACCAAGGAAAAAGGTTACGAAAAGTCTAATTAATAGGTGTTTCATTTAATTTTTGTGATTTTTTTTTGTTCTAGTGTGGGAGGATATGATTTTCAGAAAAATCTCATCAGTAATTATTAACGTTAAAAACAATAAATAATTTAGCACCAAATCAAGAGCTCGTTCCTCGAGGAACGCGTGCGTATGTGAGGAGAATTCCCGAGAGTTCGCAATCTTGGCCGACATGAGAAACACATCAAATCAAAAATGAAATTTTAATCATTAAACAGAAGAAGTATGTAACCGCGACGTGGTGGTGTAACTTTTATTAGAAACGTGCACTCGCCGGAACACAAAAGCACTTATTTCCCGATATCGCGTTTTTAGCACGCGTACGCACATAAAAGTGCGAATATTTTTGAATTACACCCTCGCACATACTACGCGGGAGAATAATGCGGCAGATATTACCGCCGAAGCTCGCCGAGCTTAACATCGCATTCAGCGGGGTGAACTCACGCCGCTGAACAAAACGCGACCGGCCTGTCAATTAGGACGAAGTGGTATTCCATGTTTAATTAAAGTCATTTCGTGTATGCCAATAGGGTTGTTATGGAGCTCCAATGAAGTTCACTGGAGCCTCTCACGTGAGATGCGGTGACCTGTAATGAAATTTAAAAGTACGAACCAACCCTCATATTTAAAAATGATCTGATTATAATTTTTTTTTCCTTTCTTCAAATAACAGTCCATTTCCTAAATAAATAACTTCTATTTATTTTTGATTATTTTCTTTAAATTTGATATTGTAAAATTTAACTTTTGTTGGTTTCAAAGACTGTAGTACAGTGACAGAAAAATGAACATATTTAGAACGTGGCTGCTTGAAAACGTCAGGGAAATTAAATTTAACGTCTGCATTAATAATTTAAATTAAATATGTATATTGTGCTCGTAAATTAGTAGCGCAAATGGTTGGCGTGTAGTGCGAGGAACGTACGCGCAAAGAATGTCGCAATTAAACTAAAATATTAATTTCAATATTTCAGCGGTAAAAGGACGCGAAACTTTTGTAGCTTAAATAACGGCTTTACAGCGAACGAAGCCACGTGTGAATAGAACATCCGGTACCAAGAGGGTTGCTGAAATATTAGTCCTTACATTTACATTAATTATACCTCAACAGAATAATTTTACCAAGAGAGCTGTTACGCAACAATGAATACCGTGAGTGGAGCGCTTAAATAAACATGATAAAAATAATAAAAGCGCACGGCACGAAATTTCTGAGTATAATTCCTACACATGCAAATGTTGGTAGATCCTTCATGTGTCGTTAAAGTCACATTAATTCTACAAAATATTATTCAATTAATTTTCACTACGCAACATCTTTTTTTTTTAATTTCGTGAAACACAACTTGGATGAGGAAATCCTGAAAAGCGGAATTAAACAATTTCAGCTTGAAAGTAAACACGTTACACTAACAATATTCCCTTTAATATTTTAATGCAGGGTAATTGCCCTACAAAATTTTAAGTATTTGTACAGCATGTGCTTTCATTCAGGGGAGCGCCGCGCTTAATCCGAAACAATAAGCCGGCTGTCAATACGCCTTTTATTCGGCGGAAATTTCAGCGAAATTTACTTAGGATCCTGGCAAAACACGAAGCTTAAACTTGCACATTAAATCCATGAATGGCTAAGTGCGCGCGCCGTGTAACGGCAAGTTGTTGCATTAATCTCTAAGAACAGGGAACAATCGTTCGCCGTTTTTAATCGGTTCCACTGTTTAAACTTCGAGATTAAAATCCGGACGGCGAACCGAATCGAATGTGCCAATAATTAAAGTTTTATTTGGCGGAGGATCCGGATTGAAAGTGAAGAGGGTTGCGCCTAGCTTGGCATCATTCCATCCATACTATTGCATATTTAATGTAGCTTTGCATTATTCAAGATACACATTAGGTTTTACCATAGAGATCGGTTCAAAATTTCCAAATTTTTAAAAAGTACACGCACTCTTTATCCATGAGGGTACTTTGTGACCTTACCTAATTAGTTACAAATGTTGAAATGTGCAAATTAAGTTCATCTCACGCCCGACTAATTCAGGGAGATGGGGGTGGCTCAAACGTAATCCATGCCATGCATTTAAGGTAAATCCCAAAGAAATAAAAGTTACCAGTAATGCGTACTTATTCTTATTTACGTTTAAAATCAAAAACGTTAATTAACAATTTTAAAAGACTCTATAAGATACCAACCAGTACATAAACTGGGAATTCAAGTTAGCGTTAAAAATAAACAAAAGTATTTAAGTACGGATTCGTGTACAAAATGCATTAAAGTGACCAACACAATTCGACACTAAAATCGCGTGTCAACGCCGTTTGTCGTCTAAACACTATTACAATGTGACAAAACAAAATAAATAAAATAAAGATCAAATCCCAAAGAGCAAACGTCAAATTGTCATCCGTCGAGGTTAGGCGTAACAGGAGCGCCGCGTCATTCCAATTGACAGCATGGCTTCAGCCCAACGAGATAGGAATATGATGGGAGAAATGCTCCAATTACCACTTTCGTGAACTTTAAACGACCACTTTCATCTCAAGGAGCGCGCCCTCTTGCGATGTATGTACGGCATGATAAACCGTCGTGTTACCAAACAACAAAATGGACGGCCAAGGTCGAATTATAACGATGCCATCCAACCTTTCAGCCAGGACACACCACCGAGAAGATCGTAAGACAGCTCCCAGTGAACGGAACTCCGGTGAACGTCCGGAATTAATGGGAGGAAGAAGAACCAAATAAGAATATTAAAAGAAAAGAAAGCCTAGATAAAAGAAAACATGAAATACGAACCGATCGCCGCCCAATGTGACTCTAAAACGTATCTGCCGTTTAATGCGACGGAACAAGCTTGGAGAAGCCTCGAAGAAGGCCTGGACTCGCCGCAACCAGATTAAACTCCGGGTATCATACCCGTTTCCATTTTCAATCCAAAAAAAAACACCGTTCAATGAAACATTTATACAAAGCGAGAATAAATAAATCTCAGTACGATCTGGATAGCATCGGGGCGACGTTTAACGCATACGGTTCGCGAGCGGGGGAGAGGTCTATTGGCCAATGACGAAAATTTAATATATCCTACTTTCGACATGGGACAGTCTCATTATAAAAGAATAGGGTTGCCCAGACTTGTTCAGCGTTTCTAAAGCGTCGTTTTTGGAGCAGTCCAAATTCCAAAGATCAAACATCTGCGTAATTACACTTTCCCCAATATACAGAGTGACTCCAAAGCTAGAAATTATTTGCAATGAATCTTCTCACCGTAATAGCTTAATTCATATATACTTATTCTTAAAAATCTTGACGTTTCTCAACTTTGGACTATGCGATTGAAATGATTCTTTTACAAAATTCCCAGTCTAAAAAGATCGTGAATGAATTATACATACAACTAACTATTGTTTAACCCAAACATCACATCCTTTGCCATTCGAAATATCTCTCTCAGTAATAAGTTTGTACATTCACTAAGTGCAGTAGTTTTTCAAACATAAACATAAGATGATGATAAATAAGGGGGAGTAATAAATGCCAGGCCGTATGCGGCTGATAAATTTTCCACATATTTCATGAATTGTCAACATTCGAACGCGCATTTAACCCACATTCCGAGTGTGTTTCGATATAACGCAACAGAGGCGAAGGTGTCCGATCCCGTATTCCAGACTCGCTCCTGCTGGAGACAGGAATTGATAGCTCTCGCGTTGACACGTGATCACATCGAGCTACACACGTGTCGATAATCCGGTGACGTCAGCATATATCTCGCACGTGATCTATATTCAAAACGAACTCGATATTTCAAAATATATAACGTTTTGATGTGCTGCTTACTACCCTCAAGGAAAAAAAGCTCAGGACCCAATGATTTAGAACTAAATTTTAGCACTGCTTGAAATGAATACTGAACTTAATATCGTTCTGAATTTTAATACTGTTTATTGTTTTTTTTTTATTCATCATGTAATGCCAAGGGTATACATATTTATTATTAAATAACTTGGGGTAAGAATTCGCTTTCGCGCTCCGCTTCAATTAAATTCCGTATCGGCGAAGTTACAGATATAAAAACATTGTTTAACTTTACTCTCAAGTAACCTCAAATCCAATTAAGTTCGGGGAGCCGGAGGAGATGCATTCATTGCACAGTTGAATTGAGCCGCGGACTCAACAACGGCGAACACGACCGGAAATTTTCATTAATGAGCGCAATCTCGTTCACAACATTTCTGCAATATCAGGCTGGCTTTTTGCACATATTGCGGAGATATTAGTCTGCCCAGGCTCTGCCGACGAACAACCTCACCAAAAATAAATTTCGTCGCGCTTAAAAATCCCCTCACGAAACCAATCGAATTATTTTTGCCGAGGCAAATAAAATTATGCATAAAATTTCTGAAGTTATACATTTCAAATAGTGCCAGAAGGTTTCTTCTTTTTTTTCTTTTCTTTTCGTATATCCATATTACAGACAGTTATTTAATAACGAAAGCTCCAAGGATTTGCAATGATCTTTCCTGCGCAGAGATAGGCAATATGAGCACGTAAAATTTATTTAATTTCCAACTCAGATTGAATGTATTCTTATTTCCATAGCCACACATAATCAAAAATGTACCTTTTATACTCGGGGTTACAATTATACAGGGTGTAATCGAATAAGTTTCACTTATTAACACTGTAAGTTCTTCTTCACATAAGGAATTAATTCTAAAAATATCAATGTGTAGTTTAACATTTTCCCAAGTTTTGAGAAGAACATTCTTAAATCTTTTGCTGTAATAAAGTAATAAGGTGCGATTTTATCACTCCAGTTTAACAGTACAAACGTTTATTGTTTAATTCACGTATAAATCGCTATTTGCTTTCAGAATATTAAAAGATAAACTACGTCTAATAATTAAAAATGCAAATTTCAACGCAGCACTTGAACTATCGTAATCAACTGGCACTGTGAACAGGCCTGCGCACAGTATCTCCGCGATCTTTCGGAATTTTGTTTGTTTAGTCTGAACGTAATACATACAACTACATAAGTATCTTGATTATTATGCTTGTAGAGTTAGAAAAAAATTGACAGAAAGTCAACATTCAAAATGCTCTTGTAATATTGAAATAAATTTAGTAAATTTCGTCAGTTTAAATAAATTCATAAATTATGATCAGAAAAACTAGAACGTTTTAAGTCAACCGTTTAATATTAAGTTTGAAATATCTCTAAGTTGAAAATAAACGTATTAACCGAATGAATATATGAATATGAAATGGGTCGTTTCAGAACCCAAAGACACACGGCGACGATATTTTAAAATGGATTAGCTTTTTACCGCACGAGGCATTATTAGAGGGCGAGAACGGAAAGAGTCTTCATTAGGCATTAATTTAATTTTAATCTGGAAACGTGCAAATTGAAAATTATTCAGGTGGAACTAGGAAGCCGACCGGAAACCATAATGGTGGTTAGAGTTGGCACCGACTTGGTATGCGGCCACTAGTGTAATTGAAAACTGCGCCTGCATTATGTGCAGCAATCCGCCGCATGTAAAAGATTTCCACTTCCTCGGTTACTTATTTACACGACAAAATGCGCCGCTCGTTTCACTTTGGATTCGTTCAACTTGACGATTTATTCTTAACATAATAAATTCGCCTGCATTTCACTGCCAAACCTTCCAGATAAAATTGATCCAGCTGTTTTACTACGTCTGGCCTATAAAGATAAATTTTCGGTTGACAAAAACGAAAGAAGACATCTACAATCGGAAATAGAAAACAATTGCTTTCACTTTATCATTTTTTTTATTTGGATTTTAAATAATACAGCATCGTCCAACATTAATTAAATAGGAGTAGGAAAATATTTCTTAGTCCACTGAAGGTAATGGAAAGTCAAATTACATATCCTGGAAATTTAAATTGAATCTGCTACTGCGAATGAAAGGTCTATTAGATGTTGCCACTGGTGCAACACCCAAACCATTTGAAAAAGATGAAGATTATCTCAACTGGTTTAAGAAAGATATAGAAGCTCAAACTATCATTGGATTGAATGTGGTCGAAAAGATTGCTCTAAAAATTACAAGATGTACATCTGCGTTGTCTGTGATTGAAAGACGCGAAGCCACTCTATGGAAAGCAAAGTCAAAAGTCTACAGCAATGTTACAACAGTAGTTCTTCAGCTATAAATTTGATGATTCAAAATCAGCTGTTGAAAATTGTCTCGAAATAAATGGGCTGATAGATGTGAAAAACAGTTGGAAAATGTCACGTAACCACCAAGGTTCAACCACTTTCATGCTACATGGAAATCAGTTGCTGAAGTCGATAAACTTCCGCCAATCTGCGTGATCGTTTTCAACAAGAGGAAATCAGAATTAAAAGTAATGAGTCGCCAATCGTCGGAAACGCACTTATAGGAAAAGGTCAGTTCAACAAGTCCAGTAAAAATCAACAAAAGAAAGGTCGAAAAACGTTTGGAAAGAAGTCAGGTCAGTCAAGTTCCGCTCTACAAAGTCAGTCAGGTCCGTCTGGATTGAAATGCTATAAGTCTAGCCAAATTGGACATCGAAAGTCGGATTGTTCAAACAAACCTTGTGCTGAATACATCGAGTATTGTAAGAAAAAATTATAAAAGTAACTACTGTCGAGACACACTTTGCAAACGAATATCCTAAAAGTGATGATAAGTTGCACTTTCGTCAACAGTTCTTGAAAGTTTGTCAAACGGTCATGAATCGTGGATTAAAGACAGCGGCGCAACTCACCACTTGACTGGGAATTTAAAATGGTTAACAAATATGCGTTCTTTAGTTTAGTTTTAGTAGCTGAAAGGTCTGGAGGACTGTTTTATATGATGTTTCAACCAATGGAACGATAAAGTTTGTCAGCGGTCAGTTCCCTAAAACTCTGGCATGAAAGATTGGCACATCAGAAATGTAAAAGATATTCTGAAGAAAAATAGAATTCCTTACATCGACGATTGGGAGGACTATGTCTGCAAAGGTTGTGCGTTCGGTAAGCAACATCGAAATTCTCATTCAAAAGATAATGTTGTTGCAAAATCTCCTCTTGATAAAGTTCATGTTGATCTTGGAGAAATGAATATTCCATCTCTAGGTGGTGCTAAATATTTTTTATTATTTAAATATGATTTTAGTCATTTTCTACCGTATATTTTCTGAAACAAAAGTCAGAGACTGTTAATAAACTTAGGATAGGTTTACAGAAGGGAAATCAAATATTTAATTACGATTAACTATTTGATTGAGCTTAAAATTCGTGTTGCCATAGAAATCAAATTGTTAAACTAAGGCAACGCTAATTTTAATCTCAATCAAATATATATATAAGCGTTTACAGGCCTTTAGGCCCATAGCTTTGAAATTTTCTTCCACTCGTTTCTGTTTTCTGCAATCGCCCTCCAATTTTTGATTCCTTTTTCTTCTAAATCTTCAGCTACCGCTTCACTCCGTCTTCTTCTTGGCCGTCCCTTTTTTCTATGTCCTTCTGATTGGCTCCAAGCTATGTTCTTGATCTTCCTATTATTCTCCATTCTTCGCAAGTGCCCCAGCCATTGCAGTCTTCTTGACTTTATAAAATCAAAATAGAAATGGAGAAAAAGTCACAACTGAGGCAAAAAATGTTACATACAAGCAACGAAAAAGACAGAATTGCCTTTACGGAACAAAGACGGAAAGTAAAGCGGCTGTTGCGTAGATGCAAAAGGGAATATATGGAGGAAGAGATAAAAGGTGCGGAAGCTAAATACAAGAAAAAAGAAATGAGAAATTTTTATAAGGATGTGAAGCATATAAGAAGCGATCATATAAAGAAAACAAGCTATATCAAGGATCAAGAAGGAAACCTACTGGGGAAAGAAGAGGAGATGCTGGAAAGCAGAAGTAGAAGAAGGAGTAGGTGACAGGAGGGCATTACTAAATAAAGAAGAGATCGCAAGTCCAACCATGCAGGAAGTGGAAGAAACCTTACACGCCAAGAAAAACAATAAAAGCCCGGGTGAAAATGGGATTACTGCGGAAAACCTAAAATACGGCGGATACCTTTTAAAAACCAAATTATTTAACTTAATAAGCGATATCTGGAGAACAGAATTAATGCCGAGTAGCTGGGGGAAGGCAAACCTACTTCCGTTATATAAAAAAGGGGATCCAACTAACTGTCGTAATTATAGAGGAATAGCCTTGCTGGATGTAACATATAAGGTGCTTGCTGCAATAATTAAAAGAAGATTAGATAAGTATAATGAAGAGTTCCTGGGTGACTACCAATGTGGATTCCGGAAAGGAAGATCAACGATGGACCAGATATTCATGTTAAAGCAAATCTTAATAGGAAGTTACGAGTATGAAAACCCAACATGCATGCTACTCGTAGATTTTAGAGCAGCATACGACACTATAGATCGGGCCAAACTTATGCAGGTATTGAAAGATTTCGAAATCCCCGAGAAGCTAATAAATTTGGTAGAAATGTCGCTGTGTAATACGAGCTTTGCTGTGAAAGTTAATGGTAATGTAACGGAAGAATTTAGGGTAATGAGAGGGTTACGTCAAGGGGACCCGCTGTCCACGGTTCTATTTAATATAGTAATGGAAAAGATCATAAGGGATAGTGGAATAAATACTCTTTAACAAAAGTCATCAATGTCTAGCTTATGCAGATGACGTGCTGTTACTGGCCAGAAAAAAGAATGATTTAGAAAAGATAACCATAAGCTTGATAAAAACAGCGAGTATATTCGGATTACAAATTAACATGGAGAAAAGCAAATTTATGGAAATCAAGAGGAAGCCGGGAGGAATGGTTATTACAGCGTTAAAACAGCAGACGATAAAACATACCAGTTTGAAGAAGTTGATAGCTGTATGTATCTGGGAGTGTTAATTGACAACAGGAGTGATGAAGAGCCGGAAATAATTTGAGAATGGCCAAAGGAAACAAGTGTGCAGCTGGAATAAAGAGATTTCTAAAGTCAAAAGAAATATCCTACAAAACAAAAATTCGATTATATCACTCTATCCTAAGACCGACAGTAACTTATAGTTGCGAAGCATGGGTCATGAACAAAAAACAGCAGCAAAAATTAGAAATATATGGGAAAGGAAAGTACTAAGAAGAATGTTTGGGGGGAGGAAAACAGAAGAGGGCTGGAAAAGACGCAGTAATAGGGAAATTTGCGATCTCCATCAAATAGTTAACCGTAATTAAATATTTGATTTCCTTTCTGTAAACCCACCCTAAGTATCTATCTAAATTTAGTTGAAAATCAATTCGATCGTAAAGTAAAAGTTTTGAAGCCTGATAATGGAACGGAGATTAAGAATATCAGAAGTCGGAATATTTTTGATCATTTAGGTATATTTCATGAGAGGTCAGTTGCGTGCACGCCAGAGCAAAACGGAAGGATCGAGAAAGAAATACGTACCATTGTTGAAGCTGGACGAGCTGAACTTTATGCGAAAAATCTGGGAAAATTTCTATGGGCAGAAGCCTTGAACTACACAACAAATCAAACTGACACGCAGTATTGACGGAAAAAGCCCAAATAAACTGTGGTTTGGTCGTCAAACTAATCTGAAATCTATGAATGTTACATGATGATACCAGAACATCAACGTCAGAAACTTAACTGAAAAAGCAAGAAAGGAATTTTCTTCGGATGTGATACTGAAGAACACGGTTATCGCATTTATTTTCCAGGTCAACGCAATGTTTCATGCAATGTCATATTTGATGAGCAAATTGGTACAGAATAGGCGTGCACTGAGATTGAATGCAAGTTGTCCGAAGAAAATAAATCAGATACTAGTAGTGAGACAAATAAATAATGACACGAATCGTCAGGAGGAGTTTCATGATGATGGTGACAGTGATAATCAGTTAGAGTCAACTGAAGAAGTGAATGAAAATTTGCCAAAGTATGATTTACGAAATCGTCAAAATATTAAGCCGCATCCAAGATATAAAGCTTCACGTTACTTCACGTTACAGACAATTGCACAATAACTATCGGTGAAAACATTTCGTTCAGAAGCTTTGCGCGGAATGAAAATATTTTGAATTTGAATGTCACGGGAAATGTCTTTTTACACCTCTTAAAAAGCTAGTCTAATTATTTAAGTACAGGGATCTCAAGGAAAAGTCAGTTGCAGTTCCGTCAGAATTTTTCCATCTTCTCTCTGCATATTTGTTCTCGTCAAGAATCTTCTACAAGTTCGGTTTTCATGAAAAAATTTCCCCCACAGTTTTTATTCGGTAGTAAAGATTTAAAAAAATTCCGTGAGCGTTTTAGTTTTGACACAAACATTTAAGTAAGTTAAAACTTAAGTGTCCCAAAAATTTGATTTATGAAAAGATAAACAGACTCCACGTTTGATGAGGTAAAAAAAAAATAATATATCTGTTTGGAATTCAGAAATTAACAAAAGATTGAAATGTGTTACAGAATGCCGTTTCTTCTCTCTTCAAATTAATTTATTTTTGATTATATTGTTTGTATTTTCCTTATTGATTTTGTATTATTTTATATTTTAACTTTCTTTGAATTTTTTTATCTTAACGCCTGAACGGTCCAGTGGTAAGAGGATCGGCCTTGCAATCGCATGGTCGTCGGTTCGAACCGCACTCGGAATTTTTCTCGATGGTGGTCGGTATCGACTTCAGGCACCCTTCAGTGCTGGGGATAAAATTCGATACTGCTTCCCCTTAAACGGCGAAAAGGTTGGAAGTAACAAAGCCATGGAACACTTTACACACACTCAAAATACACTCCCACTCATGAGGTCCTGATAAGTCTTCGACTTAGGACCCCGTTGGGCAATCACCACAGATTAAAATAAAAATAAAAACAAAAGAATTGCGACTTGGGTTTATTTTGGTTTGTCAAAAATTTGGTAAGAAGAGGTACTTGTTGTTGTTTATTGTATAGAGTCTTGTTTGAAGTCAGAGATTTAGAATTTCTATCTGTTGGACCCTTTTGATCATTTATAGGTACTCAACACTATCTGGCCGTTACACCAAAAGAGTATTAGTTATTGCATAGATTGGATAACTTCCCCAAAAATGCAATAAGATATTTAAAAACTACCTTTTGAAAGTTTTGACTTCTATTTAACAAGACTGGCTTTTAAGCTTTCATTAAATTAAAAGTTTTGCATGAGACATATTGGCGTAACTTCTTCTTCTCTAATCCCTATTTACTCTGGAGATTATTTAATACAGGTACTTCGTTTTGCTCTAGCTATTTCCCCATTCCTTCCACGCTTGTCGATCCTTGGCTAACTTCTTCATCCATTTCTTTAGCCGCTCTAAATCCTTCAATCCTTTCCCAATCATTTTTTTCTTTACCTTCATCTTTTCTCCCCCCACGTTTTTACTACCTTTTGCCCTTTTGGTAATTGGGAATTACTTTTCGGTCGATTTTCATTTTTTATTAAGACGTACGCTCCATCTTAGTTTGCAAAAAAAAAAGACAGAGATTTAGCCAATCGCAAAACGATCGCAATCGACCATTCAAATAACCGCACAAGTAATCTTTGGTTACAGAAAATACCTGATTGGTTTTCTGAATTTCACAATATGTTGAGTACCAACTAATCCTAAGCCAAAACGATCGCATTCGACCAATCAAAGTACATACTGCGCAAGTAGATCTTTCATCTTTGTGAATATGGCGTTCAATTGGATTTCGACTGATCCTAAATGAAGACGTTCGTACTCGACCAATCAAAGAAATGTGCAGGTAGATCTGATAGGTACTGATTTTTAAAAAGTAGCAGTCGAATTTAACAAATCCTATCAATTCTAAGCCGAAACAATCGCAACCGACCAATCAAGGAACTCTGCACGTAATGCTACGTATCTGATGTAAATTTGTTGAGCGAGCAAATTAAGTTACGTTCCCAACTGCCGGCTAATCTCAGTGAGATAGGTCGGGGTCATACGTAACCCCCAAAACAAAGGGTTGAATTTTACGATAAATAAAAATCACCGATATTACACACTTTTGTTTTTATTTGTGTCAAAATTATTAAAATAAATGCGATAAAGTTAAATGAAATTAAATACGAAGTACAGATCCGTTTTTCGTTCACAAACATAAGAAAAGTAAATAACGAATCTAAATTAAATTAACTCCACACTGTCCACATTTCTTGATTTAATTTAACGCCAAAAATATGATTAAAAGTAACGACCTTGCGTCGTTCAAAGATGTGCAAGAATCGTCCGAGTAACAAACAACCGGCAGGGTTGCGTCCAATGTGTCACCCAGCATTCCGAAGAACGGCGATAGAGCCAAGCAACGTTGGTCCGGAAATGAACAACAATAGTGTTCCAGAATTTTCTACCACGGCTCAACGATGAAACAGCCAGGTAGCCTCAAATATAAAAACTCCCGTAAAAGGATTCCGGTGAAATAAAAACCAGATGAAAGAATGAAAACAGCGTTACAGCCTGAACTGCGCACTTAGTTGCTTGTATTCCTACCTGATTGTCTGCAGAAATCAGGCTTCGAGAGGTCTAGAAGAAAGCCTCACTTATCAAAACTCGGAATAATATCTTGCGTTTAAACTTCACTTTAAACAAAACAGTTTGGTGAATTTATCAAAATGGCTGAACAGCCCACAAGCACGAGGCATACGCTAAGCGAGGAGCAACAGTACTGAGCGGAATTGGCGCGGTCGTTCACGAGTAGGGGTTGACGGAATGAACACTGCAAGGGGGGTGGTTAAGAGATGACGGCTGAATTACGCAGTGAGTGAATAAGAGCATCTCCGTTATTGCATTTGTCTCGTGCAATAATGTTGTACTCTTTATTTATTCTTAGTGTTGCTGAAAATTGTCCTTTTAGTTGCTGCTTTTTTTTGTTTCTTCTTCTGCTTCATCCGGTTTCGTTTTACGAAACTACCTTATTGATTTATTGGTAAAGCCCGGTTCACTTACTTCCATACTTTTTCTTTAACTTTTAAATTGCGTAGTTTAAACTTTTCTTTAAACTTCTTCTTTTGTAAAGAAATACTCTCATTTTCCTTGGCGTATAGATTTGTAATTGGAGGTTCTTAAGATGATTCACTGCTTCCTTTCTCTTCATTCATTTTTGTTAGTCTTCTTTAAACAGTTAGAAGCTCGGTTCTCAACCCTTTCCAGTGCTTGGGTTTTTTCACATCTTCAATCTACTTTTCGATTCTCGTTTCAGAGCTTCTATCTGTTCTTTTTTTATGTAGCCAGTTTTTCCTTCCGCGCTGTTCCTTATTGTCACTTCCAACTTACCTCTTAGTTCACTCTTTGGATCCCGAAACTATTGCTATATGGCTCGTTTTTTAGCTATTAGCTAGTTTGATCATCTTTAATTCTTCTTCCGTTCAAGTTCCGTTTTCTGTCCTATTAATTGTTGCACTACCAGTTGCCTTCTTATTAACGTCTTCCTTCCAATTGTCGAAAATTGTAAATTTTGTATACGTATACGTATATTTAATCTCAAAAAAATTAAAAAGCTTTTAAAATCAACTATTTTTGGCAAAGAAGGTTTAATATGGAAAAGAAACCAAGTACCTGTTCATTTTCTCTTCGTAATGTTGCCTTTTTCAGTCTAACACATCCCTGTGTCCAGCGACTAACTTTTAAACTAAAAATTTTACAGGAAAACTAAAAGCCAATCAAAACGTGCAGTAAATTTCAAAACGCACGCAAATTTTTTATGCATGAAATTTGTATTTTAATATCATAACGGCATCCGAATCCAATTTGTTTACTATCAGTTCGTACACATATTTATATGACACTGCCAAGTCATAAATCACGTTTTCATTGAACACAGTTCACTCGTTCGTGACGTGCAGCACCGAACGAAAAAAAAATTTATTAAATTAATTTAGAGTTGTTGTTGCATCAGTAGTTACATAGGTTTTTTTTTGTTGTTTTCAAAGTGAGAAAAACGAGTTTAGTTGTGAATCATTCATATATATGTAGGTACTTGTTTGTTGAAATGCACTGGTGGAATTACTCAGGATGTGATGATGAAAATGAAACAGCTTGAATTATTCATGTTGTTATTTGTCGACGAAGTTTCTTTTTTCTTTTGTTGGTCAGTAATGGACAAGATCGGTATACTATGCATACTTCAATAGAAAACTTATACATTATGCGATGAGATCAAAGTGAAATAGGGAAAGACAGTTGAAGAAGTGCAGTCGCCAGCAGTTTCTGGCTCACTTACTCGTTACGTCTTCCTATCCCCCGAATTCATCCTGTTAAAGTTTCCTGTCGATCTTTACTTTGCAGTTTTCTTTTTTTGGGTCAGTGTCATCAAAGATTCCGAGCGCACAGTGTTGAAACTATATCCCCATCGGGAGTCCTCGGGCAGTTCGGATTAGCCACTAAATTTATATTTCAATCGTAAAAACATTCGCGCGCCTCGCATTCCTCACGTTTCGCAAAGTAAACAGACAAATAGTGTAAAATAACCACAACAAGGACGATTAATCATCCGTGAGATCATGACGCAAATCCTTTCTAATGATAATTTTATAAGGAATTCAGCGGATACGTGGAGCATTCTTATGTGCGGGCGGGAACATTAATTTTCCTTTCTTTATTCGCGAGTGAAATTAAATTGCCGGCATGGTGGAGTTTTGTAACGATCCATCATTAATAACGAGGGCAAGTGGCCAAACGCCGACAAAAGAAATCGTTTTAGTTTACTTGCTTATTGAAAGCCCATTAAAACTTAATTTATTCTAAAGGTTCATAACGGCGAACCCGACCGTGCCCCGCGATTGTAAAAGTTTCGTTTTATGCGCGGAAGTTTTGCTACAGATTGGAAACTATTTATGCGGGCGTTTTCCGTTCGTTCGACTTCCGTCCAGCGCCGCCCATGCGTGTTATGAACTCTGAAATACTAACGATGAACATTATCAGGACATATAATGTGATTTTTCGCTTCCACCGAGGTTCGTTTTATTGTCTCGGCCGATGGATGACTACTAACGATCTGTGTAACTGCCGCACGTTGTCACAAATCATATTTAATACTAGTGAAAATTGTGAAGCTATCCCGAGCCGAAGCTTTATCGTTGGGTTAAGTAATACAAATGGCTTTCATATCCCTCTGTATAAAGTTACGCGTCCCCCCAACTACGTGTATCTGCATCCTCATTACCAGATTATTTCAGCCAACATCTTTCTATATTTAAGAAATGTTTATTTCAAAAATGAAATCCTATAACAACCACCAACGAGGCAATTTGTAATCAAAGTTATCATCTTGCTAAGTTTTTTTGTTTCTTTTCCGTACATTAAACAATATTTCTGATTATTAAAGCCCGGATTTTTAGGCACTTAAGTAGATTTAATTAGGCAGGCAAATAGGCAAGTTAATGTGTAAGAAATAGGCAGCCTAAAAAAATTAGGTGTTTTCCGTCGTTTTGTAATAAAAAATATATCAACGCTTAATTAAGTTACAGGATCATTCATTAGAAAATCGGAGGGAGGTTCTTCCAGGCTTATAGAACTGTGCAAGTGAATTAAACATAATCCGCCGTAAGGAATGCATGCGACTCAAGTTGTCTACCCTCAAGGGATTGTGAGGTGTTCTTGGACCGGCTCCGCTACCTTGCGTAGGTGATATTCTTAAGCGCTTAATGACCACTTACCGTAAGGAGAGTGTTACGTTCCTTTTTCGCGATAACGATTTCCTAATCTTTTGCTCTATGTTGGCTTCAGTCACTGTTTGTTTACAAACTCTTCGCACTTGGCGAACTATGGTCGCATTTTCGTTGGAGCTTATTTTGGAAACTTGTGTTTGGAGACTGACCACCCAAAGACTATTAAGGACCTTATCGTCCGTGAGCGACTTCTGGAAGCTTTATCCAGTGCTTTTATAGCAGATAAAGTCTACGTCGTTGAATTTTGGTTGAGGACGCCACGTGCTTCGAGCCGATGCATCGCAGTTCCTAGACCCTTATTCTACAAGGGGTAAGTCTTTTTGATTCAGTTTCAAATTCGTTGTTCTCTTTTACTTTGTTACGTGTAAATTTTAATTTAGGTTTAGCAGATCACTCTGCATATACTATTTAAATATTTTAGTTGTTTACGCTCTCTTTCATTGTTTTTGCGATGGGTTTCTTTTACTCGTTTTGTACGGTACGAGGTTCAGATTTCGCAGCGGACAGTCGGCGAAGTTAAAACACCTCAGTTTTCCTCGGTCGAGAATCCTTTTATTAAGGCAATTTTTCTTTCGTCGTTTTGAGATTTCGAAAAGCCTTCCATTTTATGGATTTTGGATTAGCGACTGTTTATGGTTCTATTTTCTTTTTGATGGATATTTCTGGAGAGCAAGTTTGGAACCCTTAATTGGATTATTTTAGTGGAAAATTGTTGAAGCCTCCGTTTATCTAATTTCTTTAATTCCTTCGATTTTTTCTTTTTGCTGAAGGCTTTTTATGTTGGAATGACGTTACATTTACGATCGTTGATGGTTCCTTTGAAATTGGTAGCAGGTGTCGAGATTTCTAACGTCATCGATTGATCAAGGCGTTAACTCGGGGTCGAGCCACCGGAAATTCGCAATATTTTTCGAGGAATTTCTTCCAGAAGTTAAGGTCAGATAAACCCAATTTCTTTACTTTGTGGAACATCAACCGAGTGGTCTTAAATCCTGTCATTCTTTCCAAGAAAACAAAAAAAAATAATACCTTCCTGGCATTCACCATTTAAGTTAGCATTTTAATCCACATAGATTATAATTTTCTTTTTTTTTGTTAAAGTCTCTAGAATAAGGGAAAGTTATTTAAGGAAATTAGAAATAAGAC
Organism: Dorcus hopei; assembly: GCA_033060865.1. Lineage (NCBI taxonomy): Eukaryota > Metazoa > Arthropoda > Insecta > Coleoptera > Lucanidae > Dorcus > Dorcus hopei. Next base: position 33,918,443 of record CM065423.1, on the reverse strand, counting down.
CACGCGGTATGAGAGGGGTATGAATGAGTCGCGATTAGGCATTAAGTTTTTGAGGAATTTAGATTTTAAGGTTCTTTTTGAGCATTGCTAATGCTAATGATGTTAAATTCTCTGGATCAATAAAGTATTTCTTTTTTTTTTGATCTCTATGTATTGGTGATTTATTGCTTTTAATCTTGCACTTTAATATTAGTTTTGAATCGAGAATTAATTCATGCGCACTGTTAACTATTATTTTTATTTGTTTCGCAGTTCCAAAATTGGGTGAATTTGTTAATAGTTTAAAACTACGTGGCGCCCAAATTTTTAAACAAAATTGTTTATCCGGTATATAACCCTCTTTAACTCACTCCCATCTCCACTGAGTATGGTCCGGGTACTCTCTTTCACCCAACTGGTTGCCACCCAAAGAGAGTCAACTAATAAATTGTTACGGTTATGTAAACTTATTACGATTTCTTTTTATGCGTAACAACTTACTTTGGTGTTTCTGTTTGAATTCGGTGTTTCTTCCGTTAAGCTTTGGAAAATCTGTGTCACATTTTCGTGACCTTGACGTAACCGTTTGGTTCTCCCCGAACGAGTTTTGACGTGAATACCACCGTTTCCGAGAGCCTCTTCTACCATAACACCGTCGTTCACCGTTCTGGAACTTTTGAAGAAGCTACCGATTTTTGTGTTGGACAAGTTTCGGGTGTCGCAGCCCTCCAGGTCGAACATATCGTAGAATTGGTGGGATTCGAGATTGGTATTGCACTGACCCCCTGTATCTTTTACGTTACGTTTCATTACGATTAATTGTTGAGTACCTTTTGTGCCACCGTAAACCGTTACTGCCTGCCGAAGGCTTCGGTTCCTTCAGAGCCTACGTTTATGTGCATGATTTTGTAAATGTTCATTCTTGGAGTTGCGTTTACTGAAATATTTAACGTAATGTTTTTCTTTTATTCTCGAGCGTTTTGTTAAGGCCTCGCCTGTATTCGATTGCTACGCGTTTCGCTCATACTTTTGGACCAAATTGCTGTTGCGTTTTATTAAGCACCGCATCACCGTTTTTCGTACTTCTTATTTATGTCTCATCAATACACAGGGTGACCGACAATTGTACCTTATATACGGTGTCTGACAAACACTTTCGCTTGCGGGTTTACACCTGAGGGAATCTCGAGCGCTTTCCAGTCCTAGCGGTGCCACGTCTTTCACCTTACTACTTGGAACCTATTCGCTAGGTGCACCCCTTTTACTTCCAAGTATAGAGCCACCGACAATCTCCACTGAGCTGAGCATAAGTCCAGGTAGTTTTTCTTTAACATCAACGATTTCCCCCCAGCGTTCGCATCTTACACAGGGTCAACTAGGTAAGCAATAAAGGTAGGCAGCAAGAGTCAGTATGTTGGCTAAACTTTATCGCTTGGACCCCTTATCGCCTGAGACTATTTAGTTTTATTAAGAATTAGAGCGTGAAATTCTTTCATGAATAACTCTGAAGTAATTTATTTAAATTTAAAAATTTTGATATTCAATTTTCTGTTGTTTTTCAAAAGCGTTGCAGCGCTGAGTTTAGCTGAATACGTCCAGTGTCTTTAAAATTGTTTGGCAACCAAATACGTATTTCCACACACAGTAAAAACAATTCATAAAAATTTATTGTACAGTATTTACTCATTTTAGGCATAAAATAGGCAACAAAAATACTTGTAGGCGCTAGCTTAAGCAAAAACTAGGCAAAATGGCAAAATGGTGTAAAAATAGGCATTTAGACACGAAAAATATACATCTCATTCTAATTAAAATCCTAATCTAAATCTATAAAACTTAGGGCCAGTTTCATAATGGAATTTAAAATAGACTTTCAGATGTAAAAACAACTGTGAAAACACATTTGTTTACACATCTGATTGTGACTTTAATTTTAAAGTCCCCTTTAAGTTCGATTATGAAACTGGCCCTTAATTGCCTATGTCTTTTTCTTAAATAAAATTTTAGGCAGTTGCCTAAAGATCCGGCCTTTACTGATTCACCTTTGTTGCCTAACTATTGTCAAGATAGAGGCAATAAGAATCATTGAGTGTCTTATCGAAGTGGTATGTTTCTCCTTTTTAAAAAAAAATTAAGGATGTTAGGACCTTTGATACTGTAAAAACCGGACGGTGTTGAAAAAAATTACCAAAGAATGTAGATTAAGCTAATCTATAGGTACATATAGAAGCTGTGCAGGTCTAAGGCCCTTAGGTTCGAGGGTTCTCACTCTTCTTTGCCACTTTTTTCTGTCCTTGGGTTCTTCTCTTCAGTCCCTTATTCCGACTTCCCGCAGATTCTTCTTTACTTGTTTCAGTCATCTCTTCCTAAGGTGTCCTCTTCTTTTCCTTCCTCATTCTCCACCTAATAAAACTTTCTTCACCCACTTGTCGTCTCAGCCATCTGACTCTTCATGCCCTCACCATTTGGCAGTGTTACTAGAAATAAAATTCATGATGTACTAAACTACAAAATAGTGCTGAAAGAAGTATTGAACGGCTTAATGCAACCATAACCATTTTCGTTTTATTATAAATAAGATTCAGCAAAGAAACAAAATTTTAAAAACTCACTTATTAGGCAGCAAACTGTCATTTCTCACTTATGAAAACAAATCTAGGATCTAGTGCGCATGTTCGGCATGTTTTTAGTCCTATTTCTGCAATGGATGAAAAGTCTAATCGAAATATGTGAACGAATTTGGAAGTTAAAAGAAAAATCCATGCGTCATTCGGAGGCTAATTGGATACACAGCACAGGAAAGTACCCGCAAAATTTAAATCCATGATTACATCCCGATACTTCACTTAAAAGGGCCGGTACTTTCGTCACTGATTAACTTTATCCTTTGGTTTATTCCCAATTGTAAACACAATTGTTTCTTTGGGAATAAACCAAAGATTAAAGTTAATCGGTGATGAAAGTACCGGCCCTTACAGTTTAACTTTAATCTTCAGTTTGTTCCCATAGGAACAATTGAATCGATAACTGTTACTTTGGAAATACCAAGCTTATGGGTACTGAAAAGCAGCATTTCTGAAAAGGTTGTAGGTACTGACGAACATTAATACATGAAAAGTATTGATTTTTGTTCAAATGTAGTGTTGTCACGCGTGAAGAATTCATTTAAATCATTTTCATATTTCGAAGTCTAATCCCGACCAAATTCGATTAGGCTTTTCTACTATTACCCCCTCCCCTCCCGTCCACTCCGCCCTTCGTGGTGATATCTGGGGCCAACCAGCCTTGAATTATCGCAAGGTTTTTTTCGTCAACAACGGTTACTTCGCCGCCATACTCCAGGTCTGTTCAAACTTGAATTCTTCCAAAGCTAGTGGTGGCCTTTCAGCCGTTCGCTAGGAATAGCGACACGCCTTCTTGGCTTCACCATCCCTCCGCCGAATTCGACTCTTGTTGGACGTCGTCATCGTCTTGACAGCTGACGTGTACTAGGAGCGGATGATGTAAATCACAGGTTGGATTTTAATTTGAATTTGCGATAATACGAGTGTTACGTTCATGTTATTTTTCAATTCTGCAATTTTATTGCACGAGTTTAATTAATTAACATTTGAGATTTTTTTTGTCTTTGTAAGCGGAAAGTCGGATCCGAATTTTCGGGATATTTACCTATTTGACAAATTCGTGGTATTACAATTTCTTTTTTTTTTCAATCTTTAACCCCTTCTGGATTTTGTGTTGCACGTGCTTCCTTATTTCCACAAATAAAGACAAGTGCATTACTGGTGATTTTTATTTCATTAGTAAATTCAGTGCCTTTACGTTTGGGGTTACGTACGACCCACAACCCATCTCCTCGAGTCTAGCCAGTTGAGAGGTGAATTTAATTTACCCATCTGTACATTTTCAACCAGGTAGGTAGCACTGTCACTGTTATAGAGTTCTCCCACTTCCTTATTTATTCTTCTTCTATACTCTCCTTCCACTTTTATTCCCCCATATTTTTTTAACATACTTCGCTATTTGGGTAATGCTAGTTTTTTATAGAGTTCTCCCACTTCCTTATTTGTCCTTCTTCTATACTCTCCATCCACTTTTATTCCCCCATAATTTTTTTAACATACTTCGCTCCCACATTTTCAAGTTTTACTTCTTCCCTTTTGTTCGTTATCCAGGTTTTGCAGGCATAGGTAACACGGTAACAGTTGGTAGAGTCCTAGAGTCTAATTTTTGCAGATCTTGATAAAATATTAAAATATTTTTACTAAAAGCTCTCCGCGGTTTTGCTTTCTGTTGTTAATCGTTTCGCAAGTTCTTCGTCTTCCTCCCATTTACATGTGTGTGTAAACGTTACACCCAGGTATTCGATTTATTCCACCTTTTCTACTTGTTGCACAATTTATGACTACCTCTGCCCTCTCTCGACTTTCATAATACTTCATCACCATGTATATTGTTTTGTTCTCGTTAATTGTTAACAGAACAACAGAAATTTGTTGTAGAAAGGACACACTATAGGAAATCGGAACTCTGTATAAAACAAATTCAATTTTCTTTAAAAAATTTAATTCCCACATAAAGATTTGAAAGGCAGTCCAAACAAAGGAAACAGTACCTTAGTATTTAAAACGAAATTTTATGTTGCAGAGATAAAATTCGGAGGCATAGAATTTCGCAGGGAAAATTTGGCTCTTATCGCGACTGACGCCGTAAGAAAAGGCCAATTCGGCAATTTCGTACATATTTCGTATATTCAGCAAATGGAGGCGAGATTATCGTAGATTGCGTGCGTTGCACGGGAAAAATAATGAAAACCACTTCCAGCTGCCATCTTTCGGTAGCTACTCCTCATTTAGAAGCTTCACGCGGGACTTAAACATTCATTTTTAATTGGCGCACGTGACGACAGCCAGCTCTTACAAAATTGATAAGAAATGTTTTAAATATCACCAGCTAGGAAGAAAAGCAGCCGTTCCGTCTGGTAAAATGCTATTTTTTTTTTAAATTTTATGAATTAAGGAATTTAGCTTTTTCTGTAATTCTTTCCTTCAAAAAAAGAAATTTTCACAACTTGAAACACCTCCAAAATTATTTTACAATCTTATTTACTTTGCAAATAACGTCTTCTAAACTATTTTTGTTTGTCAATTGCATCAATGTATGTTGTACAAATTCATATAATTGTTTTCACTTACTTTGCTACTTACAAACAATCAATAAGTAATTAATCACTCCCCCACTTCATCTGTGAGTGGATTTTCCGTTAGTATAGCAGTGACCTCCTATTGCTATTGACGAATAGTTACAAATTACATAAAACTAATTAACTGAGAGAGTCCGAGGAAAAAAAATGCCCAAAGAAACCAGAAAATGTGCTCCATTATTCCAAACAACCCGTCCAAATTAACTCCGCAACGTTTAATAGAATAGGAACGCGGCCGAAAGAAAAGCGACAAAAAACGGTTCCTCAGTAAATCTCGCGGGAAAACGTTAATTCGCAAACTTTTCTTCGGCCGGGAAAGAAGTGTTAAACAAATCAAGGAACGACTCTCATTCCGGTCACACACAAACGAGCCTCCTCCGTTGTTGTCGGGGATGAGGAGTTGCGGAGGAGTTTAATATCGGTTTAGTATCTGTCAGGGATGGTTGGGCGTCGATACTCGGAGGTAAATTTGGGTTTCGATGGGCGCATAAAATGGGAGAGTGACTGAGTTATATTAAAGCAAAACGTATTACGTATGACGCGCTTCGGTTTATATCCTATGAATTTTAAACTTTGAGTTTAAAGCAGGCGACGACTTCAGATCAATATTAGAATTTCCTCATAAAATAATCCAGCATTTCAAATTTATAAATTATCGTTTGGAGTGCAACATTCTTTTATTTATTCCAATTAATTAAAACAACACTTAAGTGTTTGAGGTACGTATAGAATATTGCCTGGTAAATATTAAAGATAATTAAGATGCTCATTTATTTTTCATGTCTCATTATGTTCCGTGTATTTATTAAATTAATCCCAAAGTATTAATGGAGGAGCGCTCGAGTTTCACATTGCGGTGGAGAGGTATTATTATTTCGCGAAAGACCTGCCGTAGATTTTAAGTCCCTCGCCAATACACGGCAACCCACTTTCCATATTTTCAGAACGGAGCTAAATCATTTATTCTGAAGCAGCGATGCATACGGCCGCTACTCGAACTGTTGGGTTATCCGTATTGTTCGAACCGGATTGTGCTTTATTGTTCATTTGTGCTTGACTGTATTAGATATGAGGCCTCCCGAGGTTCCACATTGTGTTGATTTATTCGAAAGCTCGTGTATCTGTAAGCACAAGTTTGGACAGGCCGACAAAAAAGCGGGACGCGGAGCCGGGACGCGCGTCCGAATCAAATGTTGCCCGCTTTTTCGATAAACCCCGGCCGTTAGTTCATTTGCCGGTTTAGTTTTAATCTGCCGCCCCATTAACGGCTATAATTATGAGTAAGTATTATAATGGCCGGCGCGCACAGTTAGCATAATCCCTAATTCGAAATCGCTCCCGAAAATTAAGCTAACGCTTACTTAATTGCGGACTTAGTGGCATAAATTTAAATTATTTTAAATGAAATTACACTAGGACAAACCAAAAAAATTCTTAAATTAAAATGTACATTTAATTTATATTAATATTAACTCATTGATTAAGACAACAGGTAAAACCTTACTTCACCCACACGACACCGAGTACCAGTCACATTAAGGCCCGATTTATTCATCTCTGAGTAAGTCCCAAGTTATAACTTGACGGATTAGCACAATGCATTGCCCTATCTTTAATCATCAAGTATTTTACCGGCCACTTACTCAGAGATGAATAAACCGGGCCTTAAATTTCAAACCACGACGCAAAACACCTGAATATAAAGTAACATAAATAAATTTGCAACCAAACGATAAATAACGTGATTCTCATAGTTGGACACAATTGAAGGCATTATTCCAAAAACCAGACAAGTCCAAAAATGATAATTGTCTGGCTTTTGCAGGAAACAAGTGGGATTTGCCTTGTTTTTATAAAATCGCACATATTTCTCCGTTCAAAATCGTCGGACATGTCTGCATCATGGCGAAGCAAATTATACCACTAGACAGCCATTGTCTTAACGTATATAAAATAGCGACAACGTGTAAACCAGATATTTTGGACTTGTCTGGTTTTTGGAATAATGCCTTCAATTGCATTTAAAAACAAACCATGCGTGAACACTTTCTTCCAAATCGTCAATGAATCTTCAGTAACTTTGTTCGAAATCAGAAGAAACTACTGACAGTATATAAGTGAACTGTTTTTAAACATAGTTGTTTACAGAGAAACAAAGATAAAGGACCCATCGATGATCCTTGAGGAATACCAAACTCTAAAGAAATATTTAACATTAGGTTCAATCTTAAATATTATTATAATTTTTAGCTGACAAACGAAGAACGATATGCTTTTTCAGTAAATGTACTATCGCTTGCAATGTACTCTTGAGAGGGTGGGTCCAAGGTCTGTGAGAGTCAAAGCCAGTAAGTTACTGTGAGTCTCTTAACCACTTTTTCTTTCTTTTTGCAAACATTAAACGTACAACTTATTTTAGATTGTATACGTAGGGACGTTCTTATATTCCTGGAATAGGCACTTTTCAATTTTAATGTTATTTTTCATTAATATTTGTTTTTTAATCACATATGATTAAGGGCGAGACGCCGTCTTGGCTTCAGTGGTCTTCCCCCGAATTCGATACTCTACGGCGTTTGACGATGATAGCTGCCATTGGAGGCGCGAGGATGTAACCAAGGTCGGATTATTTTAATATAAGTTGCGGTAACGCACGCTTCTAAATTCTTTTGTAAATTAAACAACCGTTTGTTGCCGAGGTTAGTTAATTTTGTTTTGACTTTTGTAACATAAAGTCGGTATCGAGTTTTCGGATTTAGATTTTTGACAACCTCGTTGCGTTTTGTTTGCGTTTATTTATTTTTATTTTTGGATTTCAATTTTTTTTTTTTAGCGTGTTTGATGATTATTTTAAATAAAGACAACAGTGCCGTATTGGGGAATTTTATTTTATTAATTCATTTGCCCTTGTACTTTTGTATCTCCAGGAGTTAGCGGGCTGTGCTGGAGATCTTAACTTGCCCTCCTGCAGTTTGCTGCCATTCAGATAGGTAGCAATTTTTTGTGCAAGTTTTGTTCAATTTCTGTAATAATATTTGAAACTTGAGCTTTTTGGTTGTTTGAAAGTATAAAACAGGTTCCATTTTCCGGGCAATTTTTGATTCACTTTAATTTTTGATACAATTCATCTTGTGATATAGCACACTTCGTTGTTTAAGGAATTAAACCACATCTTGTATACTGCTTGCCAACAGTAATCGGCCGAAAGCAATAAAACTTACGTACATCAAGTCTAACTATTCTTGCCGTAATCCAAAAGTTCAGGAGCACTTGAATTTAAAAATATGTTAGCGGCTTCGCTTGGAACAGAAACACATTCGCGGAGAGAATTTCTATTCCTTACTACTGAAAACCGAAAGCAAACTGTATGGATGAATTAATTGATTCTTACAAGAAAAACAAACCGGACTTTGGAAAAGAAAAATCAGCGACGAGAGCAAACGCGCAGAATCAAGTTGGAAAAATTCTTTACCGGGACGTAACTGCCCTTTTTCCTCCCTGCGGCAATATTTAATCTAATCAAGGACTAGCTACAGCGTGATGGCAGATAGATGTGGTTTTTATTAATTTCCTCCTGCTACGCACGCAAGTTACACTAATCTCCCCTCCAATTGATTTGAATCATTCTGAATTGCCGAATCATCGGTTTCTTACGGCGTCAGGTTGAGATAGGAGCGATATTTTTCTTGCATGACTGTATGCGTAACTCTTAAAGCACGTTCGGAACGTTATCTTTGCGTTTTAAATAAAAGATTTTTGCTAAGATACAGTCTCCTGCGTTTCAATTCTTTCCGTGGGAACTTTACTTCATCCTTTGAAATTTAGAAGTACTTGAATTTCTTATATCTACAGAATTTCCGATTTCTTACTTCGTGTTTTAATAATATGTAGAATTTAACACTTTCTTTAATTTTAATAAATACCTAAGGCACTCTTTTTTAAAAAAATTGCCTTTTTAATTTAAAATTTACATTGTAAATATGTACTTAGTACGATCCTAGGCATTAATTAAACAAAAATAAAAAAGGTGCATGTGCAAATGCGATAATTCGCAAAAAAATTGCACGTCAACGAGAAATTTACGTTTTATATATGAGTCCCAGCAAAAAAAAAGAAAAAAATAAAACTATAGTAAACTGCATCAGATATTTCATGAAATATACGTATAATAGATCGTATAGCAAACTAACGCAGACGGACATAAATGTCACTTCTGCTAGAGGTACAAATATCAGCATTCAGTACAAACGATAAAACTCATTACCGTTATCGTCATCACGCAACATAAATAATTTTGATGGTTTTATTTGAAAATGGATGTAGGATGCAGCAATCCACTGACACTGATTATATCTACATAAATAATTTTAAAGCCGACATGCATGCCGGCCGGGGCGCATGTAACGTGTAAATATTACTATATACAATCAAATTAATTGCAGCGTTATTAATCGCATCGATTATCGGAAAGCTGAAGATCTAACAAATCCGAGGATTAACGATGTAGTTTCAGCTCAAAGCTCAATGACCTCACTCACACGTCCCGATCGGCCTAGTTCCATTATTTGCAATACAGCTTTTTTGTTTTAAAAACAGAATTAACGTGGCACTCGACTGGTAACTTCCCCCATCAAGCGAATTAACCCTAATGAATTAACGTACCACCGCAAATATCCGAAAGCGGGGATAGTTTAAGTGCCGAAAATGAAGATTGACAAGGTCGGCTCAAAACACCGCGGCGACATCGCATTTGAGCTATAACGATATTAGCCTGAATCGCTGACGTTAATTGCCGTAACACATGCCGAGATAAAAACATCAATATTATCTGCCTATGTAACTGTGCGGAACTCCGTCCTGGAGGAACAGACTTTGACGAGAGTTTCGTGGATGTGACTCTGAAGTTGTCACGCATGAAACTTTGTGATCGATACGCATCGGTTAGCTTTAATTACTCTTGAGCGGGGACGCCGGGAAAATCGCTCAGAGGAATTCTCTAACTATACCAAACGGAATTAGCAGATATATACGAGGATCGCACAAAAAAATTGTGTACCTACACTTTAAAAACAAAAACGTAAAATTTTAAACAATTATATTTTAAGATGAAGTTATTTAAAAACAAGTTTGAAGCCGATAACCATTTCTGATTGAAGTAAATTCAGGTCATCTACTTATAAACAAAATGTTTTTCTTTATTGGCCGCATTCGACTTTTACATTCGAACAGAACAAATACACATATCCAGCAGCAAATCTGCACAGCACTGTGCAGAGTCCGATAGCTTTGTCTATAGCTCTAAATCTTGGTATCCGGCGGCCCGTACTGTACGTGAGCAGAGAACAAGGTAACCTAAATGAAAACGGTTGTGCAGGTGTTTTAAATTTTAAACGCTGCTGTTTACTTCGTTTTAGTTGTTCGTTCGTTCGAAGGCGGCGGCGGCGGCTTTCGCTTTGATTCTAAATCCTTATAGATAGATGTGCGAAAGCCAACACACTTCAAATTTTCCTCGCAAATGCCGGCGAATGCATTCATATATTCGGAAGATAAGCTTTCCGTCGGAAGTCTGGTGCGCGGAACAATTTCAGATTTGCATATTTCATAATATGTAAGAAAATAACTTTTATCGTATTCAATTTTTCCTCCTTATCAATTCCGATGATTCTCTTTTGCGCGAAAAACTCATTCGTTCGCGAATGCGAAATATCATAACATTGTGAAATTGACAGTATGATGCAAACTTGCAGATTTTATTATTTTCTCTTAGTATTTCTAGAATTATCAGAGAGTGGCTTGATGCAAATCATACAATACGCAATTCCCCTTGGCCGGTCAGGAATCGCGACCTCACCCTCAACCCGATAGAGAATGTGTGAGGTTTTTTTTCATTAAAAAAAACTACGAAAAGAGATATTCGACCTTAATCCTCAATCCGATAGATTGCAAGAGGTGCTCAACCTGCACTGGCTCGAATGCATGCATAGCAACGACGAATAAGTAATTCTAAACACATTATTATTTATGTCGGCTAGGGAATTGTTAATCCTTTGAATTAATTGTTCCTGCGAACTAAAGTCTTCTTGTACTTAATACTACTCTACAAGCATCAATTATTGAATCTGTCAAACTGCAGATTCCTTAAGTACTTTTGTTACTATAGCAGGAGCTTGTTTCACAGGAAACGCGATAATTCCACAATTAATGGTCCAGGATAAACAAAAGTTTAAATTTGTCATAACTAAAAATAGATCGGATTTATATTTGTATACACTTTTGTATTCAAATTGACTTCTCCTATCACCGGCTATCGTTAGGTGCACATGTCATAGATCACCCTGTATATACATACCTATAATCAAGAACAACTTATACAATGTAATAGTGTATGGTTTAAAAATGTTTATTTCTAAATAAATTTTGTCAAGTCTTTGTTTTTTGTTTTATTTTCTGTCCCTTCCCATGTGCAGCTGATTTTATGTAATATGTATTTCGTCATCTTCACAGAGCTATTAAAAACTTTATTCTTATGCAGCTAAGATTCCAGAGATCGCATTTCAAATCATTCACTATACTTGCAAATCTAGTCAATTGTTCTCTCATGAATTTAAGACATTTTCCTTCTTTTGAAAATTGATATTGAAAAAACCTATTTAATTGCTTTTTCGTGACCTTAAAATTATTTGTCAATAAATTTCAAAACGCACGCAATAAAACAAATTAAACAATTGATTGTTGAACAAAATAGAAGACAAGCGCTCGAGGAAAATGGGTAATTAACTAACGGAAATGAAAAAGCCCAAGACTTTTTGAATCAATTGATGAAGGACGACAAAATTGAGGAAAAATGAGGCTGCGTTCCGAGAGAATTTCCAGCTGCATATTGCATTACCAAGCAGTCGCCGAGATGACTCATCAAAAAACCGCATTATGTACACATAACTAAAAACGAACGATCCAGGGATTGGAATGTCCGGTTTAAAATGGTATTAAAAAAATATAGCTTTACGATAGAGATCACATAGCCAGCAGTCGTGTGATCGTATACATCGCTCCCAGATCCGAAGGCGAAATTAACATTCACAGAATGTCTTAGTGTGTGAACAAACTCCGAAAAATCCGTCCGTCTCTCCATGGTTAGGGTGAGAAAAAAACATTAATTTAATTTCCAATTTGTTATGTTATTAAAAACTAACAATTGCTTTAATTGATTTACGAAATGCTATTTCTTCTTTCGTTTTAAAATAATTTTGAGTTTATTTGGCATTGCGTTGTACAAAGTTGTCCTGAAGTAATCTGTAATTTTGCATTTGTCTAAAAGGTGTCCTTTAATAATTTGTTTAAATTATTATATGCAATCAATTTTGTATCTTGTTTTAATTGTCTCTTTGACTTTGAGTTATTGCCTACTGTTTAGAAGTTCGCTTCATGCCAAATTCTTTAATTTGATTTGTAATTGTTTTTACTTATTTTGAATATACAGGATGAGTTTTTAAGCGCCCTTTCTTCCATAGCTCATTTATAGAACCAGATAGATTTTTTTTCTTTGATAAGGACGTTCTACATTCTGTTATCATTTTTTTAACCACCCGTCCCTAATTAACGGAAATGAAAAAGCCCAAGACTTTTCCATCAATTCATAAAGACGACAAAATTGGGTAAAAAAAAGCAGCTGATTGTTGACACAATTCAAATCACAAGGGATAATACAAATAAAATAATTCCGCGTTAAATAAAACAAATGACAATTTAACTTGAAGGTTTCCGCGGCCGTCTTCCATGTTTGCAAACAAACAAACAAAACAGTGAATACGAAGAATTATCTTTTAATAACAAACAGAACAAAACGGAAGTTAAGTGATCGAGGAAAAACAACGGAAATGAGCAGTTTTCATTTTCATATTCTTACGAATTCGAGGTTCGCAGAAAATTATCGCCAATGAAAAGAACACGAAGTGTGTTAGATTTTATCCGATCAACAGATCTGTTCTTCGTTTACAATTAACGCTTAAGGTGACCAAAGAAACTCACGTGATTAACAAATAAAAGGTAATAAAAATAACAACGCTGCGGTAAGGTGCGTCAACACAGATAAGTCAATAAAAATAATTAAAATATTTCCGACTTGGTAACCAGAATCCAGCGTAATGACAGACAACTGTCAGTAGTGAGAGAGCGCCCTCCAACGGAGGTAAATGCAGTCAATGACGTACTTCGACGTAGGTGTTACGTCACCAAGTGACGTCGCGTTTGTAGGTCGGTCGGGTCCACTTTCACGGACGAATGGTGGGCCGGGATGCCGGGGGTTTTATACGTTTGAAATTCCGATTCCAGTCGTTTCTTCCACCCAAGGGATGACGATATTCTCAACCAAGGTAAAAACTACCACTAAAAGCCTAGTAGAAAAGAGAGATACGCCTTACCAACAGAACACACGCACAAAATGGCCAACAAGACATACCTGTTCCTTATCTCAGAAGTAGGCTTTCGAAAAGCTTTTTAACGAGCTTGAAATTCATTCGGCGTGCTTTAACAAATCCCTGAGAATATTCCGTTTCAGGTTTCAATCGCAAAATTCCATGAGAGAAACACAAAGGTTTTAATAACCAACGCAAACAAAAGGTCAGCACGCGACGAGCGCTGAAACAATGACCGCGAGACCGAGAGCGGCGTACTCTCCAAGTATCGCTACGACGGGAGTCGTTACGGGATGAAATCAGTTTTTAACCGGACGACAAAGTGAAATGGAGAGATACAGTGCAGGACTAAATAACAGCGTATTGTCTAGCTGATACAATATTGTGAAATGTGACAACCGTCACTTGGGCACAATGAACTCTTACTTCCCGCTTAAATACAGGGCGTTCGGAAAATACTATGAACAACTTAATTGGGTTTTTCAACCGTAACAAAACGATCAAACAAATAAAAAACATTTGGTTTTCTGAGAAATGAAGAAAAAAATGAATTGATAGAAACAAATTAGACACAAAACGAAAGAGTTTACTGATAAAAACATTGAAAATATTATGGATTTTTAAATGATGAAACAAGTGACTGACGAATGCATCGCTGGATAGATGATCGAAAAATTACAATTTTTATTAGTTTGTTTATTATTAGTTTTTTTGTTAAGAGACTATGACATACGAGTCAAACCCAGAAGGAAAAGAGAGAATATTTACATATACCAATCAATTAATGAGAAAATCGCAGAGTAGTTGGAATATAAGAAGGACCTGTCACGTGACCAACGCAGAAGACAGGTTTGAGTCGAACGGTCACTCGGACCAATCTCTTTGCGAATATGAGAGGAGTTATACTGTTGTGTTATAGGTTATGGTCATGTTTTATTATTGTTGTTTCATGTTTTAGTGTTTATACCAGTGTTGCCAACTGGGTTGTAAAAATTCCGCTACGTCTCCCTCCAATCTAAGCTGCATTGACGCTGGCGCGTTGCATAGTCTGTCAATTGCGGCTATTCCAATTTTAGTCGAACGAAGGTGTGGCGGGCGAGTTGGCAACATTGGTTTACACTTGAGTAACTTAATACACTTCTAAATTATAGATTTGCCAGCCGTAAGTAACGACAAGGCCGCAGATAAGCTCCGCCCACAGATCCTTTACTTATTCCGACTACTCTAATTAATTTTTGTAAAGAAATAAAATTTAAATGTTAACAAAAAGCAGTATAGAAAAGAAACGTCACTGAGTACCTAATAAAACAAACGATAATTGAAATGAAGAATTTATATATCCATCTATTAAAGTTATTCGACAAATAACTTGATTTTTCTGAATTGTTTATTTGTTTTTTTATTAATTGTTTCCCTGGTAGTTATACGTCTAATAACTATTAGCCAGTTTATTAAGAGATGGATATTTCCACCCATTAACGACGACAATAAAAACTTTGAATGCAAAACGAATGAAATGCAATCGATCAAACAAAATAAAAACTGTTGAAGAAAACAAAATGATAAATAATCGACAGACGAGCAGCTAACGAAAATTGATCTTGTTTAAGACAATACCACAATCGAGGAAGTGGAGATTTCACTTTCTTTGGTAATTAATTCATGGAAAATGATTTTTTTGTAATATTTCGCCAATAAAGTCGTTCCATGTCTTGTTCGGCCGCCCTCTCTTCCTTCTTCTTATCATTTTAGTTTGCCCAAACTTCTTTGACCGGACCGGTCGATTGTCCTCCATTCTTTGAAAATGATTCAATTCCTAATTCGTTTTCGAATTTCAATATTTCTTATCCTGCCTCACATTGTAATACCCCTAGCTCATTTGTACTGCCTGTAATTTGCTTTTTTGTCTTTTGGTTTTGATTTCCATGTTTCGCAACCAAATGTTAAAATTGATAAGACATTCTCTCGCACCATTTAATTTATTATTAACAAATCCTGGAAAAATAAAAGTTTCACAACCGCACGTCAAGAAAACACACGAATTTATGGCTTTGTTTATGACAAAGTTTTTTCACCGCCACTATTTAATAATTTGTCGCGGCTGAGTTAACACATATCGCGCGGGGCACCACCGGGGACGTTTTTTATCTTTCAGTCGTAAAACCGAACGATAATTGGAAGCGTATGGAAGCGAACGAGAAGCCATCGTGCGTCACTTTTACAGCATCCCGTTGATAAACGACACGAATCGCGGCGTACGTTAAGTTCCGCCAAAACTAAAATCATCCTCTTTAATAGGGGGGATCAATATTAGGTAAATGCACGAGGAGGAAACCATCTTAGTTTGAGGTAGGGCATAAGGAATGGAGCATATCTGTAAAGAATGTGCTGGATAATGGTGCAAGCGGCGAAGACGGTGGGAACCGACGCCTGACGTCGGCCCAGTCGCAACACCGAATCACATCATTAACGGGACGTATCATATTGCAGCGCCGCTCTCTCTGTCCGTACAGCAATCATTAACGGAACAATGCTTAACTAACTTGAATTCTGCTTCCAACGTTTTAATGCTTTTGCTTCCTTGCTCCCGTTTCTCTCGATGAGTTTTATCTTAAGCTGTACGGAACTCCTTTTTATTAAACACCCATTATATGTTCTTACACTACTTACTTCATTATACCTACTACATCATCAGTATATGTGATATAATTAAGCCATTCTGGTATTGGTGAAAAGTTTCCGTACATTTTTTTTAAATTAATTGTTCGATTTTGATATACGAGGGTCATATCAAAATTTTTAAACGCGATTGTCATTAAAGTAAAATCTGGATTTAAGGGTTGTAAAAAGAAGATCTTATCTTCTCTGATTCCAAACACAATAACCGGCAATAATTACCTTTTACTAAATTTCTTATTCTTTTTACCCAAAATTTTTATAAATAAAAGCAATTCCTGTGGTTTTTATTAATTTCTGTGTACTACGTATGCACGTTAAGCTGTTCTCTGCTCCATTTGATGATTCTGCAAGAAAAGTACTAACTTGCTGCTTCGGTTTCTGCCGGCATCAGTTGCGACAAAAGTGTAGTTTTTTCTCGCGTAACTCTATACTCGACACATTTCTAAAGCACGTCGGAATTTTATCTCTGCAACCTGAGATTTCCGTTTCATTTGAAATATGAATACTTGCTAAGGTAGAGCCTCTTTTGTTTGAATAAATACGTGGAGCTTAATTTTTATGGCTTTAAAAAAAATGAATTTTCCTTACAGCATTTCCAGGTCCTTACCAAAGTTTGCATGTTGATTGGATTCAGTTATTAGTTAAATATTATGTAGAAGGTTTGAAGGAAGTATCATTTCATGGTTTTTTTTTTGTAATTCAACTAAAAAAAAATATTTATATTCTGTAACTGAAGACATCATCCAATAAATATCCGAACAGTAACTAACCTGTCACATAAAACAATAAAAATATATTAAAAGCGTATATGCGTCACGAAGAAAGTGCGAAGGGAACGTTAAGAAAGCCATAATCATCAATTTCGTGAGCGCGGTTATAATGTCTGCGGCGGTTCCTCCCTTGCAGCCATCAAATTAATTGCAAACCTAATCCATATTCAATTCACACATTCAGGGACACAGAAAACGATCTCGTCCTGAAAATCTCCCTCCAAGCAGATATTATACATCGCCGCCCTAATTACCAAACCTTGTATCGCCGATGTTCACCACTTTACAGGACATACAAAAAAACTTCCGTTGCGTAACATAACAAATTAATTTGGCGCGTGAAAAAAGGCCTCCCAAGATTTATTACCGCGGCCGGCTATTTCTGAGGCGAAACCGCAAAAGAAAAATTCAATTCCCGAATCGATAATACACATAATCGGACGGACATAACAGGAAATATGTTTTGTGCAAGAAGTGACATTCATCGATTTGAGAAGTGGAGGCCCGGCGATGGTGATATCGGATATTGGCCGAGCGAATTGGCGCTCGGAGAAGAAACTGACATGCGAACTTTAGGTTTTATTTTTCTTCTTCTTCTTCGGCGGCCATCTCTTTTTCGCCCACCTTTTATTCTATAACATGCTTGTTTAACAAGAAAAGTTTACGGTCCTCGAAGCGAAGATAAAAGCGCGATTGTGATCTGAATAAATTAAATTACGCGCTCTCGAAACAGGCCGCAATATCACCTGAATTACTAAACGATACGCGTCTTTTTTGCCGAAGAGAAAATTGACGATAATAGTGGTGACTTAATCGAATTCCAATTTTCTAATTTATTTCACAACTATTTATTCCACCAGATAATCACGATACCTATCAATACCTATCAAAGCTATTCCAAATACAACTTGTAAATACAAGCACTGCTTAGGTACCTCCTACCCCAATTTGACGCCCCAACTTGGAGACAAACTCGATTTAGTTTGGAGACAGCTCACCAAATATGTGGTGGCGCTACTGTTACAAAAGCAGAGTGGAAAACCGAAACCTGTAAATATAAGTAAAATTTAAACGAATTCTATAACTAAGAAGTGTGATTGCAAAGTTTAAAAGGAGAATTAACAGTATGTTATAACCGTACGTCACGTTATCGTGTCCTGGCCCCACTTTAAACTTGTTTCTCTGTTACATCTGGCGGTAAATATGCGAACCATGGCCTTCTAAATGAAAAGCGAGTTCTATCTGGCCTGCACAAAAGTGCAGTTCAGGCGTGCTCCGCCAAACACTGCTTACAGGGCGCTTTCTTAACCTAAAATCTTGACAGTTCCGTCTCATGTGAATGGTGGATGAGTTCGTGTAAGAACAATTAATGTTATTATCGTAATAATTTGAGCATACTGAATATTATTTACGTTGGAATAAGGTCCAATTTCGACAACTTAATTTAGCATTAAACTATTGCGGTTTTAGATTAAAATCTTACCTGCGTAGGTACCTATACTCAGAATTTCTGTGGTAAGTTACAACGTGTATAATAAAGCTTTCTTTTCTTTTTAATACGTTTTACATTATCAAAAGTTGAAACTCTTATGTAACTTGTTGTAATTATTCATAAGACGAAAGCTTTTTAAAGTGCGCAAGCGTACTTCACTCCGACGTGATCAAATGATTTGTGTATGAATCTATAAAGTTTATACCATATAAATTATGTTGTATTACGGTAATTACAGTATTAGAGAGTTTTAGCAATTTTTACGATATGGATAACGTTTACGTTTACAAAACTATTAATGCGCATGCTCACAAATATATGAGCAAGCGCGTTATTCTTTTTACAGCATTTAACGTAAACGTTATCCATATCGTAAAAATTGCTAAAACTCTCTATTAATTAATTTTGCATGAACTCACTTTGATTGACACTAATGACAGTGCACTTCACTCAGTGCCGTCAGTGCCCCGTAACCAGCGCCAAAGTGTCGACTTTTGGCGTTTTCTTGAGCACAAATACTCAATGCAAATTTTTCAAAACGCCCAGGCCAGTTAGAACTCGCTTTTCATTTAGAAGGTCATGATGCGAACAAGCTTCAGATTTAGCAGATTTGTGCATACAAGTGACATCTATTGAACATTTAACAAATTATATTTAAAGCGTCCATCCGTCCGTCCCTATCTCGTTGGCTATCTGGAGCAATCTATTACACTGTGCAACAATTTTAAACTTTTTTTGTTTATGTAAATTTTATGGAACCAACTGTAAATATATTTATAAAGACAAAAAAATGTCTATTTTCAAATTACCAATCTCTCACTTATTCTATGTCAGGAATTAGAGTATTGTAAAATATTTCCCAAAATTCTACTAAAGCGACTTTGTTCGGTACATAGGAAAACTTAAACAAGATTAAGACCAATAAAAAGAACAATAGGAACAAATATATTTTTAAAAAATACCTTATTCTAATTAAAAATGTATATTTGACCTGTTTTTGCGCTTGTGCACAGTGCACGTTCACGAATTAAGCTCCAAACGTAGTCTGCCATCAGTGACGTTGTCTATTTTCCTTCGTAACGTTTTTCGAATTTCTGAATGTCCTGGTGAAACCTCTCACCATGTTTTTCACTGACATGACCTAAATTTTCTTGAAATTGTGAATGAAGAAAATGTACTGTTACGTTTAAATTCGCCGCTAAGAAATCGTGGCAACACAGCATCATCTCAGCCGCGTTTCGGTACAGTTGGCAACACTGATTTACCTCGCCAGAGGAGAAAACTCGCGTTAGGTGAACGCGCAACATTCATTGGTTATGGGGCACCACGTGACTATTTTATGGTCCATCATTGGTTACCGTCTGCAATTTTCGCGCATTATTTACCGGCTTCGCATTTCTATCTCACTTGTGGTTCAGCTGTTGCAAGATTAAGACGTGATGTAGTGTGATCTCGGAATTCTTGCTTTTTGTGTAAGGAGAATTCGATAACGATGCTGCCGACATTCCTGTCAACACCACCGAACGATTTGGGGTAATTTTAATCCCAATTCCAAGCCTGGGAACTTATTAGCTCTCAGGTAAAGTATTTGAGCACAAAGGTGGACACCATGATGGACGCTAACGAAACTGTTTCCTTTTATATTCAGGTTCTTTCTTATCCCCGCAAGTTTTCACGCGAGGTTTCCCGTTTGGTTTTGTATTGAGTCTTGGTGCCACGACGAACTCCCTCTGTGGTCTACCGTGCTGTTCAAGTTAGGCTCCGACCGAGTCGACCCCGTTCTACGAGAAGCGTGAGTCCGCCATCTTGCAGCCTTTGTCCACCCAGTTTAAACCAGTTATCGGCTTGGCCAGGACCACCGCCAGATAGCGCGATGACCGCCAACTTCACAGCGTAGAGTACAATGACAATGACAGATCGGTCGTAAGTTAACTATTTAAATTTATTGAATTACTTGTCGCTATCCGACTTGCGCATGCATTTTTAAGAGCGAATTACGGCCCCTTTATGCGTTTTGAAATAACGAGCAAATCGCTGTACTATTAAATAAGCTCACTTGACGCAAGCTACTGTTTCGACTTTGTGAAACCTTTCATAACATGTTGTAGTATATTATTATCTGTGTACAACCTATTTATTTGTGTTTAATTAAATTTAAGTTACCTTGTGCTATGGCGTTTGTGTTTGCTCCTTCATATACCAGTGAGTAAATGAGCCTCTATTTACGTTTGATTTTTCTGCCCGATTTGGTCGATTAGAGATGTCGACTGATTTTTTATGATCGGCTTGTAATTACAGTCTCCTGGCGCCCTTTAATAATTTTTACCATCGTAATTAAACTCACCCCTATCTCCGCTGTTTGCTAGTCGAGGGGAACAACTGATACGTTTAGTCAGCAGAATTTGATCACCATCACATCAAGGTAGTGTACGAGGCTAGTCAATTAAATTATAAATTTGGTGACAGTACTTTCAAAGACATCCGACATCCCATTTCTTTATAGTTTTAAATTAATTGCTCTACAAGTTCTTCGTCGTTTGGACTTTTGTAGTTACCAAGAGATCCGTTTACTACTTTGCGAAAAACAAACCAAGTACGTTTTTCCACATTGTTCATTTTTTATTCAAAAATTTCCCTAATTTGAGGACCTGTGAAAAAGCTTTGGGGACATACTACATATAATGCAGGAGATTCTTTATCTAAAGCTTGTTGCCAAGGCCTAATTTTATGTGTAAAGGGGGCAACAAAACTTTTTCCTTGAAAACAAGAAGTGAATTTAGTACGTTTTGTTTGCCCGATATCAGCTCATTTCTGGAAGACCATTTGCGTTTGGTGTAATGTTCCTTGTCCGCACGGCTATCCTAAAGACAGAGGAAGCATGAATATTTTGTATAGCCTCCCTGCAATCCAAGAAAGAAACCCCACATTTTAAAATCGCTACAAATATCCCAGTTGTAATAGTATTGTTATACTTACTTGTTATACTCTTCCTTCATGTGAACTGAATGTGCAATTGGAATTGACGGTAATATATTGCCATTGTGCAAGACAACCGCTTTTAAGCTTTTAATTGAGCGTCGCCAATCGCCAGGTTTATGTTCTAAACCAATCGCTTCGAAAAGTCCGTTAATATTCACTGCAGTAACACAAATAGTCATCAATAGCAAAAAATGAAGAAAATTCTCGATGTCTTTTCCTGAAAAACGAAACACTGGAAATCTTTGCCCAACAAATTCCACTGATTCAAGCGTGAAGCTTAACATTTTTGCTTTCTCTTTTGACAACTCCAAATGTCTTGTTAAATCGTTTAGATCAGCTTGAGTTATAAGGTGAGGCTCTGCATAATTCGGCTTGAACGTTCGGTCTTTATTTTCGTCATCAAATTCGGACTCGATTGTTTCTTCAGATGGCGAACTTACTTCGAGATAAAGAACAAAGTGGAACAGAGTCACAAACGGAGTTCGACACTGGGGCACTTGTGGAAGGAAGTTCTGGATATTTTATTCTTTTTACGGTCAGCCGGTTTTTTATATATAGACAAATCAGAAAACCGAACTTGAAGATTCGAGACGAGATGGATGCAACTTCCATTATTTTTCCCAGTGCAAACACGCAAGTTGAGCTAATCTCGCCTCCATTTGCTGAGTACCTACGCAAAAATGTGCTAAATTGTTGAACTAGCGGCGCCGGTCGTGAAAAAAGCAGAAATTTTCTGCAAAATTGTATACTTCAAACAGGGCTCAAGTTACGTTCTGAATTTTAGCAAGTAATATAATATTTTTATTTCGTTTTAAATAAAAAAAAATTGCTAAGATATAGTCCCCTTTGTTTGGATTACGTTTCAATTAAAAAATTAAATATAAAGGACCTGATAATTATCGAGAAATTCAAGACTTCAAAATGGAATTTGTCCTGAACCAAATAATAGAAAACAATTTTCTATATTTTTTTTACAAAATTCAAATTCCTTAATTAAAACATGGTAAACGATGATTAACAAACACATTAAATTTAACACATTAATAATCCCAAACGACACAAAAATTCGACGATTCGACGGGCCCGAAGTCATTAAAATTTTAATCGCCGCCCGCTCATTGAATATTAGGAGATAAAATATTATGTAATACACGCCGCCGAATTATTTACAGGGCGTAATTAATTTAAACAAATGTGCTTCATTTCGGCAATTTGCGACCGAATAAATCGATTGTTGCAGTTCTGTTTGTCATAAGCAACTGCACGCTGTAAATTTTGCTTCGCTCGCGCAATCAGCGAAATTCCAGCTTTTAATAAATAAAACGCACAACGAACGCAAATACTGCATTATTTAAATATTTATGCAACTGCGTCGATTATGTATCCAAAAAAAGAACTATGTTTTATATACTGGATAACATAGAATTGGCAAAAGAAAATCGTTATTCACTTTAATCTTTATTAAATTTCATTATTTATGGTAATTTAAATGCACAATTAGAAAACGATTTGTTATTAACTTATTATTAGAATAAATTATTATTTACTCGTATAACCAATAAGTATTATGGGGAAAGAAAGAAATATACCCATTTATGTTATGAATTTACAATTTTTTTACAATTTATAGTAGTGTGATTAAACATTTCGACAGTAGTGTGTATATTTTATGGTGAAATACTGTGTGTATGGTAATGCACGTTACTGCACATTCATTGTAATTACCAAGACTAAGCTCTTCTGGCGACTGTCCACACGTTCTTGCGAAACTGGTGTCTCCATTACACTACACATACCATAAATTAACAGAGCTTCGCTCCCCGGAATATCTTAGGGGGCTTAAAAGTTAAAGTTCAAATGCTCTTAACGATCTGAAAAAAACCGCTCCGACCCCGGCGAAAAGAAGCTCGCCCGGAGAAAAAGGTAAAACGCTTTCGACAGCGTCACTTAATGCCGCGTATCTATCGATTTTAAACCGTAGATGTGTGTCGTAGTTTTTGAGAGTGTAGAGAAGTAGAACGTGGGGGGTTTCGCGGGGGGGTCGAGCGAATAGCCGCCCCATCAAGTAGTCGCTGGAGTTGAGAAATGATGGTTCAGTATTTTGACGGAAGACGCAAAAACGAAGCTACAGTTTTATTTTTAGAAAAATGTAAGCACCGACTCAAAACGAAAAACGGAAGGAATGATTTATGCTGTGCGCGCTCGGTACACACTATTTACAGAAAGTCTTTACGTGTAATTTGTTCTGGCATCATCGCGATTCTCCTTCCTCTCTTTTTTTGCCTATTCTTTCGGCGAATAATTTCACTTTTCCGGTTGCAAAGTATTTTAGAAAGAATCCCCTTTTTTAAATTGAACTTAGAACTTAAACTTCCATAAGCTCGTTTTGTTAAAAACATAATAATTCATCAAGTAACTATGAATAAGCAATAATATCACGTTAGAATAATTATAATCATAATCTAGTATACTTTTTAATCGGAAATAAGTTAATTAACTCCAACTCATTGGGTCACCAGCACAGAAGTATATTTCCACCGCGTAAGCATTGTCGTATAATTATTATTTACTTTATGTTCCCAATTAGGAAATCATGATGTAGCCAATTCATTGTAACCGTTGTACTTTTAACTTTTATGTAAACAAAATGTTGGTATAAATAATCCGATAATTGTTGGAAATCAATTGGTACGGTACACCGATTCACTAGAAAAGCTGCGTCGCCCTCATCTTCAACTGAAACTTTGACAATGAGAAGAATTAATGGACTGATCAATCCAGATTTTGTGTACATACCCTAGATACAAATTTTAAAAAAATTAATAACTTCTGATGAAGTTCTTTCCGTCTTAACAATTTAAGTAAGTTACTTAATTTACTTGGTTCTTATACAGTTAATTCAATAATGCGATAATCCAACGGAGGATGCAACAAGCTCATTTCAGGCATGTACACACAGCGAAGTACAACTTGTTTAAAAAATAAAAGCTCTTGGCAAGATACCCGGCCGAATAAAGGATTCGAGCTGCTTGCCAAAGGATTTCTATGATGCATCCATACTAACCTGCCTAAGCGAAATCGTATTTGCAGGAAATTTGTTTCTTCCGATATCTCCTGCGATTAATCTTGAATCGAAGCCCACACGCTCCGTGGATTTTCGAGGAATTCTTTCGGTCCGTGGGCGGGGCTTCTAAGTCGTGCGTTTAAAGTTACTTATTTAAATTTATCGGCGTCATTGTTTTTAAAATTTATTCCGCAGAAAACATATGTACCCGCTGCTCTTGGCAACATACCATTACATCCTTTCTTTGATTTTGAATGTATGAGTGCATGTACCCTACATACGTGTAAGAGATTTATACAATTTTTTGGATTATCTTTTATTTCAGTTACTAACACCCATTGTATTTAACAGTGATTTGAAAACTAACCATTCGTACAACAAAAAGTAGTAAAAAAAAGTATAGGATATAAACATTGTCTCAAAAAGAATTCCATTGCAAATTGTATTACAGAAATTTGTCTGGTCTTCCAATCTTCCTGTTAAAGTTATCCGGTAAATAATTTGATTTTTATGAATTGTTTCTATGGTAGTTATCTGTTAGTTGGTTTATCAAGAGGTGGAAAGACCGGCCCTAAATGAAACACACTGTTTAATAATATTCAGAATCTATTCTAAAAGCTCTTCTTACTGAGTGCAGATTACAGATTGCGCTGTTAATGGTTTGCGTCCTAGAAAAACCCATACCTTTGGTTGCTAAGACACCGCCTCAAACAAACAATATTAGACTTCATATTCCTGCCGTGTTCCTGCCCCTGCCCCTATATTCGCAGTATTGTAAATTCTTAAATAATGGATGCTAAACAAATAAAATCCGCCATAATCATTCAAAGAAGATTCCGTAAATATTTGGCAAGAAAGGGCGAAAGAAATAAAGAACAGGGTAGGTCTTCCGGTTGCAACTTTGAGAATAAAAAGCCAACGTGAGTTTTAATTTGACGTAAATACGCCAAAATCTATATTATAATTTTTGTTCCTTTAGTGGCGTTTCAAATTCGAAAGCGGCTGATTGGGTGAAAGAAACACAGAGGCAAATCAATGAGATATACGAAAGACTGGCGACGTTTTACAAGTCTCTCCCCGGCAGTTTCGATCGCACGAAATATCTCGATGATATGCTGGCAGGCATCGACGAAACTATCAGAAATTTCCAGAATGTTTCTTCTATACAAGACTCTGAGAAGCTGCCTCGGCCAGTTATTTCAGAAGATGCGCGAAGGAAACACGACGAGGCCCTGAAAAAAGTGAACGCAAATTGGTGGGAAAATTTATAAAATATTTCAGTACTTTACAGATTAATTATTACATAAAAAAATTAAATTAAAGTGCGCCTGTTTTGTAGGCTTTGGGTTGAAGTGTGAGTCGTAATAAAAATTTATTTTGATATTTTGTATTGAACCAATCTGCTAAAAGGTATATTTAACACAGTCATTAAACAAAATGAGAATACTTCAAGTTCCCAGACGATTTTAAATAATAAACAAAATGTCTGCGGCTAAAAAAATTACCTACTAGCAGCAATAAAACTAGAAAGTGTTCGCGACTTTTAGGTGAATAAATAACTTTGGATTAGGCCAAGTACTTTTAAAAATTTTGATATCTGCAATCTATAGCTTTTAAAAAAAGAGCAATTGTTGAAGATTTTTTTATAATGGCTCATATATCACAGTCGAAATTCTAGACTTTTTAAAAAATCCTCTAATCTTAATTTAATTATTAAGAAATTTCGCTAGACTTGAAAATAAATGATTTAAAAAAATTGGTAGCGATTTCTGAATTGACTCTTAAACCCTCCTTGCCGGTTGTGGCCTGATTAAATCCGGCTCGAAGGACCATGTGCTTTCTAACATTTCCGATAGATTTGGAACAGTAAATCGAATTATCTCAGCTAGGAATTCGTTTCAATCAGTTTTAAATTTACAAGTGAAAACGAGAAATAAGAATGACTAGTGGAAAATCTTTAAGTAGCGACCTGGCAACATTGCAGATTACTGCACATGTCACAGAAATAGTTTCTGTGATGTAAACTCCGTTCACAAATTAAAAGACCACTGGCGATGTTGCCTTGTGAAAAGTACAACCGGCAACAGTGTCCTAGTTACAAATTTTAACATAACATTTGACGAGTGCTTCTTTCATTTTGGCATTTAAAATATTTTTCTGCTTTCGAGGCATTGAAATGGCTTGTTAAAATGAATATAAATGTAAACAATATAATAATAAAATTGATTTGACAAATTACTTTGACAGGAAACTTCAAATACCTTGCCAACCTTGCTATTTTGATAGTGTTTTATAGGGGACTTGTGTTTTATACCAACATAATGCAGCAGGTGGTGGTTTTTTAATTTGTAAACAACGTATATGCTACGTTATAAAGAACCTACTTTAGAAATTTAAATTATGTATTAGCTATTATTATCCAAGTTAAATGTTTAATGAAAGGACGCCATGTCCGAACTTCTTTATTTTATATTCAACGGTATACATTCAATTTAAGGAATTTTATTCAAGAATTTTCCATATAAGTACGAACATTGAACTATCCATTTCCTTTTTAATGCACTCCAGAAATAAAATTCACTGTAAAAGTTCTTAATTCAGGCATGAAAATATTATCAAAACTTATTAATAATTAACTGACATAGTGTCAATTAAATAAAGAAATTGCTGCAATCTCAGAGGAACGTTCTGCTTTCCATAAAAATAAATAATTTGGATGCATTGTACGTAAACTCAAATTAGAATCGAAAAAACACAGTTTATAATAAATCAAAATTAACTTAATTAAAACTCGAAGGGCAATTTTAATAAAATATGGTTCTTTAATGGCACTTTGTTTTTCGTAAAATATGTAAAGCGTTTCTCTGATTTTCTCCAAACACTTTTATTATTAAAAACTACTGATTGTCAAGTACCTATGTACTTATTTACGCAAAATTTAAAGAAAGCTAATTTTGATAATGATTAGGGATTCACATTCGCGAACTGCCCGAAATGCATGTTTGGGAAAGGCCAGAAGGCTGATCTAATCAGTGTTGCTAACCCGAGCTAACATTAGTTCCGTAGAAAGGGAACGGAACTTTCCGGTAGATTATGGAGAAAATCGGTGGATTCAAAATTATCTAAACTCCCTTCACTTTTGTAATGAGTAACTAATTGTGAATTTTTTTGTTCTTATGTTGTCTAACAAAAACGACTGGTATCGGGCCTTAGTGTAGTAAGGACCGATCTTTCCACCTCCTAATAAAGTTCCCGATAACGTTATTTGGCAAATAACTTGATTTTTATTAATGCTTTCCACGGTTATTCGTAAAGTTATTTGTCGAATAAATTTATCAGGAGATGGAAAGATCGGGCCTAAGTGTGAACTGTTGATTTGTGGACGTTCCAGAATTTTATAAAACGCTTGTGTGTGGTGTACACCTATGACATACAACGGCCATATTTAGTGACCACTTTGGACAAGACACTACTGTTGGCTCCCTCCTGTTTATCCTTAACTCGTTGGGTTCGCTAAACAAAAATTGGGTTCTCTATCATTGCTAAACTATTTTTTTATATTTAATTTACTTATACTTTTTGACATTCATTCAGTATTTAATTTATCAACAAATAATTGTTTATTGTTGTTATATAGTTATTTTCTATATTTTCTTTATTTCTGTACACGTTTACCGTTTACCGAAAGATTGTGAGGTTACGTTAAGCACTGGGTCTAAAAACATAATTTTCATTTAAACATTGTAAAACATGTACACTTCATGATTAAAATTTTTCAAAATTTGTATGTTTAATAAACAAGAAGAATGAAAATACGTCTCAAGACCAATAATTATTATCAGTTATTAGTTATCTGAAATGCTGAAATTAGACGACTGGCAACCCTGAATACGACTTTTAAGAACTTTTCGATATATTTATGGTATAATTTATAGCTAGTATATTTTCGCCAATTTAAATGAAACACAAATAAAGTTAACAATAATCAACAATAATTTTTATGTTAAAATCAAGATTGAATATATAAAAATTAAGCATTTTGACAGTTTAAATTTGCCGCCAATTTCAAATTTCCTAGAAAACATGAAATACGAAAATTTTCACGAAATCAAACCCAATTTTCACGATCTAATCACTTTCAATTTTGCCTTTTCAGTTTCATTAAACTTTCCCAAAAGTCAATGACACCGCCTTGATTTTGACAGTTGTAAACAGAAAGGTTAGAAGAGATGTTTACGACGTAAACAGCGGTTAAATTAAATTAAAACGCGTTTCTGCACGACATTAATGTTAATTCTAACATAAATTCAGGTAGGCCTTAATATTTTTCAAGTCCACTTTCTTAAATACTGTGATTTCAGATTCCTTATCTGAGGATGTCTCGACAAGGGCACAGCGAGCGTAAGCTCGCGGAAAAATTAATCATCCTAAACGACCGAGGAGTTGGTATGTTGACGCGGATTTACAACATAAAGAAGGCATGCGGCGATGCTAAATCGAAGCCAGGTTTCTTGTCGGATAAGAATCTTGAGTCATCGATCAAAACTATCGTTCGACGATTTCCAAACGTAGACGTCAAGAGCCTGCAGCCGCTCTTCAATATTCGTAACGACATAATTAAATCCCTTTCGCTTTATTACTATACGTTTGTGGATTTACTGGACTTCAAGGATAACGTCTGCGAGTTACTTACAAGCATGGATGCGTGGCAGGTTCACCTTGACATCACACTCAACTTCGAGCTGGCGAAGAACTACCTCGATTTAGTCGTGACCTTCGTCTCACTGATGATTCTGCTGTCGAAAGTCGAGGATCGCAAAGCCGTGCTCGGCTTATTTAACTCTGCCTACGAGATGGTGCACAATCAATCAGATCAGAGCTTCCCTAGGCTAGGGAGTATGATCATGGATTACGACGTGCCCCTCAAGAAACTTTCCGAAGAATTCGTTCCACATTCCAAGCTGTTACTAAGCGCATTGCAGTCGCTAATTCCGATTTACCCCGCTCGAAATGTCTCGGCAGATCAGTGGCGCTCCGAGTTAAAACTAAGCCTAGTTGGCAACACTGCGCAATTACTAAAGCCGATTCAAACCGATCGTATGTCATGCGAGTATTTATCACTGGATACCATGGAAAGATGGATCATATTCGGCCTTGCCATGTGCTACTCTGCCTTACAGCAAGATCCGTTTAATCGTTTATGGACGAACGCCTTAGAATCCTCTTGGGTCATTCCACTATTCCGAGATGAGGTCATACATATTCACTCGTACGTTTGGTCATTCCTTGATGCACAGAAAGGATACGGCAAAAGGGTCTCAGAGGTTAAGGACTGTTACACCCAGGCGATCCAAAAAGCGGGATACAAGCATCGAGAACGTCGGAAATTCCTGCGTACTGCCCTCAAGGAACTGGGGTTAATCCTTACGGATCAGCCGGGTTTGCTCGGGCCGAAGGCCCTCATGGTTTTCATGGGGTTGTGTTACGCCCGAGACGAAGTCCTTTGGCTTTTAAGGCATAACGATAATCCACCCCAGCAGAAAGGCAAGGGGAAATCCACTGAGGATTTAGTTGACAGGCAATTACCCGAATTACTATTCCACATGGAGGAATTGAGGGTGTTGGTTCGCAAGTACAGTCAGGTCATCCAGCGCTACTACGTTCAGTATTTATCTGGATTCGACGCGATCAGTTTGAAGCACACCATCCAGAACTTGCAGGTGTGCCCCGAAGACGAGAGCATAATTTTATCGTCGCTCTGCAACACGATTTCGAATTTATCAGTGAAGCAAGTCGAAGACAACGAAGTGTTTGATTTCTTTCCCTTTCGCCTGGATTGGTTTCGATTGCAGACCTTCATGTCCAGTGGTAAATCGCCGATGAGCATCGTCGAAAACAGAGACCTCGTGCAGTTCTTAGATTTGGTTCAGTTCCACACAAAAATGGTCGATTACTTAGATACGACCACGATCGAGACGTCCGACTTGTCAATATTCTGCTTTTACAGCCGAATATTCGAGGAACAGTTTCACATGTGCCTGGAGTTTCCGGCACAAAATCGTTACATCACTGCGTTCCCCCTGATTTGCAGTCACTTTCAAAACTGTGCCCACGAGCTCTGCCCCGAGGAACGCCATCACATTCGAGAGCGAAGTTTATCCGTCGTTAACATGTTTTTGGATGAGATGGCCAAGGAAGCTAAAAACATAATCACTGCTATATGCGACGAGCAATGTAAGATGAGCGATAAGTTGCTGCCTAAGTCGTGTGCGATTTTAATCGCCCAACAAATCAACCGTAAGAAAAAAGATAAGAACAAGAAGAACGCTATCGAAATTGAAAAGCCCGGCAAGGAGAGCTATCGCAAGACTAGAGAAAACCTAACAACGATGGATAAATTACACATGGCTTTAACGGAGCTGTGTTATGCTATAAATTATTGTTCGACTATAAACGTGTGGGAGTATACGTTTGCACCGCGCGAGTACCTGCACCAACACCTCGAAAACCGATTTGCCCGTGCCCTCGTGGGCATGGTCATGTACTCACCGGACACGAATGAAATAGCGAAACCCTCCGAGTTACTAGTGAGCGTTCGAGCTTACATGAACGTGTTGCAGACGGTGGAAAACTACGTTCACATCGATATCACTCGCGTGTTCAACAATTGCCTTTTACAACAGACGCAGCCGGTTGACTCGCACGGAGAAAAAACTATCGCTTCGCTTTATACCCAATGGTATTCCGAAGTGCTCTTGAGAAGAGTCAGTGCGGGCAACATTTGTTTCTCAATGAACCAACGAGCTTTCGTAAGCCTAACTGCTGAAGGCGCTATACCATTTAATGCCGAGGAATTTTCCGATATAAACGAGCTGAGGGCTTTGGCCGAATTAATAGGGCCTTACGGCATGAAACAACTGAGTGAAACTTTAATGTGGCACATCGCCAGTCAAGTGCAGGAGTTAAAGAAGTTGGCGGAAACTAACAAGGAAGTCCTGGTGTCGCTGAGGACCAATTTTGATAAGCCAGAAGTCATGAAGGAGCAGTTTAAGAAGTTGAATAACGTCGATAATGTCCTGCAAAGGATGACTATCGTCGGGGTCATCCTGAGTTTTAGGCAATTAGCCCAATCGTCTTTGACCGATGTCCTAGAAGAGAGGATACCGTTTTTGTTGAGCTCGATCATGGATTTTCGCCATCACTTACCTAGTGGGGACCCCCTAAAGGTTGTAAGCGAGATGACTTCGGCAGCTGGACTGCCCTGTAAAGTGGATCCTACTTTGGTGAACGCTTTAAAAATACAGAAACCCGAGCTGGATGGTGAAGACCACGTCCTGGTGTGCTTGCTTATGGTATTCGTGGCAGTTTCAATCCCCAAGTTGGCTAAGATGGAGGGTTCGTTCTATAGGGCTTCCTTGGAAGGGCACTCTAACAACATCCACTGCATGGCCCTGGCCATCAACAATATATTCGGGGCCCTCTTTACTTTGTGTGGGCAAGGTGACATCGAGGACCGCATGAAAGAGTTTTTGGCCCTCGCTTCCTCTAGTCTACTCCGCCTTGGCCAGGAAGCCGATAAGGAAGCGACTAAAAACAGAGAATCCGTTTATTTGCTGCTCGACCAGATCGTGCAGGAGTCACCATTCCTCACCATGGATTTGCTAGAGTCGTGTTTCCCGTACGCACTGATTCGCAATGCCTATCACGCAGTGTACAAGCAAGAACAGGCGTTAGCATGATCGTTGTTATGCCAAATCATTTTAAAATGAACGTATAATCACTGTATGTATTTATTTTATAATTTAAACCGCTTTTATATTACTTCTTTTATACTTTATACTTTAGTAGTCTACGTTTAAAATAAATAATATTCAAATTCCGTCTGATATATTTGCACAGGGGGGGAAAGATATGATGGGTGTGGAGTTTATTTTATACAGAATTTTTGTTGTTGCAAGTAAACAAGTGTTGCGAAAATTTAAAGCAAATAGTTTTATCTGCAAGGGCAAGCCAGCCAGGCCAGTATGTATCATAGTTTGAGGACTTCATAACAAGGTGACGACTTTTGCAATTGATTCATTCTTGTTTTAATAATTAATTGTTTTTTAGATGTTACCTGTACAATCATCAAAACGTAAGCTCGCAGAGAAGCTTCTAATACTCAACGACAGGGGTGTTGGGATGTTGACAAGGATGTACAATGTCAGCAAGACTTTCAGAGATGCGCAGAAGAAGCCCAACGTCTTGGTAGATGCAAAATATGAATCGTCGATTAAAGCAATTGTAAAGAAATTCCCAAGCTATGTCCAATCTTTACATGTAATCTCAAGCGATCGAAAATCCATCATTCAATCTCTCTCACTCTACTACAACGTTTTCGTTGATGTAATGGACTTTCGAGATCATGTGTACGAGTTACTGACGAACATGGATATGTGGCAAGTTCACCTCGACGTCAAATTAAACTTCGAACTCACCAAGAACTACCTCGATTTGATCGTAACCCTCACCTCGCTTGTGATTATGATGTCGCAAGTCAAAGATCGAAAGGCCATCCTTGGCTTGTACAATGCGGCTTACACAATGGAAAACAACGAGGCAGAACCGAGCTTCCCCCGGCTGGGCCATATGATTATGGAGTACGATCGCCCCTTGAAGACACTCTCAACCGATTTTGTGCCTCACTCCCAGCTACTTTTAAGCGCTGTCAAGTCTGTTGTAACTCTGTACAGTTTCCGTAACGTTCCTGCGGATCAATGGAGGGCTCAGTTAAAGCTGAGCGTCATTTCTAACCCCAGGGACATGGTAAAGCCGGTGCAGACCCTGATGATGTCCTGCGAGTTTCTCTCGCTGCAAGCCGTGGAACGGTGGATTATTTTCGGCCTGGTTTTATGTCACCCCATGTTACAAGAAGACGAGGAATTAAAGCAAGCTTGGTTGAGTGCGCTGCGTTCATCCTGGATGGTCCCATTATTTCGGGACGAGATAATTCACATCCACTCGTATTTAAGAGCATTTTTCACATCGTTGAAGGGCTCTACGCATTTTATACATGAGATAAAGCACTGTTACAATCAAGCGTTACTGGAAGCAGCACAGCTACATAGTAAGCGAAGGGAATTTTTGAAGAGCGCAGCTCAAGAGCTGGCACACATCTTGAAGGACGAGCCGGGTTTGTTAGGCCCGAAGGCCTTGACGGTGTTCACCGTGCTTTCGTACGCGAGGGATGAAGTGATGTGGTTCTTGAGACACAACGCGTTTTTAAACCACCAACAGAAAAACAAGGACAAATCAGGCGATGTGCACCTGCCGGAGCTGTTGTTTTACATGGAAGAAATCCGCCAGTTAATTCGAAGGTACGCTCAGGTCTTTCGACGCTATTACATTCAGTACTTATCAGATTACGACGCCCCCTTTTTTAAGGAGCTTGCACAGGAATTGAGCTTGGGCCCCAGCGATGAAGAATCGATACTTACTTCGCTTTGGAATACGATCAAGAATCAAGCGCAGAAAGATTTCGATGGGTTTCGCTTAGATTGGTTTCGCCTTCAGTGTCTCATGTCATTCGCAGGAGCAAGCTTGCACGTAACAAAAAACGCAGAGTTAACTCGGTGCTTAGATTTGATTCAATTCCACACAAAGATGGTGGATTATTTGGATGTGATGGTCAATGTAACTTCGAATCTATCAGTGTTTTGCTTCTACCCCGAGGAATTTGAGGAACAATTCAAAGACTGCTTGGGTATTCCGGCCCGAAGCAGATACGTCATTGCGTTTCCCCTGCTGTGCGCTCACTTCCAGAACTGCGTACATGAGCTTTGCCCCGAGGAGCTCCTGCACCTCCGTGATCGAAGCTTATCATTTGCTGACGCATTCCTCCAACAACTAACCACCGCAACAAAAAACGCCTTAATCAACATCTGTCGAGAGCAGTGTAAACTCGACAATAAATTACTACCTGAATCGAGCGCCCCGGTGTTTGCTTACAATTTCAAGCGAAATAGGACATCAAAAAATCAAGATGAGACGTGCAGGTTGAGTTACCCCCAAGCACCGGATGGTAAAGAACGTTCGAAATTAAAATACGAAAAGCCAGGCAGAGAAAGCTACCGGAAATTCCGAGAAAACCTGACGGACATGGATAAATTTCATATGACCTTGACGGAGCTGTGCACTTCTATCAATTATTACCCCACGGTGAAAGTGTGGGGGTACACCTTTGCCCCTAGGAGTTACCTGTGCTCGCACTTAGAGGAAGAATTCACTTACGCCCTGGTTGGCTTGGCCGACTATTCTGAGGACACGAAACACATCTCAAGACCCTCCGAGTTATTGGCAAACGTGCAAACTTTTATGAACACGTTTAAGACAATCGAGAGCTACGTCGACATCGATATTACAAGATTATTTAAGAGCTGCCTCTTACAACAGAGCACATCGAGCAATCCAAACCCAACTATAACAAAGTTATACACCTACTGGTACTCAGAGGTTTTCCTGTATCAAGTAAGCGCAGGCAATATTAGCTTCTCAAAAAATTTCATGACGTATTTAAACCTCGACTCCAACATGGGGTCGTTTAACCCCGAGGAATACTCAGATGTCAATGAGCTGCGCTCTCTCGTCCAATTAATCAGTGCTTACGGGGTTTTGGAAATCAAAGAGAACCTAATGATAAGCGTAACGTGCCACATCAAGGAGCTGCTTAAATTAACCCTCGCAAACAAGGACGCGCTTGGGGTTTTGAGGTACAGCACTGAAAAGCCCGACGCAATGAAAGATTTGATGAAAAAATTGAAGTATACGGGTGATTTGCTGGAACGAATCAAGATCGTCGGGGTACTACTGAGCTTTAAAGAGTTGCTAGAGTCGGCCTTGTCGGATGTCTTACGGGAAAGAATGCCGTTTATGTTCGATGCGGTCGCAGAATTAAAAAGCATGGATGATATGGCATCTGCGATGGGGTTGCCATGTCGCATTGAACCAACCCTATTGAAGACGCTGCAAGAACAAAACGTCGAGTGCAGTTATTCCTCGGTTGTTTCGCTGATGGTGTTCGTGGCAGTTTCGATATCGGAGTTGGCCTCGTTTTACAAGAGCAATGTTCACTGTGTAGCCATCGCTGTGAACCAAATTTTGAGTGCGTTGTTTACTTTTTGTAAATCCGAAGACGTCGAGAAGGACATGAATGAGTTTCTGGAAATATCATCGCGATGCTCGTACTTGGGGCAAGAAGAAAGCGATAGGAAGGGCTCGAGAAATCGAGAGTCCGTGTTCTTGTTGCTTGATGAAATCGTACGGGATTCGCAGTTTTTTACAGTTGACTTTTTTGGGAAGATTTTCCCGTATGCTTTAATTCGACAGGCGTATACAAGAGTCAGTAAATTAAACGATTAAATAATTGCTATTTATTTCATGCTATTATAATGGATGATGAAGTAGATATGTATGTAGAAAATGTATGATTTATTGTAATTTACATTTTACAAGTAACACATTCAATAGTCACATCATCATGAGAGCCACTGTAAAATCAGTGAGCACATGGTACATGTATAAGCCACATGCACGACAGTTATTGGTCAAAGAGGGTGGATTGTACCTGGTCTTCCTTTACAAAAAAGA
This sequence comes from Dorcus hopei, assembly GCA_033060865.1. NCBI lineage: Eukaryota > Metazoa > Arthropoda > Insecta > Coleoptera > Lucanidae > Dorcus > Dorcus hopei. Next base: position 33,882,238 of record CM065423.1, on the reverse strand, counting down.
AAAACAAAAAACTCGAGACAGGTAACATCCACAACCCTAGAGAATCACTAAGTAGTATTATAATAATAATAATAATATAATACAGACTTCAATATAAAAAACAACTATTTTATTATTAGAATATTTACATATACTGTTGTTTATACAATAGTTCATCAATACACAATATTTTTTAGCATCAAATATAAATGATTTCATTTTTATTTGTCGTTTATTTTAAACATACTCCTGTAAAACTATGTTTGTTTTTTTTTTGTTCGAGTCAGCAAACCGGAAGAGTCTAAATTTGCCACAATCAATTTTATTTATCACATTTGCCTGAACGTCCGATGATGGTTTTGTATATCTCAAGAAGAAATACTAAGTAGTTAAAGAGCGACGTTATTAATACAAAAATAGCAACTTCTCAAAACACACACTTCTTTTACAAGGTTATTTATTTATTATTACACTGAGATCGCTTCAGATTTTTTTTTCTTTTAATTCAATTTAAAACCACTAAATAAATATCTTCGTAACCTATTATAATACAAGATACAGTTTGCTTTACATACAAAATGTAAAAGTTAAAAAAGTTAAAACGGTTATAAAAAAAATACTAAAATGTCATACAGAATACCAATACTGATATTTAACGTAGAAATAAATGTATCGTTTGATTATATTTTATTTATATAAATATTGCTTGCTGTGTGTTTATTTATTTGTATGTAGTTAACAGTATAGGTACTCCAAGCATAATTGTTGGAATAAATAGTCGTAATTTAAAATAATGCAGTGAGTATATTCAAGGTAAATCATCATGGAAAAATACTATCGTTTTTTGATCGTTATGTTCATGCAACTCATTTTTTTGGTTCTCACCCAAAACTCAACATGCACACAACAACAAATTATGAATTTGTTTCAAACAAGACAAACACTTAAAATTTTTCAGTCAGTTTTCATCGTGCAATTTATTAATTATTTAATTAACATTTTGTTCATATCTGAAGATGTTTGAAATATAATTGACAGATAAAATTTTGATGTATAAATTTATTACGGTGATTTTAGTAATGTGAAAACTGACAAAAGAACTTTAAGGTTGTGTCGCAATTTCATTTTACTAAATATTTTGAATTCGAATGCAATTAGAATGTCGTTTTACAATCAGATATGTCGACATTCCCTTCGTCAATGAAAAATATCTGGCAGTGGTTGTTTTAAGTCGAATGAAAACAGTGAAAAATTTGAGATTTTTTTTAGGATGTGTCCATTGACTAGAAAAAACACAATCACCTCAATGCACCATTATGAACCAGCAGAAAATTCAAAAACCCCTTAAAATTTCAAAACGGTTTTTTCAAATTCACAAAATATATAAAATACAACAACCTACAAATACAAATTTAAAGATATAAGTAGTTTAAAAATTACAAAGTTTACAAATTCTTTTTCTTTTGTAATCAAGGCAGTAAACGTTAGATTAATTAATGAAACGTCTGATGAAGAAAATTCTATTATGTATTAAAGTGAGAACCTGCCATTAATTAATCTAAAACCCTCGTACAAAATAGAAAAAAAGAAACAATCGGTAAATCAGCCTTGTATTTGATTGGAAAAAAAGCTAACTAACTAGCTGAGGAAACTCGTCTATAAAAAATTCAATCGTATAAACGCTTGCTTACATAAAAATGTAACCGCCTAAAACTAAAGGTGACTATATCATCAAATGCACCCGTTTCGACCACTGAATGTTATTCAAAATCGCACGCACTTGAAAAAGTTCGCGTGCTAAATCACAGAGCACTTGGCCAACACGTTCCAGTCTGCATGGCGAGTTAAGTCGACGGATTCCCGCGCTCACTAGGCGGCTGTGACAAATTGTTCGGACAGCTGGGAACACCGTTGGTCATGGCGGAGACCTGGGGGCCCTCGAAGTGCAAGTTGGCCATCGGAGCGCCAGGATACTCGGGCGGGGGTGACACGCGAGTATCCCCGGCCTGTCCCTTCTGTCAGACTTTTTGTCTCATTTCGTAGGCACCTGCATACGGATGACTTGTCCGGTATCCAGTTGCCGGTGGCGCTGATGCTAATGGAGAATAATCTATTTGAGAGTAGATAAAAACACTCGTGTTAGTTGTTTGGTGTTTTTTAAATGCTACGCAGTGTGAGTAAGTGTATACCAACCAACTACAGAAAGCCGCATCAATTTTTTTTTAAAGTTGTACAATTATATATTTTACTAAGGTATGAATCAGCTAAAGATCCTCATTACCTTTCGGAGCATAGTGATGCCCTCTTCCTTCGCCGTAGCCTTGTCGAGGACCGTGATTTGCTGCTGGACGACTAGATCGTTCACCTCGCACCCTACCCATTACAGAGTGGCCATGTACCGTTGAGTTGTGCATTCCTCCAGTGTGTCGCTGAAAATAAATTGACAATTGACATTAAACAAATTCAATTATAAATAATACGAACAGAACAAACATGGAGAATGACTTCTTAAATAATAACGGAAATATGATTCAGTGGTGCACCTACGGAGGGCGCTAAGGGGACTGAAGTTCCACCCAGAACTGGCTACATGGTACTAGAATTTATTAATATAATTTCAGTTTTGCAGAAAACGAAGCACAATTTTGTTTGGCATGTTAGTTCGGCAATAATTTTTTTTAAGATTTCGTAGTTTCTGTCACTTTAAGTTTTAATCTTGTACCACTACAGGGATATCCACATAAACCGTTCGTTAAAAGTTTTCAAGGTTGCAGTTCACGTAGATATTTGAAATTTAAGGAGCAAGGGTTTTCCGTAGAGATCTTTTCAAATAAAATAAAATTGTCTTTGTACCACTTCCGGTTGTACCGGAAGTCGCTATCAACTCTCTTATTTTAAATGGAATGCTATATTTTTTATCACGTTTTTGAATTCTACATGTAAAAAGGGAATGCTAGTACAGTTCGACGCAGCATTTGATTCCACATACAATGGTGCATTAAAATATCGGTCATTCCAGTTGAAAAAAAGTATTTTTCTGTGTTTGAATATCTTCGAGTGGAGCGGTGCGTTTTAGACACCCTGTAGCTTAATAGATTATGCTTCTGGAATTTTTAAGAACCTTAAAGCTTCAACTACAATATCAGCTATTACAAATAAAATTGCTTCAATCATAGCTGTGTTATAATTTTTTGAAAATCAGATTGCAGAATCCAAATTTTTAAGAAATTTCAAAATATTTCAAAAATGATGCATTTTAGAGATAGGGAAATGTATTGCAATTTAACATATTTTTACATGTAGAATTCAAAAACGTGATAAAAAATATAGCGTTCCATTTAAAATAAGCGAGTTGATAGCGACTTCCGGTACAACCGGAAGTGATACAAATACAATTTTATTTTATTTAAAGAGATCTCTACGGAAAACCCTTGCTCCTTAAATTTCAAATATCTACGTGAACTGCAACCTTGAAAACTTTTAACGAACGGTTTATGTGGATATCCCTGTATAAATATTCTTATTTTATACGTCCTCCTTTCGTTTTATTTCATTCATCCATCTCCCATCTATCTCATATCTAAAATACATGAACAATAAAGCAAAAAAGTGGGCAATGCCAATTGCGCCTAGATTCTTCACCTGTATGTGCATGATATTCACGCAACGTATTGACACACGTGTTAAATGGTTGCCTAACGTTCAAAGTGAATAAAAAATCAATTGGCAATATTTAAATTACGTAATTGAATTTGTAACCGAAATTCGCTGAAGATAAGGGTACAAAGTGTGCAGAAAAAGTAGTAAAAAAAAGGTTTTAACTGTTCTTGTGCGATGTAAGTAAAAGATATTAATTTATTATTAAATAAATTTTTAACTTTTCTTGATTTTTTAAGATGGCAAGGAGATCTTTCTAAAGAGCAAAAAATTGTCGTAACTGCCCTTCTGAACCATACTGCGTACTTAGCCAAAGGCAAATTGCTGCAAAATGTGGAGTTTCACAGGCTTCAGTGCGTCGCATTCATCAAAAAGTGATGAGAAAATTACCCCTCAATAACCTCCGTAATGGTAGATGTAGGAGAAAAAAAATTATTACCCCCAGAGGAAAACGAATTCTCCGGAATATTGCTGTGGAAAATAGAAGGGCAAGTCTCAGGGAAATGACAGCAAAATTTCAGGCCACTACACTGGGTATGAAGTTTCTGAAAGAACAGTCAGAAGAAATCTGTATGATTTGGGCTTTACATACAGAAAACCTGTGAAGAATCCAAAACTGACACCAGCAATGGTAAAAAAGATTGTCTTGGGCTAAGGCACTGTTGATCAGTGGAGAATGGTAACATATTTAAAATAATTTTATTTGCAGTGTTGAATTAATTTTATTGTATCAAATACAGACTTGCTTCAGTGATGAGTCAAACATTTCAAATTTTAACAGACAAGAGTCAGTTTGTCCGAAGGAGGCCAGGTGAAAAATATCATACTGACTATGTAGTAAAAACAGAAAAAGCACCCCCAATCAGTAATGGTTTGGTCTATGATAAGTGGGAAGGGATTAGGGCGATTGTACCTTGTTGAAGGTACGATGCATCATGCACCAGTATAAAAAATTTTCCAGACCAAGCTTGTTTCCTCAATTATGAGAATGGTTTGGAGATGGTCCGGAAGTATTTATGCAGGATGGGGTATTATGCCACACTGCTAAATCCATTAAAACTTATTTGGATGAAGCTGGAATACCACTTTTGCCCGGGCTAGGCAATTCATCAGACATGAACCCAATTGAAAATGTCTGGGAATGTCTGAAACGAGAATTGGCAAAAGAAAATATTATTACAAAGGTCCAGATAGTTGAGAGAATCATCCATTATTGGAATTACAATGAAAATTTGATATCCAAATTTATTTTTAAAAAAAAACATGTAATACATAAGAACAGCAGTTACATTTTGTATAGGATTGCAATAAAATGATTCAAATGGCATTTGAAATAATGAACTAATCAAAGACACACGATTTTATTTCCACAGATCACTTGATTAGAAAAAATATTGATCACTCGTTATTTTCGAAGATATTTTTACTTCATTTACTTCTTTTATTCGTTTCATTGAGTTATTAATCTGGATTGTATTGTAATCAGGTCTGTTCGCCATTGTTATAGAAAAAGCAATATAATGGGTGGTGTGCATAAAGCGAAGTAAATGCTAATGCTTCAAGCACCTACTTTGAAAGTGAAGTACCTACTGTAGTATTTACTATGCGATCTAGTAGATACTAGAGCACAAGAGCACATAGAAGTTTTTACTTCGCTGTAGAAGCACCTAATGTAGTATCTACTTCATAGCTTCAGATTCATTTTACATGCTTTAGTATAAACTTTGCTTTCATAGTATATGCTTCAGAGCTGCAGTAGGTACTTTATATAATAGAAGATACTTCGAAGAATATACTAATTTGAGAAGTATTAGCATCTACTTCGTTTTATGCATATCACCCAATAAGTTTTATCAACATTTAGGGACAGTTTAAATGCATATAGCCAAGACTTTACGTTCAATTTTCTGCTTTTTCTTTAACTAGGTTCCAAGATTTACCGGAAAAAATAAGAACCGTATCATCAGCATAAGATACGAGTTTAGCTAAAGAGTTGCTGCAGGTATTAAACAGAATTGGGCCTAGTACAGTACCCTGTGGGATTCCCATCAGAATATTTTCAGGATCACTTAAAGTATTTCCGATTTTACATATTGTAGTCTAACTTTCAAATATGGCTAGAGCATTTCCTCTAACTCCTGAATTGTGTAGTACTTGAAGCAGTATAATTATGAGACACTGTCAAATGCCTTTGCAAGTTCTAAGAATATTCCTATGCACTTTTTGTCTTCATTCAAGTTGCTGTTAATTTCTTTCAATGAAGTGAATATAGCATCCGTCGTACTGAGTCCTTCTGTGAAGCCAAATTGATGTGTAGAAAGAATTTTTTTATTTTGTAAGAATTGTACTAAACGGTCCTTAAGACATTTTACAAAAAATTTTGCTATAGTGTTTATTAAACTTATTGATCTGTAGTTATTTATTATTTGTTTATTTATATTTTGAAATGATTTGGCACTTTATCACTCTTGAAAAGTAAGTCATAAATAATACGTGTTAGTGGATGTATGATATGTAAGTGTGTAACATTTACATATAATCTCTGTTGTTATACCATCACTGATATAATTTCATTTTCGTTGACAGGTTTTATAAATATTGAAAAATTTACAGTGAAGTTTATTATATAAATTTCGTGTAATGTTTGCGGAATATTTTTTACATTTCTGTACCTATATTTAAGAAGTATTTATTGCAGTAATTGCTCATATCTTCTTCACTATTAAATTTCTTGTTGTTACCGTCTAATATCTAGAGCGGTTGTTTATTGTTTTTTGTTTCATTAGTTGCTTCTGATATTATTTGATAATTTTTTTTGTATTGTTGCAGTTTTCGTTAAGTTTAGTTTTATAATAATTATTTTTTGTTATGTTAATGAGTTTTTGTAACATAATTCTATACGTTTTGTATTCACCTTCTTTTTGAATACTTTTTTCTTTATTGAAAAAAGATAGTGTTTTATTGTATTACTTCTCTTTTATTTTTAGGAAAATCCATTCATACAGTGGCGCACAATTACAAAAATTACTCGCCACTAATTTTCCTTTTTGAATGCGAAAAATGGGAAGTAAATACAATGCAAAGAAATAAGAATGGCAGATGTCCTAGAGGTTAAAAGGAAAGGGAAAAGCAGGACACAAGTAGTTAGAAGATGAATGAGGTAGTAATGGTATCAAGAAGAGTCAAAGAAATTCTTCAAAAATCATCAATACTTACCATCCGTCTTAGTGTATTCATGGGCCTCCTGAGAGTATCACTAATTCTCCTCGCCGGTGGCTTTTTAGGATTAGAAGACGGAGTATGAACAGCACAGCACTTTATGAACAGTCCCATGAAAATAATAAAACCGATGCCCATGAGGAGCACAGCCCACCAGTATTCGGTCACCCACTGGCTAACAGTCAACAAGGTTTCCCTGTTCAGTAACAAATTCACTAAACGCACTAGAGGACCATCCGCGTCCACTGCTCTGCATTTCAGGAACACGTCACAGTAACCCTAAAACAAAAATAAACCAAATAAGGTTCACTTCAACAAAATAAGGAACCAATTATCCAAGAATACGATTTGCTTATTGCTGGTAATAAAAAAGAAAATTCAATCTTTATTAAAAAAAAATCTTTATGCAGTTTCGCGAGATGCAAGTGCGAATTCTGAGAATTTGAGGAAGTTGAATGTAACAAACCTGAAAATTGTCACAAGGAGATCCTGGCCTCAAACTAATCCCACCCGGTGGTAAGCCGACCTGTTCTGCAAATTCGCTGGTACTCCTGCATGCTTCAGTGCCATTCTGGCACGCCAATTCGCACAGCTTCCGCTTGTCTATATTAGGAATATCTTGTGAATTGAGTGAGCAGGGCTGCAAATTCCATTCGAGACAAATCGAGCCGCTGCAGTCGCCCTTGATGCACAGTTGAGTGCCGTTATTGCATCTCGTCTTATCACGCTTGGGCGTCGGTGCCGGGCATTCGGCCGAAACCCCATTGCATTTGGAAGACGCTGAACAGTCCGACTCTGACTTGCAAATTTCTCCTTCCCAGGCCTGCACGAATTGGCAGGTGTGTTTACAGCAAGGACCTTGACTAGGGCTGAAATAAGAAGTTAAGTGGAGAAATCGAAATTAAAAATGCAAAAAAAGACTCACCTGCATTGTGTGGCCGTTCTTCTGTGACAACCCTTGGCGGTAGAGTTCTTCTTGTCGAAGTCGCTTAAAATCCTGGGGTAACAGCAAGGATCTTTGCATTCCAAGTTGTCGTAGCCGCAGTCGCATTCCTCTCCGGCCTCGACGATTTTGTTACCGCAGAATGCGCCCGCTGATGCCGTAAAGCAGTTCTTCTTCTTGCTGTCCTCGATGGCGTCCAGGACCAAAGATATATTGCCGACGCTGCACATGGAAAATTTGCTGTTGTTTGGACGGTCGCCGCTGGTTGCGGAAGCGAACATAATGAAATTGCCGTTTAACCCGCCCGGTCTGCACTCAGGAGGATAATCATGCTAGAAATTAATTATTAATTTAGTTTATTATTAATTTCGCTGAGTTGAGATTTTAAGACATTATTAAAAAGAGAGTCTACAAATTTTATCTTTCAAGAATTTAGCTATGCAGACGGAGTAGCATAGATCCTAAAAGGCATAAAAAATTCAAAAAATTGAAGGCTTCATCTCTACATACAGGTGTCCATTTTTCGACCATAATCATAGGATTGTCAGTTATCTTAAGAAATACGAAGTTGGTCAAAATGGGGTAAAGTTGAGTATTTTTGTTCCAATCAATAATCTGCAGACAAATTTTACGTATTTTTTACGATTTCAAGATAATTCGAAAGAAAGTAAAATCATAATTTTTATTTTTATTTATTTCTTATACACAGTAGAAACCAATGAAGCCAGGGTACATTAAAAAAAAAAAGTTAGATACTATCGATATCATAAAAAACTAGGACAACTTTTAAATCCAGTAGCCATGTGTTTCTATTATTTTATTATACTGAATCTTTGCTGTACATTTTTTGAGGCAATTTCTGACGACATACCAAAGACGATGGCTTACCTAAAAAAATCGTCATTCATAAGAATGTGCCTTAACGTCTGACTTTAAAATGCCAGACTTTGTTGGTTTTCATTAAAAAGAAAATAGAAACGGAAATTGTGATTTTTACTTTTTTCGAATATCTTGAAAACCGTAAACATAAATGGAATTTGCTTGTAGAGTATTGATTGGGACAAAAATACGCAACTTTGTGCCAATTTGTATCTCTCAAGGTAACCGAGATCCTATGGTTAGGCTTTAAAAAATGTACACTATGTACACATACTTAAGAAACCTATATTAAAAGTTGAATAATGAAGAGAGTAAAATTGTGAAAAGGTTCAAACAAAACAAAAAAGGCATCGAAAATTCGAAATGGGAAATCCATTTTCCTACATGTACCTAAAATTAATTTTTTTTTAAGTTTTCTTTTTCTGTCTTCAGTAATGAACATTTAACAATGTTTTTTTTTTCATTCATTTTTTGTCTTTATAAATCTTTTGTTTTACTTCTATTTTTTCATTTTTGCTTTTGCTTTGACTACATATTTCAAAATTTATAGTATATAACTATATTAGGCCGATATGCTTGATATAACGAACGAGGATAAGTTCTAAATAAATTATCCGAGTTTGTTATATGCATATCGGCCGTATGTTGTTTTATACTTTTCGTAATACTAAATGATGAAATAAATATTTATTTAGGCAAAAACATTCATAATAATAAACTTCGATAAGTAGGCAGAATTATGAGTGTGATTTAGTTGTAACTAAGCAATTCAATTTTAGTTTCCTCAATTTTGTTCTTCACCAGGCCGTCTGTAAAGTTTTTCGTTCCTTTTTCGCCAGGCCGTCTGTTAAGTTTTTTGTTCCAGCCATTGACTTTCTTCAAATTAATAAAATATTAAAAATGTACTGTCTTCTAGAACATAACAACTTTTTTTTACATAAAGAAACATGTATGTATTTTTTATATGAAGAAGACATACTTTTTTATACAGAGTGTTTCAGAATAACTATTCCTAACTTTCAGAGATGATACGAGGCCGTCGAGTTGAGCACTTTTTTTAATAAAGTAATTTCCGGAAATTCAAAAAATTCGTTGTATATTACCTTGTGTGTTGATAACGGCGGCAATTACTTTGAACAGTAACTAAATGTAATTTTCTTTTTAAATATTTTATTATTATAGTCACAAAAAACAAACAATAAAGTTACTTTTCACATAGATTTTATTTAGAATTGTATTTTCTTCACATTGAATAATTTCCGGAGATTATTTTAAAAAAATGCTTAATTCGATGGCCTCTATCATCTCTGAAAGTTAGGAATAGTTGTTCTGAAACACCCTGTATAAAGAAGATAAAAAGCTGTTAAATAGAAGAATTTCCAAAAATTTGTGAGATACTTATGTTTCAAAAACACTTATCTAAAATAAATCTCTATTAGTTTCTCCTTTTCGTCGACTGCCTTTAGCTGTTTCTTCGTTCCTCGACATTATGTCTTCTGGTTTTTTTTTTAATACTTCAACAGGCGATGTTAATATCAAATTCACGGAACTTGAGCTCTGCGTCATCCAAGTTACAACCGACAAATACAAAGTGGTCAAGAATAACTGTTTCAGTTGGCAATACGATTAAGAGCATTTTTTTATTCGGCTATTTGCAACACTGCAACCTGATGTATGTTCATGTATGTTTTGTTGGTTTCATTGGCGTAACCTGAACAGCGACAAGATTGTGGGTTATGTGAATAAAAATTAGCGTTTCAATTTGAATTTAAATGTTAAATGACGCTGGTAAAGTGACGCCTGTCAGTGTCAAGCCGTCAGCAAACAGAAGTTACTCCAGTCGTACCATTTCAAAATAAAATTCAGCACTGCCAACTCAAACAGTGATTCTTGATCACTTTGTATTTCAGTAGTATTTCTTTGTCAACAGTGTATAAGAAAAAAGGAAGGAATTATGCTTTTTTGTCTGATTATACAACGTCAGACACATTTTATTCATGACGCAGAGCTCTTCTCTTATGAAAAATTCTATAACAATTATTTGTTTATAACTGTTCTAAACGCTGACTATTTTAGAAACTTCGCGAATATAATATAGTTTTTCAAAGGACAAAAAAAAAATATCTGTAAAACAATTCTAAAATAATTCTTTTTCTGTTGTTACTTCGTAGCTTCCAGACTAAGTTTTGTCAATCTTACCAATTGTTTGTTGATTATTCGGAAAGTCTAAGAAAATCCTTAATTTCATAATAACTTCTAGGAAGAGAAAGGAGAAGTTTCCAGAAGCCAATAATGGTCGCGGAAACAGAGGATCCTTTTTTCTGCTAGTCCCTTTCTTGGCTTCCGGACTTAATAATACTGCTACTTCTCTGGCTTCAGGATTTAAATCCGTTGTTATATCCGAAAGCCAAGAGATACCAAAATACATTGACCGCGAAAACGAAAGAAACGTTAGAACTAGTGAAGATACTCCTTTTTATTTTTCAAAAATCTGGAAAGATATTCACTAGAAATATTGGAAGGTCTTTTTTTGCTTAATATTATTTTCTGTTATTATTATTTTTTTCTTGTATATTTTCTTTCATTTCAACAAGAAATCGTCCTTAATTTTTGATTGTGTTTAAGCAGTTTTTAGCTAATTTAAATTTGTTAAAACTGTTGGACATTTAAAAATCTATTTAATTAGTTAAATATTTGTCTGGTCATTCTTCTTTTTTCTATTCTAATTTTTACTCGTTTAGCTTTAGAATTGTAGCCTCGCATTTCCGTTTTTGAAGTAATTCAGGGTTAAGAAGTTAAATGAAAAAAAAACAAAAGTATGGCACAAACAGTTTCAAAGTTGGCACACTGATATTAAAACGTCATTAATGACAGAAGAGAAATTAGGTTATGTTGGAGTGTAGTTTGACAACGACAGAGACTTTAAACACAGCATGAACCTATAGTCCATTTATTTGACATCCGTACTGTTAGTGTTAAAATTTGGAAAAAATTCATGGTTTTGAGTGCACTTGTACATTCAGTTACTAACATGTCAGTGGATAAAAGCCAAATTAGATTTGGTATTGTGTATAATTGACGTTAGAAAATATTTGTTTGCTCTCAAAATTAACAGCAACTGTCTAGAATCTATTAATTGTTATTAATAAATCTAAAAAAACTGATTAATAAAACAGGAAATGTCACAAGTGTGCAATGATACTGTTGCTGCGTAAACGGACTATAATTTCTGTGAATTCTTTGAAAAGCTTGCAACTTATGACTGCCATTCATTAGTGACGTTTCACATTTTAATGTCAGTGCTGCCAATTCTGAAACATGATCTACTCTGAATTATTTTGTAATTGATCGCAGGGTATCAAAAACATAAGAAAATTTTACTGATCATTTACAAATAAAAAAAAAATTGGTAAAGAAAAAATTAAGCTATTCAAAATCAAGAAAAAATATTTTACTTTCAGCATCAACTTCTTTTTAAGAGTTCTGCACCTTGCAAAAATTTTAAACAGTATTTGAAAAGCAATGGAAATAGCAAATACCTGCTCAATGACTTTTCTCTTCGATAATCTTGCAAGGTTTTAAGTAATAAATTATTATCAACGAGAACAACCTTATTTGAAAGTGCTTTTACTTACCGGTGATCCAAAATTATGACCAATTTCATGGGCTAAAGTTAATTGTGACACTTTAGGCGGTACCCTACTGTTGTAATTAACAAAGGTGATAATGCCTGTGTTAAGTGACCTCTTCGTGCTTTGATACATCCCGGCGATGGTTTCCGTGTACGTCTTATACTTTTCGCAGATGCCACCGGATGCTCCTGATGCAGAAGCAACCCATGCCAACCCCAAGGTGCCCCCCGTGAAATCTCTGTACGTGAAGACGTAAGCCAAACAGAAATCTTCATGATTTCCTAGTGAATGTATGTTTAGGAAATTACTGACGTCGATGTTCTCCATGCAGAACTGATTTATTTCGCACTTGCTGCTGGTGCACATGCAGGACGAGTCGTCGTCTATCTGCGAAACGAGATTAGAGCCTGTAATCAAAGGCCATTGAGAAAAAACGACGCTTTGAGTACCTTTATCCGCTGCACTTCGAATTTGATGTTGCGATGCTCGTTTCTGCCGTCGAATTTCGTGTCTCTGTAAATATAATTAACGGCAGTCACGTGATGAGCAATCAGCGACAGTATTTCCTCGCGCGTTTTTTCCACCACCTCCTTCTCTTTGCCGGGATCTAGGTGCTGAAACGACTCTTAATTAGAACTAATTGGCGCGGAAAATTTACGATTTTATAATTAAAACGCTACAAAAACCGAATACTAATTAACATACTTCGGGAAAGCCTTCTTTAATGTGCCTCCAAATTAGAGGATCCGTTTGTATGTACAGCGAGCACGTGTTCCTGTTCTCATCCCTTCTGGTCGCACGTTTCTGTCTTTGAAGATTTTCTTCGTTTGCTTCTTTCGAGTATTTACTATACGGTTCATCGTGGTTATACGTTTTTGGTGTTTCTTTGGGATCGTTTGGGTTTGAGTTGACCCTCACATCCTTATTGTGGGGACGAGTTCTTGGAGGAGGAGGATCATCGATTCCGGAATATTGGATTGTATCCATCCATTGGGCTACTTCATCAGTTATTCCACATCCACTCGAGTGACCTAAATATGCGTTTTTAGTTGAGGCTGAATTGCATACATTGATACAAACCTTCTCGTACGTCCTTGTAAGGATCTTCCATGTGCTTCTCGTCATATATTACAGAATGGAATGTTTTATTGGGGTATTTACGATGGGGAAAATAATGGTGGGCCTTTTCTACGTAGTAAGATTCTTCGGGGGTGATGATTTTACCCTCGAATACTCCGTTCAAAACAGAACCGAAAATTAAACTATTTGGTTCGTCTGCAAACAAAAGTTAAAATCATTTCTGCCTCTTTCGCTGAAGTTTCTATCTTTTGCGATGGATGAAATGTGATAATGAATTTTAATAAGCGAGAGCTCGACTACAATCGCTAATGATTGGCCGCTGGCGCTTTTTTCCGAGTTTTTCCCTTAATGAACTAAAAGCACGTAATTACTAAAAATAGCTGAGGCCTCACAGTGGCCGTTAGTAGCGCACAAAAGTGCACGAATCTGAGTTATAAATAAACTTCAGCCCTCTCGACTTGCAATATCGATTAAGAGAAGGTTGAGGAGTTCGTTGAATTACATTTGTTGAATTAATAGAGCTTTTATGATCAGAAATTGAAAAAAAGTATGAGAACAACGAGAACAATGTTAAAGCCAAATCCAGTAATACTTAAAGCACCTGGGGTTTAATTAAATATTACGATTTATGATCAAACTTTTAATTCAAGCTGTACATATTTTAATCATAAAAGAAAACTTTCATGCAACTCGTCCCTTTCAATTTTAACTAACGAATCCCGATTTGAATGTGAGTTTTGAAACGGGTTTTTAATTCACTTACTCTCAGTGAAAAAGTAGGTCAAATATCTCAAGCACGCAAAGTTGAATTCCGAACGAGAGGAGGCGACAAAGGATCTGTTCGGAATTAAACTGGAAAATGAAGCGCTAATTAGGGGCTGATGTGGAATTCCGAATTTATAATTTTAATTTTGGCGGCTTAGGCAACTCGAAACCAAACAAGTGCCTACCCCGATTACATTAATAATCTTTATTATCCCTCCGCTGCCACCAATTATTTGCTTAAGCTGCGTCATATATTTCGACCCTCTGTTTGCATGAATGATTCGATAAAATACCGAAGTTATTCTGCAGATAATGAGCCAACAGTTTTATCAACGAGAATAATATGTATGTGGAATACGTCAAACAAAATCACACTTTCAGAGTATTTAGTTTGTCTGGTCGAATATCTACCATGAAAAATGTTGCTCCTCTTTAATTAACTCCGATTGGACTTTCTTATCCAGCGATATTTTTCAAAATAATGTTCTTTCTTTAATATAAACTTATCCCAACGATGAGGCAACTTGCAAATACCGACTGAGAAAAATTCTTTTGGTTGTCTGCAAAGCCAATCTTGCATCTCTTCTATTACCTACTCATTCGATATAAATTTCCTGCGTCCCAAGTACCTGCTAAGAGGCCTAAACTCTGAATCTATAGTCTTTCGGTCAATTAAAAAATCTGTTAAAATTGGACCGTGAGTATCATCAAAGACGATCAGATCCATAACAAAAATCGAAATGACGAAATAAAGTATTTACTATTTCACTTCACCCTGCAGTTGATAATGAACATAAATAAAGTTAAACACAATTATTTTGCCATTTAAAAGAAATTAATCTACTTTTTAATAATTTAGTGTACTTTCTAGGATTAGGAACACTCAAAGATATTAAGAAAGCATTTACATGACCGCAGTTAAAATTTAATTCAGCAGTGGGATCAATATTTATAAATATTAAATATTTTAATTACGACACATTTATTAAGATTTAATATTTAAATCAGATTTTTCTATCTATATTTTAACAAACAGTCAATGAGATTTAATTATTACGTGATACTAGTGAAGATGTTCTTCAGAAGCTTAATAAATAAGCAGTTAAGTTAAAAGGAGAATATTTCCGAGTTCTAAAAGTTTAATCAAGTAATTCCAAGCAATTTCAAGCTTAATGCACTATTAACGAGTATACTAAATGTTACATAACTCGGCGGTTACTTTTACCGCCTCGCGAAAATTGCTTTGTAAATCAAAGAAACATTACAGAATACGGTTCGGACCGCAAAGTTCGCGAACACCTCGGGAAACTCAGTTTAAAACTTGGAACATTAGCGGACGTTTAAAAGCAGTCATCGGCGAAGATGTCTCGCACACTTTAAAGTGTTATTGATCGATCGTCGGCTCCTCCAGAGAGTTTCCGAACATTTATTAGAATCTGTTTACCGCAATATATTCATGTCAGTTTTATTCGATGATGTCGAAGTTTACGTGAATAAATGAATCGCTTTATTCACTTGCCGCCCTCTCGAAATTGTATTTTCATTATGTCGTTCGCCGGCCGAGGAGAAAGTGCGCAACACAAAAGGCCGCGGCGTAAATTATTGAGCGGGGCCTTCTAAAAACAAACTTGGAAACTCGCTCACCTATAAGATGACCATTATAAATATGTGATGTGTCCACATGAACGGGTCCGGAAGGAGCGTGGACCTCCAGCCTATCGCTGAAGACCGACAGATCCCTTTTCAGACGGAGACGAAACTCTCGTCCGTGAGCTTTGAAGGATAAGTGAAGAGCATCATCGTCCTTTGCCGTCGAACGTTTCATTCGAAGATGTGCTCTGTGAACATCTTTGTGGTCGTAGGATAAGGTTTCGTAGTGGGATATATATTCATTTAGTCGATTCGCTGAAACAATAAGAAACAAAAATAATTATACAAGATTTTCAAAAAGTTTAAATCGTGAATAAAATTTGAATCACATTCTTGATTGCGATCCTTGCAAATCACCTTCAAACACATTCCTAAATTTTTATGTGTGTATAAATTTTACGTCAGTAGATTTAAATGAAAAGTAGAATATAAATATAAACCACGCTTCATGAACAAAAAATTTATAAAGTATTTTACAATACAATAAAAATAAAATTCAATTTCTTCGGTGGCTTTCCATTAAAGAAGTTTAAAAACCACAGCACGCAATCCCGTTTTTCAGTTTCCGCTGCAGTTATGAAACACTTCACAGTAAGTGACTTTTTACGGTAATGTTTCCTGCGCCATCTGGCCAAGCATTTAGAGATCTTTTCGCCCTCGAAAATCACAATTGAAATTAATTAAAAAAGCAAACGAGTCACATTCGAAAAGTCAATTGATTCAGCAAATTACCGCCGACCTCGTTCCGAACCGTTGCAGTTTTAATTAGCGAAACATATTTTGAATTTCGAAAGATTACTAACAAACACAGAAGCGTATTAATAGAAAACCGTGTCGCGTGTTGATTTGATTTCATCGCCGCAAATCCGAGCGAAAGTAGATAAGTGGGTCGGCTCAAAAGCGACGAAATTAAGCGATTGTAACGAAAGTTATTAATGTTATGCATGACTAATCTACGTAATTGGTAGTAATTGCAGAAGTCGAGCGTTCTGCAGCGAATCTCGAGAGAAAATTTATCTCGTCGCCGAGCAAACAGACGCGAAATTAATCATCGTTTAAACGATAGCGCTGAACTTTAAATAATTAAACTAATATCGCGCGGCGAATTAATAAATTATTTCATAGTTGCAAACACTGCAATTAGTCACGAGTACTTTCAGCGATAATGAACGGGTTCGGTATGCATAGTTAGAAGAATAATTAACGAACTTGAATTAAAAAGGGTTTAATGGGACAGGGTGAACTATAAATTGTAATTAACAAAATATTATAAAATACCACAAAAGCAGAGGGTTTTACATCATTCAAACGAAAAGGGATTAAACGTGCAATGGAAAACCATAAACTCTACAACTTTCAAAGATTATACATTAGCGATCGGGAAAGTTCCTGAAATTTATGCATGCACTCTACAATCCAACGAAAATGAATTCGCCGAAGTTATTTTATCGTAATTCAATAGTTATCTCTTGGAAATACTATGTCATCCAGAATTCTTATCACAACATGTAGATGAACCAACACTAAAGAGATACGAGGGCGACACTGAAAATTTTTAGAAAATCAAACAAGCATTAGTTTTTAAAAAATAAAAATAGTTTTATAGTTTTTAAAATATTCCCCTTTAGCATCAATACTTTTTTGTAATCAATGGAACCAGTCCTTAAAGCAATTGTACCACTCTTCCTGAGACACTTCAGAAACCAGGTTTTTTATAATGTTCCACTGCTTTATCTTACGACGAAAAAGTGATTCCACGCATTTTATCTTTAATTTTTGGAAACAAAAAGAAATCACCAAGTGCTAGGTCAGGGCTGTATGGTGAAGGTTTCATGGTGCTGACTTTTAGGGCATCCAGTTCCAGATACTGTACAGCTGTACAGAGTCTGCTCGAGGAATCCGCTGCAATCAAAACCGATTTGCACAAAAATATTTTAAAATTATCATATGCTTTGACAGCAAGCATGGCCGCCTTGCATGGGATGACTTATTATGTAGCGAACTGGCTTCAATTTGTCAATCCTACTGCAATGTCAGGTCAAAAAGCGATCGAAAGATGTCGCTACTTAAAATGTCCATTACTTTCACATCGCAATGGCGAATAACCTAGGACAGATCGGTTTGGTTTGCAGTGGAATTCTCGAGCTACGGTTCTGCTGACGAAGGCCCAACTAAGCCTGAAACAGCTGCACAGAGCCTGCTCGAGGAATCCGCTGCAATCAAAACCGATTTGCACAAAATTTCCTAAAAAATACATTAAAAAATTCCGTAATCCCTAAGGATATGAAAAAATCCCTTAAGTAGGCAACACTGCTTTGAGTTAAATGTCATTCTGTCGGTACTCTATACTCTATACTTTATGGACACACTGGCTTTAAGAATGTTTAGAGAAAGAGTACATTTGTGAAGGATTAAAAAAAAAGTAAGAGTACACAATTTTTGGTTCTGAAAAAGAGTGCGGATGGTAACCCTAGATTAAACTGGCTACGATTTTCAGGTGTTTTAATATTTTTACAGATTTACGTTTATGAGCAACACAAAAGCAACGTTGTGCGGGTATTTAATACGAAGACGAAGACAGAAGAGCTTATGTTTATGTCTAGTGACACGTTCACCTATGTAGTTTCCAGAGGAACATCAAAATTCTTCACAGCTTGCAAAAAGGAAGACATATTCTGTAGCAGGACCTAAAATCCTAATTACATTCAACATTCTAATAAAAATCTCCAAAATGTTTTATTTCTGTACAGAAAAATAATTTTAAAGAAAAAAAAGGAAATCCCGTTTATATTTGGCTGACCCTCGTGGTACGCCTAGAACGATCTAAAATCGAGATACATTGTTACGGTTCGATTTCGCTTTAACGATTTTATTTTAGGGAATGTTAAAATTTTGTCTTCATTTAATGGTCTATTTGATAACACTCTAAGGTTCTGTTTTGGCTTCACTGATCGCTCTATTCTGAATTCAAACTCTAAGGGCTACCTTCTTGTTTCCTTTCTCGTGCGTGTAGATTGGTTAATGTCGGTTTTGGAACAAAAGGAAACGTGTTGGCGTTTGTTTGTTTGTTGATTCGAAAATAAAAATTAATATTAAAATCGCCATCTTGGTGTTCGTGACATTCCTGAGTGTAGGTCATTTGCGTTTGCTGTAGAAGCTAATTCATGTGATTCGTGCCGAATTCGACCACCTAACAGTCAATAGTAGCAGATAAAACTCACGTCACGAACTTCACACAATCAAACGGATGTGTCACAGGTTTTAATAGGCCCTTATTTTTAAACAAGGGCACGTTGTACGGGGCAGTTTCACGTCATACGGAGCAGTTTCACGTTGTACGGGGCAGTTTCACGTTGTATGAGGCAGTTTCACGTCATACGGAGCATTTTCACGTTATACGAGGCAAATTCACGTTATGCGAGGCAAATTGTAGCAGGTGATAGGCAGTAAACAGAAAAGCCGTACGAGAGTCATCTAGTTCTACTACCATCAAACACCGCGGAAGTACGGACGTGCATGTAGGATCAAAGCCCTCTCTCGAGACTTCGATAAATGTCGTAATTTATGGCAACAGAGACGACCGGACTTAACGTCGAGCGGTATCGTACACTTTTCATTCCTTACTTCGGTTAATCATCAATTACGCTGCATAATGAGTTGTTAAAGGCTTGAAAATTTTGTAATTGTATATTTCAAGCCACAGTTCCTTAAGAACATGTCATAATTTGCATAAAGTAAATTAATAACCGCCTCCTACTGTCAAACTGACAGGTGCTTATAACTTGTACATCACCTTTGTAAACCAAATAGGATATCCTGGCCGGTGTTTACGTGTTACACTTGCTCTGTGAATTTTAATTTTATTTCGAACTAGAGTGATTAACGTACATTTACATACGTAATTTTCATTTAAAACGATCAATAAACTTGATGTCGTGAATTGTCATACTTTTCTTTTAGATTTCGTTATATAATGTCGATAATGTCGATCTATATACAGGGTGACTGATAAAAAGATTTTTTTTTAAACGCGGAATTTCAAACTTGAGGGTTACTCATATGCTACATTCACGTGTGTAGTCCTAGCGGTAACATGTGTTACTTATACCTGGAATAAATATAACGCTACGTGGCGCCCCTTTCTTAATCAACAACTAGATAACGAGCTACGGACGATCCTCCCATCTCCACTGGGCTGGGCATAATTTCAAGTAGGTTGTTCACCAACGTAAAGGAGTTGCCCCCAATTTTCGCAATCTATTCAAGGTCGACTATTTTGATATAGTTAGGTAGGTAGCGACAGAACTGAGTTAATATGATAATTTTTATTTGCATTAAATATTAAATAACATTACAGAATGTAATGAAACTAATGTTTTGCATCAATTAAAAAAAAAGTTACATGAATAATGAAACAAAGGATCAATCAATTAGTTTTGTTAGTGACATCGACCAATCAAATCGTAAATAATAATAATTGTAACGTATATGTATGTTGGTGAGCGAAACAAAGAAAAAACATTCCATTATATTTGTGTAAAATTATTATTATTTGGCAATTAGTTTAATTTACGGACTTCGGGAGGGCGAGCGCCCGAATTAAATTCGCTGGCGAACAAAACGGCGAAGCGCAATAAATCGATGTCGACGGTTTGCATTTGTAATAAATGTTTCGATAAAATAATGGAAAACGAACGGAAACGGTAAATGATTAGTTTTGCAACAAAAAGGGTCGACCGATGAATCATTTCCATTTCACTGTGTGCGTTAAATGGCCAGGTGAATTGCAAACACGATTCTTAACAATTAAAGCTTATTATATATTTTTTGTCAAGCAAATTGTTTAAATTTAAACTACATTTGGGACACATAGTAAGCATGTACGCGGTTTAAAGTTATTTTTGCGTTACATAAAAGCAAGGATAATTAATTAACGCAACGCGTTGTGAAACCATAACACAAAAAGTAATTTACAACAATTAAATCTACGTAACAAACCCGTTGTTCTAGAATGACTCATAATTTGTAACACGAGGCACTGCAAAGTAGCTCAGGTAAACAACTATTATTTATTATTATTAAATACCAGAATCGACGTTCTTGTATTTAGTATGCGAAATATGCAAGGTACCTACTCGATATGTGTAATGAAAACTAACGTTACAGTGACAGCCGATCATGTAATTGCAGGCAATAATTAAAAAGAAAAACAACAATTATCGCGAGGAGTAATTAGAACTCATCGGTTGAACTGCATTCTCGTAATTAAAATTTTGTTTGCCTCCAATTTCTGATTAAACAAAGAGCTGGGCGGTGATTAATCTGCATTAAAGCTTTGATTAAAATCGATTTTCACCGAGAAGCGGAACGAGAGGAAATGCAGGAAACTTGCATTAAACTAATTATAAAAAATAACACTCCTATACTAATTTTAAAATAACAATATCTAATTTTAACTTTCTGGGGTGGGTTACGAAAGGAAATTTTCTAAATTGTGATTCAGTTTCGCATTCAAATAAATTCCTGATTAAAGTAAGCTAGCACTTCAATGTTTTTCTTTTCTCCTAATTGTTTGTAGAACTGATAGCTGTCTAATTATTTAAATTAAATAAATGTCAAATTGTAACACTTTGTATTTATATACAATTACAATTACAACACAAAATCCTCGCGCTTTTGTTTTCTTTCTAGGAACCAATTAAAAGCGTATCACTATCATTGAATCTCCCTAAGCCGGACTTCTTTTTAATCGGACACAAGATCCGGAACGACCGTGTCCGTCTTAAAGAGGTTTCACTGTATTTTAATTTCTTCCTTATTAGCTTCTAAAATTGGGTCTTAAGGGTCTTGTCAAAATTGTAATTTGTAACAACTGAAATTTTAAACTCGACATGAGCTTCAATTATTGTGCAGTATGTATTTAGATCGACCTACTTTTAAAACAGAATTAATATCTTCGCAGGAAAACTTTTTAACGAGCAAACGAATTAGTATCCGGAGAAATAAAAGGAATCCTCTTACTTAATAAAAGTTGAAATGAAATTGTGTGATGGGAGTTATATCAGAAATTCTCCGCAAATTGCACCACCGCCGGAATCATCATCTCAATCCGTCAATTTAGGCGAATGAAAAAAAAAATCCGTTTAATGTAACGACGATTTAATTTTAGAAAAGTCGAAGATCCTGTTGTACCCGCAGATATGATGGCGAAGTAGCATGCATTTAGCCGAGAGTAAATTAAATTCCGGACCGTAACGAAATTAACGTAGACCCGCTACGAGAACTGAGGGCTTAAATAATTTAATGCGCGCCACCAAAAAACAACGGCGCTTTTAAAGAGGGGCCCCCGGATAAAATACAGAAGACAAAAGTTTACATCCTATTACACACCAAAGCGTATTGATGTAAACCGTATTAAATTTCGCTGAAAACATTAAAGCCTTTCTTTATAAATAAACTAATTGAAATAAATGTTATCCCGAGCGAAATGGTGCGTGCGTGCGGCGGCTAATAGGTTCGGACAACTTAATCGATCCGGATCTGCTCTTGCGACCGTCTTTCGACCGCTTAATTTAATTCTCTCAGCTTAATTACGGCCCTGGATATTACGGCGCGGCTTTAAAAATATAGGGCAGCGTGGCGTGCGAAAAATGTCACGTGTTAATTATGCATGTGACATAAATCAAAAAACTTGCTACCGCCGAGTTGTGCTTTAATTGAAAATGCAGGAATTGTGTTTCTGTTCCAAAGAGCTTTCCAGGGAGGGATTTATTAGGGTGAAAACATGCTGGTTATTTACGATAATTACGTTTTCCTCTTGGACAACGTTTTCGGTTTGCATTTGACTACTAGTCGGGTGCATTTTGTAAAAACCTTCACGATAATAACGGGGTTACATTATGGTTGCCTCCGTCCCATGTTAAAAGTTGTAATACATTTCCTAATGCATGTGAACTTCATCAAATGTGCGCCATAATTTCAGGAGAAGAGAGTTAGTTTCGCTGCAAATTTCAGTTAATTTAGTGAAGTTGCAACGGTGGTTGCAATAAACACCAAAGCACAAAAGCAAAGGTTGTATTGTAGCAGGTAACTTATGTTTATAACTTGAACTTTAAACTCAAGAGAACCAACAAAATTTGTTTTACATTATTCTGATATATGTATCTATAATATGCAAATTTCATATCACATTGCAATAATATTTGAAATATTATGGGGCTAAATGGGGTACATACGATCTGGAACAATATTTCTCTGCTAATCATGATTTCCCTATTCTAAGGAATATTGTTTTCAACCAGTTTCGACATTCATTTTTATTAGTTAACAATACTTATGTCCATATTTCGAAGTTGTTTGGAACGTTTGAAGATAGCGAACGCCGAAACCAGTCAGTATCAACCACACAAAAATATTCTGAACACGAAAATCAACAGAAATACATTTTTAGTTCCAATGAGAAAAGTACAGCTGAATTCAAAAAAATCAGGAAATGTCAAAATAAATCGACACGTTTTTTTCAATATTTTCGTAGTGTGAAAATGGATTTATTAAAAATAGGTTAGAATTATTTGACGGTATGTCAGTTCATAGGTAAATAGGTTAATTTTTTTTAAAGATATGTATGTATTGTCAAGTAGACAATTAACTGACAAATGGAACCAAATTTACAACTGGAAAAAATCATTTCCCGTTTTTTTTGAATTTAGCTGTACAGACGAAAACGGCTCTTCCAATGTTCATAAATTACAGTTTTTGAAAAGAATATATTTCGAAGTTGTTTGGAAGATTTGAAGATAGCGAACGCCGAAACCAGTCAATATCAACCACACAAAAATAATCTGAACACGAAAATCAACAGATGTTCCAATGAGAAAAGTACATACGAAAACGGCTCTTCCAATGTTCATAAATTACAGTTTTTGAAAAGAATAGTATATGTAGTTATTATACAAAAGCACCGAGGGAAAAATAACATTCTCTCCTAAGGCGTATACTATTTTATTCACGACCGAGAATAGAAGTATGATAAGAATCCATACTTTTAGGATTAAAAAATTGTAATAAATCCAAGTGCCACTTTGAGAATCAATTGATTTCGAATAATTGTGACCGCTGACATTCATTATTTGACAACAACAAACTTATACGTTTAAGGTCCAGTTGTACAATGTTAGTTTAAATTTAAGCTGAAGCTTAAACCGTTAACAACGATTATTTCAACAATTGATATTAAGGGTTAAAGTTTTAGCTTAAAGTTAAACTAGAATTGTACAACTGGGCCTAAAACGAATTTAAGTGTATTACTAGATATAACATTAGTGAAAATGAAAGAACAAGTACTGCAACAAATTCTAAACACAGCGAGGAGAGCGATGTTAAATTTACTGCCTTCAAAAACTACGCTAAATGTAAATGTCAATAGTAAGGAGTAAATATGTTATTTTTGTCACGATTTTGGTGTCATAGAAACTGCTGTGTACTACTGTTGTCTTTTTACAACTAATTTTATTTAAAAAAAAATAGAAAATGTTAATACCTTAATGCTTTTCCCATAGCACTTCAAATACACACAAAAATATTTAAATTTCTATGAATACCTTAATAATAGTCTACATTGAGAAGTAGGCAGATTGAAACCACAAACTCAAATTGTCTCTTGAGAATGACTACAAGATGGCAATCGAAACGTCGAGCTACCTTAAAATCCAGACACAGGTCAACTCAGGAGCCTAGTTATTTCTGTTAATATGATATCCTCAAGTGAAAAGAAATTTAAAGCACCATATCTAAACATTTAAAACGAAAACTGTAGGAGTCTCCTGTGAATTTCTTCTTAAGATCTCCGGCCAGTTGATCAATAACATGGAAAGCTTCAGAATAATCAAACCGTAATGCATTGTTCATGTTCTTAATCGCGATGGCCAAATCCAGATTCAATAATAGAAACAAAGACCTGTTGCAGTGCAGTGGATTGGTTGAAGTCTCTTGTCCCTTTTGATAAGAGCCGTCCTCCATTTACATTCACTCTACCTAAAATCAAATCGATTTGATTTTGAACTGAACTGATTTTAAAGTAAACAGACAGATTCTTAATGGAATGACGTTTTGGAATTAAAATTAACATTACCTCAAAATACGTATGAAATCTAAGGATATAATGAGGTCAGATGTAGGTAGCGTCATATTGAATAGAACGGCATAGTCTTTAACATAAGAGAGAAAGATAGAACGAGCATCCTTTAAGAGTGACAAAGATCAGACGATACCGATACAACGTGGTTTGGGTCAAATGCGCATTCAAATAAGTTGTAAATGGTGGATGGCCAAAGTCTGTAAGGTCTTGTTACTTTACCATCAGCTATTTCTGCTCAACTGTTTTGCCTCAGGCAAATTAGAATTGACGTCATCATGCCTAGAGAGCTATATCCCTACGTCACCATAGAATTCTTGCTAGCCCTATACCAATTCACTTTCAAAATTAATTGCTTATTAAGCAACTATATCACCAATTCAATGACAATCACCCCAACTGCGACTTGTAATTTTGTCTCCGAATTTCTTGCTTCAAGAATGCATTTTTGATACTTAGATACTCTCTGTCTAATGCATATTTAATACCTTAATTTATTTGTGGGTGTTACACATGTTCTCTTTTATTCCAGGACGATGCTCTTAATTTGTTCCGGGTCCAGATACAACAAAATCAGTTGTCTTGTACTGGTCTGTATGAGCACATAGCGATCAACAATAATCGGGTTCATTCCAATCAGTAACCAAACGGGGAATGCTTTTTTTCCCTAATAATTGCTTCTCTGAATGCTAAGTGTTTCTGATTGTACCATTTAGAGACTTCAACATTTTCTGTAGGTCCACTCACTTGTAGATTGTGGTATACTTACTTCCTCATGGTTTCTGCACAGACAATAGTCACAGTCACTGTGTCATAAGTGGGCGGACATAACGGAACACAGATCATGGTTCAGACCATAGCATCATACCCTGCGCTCCACTCGCCAAAAAAATAAACATGTGCTCTTAAATGTAGACGATCATGTTGGAGCAGCGACCCTTGCTCCGCGCATATGTCTGAGCTAAGGCCTGGCACCTTAGAATCAAGCATAGTATTATTTGAACCTGTGACCATAGTACACGCAATTATGGACAAAGAAAAATTAATCAGTCTTGTGTTTGTCTTTTTCGAGAACCTATCTGGAATAAAAAAAAGTAAAAACCATTACAACTGCATAATTTTCTTTTCGTAGATCACTATAGAGATGATGAAATTCTCCATACGAAAAACGTTTTTTGTTAATAGGATGAATAGTTCGTTTTCGTAATTGTTTATGTAGGTACCACTTTTTAGCATTTGAATTCAATAAAATATCTTCTTCATCTGACGAAGAAGACTGTGAAAAGTCCATGTTAAACCCGATGCTCGTTCACGTTTAACTAGCGCAATAATGCGAATGTCGGAGCATCAATATGACCAACCCTGTACGAGGGTGAGAGCGAGGATCGAGGTACCAGACTTTGGTCAGAGCTAAGGTCCTAAGGAGAAGGTCGCCGTTATATCCGTACTCTTAAGTGTACAATTCAGTATCATGATTAGTTTCTCTTTGTAACATTTCAAATTGTTTCTGTCGTCTCATCGCCCAACTTGCTTTCGGCCATTATTACTGCTATTTGGTAAATTAAGGACGATCACCCTTCACTAGTTTCTAGCGTTATCAAAAATGTTTGAGTAAATATAATCATCGCCTCTAATTTTTGCTGAAAATACAAGGGCGTATTGTTGACACATTTCCCGGTGATACCTTGCTGATGGGAGTCAAAAAAACTGGAAGAACCTGTTTGAAATTACTTACTCTCAGTTCTTGAGTTTCAATTATGCACTATCTAAGGCCTAATCTTTACCCTTAGATATAAGTGCGAAGTTTTGTAATTATTTTGTTTACTACTGACGATGTACGCATCGCAATTTGGGAAAAGGATGTTTTCGTTTTTGCGTTTAATTATATTTCACAAGTGCTCAATACAAAAAACTACTAATCTTTACCACTTGTCAAATCAAAACAAAATGTTAACATCACTAAAATCATGACTAATTTTTCTTCCTAAGGTAAACTGAGACAACAAGACGTTGGAATACGAACCTAGTCCCGCTTCAGTTGGCTCACCTACTGAAATTTCAATTTCTCTGAAAAATTGATGAAATATAAAAGTTTCTGATATTTTAAACCTTTTTTAATTACATAGATAGAGTAGAAAATGTTCAATCAAATTTAATTTTTTCATATAAAACGAAATTGGTGAAAATAATGCAACGTATTTTATGCGTCCACATATTTCTGGCACTATATTATGAAATTGGGTATAGGTGGCTATGCAAAGGCATGACCACGATGGCATGACAAACCATTATTGAAAAAAAGGTGATGTTAGCCAATAGTAACTTTTCAAATGCGTTTCACGATAAAGTTTCTACACACATTTCTCGTTTTACTGTTCAATTTATAATCTTAGGTTTATATTTATAACTTTAGGTTTTAGTTTGTGTAAATAATCTCTAAAATGTTTGCTAACAAATGAAAAATACCTATGTTAAAATTCTCTTGATTGAGCGCTAATAATAATTGAGGATTTTGTAAATGGGCCAACTGAAGTGGGACTAGGCTTGTACACATAAGAACGAAAAAAGATAGATGGAATTTTTTAAGGGCATTTAAAAAGAACTGCTCAAAAAATGCTGCCGAACACCGAAAGTAGGAAACACAGGGCATCATGGTGAACAGAATAAATAAAGAAAGAGATGCAAGAAACGAAAATAACTTGCATGAAATACTTAAATACGAAGAAAATTTAGGACCACGATCGATACAAAAATAGAAAGAAGAAAGAAGAGCAAAAGTGCAAGGGAGCAATTCGGAGAAAATTAAAACCTATTTTATGCAATGCAAAAAGTGATTACCACAAGCAAATGCAATAAAAAAATATGAGAGATAAAAAAGGGAAAATACTGGTAAATGAGTGCACTTTCAAGAATTATTATTATGAGAAGAAGAAGAGGTAAACAATTCAATTAAAGAAAGATAAAATAGGCAAGCGAAAACCATTTAAAAACGTGAGGGAGACAAATTAAAGGAAGAAAGATTGAGCAAAATAATGTTAGGGTTCCCAGAAAGAACTTTTATTTTAACTTTGTATTATTAATAAGGCCCGATTGTACAATCAATTGTAAAGACAATTGTCGCCATAGAAATAAAACGAATTTAAAGTTAAACTATGATTGTACAATCGGGCGGGTCTTATTCTTGTAAATCAATTCAGCTATTAAAGGAAATGCTTGTATGTAGGTCTGTGATTTACGTTCAGGAGTGTACGTACTTGACAGTCACCATTCATGTGGAATATGAAATGGAGCTTTTTTGTAGGAATTAATAAAAAAATTCCGTTATCTATGATGCAAAGCCGGCGGCAATAAATCGTTACGCAGTGACATTCACAAGAGCGCACGAAAACCGACGGTCAAAAAATTCTCACGGCCATTCAATATTTCAGGCGTGTATCGATTACCGGTGAGCGGAAATTCGTAGTGAAATAAATGCCGTGAAAAATTGAACATTCGGCGACACGCATTTTCAGTGTACGACCGACGGACGGGCACGCCATCCAGAGAGAAACTCTGGAAATCAAGCCGCTCATTGTGCGGAACTCTGTTTCCTGATCGGGGAAGCGTGTTTCAATTAAAATCGCCGACTCGTTTAAATTAAATATTTCCGTTTTCGGAATTAAATATCGCGTTGTTGGAGTATTTGCGAGAGCGAGCGAGGCCCGTACTTCGTGTGTACCAGAACAAATCGACGCTCACAATTTCCGGATATCTTTCTTTTTTTAAAAATCAAAATGCACGCCAATCAAAACCACTGCAATAATTACAAACAACAGTGTACCAAATTCAAAATAATGCATCGTGTATTTGAAATGTCGATATTTTAAAATAGCCTTCAAAGAAAATAGTGTATAGCATGAATACATTATTTTGTATTTAAAAATTAAAAAAAGACAGGAATTAACATTAACACACTTTGCTGAAATAACTTCATTTGCGTCATTTTTTTTTTTCTATTCAGAATTACAAATGAAGTTCTACGGAAGGACGAATACCTACGATCCTACGAATAACAGAGCACCAGACCTACATACGGGACTACTTAATAGTATCGGAAGTCATGCTCAATTTATTTGAAAAATAAAACTCTGATTAAACGGGGTTTAGCCAAGCAATAAAATGTACGTGTCCGTTGAGAACCTAATGCAACTCCGATGTTACCGGGATGCACGTAACTCTGAATTTTATACAGAATACGCTACTTCCTTGCAAATCAATGTACAGTCGTGAGCATAGCCTCTGGGGCACCTTGGAACGGGGCACAATGGACCACTGTTCCATAGAATCCCATTTACTTTATTTGTTTTTTTGTTGCCGATTTTGAAGTCATAATGGTTAGAAACCGTGTGAGAAAAAGTGATAGGGACCTAACAAGTGTCTAAATAAAAACCTAGTCAAGTAGGCTACATTTAGTAATCCTGCTATGTAAATGCAATGGATAAATTCTCGATCACAACCTACTTGACCAGGCTTTTATTTAGACACTCGTTACATAGTGAAGCTAATATGCGAGAGGGTGTAGAACTCGTAGAGGAATGAGTTTCTAAACTGTTGCTGAATTAAAAGATGTCAAGTGCACTACGTTGCGTTGCATCGATATGTCCAAAAGAAAAAAGCAACAAGGGACGAAATAGAAATACAAATGACACCTAACTATGCAGTCCAAAAGGTATTTTCAAATTAACTCGAAGACTCATTGGAACAATGTAAGGTGACTTGTTCAAAAATGTGCTACGGTCTCGACACTTTAGAAACAAGAAGTTTAACTTATGAGATGGCCAAGTACCACAATCTTGAAATTCCTCAGGCTTGGGAAGAGCGGCAAATGGCTGGCATTGACTGGCTTTACGGCTTCAGAAAACAACACCCCGAAATAAGACTTCGTAAGCCTGAAGGCTGCAGCTTGTCTAGGGGCCTATTCCACCACTTTGTAAAAACTGAAACGCATTGTTTATTTTGGTTCTACCAACATTTTAGCAGATTATTGAATTAATTTGCAGCCATAAAATTCAATAACATAATACAATAATAGCAATGTCGAAAAAACAAGAAAAGGCTAAGTGCAAAGTGCAAGGTTGCAAAGGCTCCAGGGCAAGGACTTTTAATAGACACAATGTGCAAAACTTTTCTTGACAATCTGTTTGCTGTTCTACAGAGATACCCAAGTTTTGGGGATGGTACAAGGGTGTTTAGTTTAGATGAAACTGGAACAAGCACGGTTCAAAAGCCCAAAAAAATTTTCGCTTCAAAATTATCCAGGCAGTTAAATAAAATCAACAGTGCAGAAAGAGGAACATTAGTGACTACCTGTTGCCTGGTTTCTGCCGCTGCTTCTGCTTTGCCACCAGCGATGGTGTTCCCGAGAAAGAATTACAAAGCTCGTATGTTGACGAGAGCACCCTCAGGCACATTAGGCCTTGCTCAACCTACTGGATGGATGACCGGCGAATTGTTTGCGGATGCTATGAGGCATTTTGTAAAAATGACTTCTTCTACGAAAGAAAATCCAACTCTTGTAATCATGGACAACCATGAGAGCCACTTAGCTCCAGGAGTTTTAAATATTGCAAAGGAAAATGGAGTGATACTCCGCCTGCGAGTCATAAACTTCAAGCACTCGATGTGTCTGTATTTAGACCTTTCTAAAATGTTTACAACGCTGCGGCAGATTCTTGGATGGTTCGATCATTTATAATGTGGCTGAGCTTGTGAGACAAGCGTTCGAGAAGGCTATGACACCATGTAATATAAAATGTGGATTTAATAAGACCGGAATTTTTCCCTTTGGTCGAGATGTCTTTACCGCAGACGAGTTTCTTACAAGCGAAGTGACAAACAGACTGAGGAGGGCCCGCAACTGCAATCAAGGGATCTTATAACACCTGCTATTGATAACCAGCAAGCTTCCACCGCTCCAAGAATCAAAAAATTAGATAAAAAGCCCTTTGGAACGCAAGGACTATCCTAGAGCACGGCCCAGAAAGGAACACTAACAAGAGAAAGAAAGGAAACAGTTTAATACTGACTGACACTCCTGTGAAAAATGAAATAAAACAACGTGCACGTGAAAGAGAAGAAAACAAAATAAAAAAGAAGACGGAGGAAACCAAAAATATAAAAAGAGTCAAAACTAAGAAAGCGATCAAGACCCTAGGGTTTTCTAGGCCCTGGACTAAAGGTCGATTTAGATGAGAATAGATCTTTGAATGAGTCAAGTAATGACGAGATGGTGTTTAGCCTTAAAACACCAAAATCTGACGAAATTTTCCCAGAAGCAAATAAAATATTTTGTTGGTCAAATATTGACTGATGTGGACGAGAACAACGAATTTGAGATTAACTATTTGCGCCAAAGTGCAAAAGTTGATAACAGCTTTCATTTTCCTCTAGAACCTGACATGGCAATAGTGTCAACTCTAGATTTAGAACTGGTGTTGCCAAGTCGATTCATGCTTAGCAGGCAAGACAAAGCGACAAAGCAATATATGTGTATATACTTTTTCCGCAACAGTGTTAAGGAAGTATACTCTTGGTTAATATTTATTTGAAGTCGAAGTTCTATAACTCGAATCTCAAGGAACCGGAAAATTACTTCGAGTTATAGAAATTTCGAGTTAATTTCGTCTGATCCCACTCATCAGATTCTGTACGGTACAGTCTGTGAGCAATTTGGATGCATTAGTTCAAGCTCTTCTGAATTTAGTAATGTTTTCTGCTTCCTTTTTTTGTTTTTCCAAGATTCTGTTTCACAAGAGCCCAATATCTTTTCACTGGACGAAGTTCAGGACAATTCGGTGGATTGCTGTCCCGTGGAACAACTGTTATATGATTGTTGTCATATCATTCCATAACAGGTTTAGAATAGTGGCATGATGCACGATCTGGCCGGAAGACCAAAGATATATCATGGCTTTTTAAAAAAGGCAACAAGCGCTTTTAGAGACATTCCTGACGATAAATTTCAGAATTTATGGTACCTATAGAAATGAAACTTGAACTTTTCCTGCCGCATGTGCAAATTGCCTGCCAAACCAAATATTTTTTAGGAAATTTCGATTTAGTTTTCTTCTTAAATTTTTCTGGAACACTTTTCTTATCCATTCCCGTATAGTACTCCTTTCCAGGTAATTATTTGAAGTCCGCAAGCACATAAGTTTCATCGTCCATTACTACGCAATCATGCTTGGTTAAAATTTCAGTGTAAAGTTTCCGTGCTCGAGTTCTGGCAGTGACATTTTGTTTTTCCTTTCGATTTGGAGCCGTCTGTACTTTAAAAACCTTCAACCCAAGGTTACTAAAGAAAGAAGGTTGCCTGGTAACTCGTGGAGTGACGCGTCATCCAGTAGGCCATCTATTTGTGTAAATGCATTAAATGGGCCTACTGAGTGACGTTGTGGTGACGTTGAAAGTTACCAGGCAACCTTGTCTTTTAGTAACCTTGCCTTCAACCCAATTCGTCTTTTCACTTTCTATACATATGAAATGGACATATTTACTTTATTTGCTACTGATAGTACTGAAATATTAGGATTCCTCTTAAAAAGTGTTAATATGTACTTTGTTTTCAGTATTTTGACACATTGGTCTATGATTGGTATCACTTCCTGGTCTTCTTTCGATCGTTAGATGTTCGCGATACTTTTTTAGTACATCGGCAACAGTCGATTTTGGAATTTTTAACAATTTAGAAATTTTTCTAGTTGAAAAAGATGGGTTTTTTAAGTGCGTGTACACAATTTCTTTCCGAGTTCGCTCTTGGTTCGATGACATTTTGCTTATTTGAACAGTATGACAAATCAATTGTTTATAATATTAAAGCCTACTATTGAAACAAAGCCTGCTTAGAAATAGAAACAAATATTTTTATTTTTGACAATATTATATGATTACATCAAGCTGCCCGGATTTTATCGTGTACAAACCTTATTTTAGGTTTAAGGTTAACTTTTGATCTCTTTTTTGTTCAATCATTAGTTTAAGGTCTGTTCTTGATTGTTTTAAGCAAAAATTACAAAAATATAAAACACTGATTTTTCTAAAAATCGAAATAACTTTTTCGGTCCATTATACCCCAACTGTCCCTATACCTCACGAATGAGCAGAGGTTTTTAAACGAAAGACGATGCGCTCTTATGGTAATTAGATAAGTTTTTTTTTTTGAGCAGACCACTTATAATATTAATAACTTTGACTTAATCGATTACATCCTGTATTGATGTCAAATCCGGTAAAACCAGAAATGTAATAACGATGACATCCTTACATAAAAATAAAATTTATATTACAGAGATTGATTAACCAAAACTCGTTTAAATGAAATTGAAGTCCATTTGGCAATCCTGAACCGTTTTAACTTCCCTATTTTTGTACATTTTGTACATTTTGTCAATTTAAGTACACAAGTAAACTGTACCAAAAATTAGATAAAAATCTGTCTGAGAAAATAGAACGTGTTCTATATTTCCAAACAGACAAAAAGCTGTTGCAATTTTAATGTAGAGATTGAACCAAATCTTGGTTACATATGGAAGAAATCCTAAGTTCAAATTCAAAATGCTTCGAATAGATCACATTTTTTTTATTTCATTAATAAATTGAGCTCGAATTTCGTTCTAGTAAAAACATTTGACTTTTTAATACAAATCCACCTGCCTTAAGATTATTGAAACTCATTTCTCTAGAAGTTCCAAAGTAAGAAGTACCTACTACCAGTGTTGTACATAAATAGCACACGTTTAAATACGTTATAAATAAATTCGTATCAGCAAAGCGACAAACAACGTCATTACAGAATTACATCGTTTTCTCATGGCCCCCGGGCTAAGTTTTGGCAAGCTCTGACATCCATGCTAGGCCATAAATATTGTATTTCGTAGGAGATTTCACTCAATTTAATTTCGGGACGCAGGGAGTCACGTACGAAGTACAAAATAAAGCTCAAAGATATTGCAAAGGCGGAAACAGATACGGATAACGCGGAAAGCCGGCGTTCACGCCCGCGCCGGAAAACCGTGATACGAAAAAAACGAGCATTGTTTCGTAAATTGAGTGTAAACACATTTTTCCGGAGTTCGCAGTACGCGATAAGCTCCGGAGTACGTATAAAACGCCCGGTATGATAAAGCAGTTCGAATAATTTAGTGTCGCGCGCACGCCGTATTCACGTTCCGTTCGAACACGGCACAAAAATAAGCCATAAATTTCCTTCTAACAAATTATATGGGAGTCGACGGAATACATAAAACTTTTAGGGGACAACTGCTTGGGTAAGCAAATAACAGAAATACAGCTACGCTGTTTTCAATAAATTTACGCGCGCAAACAAACCAGTTCTTCGTATAAATCCATACTTTATTAAAACCTACGCGGAATGGAGGAATACACAAATGTGAAGGGGAAATTCGTAGACAAGTTAAAGAAGGATTTACTACCTAAAAAAATAACTTATTCTGTTTTGAAAAGCAGTATATAATTTTTTTTAATTTGTACCCAATTCGATAGGTAGGTATGTTTCCAGTTAGTCTCTGTTGCAACTATTTTCAATTGACTTTGAAAGATAATACCATCAAATGCGCCGTATACCCTTTTGTTATCAAAGTTTTTTCGCAACTTCCCACTGCTTCATATTTTCGAAATAAAGGGCTGAGACTGATCGTCTGAAACACCCGGTATATATCATGGCATTTCACTCATTTCTTTTGTGCAATTTTAAAGTCCACTATTCATAAAACAGATACAGAGTGTTACTATAAATTTCAAGTCATTTTACAATGATACGAATAATTCAATCACAATTAAATTTCCTGTGTTAAATTAGTTTTTTTTTTTTTATTTATTTAATTTATAATCCAATCAAGTTGCTGCCCACAATAAACGTCAAACTATGTGAAATATGTAAAGTGACTTTTGTACTCTTTTCCGGGTTTACAGTCAGCGCGTAAAATTGGATTTTCTTGTCTCACAGCGCAGTTTAACGCCCATAAAACGGCAAGATAATTTAATGCCATTCCACACAAAAACTTCCGGTAATAACCATAAAGAACAATGTTCCATTAATCTCCGACTGCAAGCACATTAGCAACCGTTCTGCCTTCCTACAATTTCAGCTCATTAACGGTGCACGTATTTCTTAATTAAACCTTATTGAATATGGATCGGCGTTCGCCTTCCTGTTGGTACAGTTTTCGGCGGAAATTGTAAATCAAAATTTTAACGTTAACTCACTTGACACGTCAGCTCGTTCTCAAGATACCCCCATTACTCAGGCGTCTTAGTAATAACCCGTTTCGAGACGTCGGCGTCATCATTGTTGTACTTGCTCCTTATTCACAGCACGCGATGCAGGGGCTCGCTCACATCTTGGCGCTCTCAATTAAAGGGTGCGTTCAGTCATTGAAACCTGTTGCCAACAAACAGACCGCACACTCTTCGTGCTTCTCTGCTAATACAGAAATTCTCTTGCCATAGATGTTATCACGTTTTGATTTATTTCGTTTGCCCGGGCCAAACTCTTCGCAAGTTGTTTGTCTTCTTGATCTACGCCGCCGAAAGTCCTCAAACACACACACACACGCTGGCGGCGCAGGCCAAATAAAATGTTTACCGTGATGTTCAATGCGTTATTCTGTTAAGTGTATCTTCGGATCAATTTGTCGGTTTTAAGTTTTTATGTGCTTTTCCGAAAGCCTAAGTTAATTTAATGGCCGGAAGTTTGCGGGAAACTTTTTTAGAGCGGAAAGGTTTTCGGAATTAGTTGCCAAAGTGAATCGCTTTTTTTTACGATGTCGTCATTAGTTGTTCGCAAAAAGGAGACGAGTTTTATTCCATACAAAAACTAACAAATAAAAAAACATCCATTTTCATGTAGATTGTCACGCTACAAATAAAATCAATATTTAATTAATTACCTCAGTAAGTTCTGAATGTTTCCGAAAAACAATAAGTTTCTTGTAAAATGAAAGATATTTGGAACGACTAAAACATCAAGTACAGAACGTAAAATAAAATTCAATGCGAACAGCTCGTTTCCTTTCATTTGACAGCTACTTCAGAAATGAAAATAATTAAATTAAAAAAAAAGGTTGTTAATGGAGAATAAATGAGAAACGTAAAGGTAAGTTGATCTTCTTTTCCAATAATTTTATAGTCTTTTTTAATACTTTCATTTCCCTTACATGCTTGTTTAATTTATTTTCATTCCTGAAGTGCAATTCTTAGGCATTAACAAGTTATAACCAATGAGAGGACAGACGCAGTTTTTACGGTCTACTGTTGCAACGAAGCTGTGAGATGTTATAAATAGAATGTCTCACGACTCAACGTGTTTGCCGCCGCTGCGCGACTTGCAATAGTGAACAATTAGCGACCCAAAGAAATAGTACACTCATCAAATCGAGGTGATTCACAGTATTGTAGTGATTGACTGGATGCTCCGAGCAATGCGCGGTAACGAATATGTGTTTCCAACAGCGCAACGTGATTTTAAATACATTATCGGAAAAAATATTTAATTCAAATTAACTACATTATTTTTCCGAAATTCAAGAAAGAACTGGAATTATATCTCCGATTGTCCTTTGACAATATTAAACTGATTAATTAACATTTACGTACAAGCGGGCAACGTCTAGGATTCTTGCCTCGACCGTCGCTGTTTCAAACTGGATGAAACCGGAAAAACCTTGCAGATCCTCCCACTGGTTATAACGAAAGTACTACAAAGTTTTTTTCTCAGACAAGAACCTAGTTAAATTGTATTAAAAGAACAAACATTGTAGCCACATAATAGAAATAAATGAAATAGTTTTAAATAACAGAAGGAACAAAGAGTGTGAAAAAAGAACAAACAGATCGAAATGTGCAATAGAAAACTGTCAAGAAAATTAAAGAAGAAATGGATAAACGACAACATGCAATTCTAAGGCCCAGTTGTACAATTCTAGCTTAACCTTAAGTCAAAGCTTAAACCCTTAACAACAATAATTGTTGAAACAATCATTGTTGAAGGTTCAAGCTTCAGCTTAAATTTAAACTGGCATTTCAAATTATAAGGGGTGGCAATTTTTACATATGTGATAGAGCATTGAAAGATAAATATTTTGCCATATAATTTTTATTTTTATCTCTCCTGGTTAGGTTTTATTGCCTGCCAAAAAAAAGCGACAGAAAGGCGACCGCAGGCCGGTCTCTTTGAAGTTGTTTTTTATAGCAAGATCATAAAACCGATAGAAAACTTGGACGACTATACAACTGGGTCTAATGCCCGGTCTTTTCATCTCCAATTAACTTTATCTGACGGTTAATTTCCATAGTAACAATTGTGATCACAATCGTTACTATGGGAATTAATTGCCAGATAAAAAGTCAGATTACTATCGCACAGACAGAAAAGTTTAATTATTCTGAAGCCGTTTGTAGATGATTTTGATACGTTCAAAACTTTTTTTTTGGTAAAAACGTGTTCATATTCATCGATGATTATTGGTATAACATTTTAAAGTTACGAGGGGTGTTTTTTAAGTTCGCGGAATGGGATATAAAGAGAAGCATATTTCCTAATTTTAATTTTTCATTTTTCAATGTAATCTCCTCGAACAGTGATACATTTATTACATCTCTGTATTAATGTTTGTAAACCTTCTAAAAAAATAATTTCTGATTTGCTCTCAAAATATTCATTTACGGCAACTTCTAGTGACATTTCGTCCCCAAAACGTCTTCCACGAAGGTCCTTTTTCAGGTTGGGAAACAAAAAATAGTCACTAGGAGCCAGGTCCGAACTGTATGGTGGATGATTAATTTCTTCAAAGCCGCACGACACCATAGCAGTTACGGCAACGCGAGCCTTGTGAACAGGCGCATTATCGTGGAGTAAGAGAACACCTTTTGCCAACTTTCCTCGCCTTTTCTGTCTTATGGCCTCTCGCAAACGAGTTAGAATATGTGTCTAGTACGCTCCTGTAATAGTCTCGCCCCTAGCCTTGTAATCTACAAACACAATTCCTTGAGAGTCCCAGGAAATTGAAGCCATTACTTTTTCAGCCGATTGCTGGACTTTGAATTTCTTTGGGGCTGGTCCACCCTTCACATGCCACTGCTTCGACTCTTCTTTTGATTCAGGATCATAAAAATGAACCCACGTTTCATCCCCAGTCACAATCTTGCCGAAAAACATCTGCCTGATTGTCCCCACAGAGCTCTACAAATTGCTTACAACAATCAACGCGGTATTGTTTTTGATGAGGTGTAAGATTTCGGGGGATCCATCGTGCACTGACCTTTGACATTCTAAGATGTTCATGAAGAATTTTGAAGGCAGTTGTTTCGGAAATTTTGAACATTTTTGCGATCTCCTTCAGTTATAGTCGACCATTTTCCATAATGACAAGTTCAATTTTCATGATCATTTCGTGTGTCGTCACGTCACTTGGTCTTCCAAGGCGTTCATCGTCTTCTAAGGATTTTCTGCTTTGTTTAAATAAGCGTGACCACTTATAAATCATAGTTTTACCAGGGCAGGTATCTCCGTAAACAGCTCTCATTTCGTTTAAAATGATATCTACACTTTTCCCCTGCTTTGTGAGGAATTTAATAACCGCACGAAACTCGATATTCGACATTTTTCAAAGAATCTGATGTATTTACTTAATCTTTTAACTACTGCGAACCCACTATTATAAATATCGGTATGAAATTTGACGTTTCTACCCAGAAACGATTCACAATTAATAATAAAAAATAAAATGCTTCTTTTTTCATCGACAACTTAGACATTCCGCGAATTTAAAAAACTGCTCTCGTAGCTTCAGATACCGCCGGACTTTCAACAATTATTCAGTGAAGAAAGTGGCTGTATTATTTGCGTGATTTCTATTATTGTCCGAAGAAAAAACAAATACTCTTTTTTTAATCTGCAGTTCTTCTTTAATAAATTCTTAAATCCAAATTTAAATTGTGTATTCTCTACAATTTGTTGCAAGTAAGCTTTGATTACGGTCTTAATTGGAGACTCAGCAGCAGAAGAGTAGCTCAAGAACTCGCTCACTATCTTCTAACGTATAACTCGCAAACTACTGATATAATCACATCACGCCAGATGTTTAACCTAATCTGTGTAATACTAATGACAAATATAATCCATTCCTTATCTATTTGTTGTCGCAGTACGCCGCGCCGTGAAAGTCTAGTGAGAATGTGGTACTCATGTATGTGTAGAGGGTGTTTGGTAAAGGTGGTCCGTAAATTTGGATACAGACTCAGTGATAAAAACTAAGCATAAAAGTTTATGTAAACATGTGGGAGTTAACGCTTTGTTTCTAAGATATTCGACATTTGAAAATAATTTATTATTCTTATTAATCCAGATAATTTATATCTAGATGGCTATTGCTTTACTAAATAACCTGACATAAAGTCAGTTTTGACCAATTAATTTTGTATTTTTTAATAAGGAGTTACGAATCCATTTTAACAAATGTCAAACTGACTTTATGTCAGGTTACTTAGCAAAGCAACGGCCATCTAGACATAAATTATTTGGATTAATAAGAATAATAAATTATTTTCAACAAACAAAAAAAAACACATTTAGGTATAGTTTTTTTTTTTATAATACCTGTTAGTGTCAAAATTCTAGGGTTTCTGTTGAAACCCTGCATTTATCACTAAATTCACAACTGAAACTTTGTAACATTCAGGTAACAGGTACCAACATCAGAAACGTTTGGCAGGTATTATAGAAAAAAAAACGGAGTGTATATTGCATTCAATAAAATGTTGGAAAAGCACGAAGAAGGTAGCCAAAGATCCAAAATAACAGCACACAATTAAAGCCAACATAACCTAAAAATAAAAGTCCCATTTACACGAAACGGGAACTAAAAGAAGTCAGGTTTCAACGGTAAAAGTTACTAAGGCCCAGTTGTACAATTCAAGCTTAACTTTAAGCCAAAGCTTAAACCCTTAACAACAATTGTTGAAATAATCGTTGCTAAGGGTTTAAGCTTGAGCTTAAATTTAAACTGGCATTGTACAACTGGCTCTAAATCGTGTAACTTTAGTTACTCATTATCATTACAAAAGTGAATGTACACACTTTATAATTTTGTTCATAAAACACAGTCGCATGTTACAGTTTCACGGAGAAAATTTCTGTTTCTTATCTTTTCCACTTCGGATAAAAACCGCGGTATTAAATTTTTCTTAGAAATTTCAATGACACATACACACATGAATGAATGTTATCTGATAAGCGCATATTTCAGTTTCAATTTCGAGTTAAATTTAATATTGTTTTTTTTTATATTATGTACCTCCGATTGAACGGTGCAATTATTCAATTATGAGGATAAATGCGACGACTGAATTATAGCTGCAATAATTTATTTATATATTTATTTACAGGCTGGCGGCTTTTAACAACGTGACATTATATAACTAACTGTTTTACTTTTTCACCGCGTTACTTATTTAAAGCGTTCGCACTGTAATAATCCTTTCTTTTTCTTAACGTAAACGCATAATGGCTGTATATTAATTGGTTTTCTCACGGTTTACATACGACTTTGTAGGTAATATAAAAAAAATTGCTTTCAAGATAAAACACGCTTGAAAACAGGAAACGTTGCATACGTAAAATGGAAGTGACGTAAACTACAACAAATGTAAAGCGTAATCAGAATTATGACTCTATTATTTAATTATTTTTCATGTTAAGACAAACGTTATTTTCTTTTAGCTTTTAAATAATCAATATGCGTTACACTTTTTGTGATGCACAATTGTGATGAAATCATATGCAATTCATGAGTGTTTGAATATTGCACAACTTTAAAATGCAAATGTCTTATCAAGTCGTCAATTAGTGAAACGTATCGACGCTTTAGCAATTTACAAGAAACTTCTGTTATAGTTTCTGATAACGTTTTTGCTTTTCAACATAATTTTGTAGATATACGTATGACTGGACATCGTAATTTGCTTTGTACAGGCAATTCAGTTGGGAAGTAACGATGAATTATGTACTTTAAAAAACTCAAAAGTCTGCGGGCAAAATTAAATTTAAAAAAAACCTATGCTTTTGTAATTACAAAAAAAATTAATTAAATCGTGTAATTTCTGCCTGCACTCATTTATGTAAAATATCGAGCAATTATAAATTAAAATCGAAATATGATATCACGCTGTCAATTAAAATGTGAAACGATATGGAAGTTTTGTGTAATTTAGGAGAAATTTCATCCCCGGTATCGAACTTTCACAGATGATTTTCTGCATAAAACGCGCATGGTTAAAAAGGGCAAAAATGATTGATTCAGCTTGATTAACTCGCATCAAAAAAAAAAACGTAGCTGCAACTTCAGGTGGATTAATCATTTTTGCTCTCTCGGTATTTGTTGCGGTAATAAAACCAGACTGACATGAATTTCATACATTAATATATTTGCACAAAATTTATTAATATATTAGTTGAAAGACTAATAGCGTTTTCGATTGACCGCCTTAGTGCGCACTCAGAGTATCTTCATCTCATGTTATTACTTGAGGTTAAAAGAAGATACAAATACACTGAGTGCAACCGGTGCACGTGAATCGAAAACGCTATAAGTAAATCTGCAGATGCATTTCAATATGCGAAATTTATTATGTAGGTTTAATAAGCGGTTGCAACTTGCATTCAAGTTATGAGTTGATTTATTGATGCCCAATAGCCGATAATCAGTATACTCGAACTAAATCCCAACTAATCTAATGCAAAGAATGCAACAAAACATAAAAGGTTGTAATACGAAAATATTTGTTTTTTTTTAATTCAGTTTGTACTTTTCTTGTTGGTTTCGTTTAGGTTCAGTTCCATTAGGTACAGTGAATTGCAAAAAATCGAGTACATCGAAGAAATGAGTGCGAAATTTTACAATTTTTTGACAATGTAAATCTGCCTTCTTCGTGGCATTAAAAAAATTAAAATTCAATTTTCTTCGAACATTTGCTTTTAGACAAATTATGTAATATTGGTCAACCTTCCACTTCTATATTTACAGTTGGTTCTTGTCCGATGAAATTTGTATCACAAAATCTTTTAAGCGGACACTAAATCGCGCACTATACGTTAAGTGTATAGTGCGCGATTTAGTGTCCGCTTAAAAGATTTTGTGATACAAACTTCCACTTCTAATTCAGAAATATTTACAACTGTGTCACTTTTAGTTGACCGTGGCATTTTGTCTATCACTTTGACAGTAACGAACGAACGAATTAAACCAGAGAAAATTAACTGTACTCGATTTTTTTGAAATCGTCTGTATATAGATCCAACCTTAGATAAACCGAGGAACGCATTAAAAGAAAAAAAATATCTTAGGACCACATCCACAAATGCAATGTTATACCATACGTTACGTTTTTAGTTTCATATCACAGCTTAAATATCAAATTTTACTTTTCCAAATTTGACCAATTTTACATATTCTATAGCTTGGGAGATCTTCATACGTAGAGAGCTGAACTACGCAAGTCTCACTAGAATTTAATTTAGGTCTCCAAATATGTGTACACATTCTGAGTGCTCCATTTAAAAAAGCACGATTTCAATGTATATCTCGGTTAGCGCTGCTCATTTTCTCTTCTGTAAACATCAGCAAAAACTTTGAATTACTCAGTATCAATTTTGTGTTAAAAACTTCTTTATAAATTTCAAAATAAAAAAGTTAAAGACGGTTGGATAACCGTTGCGATAACAGTCTGAAACTGGTGTTGTTTCCTTCTAGTGATTTTTATTCTTTGAATGTGGCCTTTGTGAAAACCAAAATGTTTTTAATTAAGATAATTAATATTACGCATTTGAAGTATCAGTACATTAAATACATCTTATTATTCACATCATTATTGTCGCTTAATTGCATTGCGTGAATTGAGCGTTGCAAAAAAAAATTTGAAAGGCGGGAAATTTAAACCATCCTCAATCATTCTTGCTCGTACTGTAGAATAAAGGAAGCCTAATAAAAGCAAGGGAAAATCAAACAAATTTGCTTTGCATTAATTGAACTGTGCAAAAAAAAATTGCAAGGCGGGAAATTTAATCCGTCCTCAATCGTTCCGCGCATACTGTATAATAAAGTAAGCATAGCAAAGGGAAAATCCTGCATTACAAAACGCAGAAAAGAATATACAAAAAAGATTAGTTATTATTAGTTATTGAAATGAAAGAAAAATGAGAGAAGGTGAGAAAAAGGTATGACAAAAAATAAGAGCAAAATGAAATTTTAATGAAGAAAAATGAGGAAGTAAGGAAAAAAAGATAAGAAAACTTTAAAGC
Organism: Dorcus hopei; assembly: GCA_033060865.1. Classification (NCBI taxonomy): domain Eukaryota; kingdom Metazoa; phylum Arthropoda; class Insecta; order Coleoptera; family Lucanidae; genus Dorcus; species Dorcus hopei. Next base: position 33,838,949 of record CM065423.1, on the reverse strand, counting down.
ATTCGCCAAACTGTTAACTAAAGACTAGAAACATTAAAAAAATCACTAAAAAAAAAACAAAGATACAGGAGTAGTAGAATTGAGAATTTAAGAATGATGATGTTGTTTGATAGTGCAATGTTATAAGAATTTAGGCCTTACACTTGATCCTAATTTAAAATTTGTAGATAATGTTATGTTATTAAAAATAAAATCCCCTATAAGCGTGTATCATCATCAACACACTCGAGTCCCAAACTTAGTAGTATCATTTACGATACACGTGGCCTGTGGAATCAGAGCAGTGGAGTATCGGAAACAATACACATGGCAGCGAGGGTGTTAAATGAATTATAAAAACAAAAATGTAATATATTAATAGTCTTTATTATTAGTAATAAAGAAATTAGTAGTATAAAATCGTAAGAACTAAAAAAATAACGATTAACTCATGTGGTCCGCGGACGAAACATGGAATTCATTCTGGCCCCTTATTTACACAAGGTTGCCCACCCCTGGTATAGATGACTTTATTTTGAAATTCCTCAATGGATTTAGAGTTCTCTTAGTAAGACCAAGGGTAAAAATCCCATTCACAAAAGAAAACATCTTTCAATTCTAAAATTAATTGGATATTGACTTAAGATTAGATTTTGGGAAGTTTAATTTAAGTTGTAACTTAAGTTTCGATTGATGCAGGATTGGAATAAATGTGGAATCAATTGCGCCAATAACTTTTGGAATCTTTCCTGCTGCATCTTCACTATTTAACAATCTTATTAATTTACCATAAAAAGAGGCAACAGCTTCAGATACTCGTACTACTGGACGTAAGTCTGCGGACAGATAAAAGTAATCTATTCAGATCTATCACATCCAGATTTCCACCAAGTGATTAAAGCCATCAGCAGGTTAGGATGTTATTCACAGGCGATACACAATTATTGTTGCCGTAAATCCAAAATCAAGAAGGAAGTTATTAGCACTTCCCTTTTTCTGGTTCAAAACGATATTTACGTACCACGTGGAAATCCTAACTGTTCCTTTGAAATGTCAAAATGCTTCGTGCAACATACTTTGAGTGATTCTAAAACGTTTACGGAAGGTCATAATATATGAAGTGTCAACATTTTGTTCGTAAATTTGTCCTAGTATTCCATTTTGCTTCTAATACTTTATAGATTTTTTACACTGTTTACAACTTACTAAATAATTGATAAGAGTAACCCTGTTTAAAGTTTTAATCTGTCGTCAATCATGTCATTTTAACTGGAGATTACAGATATCATTTTTTAAGGTCACTTTAATCTGGTCCAAAAAAATTGTTCAAATTATGAATTTCTGGCGTTCCCAACACATCCTGAGACTTCAGGAAATTAAATTCGACGTAAATCTAGATAATTATTTCGCCATCAAGCCTCAAAATTAAATTAGATGCTGTTTTTGTTTTCACTGTCTTCGGCTTCGTTTTTCACCGACCGCAGCGTTACAATTGCCTCAACGGTTTCATGGATAATGAGTTCAACCTTCGCTAAACAGAACAGAACAAATAAACACCGGCACTGCGTGGAGGTATATAAATAATTCGTTTCGCACAAAATTATATATCCTCTTTGTTTAAATTGCTCAGAAAATATTATTTTCCAGAGTCGGAAGAAGTAGGCTTCGCCCTCATTAAATCACATCGTAAAATTAAGGAAAAATCAAATCACTTTCAATATCCAGAGCGTGGTTCCTGCACAGTTACTTAACGCAACTATTATTATTATTTTTTTTTGATTAATTAATTTCCTACTGATGTAAGAGCAAATTACTGTAATTAATTAAATTTATTCTTTTGTTTACGCAAGAACTGTCGTGCATGAAAAGTAAAAACCGCACAACTTCGAAAACGAAAACCTAAAGAACGTACAGTCGTGCGCAGCTGAAATGCTACAACTTGACAGTTCTGTGAACCTTGTACTGCCAGGTTTTAAGAGTGAGGTTTGCGTGCAGGAGCTGTATTTAGAGCCCGCACAGACTGCAGATTTACTATCGGCCGATAGTTTATTCTGCATCAAGCTACGAGAAATGTGATACGTGGCTGTACATTAAATTATTATAGGCCCCGTAATCACACTTCTCGTAACTTGATTCAGAATTAACTATCGGCCGATAGTAAATCTGTAGTCTGCGCGGGACTGTACATACATACGCAATTAAATAATTCTACGTAACCTGAGGACAAGTAAGTATCGCTTGGATGGACAAGGCGTGACGAAATTTTGTTCAGATTTACTATTACTGTGCCACAAAGTTGTTGTAATTAAACCATTCGGATGGAAGTAGACGGGCAGCGTAATGCAATTTGAAGTGAATTAAAAGCCCTCGGATTTAAATATTAAATGCGCCCTCTGAGAGCTGCTACCGCTTTAATTAATGTAAAGCAATTTTAGAAATAAATGCAATTGCACAATGTGGGGATAATAGCTGGAATGGCAACGAGCGGATTATTCAAAACTTCTGGAACTCATTCTTGAAGGAAGTTACTAAACACGCGAGCCTTTGTAACCGCGTTAAGTAACTTTCTTCCTGTTATAAACTTCACAGGAAAAGAAAAACGCCTGAAAACGAAAAATCTCAGACTACTCGTTTTTAAATACCAATACAAATTAAATTCTAAATTTAACTCATAAATGCAAGAAGCAAGCATCATCTAACCAAAAATTAAAAATTATTTAACTTGATCAATGTTTGGGGACCTTCACACTTATAATTTGCAAAAATTGGAAGTACTGGCATTTGGAATACCAATTTTATTTTAAATAAAATTATAACTTTGTATTATTTCCTGTATACGAAGAAATTTCCAAATCTCCTTTCAAACTAATCATCTGGTATGAACATTTATTGTATCACTTGTATACGTCTGGTACTACACGTTTTGCGCGGAATTCTTAAAAATGGCCCATTATGTCGGCCAACAAAAGTTTCTAACGACAGAAGCCACTCACAATAATTACACAACTTATCCCATTCTGGGTCTTGCTTGGGGAGTTACATTTAATTCCGAGTGCAGCTGCATCTACTCCAATAAAGGGTTTCGTTCGAATGTATTTTCAATAAAATCCGCGCTCTGGCTATGATTTAACAATTACCTTAGAGATAAATTCGACAAGCAAAGGGAATTACGAAAGAACAATTCCAATAATTTAGTTAACTTTACGTTAATTAGCAATTACCGTCGTAATTAGTTTTGATTAACTAAGTAAATTAAGAGACACACCATAAGGTATTACAAAACTGTTGTAAGTGATCAAAGAGAGAATACAGTTACACAGCAACTAAAAGGACTAATTCTTTTCTTTGGTTATTAGTGTTATTACTTAACTTAATATTTTTTTACTAATCGTAAACTCTTGTTGTAAGAACTGGATTTGGAGAGTTGCTTAGCTGGTGATGCATGAAGCTGAAGCGAATATATTGAGTTGTAAGCTAAGTAACGGGTGATGGGGTGGAGGGTCAAATCAGATTAACTCAGGGCGACAACAGATTAACAACTTACTGAAATCGTAAATTGCCCCATGCAAGAGCAGAGGAAATCGGCACTTAACAACGTCCTAACAAAAAAACAGCAACACAGAGATTACATTAGCACCTTTATAGAGAAAAGCTACATTTTAAACTTTGTTAACAAAAAAGAAGTTTATTTTAAGATCGAGTTACACAGTAGGCATCTCACGTAAGTGTAAACTCGTTGTTCAACGACGCATTTCATTACGACATTTTTTTTTCTTTAACGTGACACGCATCTCATTTAAGTACGTATGTAAAAAAAATTATTTGTTCTTATGAATCTAAAGTAATATGCTCATTTCAGTCTTTGAAACGAAAATGGGAATAAGTCCCCGAAGCTTCCTTAATTACAGCCAATTCAAAATACTTTTCTATTTGTTTATTTACAGTTGGTTCTTGTCCGATGAAATTTGTATCACAAAATCTTTTAAGCGGACACTAAATCGCGCACTATACACTTAACGTTTCGCAGTCGTTCGACAGTTTATTGTTAATCCAGTTTTACCCTTTCGGTATTGAAAAAGGACGTCGTTAAGAGTTAGTTGTTATTACGATAGACATGATGTGAAAGTGAGAAATTAATTCATAGAAACTTAGCAACAATTATAACGTATGAAGTAGTCCAATGGCATATGTATTGAATTTATGTGTTTGTTAAATATCTTCTATAATGAAGAAATTTCATGAATAGGTAAAATATATCCTAAAATAACCTTTTATAAAAGATCTTTGTCGAAGATCTCTTACAGTGTAATGCAGACCTTACAAAAGAAATTACAGTGTAACTCAAAACCATGTCTCATTCTCATTGTAATTAGTACTAATATGGTACGCAGCACGACTAAACAGAATGATGCATTTCGCCATGAGAAGACAACGGGAATTCTATCTATTTTTATCTGCACGATACTCCGAGCACGAGATAATTTTTTGTCATGTTAATGATTCATTAACGTTAGCAACATTCCTGTAAATGTTTATTTGAACGTGCGCTTAAGGTCAAGGTATCTTTCGATATTTTTACAATGAGCCAAAATCAGTTAAGCGAAAACGACTAAAAATAATAACGACGGCACATACAATGTGTGATCAATACAAGAAAGAAAAAACTACTTTCCAAGAAGGATTATATCAATAATTACGGCCGAATTACATAAACTGTTTAACCTGAAGTTAGAACTTGGGGAATTCTGACTTTTTCCCTTCTATTTATTGACCACTTTAAATTCCCGCAAAATGGGAAATTTTGCTCCAGTTTTGACAACTCTAACTCGGTAACCCTTCTTTGATTAATTTGGCGTCACTTAACTACTACATAGCACAATCGGCTAAAGGTTGAATTGAAAAAATACTTTCATTTAATCTATTCGATTAATTTAAGAATTTTGAAGTTTACGATAAAAGTGTATTTAAGTATCTATAGTTTCTTTTTTTTGTAATTCTGTATTTTACTTAAATTATAAAAATAAAAGCAGTCGTTTAATCAATGAGAATTTTAAATTTGGCGCCATGAGTAAGTTATAATCAGACTTCAGAGGTTTCGGAGCATTGTCGTGGCTACGTAATGCATGGACACTTTTCATTGGTCCTCGTATTGCGTAACCATAGCAACGCTCCGGAATGTCCGAAGTCTGGTTATAATAATTATCAAATCATATGTAAAAATATGTAGCTCATCATAATTATTATACAAAAAGAATATTGATGTAACAAATTTGATATGCCTAAATAATTCAACTAGATTATTGTCTAATTTGACATTTAGCGTAGCCGTCAAATGAAACGTTGAGAATTATACTGTTTTTATGCTGTGATAAAAAACTAGGACAAGATTTTTTTTAGCTGTGTAAAACTGCTACAAACCATAAATGTAAAATTATTTGAAATTGTCTATTCCCGTCATACCTAAGGTAACATTTCAACAGTTTTATAATTCTTTCTGGTTTCTGTTATGATGGTTTATTGACATCAAAATTTGACATGATATAAATATGAATTACTGACTTGACAATAAAGTAAGATTCAATATAATAAAATAATGGAAACGCATGGCTACTGGACTTAAAAGTTGTCCTACAATCATGATATCGATAGTACATTCATTTTTGTAATGAGTAATTAAATTTACACAGTAACTTTTACCGTGGAAACCTGACTTCTCTTAGTTCCCGTATCTTGTACATGGTACTTTTATTTTTAGGTTATGTTGGTTTTAATTTTGTGCTGTTATTTTGTTTCTTTGGCTACATTCTCCATGCTTTTCCAATATTTTATTGAATGCATTATAGGTACCTAAATGTGGTTCTTTGTTGTTTTGTAATGGATTTCCGTAATTTGCACTTTGCAATTGACAACTAAATTGTGACAAACGATAATTTGATTGACAAAACTTTAAATGCAATACCAATCGCTTCTTATACGGCAACAAGAAAATCACAATTAGTTACTCATTATAAAAGTGAACGAAATTTATAAGAAGTGAGCAAATAAAAGTCAGATTAGAGTAGGCGGTGCAATGTCTGTGATTAACCGTTGAGTGAAGGAGTTTAAGAAGAGGCGCAGCCGTATGCATTTTTTCGTTTTTCTTCAATCAACGGATTAACTGAATTAATTAATGTAATACATTCATGGACTATCAAATTTACTGACTTTTTATTTAATCACACACATACATCTTTGCACCGCATACTCTAATCTGATTTTTATTTGCTCATCGTTTATTTATGTAGTTTAAAGTTTAAATCTGTATAGGGTTATTGAAATTCGATACAGAATAGATTATAGATAACCTCTGGTCTGGTTTTTGAAAGAAATTTTAAAAGGGCCGTTAACTAACTGAACGTTAAATTTAATGAATGCATGAAACTGAAACGAGTTTCTGAAAACATTCTCCAATTATTAGTTTAAACGTCGAATTAATAAGTCCAGGTTTGATCCTGAACTAACAGTTATCGTAAAATCAAAGAGATGGCGCTACAAGTTCTGACAGTAATTCAGACGTTGTTTACATACAAAATTAAGTAATTAGCTAATATTTCTTTACAAATGGTATTTAATTAGTCCACTGTGTGAAAGCATGACTGAAAACAAACACTATAAACAGTCAAATGTTACAAAAATCACAATGTGTTACCACACAGGTCAATTAGGTTACCATTTTTAATTTATATAAACTGCGCATGCGCCAATTAATTTAACGAATCAGTATGCTGCGTTAAATTAACTGTTCATATTCACCGAGTTAAAAGTGTTTCAGAAATCCGCTTTATTTTATAACTCATAACGACATCGTCATATAACGACAATCGTTAAGTGACATATACAACGCATTTCTACGTACTGATTGGTCAAAAATATGTCACTTAACGATTATCGTTATGTAACGATGTCGTTATGAGTTACAAAATAAAAGGGTTAATTTAACGATGAATTAAACTAATCGGCTCGTTAATTTCGTATTCAACAACCGCTTTCTCATATCTTATATATTCTAGGGCTCGTCGTAGAAAGAAGTCATGTTTTTGATTAGGTATATTTAAATTATACGTCAATGGCTGCGTTCACCGGAAATGAGCTGCTTGCGTTTAGCTGTTTCAGCGTTTATTATGTAAGCGGTAATCTGCTGAAGGCTTAATAGATTAACAGTTGTTGATGACTGTGAAACATAACCAACAATCACAGATGCGTTCTGATTCTGATTTTAAAAATGAAGAATCGTATAGACAATTTACTACTTGATGACAATTTAAGCTGAGTTCGTTTATTCAGTTCATGCAGGGATGGAGTAAAAGTACAAGTTAAAGTGAGACAAAAGTACGCAAAGAGTAATTTGAGAAAAACACTTAAGTTGGCAACACTGGTTCAAATCACCTTGAGATTATTAAAGTGCGTGTAAATAAAACCGTTATCAAGTAGGCTTGTGTCAAGTGCAAATTTTGCAAAGTCACGTCGTAACCATACGATTATTATAAACATAACCTAACTTTTTATATCCATTTAATTACGATTTTCTACAAATTGGACGATAAAACGCAATTAATGAAATAAAACATTTATTTTATTGCAAATGCCTCGAAAATGTAAACAAAGCCTTTGATAGTTGACGCTGTTGATAGCTCGCAATTATTCAAGGTTGCAGCGTACGTACTAAGCTACGACCAGTGCTGCCAACTCGTTAGACTTCGAATTCCCTTTTGAGAGGTTAAAAAGTACCTTTTTTAAGGAGAAATTCCCTTTTCAAATTTAAAAAAAATTTATTATAACTTTGATAGTTTGCAGTGAGAAATGCAGTACAGTAAATAACTGATCAATTTCTCACTACTTTCTTGACCAATAAATTAAATCGTGTATGAAACCAACATAATGCAAATTTTGTATGCAAAACACGCACACCCGCACACCGCACATACCACACACATAGAACCACCAGCCAGCATAAAATGAACGGTCAATGGTCAAACGGTCAAACTGACATCTGATTTGACCAATCAGCGATTTGAATTTTGAAAATAACCGAAACGAGAACAGACGGAGAACTAAGCAACTGCAATGGAAGAAAAGAGAGAGTTATAAATGTTAATATTTAAATTGTGTATTTTATTAGATGATACTGATGATACTTCTCAACTCAGAGAAAAAAAAACTGTTGTCGTTTTAAAGACTGAATTATTGAAAAACACCTTTTTTTGAACAAAATTACCTTTTTCCCTTTTCATTAAAAAAATACCTGCCAAAAGAGAAAAATACCTGCAGTTGGCAGCACTGGCTACGACGTACCGTCAAAAAACAGAAGCAAATTCAGAGCCTTCTCGATAACGGATTTTTTTAACGCACGTTACATTCAAACGACAAGGAAGATGAATCAATTATCATCGAAGAAAATCGCTTTAAATTTCACCTCATTTTACCGTCTCTGAAAATTTGCCGCCTGAATCGATTGGATTCACCGATTCATGTCTAGCGCCGCGCCTGTGTAAAAGCACTGTAGTGTTTTTTCAATTTATTGACAACATTACGAATAATTTCTGCGTACTTAAAAAATGACTCTGCATCAAATGATTTTCAAACAAAACTTAATTCGAACAGCTAATTGCCAAGTACACATTTTTTTTGTAAATAACTTCATTATCGGCTATAGTTAATAATTTTTATGTAACTTTTAATAAATATTGGATGGGCTTTGTATTTTAGTCACCCTGTATACGACTTAAAAATAAATTAAAAGTATTTTTTTTAAGTCATCCATAATTTTGCAAAAAAAAAATATTCAAATGTCGTGGGTCGGGTGGATGTCGATTTATGGACGCTCGAATTCAGAGTTTTTGAAGTTAGAAACTGAAAGATAATGCGTAAAGAAATCAAACTGTGAAAAAAAATCAGAGGATTAATCATAAATTTAAAAGATATTTGCATTTGAAATTGTAAATTTTTAGGTTACGAAATTATTAATGGCCGTCAATTTTGATAGTTTTTGATGAGAACTCTCAACTCGTTTTTGATGTATATGAAATGTTTTAGCACTACTATTCATCAAATGCACGTTATATTATTTTTAAAGATACATTTAATTTGAATAAAGGTATGCTTCTTCCATTTTTTTTTCTATGAATTTTCACCATTCCTTTCTCTACGGACGATGTTCATGTTTATCGGTATGGCGCATTGGCACATGCCACGCGCATGCGGAGTATATACAGGTGTATTAACCGGCAGCAGACGAAGTATGGGTAGAGCACAGAAATGGAACCAATTTTGTCCTGAGTACGTGTAAATACGCTAACCATGACCTACCCTAATCTGTGTTGCGAACTTGGCAATAAATTGTAAATTGTGAACGATGGTGGCAATAAACAGATTAAGACAGCCACATCACAGGGCTGCACTCGCACCATCGCCATTTTGTGGTAACTACCGCTTTTCGGTGATTCCGTTGTTAACATAATTGGTTCCATTTCCTGCGCTCTCCCCATACTTCGTCTGCTGCCGTTTAATCATGATACACCCTGTATAGTATTTCAGATTGCTGTTATTGCTTTTTGGTAGATGTCGATGGTTCTGGTAAAGAATATGTCCATAAGCGCTGAACATTTTTCTATGACAAAATAGTTAATTTAGCTTACACTGAACGTATTTCTACAATAAAATTGCGGATTATCCGTAAATTTCGGAATTATTGCTTTTTAAAAGTAACGATTTTAGGTTATGTTCGAACGTTTTTTATAGATATTTTCCAATGGGTTATTCTTAAAACGTGCTGATAAGAGAAGGAAAAGCCTTTTTGAGTAAGTGTGTATTTCACGGAGAGAAACCATTGCACATAAATATTTTTAATAGTATCTATCTAGCAACGAGCAATACACAAAAGTTTCTCATCCCTTTTAGAACACACACAAAAGTTTCCTTCCTTAAAATACGCACAAAAGTTTCCTTCCGTTAAAACTTACATACAAAGTTTCCCTTCCCTTAAAATACGCACAAAAAGTTTCCCTTCCTTAAAATACGCACAAAAGTTTCCTTCCTTAAAATTAAGTCCGTATTCATAGTGCTTCCTCGAGGCTTCCTTCAGTAAGGAACCCTTAGAATGGGATTGTAGTAAGGCAGTTGCATAAAAAAATCACAATCTAAGGGTTCCTCGATCAAAGCCTTGAGGCTATGAATGCTTCTCACAAAAGTTTCCCTTCCCTTAAAATTTACCCACAAAAGTTTGCCTTCCCTTAAAATATATTTACACATAAAGGTTTCCCTTCCCTTAAAATCAGTGATATTAGTAATTTACAGCGTAAATTACGATAAAAATTACCGTAATTTATCCGTAATTTACCATTTTAAATTACCATTAATTAATTAATTACCATTAATTACCAAATCACATACCGTTAATTACAAAATTTAAGATTAAATAAACAAAATATACAATTTATAACAAAAGAACAAATATATTTACAAATGATTGAGCTGCAAAGCTACTATTTGTTATTTGAAATCTAAGTGGACCCAAAACCTTGTTGCAAAAGATGAACCTTGCACTCCTCAGGAATCAAATGCCTTTACTTTTAAACGAGTTAATAAGTGGACTTTAGTTTTTCCATTCGAAGAAAAATAAGTGAAGAAAAGGTTTCACCTATACATTAATTTTATGTTATGCTTATTTTTTAATTATAATTTGTGTACTCAATTGAATTTGTGAACTCAATGCTTTTTTAACTAAATTTTCTTATTTGCAAGTTACAAATTATTTTTATTAAGTTTACATTTCTTTTTTTTGAAATCGTAATTTGATGTTTTTAATTGAAGTTTTCAATTTTCAATGAAAGTTTAACTTTTACATACACACAGTTGATTTTCCTACATATTACATAGAAACATGGAAAATGGTAAATTACCATGGTAAATTATTACAACAATAAATTACTGGAGAATTTAAAATGGTAATAAAAAACGGTAAATTACAGGAGTAATTATAAATTACAGTAATTTTACATCACTGCTTAAAATACATCTACACATAAAGGTTTCCTTTTCCTTTTAATTTAATATGTTCGCTGTTCATTTAAATACACCTAACATACTACCTCTGAAAAGCCAATCCCATAAAAATTATTTGTGTAATGCCCAAATAACTATAGAACTATAGGTACATTTTCATGACCAACGCCCGATGGGCCAGCTCACTTTAACTAACATATACAGATCCATCCATCGCCAAATGTGCCACTGTAGCCTCTTTAAGAAGAAATAGCACCTGAAATTTTATGATTAGTGCTGGCATGAAATTTTGGAGTTTTTACGAACGCTCAAACTTAATTTCTCTACTTCGCAACATTCATAATCTTTCAATTTCGGAAAAAAAGCTAAATAGAAAATTGCAGAATAAAATCTGTAAATCTAGAACAGATTTATCATGCATTATCGGCTATTGCAATAGAGTCTCATAATTTGCCGGGTATGATGGGCAACATAATATAATAAAATGTATTTATACAAAAGTTTCTCTTCTCTTCAAATGTAAGTATATACACGAAAAAGGCTTTCCTTTTCTTTAACAGCACTTTTTAAGAATAACTTATTCGAAAATATTGATATGGAACATCAGACATAACCTAGAAATCGTAACTTTTAAAAGGTGATGATTTCGAAATTTACGGATAATCCGCAAATTTTATTGCAGAAATACGATCAATGTAAGGTAAATTAACTATTTATGTCACAAAAAATGTTGAACGTTTATGGACATATTCTTTACCAGACCCCGTCTGACGTCTGCCGCGTACGTCGGAAATCTACCATAAAACGTCAAATTTTGAATTTTCAAAAGCTTATATTTTTAAAGTTTATTGTTAATCCTCTGATTTTTTTTCACATTTTGATTCCTGAATACATTATCTTTCAGTTTTTAATTTGAAAAAGTTTAAATTCGAGCGTCCATAAATCGACATCTTACCCGTGGGTCTTATTAAGATAACTTTTCTTTTTGTAAAAATACAATAGTGTCTTCAGTTTATTAACAATATTTCGAAAAATTTCCATTCCATTCCATTGCTTTATTAAATTACTTAAATATCGGTTTTAGTTATTAATTTTGGTGTATTTTTTTAATAAGTGTAATAAGTTGGCAGCCCGTATTTCCACCGCCAACGCGTTTAAAACACGTATCATCATCGGCTAGACTCGCGCGTCATCGTGCCAACTGCATCCGTGAAAACCGTTACTACTCCGCTGTGGGCGTCATTCGTCAGTCGATCCCAAGCTTGATTGTATTAAAGTCAGCTCTGCCTATTTCAGACAATTTTTAAAACATGGATAATCAAGAAGAGTACAAGAATGAAAAAGTGTACATCGTAAGTGGATGTCGCACAGGCATCGGTGCCTTTAACGGTCAGTACTCCAAGATGCCTGCCGTAAAACTAGGCAGCGTTGTAATACAGGAGGCGATGAAGCGCGCCGGCGTCGATCCGTCAGACATCTCCGAAGTCGTTATGGGCCAAGTTTTAACCGCCGGCGAGGGTCAAAATCCTGCCAGGCAAGCTGCACTAGACGCCGGGGTCCCGGAGCTTGTACCGGCCCATACGGTAAACATGGTTTGTGGATCTGGTTTGAAAGCCGTGTACTCGGCGTACAACGCCATTAAATTGGGCGATTGTCAAATAGTAGTCGCCGGAGGACAGGAGAACATGACGCTTGCGAAACATTGCTCATATGTACGCAACGGTATAAGACTAGGAGGAATCGAGGTGAAAGACACCTTATTGACCGATGGCCTCACCGATGCCATTCTTGGTATACATATGGGTAACACCGCCGAGCACCTCGCAGCTCGATTCAACACCACGCGCGCAGAGCAAGATGAGTTCGCCCTCAAATCCCAACAAAAGGCAGCAACGGCCATCAAAGAAGGGTACTTCGAAAAAGAAATCGCCGCAGTTGAACACCCAATCACCAAAGAACTCATTACCAAGGATGAACACGTCAGAGCTTCCACTACCCTTGAAGCCCTAGGCAAGTTAAAACCTGCGTTCGAAAAGGATAACGGAACGGTCACCGCCGGAAATGCATCCGGTATAAACGACGGTGCTGCAGCCCTGGTGCTCTGCAGTGGATCTGTGATTAAATCCCGCCATTTAAAACCTATGGCCGTAATAGTTGCTTGCGCACAAGCCGGAGTCAACCCAATAGAAATGGGCTTGGGTCCGATCCCAGCGATTAGAGAAGTTCTTCAGAGAGCCGGATGGGCTCTCCATGATGTCGATCTCTTCGAGCTCAATGAGGCCTTTGCGGTGCAGTCCTTGGTGGTGATGGACAATTTAAAGATCGATCCTGAAAAAGTTAATGTTTGTGGGGGTGCTATCGCGCTGGGGCACCCGATCGGGGCATCCGGAGCAAGGGTTTTGGTCACACTTGTGCACAACTTGCATCGCACCGGGAAAAAGAATGGGGTGGCGGCGCTTTGCATTGGTGGTGGGATGGGTATCGCAATTGCCGTTCAAGTTTAATGTTATTGTTTGTTATATAGCATAAATTTCTTGTTCTGTATTAATATTAGTATTATTTTTGTTAAATACATAGTTGGTTACAGTTTTGTAAGAAATATTTGTTTGTGTTTTGGTACCTAATAAAGGAAACTTTTCTATATTTTACTTTTTACATACTCCCAAAGACAAGATGTGTAATAATCAGAGAACGGATGACCTTAGGTAAAACAACCATTCAATCAGATTATTTTATCTTGTACTTTCACTTATGTTTACACTGATTCAACGTCTTGAATTATTCAAGACAAACTACATAGAGGAGGGCTTATTTCTACGTAACCACGCAGCAGAAAATTGAAAAATGTATTAAACTTTTTGTGTAGGGTATTACACTTCCCAATCTAATAGCGTTTTCTACTCGTAGGAACTGAGTGCGCACTGAGGTTTTCAGTGTTCGGATTTTGTGCAAGCTGTCACTAATTTAATGTTCAGTACTTGCACTCTCAGCGAAATATACCAGTAAAATTAGTGCACATTTGGTGCAATTGCGCACATGCGACGATGTTAAGCGTGTTTTTAAAGCGTGATAGCAACGGTGATAGTCACTAGTATAACCGCATAATACCACAGATTTATCTATTCGTGTCTATTCTGTCTATGCGCATAACCTAGAAAACGATGAATCAAAATAATAAAGCGCTTTATATTTATTATAAAAGTATTAGGATCGGAAGGAGAAAAAACGTATAGAGTGCCATCAGAAATTTTGCTACCTGTACATCATGTGTACATCTGAATAATTTCCAATAACCTCCTTGTAATTAGCTATTTTGTTTCTTTTTCATTTTTCAGCATAATTTAATAGAAAAGCCATTTCATCTTCTTCAGATGAAGATGACGTTTCTTCCAATAAACAGTTTGCGAGTACTGTAAATTCTCTATATGCGTCCGCCATATTTGCACTCGAATACTGGCCCCAAGTCACACAGCGAGGGCCACTTTTCTTGCACTCGGTGCGAAACTTCTCGGTGCACATGTGCCAGTAGAATACAAAATTCTTAAAAAGTGCGCACTACATCTACCAGTGGAATGTGACATTTGCACTCAGTTCAAGAAAGTGCAACGAGCAGAAAACGCTATAATGTTTGCTCTATATCATAGCCTCTCATTCCTTGATTTGCGTCCATTTTTGGTACAAGTACGTTTTTGTAATAATTTAAACTTGTCACTATCAACGAGTAAAGAATAAACGGGAGAGAGTCATACCAACATAGTTTCTTGTCCAAAGTGGTCACTAAATAAGAAATTATTTTTCGCGACATACTTTTGTATGCTAAGTATGTCAAGTATGAGTTACGTATTCGTATTTGCGAGAAAAAAATATGTGAAGTACGTAAAAGACATGCACAAATCAATTAAGAACTTTTACTGCAGTGTACTTCTCTCGTGTACGAGTAACATACACAACTAACATACTTTATACATTTTCGCAAACCATTTATTTCTTAAGGTGAGGGTAAAAGGTAGGGCATACACCACCGTGGCGCATACACTAGCAGACTTTAAACTCATACATGTGTGTGTCGCGAAAAATCGCTAAAGTTTGTTTCATTAGGAGGTTCTGAATAGCTTGGGATCGTCAAAAACATACATTCATCAAAGCTGTGCATTTGATGGCGCTGATGAAACCAGTCATTACTTTGGTGGGCAACTGATTTTGACGGTTCCGAATTAGTCAAAACCTATAGGTGCACACAAGCATTTTATAAAATTCTGAAACGACCACAAGCCACAGAGTTTACCACTGTTTATAATACACTTACTTCACCAAATATAACTAAATAAGATCCTAGAAGTGTCAATTGTATTCTACGCACTGGAGTTCCACCATAACAGTACTTGGAAGGAACTTACCTACATTACGCTTGCTGCGCCTCTGATCATCGAAAATATCCAAAACTAACCTAAAGGTCATTCACTTAACTGAAGTCTGTAATAGCTTGCTAATTAAACACATAAATTCGTTCTAAACTCAGATGCAAACACAAAATCCGGCAATTATTTTACGACAACGGATGTCAACAAACCGCCATATTGCAGAAACTGACCTATCGCAAAGTAATAATTTCCGTCAAGTGAAATTGCATTCTGCCACTGCCACTTCCCTCCTGTTACTCTTTCCTCGTTGGTTTGTAGGTTTCTACATTTTTTATGACTTCAGGTAATTTTGTAAAACTATAACAAACAGATTATTATTTTTTTTAATTCAGCTAACTTTAACTGATACGTTATTATGAAAACAGAATGAAAGAAAAGAATCTAAAAATAGCATCCACAGTCCATCGATTATTCAATTTATCCATTATTTACAGAAATGTTCACTTTTACCGTCACACTAAAGGTCAATTTTCTTTTGTTTGTTCACCAAAAATAGCTGCCAAAGTAAAGAGGTTGTGAATGTTTCATCGATCTCTTAACAAAGTGACACGACAAAAGTTAAAAATTTAAATTAAACACAAAAGAAAGAAATTCGCGAAAGTACGGGATTTTTTTAGTTTAACCAATATATTCAGAGAGGTAAAAAACTAATAAACAATTTATTAACAATTTAAAATGTGAAAAATCTATCACTTTTAATCACGTGTTGGAGTTTATGTCATTACATTAAATTACAATTTCCAACTAAAAGTATAAGCTTTAAATTAAATTTTGAAAATAAAGCATGACTGCATAAATGAGCACGCGAAAATTTCGGGCCAATTTCAGTTTTTCCCCGCCGTCAATTGACCGAACTGATTATTCAATTACCAGAATGCGAGCATTCGATGACGTTCGAAATATTAACCGGTGAATTACCGCCGCAATAATTTATTTATTTATAGGCCCGCGGCATTTAACAACATAACGCTGGATAACTAACTGTTCTTTTTCATTCAATTATAAATTCAAAACGTTGGCGCTATGATAATAATACAATGTATACAGGCAGGGCCGGCCTTCCAAATCCTTGGGCCCGGGTACAGTTAGAATTGTGGGGCCCTTTTTTTGAGGGCAGTGTGTGATGATGTACAAAACCGGAATTCTGTACAAAAATTTACTATTTTAAAACTAGAAAAGAAATTGCGAAATGTTGCAATTATAAAATTTAAACGTACGAGTCTGAATTAGAACAAAGCGATCAAGTTAAAAAAAAACATGTAATTTTGCGCAATTAGTATACAAAAATACACTCCGAGCTGCAAAACCTTGAGAAACATGATGGTATCAGGATATCCGCAAATGAACACATCAGGTATGGGCGTGATAAGAAAAAACAAACGGGATAGAGAAATGGCACGCCCTCTACCGGTAAATACATTCTCATTTGGAAGCTATGAGCGAGATGAAAATATTTTGACTTTGACTGTTACGGGTGATATCATTTTACCCCTCTTAGAGATTCCAGATAGATTACATAAATAATATGATCTGTGTTTAAATCTCGTCGCGCTTTTCTGTAGTTCGGTTTCTTGAAAAATAAATAAAATTTTTCCTTACTTTCTCCTTTAGTACATATATTCGGCAGGAAAGATAAAATTATTTTGGTGAGTATTGTTTTTTATTTGGTTTTAATAAATCTTAATAATAAATTTAAGTAAATCGTAAAGAAAACGTCCTCGAAATTAACACTAAAGTGTCTCAAATTTTGGATTATTGAATGAATTCTGATTCAAAGTTCGACAAGCCGAAATGCATTTCATTTGCCTAGGGAAACTAACCAAAAGCCTTAAATGTACAGAATACCGTTTCTTCTCCCCTCGAATTAATTTTGACTGTATTGTGTGTATTTTTATTATTGGACTTTGATATTTGAATCTCTTTCTCTTCTCGTTGTGGTACCTAGAGGAGAAGAACGTCTCCTTATGAAATTAATTATATTATATAGGTTTCTTTAATCTACTTTCTTTAAACATTTATTTTCAATGCCATCCGGTCATTACAATGATATGGATTACGGGGGCCCTTGAGTAGTCCGGGGCCCGGGTGCCGGCCGGCCCTGTATACATGCAATTGCTGTTTGTAACGAGTGATTTTTAAAAAAATTTATTAACTCTTGCCATGAGATCTGGGCGGCATGCCCTCCACATATCAAGAGTTGATAAAACACTTAAAAAAATCAGTATTTAAAAAGTACAGTAAATAAAAGACATTTTCTTTTTGAAATTACAATTTGCTTTGATAAATAAAATTGAACAATTAAAATGTCAAACTCAATTAATACATACATTTCTGAAATTATTTTCTCTAATAAGAGATTCACTTTGAATTAGTTTATATTTCAATCGAATTTTAGTTTGCAATATAAAGGAAACTAAACGCAGGAAATAATAGTCATTAGCGAGTTATCGCAACCATCACGTTAACTTACGCTAAAAGTTGAGATCATGTGATCCAATGGAAAATGAATGGGGCTACGTAATTTTAACGTTTAACGTAAGTTAACGTGATGGTTGCGATAATTCGCTATTATTGTTTACGTTAAGTATGTATGTAGGTAATAACAATAAGTATTATTTGTTACAGTTCATTTTTTTTCATTCCTGTTCTGAATACCCCTGTATATGCATTGCCACCGTCCAGCCTTCATTTCTGTTCCGAACGCGCCCTGTATATGCGAAATTCGACGTGTCGGATTATTCCTTGGACCGCGTCGTTGTACACATTGCAGTCAGTGTAGGAATACCCGTATTTCGCCGGCGCAATTTTCTTAAACTTTCGTTTTAGCATATTTCTATTAACAGGACCTTCATTTATTTAAACAAATTCATTTTATATACGTAATCCATCCTTATTTCAGTTCAAAATCGCGTGTATGTGAGGAATTGAACGAATTATAACGAAGTTCTACTTTTGGACGCGTGTTATGCGTGACCTTTGTCCTTTCAGCCGATTGGTTCCCACCGTTACTAAGAAAGTTCCCCGGAGGTAGGATTAGAAGGTGTCTCGCTTGTTTATAATCGTTCAAACGAGAATTGTTGCGCCATTGTCAGAACGAAACTTGCCGTCTCTTGGGTCACACTCTCTTTTCGTAAATATTTTTATTTGTGCGTGCCATTACATCGAAGGGATGTCAGTGCATTTCTACGGCTAATTGCCGACTCTGATTAGACCCAGTTGTGAGACAGGAAAAACCGCGTGGCCCGTGGTTTGTCCCAGCTTCGGTAACAGACCGAGGTAAGTTCTATACGCAGCAACTCTCGGTTTGACTTATGTGTTCGTTTTATTTCATTGCTTATAGGCTTTTATCGTGAGCTTCTAGCAAAAGCTATCATTAATCCTAGACTTTAATCTGGGACCTATATCAAGAGGTATTTCTCGTTGGGTGCATCGCGAATTACGGCGTTGGAAGTTCCCTCCTTCGCCCCTCTACGCGGAAGCCGGCACACTACAAAGTGCCGCTGCGACATTGCCGCAAAGACACCGACAAACGAATCCGACATCAAAGGAATAAAGGTCGGAGCGTTATAATTTCTTTTCTTAGTTTTGAGCGATATTTCGCGGATTTTATTTTTGGTCCATTACTTTGATTTTGCCGCAATAAAACTTGCAACTTATTGCGTAACTGCCGGTGTAATTTAAATATGATATAAGCAGACGAGCGTTGACGCGTGCAAATAACCGGAGATTGCATTCTTTTGTATTCTGTTGCATTAGTTACGATTTGAATTATTTTAATATAGTTGTGTAGCGATTTCGGATCCGAAAAGTTAGGTAATAATGTATTATGTTTATGGCCTTGTTGTGTACTTAGATCGTTCGACTTGCGTTGAATTTGTTTTATTTGTTTTGTGTTTCTATTAATAAAAGTGTTCATGTTTTGGACGTAACGTGTTTTCTTAATTTTTCACGCGTTTCCTTTTACAAAAAAAATTAAGTGGCGCCTGTTTTTGGTTTGGCCTTCGCGTTTTGGTTAGAGAACCCCCCCGTCCCACTGTGCTGGCTGGCAACATTGGAGTAAAGTTTCGCTCCAATGTAAAACTTCTGCCTATCTACGCAGGTAGGTAGCATATTCTAACCTGTTTCTTTAGGAACCCGGTAAAAAAAATTATAAATTTCATTTTTTCTTAAAAACAATTCATCACGAGTTGTCATTTTATAACCTCATTTTAGTTCAGCTATTCTTATTTTCTTTACGAAAAAGGAATTGAAATGGCATATCCACAACATTAGTGAATACATTGGGGATATGTTTCGATGAAGGTTTTCACATTTCCTGAACATCTGACAGCACCGTGAATAACCTGCCACAAAAGTTAAACTTGATTAAGGTTCTTTTAAAATTCATAACAAATATGATCAAGTTAATTCGCCCTATTTTAAAACAAATTATTTTACTCAAATCTTTTAATTTTAATAATTAATTTTTTTTTTAGAAACCATACCAAAGTAAACCTTTAATACATATTATAGTTACTGATGAAAATAAAAGTGCTGAAGTAAAAATAAAACAATACAATGCTAACAACAGGAAGACAAGAATAAAGAACAATCGTGGGAAAACTGGTTCTATTGTTATTCATTTTTTTTGCAATTATACTTCCAATTATTCGTGTCATGACTTAATAAATCAAATTTATGCACGCGCTAAATTTAACTAAAAACAATCAGTTTTGCAGGACGATTAAATTTGACAAAATTTCACGTCTTATTCTTCTTGGTATGATTATTATTATTATTACTTATTGTATTTGAAATACTATAGATTATGCAATAGCAATATAATATCGTTTTCAAAATCCACATTGCATTCTTAATTCATTTTTAAATCATATATGGGTAGATTCTGCGCGTATCTGTAGCAACCGTAAGATCTGTAAGTCTGTAACTTAATTATTAAAAAGTTGAATTCTGAAGTTCTCAGTATGATGCGATATCTTTAAGTCCCTAAGATAATACTACAGAGATTTACGAGTCATCCTACAGACTTAGGAGAAATCATATCTTCCACAGAACTTAAAAATTCTATATTTTAATGATTGAGTTGCAGGTTTACGGATCTTACGGTTGCTACAGATATGAGCAGAATCGACACATTAATGTTTAAGGATAGATTTACAACTCGATACAGCGCAAAGAACGAACTCTATATTCCTCTTCAAATTCTACATCAAGGCAGAGTTACGAAGGCGTTAAAATAAACATAAAAACATGTCACATAACATTTGATGTTAATTATAGTTATAAGTAAAGGACGGAATCACATATTTTGACATCATCAATAAAAAGACGGGTGATTTGTTTATGAAAGAGGGACAAAATTATTTTTAATTGCGCAGTCTTTTCCGGAATAATAAATAATCTGAGGAGTACTCCGGTTTACGCGAGTTCTTCATAGTACTTTATGACTCGCAATACTGCAATGAATGAGAATATATGAGACAAGTTTCCTGTGGATGGAGGGAACTATTCTATCGGGCTCTAGTCATACAACGTAGGTAAAGTGCGCCGCTCAAATGATGACATCGAAATATATATGTGATTCCGCTCTCTAATTATAAGTAAAAAAACAAACATCCCCAATTCAATGTCATACTTCAACTAGGCAGTTGGCAAAATGTCAGATGTCTTTCATTTTTGCATGTTTTAAAAGAATGATCCTGTTACGTTCCGTGATGCAAGTTCTATTTTTAGACTGATCGTCTATGGAGCCAGTCAAAGATTCTAGTAATTTCCAGACTAGCCCTAGATGGCGGTCGAATTTGATGGAACGTTCGCTACTTTCTCAACGCTATAATTCTCGAAAGAGAATATAAGGTCGGTTTGTTATCCTGCACTGGTGTACACCAATGCATACTTTTTCGCAATTTACGCTTTAATGCAACCTTAAATGTTTGTGTGGTATGTCATTATGATTGAGTATGAATCGTATTGACACATTATTAAAGAATTCAGGCTTCATTAAAGCATATTTCGTCAAAAAAGTGTACACTAGTGTACACCAGTGCAGGATAACAAACAGACCTATTGGCCGCGTTCAGGTAACTGCAGCAGCTGAGTTGCTTGCTAAGCAATCGTTTGTGATTGGCTATTACTTTAATTTGAACCAATCACAAACGATTGCCTAGTCAGCAACTCAGCTGCTGCAGTTACCTGAACGCGGCCAATGTATATAAGCCAGGAGCGGCGGGATATTTAAATCCGTAAGCAATAAGTGCGACTCTAGTAGTCGGTAGAATGATTAAGTTATAGAAATGTTATTTGTTAGACAAGTGTTGTAGCTCGTTATATTATTGTGATTTCACTGTGTTCATCGTGTTTTTAAAATAAACGAACATTATAATTTGTGAACCCCGAAGTAGTAACAATACACAAGTAGAAAAAAAATAATACATAGTTTGAAATAATAAAAGAATTTTATAGTTAAGTTGTTTCCACTATACAAATATTATTTTAAGTAGACCGTAGCTATTTCAGGCTTTCGCTATTTTTAACGATGTAATTCAAAACGATACAGTAGGGCGACACGTGTGTGTGTGTGTGTGTAAGAGGAGGAAGAATTGGAAGTGGTTAAACGTCTGGAAATGTCAACGTAGCCGACGCACACATATCAGTAAACAGCCATAAATTTCGTCGGACAAGTTCCGTACATGTTTTGGTAGAAGCCTCTCCGAGGTGAACGAGTAATGTAGGGTTTCACCGACACACACTTCCTCAATGCTCAGGAGGGAAATCATAGTTGTTGTGTTATTCCCCGTGCGTAGTCGATAACGTCAATCGCCCAAATGAGTAAATTATACGCCGTTACGTTTATATCTGCCGTTTACGTCGAACACGATTAAACAGTCCGCTGATAAATCACCGAATTTGCGTCCGGGCGAATCTTTTCGCCGATTTAATCCGCGCGCCGCCGCTTTTAATCCGGCGCTTTTTTAATAAAAATCCGAAATTGAATTTCTCCGGAAGAGGAGGAAGCAAACTTATTCGGGCGACGGTCATTAGGAATTAACGTGCTTTTAGGAATATTAATCGAATTATATAGAAAAAAAAAGTTTGGACGGTCGCACGGTTCGCTTTAATTATCGTAAAAGTTAATCGACTTGAAAATTTGTAAACGAATTTAATGTTCTTTTTGGATTATTGCAACGGGCAGGAGGCCAACTTCCCCGGAATATCAAATATGTAAGCATTTTGCGAACGAAATCGGCTTTAGAACTTATAAAACCGATAACTAATAACAGTGGCATTCGATGAGAATAAATTAAATACGGGGTGTCCATTTTTCGAGCCTAATCATGAGGATCTCGGTTAGCTTCAGAGTTACGAAGTTGATTAAATTAGAACAAACTTGCGTATTTTTATCCCAATCGATAATCTTCAAACAAATTTCACCTACTTTTTAAGGTTTTCAAAATGTACACGATTTTCGTTAGTATTTTTTCTATAAAAACCAAAGAAGCTAGGGCATTTTTAGATCAGACATTGTCAAGGCACATTTTTATGAGGTTTTTCAAAAGTCGGTTTTTGTATAAACCCTAATTTATACTGATAATGTCGCTTGTACTTGATTATTCATAATTTAGCCTGTCATCCTTGTTATTACTTCTACTCCTTGATATAAGCCATTTCAGTTGCTTGGTACCGTTTCTTTTCTCTCTTTTTTAAAGAATAACACCATTAACTCCAACCACATACCTAGAAGTCACATGAAAGAACCTTAGGTTCCTTTTTGTTAATTTCATAAATAATTTCTGACTGACAAAAGGGTCATCAGGTAGAAACATTCACAATATTTTTTCTTTCCCATTTTTTATTCTATTCTATTCTACGCCTGAATCTTTATACTTCTAATACTTTTTTAATACGTTTAATACGTTTTAGTTTGGTTCATTTTATTTCACTTTCGATTAATATTCTTTTTTACAAGCAAATTTTCTCGTGTTTGAAAATAAAATAGTAAGTATGAGAGTGTGTGAAATTAACAAAAAAAAAAAAACAAGAAATTTTCTAAAATGAGAAGCATGAGTGTATAGAGTTTTCTATATTCAAATCAAATCTTAATAGTCTTTTAAATATACAGGGCAATCGAAACTGATTGTCCTGAGCCTACACTGCTATGCACGAGCTTGATGTTATAGGTCTGTTCGATAGCTCTGTACTTTCTACACTTTTATTCTATTTTCCTCACTCGTACTTATGTTATATTATATATATCGCACTCTCTCAGGTGAGGTTGGTGCAAAAAGTGTAGAAAAGTGCAGAGCTATCGAACAGGCCTTTTATTTACATTCAATTACTAAAATGAAGTTAACAACATAGGGAGATCTGGGGAAGTTACTAGATATTCCAAGTTTTTGTTGACAGTTCATTGCCGTTCATTCATGAAAAATGGTTTATTTCATTGTAATAGCAATCTGATTAAACAAAAATTATGTTTCTTTATTAATTAGATTATGTTTGGATGTAAGTTTCAGAAATGTTGTATTCTCGTACTGCTTTTCGTTCTAACCCTCACGTGTTAGATGTAAATATTGATATGAAGCTCACGGAAAGTAATGTAGGATCAGGACAATCAATTTCGATCTCCCTGTATTTAGGTTCAGAAACTAGAAACAGAATTGTTTTGTCCATAATTGACACTGTTAAGATATCTCCTTTCAGTACCCTGTTACAGGTACGGAATGTACCTTGTGTCCTATACATGTCACAATAACTTCAAATTGTAGTCTCCGTTAATTAGTATTGTATATTATGGTGACATATAAATGTTTAAATCATATACCTTCCATATTTTTAACCAATCACGAAAGAGTTCTATTACCAACTACTATACACAGAGAGCTTGAAAAAAGATGTCCATTAGGGATTAGGAGAAACAATCGTTTGAAACTAAAAGTCCACTGTGGCTTAACATATTAAAAATACTAAATAGTTTTTCTATCAAATATAGCTTTTATTATTTCGGTACGAATTGCTATTAGCAACAACACTTTTCTAAATAAAAACTGATTTAAATCTTGGTTCCGGTTCTGTTTTTATAGAAGTGCCTTCTTTCGCGAATGTATTCGTACAATTCCGGCGCTCGACTCAGCGGGAAACTAGATGGCGCGTGACGATTTATAAAAATAAAATTATCAGCAGCACACGATGTAACAACATTAACCCAAAAAAGAAAAGTGAGACAAAGAAAGAATAGTTGACTTGTTTGTGTTAATTGAAATTTCTTTAATACAGGGTGTAACTTTAATGAGGGGACAAACGTCAAGGACTAGTTCCTCACGCCGAGAAATGAAGAAAAGTTCATATAAACATATGTCCGCAAACGCATAGTTTTGGAGATACAATGTGTTTCATTTCAAAATCCAAAAATTAAAAAAAAAAAACATAGTAGGCGTTGTTTGATCAAGAAAAATTATTAAGATAAGTTGTTTAGAATTACGAGATATCCCTGATTTCTAAATTTGGTTGAAATTTACATTGTAAATATGTACATTATTTCGGCTAATTTAAAATAATTAAAAATTAAAAATTTTCACCCAGATTTGGGAATCGGGGTTATCTCGTAATTCTAAGTTTTTCTTGATCAAACAACGCCTACTATGCTTTTTTTTAGTTTTTGGATTTTCAAATAAAACACACTGTATCTCAAAAACTATGCGTTTGTGGACATATACTTATATGAACTTTTTTTCATGTCTTGATGTGAGGAACTAGCCCTTGGAGTTTGTCCCCTCATTAAAGTTACAGCATGTATATTTTATTCAAATAAAGTTTTAACAGGTCTAGAGAAAAAGGGGGATGATTCAAGCAGGGGGTAGATTCAACCAGACTATTTTCTATGTATATTTCTTTCTAGTCCATCAATACGTACAATAACTTTCATAGAAAATGTGGTTGGGATGAGGAAGTCACTGGCGTCACTACAGTATCCTGAAGGCGGGTGATTCAAATTACAACAAAAATAAACAGTCCGGTTGAATCTACTCCCTGGTTGAATCATCCCCCTTTCCCCTAAAACTGTGACAGTAACTTTAAATAATTTCTTGCAAGTCGGTTTTGATTGCAATGAATTCCTCGAGCCATCCTCTGGACCCCTACTTGGGGCCTCGTCAGCAGAGGAGTAGCTCGAGAACTCCACTGCATCCTACACAATTTTAGTTCAAAAATCGGCCGCAAGATCTCGCCAGTTAAACTGTTTATTACAGTAATGTTATCGACTTTTTCTGTTATAGAGTGTAAAAGTTTCTGATTTTGAAGGCTTATAATAAATATGTTGTAATAAGATTGATGAATTAAATTAGAGTAAAAAGAGAAGTAGCGAAACTGCAACGATCGCAAAATGTATTTATTTCCCTTTAAGGGAGTGAAAATTTCCATTAAGCTTGGTTTATTCACGTGTCTGGAGTATACATATAACTTTCGGCAATTTCACGGCGAGCTTAAATTGAACTTTTTAAATATTTACTCGCCTCCTCCGATTTCATTCTGGCATTCATTACGTTTGTAATTGTTCGCTGAATAATGCACGGCGGCGCCACTTCTGAAATTTTTCCCGAAATTATTCTCTTATCGCACCCCATTGAAATTCCTCGCCGGCCATGCACGTATGCGCTTCGTTCGCCCATCGATTATTCACTTGCGCTCGGTCGAGATTTGGAAGGCGGGCTTAATCCTCTTTCCGGTTTAACCGGAAGCCGGTCGATATTTCACCAAATATAAATAGTTAAAATTTGCATTTGCATTCGCCCAAATGCGTATTGCATCTGCGCCCTGAACACGACCCAACCGGTTCGTCGATTTCGAAGATACGAAGCGGCTCATCTTCTAGTGAATGAAAGCGAACGAGGAATGAAAGGAAAAGAGCTCATTCATTATTTCGAGGATGTCTGTTGTAGTATTTAGCCGATCTGAGATCCTGTTGACAGGAAATCTCGTTTATTTTAAGAACGAATCAAAGAGACGAATAAACTCGACATTAAATTTATACTCTTTGCAGCGCGCTTTTGAAATCGTATCTTTTTATTCGAGGCGCCTTGATAATAAAGAAGCTCTGGATAAAAAAATTACTTCGAGAGGGTCGAGCTCACCAAATAAATTTTTAATATATTTCTTAATTCTTTTTTTTATAGTAATTTGTTGTAAATTCCTAAAATTCATTTAGTGTTCCTTTCGAACATTTTTTCTTATCGAAAATAAACTAGATGGAACATCTCGAGAGTCGATTTATATTATTTAAGATGGCGACTCCGTCAACATTTTAATAAAGCTTCGTATCATATCCGGGCATTATTTCATCATTTACACATTCGCGAGTTTCCAGAGCACGAAGCACGGCGGCGGCGCATAATTTATTCATTTATTTAGTCGCACGCGCGTTTGCCTGCGCCCCTACAATCCGCCCATACATTACAACAATTGATGCTGAGATAAATAATGCACGGCGCAGAAAGAAATTTGTATAAAATATACAGGAATATGGAGTTATGCAAGAAAAACGGGCCTGCTGGGACCGGCGTGAACGTTGCGAGCTATGAAATAAAAATCCGCCCGAGAGTGGTTGGGTTGGTGTTCGCGTACGAAGGGAAAATAAATCCCGGCCGGTAAAATGACCCCCGTGTTGTTCGATAAAGAAAAAGTTTACTGCAAGTGGGTCACCGTGACTTTTTGTTGTAATAACGAACGTGCAACTACAGACCAAGGTGGCAAGTATAAACCGATAACTCGAAAACTTTTTTTTTCATGTTACGTATTACATTTTTCTGAAATGGAACACGACACCCAAAAATTTTCAGCGAACGAATTTCATCATTTTCCATTCGAGTTTTCAACTACATATCTAATTTTTTTTTAATTGTTACCAAATTTTTTAGATCAAACTTTATAAACTCATGTGTTAAATAATTCAGTTATACTTTGCAAAAAATGATTATGAGAATGTTAATCGTTTAATCCGAGATTTATGATTTTATAGCTTAAAAAAAAGGATTAAACCAAAAGAAAAAGTCCTTTCATTGTACGTCCTTAATTACATTCGTTAATTCATGAAATAAAGTAAAACAAGTTAAAAAATGAGTTTTCTATAAATAAAATAATAACGTCTTAAGCCTGGGGTGTTTGTTCCCTAATAACAATCCGGTCAATTTAGAAAATAACCTGACGTGTTCTGCATGCCGCTTGTTTTTATTAGCGCCCGTGCGCGCACTTAATAAATTATGTTTGCGTATCTGTTTCTCGTTTTACTTTGTCGATTAAGTGTATTAAAGTCGGTCCTCATTCGGGCTAATGTAATTACATGGAAGTTTGCTGCTCGAAGTTGGAACTACATTTCACGTATATCGAATATCCGCCTCTAAAAATAACGAGCACGAGCAGCCGTCACCGCGCGCGCCTTCCTGAAACGCGAGCTTCAGAAAGCGAATAAATCTAAACAAATTTGTTTTATTTTCGGTCACGTGAGAGCGTCGCGTCGCGTCGTTCGCGGGGCGAATTAAAAACGGATTGGGGATTTGCAGACACAAAGGAAAAATTTTTGTCATGTTGTTCGCGACGCTTCGTTTCCCATTCACTCCAGATTTGAATGTTAAATATTTCGAGGCATTATTAATTAAAAAACTTTCCTTTTCTTTATGAATAAACATGTCGTATATTTTTGAATTAAAACGAAATTCAAAGTTACATCATGAATTATTACAAAAACACGTTACACATGTGCAAAGACCTCGACGTAAAGAAAGGAAAAAGCCTTCAAGGAATTCTTAAAAGAAAAATTAATGGAATGTGGAAATCATGGGTAAACAAGAATTGTAGTAAGTATTAAAAAAAATAAGTATGTACCTACAGAAAAGTTCTTGGAATACAGATACATACTAAGATGGTCCGTCCAGGAAGTGATGTGAGTATTGAAAGTTTCATTTTAAAACACATTGAAAATTTCGAAATTTCATTTTTGAAGATTTCAAAAATATTTGAAATTTATGAAACTTTCGAAAGTTTCGAAAATTTTCAAACATTTCTGAAACTTGGAACTACATACAGTCTCTTTCTTTTGCTTTTCCCCTTTTGTCAAATGTGTTTCCGAATTTGTCAAATGACTTTCCAATTCGTAGGCCTACTATGCTTAATGGAAGAAGATCATCGGAGTCTTCCAGCTCAGGCTGTAATGAACGAGGAAGAATGTTGTTCCAACACTTTTGTAAAACTCTTTCGGATATGTTCTCCCAAGAATTATATAAAAGGAACACTGCATCCTTTAATGTGAAAGCTTTTATGCATTTTGATATGTCTTCTTCTTCAGATGTTAACAAATGTTTCAAGAGATCTTTGCGATATCTAAGTTTCGTTAACCGAATTGCATTTTGGTCCATTGGCTGAATCAAAGGAATGCAATTCGGTGGTAGGAAAACAGCAGAAATATTGCCATCATCGCTTTTTAGTTCTTCCTCCTTCGGGTGTGATGGAGCATTGTCTATTATTAATAAAGCTTTAGGTGGTAAATTATTTTTTCTCGAAAATGCTTTTACTTGTTTAGTAAATGATCCATGAAACCATTGAGAAAACAATGCCGATGTAATCCATGCATTGTTAGTTGCTGCATATTCAACTGGCAGTTGCGTATTTTTGAATGATCGAGGAGTTTTTGATTTTCCAATAACTAACAATTGGAGTTTATGAGTTCCATCGGCATTTGTTCCTTGCTTGTCTTTCTGCCAGGTACCGTTTTCTCCTTGGAGTGTGCTAATGTTTTATCCGGCAGTAATTTCCAAAATAAAGCTGATTCATCGGCATTATGTATCTGCGATGGTAAGAGCCCAATTTTTTTTATTTGGCTTTCAAGTTTATAAACGAAGGGCTCTACGGCTTGTAGGTCGCTAGAAAGCTTTTCCCCACTAACCTTGAGAAACCTAATTCCATTTCTTTTCTTAAAATTTGAAATCCATCCCCTACTTGCTATGAATTTGTCGTTGCCGTAATGCTTCATGTATAACTGTTTAGCTTTCTCAGCTAGAATCTCGGAAGAGATTATGACGTGCCTGCCTCTTTGTATTACAAACCATGAATACAGTTCTGATTCCATCTCTGGGTATTCTGCCTTTCGTAATGTTTTTCCTCAAGCCAGGTCCAGAAAACGTGTTTTGAATAAAGCTACAAATCACAAAAATTACTTAGAATCGTGCAATAAGCAAAATACGTATAAGTTAAATTTACTTCATAATTTTCTTTTTTAAGTCGGAGATTGTTGATGTTCCGACGCCATACAATTCGGCCAACACTTTGCCACTTACGCCTTTCTTAAGTTTTTGTAAAATCTTGCTGTAGCTCTAATACTGTCCTTTTACGACGAGGTGCCATTGTAATTAAACTTCACAGAATAGATTCCACGATAACTTTCCAGTCCTTTTACAATAACTTTCCTTACGCAACTATAGGACTGCACTGAGGAACCACAGTGATGCAATACATACGAAAATGCTACATAGTTCCAGGGGAAACCCCCAAAAACGTATGTACATATGTAGGGGAACTACATTCTAAATTTAGAATGCTGAATTGCATATGTTACACAATGATCCGGATAACAGAAACACCAGCATTCCGGATAACAACATACATAATGCAAAAAATAATTGATCCGGATAACTGCTGAATCCAGAAAACTAAAGATCCGGATAATCAAAATTCTACTGTATTTTATTTTATTTTATAATATTCGGGAAACCAACAGGACGAGTCCCAACACCGGTTTCCATGAAAGATAGCAAAGAGTACATATCATGTGCCATATCATGTAGTAATACAGTTGACGTACGGTTGCGGACAAAAAATTTCGGATGTCACTGTCACTCATCTGACGTATACATATAGGAATTTCTTAACTTTTACCTCAGTGGAATGACAGTGACATCCGAAATTTTCTGTCCGCAACCGTACAAGAAAAGAATAAAATTAGTTATAAGTAATGCTTATCATATGTATATCCTACATCAAAAATATAATTCTTCACTCGTATAAATGTGTAGTGGTAAAGTCGTTCCAGTTTGGTAGCGGTTTTATGGCCTTGCCAAAAAAAGCGACAAAGGCGACCGCAGTGCCGGTCTCTTTGAAGCTGTTTTTTATAGCAAGATCATAAAACCGATACAAAACTTGGACGACTATAATCTACGTATATTTCAATATTTGGTTCACACTAGAGGTCAACTTAGCCAGCCCGACATGGAAAATGTCCATATCATTCGCGACGCGATTGAAAGAATGACATAATCTGTAAATTGGTGAATTTGTAGCGATATTTGTCCTTTGACTATCAATATAAAACGTCATCGGATACCTAGATTCGCATCTTGGAACGCAAAAGTTGAACTGTGGCAACAGTTCCTGGCAATCAATATAATTATTTACAACTTTGAAAACAAATATAATATCCACAGCAATGCGCCTCTGTTCCAGAGAGAGAAGATTGTATTTTCTTAATGAAGTTGTGTAAGAGGGACTTGGATTTTCACGAGAAAATCTGTATTCTAAAAATTTAAAAAATTCTTTTTGCACACACTCAATCCTGTTTTTGAAGACATTATATTGAGGAGTCCAAATAATGGCGTAATATTGTAAATTACTAGGAACGAGAGGTTTGTAACGGTGTATAATGGAGTGTAAATCTGTAAAAGGCTTGGTGATTCTACATATAAAACCGAACACCTTGAAAGCTTTTCTGGTTACTAAATCTACATGGTACAGGAAACTCAAATTGGAGTCAAAAATAACCCCAAGATCCTTAATTTGGGAAACTTTAGATAAGGGTATGTCATCAATTTTATAAGTATAATTAAAGCTGGTTCTTGTCCGATGAAAATTGTATCATAAACTTTTTTAAACGGACACTAAATGGCGCACAAACACTTAACGTTTTGCAGTCGTTCACTTCTGAGCTGTCGAACGACTGCGAAACGTTAAGTGTTTGTGTGGCATTTAGCGTCCGTTTAAAAGAGTTTGTGATACAATTTATAAGTATAGTCTATAAAATATTTTTTCTGGGTGACAGTGAGATGCTTACATTTAGTGATGTTTAAAAACAGTTTGTTTATCCTGAAATAGTCTATAAGATTATTAATGTTTGATTGCAAAGTTTCGCAGTCAGTCACGGATTTGACTTCTAAAAAAATTTTAAGATCGTCAGCATAAAGCAGGAATTTGCAAGAATTTAATACGTTTCCAATATCATTTACAAAAAGAGTGAATAAAGTGGGTCCCAGATGAGAGCCCTGCGGCACTCCAGATAAAATTTTCGCAGGGTTCGATTTACATCCGTTGATCACCACAGCTTGGGTCCTATGATAAAGATATGATTTAATCCAACGAAGAAGGTTTCCACGAAAACCCATGCCGTCCAGTTTTGGTAAAAGAATACGATGATTAATCTTATCGAATGCCTTTTGAAAATCGGTGTAAATAACTAGGGCTGGGTCGATGTATCGATATATCGATACGTATCGATACGCCATCTGTAAAATTTCATGAAATTTTACATCACTAGGTCCAGGTTTTAAAAAATTCTGTGAGAAAGAATCACGGAGGAAATTGTTAAGAACTAAGGACCAAATGGATGCAAGTCATATAAAACAAACTATGAGTCTTTTGCATTGAATAAATTAAAAATTCTGTGGAAAATTCACTTGTTCACTCTTTGATTTTTACTTTTGAATGTTTTTGGTTTTTACTCAATTTTCATTGTTTTTTTTATTGCCTTTTCATCTTCTCTTTGGTTTTCACAGTTAAGTGTACCTAATGTTTTGAATTCGTTGAGGAAAGAGGAAATTCGTTTTTGCTTTAAGAATTTCGTGTCAGTTTTCATCCTTTTCTCTCGGATAGAAACTCCTTCATATTTTTCTTTTTGCGATGCTCTTTGGTTTTTTTTCATTGCTTCTTTTGGCCTCAATTTTTCTTTCTCTTCCCTTTTCTTTCGGATTTCAATTTTGTCTTTATTATTGAATATCAAATCAAATTCATTTAATTTTGAGTACATATTTTGTTTTCATTTATTTTTGCTCTGAATTCATTTCATTTTAAAATTTATTTTTAATTACTTCTTGTTTTTTTTTTTTCTTCAAATAAGTTTCGTTTTGTTTTGTTCTTGGCTGCCCTTGATTGTTTCCCGTTCTTGCATATCTCTGCAGTGGTTTTATCAAATGGGATACGTTTTATTTTAAGTTCATTTTGTTTCTTTTTCTTTATTTAGATTGTCTTTTGTTCACTTTTTTAATAAAGTATGAACACGAGAAGACGAGAGGATGAAAGAAAACAAATATTGGAGTGGAATGGAAGAAAGCTGATGAGAAAGCATCTTGCTGTATTCATTTCTAGAATAAGTCTTCTTTATTCTTTAATTACACTGAGAAAAACAGTACCAAAGAGTACGTTTATATTAACAAAAATTCCGAACATTTTATTCGGATTCGCGTTAAAAGCCGACTCAGCGTACTACTCCAAAATTAACACTATGTGGTTTGTTGTTTAGAGTATCATTTCCTGTCATGATAAAATTACCGGAGTAATTAACAAAAAGTCAGACATGACATTTTATTACTAATTTATTCAGCATAATATTTCATTATGGTTTATTATTTTAACAATACGTATTATGTATGTAGAGTGATAATTTTACATTCTTAAACTTAAACAGTTTCATTGTGCTAAGAATCATGATTAATTTAGGGTAAGATGGATCTTATAACATGACAACATTATACTTTTATTTTATCGATAGGAGTGATGTTTTATCAAAATTGCAAAATTTCATTTCTCTCAGTGTATATTTCGTAATTCTTCATTCTTAATTTATTTTATTTTATTTTTTCTGTAGAAACTGACATGAAACTTTGATCAATTATATTCTTAAGGCTTCTTAAAGCTCTGTCATTCCTGACACTAATGCTATAAAAATGAAGAAAGTTTCAGGATAAAAATTTTTGAGAAAATTGCGTGTTATTAATGATCTTGAAAATAAAAAATTCATAGCGTTAAAAATGCGCTTAAAACTCTGATACCGTAGCAAATTATAAATGCATTAAATACCTACTAAAAAAAAAAGTAACTAAAATGTAGCTTGGCAATTATCATAGAAACAACTAATGCGCTTAATGATAATAATAATTGTGTTAAATAGTTCTTGTACGCTTAAAACACCTTACGTAAATAATTGTTAGACAGTTACAATGTCGAGCAAGGTCTTAAATTACATTATAATTAGAATAATTTATGAACATATTTAAAACGTGCGCACGTAAAACTCGCAACTTCGCCAGCTTTAGCGGGGCGGGTTTTATAATTTACAAGGGGTGGGCTTTGTTTGTAGCCGTCTCGAGTTTCACTCTTAGCAAATTCTCCCGGATTTTAGCACAAAACGTCTTACGTCGTCACTTTAAACACATTACGTATGCTTCTCGCCTTCTGAGTTTTGTTGGCGCAGTTTCGCGTGCTTCATAAATTGAGAATCCTACTTTATCTCACAATTTGCTGCCTTTGCCGGTAATGTAGCGCGGCGGTCTCTGGATGTAATGGAAACCGCATTCCGGGAGGATTTCGAGCGCCTTCGCTGTTGCAATCGATCTTTCGACGTAACCGCGATACTTTGTAATATTTTATCTTAAGACCACGTCGCAGCCGGCGATTCCATAATTGTCTTCGAGGGATTTGTCACTGTCCGACTTACCCTTTCGGCTTAGAGCGATAGTACCCGCATCCCCATTATTTCTGACTAGCTCCTAACAAAGGGAACAGGACTTCCGAACTTTCCGGCACAACACGCTTTCCACTGACTCAGAAGATCGTGTGTCTTTTAACTCAAGTTAATTTTAACGCCAGCCACTTCAATAACAATACAATAACGAAACGGGAAAGGGAGAACGATTTAAGCAATTTGTTCCAGGAGCTGAAAATTAATTAGATAAAAAAGTTCCCATTTTGCAATATTCAAAGTTTTTAAGTATTTTTTTTCTACTTCTTCGGTACAATACGAAATACAAAATTCCTCATAATGTCGAAGAGCAAATTTGTAAGTAAAATCGAAACGAAGCAGCCATCAGAAAGAGTTACAAAAAAGGGAATCATGCTGTGAGAGTGAAAGGAAAAAGCACGTGCATAACATCATAATGGAGTTCAAGACAAGGGAGAAAGCTTTAAAAATATACATATACGTATCAGAATCAGTAGAGGGCACTAAAAAGCAAGGGAGAAAGATTGGACTAATGGAAATGATAAGATGCTTGGGAGGAATTTTGGGCAAAACTGCAATGAACAAAGTAGGAGATGAAAAAGACAGACAAGTTTAAATATCAAATGGAAATGTTATACAGGGGAAAGAATGCAGGTGATGAAGATGCAGGGGGGAAAATGTATGGGGGCAAAGCGACTGAAGAGAAGAGAATAAAAAAATAATGATAAAGACAGATAAAGGGTTTTTGGAGATGTCACAGTAGAGGGACAATTGAGTTGGTTTAGTCATGTGAAGAAGATGCAGAAGGAAAGGACAACAAAAAAGACAAGACTAATGAAAAGGAAAAACCTTGGTAGACCAAGAAGGTAAAAAGTATGAAAGTAAAAGTATTCGAGTATTCTGGGGATAAAGCACAGAAAATTTCAACTTATGAATTAATTTTTAACTTTATTAGCCCATTAAGAATTATTTGCTTCATACAAATACGTTTCCAAGTTATTGTCAGGCAAATGGTACGATCGAATTATTAATACGCAAATACATGAATGGTTTCCGAACAAATGATATCAAACCGAGTACGAGAAGAGCTCGCGTACGTAAATGCTATAAAGCTTTTGTATGTGTACGTATAATCACGTTAAATTAGCACCGAAGCTAGTTTATGTGCTCTATGAGAGGATCCGTTAATATTATCACGACTCAACAGCACAGGCTGTTTACCATCCGCCGCGTCGGTGGCCGATCGATCATCCGGCTCTTGTTTGATGTTATTTTAAAGCACGTTGGTTATCATCTGCAAACTACGGCTGCGTATATAGGGATAATATGTATAAAACTGCTGACATGGATGCGAACCAAAACGGGATCGATCTAAACCCCCAGTATCCCGTGGTACGATCGGCAGGCTGAAAACATTTTCTATTTCACGATTGAACTGTTTCATAAAACAGTTTTTCTCTCTTTTTTTGGATTTCCTAGAAAAACACTTCATCAGTAACTGTTTTGTTGCTGTATTCACACTTCATGAATTGAGGAAACTCTTCTAATTCTAAAGATTTATTGCATTCTTAAAAATTATATTAGAACAGTATCTGACGATCACAAATTGCTGATTAAAAAAGGATTTCGATAGGCAGACTGACCGTACAGGGATTAAAAGTAAAATAATTGATGTGCGAGTAATTCGAAAACCAAAAAATCACTTTCGTTTCAAACATTTAGAAAATAATTGAAGCGTCCCAAATGTTTTCGGGGCGCGTTCGAAGCGCTTTTAACCCCGAGCAAACATTTGCTTTATAAAATTTCAATTACTTTCCAAGCTAATTGGTGTTTGCCATTACTTTGATTATTGAAACCCGAGGGCTAATGTTTTCCGATTTTCCAATGCAATTGATGACTCAGTTACTTTCGCAAAGCATTTCGTTCACCTCTGACCTCGTTGTGTTTCGTTCAACGAAATAAAAGACGTACACGTTTGAAGAACTTGAAAAGCAAGAATAAAAATCAAAATAAACGTAATAATGAAAACAACCCCCTTTGTGTGTTGAGTTCCGCATGAAACAGCCCGCGATATCTTATGGCTTTCTGTCGACGGACGTTTCTAACACACCTGACGGTCGTTTATGTTACACCTGGTGAGTTAGTTACATTTGGATGAACCCGCGAGGATTTCCGCGAGCAGTTTTTGAACTTTGGAAGGTCGAAGAGTGAGGATGAATAATGTTTATTGTACGGGACAATCAGAGCGAAATGAAATAATGATAGCCTCGCTTCTATAACAACAACATATAGGATGAGGGTTATTAAAAACAATGTTCTAGAAATACCTCCTTCTCAATATCACATTGTTATTGCTCGTAGCGCATCAAGTGCGGTAGAAAAGTTAGCGAAAAAATATGCATTTCAGAAATTAGTACGTTTCACTTAATTGAATGCGAAAACCTTGTAATCTATACATATTTCCCTAGAGCAAGAGACACTCTCAATTAATTTCCTGCTCGTTATTAGAAAATGATAGTTAATACTATGTGAATGTAGCAAAGAAAATAAGCTTTGAGGTGCTCTCATTTAAGACGATTTATGTAGAAAACGGACTGAATTTATGTCGTCTTCCAAAAAAAAAATAAATGAATAAAATCACTCGGTTCTGCTTTCCCGAACACCGATTAAATTAAACTGCAAATACAACTTTCAATGAGATTTTCGCTTTCGACTCGTTCGCCTGCAATATAAAGTCTGCATCTTTCTTTTTGTTCCGATTCAGACAGACATCAAATTGATTATCGCGCAAACAAGAGCTGCAGGCAGAGTCCGCTATCCAACATCGGTTCGTAGAAAGCGATAGACCCGGTTGGATTTTATCGGGTCGCCCGTGCAACCTACTTTTATCAGCACTGTGCACTTCAGAACACAAGCTTTTATGTTTTAATCTATTGTTCATGGAGGCGAGAGCGTCCAATATTGTACGAAATAGTTTAAAGGCAAACGACACGGAGCGAACGCCCGCTCGCCCTCATCTCCGTCCGGATGAACCGGATTTTGCTTTTTTCTCTTTGGACTCGGAGGAAGTGAACTGGAGAGCATGCTCTAAAATTAATGTACTCGTAGTTTTCTCTTAATTAAAAAGTCTGCCTTGCCGCTTTGAAATTTGCATTTCACTTGCAGTTTTTGTTACGTGACCGCACCAGATGTACAACATAGTAGCAAAACCCTCACAAGGATACATGAGTTTCTGGATGAACGGGTTTATGATTTCGGTACAAAGCTCACAAACGAGCGGATAAAGCTCGCTTCAAAAAATAAATAAATAAATACAATGAAAAAAATATTTCAACGAACATTGCAGTTTAAAACATATTACAGTTTCATATTTCATAAAACAATAACACGTTCTCGTTTAACAAAACGTTTACTCCACATTAGATTTAAAAAAAAGGAATTGTCAGTGGCGTACCTAGAAATTTGTCTTGGAGGAAACTTGAAGTGTTGTGTTTTTGTCTGTTTCTTTTCCAAGTCTAGCGTCATAACTATGTGTCTACTCAAGAGGCTCTTGAAACGTAGTTAGAGAGAAAACAAATCGCAGATGTCGTTGGACAGACGCATTCCTTATGACAGTTTGAAGCGCATAAGTTATAGTTGTTTGTGAGAAAATGCAATCAAGGGCAAGGGGTAGAATTCAAATCAACGGTTACCATTGGTCGGTGGGTTTTTAAAAATCT
Organism: Dorcus hopei; assembly: GCA_033060865.1. Taxonomy (NCBI): domain Eukaryota; kingdom Metazoa; phylum Arthropoda; class Insecta; order Coleoptera; family Lucanidae; genus Dorcus; species Dorcus hopei. The sequence goes on along the minus strand of CM065423.1, from coordinate 33,801,045 downwards.
ATCTGACAAATCCGAGGGGGTGTTGTTAATTTTTACCTGCGGGATAGGAACGCGGAAAAGAGGCAGATAGCATTGGCGCTTTGACGAGAACGGTCGAGTTGAATTCTAATTTGGCTTAGCAGTTTTTCCTTAGGCGCTTGTAGTCTTTATTCATTTTTGTTAAATCATTTATTTCGGTACGGTTTAAGTACAGTGTGTTAAGAAAGGCAATTAAAACTAAACACGTAGGCGTCGCGACGCGAGTGCTTTAATCAAAGTGAAACAGTGCGGAAGTGAGACGGATTATACGGCTTAGGTAATTGACATTTATTTGTATTCCTTCAGCGCACCTTTGGTGGTAACAATTGCATAGGGATAATTTGATTTGCATTAATTACTGACTAAAGAATGGGCCAAGTTCTTATTGACATTGCATTTAAATAACTTTGAACAAATTATTTCAGCAAGTATTAAAACTCACTAGTGACCTTCATCTTAGAAAAATTGATTGGTCAGTGTTTCTTTAATTGGTAGACAAATTCTGTAATTTAATCAACCAACAGCAATTAACTATTTCCCATATCTACCTGGGCTTTCAATATAGTGTACTTTTAGAAATCATTCTACCCTTGGGGATTCTCTCAGGCAAATTGGAAACCAAACAATTTGAACTACATTCCTAGCCATTTTCCTAACAAAGTTTCTTTCACACCCTGTATATGTGGGGGAGTAAAACCGTGGTCTTTGCCGAGAGATTTGTCGGTTAATTAGAAGCAATTGCGTAGAGACTGCAAAGCCAAAACCACCCATAGTAGAGTGCAAACACAGTCAAACTAATTCTTGCGCTATAAATTAATTAGCTAGGTTAGACGGCGAAAGAGCGACAGACCGAGGGTCCTGAAAAAACAGGCAAGTGGGTAAAGCACAGCCCTCAAAGCAATTAATTAATGCTCTGGTGACGTAGTAAAAGAAGTTCGGCTCACTACACGCACCATATTAATCTGGTTAGCTAGAGATAGGGTTAAACCACCACCTCCCACGGGGGTCCCTGAAAAACAGGTGATTGCTACTGATTTACTTGCAAATTGATCGCTGAAGGCGGCCTTTGTATCACCTACTTCTCTAAACCATCTGATTAATTCACTAATTAACTCCATTAATTAAGTACACTGTGGTCCCACGGAGACACTTTGTGCGTTGGTTTATTAAACAGAACAAGTTTTTGAGTACGAACACGTGTACCAAGACTCGATTTAATTTAAAATTCAATTAATTATTAATCTAAGGGAGGAGCAGAGCTCTCCAACAGATATCTGTGTAGACATTAAACCACCAACGTGGTGCATCGAAAGAAAGTAGATCGCGCCGATATTCGAAAGTGAAATCTGTTAAACGAGTTATACTGTACTTTCTGAAAATCATAATATTTGTTTATTTGTATTGATTTCAAACGCAAGGGTTCTTCGCTCACGATCTCCGATCCCACAGAGATCAGGAGTTTTTCCCATTTTCTTTTCTTTTTTTTTTCAATAAATAATTAATTAAAGTTAATTGTTGCGTTTTATTCAAAGTGTCAAATTCCTTAATTTGTTAGTTAATTTGCTCCATTTTTCACACATTTCTTGTTCTTTCGCGTAATCCAATAAAAAATTCTTTCGAAAATAAAATATTTCCTACTGAAAAAAAGACGAAAACAGACAAAAGCGAAACACGCGCAATCCAAAATGAAACGGGGTACGGTAAGTATAGAGTTTCTCTTAAAAATATCTTTACACGACTCTCTTCTTTTTAGGTTGAAGATGCTTCTTATACAGGATTTCTGAAGCTTGAAGATTCGAATATGTAAATACAGAAGCGTTGCCCCAGAAGATGATTCCGTAAGTTATTCGCGAATTTACAAACGCATAGTTATGCACTTAAGCTGCTTCCAAACTAACAGACTGAACTAGATTCCTTAACGCATAGGTAAACTTGCTTATTTTTCCAGCAGTCTTCTGGATATGGAAATTCCACTTCAGAGTTTGATCGATTTCAATTCCCAGGAATGACGTACGACTTACAGAGGTAAGTATTTTATTATTATATTTAAAAAGTCATATTCGTCTTTAAGGGAAAGCTTTACCATTTCAGTTTTATCAACATTAAGTTTCAAGTTATGGTGATTGAACCATTTTTCCATAATAGTGAAATCTTCCGTAATTTTTTCTGTTAATAGAGTTAATAGATCATTCACGATATTAGGCAAGTCATTTATGTACATTAGGAACAACAGGGGCCCTAAAACTGATCCTTGCGGAATACTTTGATAACTTTCTAAACTTGGATCTAATTTCGAAGCCATTTGTATCTGTAATTTGTACACACTGTTCTCTATTCGTTAGATAAGATTTAATTATATCGTTTGCCTCTGCATTCTAATTTATCAAGTTTGTGTAATAATTTATTATAAGGCCTTCGTCAGGTCCATAAAGATCCATACAACCTTTTCTTTCTCTGAAAGTGCTTCCAGAATGCTGCAAATAGCTACAAATACAGTTGATCTACTTTTGATATATGCATTTTGTACATCTGTATGTTGTATTTTCTTATGAAGTCCATTATTCTGATCGCGAGTATTTTTTCAAATACTTTGACTACAACAGAAATTAAAACATGTTACGGTTGAAAAATTCATTTAAGTTATTCATAATATTTTTCCGAACGCCCTATATTAACGTGGGAATCTAACGCCCAGCCTTGGCCTACGTGCCGATCGTCATATTTCACAATGTTGTGCAATATTGCATGAGATAAGATTATGCATTGTTATTTAGTCATACAGTATATCTCCATTTCACTCTGTTTCCTAGTTAAATCTGTTTTCAATCATAACCACTCCTGTCTGAACTTGTGGTAGAGGAAGAACGCGGCGGTCGCTCGCAGTCAGTCTGTTTTCAAAGCTCCCAACGTACGGCTGTTCGTTTCTTCGTGATTTTTATTTTTGTGCTCCCTGTCACGAGTTTATGTGAAGGAAGACGAAACCGGAATTACTCCGAGATCTGTTGTAATCGTACGTGGAGAGAATTTTAAGCTTGTCAAGCAGCTTTTCCAAGCCTGTCGTCGAGATAAGGAACAGGTATGTCTCGTGGCCATGTTGTGACCGTGACAAAACGTAACGCGTACTTTTCTTCCATTAGGCTTTAAGTTCAAGTCATAGCGTCAAGTGGTCCTTGTAGAGGACAGTTTAGCTTGAGTGCAAGAGAAGGCCGGATTTGGCTTTTCGCAACGATTTGAGCCCCGCAACTCGACTTCCCCGTCTGTGATAGTAGACTCGACCTGCAAGTCGACGCTACTCTTGGCGGCATAACCACAACATCGACTTACTTCGCTAACCACCGTGAGAGGACGCTACGATACTGTTGACAGCTGATTGACATTGACGCTGAATGTTTGGATCTTATTGATTTATTTGTGTTGGCTCACATTACCGCGGTGTAGCTTTTATTTACCGTTCATCTGATAAATAAGTTAGTTTCTTTAATCGCCCGCGCCCTAAGCAATATTTGTGACCGAAAAACAGACCTGTTGGTCGGATTGAATTTAGCGTGTTGCTTATTTAACTACACTTCTAGTTCGTTTTGTTGGGACCCCTTGCTAGGCCGAACTCATATATGTGTAATTTATTTTCTTATTCGACATTTAAATCTTTGAGCGCTTTAAATAAAAGCAAGAGTGCTCAGCTGGTGCTTTTCTTATTTTGTTCAACTTGCCCACCTTTTGCTTTGGGGTTACGTCGAGCCTCCCTTTTCCAAGAGCTTTGCCGAGCGGTGCTGGAGAAACGTCAGTCACTCGCACTAATTTGCTGGGCTCCAGGTAGGTAGCAAGTAGTTAAAAACCTCACTTTTGTTTCCCTTTTTATATACTGGTTTTATAACCGTTACTTTAAGTAGATCTGGAAAGATTCCAGTTGTGAAACATTGGTTTATCAGATGACATAATGGGAAGCTAAGTATATCTGCGCAATTCTTTAATAATTTTATAGGTATTTCGTCAAATCCGACTGATCTTGTATCTTTTAAGTTAATTATTACATTGCGACCTTCTGTAATATTTGTAGCTCTTGTTATGACTGGGAACACTGTTGAAGTCTCTTTTGTATTATTACCGCTGCCTATTTTTACGAAAAATTCACTTATATCTTCTAATGTTTGCTGGATGTTTTGAGACTCGTTTTGCTTTATATTATCTATATCGAAAGTTGAATAATTTTATTTCCCTGTAATACTTTTTTCTAATTTTCAAGTATCTCTTATTTTATTATTTGAATTTCTGATAAAGCTCGAATTGAAAGACTGTTTTGCTTCATTGATGCATTTTTTTATGAACTGTATTGCATATAATAATCTCTCGGAATTCGTCCTTGAACTACTTTTGTTTCAAATCATTATTTAGCCAAAATTTACTCTGCTGATATAGGCTGAGAGATATAAGAAGTCCACGATCGGATTAAGTACTTGTCCCGGGAGGCGGAGCCTCAGTTTTACACGCAGCACTCTCTCACTTTGTTTTACTTGTTTATAAGATAAAAATACCAGGTAAACATATTCTTCGAATTCTTAAGAACAGTGCCAGGAGACTTAATCCGATCGTGGACTTCTTATATCTCTCAGCCTATACTTACTTGATATTCTTATTTTTGGACAGGCTTCATCCATTGCATCTTTGATTATTATTTTTTAAAATGTGTTGGTATTGATGTTTGGGCAGTCATTACACAGAATTTCCTCCCATGGAATGCTTATGTATTAAAGACTTATTGTATTAAAGTATCATGTTCGCAAAAATATTGTCAATTATAGTGGATGAACTATTCGTAATTCGTGTATGTTGCGATATTTTTGGCAATAGATTAAATGTTTGTATGTAATATCCATCAATAATTTTACCTTTGTATCCGCCAAGCTTTGCAAATCTACATTGAAATCTCTGCATAATAACAAAGTGTAATATCTTATTTTATTTGATATTGACAATAATATGACCTCAAGAGCTGTTAAAAATTCGTCATAATTACCACAAGGCGAACGGTAAATGTTTATTATTATTAATTTAAGAGATTTTATTTCTATAGCACTACACTCAATTGATAATTCTTTACTTTTTTGCTTCAGATGTTCCAACTCTGAAAATAGTAAATTCTTGTGAAGGTAAATACATGAACCTCCGTGTCTATTAAGCGTTCTAGTATAACAAGATGCCAATGTGTACTGGTACGTTTGGTTTGAAGTTTGAACCAATATTCCGTGGAAGCAATTATGTCAATTTTGTATTTTAGTTCATATAAGTAAATACATACATATGCCGAACTAACATTACAAAACAAAATTAAGCTGACGTGTTCCACTTATTGCAAAACTGAAATTATATTGATATATTCTAGAACCACATAGCTGGCTCTTGGGGGAGTTTCAGCCCTCCTAGCGGGGTGGGTGCACCACTGGGAATTGTTCTACATTGCAGAAATCAGCGTCGCTGTCGTGCAAAAGAAAGAGACCAAGCGAATGAGGCAAAGTGTTGTCGCATAATTAGGAAGTTTACAATTTAAGAGAAAATTTGCATTCTCAATAGTACTGGGATACGATTCGGGCAAAGGGGTGCAAAAATAAATAGTTTCGCCAGGTCAAGGTTGAAGTGTAGGGGGCTAGCGTTAACCTGGACACTCGTCAGGAAAGGTGTTGCGTCGTGCACCAGTACGACATGAAGGGGGATGATCCCAGGTGATTTTGGTAAATCGAGAAAGAGAAAAAGAAAGCAGGGAAAGAAAGACTAACCAATGGTGACTGTAACTCCATCCTCTGATAGTATTCCCTGTCCATAATACTTTAAAAAAAACAAATCTAACCAACAAAAGGGTGTTTGAAGTAGATACAAGATTAGGTTGTGTACAAGATCAAGAGAAGAATATTCAAATTTCAAACAATAAAAAGCGCAAAGTACTTCCAAAATTAAAATTCCATAAGCACACAACGCATTCCTTCCTAGTTTCTCTGTTTGCAAAAATCACCAACCACTCACTCACTCACTTAGATATGATCAGCACATAATTTCCGAGAAATAAAAAACCATCAAACGAACATACTAACTACTGCAGACATGTTCGTATCGCATTGTATAAATTGTGCTGAAATGTTGGCGGATGGGTGTTCCCGCTTGCCTGTATAGATTCAAACAGCTTAGGCTGTTCGTGACAAGTTTGTTTCAATTCAGATACGATAAGTACGTGTGTGTGTGTGTATGTGTATTTCATTTCAAGCAACGCTGATAAATTTCCAGCCGCATCATATGTTAGGCACGTGTGTTGCACCGACTGTACCAACCAACATGTTAAAACAGCTCAAATGGAATTCTAATCTAAACTCAGAAATGAGACTCATTCTCAATCAGTAAATCGAAACCAGCTACTTATAAATAAAATTTTATAAGTTACTGTAAAATTTCTAATTTTTTGAGGCGTATTAAATATACGCAACCGTTTTAATAATCAACTGCGTTATTTATGTAACATGGATTTACGCTACAATTATTTTACATGAAACTGCATTAATTACATAAATTGCTCAACTTGACTATTGCGTAACTACTATCGTAATTTAGATCTTTGGTGTTGATTATGGTTTGAATAAAAACGAAAGTGCCATGTTATGTTATTTAAATGAATTAAAAAAGCTGAAGTATAGGATATACCATATGTTTCATTTTGAGTTGGAAACGAACGCACGTAGGTGTGTTGCAGTCTCTCATCAACAATCTTAAAATTTGTTTACATAAGACATTACAGTCTTTTCCTTTTGCTTTTCCCCTTTTGTCAATTATGTTTCCGAATTTGTCAAATGACTTTCCAATCCAGTCAAAGTGTAGTAGGCCTGCGGATGACTTTCCAATGCGCAGGCCTACTACACTTTGACCGGATTGGAAAGTCATTTGACAAGTTAGGAAACACATTTGACAAAAGGGGAAAAGCAATAGAAAAAGACTGTAAAACATTCATGTAGATGATTTTTTTAATATTGTTGATACTCTTATGAATTTCTTATTTATACTTACTGTAAATAAATACATTTAGGTTATTTATATTGTAAATATAACAAATTCGCTAAGAAATTGGAAACCAAGATGCGTGAGATGTCATTTTCTCGTCTTGACTACGCAATTCATTTTTTCCACTTTTGCAAGAAAAATTACAAGAAATCTGAAAAGGGAATACAAAGCAAAGCCAATTAGTTCAGATAAGAAACTAATTAATTGCAAAGATAAAACGATAAAGTCACAATGAAAGAAATGAGTTGTAAGACTCAAACCGCAGCCTCTTGCTTTTTCTCCTAACTTTCCATTCTTTCGCCTAGTCAATGATGAATACATAGATTTCTTACTCGTCTCTTTAATGTTTTAATGTTTTTTTTTAATTCACCCGTCGACGAGAAAAAAAAATCTACTCTAAAATTTATAAACTACACAAGTAAGAGGTCTTTGTGAAAAACAAATTACACAAATAATTGAAGACGAACACAATTTTGTGGAATTACGTTTTATCATTTCCAGCTAATATTCGTAGAAATGACTCACTGTAGTAATACAAACAAAACGAGTAAGCAGCAAGTTATAAATTCCAGGAAGCGAATGAAGTCTAACGACTGACAACATGCGAAAAGCCGAGCGAATGATCCAACGACGTCATTAACTTCAAAGAAGCACAGGCAGCGCGAGCGCCTCTAATTCCTCGGAAGGGAAGAAGAACATTTCGGCGAAAGGGCCGATTGATTTTTCGGAAGACTCATCGGGCCCGAGAATTTTCTCGGTAATCGACGCGTTTTCTTTGTTACCCTTCAGCCTAACTACACGGCCGCCGTTTGTGACACAGCTGAGTCGGTTATCGATTTGTTGGCTGCGGTTATTCTGTGAGATTCGTTACTGCAAACAACCACCACCGGGCGCGAACACCCCCCGACGAACGAAAGCAAACGTTTTAATAACAGGCCGCCGCACGTAGGTATTATATTAAAAGCGATGGTGCGTCAGTTTTCGGAGAAAGTAAACGAGAATCACCCGTGTTTGTATTGTAACTTAACCAGAAGCTATTTAGTATGACCTCTATATTGCAGGAAAAAGTATGAAATAGAACCACCACCACCACCACCACCACCATAAATTGATTAAATAGAACTTATTATAATAAAGCAATCCCCTTTGATATCAGTTTCTCCGCCCTCACAATAACTTTTTCTGATGTGTTCTTTTAATGATTAATCGGAATAGCCTCAGGAAACTCAGCTTGGCCCCCCATACCTTTTTTGTTCTTGATATAATTTGGGATTCTCTTAGATTATCTTCACTTCCCATCGAGATTAGAATGTCTCTGATACAAGGGTCATACTGAAAATTATTTAGAGAGTTTTCTTTTCCCAATTATTCAACAATGTTTTCAAACACGCTTCAGTCCTTGAATTGATCTTTTGCATTTCCATTTCTAGGCGTTTTCTTTACTTTTAATTTGAGGGAATAAGAAATTACCAGGTGTGGTTTTAAACTGGATGATTCATCAACTTAATGTTTGCTGTCGTCAAAAACTGTTTTTCGGTGCAGTTTACTCTGATCCATTGGGAGGCGCACACTCAGGTGAAGGGCAACGCGCTGAAGCGCGCCGAAAAATTTGCTTTGGATGTAGTCTTATCTAGGACATTTTGGGGAATCGAAGAGAAATTAGGAATCCATAAGACTATGGCTACCCTTATTGAATTTATTGTTGTTTTAAGTAGTTCCTTATAAAATCAATTGATTCTAAGTAATGTTGCATTTTCCGCGTTTTGTGCATTGTAAGATAAAGTAAAAAATGAGAAATGAGGAATACGACTTGTGTTAGAAGACTAATGACTAATTGACTAGATTGTAGACACTCTCTGGTGCGACCTACCACGAAGTCGATGGGAAACGCTACACACTAAATCAAGACTTGCTGTTGTAGCTACAATTGAAACGTCTGACGCTGGGCACTCTTGATCTTTCCACTCTCGTTAGTTTGACTTCCAGCTAATCCCGTTCCTAAGAATGAATTTGCATTTGGTCGCATGTAACAATATCAGAAATTGCGTTATATCGATTTTGGACAAACTAGAGCATTTTTGGGCACAGTTTAGAGGATACGTCAACAGCCAGACGATTACACGAAGTCCATCGACGGTCAAGAGTAGAGGAGATCCATCAACAACCAGAAGATTAGAAACTAAGTCCGAAGTTATTCAAAACATAGAATATTACGACACGAAGAATTCAATGGGGATGTTTCAACCTATTTACCTCAGCTGCTACCTACCAACTCGACTTACTCTGAAATTTCCTTTTATATCAAGAGTATTCAGAATAATAAAGCAAAATAAGGTTTACGTGACGGAAGACAAGGACACTTTCATACGAGATGAAAATCTTGAAAAAAAATTTACTGAATATTTTAACGCGCAGAGAATCTTTTAAATTGAAAAGTGTTAGTAAAGATGGAAACTATTCACGTTACTTCTATCTACACAGATTCATTGGGAGATGCACTACATGCGAAATAAATATAATATTGGTAGCTTTTGAGAACCTCAAATTGGATACCTTTTAATCGTTTAGGAATGAAGTGGTCTTTTTCACTTTTCTTCTGAGAAGTTAAAATGACATGAAACGATCTTCTATGATAACATACTTTAAGGCTACACACTCAGGGTATTAATACCTTTTTTTTTTCTTCTTCTACTTGAGGCAACTATTTTCGAAATAAATATAATATTGGTAGCTTTTGAGAACCTCAAACTTCACACCTTTTAATCGTTTAGAAATGAAGTGGTCTTTTTCCATTTCACATTGAGAAGTTTATAATGACATGAAATGATCTTCTATGAATAAACAAACGTTAAGTGCTACACACTCAGGGTAGGTATTAATACCTTTTTTTCTTCAAAAATGTTCATCAACAGTAGTGTTGGCCTCTGTTAGTTGCCATGTTTTAATTTGATTTCTTTATCTAACAGCTTTCCTGGGGGTGATTTGCAATTTTTGAGACGCCCTACTGTTCAAGACGTTGACTCTTTAGGAATTTTTTCTTTCATAACTGAAATACTGAAAGATTACTAAGGAAAGTTCATAGATTTTTACACGCAATATCGAAAACATGTGCCAGGATTGTTTTTGGGAGAGGAAATGGTGTTAAAAGTGTTAAGAAGAAGCTATTTCTACGAAGACAATGTTGAATAAAAACGAAACTCTGGATATTGTTGAACAGACCGTGGATATGTATGGATATATTTGAATCTTTTAAGTTTGCGTGCATGTCATTGTTTGTCTTAGTAACAACATATCGCTGCCTTAGAGTTATAAGGTTCTACGTTATACAGCGTGATTCATAATAGGTGTCCGACCCGTTAGGAGTGTATTTACTACGGTTACGCAAGTATAAAATTACAAGAAATAAATTTATCAGAAGTATTTAAAAAATTTTACGATTTTGAATCCCAAATTGAAACCGTTAGAGCAGTGATGCGCCCTAGAGGGGAAATGACCCCCCCACTACGCTAAACAAGTATCCACGGGGTAGTCGGCGCACTTTAGGCGGAGTCTGCTTCGTTCCACAAAATATGAAATTGTAGACGGCCTAGACGTTTGGCTGCTGTTCATATCGAATTAAGTCGAAAATTATTATAAATATTGTTTAAAAAAGGTTTGTTTTTCAATTTTAAATGGTCTAGAACTTGTACGACACTGTTAAATGCTAATAAACCAACATGAACTAACTCGCTCGGCGCTCTCTGTTTTTGATTTCGTTGATACGACTGAGTCAGTTATGTGCCAGCACTTGTTTGTCTGAAACATCGGAATCGTCGCAAATAATTAAGGGTGGGGGTCGAGCTTTCGGCGAGCTTGTGCCCATCACTGCGTTAGAGTATCACTGACAACTATTTTTAGAATGTGATAGGTACGATGTTTATAAATACCAATATGAATAGCTTGTTGTCGCCGCTGCTTTGTCTGCGTTCCCAAACACGTGTCTGCAATAACTGAATTGCCCGTCATAAATCTCTCGGAAAAGTTGTAAACACAGGCGTTTTAGATTTAGAATTTTATTCAAGGGTAAATGATTTTGTCATTCCAGTGCCAACAAACCTATTCACATGTGCATCTTCAATTAATTTTATCTTAAAAACTATGCATCTAAGACCCCCTATTCATACAAACTTTTTGCATTATTTGTTCATGTACTGCGTGGGGTTAACGGGTCGGATACATATTATGAATCACGCTGTATATCACTCATATGTAACATAACACCTTATATCTCCAAGGTAGCGATATTGTGCAGAATATCTTGCAAGCTCACCGTGAAAACAACTAAGAATAATTCCAGTTCGGTGCGGAAAAATGAGATCTTCGTGTGAAGGTAAAATAAAAGCGAATAGAATTAAAAATAAGAGCCGGAAATAATTTGAAAACATTCATAATTTGGTGATGATTGAAAGTGCACCAGAAAAAAAAAGACATGGAAAAATTAGACAATAAACAAAAGACTAAAAGACTAAAAGCTAAAGGAAAAATTAATTCAACTAGAAAATCACTAAAGTGATTTCAGGAACATTTGAAATCAAGGAAGGAGTAAGGCAAGGGGATCCACTAGCAGCGGCACTTTTTAATGTAGTGCTAGAAAAAGCCATAAGGGACGCACATATTAATAGAACAGAAATTATATACCACACAAAACATCAGTGTTTAGTTGTAATCCTAGCAATAAGTCAAGATGAATTAATAAGGGTAACCAAAAGTTTGGAAGAAAAGGCAGCAAAAGTGAGAATGGTTATAAACGAGAGCAAAACAAAATATATGGAATCGTCGGATAAAGAATTTCGAAAAGATAGTTGCCTGACGATAAACACTGATGGGGGAAAAATATACAAAATCGAAGAAGTGAATAAGTTTAACTATTTGGGGACGACATTTACAAGGAAACCAAGTGTAGAAGCAGAAATAAAAGCGAGAATAATGATAGGAAATTGGTGTGTGGAAACGCTAAATAAAGTATTAAGGAATAAAAACATCTCGAATGGGCCAAAATTAAGGCTGTACAGGACAGTCATAAGACCGACAGTATTGTATGCATGTGAAGCATGGACATTAAATAGAGGCGAAATAGCAAGTTTGGAGACATGGGAAAGAAAGGTACTTAGGAAGATATTTGGAGGAAAAAAAGTAGGTGATAAATGGATGAGGAGAAGAAATAAAGAACTGAAGGACCTATACAAAGAAGCAGGAATAACAGAGATGGCAAGAACACAAAGATTGCGATGGATTGGGCATGTGGAAAGGATGGGAGAAGCACACTAATATTAGCAAGCGCAATCGGAGGGACAAGAAGAAGAGGTAGACCGAAAACAAGATGGCTAAGGAAAGTGGAGAATGATATTAAACAGTTTAGAATTAGCAGATGGAAGGAAAAAGCGAAGAACAGGAAATTATGGAGGGACTTAACTAACCAAGCCATGGGCCTCTCATCCGACAACAAGTAATTGAAAATCAAAAGACTAACAGAATTCAAAAAAGAAACTGTAAATAAAAAGACAATTCGTAAAAAGCAACTGAAAAACTGTTACGATGTAAATCGAAATAAGGAACTTAGCCAGATTAAATATTACATTTATTAAAAATAAAAGACTAGAACTTACATGGTTTGTACTACACTAGGAGGACGTTTTAGAAATGAAATTACTAAGTATTTATAGGGTTCTGTTTAGAAAGCTCGAGTAGGAGAGCTTATGCAATCTGTGGATGATTCATCGTGTAGCTGGAATTTTCGGTGACCCATGCTAGCGATTCCTTTGGGGGTTAAACCGCCTTACGTAGGTAATTTGTTTATATTAACTCGTTTCCTTGGATTTTGCCAAGCATAGGCGGACTCTTTGATAGCAGCTGCGCTATTCGAAGTCACGCGTTGGCAATTTCCTCGTTATAATACGAAGAATAAAATGAAATAATTGAAAATCAAAAGATTCACAAAAAAAAAGTGTGAAGCAAAGTTTTAATTTGGACGATTGAAACTGTTTTTACTTTCTGTAACAAATTTTGAAGTGCACAAGTACAATGGACAAATGTTAACTAAAATGTAAACTAAATGCAAACCAAAACAATCCAATACGATTTCTTGGTTTAATAAAACCAGAAGCGAAAAACAGGCTAAATTTAATCAATGGAAGCAACGAAAGCAATCCTCTAAACCTTTTTGCAGTTTTCTGTGATACACCAAAAGCAGCTAGACTGACAAGTTTGGATCATCAGAACCACCGAAGTGATTCGTACTTCACACCGACAAAAATGAAAACCCAAGTTAAGTCAACAACTTTTTGAATGTCAACTTTTTGTGCGTTATTTGTAGCTGTCTATATTACACACATCAACCCAGCAATGTAACATGCGTCGAAGACTTGTCAACAAATTAATGACGTACTTGCAAACTGAAAAAATATTTTCAAGTGTATGTAAGCATCACGTTTCATCATGGAGCCGTTTTATCCGTAGGTACTTTTACGGTGATATTTACTGTAGCAATGGAAAAAGATGTGGCCTTGTAGATTTAAAAAGACAGATTTCTCTTGCTAATTAAATGAAAGCGAAAGAAAAAACTATAAAAGCTTCGACTGAGGAGTTTTAATACAAATTTGAAAGAAGTTTGAGATGCTGACTGGAATTAAAAGCCGTAAAAGTAGTGGAATGAAAGACTGTGCCTTAGTCTTTCTATTACCCAGCGAAACATTCTTTACATACACGACTTAACCCTTACCGAGCTTTTTGGAATGGCACAAAACTGATTTGATCCAATAACTCTAACACTTACTCCATCTTTAGAGTAAAGCGATTACTTGCTTCACCGCCCTTTTGCTTTGAAGAAAAAAAAAACCGAGTGAATTTAAACCAAAAAAAGAAACTCTCCGGCGAACAATAGACCTAAAGCATTAAAAGAGCATAACAATAAAAATGCCATCGAGGACGGCGCGCGGCGGGTAGCGGACAGATGTCAAAGTAATTTTGTGCATTAACGGTGAAACACGTTTTCCTTGGAGCGCGGTTCTTTTTCATTTTATTAAACGGCCGAGCGAAATTACTAAATTTAATACTCCATTACGGTGCAATGCAATAAAGGGAAGAAAACGAGCAAACTCAGTCGACTGCACGCGAGGGCCACCATTTGAGCGCAGACCCTTTTTGTTTCGCTGACCAACGGCGTTTATAACGTAATCATAAGCGTAATAACCGTCTCTTGTAATTAATTAATAATTATGTTCTCGGCCTTTGTGCGTGGAATAATAAATGCCTCTGATACCTAATTGCTAGCAGCGGCGAACACTTTCATTAAATTATTACAATACAAAATATGTGTACAATAATAATAATAAAAAATTCCAAATTGAGATTAAGGTTGCCGTTATTATAACTTTCACAACCGAAACGCCATGTGGCTTGTATGGGGCTTAGAACAGTAATTGTTTCGATAGACTCGGCGCTTCTTATACTTTGGGGAATTTGACGCTCGTAAACTGAAGCGACGGAATGAATGAATATTTGAGAGCCCGAAGTATTGTGTTAATTGTCTGGATTCAATTACCGCGGTCTATGAACTTAACTAAGTAGAGACAGGCGCGTCAGCTTCACATATTGTGCGCTAAGTTTGTCGCATTTGTAGCCAGATCTCATTAATATGGAGCGCCGGTGTATGGTAATGGTTACCATGAGAGTATTTTACTGTTAATTTGCATTGTTGTGCGTGGTATAGTCGAAGCAGCTGACAGGAATTACGTAATACTTGTTCACAGCTGCAAGCCAACGACAAATAATCGAACGCCCGCACTGTTTACGGGAAAAAGAAAAGAAAGAGTTACTACGGACGTTTCTTAAATAAATAACACAAGAAGTGCCTCTTTCGGAAGTGAAATGAGACAAAGCGTAAAAGTTTAATGCTAGTTTGAGATGCACTGCAGATCACTTTGAACAAAGAATCGAATACTTGCAATTTTTAGCGTGGAACGAGAGTGTCTTTAAAATGAATAACAAAAAGAAAAACATTGCCGTTTTACTCTTTGGGCCAAAACGAGACAAAAACTGTTTTATCAAGAATTCCGACATGATGAATAATAAATATGGTGAAATCATGCTTGAAACTACTAGTCGTATTTAAACAATTTCGTTTTGACTGTAGATTAAAAGCATTTTTCTGTTCCTTTTTCTACCTAATCGTTTGCCCCTAAAACATCCCCTGCCATTAAATTATCTCCCTCGTGCTTAACCATTTGTAAAACACACTTTTCTACTATGTGTTTCCAGGTCAGATGCTCGCCATTTGAACAGGGTTTATGCCGGAACTTAAATTAGTAACTGGGTAACAAATTCTGTGCATCGATACAAAATTTCTCATCCCCCCGTTTCATCAGCCAGAAAATTCGCGAATCCAGAGATACTCTAAAACACTTCAAGCGTGCTTAACCAAAGCTTATTCCGGAATAATACCCCTAACCTTTACGAATAAATAGAGCAACATGACACTCATTAGCTAGCCATACCCCAGCATTCGTTCATGCCATTCTTTCTTTCGACAATCTTTCCCTTCAAGAAACTGAAACGAAACAAATCCTGTTCTAACCCACTAACACAAACTGAATCTTGGAAATAGTGGAAGTATAAGCAAGTCTACACGAAACTAAGTATTTATCGTGTCGGTCAGGAACGTCGGAAGGAAGTAAAGAATGTTGGCTAGTCATCTCATACTTCACTAACACACGTTCTTTCCTTCACGATTGCATTTTCCGGCGGGAATGAATGCTCGTGTATGGGTAGCTATTCTCTATGAAGCAGCGGCAGCAGCAACGGCAATAACAAATCTGAAAAAATTCTTCAGCAACGAAGCGTCATAGCAAAAAGCAAAATGGTAACATAGTTCAAATCGGAAATTCTAGTGAAGACCTGTTTTCAATTTCTTCTTTTGATTTTTTTTTCGCCCAATTTAACCCCCTGGTGTTTTCTTCTCTCTTGACCGCAATTAAAAGATAGGTGTGAAACACAAAGGCATTGAAGTCGAGAACGAACCAGAGACCTTTAGGACGAATAAACATGTAATACTTCGTCATAAAAACAAAATCATTAAGCAAATTCAAAAACTGCTTCAACTGCTTTGATTTAAGAGCAACATTCGATATACCTACAAAGGGTACGAATTAGATTAACGATGGAATAAAATAAATCACCAAAATGCATACAGGAGACAAAAAAACAATTACAAAGCAATGAGCAGTTACAAAGCAATGAGCAGTTCCAAAGCAACGAGCAGTTATAGAAAATAGAAGAAATTGGAGGAACAAACGGAAGACTAACGTGTAATAAGAAGGGGGTACTTTTATAAGTACTTTCTTTATCATTTTACTTTTTCTAACAACGATAATTGTTGATATAGTCTTTGTTATGGGTTTAAGTTTCAGCTCAAATTTAAACTGGCATTGTACAAATGAGCCTAAAGGTGAAGACATATTATTATCACGTCATGTGAATTCACATGATTTCACGTGAAGACACGTGAATCGTAAATTTGATGAGACCCGCTTTTCCATAAACAAGGTATTTATAGTAGACACATTATTGTCACTTCACGCATTCACAACATGTGATGTTGTTACGTGCCGGCACACGACTTGATTTTCTGTTTTCGTGTCATGTGATGGCGTGAAATATCTAGAATTTTAAAAAATAGAAAAAAATTTAGTTGCAAAAGTGTGAGAGCACAAGGTATTGCAATACAATAAAAGGTCATCAAATTATCTTCTTTAATAAGATTATGAAGAAATTCAAATTTATCTTTTTTCATACGTAAGCACCTACTGAAACGATCACCTTGTAATAACTCTTGCCCTGCTCTTTTCTGTTCAAATTAATTTCATTTCCAAGGTTTGTTTTCCGACATTAAAAGCAAAGCACAGGCTTTTTCAAAATCTTCTTCAAATCCTGAATAGGGGGATGAACAATTATAGTTTATTTTCAACATTTTTTTAACAGATACTTTTTACTCTGACTTCTTAATTGCATAGGTAATAATAAGTTTTGATAAATAAAGAAATTACGAGAATTCACGTGACGTGACAGCAGTGTGATTCTATAGTTAATATTATGCAATTCACGTGTGGCGTGATATCACGTGAATTCACGTGATGTGATAATAGCTCTGTTCCAACCACGCTTTCTGACCGTTTAAGAAACCATCATAATCAGTTGCCCACCGAAATAATGATCGATGTTGACAACTTTGTCGAGTGTAAAACTTTGATGAGTGCATGCTTGTGACGGTTTCGAAACGGTCACAAAGCGTGGTTGGAACAAACCTAATAATAGCTGCGTTCCTTTTGCCACAGATCTTACCTCAGATCACATGAACGTCATTTACGTTTACGCGGACAAGTAAGTTTGAAGAATGGATATTTCAACCAGTGACTAATGGGAGTGCTCGAGTGGCAAGGTGGGAGGTGGAAATCCTAATTCAAACTTACTTGTTCGTGCTAACGGAAATGACGTTTATTTGATCTGAGGTAAGATTTGTGGTAAAAGGGAAGCACCTAATGTGTTTAATGTGCTTTAGGAGAGAGAAAAAGTTTAAGTCAAGAGATGGTTGTTCAATGTCTGCCTCATTCGTTTGTTACATTTGGATTTAACAGCGATTCTAATCACCAAGCGTTTGTTTATTTTCCCTTTCGTAAGAATTTAATTTCGTTCACCTAACAAGAAGAAGAAGACGTAAAGTTTCTATTGATGTCGAAAGATGGCGTTACTGTAAATCTGTTTCACAATTTACACTTCAAACTATTAAGCTTCCTTTCTTCTTTTTTCAAAAATTAAGTTTTGTGGATAAACAAAAAAAACATAAAAAGAGCTTCAACTATTGATTAAAATATTTCATAAGAATTGACTTAACAAGAAGCAAACGCAAAGCTTCCGTTGATGCCGAAAGATGGCGTTACTCTAAGTCTGTTTGGCTATTTACGCTTTTCAGATTATTGCGTTTTCTTTCTTTTTCTACAAAAACTAAATCTTGTGGATTTTTCTAACGTATTTTTATTGAAATATATAGGTTTTCATTACGAAAATATTAGCAATAAATTGAGCAATTGAGAAAAAAACGAAATCCAAATTATTGGCAGTAATTAATGCGCGGTATCTAATTATTATATAAATAACTTTTTAAAGAAACTATTTGCGATGACAATTTTCACGTGATCGGATAACAAATGATCAAATATATCAAAAGGTGCCACCAGTAAGTCTTGGCTGATCGATTTTATTGATTATTGATCGATTCAAAATAGTTAACGTCACGCACTTAAAAGACGCCAAATGCAATAGCACATAACTTTTTGTACAAATGTTGCACAAACAAAAATCTGGCATAATACGAAAGAGAACATTCAAGTCTATTGATTTATATGTTTTGGCCGATCGAGTTTATTGACTAATTATCGATTGAAAACGGGCTCTCCGGCACTTCAAGACACCGTCAACTATAAATGCACATAACTTTTTATGCAAATGTTACACAAACGAATTTCTTGCAAAATATGAAAGAGAAAATTCAAATCTATCGATTTAGTGGCTATTTCTGAGTTTTGGCCAACCGATTTTATTGATTCATTATCTCTTTCGTCTTCCTTCGAGTAGCATCTTTGATTTAATTTTTCTTTCCTTGTTAAACACGTACAGTATGGACCGTCAGTGATTACTTTTTCGGAAGGAATTTTCCCACGTTCGATTTACAATAAGAGGTGTAAGAGGCTCTAAATTAATATTAAAAATTAATTATATTAGATATTAGCACAAATTAAATGCCATTCCATAATCGGAATATACATATTTGAAATGAGGAAATACGCAATAATAAAATTATAAAGCTATTTAAAGTTGTTTTCGCTTGATAACTCGTGCTTTCATAATATTTTTTAATCATAGCTCTTAAACGACGTAATCGATCATGTGTAATTAAAAGCTGTCTTACTTTTATTTTATTTTTAATTGTGACTCCATCTATTTAGTTTGAAAATCAGGTCAAAAGATCAAAGCTCCGATAGTATAAGTCGTCATTAATCATGAATACAATTCACCTGACAAATTATAATCTTCACATTTTTACACTTTACCGTTATAAATAAATTAAAAAGAAATGAAAGTTCCTCGTTGCATTTTCCACTAGCCTGACGAAGGAACGATTTTCTCGAGCTCATTCGAATTAGGTACATCTTTAAGGTCCAGTTGTATAATGCCAGTTTAAATTTAAGCTGAAGCTTAAATCCATAACTACGTTTATTTAAACAATTGTTGTTAAGGGTTTAAGCTTTTGTTTAGACTGTTTAAAACTGAAATTGTAGTTACAACTGCGTCTAAATGAAATTTTCATTTTGGTTCAGCTTAATCGTTTTCAAACTAAAAAAGCTATCGCCAAAAACTACTAAACCGTATTGTATGACGTAATAAAATCTCGGATAAATTTTAGAAAGCAAGCAAAAGGTCCAATACTATTCCACAATTCGAGTTTCGTACGAGCAGAAGTACAGACGCTAAGAAACATGTCAAGGTATTTCTTTGGATTTTTTTTATAGTACATAGTAGAGTATGAATGAAGAATGGAACTAAAGCTAAAAACTAAAAAGATTTAGGGAGCTACTTACTGGACATTGCAGTCTTAACAATCACTTCTAAAATCTGGGTCTTGTAGCTGATGGAAGTAGAAGAAAAAGGGGAGAAAAATTCCCCAATTTACTCTACTTTTGGGGAGAAGGAACAGACAAAATAAATTATAAATCTATACTCCCAGAGCAAGATCCTAGACTATTTCAAAAGGATAAAGGGTCCAGCAAGTAGAAAAAGCTCGGGAGTACGGCAACAGTGGCCTAAGTGTTCATGAGCTCCAGTGCAAATCATTCTATGGGGCCGCCATCTACTAAGAGAAATAATTTCAGTGACCATCTTACGTTCTACTCGAATTCAAACTTTGCCAATTAAAAAATGCACGTTAACTTTAAAAGAACACAAAAATACAGATTTACTAGAAGAGATACATAATTATTACAGAAAGAGTACAGCAGAGCAAATTAGTGCACATTCATAAAGCGTGAAGACCATTAATTACTTACTTTCAACACCAACATAAATGCATCTGCAATGTGATTCTCATTCACAAATTGGCTGATTTTATACTACCACTACGTATTAAAAGGATTAACAATAAATAAACTCCTAACCAAGTACGTTGCCAGCTTCTTTAAAAAAAGCTGACTGAATTGAATTTACAACTATCCGATAAATTATATTTACGAATTTTTTGGTAACTTTGTGCAGTTATCTAACATTTAAAAAAGGCAAATTACACCATCAGGTCAAAAATCTAATTCGGGCAATATGCGAAAAAGAATAAGCTTCCACATTCTTTCCTACTACATTACATAAATTCATAGCATAAACTACTTTCTTTTATGAGTGAGATATGGCTCCCCCTCGTATGAAAATAAAAAATAATAAAAGATAAAAAAGAAAATTATATTCTTCCTAAAATATGGTCTTCAAGGGAAACCAATGACGGTCAACCTCCTAAATTTCGTCGAAGTTCGGCCGAGACTTTGAGTTGGTGGTAAAAGAATCTCCATTCTCCACACATCGCACTTTTAATAATTTATGGCGCGCAGTATATATTTTGAGATTATCCGAAAGTTGTCCGATAAATACGGGAAGCTCGGCGCGCGGCGCTCCGGAACTTTAAAGATAATTTCTTTTAAAACAAATTGCTATCCGAGGATTAATACATCACAACACAGTTATTCGGGTATTCCCCGAGGTGCGTCTCTAATGTCGAAGTTAAATTATTCATAGACGGACAGATAGAGAGGGCGCTCGTTCCGTCGAAGCGGCTTTATTATCGCGGCTTGTCAGGAAAGAAATTCAATTTCGCGCGTTTAACTATAAATTCGGGCTCCTCGGAGCCAGTGTATGAATTTCAGCGGAATTGTAACTTACGTGCGGGCTTATTGGAGATGACGGCACTGTATTTTACGTGCGCGGTTTGAATTTGGCAATCTGGGCGGACGGCAGGCAATATCTGTTTTAAACGTATGCCGCTGCTGGCTGGCGCATTTGAATTATTTTTATTGCCATTCCGGCAGAGCCGAAGTAATATACGGCCCGAGATAAGTTGCAACTAAGCGGTATGTAGAATCGATTTTTGTGTGCGGGGAAAGAAGGGGATATCAAAACGCCGAGATCGACTCGTAATGCATTGAATGGAATTTGAAAATGTATTATTATTACCTCACTCACTCGAGGAACGAACGTTCTTTGATACAGTCTCCGGGTTTTCACCGAAAATAAAAAGGAAACGTTCCATCTTCTTTTATATTCTCAATAAAAAAATATTATTTTACGTAGTTTTCTTTTTAATTGTGAATTATAATCTCTAAGTTTCACCATAAAAAAAGTATTCAAATGCTTCATCTTGAAAAGTCTCTAAAGAAAAACATTATTATTATATGCATTTATACAAATGTTTATAGTCTTCGAAGAAAATAGGATAGTTGTTTGAGTGCCACTGGAATTTTTCAAATTTACCGCGCGGCGATGCGAATCAGAACCAATCAAACTCTTTCAGTGGATGACGACCATACACAGTGTTGCCAGACGTTGATCTTTATCGCACACATACGACAATTTGAGGTCTTATGCGATTAAAGATATAATCATTTATTATCGTACGCACTTTGTAACCTGTGATTCAAAAAGTTTAATCGAGATGAGCTATGGTAAATAAAGATTAAAAATAGATATAACGGGCATGCCTGAGATACCAAATGTCGGTGACGTTTCTTCGTTAAAAATTACATGTCAGTTCTGTCAGATTTAAATTTTGATTATTTTCACTTTCATTGAAACTTGGGAAAAGGCACGAACAAAACAAGAATGGCTATATAGATATGCTCTTACATTTTCAACGCAAAATGAAACATGTGGTATCTACACTTATCAACGCGAAGTACGATTAAAACGGCGATTGAAAACTATTCGAAAGATCTTAGATATTAATGTAAAGTTGATTGTGGAAATTAATTATTTTAATTTAACTGAAATGATGTTTTTGAACGTAACTTTGGATTTTATTCAATAAACTTTGGATTTTATTCAATAACTCAAACCGTAGTGTTTACCGAATTATAAGAAATATGTAGACCTGCAGATTACATCAAGCAGTGGTGATGTTAGAAGATTCAGTAAAAACTAAGGAAATTAAATAATATCACATCATACATTCTCGCGAATTGAATCCTACTGGTGGAGGGCATCGTTTAAAACGCTTTAAATCAAGTGACCTAATAACAAGGTTTAATTAACAATATGTTCCATGCTATTGTTAAACTAACTGTGCGACGTAGATATAGTTGAAAACAGAGTAGCTTTTTATAAATCATTTTATAATTTATAGTCACAATTATTTCTTGTAAATACAGAGAAAAAAGAATGGCGTAATAACGTGTGTTTTGAAACAAAACAGGAATGTCCATAATTACAGTTGTCTCAACACTTTTTGATAAATGCTTATTCAAAAAAGTTTCCATTGTTGGGTTTTTCCCTCAAACTTTTACTATATCTACACGTAATCGTTTTAAAGTAATATAACATACAGGTATGTAAAAAAGATGGAGGAAGCCTTTGGCGTTTTCCCTACTTAGAACCTAATGCTATATCCTTTTCGCACTTCACAAATTTCATTTTTATCTTCAATTACTTGCGCTATAATTTCCGCTATGCATTATGATGCGAAATACTTTTACGATCGCTTCGCGTCAATATTTGTCATGTAAATAAATTTTTATTGTCAGTTTTCGGAAAAAAATCATTTTGCGAGTCTCTTGTGGTGAAATTCCATCCTGGAAGTAGAAACACGCAAGAATTAAACCCATAAGTATTTAAATGTGAGTCTTCGATCTTAAAATAAAAAGTGAAATTACTAAAATAAAACTATGATTTTATAAATATGAGCTTCGGTCTGTTTATTTTGGGACTTGCTTTCTTGGTTTGACAACGCCATATTTTACATAAGCAATGTAGTTTTGGCTTCATAGAAAATTTTGCTCTGTTCTTGTTTGTTTCAGCATGACTGAAAATCTTCAGTCATGTTAAAACCAGGAAAACAGCCAAAACTACATTGTTTATATTTACAGTTGTTTATGTGAAGTATGACTTGCTTTCTTGGTTTGACAATGCCATACTTCACATAAACAATATAGTTTTGGTTTCATAGAAAATTTTGCTCTGTTCTTGTTTGTTTTCCTGGTTTTAACATGACTGAAAATTTTCAGTCATGCTGAAACAAACAAGAACAGAGCAAAATTTTATATGAAGCCAAAACTATATTGTTTATGTGAAATATGGCATTGTCAAACCAAGAAAGCAAGTCCCAAAGTAAACAGACCGAAGGCAATAAATACACTAATGAACTAAAAGATATAAATAAGCGATGACAGCCGTCATCCGAGTGAACGATGGCTGTAATCGCGAATTTTTCAGAATCTTGTCAATATTTAGACAATGAACTGTCACGGTCTGTAAACTATAACGGTTGCCTCATCCGTCCTGTAACCAACAGCAACACAACGTCACCGATAGACCTTCCTCGCCATTTCCATGGTTACTAAAGTTAAAGTTATAAGTTGCCGTAAATTTCAGTCAGTGATAATAATAAATACGGTAAAATGTCACCCACGATCAGATGGGCAATTTAAATATATTCACGGCCCTTTTTTATACGAATAATCGATGTTAGATTGATTTTTGCATTATTGTCACATCAATATTAACGATGTACGATGAAAATCTTTTTGTGTTTACTATTAGTACAAGTTCAGATTGCACACCGGATTCCAGGAATTTTCTCTAACTGTCAGAACATTTGTATCAAACGAATTTTTAAACCATATTACTATTTATTTTTTATTAATGAGAGTAAAGACTAGTCTACAATTGTCCGGGACTGAGAACGTAAACAGTAAAGATAACGATAAAATATTGTCAATTATGACTTAGTTGCATCAAACATTTATACTCAACTTAACTTTATGCGTCACTTTAGACTTAAAATATGACTTACACAATGTTGGGTAATCTCAAATTTAAGCTCAACTTAAGAGTTTGGTGCAACTGACCATTCAAATGCTTCACCTTCAACAGATATGATTTTTAGTGTCATTTTCCTTTTGACAACTGGTCAAAACTGCATTTAACTTCAACAAGCAGGCTTTGACTGGTCTATAGCTGACGTCACAAACTGCCGACATAAGGTAACCGTTATAGTTTACGGACCGTGATGAACTGTCACATTTTTTCGAGTCGTCATAGCATAGATGATTTTTAATGTTATTACAAAGTGTCATTGTCAATCTGTTAAATTTTTATTTGAAATGCCAAGGCATCTAAATCTAAATTAGAATAAGGATGATCGTTTACGTTGATTTAAATGCATTGCGTCTCCAAAATTAAAAAGAAAGTATGTAGATTGAACACACTAGCGTCTGGGATTTGGATGTTCAAAAATATTCATTTGGAGGAAAAGATGCTGCTTCTGTATTAAGGCCGTTTTAGACTAGCCTGTTTCTTGTACAACATTTTGGTTCAATTTCTACAATGAAAATTTAGAACAAATTTCTACGCTGTAGATTCAATTTGCAGATAGAACATGTTCTCCTTTTAGCTTTTAATCCAATTTAAATTTTGCCACAATTTACTGCACGAGTTAAATTGTTTAAGAAATTGAACCAAATCTTGTACAAGAAATAGGCTACTCTGAAACAGCCTTTTACATTACACAATTTATTGTACAAGAAAATGTACAATTTTTGATACAATCTAAATTGTGTAGTTTCAAAAAGAAAATTGCGTGAAATATTGTTTGCTTTAAAATTGTGTCAATCTGTTTTATTTTTCACAAAATTTCGTCTTCATTTGTAACCACGTTGCTTGCTATTTCTTTCTAGACTCTCTTTGCTTGTTTCTACTGTTTAGACCTCTTTGCAACAACTTTTTTACTAAACATGAACAATAATGTTTTTAAAATAAAAGGCAACATGTGGATATAACCAAACTTCTGTCAAATTACAATTAACTGAACAAAATCACTCACCATTTCTTGTGCTAGAATGAGAGTGCGAATATCAAACAAGAAATTTTGGGACTACTCAAGATGCTATCTAATTTAGTTTCGTTTCAAAAATTGGACATTTTTCTGTACAATAAATTGTGTAATGTAAAATGGCCGTTAGGTAACTATCATTTGACAGATGTCAGACCTGAGAATCAAAATTTCCTGGCTCAATTAAAACTAACAGTGTAGCCAGAAGGAAGTCATTTCTTATCTAACTATATTAAAAAAAAATTAGAGAAGAGTTCGCACTTCATTACCTGTTTAGAAAGAGATGATTTTTGGAACAAAATTGTTTTCTTACCCGTTCAATGGTATAATTCGAAATATAAGAAACAAGAAACGAAAATTTGAAGAAAGTTGTTAATAAAAGATTGCAATTTTTTGGCCGCACTTGTACAAACTACAAAGTATTTTTTAATTAGAATTTCATATTTTGCGAATATAAAAGGCAACTTTAATCATTAAGCAATTTCAAAAGGACCTATACCACAGCATGCCTCGTCATAACATATTTTTAAGCGTTACAAATACATTAAAGTATGTAACTATAACGAGTTTTCGCCTGACAAAACGAAAACTGTAAGGACCAGACTTCAAAGTGAGGGGGTCCGTTTTTGTGTCACGGCTCCGGGCGCAATAATAACAACAAACGGATCCAAAGGAATAAAAAATGTTTCGTTCACGCTAAATTATTAATATAAGCGTCTAGAACAATGCTCGAAATAAGGGCCATAGTAAACTCCTCACGCGTGCTCCCCATTAGCCCCAGGACAAGTGTTATCCTCGTACAAAGTCTACCGCTTGCTTCACCGCAAAGAACTTCCCCTACGAATGCTTACAAACGATTACGCATACGCATTAAATTGTCACAGCACCATCTCAGGAACAAAGCAACATAAAGAAAAAAATTGCACAGGTGCTTTCATAGTCCTGCACAAAATTGGCCCAAGCAGAAAACTCCAACAGTTTGACAATTTGGATGGATGTTTACAAATGATTATGCATGCGCATTAAATTGCTACCATCCCAAAAACAAAGCAAACAAAGCAATAGAAATTTAAAAAATTGCTCAGGTGTTTTCACTATCCTGTACAAAATTGGTCCATGCAGAAAGTTCGGAGTTTCCACAGTTTGACAATTACGAGCCAACTTCACACATCGAGTTCCGTTCTTCGAGGGAAAACGATCTCGTTTTATAAATCTCGCAAAGACATTGCGACTGGTTACATCGCACTTAATTTAATTTTAAGCCGCTCTGTGCTCGGATTGTTTACTGTAGGAATGCTTCGGGAGAAAATAACATGCAAGTTAAACACGCTCCCGTCCGCCGTTGCAACACTAAAATGCAAATTGCTTGGGAATATTTCTGACAGCTACGAAAATTAGTTTAAGGTAACGCTACATTTTAAACTATAGAATCTAGACTACTTCGGAAGATAAGTTAAAAAAGAGGATTTAGTTGAAAATAACGAAATTACACTCGTTGGAACAGGATGATGCCAGATGACTTTTTGCTGAACGTGAATCTTTCACAAAAAAATTTAAAAACCATCACCTGTTGTGGTATTGTATTGCCAAAAAATTCCTCCAACCACCTTAACTTTTGGGCTTTTACAACTTGAGTGTTTGTTGGTGTTCTGACCTCTGCGTTGTTTCTTCTCTCCCTACTCTTCTTCCTCCAAATATTTTCCTTAACATCTTCCTCTCCTAGATTTCTAATTTTTCCTATTCTTTGTTATTCATAATCCATGTTTCGCACCCACAGGTCATAGTCGGTCTCAAAATTATTTTGTGGATTTCTTATTTTGCCCTTCTCGAAATACCTTTTGACTTCAGTAATATGTTTAGGACCTCCACAGATCTATCCCCTT
Organism: Dorcus hopei; assembly: GCA_033060865.1. NCBI lineage: Eukaryota > Metazoa > Arthropoda > Insecta > Coleoptera > Lucanidae > Dorcus > Dorcus hopei. The sequence goes on along the minus strand of CM065423.1, from coordinate 33,773,937 downwards.
TGATTATCCTTGTAACCACAACTCTCCCGTCTCCGTTTATAGTTAACCAAGCTCTCAAATAAGGAAATCCTTGTATTTTTACTTCCTTGATTTGTCCTTCTTTTTGTTTTTCTTCTTGTTTCAATTAACCAGGAGGTTTTCAGGACTCTATCGGTTAGTTTGTGCTAGCTAGTTTGTGATTCTATTATTTACACGAAAAGTCCACGAAATCGTTCGGTGATGAAACCAGCACGATAAATATAAATCTAATAAATATCTGAAAGGCTCGCTCGCAATTAGAGTTGAAAAGAGAAATTCAAAAGACGCATCGAATGCCGTAAATAAGAAATGAAAACGTCAGAAATGTCTCGGATCGCACAAAGCCTTGATCCCATCACCGCTGATGGATTCGCTTCTGTCAGAATGAATATTTTATTTTGGCCCGTAAAATAAAACACACAATTAACTTCCCCCTGTTTGGAAACCAACGCCGCGCGAATTACATCCCCAAAGTAAAAAAAAAGAGAGATCGTGAAGACGGAAAATGATTTCGTTGTAAGCGTTTTTAATAAATTCTCGTTTTCTCATACGCGTTTCGCGGGCGGGGGGATTGGGGGGCCCGGAGGAGTCGCCCCAAATTAATAAACGAGTGTATACTCCGGAAATAATTCCATTTCTCAGATGAGATATGTTTGCTGCGGCGAAATGGAAAAGCTGGCGCTAATAAACAAAGTCGATGGCTTTCGTAATAGCATTCCTTGCTCTACTTTTAGTGGCGAAATTAGTTGGAGATGTGGATCACGTGTCAAAAATTCTTGTGGCATTTCCAGTTTCTTTTTTTAGGAACATTACAAGCAAAAATTTACAACCAAATCAATTCCAGCCTTTAAAAGACCAAGTCATTCACTCTATTGAATTCTTAACCACGTCAGCATTAAAACGGTTTGCGCTGGTCAAGTCGGGTTATTTATAAGTCGCCAAATTGCTTTCGCCACGGTTGTGTATGCTAGACATGTCGCCTTCAAGTTGATGTCATTGTGCAGAACTTTTCGCCGTCTTATCCACAGTTTTATGAGAACCGCACTTGTCGAACTCGTTAGAGACTTCCTCCTCCTACGGAGTTTCAAAGAAGCAGCAACAACAACAGCAACTCATCCGCCTGAATTTTCCATTAAAACATCCCGATGTAAATCCGAGCAACGAAATTGTGTGCGGCGGTCAATTAGCTAAAAGTATGCGAGGGAGAAATAATCAAGGGAACGTCGGTCTACGTACGAGGCTACATCGTTTTTAACGATGTGTATTTAGCAGCACTTCCGGAAGGCAAAGGGGAACCTTTCGCGGCGATGAATTATTCAGGAACATCCAGCAGAAATTAATTCTGTTATTGAAGACATCTTTTATATTGAACGCCGCCGTTACGTTGAAATTGAAAATGCAAATTAGAGTGATGGAAATTTTGACCGCTCAAAGGGAATCAGATTTAAACCAGGAAAGTTTAATCTCAGAGTCAATAAGCAACTACGCACTAAACAAGTGTCTCGTTTACGTTTAACCTAAAATCAAATATTTGCGAAGTCTAATCGCAAGTAAATAGACTTACACTTCTATGTACACATTTATATGAACTCATTCAAAATTCTCGATTGGCTACAGAAAATACACAGTCGGAAAGGGAAGAACAAATAAAAATTTAATGGAAAGAAAAAAGTCGAAGTAAGGATAAACCTACACACAAAAGAAAACAAAAAAAAAGCTTTTAATGTACATCCACTTTTGTTAGTCATATATCCAAAGATGCTATAACTCGATCAGGAGGGAGATAGAGAGAGTATAAGAGAAGAAGGTTTACTAAGGAAATTGTCTTTGCTAGCGTGTATTCGACGTCCCAGCATGTCCCAAACGTGCTCCAGTGGATTAAGATCAGAGCTCCTTGCTGGCCAGTCCATCCTTTGAATGCCGACTACATTCAGATATTCCGACACAAGCGGTCGTGCATTGTCATCCATTAAAATGAAATCATTTCCAATAAACGGTGCAAAAGGCACGACTTACATGTTCTTGTAAAATGTCTCTTATGTACCTATCGCTATTCATTGAACCACCTTGCACCACTAAGTCTGTACGAGCTTCGGCAGAGATCCCACCCCATACCATCACAGATCCACCATTATAACTTAGTTGTAGCACTATGTCACACTGTCGACCATAAGGCGATCTGAAACAGAACCGGGATTCTTCACTGAAGAGAATCTGGCTCCCGTTCTCGAAATGCCATTCAGCGTGAGTTCATGCAAACTCTATGGTGTCGGTGAAGTTCTGGATCATTAACAGGTCTTCGAGTAAGCAAGCCAACATCCTTTAAATATCTTCTGACAGTATTCGCAGATACTCTGACTCCCCGAACTTCTTCAAGTCTGTTTTTGACTTCAACTGATGTCATTCTCCTATTCCGGAGAATATACTCAAAGTCAAAAATCGATCATCTTGAGCAGATGCCGACCTCGTAAAACCCGTTCCTGGTCGTCAGGAATAAGATTGGGTCTCGTTGTATCGTCTAATGATCCTATACATATTGGCTTGTGACACCTCAAGACGATTTGCTACATAACGCTGACTTCGCCCATCTTGTACAAGAGCCATAGCTCGCGCGACATCAGTTGGTGAAAGATGCATAACAAGGCCTTTAAAAATTCAGAAAGATCAAGTTTGACAGCACAAAGCAATCGTCAATGCAAATAAAGTCAAAAATGACTTGATCAAGTTTTCCCAAAAAAATTTAAAATGCCTTAGTGCAACTTTGCAAAAACAAAAATTAGAAAGAATTACTTCAGATCACGATGAAATGAATGCTAACGTTGGCAGAATCCAAGTGAGATAGCGAACCGTACGTCATCGCATACCCGCTTCTCCCTCTAACACATTAAGTGTCAACCAATCATTTACACGGCTGACAGTTAATGTTGGTCAACTGTAAATGGAAAAGCGGATATGCGGTGACGTAAGGGTTAGCTATCTCACTTGCGGAAATGCTGCCACCGCACCGTTAGTATTCAAGTCACCGTCACTTCAGATAACGTAAAATAAAGCTGTCATTACAAGCCAAAAGGAAATCGTCAAAAAAAATTCATGATATACAGAAAACAGACGATTATTGTAGTGATTCGGTTTTTGTGGAAGCCTTGCAGAAAATGGTAAAGACAGAAAAAATCTATCATCTGCGAAAGAAGAGTTAAATTAACCAAGCTGAAAAGCACCTAATGGAAGACTTGAGGAGAAGATCAAAACCGTGAAATTGCCAAAGAAGCGCTTCTTCTACCTATTCAAAGAAAAATCTCATCTTCTGCATGTCTGCCCCAGAAGAGTTTCAACTACCCAAAGTGAAGAACACACCTGATGAAGCACGTATCGCTTGAGGAGAGCAGAAAGTCGAAAACCTAAAGAGAAGATGAGTGCGGAAACTGCCTGATAGTAGTTAACTTAAAAAACTGACAAAATTGAAACATTTCCAGTGAAGTGCTGAGATTAAGTCTACCAGTTAAAGAAAAAATCCAATACTCTGCAAGAGGAAAGTTCTACCTAATAGTAGCATGTTACTTGACAAGATGAAGAAACAGAATAAGAAGAAGAACAATTAAGTTAAAACCTTCGACCATACACCCCTAGACGAAGTATGTCACTCACAATCAGACGTAGGAGGGTTAAGGGGTTTACTGGTTACAAAGGAACGTCGGCAGAGGCGGAGTTTCATTAGGGAGCAATTTTAATTAACATAAATACTTAATAAATACATGCAAAGAAGCCTTTTTTTAACAATTTTATGGTTCTTAAACAATATGTTCAGGAGTGTTTCTATTTTGGCATATATTAATTATTATTTTTGTTATTTATTCTGAAACAACAAAAGGGTTTTAAATAAACGAATACCTTTGTAAATATTTTATTGATGTTGAAATAAAATCATTTTATTAAATAAACTACGTGTTCATTAAAATTATTTTTTAATATAATTCCCGTCAGGGTCGCTAATGTATTTTGTTTTGAATTAATAATATTAATACGCCACGTGGAACTTACAAGTGATATGAACGTTGGGAAGGCTTTTCCCACTTTCGTGAACATACGAAACACACTTTCACCATTCTTTTTTAAGTTTGATTATTTTTTTTATGAAATTCAATACGAAATGATTAATTTCGAACACGAAAATATAGGAAAACACCATTAACAACTGCCACTATCGTCGAAATGAAACGAAAAGTCACGATGTATTAGAGGGTTCTGGTAAACTAGCCAATGAAAACGTCGGATTTTGCGGAATCTTCTAAGGTCGAGTTTTGCTTGCAGTTGCACATTCCCCTTACCCCAACCTGTTATGTTGGCTGTAAACAAACTGCAAGCATACTCAGTCTAGGAGTGTATGGTCGAAGGTTAAAACACGATTATACTCTGTTTATTCAAGAGATATAGTAAATAACGAATTGGTATTGTAAATAACGACTTCAATAACGAATTGGATATTGTTTAATTTGACTTCGGGCGAAAAACGAGTGAGGCAGCATCACAATGGAGAAGGAAGAAAATCATGCCACACCACTACGCGTCCACTACGTGTCATTTACTTGATTTTATTACTATATCCGTTGAATAAACAGACTATAAGAAACAATTAAATTAAGACTAAGAGCCAAATTCTGAAACATCACTCATACTCAACTCACACTCAAATTGATGTGAATTTGAAATCCAGAAACGCTTTAATTTTCATTTTAATAATCTTTTCACTTTCTCTCGTATATCACTGACGATCAAAATACCTACAGTTCATTACAGTTCTCTACCTATATGCCGATCGATCGATCGGTAAGTCAAAGAACTTTTATGTAGCTATCTCCTTCTGACTTTCGTGAAACAGCCTTACGGCTTTTATCAGGTCACGTCATTTCGTCGTATGTTTTCTTAACTTACAATTAGATTTATGCGATCGGCATATAGTAAAAAAATGATCTATATAGTACTGACCATAAACTTGATTAACACGACCAAATGTAAAATCATTTCTGAATTTCAAATTACGTCAAACGTCAAATTTCAGTGTAAATTACCAAAGAAAAATCTATTTCGGTTTAATAAGCCATTTTCAAACAGGGCAAGAATTGTATATTGTGTTTATGATTGGTGATTTCACAGTATGAATGAAGATTTAAAGTCTACTGCAACTGTTATTTAAAAAAAAATATCCCTCAACTGTAAGACGTCAGCGAAAAAGAAAATGATGGTCGATAATAAATTGTGCTGCCAACACAATCTTTTTAAATCAGTTCCATGGCAATTTTATAAAATACAAGGAATACACGAGCATTCACAAAACAGCGGCCGTACCAAAATAAAACAGAAAAAATTGTACCTACATAGCAAAACTTTTCTTCACCGTTCGCCCTCAATTAGCCAAGCTATAAATATCTTCAAGTTGTTTTTATCTAATAGAATTATTTATAATAGAATAGAAACATTGATTTATAAATGCTCGTTGAGGGTGAAATGCGATCGAGGAGTTTCAATTTCAGCAAAGCGATGTAACTTTCCCCAATAACCCACCCTTATTGTGGCTCTGCGGTGTATGTAACGACGTAATTAGAAGTTATTTATTTATTTTTGTTCCGAAGCTGGCAAAACAAATCCTTCGAAGTCGTAATTAACCTACAGTTACTTTCTTATGCATATTAAAAATTCAAAACACAAGTTTACTACCTACGGTTAGCAAAGCTTTTTTTCTATTGAATAAAAATAGTAGCATCACAAACTCTTTTAAACGGACACTAAATGGCGCACAAACACGAAGCTGTCGAACGACTGCGAAACGTTAAGTGTTTGTGCGCCATTTATGGGTCAATTCTGCGCATATCTGTAAGGACCGTAAGATCTGTAAACCTGTAACTCAATTATTAAAATATAAAATTTTGAAGTTCTCTGGAAGGTATGATTTCTCCTAGGTCTCTAGGATTACTCATAAGTCTCTGCGACATTATCTTAGACACTTACAAGAAACCGTATCATACTAAGAACTTCAGAATTCCATTTTTTAATAACTGACTTACAGGCTAACAGATCTTATGGTTCTTACAGATATGCGCAGAATTGACCCATTACTGTTTAAAAGAGTTTGTGATACAATTTTCATCGGACAAGAACCAGCTTTAATTAAAAATAGTAGCAGTAATAAATAGGTAGAAAATATTCGACTTTATAGAACATTTCAAACTATTTGAGAAACGCATAAAATACTTAACTATGACGGTCATAAAGATGATTAGTTTTATGGGTACGTTAAAATTAAACATTTCATTTCAAACTCTTTTTCTGTTCTTTCTAGAGTACCGCAGGGTTCACACGTCGGACCTATGTTACTTCTTATCTTTACTGACGATATTGTTACCGTATTTAAACTACAGTATGATCTTATGGCCGTATGCACCGAAGGAATTAACTCAGCTTAACTTTAAGCGTCACTTAGAATGTGACTTATACAATGTTATGAAACTTCAAATGTCACAACATAAACGTCACTCAAATTTAAGCTCGATTAAAGTGTTTGGTGCATAGGGCCCTTAATGTTCACAGAGCGATCTTGTTAAAAACGTTAACGATAGCGAATGATCTTCGAGTCTTGGAAATATGGTGTGACGCAAACAAAATCGTTTTGAATTTAACGAAATGTAAAGTATATATACTAAATCAAAACATAGCATTCATTTTAATTATACGTTAAATAAACAGACAAAACTTTCAGTTGATGAAGTTAAAGACATGAGTATTTTTTTACGTCAAATTTCACTTCGTCAAACATATCGTTTATATATTAAGCCAAAGCATTCAGTTTTCAGTTTCTTATTTATATTTAATTACTTTTATGAGTCTGCTTATCTCGTATGGAACCATTTTGAAATTTCTGAAGTGTACCAAATAAATAAATAAAGAAATAAATGAGCTTCAAATATTTGAAACGTTCTGTACATGACTGAAACTTTACTATGACTTGAAACCTGTATCTCAAATTTGTATCAGTTATATTAATAATTCAAACACAAATATTACATTAGCGAAAGTTTATTCTGTTCAATAAAGTTTATTTTGTTATACAAACTTTGTGGAATAAACTTTTATTAACAGTAGATAAATTTGTGTTTGAATTGATTATGTAACTCGTATAAATTTGAGATAGGATTGATAGAATGATAACAAAGTTGTAGTTGGCTATTTGAAATTGGCCATTCAGGTAATAATTGTCGTACCCAATACATTTGGTTCATGATTTTTAAATAAATAATCCGTATACCTATTTGCACATTCCTTTTTAATACTGAACTATGTAAAGAAAAGGCCTTTTCTTTTGTTTAGATCAAAACTTTCGACTACTTAACATGAGTAAACTTGACTAAACTTACATAAAGATTTCCAAAACCAAATTTACTTTCATCTGAAGTTAATTGAGCGAAATGTTACATGCGAATTAATCTAACCGACAGCACCCGCACGTAATGAACAAAAGTGACGACAATTCTTTTCGGCAAGTCGGCCCATCCACATTCGGTACGCTTTGCCGACAACAATGGCATTCACACAATGTAGGGCGGCGTCGTTATCAGCACGTATTATGTTCCATTCACGACTTACCTAACCATTCGCAACCATTGTGTATTTCTGAAACAAGACCTTCTCTCTACATCTACAACTTGCTGACATATCACAGCGATAACATCGCCGCCATTTTTCAAGAAAGCGAATCGCCCGAATTTCAAACACGTCGCAATATGACATGTATGGTACGAAATATATCTGGGGATTTAGGCGGCGATACCATACCTACCGGAAGTAAGTAACTCTGTATAGAGATAAAAATACAATTCCAAGATAAAATACATCCGCGTAGTAAATATTCCCGAGAATAAAATTTGACGTTATTTTTCTGGTTGTTTGTCGACGATTTTTTTAAAATTCATACATAACTTTCAATACACATCCTAATCAAAGCTTACATTTTAATTGCCACTTTCACTAGCTCGACACGTAAACACCTACAATTCCAAATAGCATCGCCACAATAAGTATTTTATGGGTGTAACAGCAGCAGACCTGTAACTTTTTATGAGGTATTTTCTCATAAAACTTTAGTTTACGGAGTACTTTAATGTTTATTTGTGAAATTATCTTTAGGGCTGTTCTTATTTGTAAAGGCGGAATGGATGGGCACTTTTACGGTAATCCTAACGTGAAATTTTTAGTGGACGATAAAAATATTCATGTACGTGTGCAGGCACTAAAAGGTGCTTTAATAAAGTTCAAGCGTTTTACGTTTTCCCAAAATTAGTTTGCGTTGTTCCTTCGGCGTCGCCAGTCGTTTAAATCTCACGGTTATGACCCTTTATATTACGCCGAAGTAGAACCAGAATTATAGCAAAAAGTGGATGGATAAACTGATGAGAGCAGATAAGAGAACAACGCGTCATCGGGAAAAGCCATAGGCACTTTAGAAAATACATTGGTGTTGGTGAAACTTTTAGGCTTTTCAAAAAAGATTACCTATACGTGACATTTTCAAGATAGAGCTTTGAAATGCATAAAGCCAGATATACAGGATGATTCGGATTTAATCTGGATAACTTCAGGAATCCATTTTCCAAAGAAATGGTGTCAAATTATATTTAAACGTTTTTTAAAGAATAACTCAAAATGGATAGGATGGTGATAATGGTATTTTATATACATAGTTACATAATTCCTTGCTTAATCAAGTTAGTATTATTTAGGCCCAGTTTTTACAACGTGGAATAAGTACAGAATAACTATTCGCCGAGTATCCTTCAACATTCTTCCATATTTACGTCACGTTGTTCCAAGAATACTGTTACACTCTGTTTATCCGACGATTGTAAAATCGGGCCTTAGTGAAACTACTGTAACAATATTTATACTGGGTATTACTTTGATAGAAGACATATTTCCTGAAACCCATCTGAATTTTTTCATATTACGCCTCTGATTTCACTTGACCTTAACAATTAAATTATTCACTTTTACGTACATATTAAAAAAATCTAAATTATAGTTTTAGTTTGCTTTTTTTTGGAACAAAAAATAATTTTCCTCTTTTTTTTAATCTCTTTGATTAATGTTCAAATTATTTAGGTAATAAATTTGAAAACATTTTAGGTGGAAAATATAATTTACCGATTCTACACATATCGTATGTTTCATTGTGAGTTGGAAGCGAACGCCCTCACTTGTTTTAAGTATCCTAATTCCATACGCTTCTACACTGAGAAAAATGGAATTTTGCGATTCTGATAAAGCATCATTCATAGAGGATAAAATAAAAATATAATGTAAAAGTATAATGCTGTCATGTTATAAGATCCATCTTATTGTAAATTAATCATGATTCTTGGCACAATGAAACTGTTTAAGTTTAAGAATGTAAAATTATCATTCTATATAATACGTATTGTTAAAATAATAAACCATATAATGAAATATTATGCTGAATAAATTAATGTCTGACTTTTTGTTAATTACTCCGATAATTTAATCATGACAGGAGATGATACTCTAAACAACAAACCACATAGTGTTAATTTTGCAGTAGTACGCTGAGTCGGTTTTTAACGCGACTCCGAATAAAATATTCGGAATTCTTGTTAATATAAACGTATTCTTTAGTCCTATTTTTCTCAGTGTATTTTTCCCGATTTGAGGGAGTTTTCACAATCGAAAGGGAAAAGCGATTTTTTTTTCGTTGTAATATAAAAACAGGGGATTTTTTATAGTAATGTAACTGGGCACCAAGCAGTAGGTATTATTATGAAACGAACTTCTTGTGCTGCACTGTACTGTCAATTGTCAATAATGTTGATCGATGTTTATGTTTTCATTCCAAACGTGTCTTTCCGGGTTTATGGTGTTAAGTTATTGGTTTTAAATTTTCAAAAGAGCACGTTAAATTACATAATACAGTGAAAGCTCTCCATACGGACAGCTCCCATAAGCGGACATCTCTCATAACCAATATTTTGAGTATTAATTTCTATGTTAAACTCTCTCCCATAAGCGGACGCTCTGTCGGACGGACGCGGACAGAAGAACTTTCCCCTATTAGGCTCGAAACGCTCTCATGAGCGGACGCGAAGCTCCGGAAACGGACTGCCGTATGTCTTCGCAGTGTAAAATTGAAGTAAGGGATTCCCCTGTGTACGGGTATCCAAGCGTATTTAATGTTATGCATAGTCTTGTTTGAAACTCAGTCACTCAGCAAAATCTTTTTTATATTAAGGCCCTGTTTATTCATCTCTGAGTAAGTGGCCAGTAAAATACTTGATCATTAAAGATGGGGCAACGCATTGTGCTAATCCGTCAAGTTTTAACTTGGCACTTACTCAGAGATGAATAAACCGGGCCTTAGACAGAAGATCGAGGTGATTAATGTTGCAAAGCGTGAGCATTAAATTTGAGTGTTCGCAAACTGGGTGGAAGGTAGCTTTAGCGTTTTTCAAACCTGCGAATTTGTATTTATTATAGATTCAAAATAAGCAAAAATAAAATAATCAAAAAAACAATAAAACTAAAAAGTGTAGCAGCACACATTGACAGGGTTTGTTTTGAGTGGTTTGCCCATGTAAGAAGCAGCACATACTTATACAATGAGAGCAACAATGATTGACACGTGTGAAGTTGCAGTTGTTCCAACCTTATATCGAAAATGTGTTCCACTTATCAATATTGTACCAATATTTACTTCCATGCATGTCAAACGCTGTCAAACGTAAGTGTCATTGACCTTTCAGTAGCGCACATACGTACATACAAATTCTCCCTGGTTTTAGTCATTTTGTGTTTTCTTTTGTAATAACAAAGTCTTTCTTAAGGCTCTGTTTTAGTTGTCTAACTAATCTGGTACGTAAAACTGTTATAAACAAAGTAGAAAAAAATCTTATATGTGCTTTATTTTTAGTTTAAAATGTTTACTGAAGAACATAATAAGTTTATCTTAGAAGCGTATTTTTCGGTCTGGTGAAAGGGATCAGGATGGTAATTGGCAGTATTCATTCATGTCTTGCTTTTATCAGTTTCAAGAAGCTTATCATGATGAAGATATTACACAAGATACGTTCCGTCAACATGCTCACCGTATTGTAGATCGGTTCCGTGAGACAGGCAGTGTATGTAAAGGAAAATCCTCTGGTAGACCTAAAGTACTAACAGAAGAAGTTGTAGAAGACATCAGGCAAAGAATGTTAGCCAGTCCTAAAAAACCCATACGAAAACTGTCCCTTCAAACAGGTATTTCAAATTTTTGAGTTTTGTTGTCATGCATACTCTAATGCATTATTTCAGGTGTATCTTATGGCTCTTGTCGCACTACTTTGAAGAAAGACTTACATATGAAGCCATATAAAGTAAGCGTTGTACAAGAACTTTTGCCTCCAGATTTTCAGAAAAGAGTGAATTATTGCAACTGGTTCAACAGACATTTAAATGATGACAATATTCTTGATTTAATGTTCTTTAGTGACGAGGCATGGTTCCATTTGGATGGTTACATTAATTCTCAGAATTATCGTGTATGGGCAACAGAAAATCCACATGAACTTCACGAAAGAGGTCTGCATCATGTTAAAGTTGGTGTGTGGGTTGCAATGTCACGAAGAAGAATTATTGGTCCCATCTTCTTTTACAATAATATAAATGCCCAAAATTATCAGCAGCAACTATTACGTCCTTTTATTTTATTTTATTTTACGTATATATTTTTTATTACTTGATTGATTTTATTATGTTGTAATTCCTTAAACAGTGTGTTTAATACATAGTTTTTTTGACTGTATTATTTTAAGAAATAGAATTGAAAGCACGAAAAAAGCATGTACAGAATATTTTATTAAATAAATTTGGAACTTTGATTTAATTTAAATGCAATAAGGAATCCATAGACATTTTCAATTAATAACAATATTAATTTTAATTTAATTCCACTTTGTTCATTGAATTTGGTCGTTTTGACAAATCACAAGTCAAAAGATGACGTAAAAATTTTTAAGAACGCCACTGAATGTAGTTATGGTTAATGTAAATACATAGTATGCGGCAAATACCCTATTGGTATGGAACGGCACACGTCAGCCATTTTTGCTCTCCCTGTATCAGGGCCGCTAATAAAAGCCAAGGCTAAAGAAGTGGCTAACGACTTGAAGTATGATACTTATTTACATTTTTGATTTGGCAATTTTTTTCGCTTCTGCTTTCTTATAAGCGGACAGCTCCCATAAGCGGACAAAAAAGTTGGAACCGTCGGTGTCCGCTTATGAGAGCTTTCACTGTACAATGATTCATTGAAAAACTAAAAAAAAAAATTAACTAACAGCGTTCTCGATTGACTGCGCTAGTGTGCTACTCAGAGTATTTTCATCTTGTTTTAACCTCATGTAATAATATTTCTTTAATATTCGTTTAAAGGAAAAATAGTAAAGAATAATTTGTATTTATAATTTGATGTTCCTTCATATGTCAACAAAAAAATACAGGGTGTTCCATTAAAAAAAACTTTACATATACAATTATTTTGAGAATGCGATCCGAAATTGTTTTCTTCATATCACATTGCAATCCTGAGTGAAAACAGTTCATTTTTGCCGATTTGAACCACTTCGTAGCTCCAATAATAACGAAGTTAACAATAGTGCGGCAGTAACTTTGATCACCCTGTATTGTAAGACAACCAGCAACGCCATCTGTTGAAACTTGCCGCAAACTTTTCATTTGTTTTTAAGTGGTTGATTCACTAGCCAGTTTCAACTGACAGTTATTTCTGAACGGTAACAAAAAAAGAGTTGCGTTGTGGTAAGACATTCAACAGCGCCATCTGTTAAAGCATGCACAAAGTTTCTCGTTGGCTTTTACGGGGGTGCTTCACTAGCTAGTAAAATCAGTTATCTTCCGTTCTTATTTTTTAAATTACATACATACATATTTCGATTTTTAAAAAAATTCTATTATTTTATTTTCTTTGCTTTCTTAACGTTCTCTTTTTTAATTAAATCTAATTTAAATGTGTTATTCTTTTTATTTGATTATTTTTTAATATGTATTTACATATTATTTTGTTATCTTTGTCTTGTCACCACTTTTATTGTTACACATTTTTTAAATTTTATTTATTTGTTTTCTTTGCTTTGTCATGTTTTTTCCCACTTTTTTAAAAATACATACATACTTCTTACTCTACTGAACTTTGTTGTTCAATCAATAATCTTTTATTTTTATTTTTTAAATTACATATTGCTGTGTTATTTTCAATCTAAGATATACCTACATTATTTTGTGCAATAACTAGATTTTTCTCTAATTCTTATTTTTACTTTTGCACGGCTTATTTCTTATCTCTTTTGGGCTTGGATTCTCTTTGGCTTATTTATTTTTGGTCTTTCTCTTTTTATTAAATCTTCATTTTATATTTTATTTTCTTTTTTCAGTAAAATACATTTCTGTTTTGTTTGAAATAAATTAGAATCAACGAGCTCCGCACTCAAGCCGCTCGTAAGTTTCGAATTTTAAAATATTAATTTTCGCTTTATCTTTAAATAATCTAAAGTCGACGAGCTCGCGCTCTAACCGTTCTAAATTATTTATTTTATAATTTAGGTTCTCCTCCAGCAAACCTAGGTAATCCACTTGCACTCCTTCTATTTTGGCAGCATTGAGCCGCACCTTGCGTCCATCTTCCAGATAGACGAGTCTCCTCCTTCGTCTCTGCTTCTTGCAGTCAGCGGAGGCCCAAGGTTTTTTATGGAACTTCTACATCATCATGTACAACCAGGTTGCTAATTATAAAATTTGAACTTTATTATTAATTTTGTATTCTCAAATCTTTTCTTTTTTTTTATTATTTATTTATTCATGATTTAAATATCACAGCAATATGTAATTCGATTTTTTTTAAATTCTATTATTTCATTATTATTTTTTGTTTCCTATCGTGCTTTTCATTATTTTTTAAAAATTGTCAATCTATTAAGTTGTGTTGTAAAATCGATTGTCTTTTGTTTATCTATTATGTATTATTTTTTAAATACATATTTATTATTTTGTTTTCTTTGTTATTATTTCTATTATTTCATTTTTTTTTTGCTTTCCTTTTTTTTATTATTATTTTTTTAAATTTGTTAAAGTATTAACTTGTGTGTAAAATCGATTGTTTTTTGTTTTTATTATTTTTTTAATTTGAATATTTTTGGATTTTTATTATTTTGTTTCGTCGCCATTCTTTTCAAATTGTTTTGTTTGAAAATTTTATTAATCAGTAAATTACTGAATTGCGCGCTGTATAATCGACCATCTTTTGTTTCTACTTTTTAACTTTATGTATTTTTAATTACTTTTTAGGTTTTTTTTTCAATTCATTCCCAAATCTAGTAACAAATTGAGGATGATTTTTTATGTTTAAAAGAGATTTTTGGGGGATTTCTGCTTTTTACACGTTGGTGACATTGCAAGGGACATAATACGCCGTAGGAAGTAGATTGAACGCGCGCTGCCTTTCTTGACAGTTTCAACATAACCTTGCTTTATAACTTGGTTTGGCCAATTATTATTTTTTCAGTTGTGAGTCAATCAAAAATTAATAGGCTTCCTCGCGTAACTAAAATTAGGTTTGTGATTTAATCAAACTTTCCTGAAAGCGTTCCACTTGAACTTTTATAATAAATAAAAAAAATAAAATGCACCAAAATAAATAAACGTCAACATCTGTAATAAGCTGCGCCCTACGTTTTGCTTGAATCTGTCTTGTTAAAAAAAAGTCACACGCGACTAAATGTGAAATTAAAAAACTCGCTCGGTACAAAAATACACTAATATACTTACATGTTGTTCAATTAAAAGGGAAACATCAGTTTATTTTCGATTACACGGTTCTCAATTGTTTTTCTTATGAAAAGTTAGTTTCAATTATACTCTAATTTTGTATCAAAATTAATATCTATTAACTCTTTATCCTCGTCTCAGCAGGCCGTGTTCTCATTTCGTTAAGTTGTTGGCCTGAATTTTGATAGATGCCAGAATCTGACATGAAAAATATTAATGACAATTCCACACCACTAATCTGACTATGTTGCCAAATATTATAAGAAGGAGCACCGACTATGGCACCGTGACATTGCCATCTTGACATTTAGTCCAGGCCTATAGGCAGAAATTGTGACGTCACGATAATGGAGTTTTGACGTTTCTCAAAATGCGTTATTTTATCATTTTTATCAGTGCTTTGTCCCGTAAAGAATGGGGTAAGTCTATTTAATAGTTTTTGTCACAGAACGAAGTCGTAGAAGATTAATAATTAACCGAATTCAAAATCACTACCAGAATTGACAGGTATTTGAATTTTAAAGTCTTATACGGTCTCATATTGTTCAAATTATATTATAAAACATCACTAAACATATTGTTAAAGCGTTTTAAAGCGAAAATCAGCAAAACAACGTAAAGCTCGTTGGTTTAAGTAGTTGGAGCCAAGCATTATGATGACGGAATGGTTCCGTGAAAATAACGAGAAGAGTTTATATTTGGACAAATTAATACCAATACAAAGCAGAATCATTGCTTCAATAAAGCGTTTTTTGCCCGATGGAAAGTATCATACAGATCTGTAATGATTTTCCTCGGAAATTTTTGACGCTTAACCTTATTTTTAAAACTCATATAAACACATTTTCTTAACATTAACGCAGGGATATAAATTAAAGAAAACTTACATTTTTATTAAATAAGCTTGAATTTTTTAAGTGAAATAAATTTATGTACTTGACAGTTACCCCTTTACTGTGACGTCACAGCTGAAAACATTTGCTGCCTAAAGGCCTGGACTAGTATTAAGATGGCAATGATGGCAATGACCGTGAAATATGGACTACAGTCGAGCTGGCAACAACGTCTCCGTTAGTGGACTCAAATTATAGCCATGAAATTAAAAATAAACATAACCGTCTCATCTGACGTCTATGTTTCATTGTGATACCAACAAAAATATCACCCTAACTCGCCTACTGGGACGAGGAAAAAGAGTGAATAGATTATATTTACGTCACAAGTGAACTCCCGGTATAAATACTGAGCCGTAAAAAAAAATTGTAAGCCACTTAAGATAACTGTCTAAATTTTCCAGTAACGTAACAATATCGTAACTTTCAATGATTTAAGCGGCATGCAACATTCTTTTAAAAATTGTCAAGAGAATGCGTCACGATCAGATCTGAGTAATGAACTAATCAGTTAACAGAAAATGAACTTAATTGCCATGATTCTGCAGGTGTATCGATCACATAATGTAAAGAAATTGCCAGAGGAATTTAACATAGTCAGCTCTGAATAATCGGTACAAAAATAACCGATTATAATAGTGAATATTAACCGCAACCTTCGGAATAATTTCAGCAAGTAAGATAGAAAAATCGCTCCCAGATGGCGCGCCCTCGTTTAAATGCAATTCCCAAGGCAAGCCAGGATAAGGCATGTCGATTTTGATAACGAACATCGCGTGACGTAGCGGACAGACAACAAAACCGCATGTGTAGTTATTATTAATTCATTTTTACGTGCACTCCGGTGCAATAGAGCAGAAAACCCGACGAGAAAGGGACATTGACACGGCATTTCCTGCATGAATCATGATCGTCCTTGGACACAATGCAAACACAGGTTGCCGTAACTTTTTAGCATTGATTTATTTTGCCAGCGTTCTACGCCAGGATATTTGCCTTTCAAGTTGTAATTCACTGTATACAAGAAAAAAATTCTACGCTTTTATCAATTTTTCAATAAAACTTTTGTCACATTATAAAATAATTGCTTAACTTAATTTAATGTAGGAAGTCTGCTAATAATAGTTCTTGCTTTTTTAATGTAATCGTTGATCTGATGAACGTTTTCAAATTTGATTGAAAGTGCATAATAAAATGAGCCGAGTGAAATTCATTGAACTCTCACCGTTTGTTTTGTGCGAAGTCTTAAGAGTGCGTTCGATATACAAACAGGTTTCCTGTTTTACATTTCAACAAACTTGCGTGAAGTCCTAGTTTATTATTAGAAGTCGGCCTCCTCCTAGTTCCAAGAAGATTTCTCCGTTTTCATTTTTAAATTTGTTACGTGCGCAACAGGTCTTTTTTGATATTTTTTTTACAGTTTTCTGGCGACGCCGACGTATTTACTCAGGGGATTTTCTCCTTGACGTTGTTGCCAACGTACAACGTAATCGATGGACCAGAAAATTGTATACGTTTTTTTTGTTATTTTCATTATTTTAAGTTGAAAAGCAAGTTTGCACGACGGAGACTTCAAATTTCAAGTGTCCGGATATTGCGTTTTGCTTGACCTGAGGAGACACGTTTAACTCGTTTGTGTACGTATGTACTCTCCTCGGCGGAACAGACACATTTGTAATTGTCTAATCCTCGTGAGCAGCGTTGCGATTTCTGTCCTACTAGGTTCAATTGTGAACCAACCGATGCGTTAAATTTAGATCAAATAACGCAGTTAACGTCACTATCTTGGCGTTGCAGGGGCCGTAATATACAGCGAATATCCTTCGAAGTGAATTACAGACGTCCTGACATTTTGCACTAAACAGAAGCGGATAGGAACAAGAGGAATGGGGTAGTTTGTAAACAAAAGTAAAATTAACACTCGTCTGATATCTGGTTAGAACATTTCATTTTTATTTTAATTTTTTGAAACTTGATCTATGAAAAGAGACTTGAATAATATACTTCGTATTTAAGGCGACACACTAACTAACGATTCAACTTCAAGAGTATCTGAAATTACTGCTAACAGTGTTGCCTATTATTTGGACACCGCCTGTTAAAAAGCGGCCGCCTCCTCCATTAGTTCTGGGGTAACAAAGAGATCATAATGAAGGATCAAAAACAAAGTGACTTTTGAACAAGGGCTTTTTAAAACGATCACTGAATCAATGTAAACTTTAACGAATATTGGATACAAATAAGTATCAGAAGAGTAAGGAACAACGAAGGCAGAAAGTCTCTCTTGCGAGGCTGTTACATTTGATGATCTAGTTAACGTCAAATCGAGAGGGTTATTCTTGTTGAAAGTGTAGGCGCTCACAATCGGCATTAGATCATTAACTGCTTATCTACGGATGCAGATTATTAACAAGACGTTAATAATGTGAGGAAGATGCGATGATATTTATTGCGTAACCTAATTGGTGGTGTGAAACCGCCCCAGCTGAATAATGTATAGGAGCAACGTCGTCGGTTAATTAAATTCCAATTCATAAAGGACGCGAAAATACCATCTCCCTCGCTAAGCGAAATAATGCATAATATCACATTCAGTATTTGATCTCGACAGAAATCACGATTATTGTGCGAAACTGGATGAGCACTCGTGTAAAGTACAAAGCCGCGAAAACCGAGGGGGAAAGTAATTATCGCTTTACTTATATAGGTTTTGTCGGTGGAAGTTTAACTTGTCGGAACTACTTCCGGTTCTGAAGTTTGTCATCAAGTCTGACACATTTAGAAGCTATGGGAAACAAAATATTCTTGATTTTGTAGAAAGAAACGATGGATACAAACAATATTTTGAAATTGTATGTAGTTTAATGTCGTTAACATCATAACAAATAAACACGATCTAATAAATTCTTATTGTGCATTTATAATACCTACAGGCAGCTGCGTGTTTACTTTGTCTAAGAAGTAATTTATGGGCAACATAGAAACATAAGAGGCGGTGTTGTGGGTTGGTGTGACGAATATTTCACCGTTGCTTTATGATGAGAGGCGTTCACTGAAAACTTTAAAACAAGGCCGATGTTAAAAAATTTTATATTTTGCTTTCTTTATATTCAAATCAAGAAGCATTCTGTTTTCGTTGCAACATTCAAGAATTTATCGAAAAAACTACACTAAGCGTTCGAAATATGAAATATTTGAGCAAATTTAACTTTTCTAGAACAAAAAATGAAGTAAGAAACACAGAAAAACGTACGGTATACGAAGAACTTTTTTTATACGGAGCGTTCATAAATGATTGAAAGGCGTTTGAATTTACGTGCAATCGTGTTGGTTGGTTATTTTCGTCTTACAACGTTGGTATTTCTGCGGCGCGTCTGTTCACCACTGTTGCCAATTTACTGATTTCGTAACTAGATCTGGTTACTTTCTGTTGAAAATTCAGACTGAATGTCTGAAATTTGGTTATGTGTGACAGGTTTAGTGACGTATTTAGTGATTTTTTCATTTAATAATAACTAATTTAGTAACTTCTGTCATCGAATAAAAATTAAAAAAAACCTCGAGTTCTTTTTTACCAACAGAACCTGCAAATTTGTGCCCATGCTGCCTATTTAGTGATTTTGACTCTAGATCATAGGTTCTCAAACTAATTTCGTCTACCGCCCACTTTGAGAATCAATTATTTTCTAGCGCCCCCTAAAATTTTTAACTTTACCACATCTTAAAACTCACAATCGCAATCATTACTTTAATAACTTTAGTTAAATTATAGCCTGCCATATGAGTCTTATCTTGTTTCTCCCAATTTTCTCTGTGCCCTTTACCGCCCCCCTGTAGGTCTCTAGCGCCCACAAGGGGGCGTTATCGCCCACTTTGAGAAAGACTGCTCTAGATCATGTGAGACTGTCTGTTCAAATTTCAGACAACTTTAATGACAAGTCTAGTGATTTTATTTGAAAATAATTTTAACCAAACCACTCAAGATTTAACTGTCCTTATAAAATAAATAATTAATTCAGCCAAACATAAAAATCGTGTTCATCTTTATCTAAACTACTAAGCAGGATGTTTAAATTCCTTCCAATCATTTATGAACGCTCTGTATAAAGCGAACATACTAAGAGAAAAGTTATATTAATTTTGAAGTAGAACGAAATGCCAGAGATCACAAAAACAACTACGTCGTGAAACGTATTATATTTTCTTCGGTGTACAAGAACTAAATGTTTGTGGATAACATGTTTCGGTTAAAACTTAACCATTCTCAAATCTTTAACAAAGAAGTTACTTAGCACGTGGCCATTTTAAAATGATGATAATGATGTTAACAGGAAAGATTCTACCGAGTGATTCTTTAAATTTTTTATCATCTCTTGCTATGATATCTGGACGGCATGTCTTAGCTTAATGGCAGGTTTCCACGAGGCCAGTAGCTGGAGTCCAGTCACAGGACTCCAGTAGCTGGCCTTGCCAGTCCAGAGAGGCGCGTTTCC
Source organism: Dorcus hopei (assembly GCA_033060865.1). NCBI lineage: Eukaryota > Metazoa > Arthropoda > Insecta > Coleoptera > Lucanidae > Dorcus > Dorcus hopei. The sequence continues at coordinate 33,753,659 of CM065423.1, read as the reverse complement.
ACGAGGCCAGTAGTTCGAGTCCAGTCACAGGACTCCAGTAGCTGGCCTTGCTAATCCAATGAATTCCTATTTCAACGTGGCCAGTTCACTGGAGCCAATTAGATAGTCCATTCGGGCGGTAACTATGGATGTGTGAGCATGGGCAAACAAAATACGCACTGGCTACTCCTCAAGCAAGTTGACTGGAGGAGCAATTTTCAATTGGACTGGACCGTCACTGGCATCCAGTGGTGTTTACACGGAGCAAGTCACTGGAGTCCAGTCACAGGACTCCAGCTACTGGCCTGTTTACTGGCGTCGTGGAAACGCGCCTTCACTGGACTGGCAAGGGCAGCTACTGGAGTTCTGTGACTGGACTCCAGCTACTGGCCTCGTAGAAACGCGGCTTAAGTGAAAAGTTCGTCATTGCACTCCTTTATGCTTTTTTACAGTAACTCTACGACATGCCGTTCAAATTCCATGGCAAGTTTTGATAAAAAATTTAAATAATCATGCGGCACTTCACTACTTTTTACAAAATTGATAAATAGAGCAACTAAAAATATTTATGTATTCATTTATTATGTATTATTTACTTAATGGGGGACACCTACACTATGTACACATTTTCGTTCGTACCCTTTTCTCAGAAACTAGAACACACGCATATTTCTCTTTGGCTGGTTGTATTGAAAACTGGTTTTTGTTGCACACTTTACTTAAGCTTTCTGAAAAATCTCCAATTTTGATTTTCTGAAAATTTAAGAGAAAAATCGTCTTTGAATTTTAATTAATTATTCTCAGGTTGTCATGACCACATTACCAAATGGCCAATGATAAAGTATACAAAATTGCAAAGAAATATTTTTCACAGGAACTTACAAAGAGGTGCCAAGTAAAAATGGAAATACATAATAGGTAGACGTCAAGTGCCAACTGGTCATGGTTATTTTTTTAATCCCAAATTATTTTCCAAATTTACCAAACTCGCTGCAAACTATCTGCAAACTCTACAAACTCGCTGCAAACTCTGCAAACAAACAAGGATGCCTCGAGAATCAGCTTTTAAAAAACAATGAATTATGAGGGTTTTGTCTTCTCTGTGTTAAGTATGGAAGAGAACTGATTTATAGAGATAAAATCAGCGTACCTTTAAAGAAAAATCATAGACCATACACACATCCCAAATCAGAGAGAGTGGAAGCTATTGAAAACACCTCAATTCCTCTCTGAAAAGTGCCGAATTCTTGATGATGGGAATCCGAACTGAATTGGAAAAAAGTGAAGCAATGCTTATGCACTTCACTTTTTTAATCATAAGATTCATGTCACCAACATACTCACCTGTAATCTGAAAACATATTTTGGAATAAAAACTTCTAGGAATGAAGTTCACTGCAGGAGGAAATGAAAGTACCTACGTATTGCCTTATTTCAAGAAAATTATGTCGTTCAATTACTTATTAAACCAGTATGACTTAAGATTACGATAGAGGTAATCTGAAATTTTCTAAACAAAAACGCAGGTGACGATGAAATTCTTCTCCATTGTGAACTAATACACAGGTGGTCTAAACATTTCCCAAAGGAATCGCGTTTGCACTTGGAAAATTGGCCCAATATTGTTTAAAAGTTATGGTTTGTTTCGTCCAAAAAGTCAATGATACACAGTATTTAAGAAAAATGAAGTGCCTCATCAAAAGAGTTGCTTTGATAAGGCAAACCATGCGCACTCGTCGGGCAACTCATCATCACACAAAACATAATACATTTAAAGAAACATCAAATTAAACAAGTTACTTGTTAATTCAGTAGGTAGGTAAATCATGATTCCATTGGCAAAGCTCAACTTGAATGAACTGAATGCTCTAGTGGTCAGTTACACCAAAGAGTTAAATTGAGCTTAAATTGAAGTGGTGACATTTGAGGTTACACGATTTTCATAATGTGACATTTGAGGTTACACAACATTGTCTGATGGCCATTTGCACCAAGTACTTAGGCTCAATTGAACTTAGAGTATGACTTACACAATGCTGTATAACCTAACAATGTCACATTACAAGCATCCTTTAAATTTAACCTTAGCTTAAGTGTTTGGTGCAAATGGCCTGAAGTCGTTTTCTAAGGCCCAGTTGTACAATGCTAGTTTAAATTTAAACTGAAGCTTAAACCCTTATGGCCATTTGCACCAAACACTTAAGCTGAGCTTAAATTTAAGTGGTGTTTATAATGTGATCTTTTAGGTCACACAGCATTGTGTAAGTCATATTCTAAGGGATCCATAAAGTTAAGTTGAGCTTAAGAGCTTGGTGCAAATGGCCATTAACAACGATTATTTCAACAATAAAATTGTTGTTAAGGGTTTAAGCTTAGCTTAAAGTTAATCTGGAATTGTACAACTGGGCCTAAGTGACGCTTAAAGTTAAGCTGAACTTAAGAGTTTAGTCAACTGGCCTAAATCTCACAAATAAAGAAACATCTAGAAACAAACAATCAAACATAAGGCAAATTTATAGAAATAACTTTAAGAAAAATGCAGTATAGACACATAAAAAGAGTATTCCAAAGGAGGAGAATATGTGGGATGTCGTAAAAACTCTAGATAACAGATACTCCGATAAAGCTTCTGAAATTCATTGTCAAAAAAGAATAGAAAAAAGTTTCTTGCGTTCTGTAATCTTTGAAAAATTAGCAACAGTAGATTAACATTTTTATTTATGGATAACAATTGAAGAAATAATTAAGAATCATCCTGTATGTAAGTATACGAAAATGTTTTATTAAAACAATAATGAATCAACTATTTTTATGAGTGTTATGAACGTAATATAATAAAATTAACGCAAAATTTAAAATAAAATCAAAACATCAACAGTATTCGTGAGTTACAGTGACAAGGCTCCATGTTTGTAAACAGAAAATACTCCTTAGACTAATAACCAGACTGCGGCGTTTTCTAGGACATTTCAGATAGTGTAATAAAAACCGTCTAGTGTAATAAAAACCGTCTGACGACCCTGAAATGTCCTAGGAAACGCCGCAGTCTGCTAATAACATAAAGACTGCTAATGTCGTTACTGTTCACAGCTCTAGTTGGTTAGTTAGAGAAATCCAGTTTGCTTGCATAGTTACCCCAAACTCACAATAATTGAAGCATGGTATTCCCAAAAGGTCTAAGTGCCAAAAACGTAATTCCTACAAAATTAAGGAAAATGGTCCTTGTTGCTGAAGGCGCGCGAGGGAGAGAATCACGTATGTATAATTATATAAAATATTTAAGCATCAGATAGATACTAGAACCTTTTCTAATGTGTGCAGCAAGGCACATAGAACCATTTTATAGAAAAACATTAATTTAGCAAAATTTGGCACTTAGACCCTTTAGGAAATACAATGAACAGTGCACAACAAAATGTTTAGTGCGCATGTAAAACATTATCGGGTCTCATAAGTGTTCCTTATTATAAAGAATGTTTTTTTTAAATCTGGCATCGAAGTTGGCCATGAAAATTTCATTGTAAATCATCATCTAAAGTTGGTTCTTGTCCAATGAAAATTGTATCACAAAATCTTTAAACCGGACACTAAATAGCGCACAAAACACTTAACGTTTCGCCGTCGTTTGACAGCTTCGTCAGAACATGTTTATATTTTTCACTTCTGACGAAGCTGGCGAACGACAGCGAAACGTTAAGTGTTTTGTGCGCTATTTAGTGTCCGGTTTAAAGATTTTGTGATATAAATCGTCATCGTCATGAGATTGTTAATTTGACGTTTAAAACTTGCAATTCCTAACCTTGCTTTCGAGATTTCGAACTCGACAGTAGGTACAATAGGAAAACACAAAAAAACAGATAATAAGAAAATAAGATTTACAACAAATAATCACAATTGTCGTGCGTTCACAATAAGCACTCGTTACAACATTGTGTCAAAATGACTTTTCCATGTAAAATAAAAATATGCCGCTTTACGACAATAGGAAACCGTACTTTGCAGTTAGGAATGGAATATGTATTGTCATTCTCCCTGTTTACTAAGCCTAAGAAATAGGCCTCGATAATAAAAGTGTTTTCTTGCAAAGTATACATTTTTCTCGCTTACTAAATTAAAGTGCTAAATCTAATTGACGTTAGTTGATTGATAGTTGACAGTCCATTGACAGAATTAGCTAGTTCAATAAGAGTAGAGCGGCACAAAACAAAATTTCAAAGTTCACTAGATGAAAATCATTTTGAAACACAAATCCAAGGATATTCTTCAGTTAAGTAACTATTTCTTTACAAAGGGTCAAAATAGCTTCTTATGAGAACGACACAAAGCTTCCCCATTTGTTATTCCCGATGTCTCATCAATATGTATGTATCTAAGCATCTTAAAATCCACTGGAGGCGTACGACTTCCATCCAATGACATTTAATAAATTCCGGGGCAGGATGTTTATGTAAAAACCTTCTTACAGTGAGCGATTAATTTTTATCGAAGCTTCTTGGAAGAGTGAGTAATAATTTGCACCCTCCATCAAGACGTCATAAAATCGGTTGTAGGCATACAATAAGCATCCAACAATACAACGGTAATATATTACGTCAGGACGTTTCCATCGGAGGGGCCAAACGTTATTTCTCCTTTTTTACTTTGATTTCAAAGCGAAGAATAGATCTCTGACTGCTTTGTCGAAGAGAAAAAACGCATCTGTTCATGAGGAGAGTTGCTCGGGAAATAAATGCATTGTATTGAATACACAAATACAACGGAAAATCCAAGTTAATACAAATTATACAAAATTACTTGTTTGATAAAAAAGATTTATAATATAATTTATAATTTATAATTATTATAGAATAAAATAGTACAATGTGGTCACGAATAACTGTTTGAGTTGGCAATACAATTAAGAGCATTTTTTTTATTCGGCTATTTGCAATACTGTAACCGGTTATGACGGCTGTCAGTGTCAAGCCGCCAATAACCGAAAATTACTTCAATTGTGCCATTTAAAAATAAAATTCACCACTGCCAACTCAAAGAGTGATTCTTGACCACTTTGTACATTAAAAACAAATTAAACAGGTTTCGAAAACGAGCTCTGTTTGTGGCGATTGTTTGACGTTTAATATAATTTGAAACAAATGTCAATTTGAAGGTTATTTTTGCAGTTTTAGATGTCAACAGAGACAAGTATTGTCAAACAAAAGTCAATTTGGAGGTTACTTTTGTAATTTGAAATGTCAACAAATGTCGCCAAACTAATAAAATAAAATTTTGGTTGCTTTATTGAACCCAAATGGGTTTCATAATGTAGTCGTTAAGACACCAAAATAAAAAAAAGCAATTAAATTAAATTTTGTAATTTTTAAACTAGGCAAAATATTTGGCAGCTTAATGTTTAATTAAAATTAAATAACAAAGGTTATTGCCTGTAATTAAAGCTGAAAGTAAAATCGTTAAATGACGCGATGCGAATAGCGCTTTATTTAAATAAATGTCAGCGGTTAATTTAAATATGCAATTACACTTTAGTATGTATTTAAAAAAAGGCAAGGAGAACGCTTGGTTATTTTCATTTAATTAGCCTAGAACGTTAACCTTTTATTTAGTCAATAATAACCGAGAAGACGGTAACAGCGCGCTGTCTGTGTTTAATCAATTTAATTAATTACTTTTTTATTTAAAAATGATGCAAGCCGCCAGTTGCCCTTCAGTCTCATTACAATATACAATAGACTCGAAAATGGGCAGACATGTATTTCATAATATAAAGAGTGATCATATTATTTTGAATTTGTTTTTTAATTTATTTAATTTCTGAATTTAATTATTTGTGGTCGCGGCGCACTCAATTAATTTGTTTAAATAAGCAACTCGCTTGGCATTTTATGTAAATAAATGAAAGCTGATTATACTGACAACAAAGGGGTAAAACCACAACAGTGTGTGCACATTAAGTGGGGGCGGTTTGTCAAATCGGGTTGAAACACTCACCGCTTTCGATGTTGGGCACCAGCAGCAGCAAGAGTATAACGTATCCACATTCTGCGATCATTGTCCTGCACTGAAAAACCCACAACACTGAAAAATCACACCCAAAATGTGCCTAAACCATTCCTGAATTTACAGCTGACTACCGCCGGAGCACATCACGGACCTTTGTCTGTTTGCGTGCGGGCGCATGCGTGTGTTTTTAATCTTGCAATTGTGAAAATTGGACAATTCCTCTAATTGACGTGTGCACTTATCGCGTTTTATTTCATACAACATCACTCGCTAGCTGCGACGGACACACAACATCCACATACCCACACGCAGTGAAAATGACTGCTCACTTTGCTGTCATAGTATTGACATCCCACTGTTTACAAAATACCCAATTCCATACCGCCATCTGTTATTTGGAAGCCAACGGAATAAGCTTTTCAAAACTGTGCTGGTAATCTATACTACCTCATATGAAAACGCTACTTTTCAATAGATGTCAAAAATATTTTTAGTGAAACACATTTTTTTGAGTAATACTCCAATAGAAATGCAGCTAATTTGTCATTCTCATAAACAATTATACTAGGAACCGCCCTCTCTCTAATTACCCAATACCGTATCGCTATCTGTTATTTGGAAGCTATTGAAGGACTGATAAATTAGAAATCTGTAATACGGATGTGTCACATAAGTAGCTAATTTTCGACAGATGACAAGAATTAACATCAGCACAGTATAAATATCTTACAGTAGGGACAAATCCGGTATTTGCATGAACAGTTTTTTAATGCGCATGTTTCGAAACTGGCGGTCCTTCCACAAACGACCGAGTGTGGCGCAACACGTCATTTCATCATTGTGTACAAAAGTGTGGTTATAGCACGGTTATAGTTTGAAGTTTTCATAGGCATAAGGTTAATTTTCGTTATTAGTTTCGTCGATTGTACATAATGGGTTTAAATATTGTACATGATATTGATTATTTTATTCGGAAAGAGAGGAAGACTGAAGTATTTGACTTTACACGTTCATCCCTTGTAGGCGAAGCTACATTTAATTTATGTTTTACTGTTGTCGGTTTTAAATCTGCATAAAAATATGGACAGCACTAGTGACATCTAACTGCAGTAGAATGAAGGACCGCCAATATCGGCCATGTTGGGGTGAAAAATCGGGGTATTGAACATCAAAGGTGCCGACACGGTTTGTCCCTACTGTAAGATATTTATACTGTGACATCAGTAAAATGCAATTATTATTCTTATTTACAACCCGCACATAAAATTTGGAACGCGCCTAAATAATATCATTTACTACAATACTGAAATTACACCAATAACTTTTGGAAAGGTGCAATGACCCGCCTCCTGACCAATTAGGATGCACAATTTTCATTCATTTGCTTCTCGTAGTGAGAGAAGTTTCGCGCCGTTTGCCATTATAATAATTTATTTCACACTTTCGCACTTATGTGCTACCAGAGCTAGATGAGTAGAATGTAGAATAGACCTCTTGCGAAGGTATTCTTATCCTGTAACGCGATAAAACACGCTTTTGCTTTTTACAGACTCTTGGCCCGCCTACTGTTTTTTAATTTTCATTTTTCTACCAATGAAATTTATTTCCATGAACTTTAACTTAGCATTAAGCCAAAATTAATTTCAGATCCGGGTATGCACATACAGGGTGTTCACGGTATACAAATACATGGCTGATTTTTCTGTCATTTCTCATAAGATGGTTTGTATTAATTAAGTAGTATGATCTACTTACAAAGGTGGAGGGGCTTGACCCTCCCTGATGAAAAATAGCCCCCTTTGGAAAGAGTAAAAATATCAATAATTATAATTGGACTGTCAGGCTTGGGGATATTCAATTGTTCTCCCTTGTTTAAATGGAACATTCTACTTTTTAACATTGCAATACATTATAATGTCTAATTAACTAAATCTATAAAGTTTGGTTTAAATTTTTCCCCCTTATTGTGTTATTCATAACTTATAACGATAATCGCTAAGTGATAGTGACCTATTTTGACTACTCAGTACATAGAAATGCGTTGTATCTAAGCACCGATTGGTTAAGATAGGTCATTTAACAATTCTCGTTATTTAACGATGTCGTTATGAGTTACAATATAAGGGGGTTAGTCCTCAACAGCAAAAGTAATTTATGAAAAACAAAATATGTTTTTTTTTTGTTCTCACAGTATATTTGACAGTTTATAAATGTCAATAAACGTCATTTTTTTATTATATGCCGGTCTGATCAATCTGAGTTTAAAGAATGCAACGTGACCTCCGACCTCGAGAGGCAAAGCCGTTTCACGAAAGTCATGTAAAAGTTCTTACAATTATCAATTGATCGATCAGCATATATTTAAAAAATGACGTATACATGTTGTAAAAGCAATTGTTTCGATATGCCATGAAATTAATTAGCATTTTATCGCCCCTTCTACCACTTATGTATGTCAGTTCATAAAAAATTAGATCCTTATGGTTGTAATCCCTTCAAGTATTGTAATCATTTTTCGTGATTGTTGCAATTAAAAGAAAAAAAACTTTAATGCTGGATTTCACAAACGTCACTTAAATTTAATCATCGATTAAGAATAATCATTCCTATACTTTCAACACATGTAACCATAGCAACGTTTACTCTTAAGGGATGATTAAATTTAAGTAACGTTTGTGAAATCCGCCATAAAACAATTTAAAATCTTCAAACTTGACAGTAATGTTTTTTCTGATTTCACCCCAACATCAAAATGATATTTTAATAATTTCATTAATTTAAAAAAGTTAAAGCAATTGAATATTTTCAAACATGACAGTCAGTTGTTCCTAATACATGTTATCATGGGTATCATTGAATAGGAATAATCATAAAACTTATCTAATTAACTCGTATCATGTGAATTCAAATGAAAAACTATTATGGTCTGAAAGAGTAATTAAAAATAGACTAGAATTTTGGTTGGAAGGCAATAAACTTCTTCCTAAAAATCAATTTGGTTTTACAGAAGGTTTGAGCGCTACGGATGCTTTGACACAACTTACCACTGATATCCAACTTTGTTTCAGTGATAATAATTATTTAACAGCTATTTTTATTGATATAGAAGGGGCATGTGATTCTGTTAACTTAAAAATATTAGAATCCCGCTAAATTCAAATGCTAATTTGGGTCCACGTTTAAATTTTATAGGTTTACCTCAGGGCTCTGTTCTCAGTACCTTTCTTTTCACTGCTGATATTCATAAAATTTTACAACCCAAATTAAGCATAAGTGAGTATGCAGATGATTAGTGTAGGTACATATTTGGAAGAAATATAAAAATATAAAAATATGTAGATAAAGTTTCTGCACCTTTGACTCGTGGCTTTTCTCAAATGGGTTAAAAATAAATCCGAGTAAAATCCAAGTTATTATCTTCTCTCGTCATAATCCATCTCAGCTTCTATCTGTTTCTCTTGGCTCTTTTTGCTTTCCTATTAAAAAGGAAGTTAAATATTTAGGTGAAAATTTAGATCAGAATGTAAGCTGGACAGCACATGTATGTATAAATAGCATTTTAATTAAATGTGAAAAAGGCATGAATTTTCTGCAGATGGTCATGAGACCTAGTAGGGGAGACGATCATAGATCAGCTCTTCTTTTCTACAAATCTTATATTAGATCCATTATTGATTATGGTAGTACATTATATGGCTAAGCAGATATTTTACAAAACAAAGTATTAAGATACTGTGCTGAAGCAATGAATTCCACTCGTATCATACCACTTCGAGTTGTAAACTTAGAACCATCTTTGGTCCTAAGACGTTCATTTCTTTCCCAAAGATATATTCTAAAACTCAGATTTAGAAATGCGGATATCGTTCAAAAAATCTCTCGATTAAATACACTCGATTTACTTAATGAGTTTTGGCTAAAAGAACATTCTCGTTCACTTTGTATTGCCTTTAGAGAGACAAGTATTCTCTGTGGAAATGATGAGAAATTTAATTTTTATGATACAAACTTAACTTTTTTTGATCTGCTACTAAGTAGGTATTCCTATTATTATACCTCCATTTTCAAACACCCTTAGATTAACTATAATATTCTTCAGGAGATTTTAAGAGAACGTGATGATTTTATTCACATGTACAATATAAGTTCATTGAGGGTTCTGGATGTGCTTTCTCAATTCTTTGTAAGAATATATATGTTCAAATTGACTCTTAATACATCTGTTTACACAGGTGAAGCAATTGCAATTTTACAGGCACTTAAATTTCTCGTTCAGTCCAAATATCAAAAAGTTGTCCTTTTTACAGATTCTTTATCAGTATTCATAACATTACAAAAAAAAGATTTCTTTAATTATAATGTTAACCCTGTTATTTACCAAATCAAAAGCATTATTATAAAACTCAAAAATGTAGGAGTAAGAGTTGATCTTATTTGGGTTAAAGCTCACTGTGGTCTTCAGTACAATGAAGAAGTTGATAGACTTGCGAAAGATAATGTACATAATGGTCAATTTCTAAATAATAAATACCCTCTAGGAGAATGCATAACACAATGCAAGATAAAATTAGTTAATACATGGAAATATATTTATAAGGAATATTGTTTTACTAATCCTACGAGGTACATACTGATCAACTCTGACTTTCCTTGCCACTTCTGGTATGAATGTTGTCCAAATTTCCCAAGAAAGATTATTACTTATATTAATAGAATAAAATTTGGACATGGACAGTTTTTCAACGCACTTACACAGATTGGGTATCATAGATTCGGATATGTGTGAATTCTGTGGAATTTTAGACGATCTTGATAATATATTTTTTGGCTGTCTTAAAGCGTTTTCGACTGACTGCTCCAGAGAACTCTGAGAGTATCTCTATCCCGTGTTATTACGTGAAGTCAAAACAAGATGGAGATAATCTGAGAGTGCTCTAGAGCAGTCAGTCGAAAACGCTATTAAATATGTAGGTATACAATAGGCGCTTTCCAACTGCACACACGAGCTACTCGGTGCTACTCGGAAGCTACTCCGGAGCTGCTCAAATGTATTCCAAATTCCAACTGCATTTTGAACAGCTCCGAGTAGCTCGTTTGTGCAATTGGAAAGCGCCTGTTGTTCACAAATTAAAAAACCACCACCTGCTGCATTATGTTGGTATAAAACACAAGTCCCCTATAAAACATTATCAAAATAGCAAGGTTGGCAAAGTATTTGAAATTTCATGTCAAAGTAATTTGTCAAATCAATTTTATTATTATATTGTTTACATTTATATTCATTTTAACAAGCCATTTCAATGCCTCGAAAGCAGAAAAATATTTTAAATGCCAAAATGAAAGAAGCACTCGTCAAATGTTATGTTAAAATTTGTAACTAGGACACTGTTGCCGGTTGTACTTTTCACAAGGCAACATCGCCAGTGGTCTTTTAATTTGTGAACAGAGTTTACTTCTTGAACGCGACCTTTGTTTTCTCACTGAACAGTTGGCTACGCTGACATAACCAAAAAAGACAAATGTTTTGACAGGAGTTGAAGTAAATTAAAAACTGGTAAAAACAACTAAAATGATCTAATTCACGCCAGTTTACTTTTAAAACTTGCCTTCGTAAAGTATAAGAAAATCGTATAATTTGCTTTGAAGTAACCATTTGCTTTGACTGTCACAGGTTGCAATTGTTTTTTTTTTAATATCAAAATGTCGGTAATGAGCGATCAAACCGATGACATCCGGAAAGATGAGGACACCTTCGGCCTGGGCTGCGCCCTGGAGATGTTCTCGGAGCACGAGGAAATCCTGGAGATGATAGAGAACTTGAAAAACGTGATAGACTCGCAGCAGTCCGTGGTGGAAAGGGCGCATGAAAGGTTCCTCGACATACTCAAACAATACCAAGAGCAGCCCCATTTGTTGGATTCGCATATCGATGATATTCTCGAGAAGATGATCGCAATCATTCGCAGCTCTGAAAGTAGCATGAAGCTCAGGCACGAGACATTCAAGTATATGTTCGTTGTGATTAACGTTCGAGGTTATAAAGTCATCGTCAGGCATCTACCACATGAGGTATGAAATTAATTTAATTTTTTTAATAAATAAAACTGGGCGATTGTGATAATCTTACAATCAATTATTATATTATATTAATTGATTAATCATCTGTGTCAGATTAATCAGTTGGTGAAACCGTGTCATTACTTTTCTTCTTTCATTTTTTATCCTTTATTACCAATGATCTATCAAGTAGCAGATTCCCTGTAGGGAAAGAGGAATTGATATTAACTTAAGAATGAGATGGTATATACACCTGTATAGACCCGTTTAAAAAGCATTATTCTTTCTAAGTCATGTGATCTAGGCTTCGAGTGACATCCTTGTCGCATACGTGAGCCAAAATTACTCACAGATGTTCGCTATTTCACTCACATGCTGATATCAATCAAGAATGCAGGAAACATAAGGCACTCTGTATCTACATCCTACCAAATCATTGTTAATTACAGAAGAAATCTTCAGGGCTGTTGCTGTTCTTGCTGTTTTACTCTGATATCTTACCTCTGTAACAAAGTGGCGAAATATCAGCAGAAAAAGAATACCTAATCAGTTATTTCCTTTTTGTCAATATCACAAATGAGACAGTCTTTCATGAAAGAACTATATTTATTAATAATGACCAGGTGGTCTCATGGTATAACTGTTAAGCTTAGTTCAGATGCATCCAGATACACAAAATATTTATTGCGGATCATTTCCTGATTGGTTCGTTATTAATAACCAACTAATCAGGAAAAGATCCGCAATGAATAGTTAGTGTATCCGGATACATCTGAACTAAGCTTTAAACTGAATGCTTGAAAATCAATTAATGTTAATTAATGTATATTGAATTCATTGATTCAAAAAATTACTTCTGTAGGTTGCAGATTTTGAGCCAGTTTTGCAGCTACTAGAGCAGCAAGATCCTGCTGAACCTGATACCTGGACGACTCGTTACGTACTCCTACTTTGGCTGTCTATAATTGTGATCATTCCATTTCATATGTCAAGATTAGATGCTTATGATTCCTTAGAAGAGACCAAGGAGACTGTGATGGACAGAGTTTTAAATGTTTGCAAGACGTATGCAATTGTAAGCGATAAGTGCAGAGATGCAGCTGCTTATTTAGCATCAAAGTTTTTAACCAGGTGATTTATTTATTGAAACTTGTTTTATTTTTCAAATTCTTTAAATCTGTTAGTTACCAAGTGTGCAGTTATTACTATCAGATTAAAAAAGTTGACTTCTGTTTTTAAAGCTGAATGGAAGGAACACTTTTTACTTTTAGTGTGAAGTCAATGAATTCCTTTCTTTTTTTTTTAGAAATGATGTTAAGGAACAGCATTTATCATCATTTTTTGATTGGGCGTGTAATTTAAGTGTAGCACCTGAAAGCAGCGTCTTCCTTAAATATGGAACCTTAGCCTCAGTAGCCATGATATTAAAACATGGTAAAAGAGAAGATCTCATGCCTCATGCGCAAAGACTGCTTCAGTGGATAATCAACACGGAATTTAAAAATAATCCAGGCAGCAACATTCAGAAACTAGTTTATAAAATCATACAACGAATAGGTACTTGCTAACGTACCCTTACAGGCAACACTTTACGCTTTGCTCTTTTTTAGGTTTAACATTCTTACCACCACGTAACGTGAGCTGGAGGTATCAAAGAGGCAGCAGGTCTTTAGCAGATAATCTAAGCGCTGGAGATGGGAAACCTAAACAAAATGCCGATGCCTCTTATACTCAGTCAGAGATAGACGATGTCTCTGAAGAATACGATGTGCCTGATGAGGTAGAGGAAGTAATAGATCAGTTAATTCAAGGCCTTCGTAGTGGTGACAGCGTAGTGAGGTAAATTAAAGTATCAATAAGTTTTTTTTTTTTTATTGTAAGTACATAAATCCTACTATATTCATATATTTTTTTTAATTATAAAGAAAACTTCATGTAAGAAAAATTTATTGTGTGGTATAACACTAATATAACTAAATAAAGGAATTCGTTACTTTGGCAGCAGATTAATAATAATAAAAATAATAAATAATTTATAGATGGTCTGCTGCTAAAGGTATCGGTCGAGTAACTGGGCGTCTATCAAAGGAACTTGCGGATGAAGTTGTCGGTTCAATCCTTGAATTATTAAGCCCCCGAGAAGGTGACGGTGCTTGGCACGGAGGATGCCTGGCACTAGCCGAACTAGGTATTTAAATATAATAAACAAAACCCACTCTGAATGTTTCCACAACTTTTTTCCACAGGCAGAAGAGGCCTGTTAGTACCTCAGCGATTACCAGAAGTCGTCCCCCTCATTTTAAAAGCGTTAGTCTACGATGAACCTCGAGGTTATGCTTCAGTTGGATCTCACATTCGTGACTCGGCTTGCTACGTCAGTTGGTCATTTGCTCGAGCTTACGAAACACACATTTTGAAACCATTCGTAAATCAAATTGCAAGTGCCTTACTCGTAGTTACCTGTTTCGACAGAGAGGTAATTGCTAGTATTCTATTTTGAAATAGGGGCAACTGTAACTATTAGGAAACTGAGCTGGATACTAAACCCCCCTGTTATAAATCATTTTATTATTTATATATAACAGGATGGTTCAGTAAAAAATGGAATACGAACGTAACAAAGGAATTGTTTAGATAAATTGTCGAAGAGCAGCCTCAGCAGCATTCCAGGAGAACGTGGGACGCCAAGGCACTTTTCCCCATGGTATCGACATCCTAACCAAGGCTGATTTCTTTGCCGTCAGTGTCCGCAATAACTCTTACCAAAGTATAAGTGTTTACATTGCCCAGTTTGAGGAGTATACGTTGTCATTGATCAATCATTTACTTGCAAGGAAAATCGATCACTGGGATATATCAATTCGTGAATTAACCGCCAAGTCATTGCATAATTTAACACCTAAAGTACGAAATGGTAACAACAAGGAAACAAATTTCTTCAAATCATTCTGTTTGTAGGCCCCGGATTATATGATTAACACAATGCTACCGAGTTTATTTGAAAAATCCAAAAGTATTGACTTAAATAGTAGACACGGTTCAATTTTGGCTATCGGTGAAATACTTCATGCCCTCTCTGCCGTTGCGGAAGTAAACGGGGTGAAATTTGAAAGCTTCATTGGTCCTCAAATCCTGGAAGAAACGAGAAACTTGATTCCCACTTGCAGAGAGCGATTGTACTTCAGAGGAATGGGCGGAGAATTAATGAAGCAGGCCTGCGCGGATTTCATTCAGAAGTGTTCCTTGGCACACGTCCCCTTTCATAAAACTGAAATAATCGGTTGGTAAATCCCCAGGTTCAAACTAATAATCCTCAAAAATATTTTTTTCGCAGATGATTGGCTGAATCTAATTAACGAGTGCTTATCATACGATGTCCCGAATATCAGAATGGCAGCTATTACGGCCCTTCCTGATTTTTTACTCGAGTACTATCAAGGGGGTGAAGTTGAATCTCATGAGATATTAATTGCAAAATACATGAAGCAGTTGAAGTCTACGAATTTGCAAGTGATAAGAATGGGTCATGCGTTAGCCCTCGGAGCTCTACCTTTATTTATGATCAGGCCCCATTTAAATGATATTGTAACTGGATTAATTGAGGCTACGGTTATTACGATGCCAACTTTGAAATGGGCTGAAAGCAGACGAGATGCAATCAAGGCTTTAACTTCAATTTGTGTGACGATGGAAAATGAGATTTGCGAAGGTAAACAATTTCGTTTGATTATTTATTTATTTTTAGCTTTAATTTTTCATGGTTGCAGTTATTACAAAAGAACAGATTAGTGCAGTTTACAATTGTTTCCTGACTGGACTTACGGAGTACACTCAAGATAACAGGGGTGATATAGGCGCTTGGGTTCGCGAAACATCTATGATAGGATTGCAAGTGCTTTCTTTGTTATTGGCAAAATACAGACCTGATTACTTGAGTGAAACTGTTGTTAGTAAAATCTTGAACGGCGTTGTGCAACAAGCAGTGGAAAAGATTGATCGAACAAGGGCCTTGGCCGGAAAAGTTTTTTACAACTTAATATACAGGTAATTTTAAAATTTATAAATAATGAGGGCTACTTAGTGTTTTTTTGAATAAATTAAAACAGCTTTAAACGAAAATTTGTTTCAGTGAGCCTCTTGTACCAAATATTCCGCACCATGACGATTTAACTCGGATATTCCCCAAGGAAGAATGTGATTTATTAAATTGGAATTCAGCTGCGGTGACGTTCCCAAAATTCATCGAACTCTTAGACTTCAAAGAGTACAAATACAACTTAATCCTGGGGCTTGTCAGCAGTGTTGGTGGAATGACGGAGACTTTAGTACGTAAACAACTTTTGTTTGAGTGATTTTATGACTGTTCCTTTCCAGGTTAAGAATTCCAGTCATTTCTTCCTTGAGAAACTCAAAGGATACCAGGATAAGGACATATTTGAATTATGTGATATTATTTATGAGTTGTTCTGTGCTTACCAGAGAGTTGATCGAATTGTTGTGCCCATGTTCAGATTTTTAGACAAGTTATTCAGCTCTAGTTGTATCTCCTGCGTTTTCAATAATCCAAGCTGCGATTTTCCCAAGAAAGTATTAAAATTCATTCAGACAGAAATCGCAGGATGTAAAGACATTTACAAACTTATCGATGGGATTTGTGTTTTGTGTCAGTTCTTACAAGTAAGTCGGTTTTTAAGTTCAATTATTTTAAATTGTATTTCTTTTTCTTTTAGGTAAACAGTGAAGTGTGCGGTGCTGTTTTAGTTCAACTCAGTATACTGCTGTGCCATCGGCAATCGTATGTGCGTAGGTCAACGTCTACAAGACTGTATGAATCTCTCCTAGTCTATGGGGACAACAGTATTATACCTTTGGAGAATCTGGATGAAGTCATGAATTTGTTGAGTAGCACAAATTGGGAGGATCCTGTTGAGAGTGTCCGACCTGTGAGAAATAACTTGTGCACTTTGATGGGGATAAGAGTTCCTGTCCCTAAGAAAACCACGTCTAACTAAACTAACTTCCTCCAGTAATTCATATTTCTTATTATTATTACAATAACTTTGTAAATGTTTTAAGTATTTAATAATATTTATTACAACGTTGCTTTAATTTTCTATAATTTGCTTTTAAATAAAATACTCATTTAAAAAAAAAAAATTGCATTAATTTATATCCTACTAGAACAAGCTGAAAAAAGGCAGCAAAATATTAAACTAGTTAATTTTTTTTGTTGAAATGCAAATGTTTCTTTAAAATCATTGTTAAGTATCACAAAATATTCAAATGACGCTTTTATTTTTCTTTAATCATATTAAAGTATATATATAAAATCTTTTTTTTAATATAAAAGTTAAATTTGCGTTAAATAGTTGCATCAATATATGTATGTGCCTGGGAAGCGAATGTAATAAAAATCACCTGACAGAAAAGAAATTTGCATTTTAAATTCCGACGAAAAAAATACTCATTTCTCTGATGCAATTTCATCAGGCTATTGCACATCTCAGACTTCTTGTTTTTTGCTTGACAAAATAACACATTTTTTGCTATTATATGCCCGTCAATAAAGACTTGGCATTTACGTGCATAATAGCATCAAACGTAACCAAATGAAAAATTACAACATCCAAATCGAGGCGGGTGGGAAAAAGCATGATCAAATTCCAATGGATCTGATCGCATGTAATATGCATCGCTTTTTTGTTGTCGCCGTAAATGTTATAAACTTATAAATGATCTGGGTTGACAAAGTCGTTTTCTTTGAATTCTTCATTAGATATGTTTTTTTTTGTATGATATTAATCTTTGTTGTTTCGAGTTTAAACCAGTCGCGCTTTAACTCGTTCCTTTCTTGCTTATTTACGATGGCAGTTAAACTGGCTCATAATTGTGTTATTGCAAAATTGAACTCGGGGAATTCCCTGATAACATTAAATTTTATAAACTGACCTAGTTTATGGATTTGACAACAAACTTAATGTCCAATGAAGCAAGCTATTAAAATTTCAAATAAATTTTACTTTTATTACAAAATTATCATGGCACCTTTTCTGGGTTAGTAACAACGATTCCCTTGTCGCAAATTTATCACGCTTTTTTGATTTTTCAAGTATGATTAATGGCCCTTTGTAGGGCCACCCAACTAAGGGCCGCATTCATTTTCACGAAATAATTGGTATGTTAAATTACTTCCAGTTAATTATTATTAATTTTGGGCTTCTTTATAAAAATGGAACCCGAACTAGTGCCTTATGTGCTCTGATTTTAGGAACAATTTTGTATAAAGTGTCTAATATCAAAAAAGTTAATGCGTCAGCGTGATCTTTGGGCCTGGGAGCGAAATGTGTTTTAGAAACTTCAAACTTCGAGTTCCTCTTGAACAATAACCAACGAGTTAAGAATTAACAGGAGGGAAGATACGGCAGTGGGAAAATGCAATTACATTTGACGGAAGTTACCACTTTGCGGAAGGTCAGTTTCTGTAATATGGCGGTTTATTGACATCCGTTGTAAAATAATTGCTGGATTTTGTGTTTGTATCTGAGTTTAGAACGAATTTATATGTTTACTAAGCAACTGTGATTAGTATAGCGATCTGACCGGCGGATAATACGCGAACTAAACAGCCAATTTCTTTATCCCTCACCCCCGCTGGTCTACAATTTGTATTGATACAGTCCCGTCTTTGTGTCAATTGCAAATTCGACTTCTCGGTTTTAATTCATTTAATTAATTCAGCTACAACAAATGGCATGTTTCTTAAAAATATTGCTAAAAGTACTGGTTTCACATAAAAACAAAATAAAACGGTAAACCATATCTGTATCGCAGTGATTTATAGGTTGAAGTACAAATTATTTTGACAGTTAAAATATTGTCTTGGAGTGTACAGTCCCGCGTACCTTAAATGCACCTCTCGCATGCAAACCTCACCCTTAAAACTTAAAACCTTGTGATACAAGGCTCACAGAACTGTTAAATTGTAGCACTTAAACTGCGCGCGACTATACATGTCAAACGCGACGGTGCTGCGCGACCGGTCACATTAACTTGGTGAAGACTTGGTGCCACAATAATACCGAGTGTTTTTTTGAAATGTTTTTATCAATTCTTGCCATGGTATTTGGACGGCATGCCCTAGCTTTACTGTAAAACAGCATCAAGGAGTGCAATGACGTACTTTTCACTTAAGCTAATAGCGTTTTGGCCTGAATCTCTATCAGATTCCTCAAAAATAATGCGCTGACGTCATTGATCAGACCAAAATTGCTCTGGAGGCGACACGTAATGAACAACCGAACACGTTTGGTTACGAATCGCTGCGGTATCGGTATTTTGTAGGTTATTGACGAGGCACGGCTTCCTAGATTAATCCGGCTGGTCGCGGTCTTAGTTCAGAGCCATTTTTCTGTGCGGAAGACAAAGCCACTCGATCCTAATAACCGCATTATTTTTTGTTACATTACCGTTTTTGTTAATAGTCACCTAATTTCTTCATTATTTGATTATCTGAAAAAAAAATTCACGTAATTGCTAATTTCATTTTCACAATTGAAGTTTATAGGTTATATTTTCCGGATCGCTCTTGCGAGTCACATCAAAACAGAGCGCTCTCGATGTGCTACTACGTCACAGAGCGTTTGGCACAGCCGAACATGCAAATCGCACTTCGAGCAACAAAGATAATCACTCGAACACTTTCAAAGCGCTCTAGAACACTCAGTCGAAAACGCTATGAAACATGCCGACCAGATTTCAAGGCAAGAATTGATAAAAAAAATGTAAAAATCATTCAGTACAAACGATACATTAGATCTGTTCGTTTGTTCTGCACTTTTCTACATTTTTTACCAACCGGGCCCGAGAGAGTGAGATGTACATAATATAACGTAAGTAGGAGTGAGAAAAATAGTGTAAAGGAGTTTAAAGTGTAGAACAAACGAACAAACTTATTGATAGGTTATTATAGAAATATAGACTACAGTTAAAAAGTGAATGACTTTTAGATTAGTTTTGGAATTTTTCGAAGACCAGAGTGAGTAAGTTACTTCCAGGTACTTTTGTGACAGAACTCCAATGTCTAGAATAAAGTTGACATTTCTAGGATCTTATTTAGTTAAATTTAGCGAAGTCAGTGTATTATAAACAATGGTGTACTCTGTGGCTTGTGGTTATTGCAGAATTTTATAAAACGCTTGTGTGAGCCTTTGACATACAGCGGTTATATTTAATTACCACTTTGGACAAGAAGCTACTGTCAGTATGACTCTTTCCTATTTATTCTTTACTCGTTGACATAACAGATATCAAAATTCATTAATTTTTTTTATGTTACTCCTAACTAAACGATTCACGGCCTCCAGTGAACAACAGGTTATGCTATTATTTCAGAATTTTCAGCTACTTTTACAGTAAAAATTAAGAACGACCAAAAAAATATTGAAAACAAAATAAAGCGCAATCTATGCGTCAGTTATAAAACATCTTTTGCACATTTGTTACCTCTTAGGGCCATTTGACACTATGATATTTCTTGTGCAAGATTTGTTATAAAGTGAGCGAGAAGTGCCAATTCAACCAATCAGAATTCACTGTGGTAGCTCATCTCTCTCACTTTGTAACAAATCTTGCACAAGAAATATCATAGTGTCAAGCGGGCCTTAGGCCCGGTTTATTCATCTCTGAGTAAGTGCCAAGTTATAACTTGACGGATTAGCACAATGCGTTGCCCTATCTTTAATCATCAAGTATTTTACTGGCCACTTACTCAGAGATGAATAAACCGGGCCTTAAACTTATAAAATGTTTATTTTTGTAGAAGTAAATTCGTCAATAAAGTTTCAAAAATAGTTCAGGCCAATAGTGAATTGCAGTTTTAAAATAACATTTCAGAACAATTTGAAATTTTAATTATAAAAATTTGTAATGAAAAGGTTCGTTCCATTCGTCAGGATTTCGAGTTCTGGACCGTTCAAAATCTTACTGAGCATGAGCAATGCACAAAATTGGATATAAATTTCATACTGCGCATGATTTGAAAGGTTCAGAACTTGAAGTTCTGTCAAGTGGAACAGACCTAAAATCTCAGTTTCTTCCTCTTCTGAAAATGAAGTCCACTTATCTTTTTTATTTATTGCAGAAAATAAATTATATAGAATCTATCATTGGTAGAGATTTTTTCAATAGCTCCGTTAAGTATTAATTACAACGAGTGTCTAAATAAAAAACTGGTCAAGTAGGTTGTGGAAAAATTTCCAAACAAGGTCTGTATGTCTTGGATAGCTTCGTACTTTTAGCAAAAAAATAAACCGCCGTAAAGTAATAAATGATTAAAGGACTTTTCTTCAATTGAAAAAGGCATTTTTTAGTATTTTATAAAAAAGTCGTTTTGAAATAAACAATTTTAAAGCAAAATCACTATTAATAAAGAAATAATTCAACAACAAATTTTGACGTTAGATTTGACAGCTCGACGATTAAACTTAGAAGAGACGTGCATGCAGTGAACAAATTCTCGGCCACAGCCAACTTGACCAGATTTTTATTTAGACACTTGTTAGATGTAATAGTTATAATGAGCTCGGTGAACAGTATGTTCTATAAGTGAGTTACACATCAAACTCATGTTTTTTTTCTAATGGCCTAGTTTTTATTACATAATTTTCAATCTGTTTTAAAAGTAAGCATTTTTATTAAGTAAGTCTGAAGCAGTGAAATTATGTTGTATTTATTTATTTACTTCTTGGTTTGAAAATAATAACGCAGTTAAAATTGAAATGAAAGACGCATGTAAACAATTCATTGTACGATAGTATGCACTCGTTGAAGCAGAAATATTTTCTTTCTTTATTGCTCTTTATTATATTCCATAGCCAAAAGATGTGTACACATGTTAAGTATGTGTATGTGTTTATTACAATTAAAAGAAAATTAATAAAGATTTTCGATTTTGTTCATGAGGTTGATTTTTTGAACTGAAGCTTTTATTTAATTTTTAAGATTTCTTTGTTTTGTTTATTTCATTTTCAAGGTTTAGATATAAGAACAGGGGTTGGTTTTACCTACCATCTAAATCTTTTCTTATTTTCTCTTCTTTTTTGTTTCTATAATTTGTTTTACTTGACACAATAAAATTATTATTATTGTATCACAAAACCTTTTAAGCGGACACTAAATCGCGCACTATACACTTAACGTTTCGCAGTCGTTCGACAGCTTCGTCAGAAGTGAAAAATATGCCGAACGACTGCGAAACGTTAAGTGTATAGTGCGCGATTTAGTGTCCGCTTAAAAGATTTTGTGATACAATTTCATCGGACAAGAACCAACTGTAAATATTATTATTATTGTTAAGTGAGTTTAAGTATATGACACTATTTTTGGGGTGACGATTTTCAGTTGTTTTAATATCTTACTTTCTTACTTCTGTAATTAATTATAATCACAGAAGAAAATAAAACTTTCATAAATTGTTGAAAAAATTAAACTTCTGACGTTAGCCAAAAGTTAATGTTTTTAAGTTCAATTTTACCTCACTTAAAAAAAATTTGTTTTCATGAAAAACTTCAAATTCTTTGAAACAATCGATAAATCGATTTTAAATGTAAATTTGTAAATTGTAAATCGATAGTAAATGTTGGCAACGCATTTGATCAAGTGATATTTCGTATTTACGTAAAAAATTACCAATACCGACCCTTCCATTACAAGCTGTTAAACGTCGTGTACACGAATGTGTGTCAAAGTTACGCAGTGATATATTCCTAAGATATAAGTCAATAACCATAAAAAATTATAGTACAGTTTTACCGCACCATTTACAAAACGTCGCTGAATACTGAATACGAATACTAAAGCTGAATTCGATTATCGAGGGCAAACTAAGATCGTCTCAATTGCCGGCTATCTCAATGGGACAGGCGAGGGAGGTGCAGGGATAGAGCAGGAGTAGAGCGAGAGCGATGCAGTTTTGATACATGTAAAAGTAAGACAAACAAACACAAAAGTGTGAAAAGAGCTTTCATATACCTACATAATCAGGTCTAACATGCTTTTAGGGCAAATTTTTATTTATTAAAAAGAATTTTTCTCGTACTTTAGCATCGATTCTCTTAACTGGTTTTATTTTGTCGGGTTCATTAAGAATCATCTTGTATTTAGAACACAATCATTTTACTGAATGATGACTCACACGCCACCACTGTTTTTTTTTTTTTAATAAAAAGTGATAGCAGTACACAACACGTTATGTCTTTATATAAGTCGCGAGTGTGATCTTGTTGACCCAAAGAAGCGTAACCCAAATTCAAAGTTGATACAAATGGACATGGAGGAGAGGAGAGTGCACTCTCATAGTGACCGATAACACCGAACCGATCGCAAATCAACATCAAATGTATCAGTGTTGGAAACACAATGGGACCATTAGGATTTATCGAGAAAACACGTGCGGAATAACAATTACCGAAAAATTCGATTAATTACGCCGTGCCGCGTGCGTGTTTGTGCAAAAATGAATCGAAAACAACAGTAAACAAATCAGCCAGTAAAAAATTATATAACTACGCGGCTCTATAAATAACGCGCCTTTCTCGAGTGTGGTATTGTTTAGAGCAGATAAAGTGCGCCCCACTATTTGTTTACATTACGAACGGAATTATATAAAATGAGCGTGTTAACGTGCACCTTGTTAATCAGTGATAAACATTTGATAAACATCTAGGTATTTAATGTTGATTGTTATTTTTATCGCTTCGTCGCACCGCGTTTTCTGTGTGATTTGGCGGCGGGCCAATGCGCTTCTAAATTTGACTTTTGAGAATGGAGCCGATCGCCTGGAACAGCACGGGTAATTTAACCGAGGATTTCGCCTCGGTTTTCGCTGAAATCGTCCTTTCCGATGCAAGGAAGTTTCCTTACTACAATGAGGGCCTGGAGATCCTCGGTGGGTTCGGGCGAATGTTTTACATTATCAACCGGAAGAAGACGAGCTATGCGGATGTGGAACAAGTGCCGGACTTTATTAAGCAAGTAAGTTGATCCTTTTTTTTGGAACCTTATCATTGTTTATTTAAAATACAAGAAAACACTTTTATCATAATATGTAAGTAGGCAATCCAGGTAAAAAAAGTCTTTAAATTTCACATCGTATTTCTTGACCTAACTTCATAATAAACGCTTATTTTATGAAATTTAATATAAATGTGTTAAAGGAAAGAACAAATTCGTAATTAAGTAATAAACATTAAATAAGTGAATTTTCGCATTTATTAGTAGGTTTAAAAGGTTAAAATTGTTTCGGCACACAGTGCCTTCGTCAGGCGCATACAGAAAATCAATTCAGTACACATTTGACGAAGACAGTGTGTGTGTCGAAACAATTGTTACGTTTTAAACTTAGTATTAAAAGTGAAAATTCACTTATTTAATGTTTATTCATTAATTTCGAATATGAATTTTTGTCAAGCAAAGGTCGAACCAATCCATTCTTTGACAAAATGTAAGAAGCTTGAAAGGTCGCATCTTTTTCGATCTGTTGCTTGATTAGAAAAAGCTCGATGTCTTCAACTCCTAGAGAGATAGGTACCCTACTAATGAGTAAAGTCCCTAGATAGCTAAAGTACCGCAATTACCACCGTTTTGAATCAAATCCAACGCGCAAATTTAAATTGAACGTAACGGGTAATGTGATTTCAAATTTGGCGCGCTTATTTTGACTCAAAATATTGGTAATTGCGGTACTTTATCTATCTAGGTACTTTACTAGTGAGTAAAGTTACTAAGTAAGGTACCTACCTTATATTAAAGAGGGTAAAGACATAGCGTGGATTAATCGCCATTAACAGGCCAAATTAAAAAAAAAATGTAAAAATAATGGGCTTTTTCCGTTCTCCCTTATTTTTAACATCTTAACATAGGTATTCTAATTTCTAAGTATCGAAATAAATAAGGGAGAACGGAAAAAGTCCGTTATTTTATATATAACCTGTGAGCAACTAAAAACCAGATTAGAGTCGGCGGTGCAAAGAAAAAGTATGTCTGTTACTAACGCGGCGTTAGGCTGATCTGACAGTTCATGAATGTTTTAGACTAATTAATTCAGTTAATCACAGACATATATTTTCTTTGCACCGCCGACTCTAATTTGATATTTAGTTGCTCACAGGTTATAAACTCCCTAGCAACCGTTATGTATCTATCTTTTTTCTTCTTTAGCGTTTCATTGCGTCCTTTTTAATTTGAGGGACGAAGCTGCGGAAATGAATGGCGGTACCTTCTAAATACAGTAACCTTAGTAATGTGTGACCTGATGCGCCATCTCTCGGCTTAAAACCCAAATAAAGGAGAATTGTCATAGTTTCTAATAACAAAAGACCTCAAAGAAATAGACTGGGGCAAGAGTGAAAAAAGATCATAATTGATTTATAGTTTGAGACGCCATCTCTTGACTTAAAAAGTAACAAAAATTTGCGCGTTTTTCGTCGCCCAAAATTAAAAAGGACGCTATGAAATTCTAAGAAGAAAAAGAATATACATGTACATAACAAGTTACTCTTTCTATGTAGATTGCGATGACGTTGCAAGTGATTTTACTCCAAATTAAAAGAAACAGAAGAGAGTGAGGTAGAAAATTGGCGCTAGCTTCTCAATATAGTAAGCTTATTAGTGAGGCGCCATCTCTCGGCTGCAAACACAAATGCGAGCTTTGTTGGTGTTTGAGGACAAGAAGCGATCAACAGAAAGTGATCGTATCGTGATAAACAGAACTAAGGAGAAAATGTTAATCGTCTCTTTGACTTCGACTTATATGTGACGTGTGACCTGGGGCGCCGTCTCTAAGCTTAAAAATCAGATAAAGAGAGCTATGATAAATTCAATAAGATCAAGAGATTAATAAAGGAAGAGGGGCAAAACAGAAAATAAGGTTATAAATAATTGATTTACAGTGAGTGATTTAAGATGCCATCTCTTGGCTAAAAAAGTAACCAAAAATCTGGTTTTGGAGGCAAAAGGAGTTAGTTAGTTCGTAGAAATTGATTGAATCAAGACGACGCGACGTTTCGATCAGGTTTCGACCAACTTGATGTCTTCAACTCAGTCGCAAACATAATTTATACAGAGAGCTTATAAAACAGCGTACCCATCTTCAAAACTTTGAACGTCGAATGCATGAGCGGTAAGGAGCGCCACCTCATGGCTTAAAAAGCGAATGCAAACAAATTAAAGCTTTTATGGTTTCTCAGGGCTGGAAGCGTTCACAGAAAGTGATTGGATCATGGCGAATAGTTCTATTCGCGAATAAAACAAAAAGAAAATGTTAATCGTCTTTTTATTCTCGACTTGTAATGTGATAATGCGCGACCTGGGGCGTCATCTCTCGGTTTAAAAAGCAGGCAAAGAGAGCTGTGATATCTTCTAAGAACAAGAGACGATCAAAGGAACTGATTGAAGCAAAATTAAAGAAACAAGGTTATGGTGTTACGGAGTTATGGTGAGCGATATAAATCGCCATCTCTTGGCTTAAAACACAAATAAAAGCATAAATGAGAGCTTAGTTGGTTGGTTTCTGACGGCGAGATAATTGAAGAGTTCACAGAAAGTAACCGAATCGTAGTAAACAGAACTAAAGAGAAAATGTTAATCGTCTCTTTGACTTCGACTCTTTGTTGTAATGTATGATCTGAGGTGCCATCTCTCGGCTTAAAAAAAAGATAAAGAGAGCTGTGATAGATTCTACCGGGTGGTTTTTGAAATTTTTTATCAACTCTTGCCATGAAATCTGGATGGCATGTCTTAGCAAAGCCAGTAGACTGATAAAGTACCGACATGAAATGACGTTACAATGCAAAGGGCACCCTGAGGGCACCACAACGATCAAAATATTCGCAAGAGGCGCTGTCGGCGTTGGTCTAATTACGCACTATTTTCATAGATAAATATGATTTTCTAATCAAAATATAAAAAATAAACAATACTTATCTCTACTGCTACTACTATTACTAATCATTTTCTAATCAAAATATAAAAAATAAACAATACTTATCTCTACTACTACTACAAAATTTTTAAAGAAAACATTGCGGTGATATTTACCTATCATCAGAAATTTATTCATCGTATGCTGTGTCCAACAAACTTCGCATCTTATAAAACTTTCCAAAAAAGTACCTAACGTTCTTCATACAACATTCCTCAAAAATATAAAGTTCCACAAGAAACAATTTTCTTCATAATAACATTTCCAAAACAACGTTTCACAAGATGAAACATTCTTCAAATATACAACATTCTACAAGAGGCGTTCTGCAAGATTAAACATTCTTCCAGATGCAATGTTCTTCTATAAATTAAAAATTTGTTATAATTCAAATATTTAGGTTATTAAGAATGTTAAATAATTTAAGATATTATTGAAATGTTAATAGAATACTTACTTAGTTTAATATTAAGTTTGAAGTATTTAAGTTATCTGTCAAGATTGAAGTTTTGTGTGAAAGAAATGTCAAATTGATTGAAGTATTTATAAATAATATGGAAGGGTTGATCACCAAGGAAAATAAACAAACCGAGGTGTAATGGGGAGCAAATAAACACAAAACGAAAATCTTCCATTAACAACCATAATATAAACATCAAATAAAAATTTTGCTCTTATAATTTAATTCACAATATACTTTATAAAATTTCAATTTCTTTGATTTACCAATAACAAATTAGAAATCTATCCAGGGATGTCTCACAGCATAACGCTGAAGTAAGTGTTTCGTTTAAGGAAATTCTTTTGGTTTTAAAAACACATTACATATAACACATACTGTCATTCATCATTCATTTGAACTATCAACACACATATACAAAGAATCCTCTTCATTGTAGAAGAGTTATTGTTTGTTTTGCGATTGGGCATAACAGGTACCAACACTTGGCAAATACGACTCTCTATAATAATAAAAATTCTAATTCAGCATCACACTACATCTAAACGTTACAAAATTCTAAAGCATCATAGGAATTTTATTGTTTGTTTTGCGATTGGGCATAACAGGTAGCAACACTTGGCAAATACGAAATTACCTGTGTTTTCTTTAGAATTTTTAGACATACATTACAAAATTAAACAATTAAATTACACACCGATTTATCTTCAAAATAATTTTCTTCTAAATTATAATAGATAACTGGATTTCAATTGACATTGAGAGTTCCCACCCTGTACTGTCACTTAAAAATAAAAATAAAATTCATAAAAGACTACTAGGCTACGTAATTTTGTAGTGGATGTGGTTTAGTAGATTGAATAAAAGAGAAAATCAACAATTTTGATACTTACCACATCTGCTAAGAAAGCAACATATGTGCCCTCTATTGGATAAAAAATCGTTAGCGGTGCCTTCATCGCTTCATGTTGGTACTTTATGATATCTACTGACTTCGTTTGTGAGCGGCATGGCGCGCCATCTCTTAGCTTCTTAAAAAGCAAATGCATGTAAATAAGAGCTTTTGTGGTTTCTTAGAAAGAGATTGGATCGTGACGAATAGAACTAATAACAGAATGTTAATCGTTTTTTTGTTTTCAACTTGTAATGTTAGTACCTATGTGTAACCTGGGGCGCCAACTCTCAGTTTAAAAAGCAGGCAAAGAGAGCTGGCTTCCATTCCGCGTTTTTCATCCTCCAAATTAAAAAGGACGCTAAGTAGAGAAAAGACAGGTACATAACAAGTTATGTTGCTAGGTAGTTTGCGATGAAGATAACCCCAAACCAAAGGGTAGATAACTTGTACAAGAGGGGACACTTGAAGGAAGTGCAAATTACAAAAGAGAGAAGACTTACGGCAATTTAAATATCCTTTCGCGTATTAATCGAGTGTTTTCAGCACAGCGTCAATGGACAGATAATCTGATTACTGATTAGTGAAAACCGTACGCCACGCCTTGCGCTAGCCGATGCCATTGTCGTGCTAACACCATTGTGTAATTAGTTTCTGGCGTATTTCGCCATGCCAATTTAAAGGGACAACTGGTTCGCGGTCAGCGAAACTACTCGGCAAATATCAAACATGCCTTCACGGATTGTCTTCTCTTAAAGAATATCTACTCTTTGCCCAAATTATAAGAGATAGAAGAGAATGAGATGGAAAATTGGCGTTACCTTACCTATCCAGTAACCTTAAAAGTGAGCGATATAAAGCGCCATCACTTGGCTTAAAAGTAACTAGAAACACGAATGAGAGGTTTGGTGGTTTTCGAAGACGAGAAACGTCACAGAAACAATCAAGTCAAGCGGAACTGTTTTTCAGAATTAATCAGCTTGACGTCCTTGACTGTTAATGTGAGGCGCGGGGCGCCATCTTTCGGCTTAAACGGCAGCTAAAGAGAACTTTTTATTGATTATAGGAGCAAAAGGAGTTCGTAGAAATTGATTGGATCAAGTCGACTTGACTTGGAAAAAGTTTCGACCGACTTGGTGTCTTTAATTCTTAAGGCCTGATTTTACAATCGTCGGATAAGCATTATTCTTAGAATAACGTAACGTAGATATTGAGGAACATTAAAGGATATTCGGCGAACAGTTATTCCTTACTTATTCCATGACTTTAAAACTGAACCTTAGTAAACGGTTTTCATTAAAATTAGCAGAGTTTCCTTTCTAATAAAAATCTTGCACATAATTAAATTATCTGTGACATATTTGAAGGAGGTTCTTCTTAAGAAGTTTTTGAGAGATTCATTTTATAACACTGCACTTCTACAAATTTACGCACCATCAAATAAAAACAAGCATTTTCAAATCACAAAGGTCAGTTATTAAGCAGATAAACTGGCGCAAAAATAAAGATTTAAGTAAACAGGAGAAGATAATTTGTAGATCCGCATGATTTATTAAATATTTTTCTGTTTACAATATTTTGATAAACAGCCAATTATTTTGTTTTCGCCGAATTTATTAATGAATCCAATCGACTGAAAATCCGCAACTAAATTTAAATTTAAACCCGTTCCTCTCACTCCATGACCCACAAACTTTTAACCGTTTGATCCTAGTGCTTAGACAAGCAGAAAGCCTCCTCGTATATTAAACAGAGAAAATGGGCCGCCAAACCGCTTCAAAATACGATTTTGCGGCGTCCGCAGGCCCTTCGCACTTCGGCCGACGCCAACTTGCGGTCTGCTCAAACGCACCCCAGAAAAGATTTCTAAGCAAACCGAATTTGGCCGGGCGAAATTTATTGTGTTTTCAGGCTGACGTTGAATTTCAGCGTCTGCTTTTCAATACAAATCTCGTAACTTCGTTTCGCACGAGGCCGGATCAAGCAGGGATTTCTTTTGTCCGTTTGTTTGCTTCGATAAATTTTAGGGAGATGATGTTTTATGTATTTAAATCGGTGAGGGTTTTTTTTACGTTATTTTTTCAAGATCTTAGACCAACATAACAACATAAAAGATTAAAAACAACAGAAGAAGCCCTGAATAAGAAAAATAAGTCTTTTGCAACTGGTTAGTCAAAAACCAAAATAGATCCTAAACCAAAAACTTTTTTTTTTATTTTCGTTTCTCGAGTGGAAGTCGTTCTAATTAATGTAGAAGATTCCAGTATAACATTTGCATCTAATCTTCATTCTGAACTTGTTTCTGAACACTTTCTGAATGAGTTCTATTTAAACGAAAAATTTCGTTTTACCTGATTTTCTTTAATTTTTCAGGCAATACCTTACTTTGTTATATTCATGATATTGGAGAACCTCCTGCTATGGCTAGAGAAGAAACCCCTAATGAGATTGAACGATGGCATCACCAGCATTTCCCATGGAATGATTCAACAATGTGGAAGGTAACTAATATTTTTTTCCAATACAATTAATTACGCAACCAATTAAGGACTTTCTTTTTGATTTCTTTTATCGAAGTACTTTATTGTACCTATATTGTATAACCGAACCGCCAAGACCAATTAGTCCCAGGCATTATCCTCCAATTATTTGATTCGTATCTGGCGTCCAATTTCCACACAAAACATCATCGACTGAAATTTCACTCGAATTATCATGTTTAATTAAATTCCCATTATGATTACTGATTAATTTCGGGATTACCGCACTCCACCCTCCGGGGTCAAACTCATTACCGCGGCGGACCCAGTCTCTTCATGCAATTAGAGAATTGTTAAGCCCAACGGGAATTATGCGAATCGCCCGCCGAAAAATTAACCCGAAGCGAACGGGATTTAATCGAAAGCGACGCAATTCGTTTAGATCTGAACTGTTCTAATGAATTTTGACGGCGACGTCGGGCGTTATTAAAATCGCGGGATATTAAAGAGACGGTGAACAGAAAAGACGTTTCGGTGTGGTCCTTGGAACGTCTGATTTCATTATTATTAGTATGCAAGGCAATAACAAAATGGTTAGGGAAAAACAACGCCATCAGCATAAATTTAAGTAAAACGAAAGAATAATTTGCAAAGCAGAAAAAAATGGTTGAAGCAGCAACGAGGGCTTTAATGTTACAAACGGCGGTAATCAACAAAAAATTTAATCTCTCATCCATGTGGCCGTTGGGGGGGGGGGTACGGGTAGAATTGCAAATTGCGCCAAACTATAATCATTACATCATAACAAAAACTTGAAAGTTTTAAAATTCATGACTTGAAACATCAGCTACTGATTTATTGGTTAGCCTGGCGCTTCCGCCATTTTTTTGCGTAATGAAGGTGTAAGTTATTTTCTGCATTTAAATAGCTTAGTGCTTTTAAGTTAAATAGGTTCATACTTTTATTGCATTAGACTTTTAAGGACTTTCAGAACTAATTGGAAAGCTAAGAAGGGCTTGCAAGAGAAATTGGAATTGAGGATTGAGGAGAGTTTAAAATTTATTGATTTTATAGAAATACTTTAAAACTTAAAAGCTAGAATGAATTATTTCAATATATTACTGTACAAGTATGATGGTTGATTAGTTTTTTATGGCGTATGTACGCGAAGTCGCTAATGGCTAACTTTTTTTGTTTGAATCTCACAGTAATGTGAGGGACGGGTGGTTAAAAATGATACTAGAAAGGAGATGAATTATCCTTTACTCTCAACTTCATCAATTTTACAAGGCCTCGTCGAGATACCATGGTCCTCTAGATGTCACGACGAGAGTGAGAGAGAAGTTCTATTATTAAGCCAAAACTCTACGTCTTAATTCACATAAATAATCAACAATTCACTTCTTCTCCTCACTCTTTTATCAAAATTTTAATCAAACCACAAAAGACTCAAGTATCAATTTCTTTGTTTGTACGTATCTGGTTTGAGCTTTTAGCCAGAGATTGCTCTCAGTGTCCCCTTTATATGGAATGAGATTCTAGCCCTTGCCGGGCCACTACATATTTTTTTCGGGATTGACGAAATTACGTTCATTCTTCTAAATGAAACTTAGTTAAAAATAAAGAGAAAATGATGTATATATTCAAAATAGTTAAAAACAATTACAAATCAAATTAAAGGATTTGGCTTAAAGCGAAATTCTCATACAGTACTGAAACAATAACTCAAAATTATGTATTACCGATTAACAATTAAGACAATTTTAATGAAGAAACATATAATAATTCAGTCAAATTATCGAAGAGCATAATTTAGACACATGTAAAATTTTAAATGTAATTACAGATTACTTCAGAACGATATACGAGGCAATACAAAACAAATTCAAAATGATTTTATAACGAGAAGAAAATAGCATTTTTGTAAATCAAATAAAGCAGTTGTTAGTTTCTAATAACAACAAGTTGGCATTTAAATTAATGTTTTCTCACCCAAACCATGGTACTACATATAGAGAGTCGGACGGATTTCGAAGTTTGATCATGATGACACACTACATTCTTCGAATACTAATTTCACTTTAGGACTTTCGGGGATGTTCACGACCATACGGCTAGTCGCTGTATGATATGGTTTTATAATGGAAATTCAGATTACGTAGCACTTTACATGTGGGCCAGATAATATAATGCCGGCTTTTTCGTTGAGTCACCTATGCAGCTAAAAATTCCTCGAATGCACTCTACAAAGATCAGTCATGACTCATGACGAGCAAGGTTATTGATAAAGCGAGTCGCTGTAATGTATATTTACATAATTTTTAGATGAGCGTATTTTCCGCAATCGCGTAGGCGACGTTGTATCGATTTTAACTTACGTACTGAACTCAATGATCTACGAAATTGATCAGACTCAATGCTTGATGAGCTAAAATCAGTGTATCTGCTTTATAGTACAGAATGCCGTTTCTTCTCTCTTCGAATTGACTGTTTTTATTTTTTGTTGTACTTAGAATTTTCTACTCATTGACTGCTCATTCACTGACTACTCATTCACACTGAGGATTTTTCCTGCAATTCCTTAATTGCAACTTGGGTTCTTTGTGGTTTTGCCAAAATTTTTGTAAAACGAATGAGAGAAAGGGTAAGGAAATTGTTGTTTATTGAGTAAAGTTTTATATGAAGTCAGAAATTTATTTGAACTTCTATCTCTTGGACCGAAAGGAAGTCGAGCGCGAGCCGAGTTTTAGCTCGAAAGTGGTTCCACCGCACTATAATACGTATGGGCTTTATTGTCCTCTTGAAAAGGAAGAAATGAAAAGAGACAGTCGTAAACAACCTGAGCAACTCAATTTATGGATTCCAAAGAAGCAAAATCGACCTTGAACTGAATTTGAGCTTAAAGCCGATTAAAGCGCACTGCACACAGACTCTATTGTCCTCTTAAAAAATAATAAAATAAAAAGAGGTGCTTGCCAGCTACAACAACGACTCAATTTGTTGATTTCGAAAAAGCAAAATCGACCTTAAGCCGAATTTTAGCTTAAAACCGGTTCCACCGCACTGCGCATAGACTCTGTTAATTGTCCTCTTAAAAAATAATGAAATAAAAAGAGGTGCTCGCTAGCTACTCAACAACTCAATTTGTTGATTCCAAAGAAGCAAAATCGACCTTGAGCTGAATCAGAGCTTAAAGCTGGTTCCATCGCACTGCACACAGGCTGTATTGTCCTCTTAGAAAATAATTAAATATAAAGAGGTGCTCGCAAGCAACCTCAATACTCAATTTATCGATTTCTAAGAAACCTAGTCGACGGCTATGCTGAATTTGGGCTTGAAGACCATACCTTAGTAGTTCCACCCCACTGATCATGACGCCGAGCTGGCTCTATTGTTCTCTTAAATAAGAAATTAAATAAAGAGATGCTCTCAAGCAACGTCGACAACTCAATTTGTTTATTTCCGAAGAAACACATCGACTGCGAGCCGAATTTGAGCTTGAAGCCATTGATATAGTAGTTCTATGACGCCATGCAAGCTCTATTGTTTTCTTACAAGAAATGAAGTAAAAAGAGATGCTCGCAAGCAGCCTTGGCGACTCAGTTTATTGATTATTGATTAAGAGCTTAAAATCGATGACTCAGTAGTTCCACCGCACCGACTTCTGCGCCAAACAGACCCTGTCGTCTTCTTATTAATAATCTTACGATTTCGAATTCACTTTACGGAAGTAAAGTACTAAGTACTCAATTTAACCGATTTCACTAAATGAAGCCGACTGATTAGAATTTGAATCCGAAACATATAAATAACAGTTCCGCCGCACTGATCACTCCGCCTCTACTGTTCTCTCGAAAAAGATGAAAAAACAGAAGAGCTTGTAAACGACCTCAGTACTGCTTAGTTTAACGATTTTGATAAGCCGATTAATCCGAATTAGAATTAGAATTTGAACCCGAAACCTATAAATAGTAGTTCCACCACATTGATTTCTGTCGTTCATTTTAAAGAAATTAAAATTAATTTATGGATTATGAAGAATTGAAGCCAACTGATCCGAATTTGAGCCTTAAATTTTTAAATAGTAGTTCCGCCGCGCTCATTACATCGAGTCTATCGTTCGCTTTAAAGGAATTAAAAACGGAAAGCTTGTAATAAGCAACTTCTATAATTCTGAAGAATTGAATGAATTGAATCCACTGTAGGTACGTCGAGTGATCTGAATTTGAGCCTCTGGATAGTAGTTCTGCCACATTGATTACTGCGCCTCTACCGTTCTCTTAAATAAAGAAATTAAAAAACGTAGAAGCTTGTAAGCAACCTCGGTAGTCCATTTAAAAATTCTAAAAATTTAACTCTAAGCCGATTCGATCAGCTGATCCGAGTTTGAGCCCCAAGTCTCTAAGGCCCAGTTGTACAATGCCAGTTTAAAATTTTAAGCTGAAGCTTAAACCCATAACTATTATTTCAACAATTGTTAAGAGTTTAAGCTGGAATTGCACAACTGGGCCTAAATAGTAGTTCTGTGTGCACTTTAAAGAAATTGAAAAACAGAAGAGGTTGTAAGCAAGCTTCATTCTGGTCCCTTATTTACAAAAGGTTACTCATCCGTGCTCTAGATAGTAGTTCCGTCGCACTGATTACTATGCCTCTATCGTTCTCTTTAAAGAAATTTAAAAAAAAAACAAACAGAAAAGCTTGTAAGCAACCGCTGTATTCAATTTAGTGGTTCTGAAGAATTGAATCGACTGTAAGCCGATTGATCAGAATTTGAGCCTTAATCCTCTAAATAGTAGTTCCACTGCGCCTCTATCATTCTCTATAAAGAGATGAATAATAAGAAAGGTTGTAAGCGACCTCGGTATGAAGAAATTTAATGAAGTCGGTTGATCCGAACTTGAGTTTAAAACTTACGACTTTGATCACTTCTTCGCAATCCCGTCCGGCCTTTACGATATTTCGTTATTAATATAATTGAATGTATGGAATCGTACAGGAAAACAAAAGAAATATCGCAAGTTAAAAATACGCAAACGTAATTTATTGTTGGCCTTGCAAAAAAGTGTAAATATGTTTGCGAAGCTAAAGGCAAAATAAAACGATAATTCTGGGCTTTCAAATGAATCCGTCCAAAACATTGTGCGAAATCAAATATTAGCTCAGACGGTATCTCATTTTTTTTTTATTTTGCAGCCACGACAAACACGACTTCAAAATTAAAGTCAATAAAATAAAACTACGAATTTTAATTAACCGGCGCGGCGCATTGAGTTACACGCTATAGAAAAGCCGCGTCTACATCAAGAAACTAGTTGAATGACTCTGACGTAATTAAAAGAGGCACTACTTCTACTTGCTTCTCCCGAGGGACGCTAGGGTAATCATAAACTTTCTAATTGCAGACTTGTATTTCGTGGAGCTGAAAGCTACGTCTACGTGTATATTTACGAAAAGTTCCGGCTGGTCGAACTCCCCTGGGATAACGCGATCACTTGGTACGTGGCCGCCATCGGGATAGATTTCTGCTATTATTGGCTGCATCGTGCTTGTCACGGTAAGTCTGGAAAATGTTCATTATCGAAGTGGTAAGTAATTTATTGCGCTCGAAGTTAAACAAACTCCTGCGCACTTTCCAATCAAACACACGTTAAAGCCGGAGCAAATTTATAATGGAAAATCCTCGTAGGTATTTGTCCTGAGGATATTCAGCAAGAGTTAGAGCTAACTCAGATTGTCTAATTGTAAGTTACTAATAAAATGAGAGTAAATATTTTCGCTATCAAAGCAACATTCATTTCCGCCACATTCACATTCTAGAAGGTCCTTCTCAATCCTGAATAAATTTCAAACTTTTCCTACAAATATCGCAGGCCGTTGATAACTCCAAAGGCAAAGACGTCGAGCTCACGTATGTACTAGAGCATGCGAGGTCGCATTTCTGCAGTTCCTGGTCGGAGGGAGAGCCATTAAGGAAGACCTGTATTTACTCGAAAAATTCCGCATAAACGCCTGCTTTGTATTCAGAAAATACGGCAGCAACATAACAAGGAAGATATCTGATAGCGACGGCGTGAATAATTCATGGGAATTTGAAACCGAAAGGCTCAATACCTAGGCACGCACACACTCATGCAGATGACGTAAATTAACCGAAAAGACGTGACGGCTCCTTGCAGCAGGACAAAGACATGAAATGTTACTTCGACAACCGCAAAGTACTTCTAACTTTTGGAACTTAAGACTTCTTTAACAATTCTCTTTCAAATTGCCCTTTCCCTTTACCTATTCACATTTTATTTATGTGCCAAATTTCTTATCTATCTTTCTTTGTATTATTGATGTAAATTTGGCATCCAAAGTTGTTCTATAATTGGCGTTTCTTATTCTGTCCATAATGGTGAAGTTCTTTGCTTTTGAACGAAGACACCAAGATTGAAGTAGCAGCAGAAACTCACTTAGGTAAATGCGTGCCCGGTGCGGCTTTTATACTGGTTTCATCTCTCGAGAACTTTCTAATACAATTTATCAGCACCATCTAGAACGCGCTCGAATCTTTTGGGAATCATCGAGACGCTAGATGGCGTTAGATTAATAAATATGTAGTAATTTTAAAACAAGTTAAATTGTTTCAGAAATACATATATTTTGGGCTCAGCATCAAGTGCACCACAGCTCAGAGGATTATAATTTAGGGGTTGCTTTACGCCAGTCCTTGCTGCAAGGATGGTGCGGATTCGTAAGTAATTTCCTGAAAACTCAATTCCGGCCCAATTTAATTACGAAACGCTTTGTTTCAGATCTTCTACCTTCCCCTGGCGTTCTTTATTCCGCCCGCACATTTCATAACACACCAGCAATTCAACCTGCTCTATCAGTTCTGGATCCACACGAACGCGGTGAAGACGCTCGGCCCCTTCGAATTTATACTGAACACTCCGAAGCACCACCGAGTTCATCACGGTGAGCGGAATGCGGGGCGGGCCTGGAATGTACTTTTTTTTTTAATTCCTCGCATATTTCAGGCAGCAATATCTACTGCCTCGATAAGAACTACGGCGGGGTGCTCATAATTTGGGATAGGATTTTCGGGACGTTCGCCGAGGAACGCGATAATGAAGAGATCGTCTATGGGCTCGTTTTCAACCAGCCATCTTTCAATCCGCTTCATTTGCAGGTAAAAAATCGATGTTGTTTTGTTGGGGCGCTTGAAATAGAACGCCGTTAAAAATTATTAGAATTTGATACTCGCCTTAGGGTCAACAGAGTTCAAATATAAATTTAGAGTGTGAATCCCAAAACCCCATTTTCAAAACTTTAATTACCAAGTTCTCAGGTCATTGTAAAAGGTATTGTTCGTGGTGATTAATTTGTAGCTGGAAAATTCGTACTCGTTTTACATAATTACAACGGTACAACACGAAAATAAATGGAAGTTCAAGTTCATTGATACAAGTCTCAAAAGTATGCGGAAATTTATGCCTTCCCCATCTTATGTCATGCATTAAAGAATCGAAAAGGACGAATTTTCCGTCGTCGCAAATCATAAAATTACCCTCGACGTAAATCAAGCCTGACGCGTCGTAGGATTTAACGTCTATTTTTTGCGTCTGTTTGCGTTCGCTCCCATTGTTTTCCGATGAGATTCGATTTGCATTTTCGATTATCTCGTTGTTGCAGACCTTCTACACGGCGTACGTGTTCAAAAAATTCGGCCAGATGCGCGGCTGGAAAAACAAGCTCGCCGCCGTCTTCTACGGCCCAAGTTGGGTGCCCGGAGGGCCCCGTCTCGGAGATGAAAAGGACAAAGTTAAAGTAAGTTCTGAGAAATGTTTTCCATTAAATGTTCTTTTTATGTTCGCGGCATCAACACTTACTTATTCTTGAGGTGATGTAGATTTTTTTTTATTTCCGTTACTGGCATATTTAACAAGGAAATTTACTAGGAATAATATTCCAAGTGCGAGCGAAAGAAACCATCGTGACTATTGTGCACGAAGAATCGATGAAAATGATCTTTGAATAGAGATAAAGTAACCCTACATAGCTACATACCAGGTGACTGACAATTATTCCGCAAAAAAAATGTTTTCCGCCTGGGTGGTCCACAGTCTTCGGACCCGAAGGACGTGGGTTCAACTCCCAACCCGGCGGTCGGTTTTTCAATTGCGGATGAAAAGCGTAAACATGCCTTCTTCTCGGATAAGGAAGTAAAGCCTTAGGTCCCGTGTCAATACGATGTTTGGCACGTTCAAAATCCCTATTCGGGGTGGAATTCCCCTAGATTCGGCTAAATTCTAGTCTAGTCTAAATTGTGGCCAAATGACCTTAGTAGTTGGAGCCTAAAGGTACAAGGAGTATTCCGCAACCCGATACTTTGCCTATTAAAGGAAAAAAATATATAATGAAGAATTTATCAACGGTTGTAACGGTACGTCATTTTTCGGGGTGGTCTGGTGTTGCTGATCGTTGCTCTCCTTGACGTCGGTACGGCGCGGCGGTTCGGGTTTGCTCGTCGGTGTCCGGGTTCAGCGGAAATAAAAGCGTCGACCACTTAGCAACACAACTTTATTTACAAACTTTGTCTATATTTACAGGTGTTTACAAATTGTGTCTTACGGACACTAATCACAGGACGGTAGTTTCGGAAACGGTGTGTCTTACGGACACAAATCGCAGGACGGTAGTTTCGGAAACGGTGTGTCTTACGGACACAAATCGCAGGACGGTAGTTTCGGAAACGGTGTGTCTTACGGACACTGATGTCAAATAAATGACAACGCACTGTGCATACGTTCCGATACAGGCTCCAGGGATCGGATCGGTGGTAAGGTTGTGAGTGAAACTCCCACTCAGGGTTAAGATGTGCGAGACACCCGCACCGGGTAAGAGAGAGTGAGACACCCACTCTAGGATGTGCGAGACACCCGTATCGGATAAGAGAGAGTGAGACACCCACTCAGGATCGGGATGAGAACAGAAGGAACGGTTGCAGGAAACGCGAACATAGCACAGGTTGTTAAACGTTTGAGTCAAAACATCGACGGCCGAATGACTCCGCGGAAAACTGCATTCGAGCCGGTGGCTCGGAATGCCCGGCGAGTCACTGTCTTCAAGCCACGTCCGGTGGCTTGATAGCGCGGAGGAGCCACGACCGGCGATTCAATGAGCCGGTGGATGACAGACTAAAACGTTCCCAGCGCGCTTATAAAGGCTTGCGCTTGGTGGGGAGCCTTACTCTTTTGGAACTCCCACCTAAATTATGCTTTATAACACTGCGCAAACACATCCTAAAAATACAAGTTAATTAATATATACAAAACTTAACTAAATATGTACAAAAATAGTAACGGAGTGGTCACTTCGTTACACGGTAAACAGAACTGATTTTATTAGTCTGACAGTAATTTACAAAACTTATTGAGAAAAGGGTCCGAATTGTGAATCCCAATACTCTCCCTCAATTTGTACACTGTTGATCATTTGAAGAGGTCAGTCAGAATCCGGAAGAACACATTGAACATTTAGGTGAAGATAATCCCTTAGTCAGCATGTCTGCAATCATTTCTTCGGTAGGTAGATAAACCAGTTGAATGGGATATCTCTTCAGTATATCTCGGATAAAGTGGTACCTACCTTATGTCGGTGTGTTCCTTTTGTCGATGGATTACCAAGAAACGGCGGCTCCATTAAGAATGAATATCGACCCAGTGTAACATCGATACAGTTTGCCCAGTCAGCGTCGACGTAACCTGCTAATTCTTTATTGTCTTTCTTGAATCTTAATCCCAGATGGTAGGTGCCTTTCTTTGAGGAATCGTAATACTCGTTTGGCAGCTTATCACCAAATTTTAAATTTAATTTACTTGCCTCTTACTTACCACTGACAGATGACAAGCTTCTGCTGACGTAACGTATCAGCTTTCTCCCAGGCTAGCAACAGTGAAGAAAGGGGCGGGTTAATTAAGGTGGTAAAATTATTTAAGGGCGCCAGAAGACAATTCTTCGGCTAAAACGTAATCGACCAGTCGACGTCTTCAATCGACCAAATCGGGCAGAAAATAAATCAACAATAAATACAAAGGAGAGACTTTACTCACTGGTGTGCGTGAACGCAGAAATTAAACTCGAAGCTAAAGTTATCAATAATACACTTTATTTGCGGTTATAACTTCGTACAAATGC
Organism: Dorcus hopei; assembly: GCA_033060865.1. NCBI lineage: Eukaryota > Metazoa > Arthropoda > Insecta > Coleoptera > Lucanidae > Dorcus > Dorcus hopei. The sequence goes on along the minus strand of CM065423.1, from coordinate 33,712,632 downwards.
AGGTTCACCTAACTAGGCAAGGTTAGACAACCTTCGAATTCAAACAAATCAACAAAAATGATTTAATAATGCAAGGTCTGCATTTGGCCGAAGATTCGCTCTCCACAATAACTAATAAACATGCGGAACTATCGCACCGAAATATGACTTTGGTTCGGTAATAATAGCAACATTAACAAAAAGACACTCACGAATTTGTTTCCGTCAGTCAGAGAAACGTCAAACGCATTTACTGATCACCACGCCATCTACGGCTCCTGTCTCGCGATGCTAGTCCGGGATGGACCGGTTCAATGACCATGTTCGTAAGAACCAAGCACTCAAGTAGCATTCGTCTTTGATTGGCTTATTTCAAAGAAATTCAAAAAATCCACCAATCACAGATGAATGCTACTTGAGCGCTGGTTCTTACGAACGCGGCCAATGCGGTTTCGGTAGGGGCGCCGTAGGAAACGCCAGTACTAAATTCTTCACAGGAAAAGACGGGATGATTCGATGCGATGGTTCGAAATTATTCTCCAAACAATATTCGCAAACGGATACTCGAAAGCCGCACAAAAGCTTGTGCAAAAGCCGGGGCTAAAAGCCGGTAGTAAAAGCCTAAATAGAAGAAACGATTTTTGTTAGCGGCCATGTTAGGTACACGCCCTTGCACGTTTTACGTTACCTGGGATTTTCTAGATTTCCAGGCTTAGTATGGAGCTTAAAAGTGCCCCAACTCGTTCGGAGGTGTAATCAAAAATTCCAACGCAGTCGTTTGGTGAATCCTTCTCTGTGTGAGACACACAAAACACGTTACACCTGGACGAAAGCCGAACGTAAAAAGGACGATAGAGACAACTCGGAAATGGTGGTGGCCACTAAAATACGGGCGGTAACCAACGGCGTTGCCAGAAGGCTGTCACGTGGTGTGCCACACGAATGAGCTTCGAGCAGTAAAGAGGAGGGATGCAGGGTAGCCACCAGAATTCAAACGCTGTTCATATTTCACTTTGCCTCCGCGTTTTCTTTGGCGGGAGATTTGAACGTAACAAGCTATTCAATGCTGTTAGTTAGGGCAGTTGTTAAACTGTCCGAGGACATTCACACCATAGGCGATATCCGGACGAGTTCCAAGAGCTGCGTACATGAGGACACCGATCAACTCTCTGTACGGAAAACTTGGTCACATTTGAAGGTCAGGTCTGAAGGTTTCTTGTTAATCTCGGTGCCTGGAGCCAATGGAGTCCTGACAGGCTCGCAGTCGCTCATGCCAAACCTGCGCAGAATCTTCTGGATGTAGCCCCTTGATGGAATAAGTATGGGAAGTTGATAAATAATAACGAATTTATCAACGGTAAACAGAACTGATTTTATTAGTTTCACAGTAATTAACAAAACTAACATACTACTTGAAACTTGAAATTTCAAATTTAATTTTTGGCGCGCAACCAGTTTCGCCAGCGACAGCTAACGACGATTTATTTTAATACTGCCATCTGACGGCCACTCGTTGTCAAAAAGTAACTGTAATTTCTTAGTGGTGGGCGTCAGATGGCGCCACTAGAATTCGGATTTTTACTTCCCATTTAGCAGTCTAGGCCCTATAAGCTATTGTGAAAAGTATGCGAATTGTATGTACTATGTACTTTAGTTTTCGAGAAATAATTAATCAAAAATTATACCCAAAACGATAGTACGTCCCTGGTTAAGAAAGAGTAACAAATTAACAAAATAATTACATAAAAGTCATAAAAGTATTTTATAATTTTATGATGTGACGTGAACTTGATCTTTAAACAAACGACTGAAACACGAGCTCCGAAATTATTGAGCAGCTAATCACCTGAAGTAACAACTTTACTGTCTAAATAAAAACCTTGTCAAGTAGGCTACATTTAGTAATTCTGTTATGTAAATGCAATGGATAAATTCTCAAAATCTCACAACCTACTTGACCAGGTTTTCATTTAGACGCTCGTTATTATTTTGCACAAATTGTCCAAAATAAGGATAACTTTAAACACCTGCTTTGACAGGTTAACAAATAAAGCACTACAACATGAAAACAATTCAAATCTTCACGTTAAGAATTCTTAGCATTTTCTTTAATTTTAATTTAAACGTATTTTAAATAAAGTTTATTCCCGCAAGCAACGTGTCCGTCATAAGCATTTCGTCATATTTTTACGGCCCAATATTACGCGTTACCGTCCTTTGCATTTTAATCAGAACAAAGAATGTGTTTACTTTTTAATTGTTTTATGGTGATGACGATTAAAATTTAAAACATTATAATTGTGAGGGACGGGTGGTTAAAAATGATATTAGAAAGGGGATGAATTATCAACTTTATTAATTTTACAAGGCCTCGTCGAAACACTATGCTATTCTAGATGTCACGACGAGAGTGAGAGAGAAGTTCTATTATTCCAATAAGTCCAAACTCTGTCTTAATTCACAAAAATAATCAACAATTTCCACTTCTCCTCACTCTTTTACCAAAAACCACAAAAGACTCGAGTAGAAATTTCTTTGTTTGTACGTATCTCAATCTGGCTTGAGTTTTTAGCAAGAGATTGCTCTCAATGTCCCCTTTATATAGAATGAGATTTTACTCCTTGCCCGTCACCACATATATTTTTCGTCCTTTCTTCTAAATGAAACTTAGTTAAAAATAAAGAGAATATAATGTATGTATTCAAATTTGTTAAAAACAATTATACATCAAATTAAGGAATTTGGCATAAAGCGAAATTCTTCAACAGTATTAAAACAATTACTCAAAATCATATATTAGCGATTAAGAATTAAGACAATTTTAATAAAGAAACATATTAATTCAGTCAAATTATCGAAGAGCATAATTTATAGATCCATGTTAAATTTAAATGTAATTACAGATTACTTCAGAACGATATACGAGACAATACAAAACAAATTCAAAATGATTTTATAACGAGAATAGCATTTTTGTAAATCAAACAAAGCAGCTGTTAGTTTCTAATAACATTACAAATTGGCAATGTTTTCTCACCCAAACCATGGTATTACATATAGAGAGACGGACGGATTTTCAGAGTTTGATCACAACTAGGACATTCTTGGGACTTTCGGAGATATTCACGACCATACGGCTACTCGCTGTATGATATCTATCTCCTTTTATATGATTTTATAACGGAAACTTCGATTACGTAACACTTTACATGTGGACCAATTGCCCTATGATTTATCGTGATTTTCCGAAACCGTCTGCTCATAAGCTTGCACAAGGCCCGACTCTTCGAATGCAATTTACAAAGGTCAGTCATAACTCATGATAAAGCGAGTCGCTGTAAAGTTTGCTTAGCTAATTTTTAGGTGCGCATATTTTCCGCGGTCGCGTAGGCGACGTTGTATCGAATTTAATTTACGTATTGAGCTTAATGATTTATGAGACGCCGGATTCTTACATAATCAGTAAACACATTCATAATCAGCTTGGTTTGTAAATTATTATAATTTCGTTTTGTGTGCGGCGTTGAATGAGAAACAAATTCGTTATTATCAATAACAAATTATTAACAAAAATCTATTAAAAGTTTGACAAAATTCAAGACGCGTTTGCAATTTTCTGCCATGTGTTTTTAAAGGACTAGCTGTAAGTCGTTCCTCGTTTCACGTGAACACTCTTTTGACTTTGAATTAAATGTTTAAATAATTATAAACTGTTCCATTGAATTTCTTAAACATTTTCTCGTAATCTGTGACATTCACTCACGCGTGTTTTTTTTATGGTGAAAGTAATGATAAAAAATTGTACGGAAAATCAAGGGCATAGCACTAGCAACGGTTAAACTCGTGCATTCTACAGCTGAAACTGAGAAATTTTTATTCTTTTATGTCTTTGTGCGATCTTCACATCAGCGAAAGTTTTTACAATCAGCTGTAAGTTTGCATAAAGGACGAACTGCGTTCGGTCGTTAATAATTGAAAAAGATGTCAGCGATGAATCGCAGGTGTCACAGAGCGTCTCACATTTTCGGAAAAAAAAACATTACGTTTAAGCGACTCCTTGGGAATGTGATCATCGCGTCTTGTCGCGCTAATTCCTTATTAGTAATTTTACCCACATCAATCATCAATCAATCTAGTATCTAATCCTGTCTAAGCAATCCCCAGCAATTTAAATTCCACTTAGTTATATCGTGTAAAAGAAACCTAACTCAAGCTTTCGTTCCCAGCTGTTAAACATGTAAAAAACGAAATTTAGATGTGTGTCAAGGTCACATTGTGTGTAGTCAATAAAATAATAAACATAAAACTTTGTACTCCAATTTACTGCTTCATTTAAAAAGCGTGACGTTGTATTTCGTACCCAGTCCCGCAGCATGCTATAACGTTTATTCTCTTGCACGTTTTTTTTTGCGGAACAATTGTCAGTCACCCTGTACCTTTTTTGTACACTTTTGTTTTCTAGACAAATCATTAAGGGCGTGTACCGCAATTACCAAATTGTAACCAGGGTTGGTTGTGGTAGCTAAATATTGCGTTTCTTAAATGGAATCTGTTATTTACGGAACGCAATATTTAGCAACCACAACCAACCCTGGTTACAATTTGGTAATTGCGGTACACGCCCTTAATTTTTCATTATGCACAATTAATTATTGTAAGCTCTTTCGTTCGACTATACTTTTTCAACTTGAAAGTGCACATCATTATCAACCTCTCTGCTTTTTCACCCCGTCGTCATCTCCATTCATCGACCGAAGTTCCTCGCATGCTCGATAAAGGTGAAGGACACGTTTTACGAGGCTCTCGTCTGTCTGAGTATGTGCCGATGTCCTTCAGCCGAAATAAGTGATAGGTGAAACAAGACAGCTGAAGACACGTCCCCGGCTTTTGTGTTCTCGGTATTTACATACGTTTTTATCTTCGCAAAAAAGCATCTCAAAGAACAGCTTTTGAAAGACTACTTGTTTGGAACTTTTTATTATTCTCTGGAGTCTTTGAGGATCTTAAACATTATTTCAGCCCTGAAAATGAATTATGCATCTATATTTTAATGAAATTTTAGAAAATTTTGGATAATTATTTAAATTAACTTGATTAGAATGTATATGACCTGCACAGAGGAAGAGTATATAACAGGGAAAGCCGATGGGGGGTTGCTGAAATTAGAGGGGTTTAAATGTCGGTGTACAATTTTTAAAAGAAAATCAGAAATAAAAAATAAATTCAAGAAGTTTGGCTGTTGTACCAGAGCACTGAATAATTTATTGAGAAACGAAGTAACTCAAGGAAAGAAAAGAAAGAACAACAGAATCTGGATAGTCTAGAGAAAGAGAGAGAGAGACAGATTTGAGGATAGATCTTCGGAGTAAAACAAGTAGACCGAAGTTAGAAAAGAAGGACAAATCAAGAAGTGAAGTTATGGCTTCTTTTATAAACCGAATGTAATAGGGACAGTAAACGCACAGAGAATTACCAAAAATGGTTTTCTTCGGTAGTATAGGAAGAGGGCAGAGCATAGAAAGACCGAAAGAATGAAGTGGAAATGACGCAATGCAAACAAAAATATCCAGATGAAAAGAAAAGACCAGGCAAGAAAAAATGGGGCTTGCTAAGTTCCAGAGAAAATTATTATAATTACCTGGAGATCTAAGTCGAAGATTATATCTGACTATTAAACTGGAAAACGTGAAGGAATTGCTGATTTCATATATAAAATCATATGAATGTATTGTCTTTTGTTACAGGTAGGACCTAGGAAAAAGTATGACGTGAAATTACCTTCGTGGTGTAACGTTTACCTCTTCGTCCACTTTGTAATCGTACTGGCTGGTTTCCATGAGCTTGCGGAACGATACATGGTAATTATAATACTTATATTAATTTAACAACGCAGACATAAAATATGGATTTCATAAATTAACGTTGTACTGAATAATTTGGCAATTAAATATGAAATCAAGCACAACAGGTAATTAATATTTTCCTGGATATCGTGTTACGCTCTGACTTTGATAGACCACCTTATCTCCATCAAATTATCTCGTGCAAACTTTGCTGTAATCGATTAGCTTGGCCATCAAGTTGTGTGATCATTAAATTACCCAACTATTTAATAAACCACGGGTAAGTTTGCTGGGGCTGGATTGCGTGTTTATTGAAATTATTATTACTTAGGTCAACTAATTTAAAGAACTTAACATAAAAGCAACAACTTTCACATTCATTTACTCATCAAAATTATAAAGCCAATTATGTATGTACATTAATGAACGCATCCATTTTGAATGTAAGAGCTTTCAAAGTTTAAAAATGTTCGCAAATAAGCACGAATATCGAGCATTAAATCCGAAATCCATCCATGTATGAAAACATTTCATTTCACAAAGAAAAAAAAACACAAAGCTTTCTGATACAATCCCACACGCATCGAAGAGCTTAAATTCGGCAGCGTTTTTAATCGGTCCATCCGAAAGGAAATTGAATAAATAAACCATTCTTTGCATTTCCAGGGAATGAATCCGATGATCGTATTGGGATTCGTCGTTTATATAATCGCTTCGCTCACTTCCATAGGAATGCTTTTCGACAATCGACCCCATGCGTGCGTGTTCGAGTTGTTGCGCTGCATGTTGTTGGTCACCGCCATTCAACGTATGGACTTCCCCGACATCGAAGGAAGACTCCTCCTGGTGGCCGAAGTTTTCTTCCTCCTGTCGGGCCTGTTCTGGCTCTTGCAGAGCCTGAAGGTCGTTCAGATTTCGACGAAGCACAAGGCGAAGTAGAAACTTGGTGCGTGTGCGTCTCCCGGTTATTTACACAAATGTTCCTATTACTCTAAGTATGTACTTAGTTACACGTAGCTTGTAATGTTGACTGATATACTTGTGATTTAATATATCGATGATCAGCAGGAGGTACACTGTATTTTTTATAAAATTTAAGTTGAGATGTTCTTACAGATGTAATATTAGAAATAAAGTACAAGTAAAAAATTTTAATTCTCGGAAACTTGCTTCACACTTTAACAACTTAGTAGTACTGCGTATAATAATGATGTTTTATGGCAGTTGTTTGGAACTTTTTGGTCTCTGGAGTCCTTTAGAATCCTGAAAATCATCGCGAGATTTCGAGGAACTTTCTGCCCTTGCTTGGATATCTTTACCGTGAAAATAAATTATGCATCTGTATTTCAAAGGAATTTCAGAACAAAACATTACATGGATGCAGTGGCGTAGATAAGGTGCCCGAGCCCCCCCGTAATCGTTCTAAAATATTATGTTCCTCATAATTCATACTAAAGAAGTTTTTCGTATGACGTTGTTTTTGTTCGTCGTTTTAAGTAGTCCGTACTCGTTAGATTTTTCTTGTTCGCCCCCCTCCCCCCCGAAACAAGTTTCTATCTACGCCACTGCATGGATGAGTTTAAGAAGTACCACATTGCGGGCCAGCGTTCTCGATATTGTCGCGTTAAACGAAGAAAAAAAATTAAGAATTATTGATTACCAATTAAAGTTACGATGTCGCGTTAAATGAAGAAAATAATAATTTATGTTTATGATTGTGTGAATTAAAGTTACGCGAAATAGTTACGGCAATGTCCTTAATTTAATTTTATTTAATCTAACTCAACTTAGTCCTTTTAAATTATAAATTATTCTAATGCCTTTTTAAATTATATTTAATTTATCCTTAACGTTAATCACTTATCTTTAAACTTAACGAACTTATTTAATCTAGACTTCTTTTAAACTTTAATTTAAACTTTACATTACTTGAACTTTAGGGGGAGGGCCTGGCCCGAGCGCCCAGCCCTGGCTCGTAAAGTCCACTCGCTTGGCTTTTTTTTTACGCGCACTTGGTTTCACACTAATTACCTACATGACTATCTCTTCGACTAATTAATTCCTAATTACTTAATGCTTTGCATTACCTGCGGGTCGATCTTTTATGCATTTGTTAAATCTACGTCACAATTGGTTCCTTCGCTCTGGTGGCTGGGGTTCTGTCCAAAGTACAAAGTTCTAAAGGTGTCTGCATCAATTAACCCTTGCCAAATTTGTTTTCTTAAAACGTTCTAATTGCCTCGATCTTAATTGGCACATGTAAACAACACGCTTACATTCCGCAGAGCTTGCATTTATACGTAAGTGGAATGCGAGCATGTGTACCGCGGCTTGTCCTACTAATCGTCAATGGGTGCTGATCCCGCATAATTTTGAAATGCACATAATTGCAATAATTACGAAACGAATTTAAATTTACTTATTTTCCCAGATGACATCGTGACAATATTTTATTCTGAAAATTAAGATAAACATATAAGACCTATTTGTAGATCTATTTGTAAACATGTTCGTGAACATATTTGTCTGCTTTGTCTTATTAGATAGAATCACTTCGAAATTATCCTTGATTTTTTATAGCTTTTAGAGAGCCCGAGGAGTGTGATGGAAATTCGAATCTTTCCATCTCTTACTGTTTCCAAGAAAAACAGAAAGATAGACAATCGAAGAGGGGCCCTCTATTAGCCAGCTGCCAATTTTTTGTTGTTGCTAGATTAAATGGACAGAGAAAATCTTCTGTGCTTTTGAAGCAGTTGTTTTAGGGACTGGCAAAGAGAGCTCAAGAATTCGAAAGTAACCACTCAGAGTGCTTGTTCTTGATAATGAAGCGACGAAGTAACGCCCACTTTCTTTCCGTCGGATTGGAAAACTACCAATCAGAGGTCCTACGTTGATAAAAGCAACGCCCACTTTTTAAGTTTAACGAATTAGAGATACTGACAATGATGATACGGAATGATAACGCGCCCCTCAAATTGGGAGACCACCTACACTTCACTTTTGAATATTTTACCGTTTAATCAGTTTATCATTGTTAGCGAAAATAAGTGAACCATCCGGAGAGGTTATTTTTGATATTCTGAGGAAAAACTAACGCCCACTTTCGTTCTTTTTGATAAAGAACGTCGTATTATTACAGTGACAAAAGAAACGTCGCTTCGAGGTTAACCAATAACATATTTTCTTAAATTCATTTATAATTCCAACCCAAACAAAATACAAACAATAAAAAGAGATGCTTTCTGAGTAGAAGGCTCGCGGCAGCTAATCTCTCGGCCGAACTCTAATATTTTTTTCTAAATTCATTTATAATTCCGGCCCAAGCAAAATACAAAGGTGCCCAACCCAAGCAAAATACACAGAAACCCAACCCAAGTAATGAAAAACCAATGAAAAAAGGCCGCTCGCCGAATGGAATGCTCGCGGCAGCTAATCTTTCGGCCAAAACTCTAACTTCGTTTCCTAAATTCAATTATAATTCCTTCCCAAACAAAATACAAAGAATTGCGCCTTGGTATTGATGCGATGGGTGTAATTGGAGTTACTCGGCGGTGACTCGTGCATCCGGCCGAGTCGGGAGATATCATCAACAACAGTGTGGATACGTGGACCTTAATGAATGCATCGGGGGTTGCGTAGATCCAGTGAAGTGATGGAGATGTCAACGAGGGATGTCTTCGGCCTCAGTGTAAAGAGTTGTCCAGAGAGCAGCGATGCTGTGGCGGTCTGGATGCGTCGGCAGCAAGGGATGTCTTCGGCCTGGTGTAAGAGTCGTCCAAGGGGCAGCGATCTGGTCAGTCCTTTTGGATGCGTTGGCAGCAAGGGATGTCTTCGACCTGGTGTACGTAAGTGGCTGGTCTGGAGTAGCGGCATAACGACGTCAGTCGTTCGGGCAACGCACCTCTTCTAGTGAATCGGAGTACCGATTGATTTCCAACATCCAGCCCGAATTATTTATACCAATATTTTGCTTACGTAAAAGTTAAAAGTACAACGATTACAGTGAATTCTCTACATCGTGATTTCCAAATTGGAAACATGAATCGTAACGTAACTCAGACAACGTAAACAATAATAATTACACGACAATGCTTACGCGGTGGAAGTATGTATACTTCTGTGCTGATGACCCAATGAGTTGGATGCTGAATTTGTGGTTTCGAAATGGGAATGCAATTACGCAATAATTGTAAACTGTCCTATTAACTTATTTCCGATTAAAAACTATACTACATTATGATTATTATTATTCTATCGTGACAATAAGTTATACTTAAGTTGATTCTGAATTAATTCATCGGAGCTATGTGTACATAAATCGAAAGCTAAATAAGTTACAATGAAACACACCCAACACCACGGAAAACAATTTCAGCTGCGGTAATGCACTAAATAAACCATCGCAAAGTGGAAATTTCTAACTAAACACACAGTTGCCATTGCCTAAAGCCTAAAGTATAATTGGACTAAAATTACACTGTTCTCTATGCAAATGAGCGGGCAATCGATCCCATTGAGCAACCCATTAACGGGATCGTTTTCATTATTGCGGCCAATGTTATTTATCACAACGAATTTAACTCCCAAGTTCCTATTTCTAGGTAATTAAACAGCAATTACTGACAATTCAGTGCCGCATTTGTGACAGCAACAATGAAGGTAAAAGAATCCTCCCGAAATGAAACCGCTTTAATTTCGGCGTGTAGAGTAAATGCCCCTTGTTTATTTTACGAGAATGGTGTGTATTTAAAGGAACGCAGTTACGTAGTTTTAGATCAAAGAGAAATTAGGCTTGGTTGCCTACTTATTTTCTTGCGTATCGAGGAGGAATTTTCAACCGCCCTATGTTTTCAGGCGTACATATAAATACGTATTTCAGTTCCATTTTAATACTCATGTGTTGTAGTAGTATTTCAGGCTAAGATAACACGTCATATCAATCATGCTCTTTTCAAGCACGTAGAAGGGCGAGTAATTCAACCGGAAGCCTCACATAATAGGATCGCGTGAGAAGAAAACTCGCCAATTAAAATTTATCCGACGTGCATCTCCTTTCCCGACGTGAAATTCCATCTGCGAAATGCAATGCTATTTTTAGCCCTTCGCTGTAAAATATTATTGGAGCTGGTCGAGAATTTGCCGCGATTTCTGAATCTGATTTTTCCGATACGTGCTTGACGTTCCTGCTGCAGGAAATTGATCGAAAATTGAATTCGGCACAGATAAAATCTATTAGAGACGACTTTTTTCTTGGCTCACGAGAAATAGAATGTAACATCTATGTATGTATTTCAAACCAACGCAGGTTCGAACGTCTCTGTAAATATAATAAAAGAAATAAAAAATTCAGTGGAGCATTCTTTTGACTTTGAATTAAATTTTTAATTAATTATAAATTGCTCCATAGGATTTCTTAAACATTTTCTGGTAATCTGTAATATTCATTCACTTACGCATATTTTTTTATGGTGAAAGTAATGATCAAAAATTGTACGGAAATCAAGGGCGTAGCACAGCTGTGCCTAATAAAGTTTTATTTTATGTCTCCGTGCAACCTTCACATCGGCGAAAGTTTTTACAATCAGCTACCTACCTGAAGGCTGCAAATAGAGGGAAGGCAATCTAAGTTCGTCCCAATGGTCGACTAACCCAATGAGGTTGAGGTCATACGTAACCCCAAAGTAAAAGGGGGCAGAAAATAAAATTAAAATAAAAGTCACAAGTTATTGCACACTTGTCTTTACTTTAATATTAAATAGTGAACAATCCATGAAACGTAAAAGAAAAGAAATAATTTGTGTGATCGAAATAATAAACAATGCAAAACGACAAGAACTGTCAAAACACGAAGCTTTTTATTTACACAACAAGCAAAGTAATTAGCAAAACTAAATAAATCTACACACACATAAGTTTGGTTGGGCCACAATAAAAAAAAACATTAACTAAACGGCAAGGTTTGTAAAGTCTCGCAAATCAAAGAGATCAAAAGATTCAACCTTAAATTGTCCCACGTACTTCTATACTTCTTCGAGTCTGATAAAAACCGTGCGATTGGGACGGCCAAAGTGAGAGGTGGGCAGAATTGCGTCCGGTCGGCTGATACAAGCGTTGCCGAAAGATCACTCTCTGATGTGGCATCGAAATACGCCAGGCAGCAGAGTGAACTCCAAATAAAAGCCTAATTAAAAGAATGAAAAACAATGTTACGACTCGAACTGCGCACAGAACTTTCCTGCCAAAATTATCTGATTTGTTAAGAGTGATCAGGCTTCGAAAAGCATACTGTTTCAGTATCACGTATGGTGCATTTTTCAAAACAAGCAGTATATCTTTCTGTTTGAAACGGTCGCGGAATTTGTTTTCAAAACAAATCGCTTATTGCGTGTTTAATTTCAAATAACAAACACGTGTTCAGACGTTCGGAATTTACGCAGTAAAAAAATTGCGGCCGTATGCTCCATGGCACCGCGTTCTCTTTCAAGAGGACGGAACACCCAGCGAGTCTTTAAAATTCTATAACGTCGGGCACCACGCAAATTGCACTACGGCTTCACTGAGTACCATAAACGTATCACAAAATCTTTTAAGCAGACACTAAATCGCGCACTATACACTTTACGTTTCACCGTCGTTCGACAGCTTCGTCAGAAGTGAAAAATATTTTTCACTTATGATTTTGTGATTCAAATTTCATCGGACAAGAACCAACTGTAAACATAAACGTATCATAGAGTAACCTTTTAGCTTTGTGTTCGCTCAGATTTGTATGGGTTTGTGTTGCACTAAATTGTAGAGATATGTCAGTTATAGAAAAAGAGATCAAATTACGTTGCAAGTTAGAGTGTTTCGCTTTAGTCTGTTTGGTTTAAACAAGCACAGGATGTGTTAGAATTTCAGCCTGGGCACTTGTAGAGTTAAGTAGTTGCAGATGGTGAGAGACCACCGCGATGCTGTAGGACAAGCTAATTGGGGCTGCTTAGTGCGTGCAGAAAATCTGGAATAGGCGTGATTTGGAGATAGAAGCAGTGATTATCATTGACCGCGGTTGTTTCAAAAGTTATCTTGCGAAGTCCGAGGGGGTGGGTTAATTTTTGACTTTGGAAGACAAGAGCTACGGGAAGAGACAGACAGAATTCGATCTCTCGAACGAATGATCGAATTCATTTTTTAATTTTCACTTAGCGGTTTCTTTTCATGCTTGCAGTCATTTTCTCATTTTCTAGCTAAATTATTTATTTCAGTACGGTTAAAATACAGTGTGTTAATAGAAAGGGCAATTAAACAAAACCACGAATACGGTCGGGTTCGCGCCGAGAGTGTCTAAACAAGAGTGTGTGCGTGTATGCGGATCGTGGATACGCAGATAGGTAATTTGCATTTATTTGTATTCTTCGTCACATATTTGGTGGTATAAATTGGTTAAGAATAATTTAATTTGCATTAATCAGGGGCTAAAGAATCTGTAAAGTTCAGTATTCCTATTGCATTTAGATAATTTTCGTCAAACCATTTTATTTACATTGCGTTCACATTAGCAAAATTTACTGGTCATTTGTTTTATAAATTATTAGGCCAGTTCTGTGATTTAACCAACCAGCGTCAACTAACTGTTCCCTCAAATCTATTTGAAAATTCAAATACAGTGTACTCTTAGAAAAATAGTTCCACCCTTTTGGAGATACTCTCTGTCAAGTTGATAACCGTAATTTTGTTTCTTTGTATTGGTTTAACGCAAGGGTTTTTACGCGCATTATATCAGATCCCTCAGTGGCTGGTACAAGGAGTTTTTACCTTTTTTTGCAATAAATAATTAAATCAAACTTCCGTATTTTTATTTAAACGCAGTTAAGTTCCTTTGATCTTTCAAGTATTCACCGACGCACCAAAAAGAACTGAGTTACAACAACGTAAGTCCAGATTTGCAGAGATCACGAATCATATTCAAACGGTAAAGTTTTATCGCGAGGTCCAAAAGGGGTCGTTCAACCGTAGACAAGTAAATAGGGCAGTGGGTAGTCTTTTAGCGCCGGCAATAAATCTAGGTAGTCGTAGACAGATAGAAATAGTGCATGACCAATTGCAGTAATAAACCGTTGGGTGATCCTCCTTTGGAATTTCGTAGCGAGTAAAAATTGTCGGTCCAGTTATCTAATTTGGCAATAAGTTTAATTTGTTTTTGTTTGGACAGTTTATTGGTTATTTAGTTGTCCGTAAAAGTCAATAAACAAGGTGACACGTCGGCGTGTTACACGTTCAGTTTTCCCACAAACAACAAACAAGTGGACAATGGCGTCCGGCCAATAAAATAAAACGCTGGTTAAGAAACTACTGGCCGATGGAACTTGATTCTGCCGCTACGCGCAACGAGAAATGTAAACAGAGAGGGAAGTCTCATGCCAATAGCAAAATTCCCGTGAAAATTGATTATAACGACCCGCTTGGCCAGAAGCGTTACCTGACGAAAACGTCGTTTTTAGCGGCCATTTTGAAGATATGTTGCGTAAAGGACTTTCGTTCTCGGCCGTTAAACATGTAATAAAACGAAATTCAGATGTGCGTCAAGATCACATTATGAGTAGTCAATAAAATAATTATCAAAAAACTTTATTCTCCAATTTACTGCTGCATTTATAAAACGTGGCGTTGTATTTCATACGCAATGCCGCCTTTTAGATTAAAATTTAATTAATTATAAACTGCTTCGTACAATTTTTTAAATATTTTTTCCGTAATCTATAACGTTCGTTTTTTTTTTGGCGGAAAAATTAGCAGTCACCGTGTATGAAAATCAAACGTTGAATGAACAAGGAAGAGTTTGTTTTACATAATTTAACTTGAAGGCTTCCGCAGCCGTCGTCCATGTTTGAATTGGCTTCCAGTTGAAACCGCATCACGTTGACTTCTTCTATTGCCGACGTTTCGTTCTCCATTGCAAAAGAACTTGTTCAGGGCTGCTGCTGCTGGTGGTGTCGCTGCTTCTCGTTAGATTAACTAGAAGCAGCAATTATTAAATTTTTCATTATACGCTTCATATGTTATATTATACGTTCATTCTCTGCACGTTTTTTTTTTGTCGAAACAATTGTCAGTCACCCTGTACATTGACCAATTAAAATGATCTCGTTATCCCCTAGATGGAATAGTAAAGTACTTTTCACGTGCTGTCGCAAAAAAAAAGAATTATAACGAAAAAGAAAAACCTCATCTTTTCGCCCGAAATGAAGTTCACGTAGAAGCTCATAAAAAATTTAGGAGAAAATTGAAAGCCTCCGGCGCGCTTTTCACGGTCCGCCCGAACGTCGGGCGAGCTTTTGTTCCGCATTTAAGACCCGCCCTTTTGAAGATATCTAATTAATGGTGTTTTCCGAATCGAGCGGAAAATTGGGCCGCAGAGCGCGGAGACGCCGAAAGGAAACGCGAAATTGGGCACCGGCTTAATTGGCCTCGTCCTTGTTAAGCCCGAAGTCGGAGGAATATTTCGCGCGTCATTAAACAAAACGAAATTAAATTTGCTTCAGCAACAAACGGAGCAAATTTAAATAAATAATAAAACAGATTTTAAAGACTCTAATTGTTAATTCTGAAATCGTCCTTCGTTAGCGCCCCAATTGTCAACGACTATACCACATTCTGTTTGAAGAGAATTGAAGATTGCAGACTGTAAAGGTTATTGATTTGTGCAAATATACGTATGATATATTAACAAATAAGCTATTATTGTTCGTAATTGATGAAATACGTCAAGTGAAATAGTGAAAGAGAAAGTCTGTACACGGTTACTCCCTCATTAATGGTGATTTCCGAATCAAGCGGAAAATTGGACCGCAGAACATCGAGACACAGAAAGGAAAACCGAAATCAAGGCCGAGCTTAATTGACGCCTTTCTTAAGCCAAAGTCAAAGAAATTTTCCGCGTCGTTAAACAAAAACAAAATTAAATTTGTTTTAGCAATCAACTATGTAAATGAAGGATAATAAATCGAATCTCTTGTTCACCAAAGGATTTGCAACTCGGCCACAGAAAGTAGTGTTAATTAAGGGTAATGTGCTTGAAATATTCTTGAAATGGTTGAAGAAAAACGTATTATACAGGAAGAGGTTTGAAAATAATATACCGGTAATTGAGTGAAACTGAGATCATAGCAAGAGATTTATGAAGTGGGGTAGAACGAATAAGGGCCTCTTCCATTTCTTTTACGTACCTATATCAGTTTTTGTTTATTACATTTCCTATGTTCTCGCTTTCAAACAAATACCTGTATCTAAATTTTGTTTCAATTCATTGTAATTAACTGAGTCTTAAACATTCTTTCTTTGCCAAGTGATTTTAAATCTCTTATTTTTACCGCATTAGAGTGGCTTTTAAAGCTACATTTTAGCAAGTCAAAGAAAGAAGATTAATGCAATTTTACGCGGCGAATCCCGAAAAACTACAGGCGGAAATTGCAGTCGATTATTCCGCATGGAAGGACTTCTTTGCTTGCACATCTCCCAACCCGAAAGCGAGGTAAATACAAATCGCGGCGAATCCCTCTCGGAGCTTAAGCATATTCGTCCCGGTGACTGAATTAAACTTTTCTGCAAGCTTCTGTTCCGTGCTTTTCCCGGCTTATAAGCTAATTATACCGGGGCATTACGTTAGATATATCCACTTATTATGTGGCGCTGCGGTAGTTGTTATAACTTGATTAAAACAAACCTCATATCTAGGAGTGACTCGGTTAGGCCGAGTTAGCGAGTTTGTTTTTGATTAGTTAATGATACTTTATTGTTACATTTGTGGGGGGATTTAATTATAAAAGCATTTTATGGTTTAACATAAAAGTTACCGTGCAGTTCTGCAAAAAGAAAAATTTAATTGAAAGAAAATAATGAGCAGGCTTCGGCGTTTCTTAGGACATTTCAGAGCTAGGCTTGTTTTATCTCGTGCGCACAAATTTACAAAACTCAATAAAAAGGCGATGTATTTTAAAATATTTCCCGACTTTAATTGTTATATTTCGTGACATGTGTTAATAATTTAATATTACATTAAGACTCCGTCCGCTAATGATGTCATCGTCGCCGATATTGAGTAAAGTGGCTATTTCTCTCTCGTTTTGGTAGCTTTTTGATGGAGCCATGATCTCCAAATCCCTATTGTTTTGGCTTTCAATATTAGAAGTACTTGTTTCGGTTGCCTCCTCAAGTTGGTTGTCGTTTTCAATTTGGTTGTTATTAACTTTGTTATCGTTAACAACTTGTTTGTCATTTTCATTTAATATCAAGTTTCTAGCTCTTCTTCTGTACGAAGTTCAGTCAGCGGGTCTAGAGGGAGATAAGTATTTATTTCAAGTTTAGCGTTGCAACCAAACATTGCTTCGTAAGGGCTGCGACTTATTCCTGAATGATATCCTCTGTTTTTCATAAACTGGACGAAGCGTAGTTCTTCAGACCATTTCGTCATATTGTTAGATTCCAGCCAAGTACAAATCATCTTCTCGATGATTGGTTAGCCCTTTCAATAGACCCTTGTGACTGAGAGTGCCGGAGCTTACCATGTACGATTTTTAGTTCTGGCCACATTGCACACACTTCTTCGACGACCTTATTTGCAAACTCTTTGTAAAATGCTAGGCGCTCCGAAAATAGTAAAGATATCAACCAAGTGATATGCTACTTCTTCTGCTCTTTGGTTCTTAAAGATCGCAGGTGAACGAATTTTGTAAGATGGTCTTGATATACCATGATGGATTTATAATCACCGTCAGCCTGTGATTGCATGTCTATCGAATCAGTTTGACGTCTTGAATTAAGTTCCTTGCCTAAAATCGGTTTTACAATTTGTAGTCCTTTTTTCGGTAAAGTCTTTTGTTTCTGACAAGATTCGTACAGGTTCAAGTAAAGTGTAACGAGCACCATGGTCAATGGTAACATGACAGTCATGGATTATTTGAAAAGTTTCTTCCTAATAAGCATAATAAATGATTGGGTCACCTTCGTTTTTCACAGGAACTACGAGTTTTTCTGAACTTCCAATTTTGGCGACGTCATACCATGCAAGACGCTGTTAATCTTCAGGTGTCTTTTGAGCCCTCTTGTTCTTAGCTTCTTTCACTGTCACTGTCAACGATACATACTTATTGTGACGATTCCGGTGCCAGCCCGTCTCATGCGTCACCGCCGACTCGTCTTAGACGAGAAACTTCGGCCACTTCGAGATCACGTCAGCGGTGGAATCAATCCGAGACTCTCCGTCGCGTTCTAGGCGATTCTCGAAAAACAGCCCGACTTATATAGCGGCAGCCAGTGAAGGGGGGAATTCAGCTTTGGACAGTTTGGCATTAAAGTTCGCGTTAGATTTTCGCTCGGCTGTTAAAATAAATTAGGTATAAGTTTGTAAATAATTTAATGTTAGTGTTGTATTTATAAATAAATCAGTTTGGTTTTAAATAAATTAGTTATCAACTATATCGTGTTTTGTTCTTAAAATAAAAATTAATAGAACCCTTAAAATCGTTACATTATATTATTATATTAATGATAACATATTTACATTTGGTTCTTGTTCGATGAAATTTGTATCACAAAATCTTTTAAGCGGACACTAAATCGCGCACTATACACTTAACGTTTTTCACTTCTGACGAAGCTGTCGAACGACTGCGAAACGTTAAGTGTATAGTGCGCGATTTAGTGTCCGCTTAAAAGATTTTGTTATATTAATGATAACGATTAATATATTTTTTTAAATTAAAATCATTTACCTTCATTTCTTTAATTTAAGTAAAAAGCTATTTACAACATTATACATTTTTTTATAGTAATCTGATAAATAGTCGTGTATAAAAAATTAACTACAATTCTTATTCATAGGCCTCTGTCATGATGCCATCTTTATCGATTTACGAGTTATTAGCAGGTCGGCGGGCGCTTTATATACTGTAAACAATGTTTTTTGTGGATGTAATAAAAACCGCCTGAAATATTATCGGAGAACTCATAATTTTATGTTTTAAAAATTTAAACGTGCGCATGAGATGAAACAAGTCCGGCTCTGAAATGTCCTTAGTAACGCCGAAGCCTGATAATGAATAAATGTGTGTGTGCGAATTGTATTTTGTTTGAAAATTTCAAAGCAACTCTTTATTTCATCAAGAACCTTTATTTATTATTTAAAGTCCCTCCAATATATTGCTCCTCGTACGTCTCAAGTTTGCATTAAATTTTGACTCACGTTCTCGTTCAAAAAATGTATTGCGAAGAAAAATTGCGCGCAAGAACGTGATATGCTGAAAATTTTCAATAATACAGTATGAGTTTCCATGAAAATATTTGAAAACGAAAAAAAATAAGAAATTCGACTCGCGTTACCTTGTTAAAACATGGAAACATAATAGTCTGTGCAATTTATAAATTGTTTTCGTTATTTGATATTTCTTTCCTTGTTACCGTGTCTGAAAACATGCATAGATAAAGAGGATACCAGCTTCAGTTTTAAAATAATATTTTCCCTCTAATTTTGTTTTAAAGTTTTTGAGATTTATTTTCCTACCATTTCATGTTGATTAAGAATTTGTATAAAGTCACGTTAAATTGAAACTGAAACTTCAGCCTAATGGAAATGAACCATTTCGGCTTTGGTTACTAAAATAACCGACGCCTCTCTTAAAATTTTCATTTTTCGTTTATCACCGAGATGCTTTTTCATCGGACGCTTTTAATTGAAAGTCTCCGCGCCGCGCCGCTTTAAATTAAAATTTAAATTCGCGCTGTTTTTTAAAGCCGCCATCAGGGCCGGATTTGCGCGCAAGTTAGAGAAGCCCTAAATATCTTTTGTCCTTGTTAATTAAAATCAGAAACTGTTTTTATTCGAGCGAACGAAAACTTAGAAATTTTTTCGGATTTATTTCGTCCTCACTTTTGCGTTCGACTTAATTAAAACGAATCGTTTCGGCGTCGGTTGCTGACTTAACCGGCGCTCTCTTGAAATTTTTATTTTTCGTTTATCTTCGGGCCGCTTTTTCGTTCGCTGTTTTAATTGAGAGGATTCGTTCCGTCAATATTTAATTAAGATTTAAATTTAAATTCATATTGCCGGACAGGACCGTAATCTGTACGTATTTTTAATTTAAAAAGTGTCTATATTCCGTTCGTTTAAGTTGCTCGAGTAATAAAAACGACGAAGATAAAAATTCATAAATGAAAATTAGGTCTATTTGTTATTCTGCACTGGTGTACACTTTCTTCCATAAAATATGCTTATAGTAGGGAATATATGATCCAACATGTCTTAACACATGTTCGCCGAACATCAACGTCAAATAGTACCATACTACACACGATCGAACATGTCTTAAAACATCGTAGTCCAGTTATCAACCAAGACGATGTCCGAAGAGTTATGTTTGGTGGCAGTGGCGTGCACCTAATAATAGCCGTCAGCTATCTGAAAGTGATGAAGCTGTAGTAAATCCAATTGCAGGATCTGTCACCACACATTGCCAGAAAGTTATTTATTAAAAATCATATATTGGCTGTTTCGAGGTGCTGTGGAAAAGCTTATACACGACGCCGACGTACTGCATTGAATAAATCCGTGGCGAAAATGTGCGGCAACCACACGGTCGAACATGTACGTGCAAACATCAACGCACGCACTTGTTTTCAGGAAAGCCAGAAAACAAGTTCGACGGACTTTTTGTATGTGCGTACATGTTCGAAACGTTTTTCGGGCCAACACACGCACGTTGAAGTTCGGCGAACATGTACGCGCGTACATGTGTTAAGACATGTGAGATCGTGTATTCCCTGCTTTAATGAAGCCTAAATTCTTGGATAATGCGTCAATGCGAATCATACCCGTTCATACTCATAGATTTCAGGTTACATTAAAGCTTTTTTTGTGAAAAATATGCAGTGGTGTATACTTAAGGTGACCATACGTCCTGCTTTTGGCAAGACAGTCCCGATTTTTAACAATTTGTCACGTGTTCCGCAGAGTTTTAAAAAAGTCCCGCTTTTTGGAAAGAATAATGCTTTTTGCCAGTTTACAGCATTAAAATTATCGTTCAAAAAACCACTCAAATGTGAAACACAGTGTGTTCAGAAATGATTGAAAGGCGTTTGAATTTCCCGCTTGCTAGATTATTTTTAAAAGTTGGTACTAGATTCTGCACTTTTTACCATCGGATAATTTATTTATTATTTTATCATTTTTACATGTTTATGTGTCCCTTTTTCAGTTACCACGGTAAAAGTGGTAATGCGAAAAAACCTTTTTTGATAATTAAATAAAAAGATGAAAATGTAAACAACAGCACGCTACTGGATTGCGTTCATAAAATATACCTTAGAGTAATCACGATTATTTGCTTATTTTGCCTCTCACTCATCTGTTTCAAGAAGTCTTGTGTTTATATTATTACCATGACAACGGGCGCACTTTTTACGTCGCATTTTTAATTAGGGTGTGTCGAAAATGTGTTTGTTGCTATGGAAACCACGCCTGATTTAGTTTTTTATGATTCATAGATGAGAAACAAAACACATAAACTCATTTATACGAGAGAGACTGTAATACTAGCCGAGAGTAACTCTAGACTGTCTTTTATAAACACAGCCCAGTTGTAATACAATAGGAATGTCAACATTGTAAAGTGAAAATTATTAATACGGCAGCGCGCTAAATTCAAACGCGTTTCTGAACACACCTGTTACTGTAGTAAATTTCATTATAATTATTATTAGTTTTTCCGGATCATCCTGTATATTGTAGGAATCGAAAATACTGGTTTCCTATCACTTCACAAGATTGCAAAATATTACACAAAACAAAATGCAATGACCCACGCCTTACTGTATTGTTCTATTTCACTCACTCCTGCGTAATTCTGCTGTCTTCTCTTAACAACCCCCTGCAGTGTTTATCCGTCAACCCCCACTCGTGAGCGACCGCGCTATTTTTGATCACTTGCTCAGTCTTGTTGCTCTTCGCTTAGCGTACGTCTCGTGTTTTTGGGGTCTTCCGCCATGTTGAGAAATTCAACAAACTATTTTGTTTAAAGTGAAGTTTGAACGGAGGATTCTACTCCGACTTTTGGTAAGTGCGTTATAAGCAATAAAAGGCTTTCTTCTAGGCCTTTCGACGCCCTATTTCTGCAGACAACTTTGTGCGCAGTTCAGGCCATAACACGTGTTTTTCGACCATTGTCGTTTTATCGGAGGCTTTCAAACAGAGATTCACTCCGGAACTTTTACTGAAGTTTACTGGAGCTTTGACTGGGGATTACCTGGCTGTGTTATCCTTGAACGTGGTAGAAAATTTCGGCGGCTTTCATTGCGTCCAACTCCGGTCAGCCGAATTAGCGGCCGATAACGCCGTTGCTTGGCAAAATTCCCAGAAGGGGAAGCTGGTATCTATTGTTGTTTGTGAGCTAAAAACGGATCCGTGCTTCGTATTTCAATTTTACTTCGTTAGTTAATCGTTTATTTAGTTGAACATGTTTGGTTTAATTCACATTTCTTTGACGTGATCAATCATCACATCAATAAAGACAAGTGTGCAATACTGGTGACTATTATTTTATTTCTAAATTCTGCCTGCTGTTTTGGGGTAACGTATGACTCCGACCCATCCCATCGAGTGAGCCGGTCAATGGGATGATCTTAATTTGCACATCTCAACATTTGCAAACCGTCAGGGACGTAACACACTGTAGAACCCGGAAACATAATTTTGTTTTCAGTTTTAATATTAGAAATTTGTTGCAAGTCGGTTTAGTTCGGCATCAAATTGGTTTGCCATTTGACAATTCGCATCTCACACAATGTTATGTTAAAAATCGACCGCAAGATGTCGCACCCTAAAATATTGATTATTTTTAATACTGTTTTAAAATGTTCTCTTTTTGAAATATTGAAATATTAATGTATTTTTTTGCTTTCTTTCAAAATAAGATTTAGTTTCTTAAACTATTTTGTTTATGTACTTTGATTCATAATAACGCCTTACCAAAATTAAAATCTGGTCATCTTATATGAAACAATTCTTAATAAATGAAATATAACGAGTGCCCAATTTCTCGAAGTGTCCCTCTTAGGGACTGATTGTGAGTTTTTCTAGAGAGCAGGGTGGCCAGTAGTAGTAGTAGAGATTGTTAAGTGGTCGTTGTCGAAGGGGTTCTCATTCTCATTATTTGTTTAATAGACCTATTCATTTATAAAACCTAAACTAACATTGAGATTAGTGATTTGACAGTAAATGTTAGTATTTATTAAGGTTCTCTGCTCTACGTTCGGCAGTAGAAGAAGTCAACGTGACGCGGTTCCAACCGGAAGTCGATTCAAATAAGACTGCGTTTTTCGAGTCAAAACATTTCACGAAGTTACAATATTTATTAAAATATTGGATAAATTATTACAGCCTCAATTATTAATTACTATTTTTATTATCTAGTTAATTAAAACGAATAAGCAAATATACACCCGCGGTTACAAGATTAGAAGAATGTACTTAAGATTTTAAATTGGGGATTTTAGTGGTTCTTTGGTAATAATAGTATCACATGGATTATTATACGTACGTGTTCTCCAGGTTTATTTTGTATGACTTTGTTTTTAATTAAAAAGTGTGCCTATTGTCGTTAATTTAAGTTAACGATAATTAAGTACAATCTAGTACAATTTTTGTGACTGAGTACAATTAAAAATTTACAGGCGGCAACACTTGGCCATGAAAATTTCATTGTGAACCATCATCGTCATGACAGTTGTTAATTTGACATTTAAACTTGCAATTCCTAACCTTGCTTTCCAGGTTTCGAAGTCAAGAGTACGATAGGACAACACAAGAATGCAATCTATTGTAATGAACGAAAAACGACAATAAGAATGAGATCTGTTGTAACAATGAAAACATACAATAAGAAAATAAGATTTACAACAAATAATCAAAATTGTGGCGCGTTCACTATAAGTACCTTGCCACGGCCAACTTCGACGCCAAATTAAAAAAAGAACCCGTTATATATATCCTTGTATACTCTTATGATTATTATTATTTTTAAGCCCCCTCCAAGACAAATTTCTGGGTGCGCCACTGTTGCTTCTCGTTCGAATATTTTTAAGCACTAGTCTACAACAATGCAGGATAACGTCTGTTATTGACGAGACGGTGCAATATACAGGGTACGTCATAAGGGAGCTTGAATAATTTTAGAAGTGATAACGAGCGTCTAAATAAAAACCTGATCAAGTGGGTTATGATCGAGAATTTTTCCATTGCATTTACATAGCAGAATTACTAAATGTAGCCTACTTGACCAGGTTTTTATTTAGACACGAGTTAGTATGGATCATTCTAAGTAAATATGTTCATATAAACACGTCTATTCACACGGTGCAGGGATGGAGTAAAATTAGATGAGAGCGAATAAGTTTTAAAACGAGGAAGAGTGAGACAAAAGAGCGAAAAGGGTAAATAGAGTGAACAGAGTTGAATAAACGAACGCAGCTAGAGTAACTAATGATAGCGTTTTTTCACTGAACGCTGCATACCACTATGAGAGTATTTCTATCCCCTGCTATTACATAAGATGAAAACAAGATGGAAATACTCTGAGAGTACTCCGGGGCAGTCAGACAAAAACGCTATAACTCTTTTGACTTTTGAGAACAGTGTGGTACATATATCGAACATTCCAGTAACTTCTACCATCACCTAGAGCGCGCCTGGAAAGTTCTCGAATCTTCGGTTAGTTCATAGGAGTGACTATCACAAAAAACAGACTTACCAGGGCTGTGATAAGTAATTAGTGTAATTACATTTTACTTGCAGTGATATGCGGAACTTTAAGACTATGAAATCCAAGATACGTTTTTAATTTCTTTTTTGGTGCTCTTTGAGTTAATTGATTCGACTAATATAACTGTATTGCAAATCGTTATTATTTTTTTCTTCTGAATAGTAATTACCAGAAATTTCTTCCATAAAGCAATTACTTCCAACAAGCGGACGGGACAAATTAAATAAACATGTTTAATCAAGCTGAAACGCGCATCGTTAACATTCTGTGCACTATTTTACAGTTAGTTTGGTTAAATGAATTTATTACCTACAATGAAAGCACTTCTTGTTCCAAATACAAATTCCAAGAACTGAATTATTGTCAACCGAGTACTGTGCTAGGGCTTCTAAATTAATTTAAAATCCTATTTCTAAAGACGCCCTAATAAATATACAATTTATAATGTACAGGATGGACCATTTAAGTGGACACCGCGAAATGTTTTAAGCACGACCTACCAGATTTTACGAATCAACATATCTTTATCCGGCCTGCGCAATTTATTAGTTCAAGTGTTTCTCCACTGGCGCCACTTACCTAAAAAATCGGAATCGATTTATATCTGTTTCACAGCGTCATTTTCAATTAATGTCAAGCTCACACAGTTTATAGCAAGTACAGTTGTATTTTCTTGCTCAAGTCAAATATAGTTTCCTTGTGCTTTTTTCGTTCGTTATTTATGGTATATCTTATTTAGGTAACTAGCGCCAAAGCGAGGAAAATTTACGTTAAATGAAATATTGCCCAGGCCAGTAGGTCGTGGTTTTAAGTAATAGTTAATTGAATGTTAGGGAGGAAGCTAAGTGCATTACTTACGTTTCACTTCGAGGATATCAAGCTCTTTTGAAAGTCAATCTAAGTTTTTTTTTTAGCGGAAACAAACAAAAGTGCCCTTTTTATCAAAAAGTTTTCTTAATAAAAGTTGTGTAGGTTTCTATTCCGCATAATTTAAAATTATTTTGAACTATGTATACGTTATGTCAAACTTCAATTTTTAGTGATACGACGCGACGTTCAATTTTGAATCAAAGTATTTCTAAACATCTATACGTTTAAAATTTTCAACATTTTTAAAAATCGACTATCAACAACAATACGGTTGAGTTTGCGTATTGTAAAATTAGTCATTTTTTTTCTAAATGGAACACCCTGCATATTATAACATGTGAAGAAGTGGATAGCCCTTTATACGAGTTTTCCAATAATACTACATTTTATGTGCTTATCATTCCTGGATAATCCGACGTACAGAAATTCGCTGCAAAATATTTTCATTCATTCATTTCAGACAGTTTATTTTTGTTCAAATTAATGGGTTAGCAGCACATACAATTTATATAAAATTTGTTATATTATGTTTTAATAAGTTTATTCACTTGTGTAATTAATAAGTATATGTAGAAAGTAGATCAATGTCGATGTGTCTTATGGGCATCTCTGTAACTATAAGAGGTAGAAGAAAACCAGTGATCAAGAGTCTCCATCTATTTTTTAGAGATAAAAACACTTATAAGTACACGTCGTAAAATCTTCCTAATTCTCAAAATTTTAAATCGTTTCGCAAATCGGTGTCTCATGTTTTGAATCCAATTTTATTTAACATCATCCAACATCGATATCAATTACTTTTGAATATAAAACTATCAGGAGCGAGTCTTTACTGTAAATGCTAGATTGAAATGTATTGAAATTTATATCGGCTTGTGGTTCTTCCCTAACCACGAAGAATAAAGAATTTTTGAATTACGTTACGTAGATAAGTGTTCTCATTCGTTTAAATTGTCTGAATGTTGGGGTACTTAAAAATATTAATTTATAAACAAAGAATGAGGTTATGATTCAAGTGAAGATCATGAGCGTAACGTAGATATTAGCTGCATTTGATATCAATTCGTTTTTATCAGTATAAGTGATTTGAATCAGTTTCGCTTATGGTTAATCCAGCCGAATCGAAGGCGTAAATTCTTTATATTCTTACGGATTACGGATTAACTGAATTTATATTCTTATGAAACAGTGTACTACGGTCTCCCGGAAACACCTCTCCACTATTTGCAACCTCCATTCCGGACACATCTTCGTTTAATATACACCTTCCTGTAGTTTTATATTCAAAGCCAATTACTTACATTACTGACAATCGGTATAAATCAAAAGGACAACATTTTTCTTTCCCGTGACGGGTCCAAAAGCTTACAAGCGAAAGTGTATACATATGTATACACCTTTTTAGATTAGATAAATCCCGCTTTCATTCTTAACCGACATCGAATTCGAGCGAAAGCTCCAATCCCTTTTTTCGTATTTTATTTGATAAATTACAGTTTCCCTTTGCGACGAATCACGAACGGGAGATTAGATTGTTAACTTGTGACTAAAACACTCGATGGGATTTGGGAAACTCATGCTGGGCTCGCATTTTTCTTCGGGAATGCAATTTTGCAGTGATGACCCATCAAAAAACTATCGTTGTTATTAATGTTGCAGCTGGCCATAAATCATTCTAGGGTATTACGTAACATGCCAGCTTGATTTAGATGTAAGTCCAATGGTAGTTTTGCGTCTGCTGCATCTGGTATTTGCGCGGGCTCCTCGCGTCAGCTTCTTTCCTCATTCATCCACCTGTAGTCAGTGGCTGCGGATCCGGTGAGTTGTGTACTTCCAGATTCCGGTGCAGCTCCGCAATTTCGCGAGTCGAGTTCACATTTACCCCCCTAAAAAAATGGCAGAATCTGTAAGTACTTTAAATTTTTTTTTATTTATAACTTGTGCTTTTTAAATTTAATTTCTCAAAATTAATTTCTTTACGTGTCACCTAATTAATACTTATTGTTAGTCAATAGTATTAATTCTTAGTTTAAACTACCCTATTTCTTGTCCGAGTATAAGATTTAGTTCAATTTCTTGAACAATTTAAATTATTCAGTAGCGTAGGAAAATTTAAATTAAATAAAAAATTATCTATAACGTGTTTTATCTCCAGCCCAAAAAATGTCTTGCTCTAAATGTTATTGTAGAAATTGAACAAAATCTTGTACAATAAAAAGGGTAGCGTAAAACGGCCTTAACATTTGGAAAATAATAAATTTCGTTTTATTTTTTGTGTGGATCCTTCGTCCTACTTAAAATACTTATGGGAGTAACAGCAACATAAAAGTTCCCTTCGTCTTCGGAGGATCATAAAACTCCCTGTATGATGAACGAGGGTTACCAATATTTTTTATATGAATCGTAAAGTTTATTGATGCTGCTGGTTGAGACAGGTCACTGCGGTGAAATAATTCGGGGCTATAAATTTGGAATTAAATTTTTTAGAAATCGCAGTTTCATTACCTACGAGCCCTAACATTCGGCCGACATCAGATAATTTAAAAATCTATCACTACATTTGTCGACATCTTCAAAAATCTCCGCTACTTAAGGCTAGTCTGACCCCCTTTGCATTTTTTAATCTGCGCCTAATATGTATGCAACCAGAAATACATGGCATCAATGAATAGTATAAGCAAATAAGTTATTATTATAAATTCCGACAGATAAAAATTAAAGAGTGCCGGTACAGTAAATAATAAATAATAAATAGTGGAGGTGCCATGAGATAAGAACATATCTTAAATTTAAAATTATTACATCGCTGGGATTTATTGCAATAACTACATATTTGTACAAGTAAGTTACCACTAATACATGGTTAAGTGAAAAATCATATTATGAATGAAAATATTCGTCAATTGAATAGGAAACAGAGGGTGCAAAATAGTTTTTCGCTCTGTGCTTGAACAGAATTTCAGCCTGAAGTGATTGCAGCTCAGTATAGGCAGTTTATTGAAAAATTGGACTCGCCCGATATGTTCTGAGAAAGATCATTGACATACAGGTTGAAAAGCAAGGGTCCTAAGATGGGTCCCTGGGGTACCCCACAACTGGTAGTTGTTTTGCTAGAGAGAAAGTTCTTGTTTAATTTCAACCACTTGTTCACGTTGCTCAAGGCACCTCAAGATATGAACGTAATAAGCTTAGTGCTATCCCTCTAATTTCATAAAACTTCAACTTAGTAATATAACTCGTGTCTAAATAAAAACCTGGTCAAGTAGGTTACATTTAGTAAATCTGCTATGTAAATGCAATGGATAAATTCTGGATCACAACCTACTTGACCAGGTTTTTATTTAGACGCTCGTTACTATGATCAACTAAGTCGAAAGTTTTTGATAAATCGCAGCTTACCAAAGCAATAAGGTTGTTATTATTTAATTATGTATCATATAACATTAAAAATAAATGACCGGTTATATAAGAACGCTGATTTATAACAAAACTTAAACTGAAAATAATGCCACTTGTGTACTGTTAATTTAAAAAATCTGGAACACTTACATTTTCGCTGGCTTAATTCATTTGACAGACAAAATGATTATGTGAAAGGGACAAAGTTCAAATTATTTCTAAATTAGAGGAAACCTGGTCAATTAGAAAGCCTCAAATTGAACGTTATAATTTGGCAAGAAGTAAATAATTGAAAAAAATAGGATTTAGATTTTTTTTAATGCTTTTAAATACTAGTTTTAAATTGACACTTTTATTGTCAAATATAACCTGCCTGAAACTGAGACTTCATGATTCGAAAGAGGGAGATTTATGTTGTCAAAAAATTGTAAGATTTCACACTCTTGATTTTTTTTGATGTGCTCGATTCTTCTGCAATCAATTGTATATTGTATTCGGTATATGTATTTATACAGGCTGAAAACAGAATTGTGTGACATAGCAGTTTGCATAACGGTCGAAACAAAGAAGGAACTACAGTGACTTCCAAAAAGTATGCTACAAGAAAGCACAAAGTTTCGGAACGCATTGAAATAATCACTCAGAACCAAATGGAATAATTGAGAAATAAGAACAAATTTCGTGTTTTCCGTTTCATATTAATTTGGCGGACACTTTAATCCCACTAGTAATTCCTAATAAAGAGTGATTCACAATAAATTGTGTAATTTCCTATTGCTGTAATTTCATATTAGCTGTAACTTTTAATTCTCAACGACTTATTCTTATGACATTTTCTTGCATCTTGTAAAATAAGGACGCTTTACTCTTAAATCATCTTCACTTCTCGGTGTCCACGTTGTAAGTATACCATTCAAGATAAATGTCATCCGTAGCACACTTTTTGAAGGACAGTGTATATTAGAGTACTTATCTAAGCATGGTAGAGACAAAGACTACAACAGCAATGTGTGGCGATGTGTGATGCAATGTTGTCAGATTAGGCAATTTATCGCGATTTTTAGGAGTCTTTTACTCTGAACGGTTTTGTAAAAACCGAAATTGAGTGAAATTTAAAATGAAAAAAAATTATTCCTGATTTTTTCGTATAAACATTATAAATTCTATGAGTTTCATTATTTTAATATCATCAAACAGCATGTGTCCAACAATTATCGTAGTCCTGGGTGGCTGTGGAATCAAACATGAATGTCGATTCTTACCTTGCATCGTTGAATTGACGTCTCAAATATTGACTGTCAAACAACAAATAAATTCTTTACATATTTAATGTTTTATTGCAATTTGACACAATAATTAATTAATTAATTAAAAATGTTTGATTCCACAGCCACACAGGACCACAATAATTGTTGGACACCCGTTATTTACGTGCTCACATATCTGCAAACTCTAAAACGAAATTATTAAAAAAATTTAAAATGATTCCTGGGGCCTATTTCATAATAAAATACAAGCTAATAATATTAGTATTGAATAAAACGTTTGATGATTGGATTAAGGACGAAGTAAAAAACTATTTGTTCATTCAGCTGACAGATTCGGTTTGTAAACCGAAACTGTCCGCTATAGTTTTTTACTTCGTCCTTAATCCAATCATCAAACGTTTTATTAAATATAATATAAACAAGATACGATTTAAACAAGATACGATTTAAACAAGATACAAAATTGATTGCATATAATAATTTAGTCAATTTGAGACAAATGCAAAATTCAAATGTAAATGTAATAGATTACTTCAGAACGACATTATACAACACAATGCAAAACAAATTCAAAATGATTTTGTAACGAGAAAAACAGCATTTCATAACTCAAATAAACAGTTAGTTTCTAAAAAACATAACATATTGGCAAAGTTAATTATTAACTTCTCACTCTAAAACCATGGTACTTGATACAGAGAGACGGACAGATTTTTGGAGATCAACCACACACTGACATTCTATAAATGTCAATTGCGCTCTCGCACTTGTGGAGTTGTACTCCGCCTTTTATATGGTTTTACAAAGGTCATTTCGATTACGTAATATTCTACATGTGTGCCAGTTTGCCGTATAATTCATCGTGATTTTCCGAAACCGTCTGTTTATACGCTTGCATATTGCCTGGCTTTTTCGATGAGGCACCTACATCGCTGCAATTCTTCGAATTTGCAAAGGTCAATCGTGACTCATATCGGTCAAGGAGTTTGATAAAGCGAGCCGTTGTTATACTTGCTTACATAATCTGTAGGTGGGCGAAGTTTCCGCGCTCGCGTAGGCGACATTGTGTCGACTTTAATTTATATAATGAGCTTAATGATTACGAAATGCTCGATTTCTTACACTTTTTTGAAATCGTAATGAAAATAAGGGTTTTCACTTAAAAAAATTAAAATTATTTATGTACCCCTACGGTATGCTATTAAACAAATACATAAACCACTCCAAAATATGGCAAGTTTATATATATTCCAGTTTTTTTTTTATAATACCCGTCAAATGTTTCTGATGTTGGTGTCTTTGACCTGAATGTTGAAAGAATTTCAAAAATTTCTTTTCTACATTTGGTGATAAAAGCAGGATTCCAACAAAAACCCTAGAATTTTGACACTGACGTGTATTATAGAAAAACAAATAAACTGCACTTACAATTGACGTCTCCCAGCGTTTATGTAAAAAGCAAATATTTAAGGCTTTTACATTGCATAACTATTCTAGGTTAAAACCATTTTAGACCATCCTATTTCTTGTACAAGATTTGGTTCAATTTCTTGAACATTTTAAATTTTATAGTAAATTCAATCAAAAATTGAATTGAACCAATAACTATCTGGAAAAATAGAACGTGTTAAATCTCCAAATCGTATTTGCAGCCCAAAAAGTGTCTTGTTCCAAAATCTTTGTAGAAATTAAACCAAATCTTGTACAAGAAATACATAGGGTAGTGCAAAAGGGCCTTTAACCAATATTACATCTTAGAGTTTACAATGACTTTTTGATTAGTTGTTGTCTTGGTATAAGTTTATTATTATTATTTTTTTTAAGTAAAATTACCGAACACATTACATGGGATTTAAAAGCTTTCCCTTAAGATCCAGAGCTTTTAAAATTTTGGCACTTTTGACAAAAGCACAATTACTTTCCGCGCAAAATCAACACAATACCAATCAGCGACGCATCTCGGCGCGAATTAATTAAACTTCGCGAATCCCTTTTCATCGAACCGACCTTATCACGTTTAACTTCGTCGCCGTGTACACTTCAGACTTTCACCTACGCCTCGCGCGAGCAATAAAGCGCCCGGAGCTTTGTTGATATTCCACGGCGGATACAATTATAAACTTTGCAGATTTATTAAAGCGGTCGACAGTGTGCGTACCTTTGCGAGGAGTTAACTTTGCTGTTACCGTTGTTGTGTCCTTAATGCGTTGAGGCAGCAGGAGTATTATTTTCAGCCTCTCGCTTATGAATACTGAAGTTATGAATTAATGATTTCGTGAAATGAATGAATCTTTTCAACGCCATCAGTGTTAAATAGCGTGTGCCGGATCGTTTTCTTTTAGAATCATTGTTTAATTAATTCAAGACTTGTGTTCTTCCCCTTCGCCTTCTTTTTTGCTCGGAGGACAAGACCAGAATGTAAAACCATTTCATTCAACTCGAATTAATTGGTCAAGAGCTTCTTTAATGATTATATTTCCTTTTTTTGAAAATCGAATACAAAATATGGGTTCTTGTTTCTTTCTATCAACCTTTAAAGCTGACGATAGGCTTTCTTTTCGAATTGGAAATACAGATGTTATTAAAACTTTAATCTCTTCTTTTACTTTCATGGATTTCGCTTTGTTTTTTCAAGAATGAGCAAAACACATAATCCCCCAAGCTATTTTCGGCGTAAGCAAAGAAAAATAAAACATAAAATTCCATTCCGACTTTCTACTTTAATTCGTATAAACAAGAGACTTTGTTACGGCCTATCATCAAACATGTCATCGATTCCACGTGAGACGACGCAAAGAAAATAAATTCGGAGAGGTAATCAAAGCGGGCACGAAACATAAAACAACCCCTACTTACCCCCGCATTGCGAAGTGTCCGGCATTATTAAACGTCGCCGGCTAGAAAGCCCGCGTTAATCATCATAGATAATGGAAGATGTCTTGCTCATTTCTTTGTTGGCACGAGGCTTACTTCTGCAGTAATTTCTTATAAAGTAAAAAGTCTAGGCGGTTTTTACCTTCATCTTTTCGTTTATAACTCATGGAGTGAATGCCCATGAGGTGGTCCATCGTCTTATTAATATATTCTTTCGGATATGTTGTATTTGTATTGTCCTTCAGAAACGAACAACAATATCACCGTAACTGGTTTAATATTTCTGTGGTTACCAAAAAAATCTAGAATCAATTAAAGTAAATAACACTTTAATCAAAGTGACAATTCGAATTTGAACTACTGCATACTGTACAGGACCATAATGGACCACAAGAAATCAAAAGAGAGAGATTCACTCTTGAAACATCACCATCACAAATCAAGAAAGCACCGTTCCCGAAGTACCGACATCTATAGTTACCTTGACTTCACCTTCACCTTAATAGGCGCTTCGAGAATCACCTTGAGCCAAAGAACGCAAGAAGACGTGGAATGTGTAGTCGGAAAAGACATGACATCCGAACGCCCCTGGAAATTCGTTCCGAAAGAACTCCTTCTGGACAGCATAACTTATAATTACGAATCCGAATTCCTACCGCTGAGATTGGACATTTTGGTTTACCCCCGAGACCCGTTATTGCTCGTGTACATCCCCGACGAAATCCGCGATCACGACGAATTCGTTTTATGTCTGACTGAAGAAACCGAAGATAGGGTCGTTCGAAACGTCAAGCGCTTTCAAGAGGCGGTCGAAGGATTTGTGGCTCGAGCTCTCTACAGGTACCCTGGAAATCCGTGGAAGTCGCTAGGAAGCGACAAGGAAATAGAGGAATACACCGAAAGAAACAGTCGAGCTTTATTGACTGTCGAGATAGAAACTACGTATCCCATTATGTTCCCGAAAAGAGAACTACGACATAGGCAACCCGAAGACTTGCCAAATGGCTACGTCGAGTTACTTCAAACAAAACCAATGCCTCCACACGTGAGTAAGATGTTGCAAACCATCGGCGTGCAAGTACCTTACAAACATGATAACGCAGTCCAAACTTTATACAAACATAAACAAAACGCTGCAACTCAGTGCTTCGTCGAGACTAAAACCAACGAGGCGCTTTCGCCCGTCTTAAAGAAAAACCTAACGTCCTTCATGTCGACTTATCTAGATTTCACCTGCGACCAAATCGCCGTCAATTCGGTGATTAACTTCTACACGGACGACTACCTCGAACTTAAAAAACGTGGCTCGCTTATGAAGCCACCGAAGGAAACGAAGGACGTCGAGTTAATAACATTCTCGGATTTTGACGTTTCTAAAAACAAGCTGATCTCATCCGTATGTTGGCACCCTATACTAACGGGAACTGTTGCGATTGCCTATTCGCCCGAGGCGTCCAACGTATATCAAAGTGGGAAGCCCAAACTGGATCGTCTTCAAGCCACAGAGCAAGAGGTAAATACGGTGTTGATTTGGTGCACTAACGATGAGCTACACCCCAAATTGCGTCTGTTTTCCACCAAGCAAATCACCTGCGTGTCTTTTTGCCCCTTTAACGAAAATATCATCGTGGGCACGTGCACGAACGGTCAAGTTGTTGTGTGGGATATTAAGAATAAACTTGAGGAAGTCGAGCACCTCAGTATATTTACGGCAAAAGAAAAGGGGCACAAGATAGTTATGTCTTTATTTATGAACTGGATGAAGGACGTTTACGACAAATCGCGAGTGTCGGTAACAATAGAATCAGACTTGAAATACTCTCATAGTTGGCCGGCCATCAGCATCCAGTGGTTACCACCTTATTGCAGAATTAATGAGTTTGGCAGGTACGAGCTGATTCCAGAGGGTGAACCGGAATCCATGCAACTCATTACTTGCGCCCTGGATGGTTCCATCTTCTTTTGGGATTTGTTAGCGAAACCAGCCTGGCAAGAGCGTTACATGGGTTTCCAGGCCAGGAGTAGGAATATATCCCGGCCGAGTGCTTTGGCCATTGCTACATCTCCACTCAGACTTTTGAACAGATCCCTCAGACCTTTCTATAAATTAAATTCCGTAAGCAGCAAGAAGGTTAAGCCTATGCTCACTACTACCATCATGACTCCGCCCCTTCGCATTTTTTATGAACGTGACACGAACAGGCAATTAGAATTAACTGAGCGGGTGGCATACAAAATAAATATAAAACGACCCTCTTCCGATATAGAACCTGAGATCTACTGTGGCACTTGTGATGGTTATTTCTTTAAAGCGACATGGGAAGGTCACGCAGTTAGTCAAGGGGGTTACATAAACCAAGAACCATTAGTCGTAACTAGCATCGGTAGATACCACGATGGCCCCGTTACTTGTATCAGTAGACATCCAGGTTTGCCTGACATTCATCTAACAGTTGGCGGAAAGGTTTTTGCCATATGGACGGACAAGTTGAAAGACCGCCCTGTGTTTTGGAGAAAATCTAATCAGAGGTACTTGCACGGAGTGTGGGATGACGTGACATATCAATCCATAATACTCTCAACAGATGATGGCAAAAAAGAAGTGTGGGTACTCACCCGATGCAGTAACACGTTCTATTTCGAAAAGCATTTATCAGGACGTATGGTTTTAGGGATTCATTTATACCCCTTCACCCTAGGCGACGACGACTTTTTGGGCGTTGCTCACCAAGACGGTACCTTTGGAATGATATACGTTCCCAGCCAGCTCAAACAGCTGTGCTACCGGAAGGACAGCCTACGCGCCTTCCTGAACAGAGAAATTAGGCGCAAAAAGGCCTTCCTGGTATGGCAGGAAAATTGGAACGAGAACCATCAGGAAGTAATTCGGAAGAGAGATGCAGAAATCAACAGTTACAAACAAGAGAAAATACTCGAAGAAGAACGACGACGCGAAAAAGAGCTCCAACGGCTAGAAGAAGAAAGGAGGCTTCTAGCTCAGAAACAGACCAAACCGAGACCGGGTCAATATTTACAGTACGCACGCGAACAGTGGCGCATCAAAGAAGAAGAACACACGAGGAAAGTACTGCTAGAAAGAGCGCGGCTTCCAAGCAAGGAATTCCTTGAGCACCACAAGGGGCCTTTGAAGAAGCTTCAGAAAGAAGAGGAACATATTCAGAGAAAACTAAAGCAACGACTTCAAAATGCAGAGAAGCTGTTTCAAGAGACGGTGGCCATGATGTTTCCGGATGCCATCAAGAAGGAGCTTCCCCCAACTTTCGATCCGTACGCAGGTGGTGACACGGTTTCGGTGAAAAGCGAATGCCTTTCCGAATATCGGTCAGATTCGAAAGCAGCGGAAAAGTATATGGAAGAAAACCCGTATGAGTGCGTGTTTCGATGGGATGATGTTTTGCAAACTAAAATTGAAAAACGTAGGAGTTTGCTGTATGTAGGGAAAATATCTCATCGAGAAAGATATTTTCACAAAAAGGTTATTCGACTTTTTGAAGAATCACAGAAATGAGACACGTTTCTTATTTTATATGTAGGTAGGCAATATTTATATTTATTAGTATTTTATATTACCAATAAATTTATTAAATGAAACCTTATCAATTATTAAAAGCAGAGTAAGGACATATGGAATTATCTTAATAGAATAATTGTCACTGACTTCCTCAAAGCGTACGAACTCTATTTTCTTTTTTCACCAATGCGTTCTCTTATTAAAAGTGCACGACCATCCCTTCTAAAGCTACTTAACAACGCAATGGAAGTTTTATCGATAACGAACACTCAGCGCAGTCATAAATACAAAGTAAGTGCAGATTCGCGTGAATCGATAATTCCGTTGAATTTTTCGAAATGAATTCCTCGGGTAAAAAGTCAGAAGATACTGCCCGAAAGGGCGTCCGAAAAAAATCGAAAACCACACTCGGGAAAACAGACCGTGAAAAAGAATCGATAAATTTCGACATACCAGGAGTGAAACGCATCGCGTTGAGTAGGAAGACTCAAGAAGAATTAGATTGCGTCATCGGCAAACAAATCACTTACCAGAATCCTTGGAAGTTCGTCCCCAAGGAACTAATACAAGACAGCGTCACGTTTAATGAGAATTCAGAGTTTTTGCCGTTGAAGGCAGACGTGACGGCTTATCCAAGGAGTAAACTTTTGTTGGGATACGTGCCTGATGACGCCAAGGATTACGACGAATTTTATTTGTGCTTAACCGAAGACGCCGAAGATACAGTGCATGGTGTAATAGATAAAATGAAAAAAGAACAGGAAGCTGCGATCTTACTTGCCCAATATAAAAGTCCGGGAAGTTGGTCACCGCTGGGTAGCGAATTGGAAATAGAAGAATACACCGAGAAGACCAACCGTGCCTTACTGGAAGTAGAAATCGAAACTGCTTATCCAATATTATCGCCAAAAGCACGTTTCAAAATGAGACCCCCAGATGAGGCGAAGGACGGCTACGAAGAACTACTCACCCTTCCTGACCGACTACCCTTCCAAGTAATTGGTAAGATGAGAATAGAAAAAGTGATTCAAGTAACTCCATCCGTAACATCCCAGTCTTCACAAACGGATTTTACTTTTCCAAAAAACGCCTGGACTCAATATCTATTTGAATACAAGGAAATCGAGGAAGTTCCCGAAAATTTCCTGCAAAACTTCGCTTCCTTCACATCTGAAAATGTAGAAGCAATATGCGACCATTTGCAAGTCAATTACAACCTTAACTTTTACGTCAATGACTATGACGATTTAGTCACTGACCTTCAATATACGGTCACACCAGAAGAGATACGTTGGGATGAAAATATGTCATTCGCCGACTTGCAAGACGCCCGAAATAAAATGATATCGTCGGTTTCGTGGCATCCCATGTGGTCAGGAACTGTGGCCATCGCTTACGCTAACCTCGCTCCTAACGTATACAGAAAGGGTAGACAAACCATAGATGAAGTAAATGCGATTATACACGAAGCCAACCCAATTTTAATTTGGTGTTTTAATGATGGGCTCACGCCCAAGTTGCACTTGGAAAGTCACACGCAGGTGGAGTGCATTTCATTTTGCCCTTTCCACGAAAACATCATAGTGGGGGCAAGCAAAAATGGGCAGGTTATCGTGTGGGATATTCGCAATAAATTAGAGAAAGATGAGGAAATCGAAGTATTAACGACCGCCCAACAAAAATACAGATTCATGATGAGGTCGCTCATGAACTGGATGAGACACACCCAAGACGTTTCCCACGTGAGAGCAGCGATCGAGTCGGATTTAATTGCTTCTCATGCCACGGCAGCCACCGGAATATTATGGATACCTCCCTACATGAGAATGACCAATTTGGGAAAGTACAAGCCAATCGAGAAGGATAAACCATCGCTGCAATTTGCGACGTGTTCACTCGATGGAACCATCCTGTTTTGGGATTTATTGGATGGAGTCGGGCCCACAGAATACCAACCTCGAAAGCACTTGCGAAGATTAAAAGTTCCACCCAGTGCTTTAATGTTAAACGCATCACCGAATAGAAAGATGAAGCCTTTTTATAAACTATCGTTTTCCTCTTTGGAAACAACCAGGCCTTATTTGCTGTCTTCAATTGCGCCGTATTCTATGAATATTAATTATGAGAAACTAAATGCAAAAAGAAGGTATTCAGAAAGTGAAAGGGTTCTTTATAAGCCTGTAATCACAGCGCCATCGTCAGCGCTTCCCCAGGAAATCCACTGTGGCTCATACGACGGTTGCATGATCAAAGCGACGTGGGAAGGATTCGAAAGCGAACTTGAAGAAATAATTTCGCCAGAGATTTGTGTTCTAGTAAGCGTCGCAAAGTATCACAATGGACCAGTCGTTTGCATCGAGAAACATCCCGTACTAACTGACACTTATTTAACCGTGGGAGGAAAAGCGTTTGCCATTTGGAAAGACAGCTTCAAGGACAAGCCAGTCTTTTGGAGGAAATCCAGATTCAGGTACACTCACGGAGAATGGGATAAACTATCCACCCTCGTAAGACTGTGTAGATCGGATGGAAATAGAGAAGTCTGGAATTTTTTGAAACGCTCTGATAAAATATATTACGAGCAAAGCATATCGGGCAACTCGATTTTAGGATGTTACTTGCACACCTTGAGTCAAGCAAACGTCTTGGGCATTTCCGATTACAATGGTACGTTTCGAGTTTTCTACCTTCCTGAGAATAATGGAGGTCGAGAAGAAGAATCGGCTTTATTTAATTGCCTACTGGATAGGGAAGTCGCACGGAAGCAACTCTTCATCAAGTGGCAAAATTTTTGGCTGGGGAAAAACGCGCATATACTTCAAGAAAAGGAAGAAAAGATTCGAATCGAACGACAAAAGCAACTGGAACGCGAAAAAAGTGAGAGGAAGAGAAAACTACAGGAGCAATTGCGCATCGAGAAAGAGCGAAGACGGTTGGCGGCGTTGAGGGAAAACCCCCCTCCGGGCGAATACTTCAAGAGGACTGCAGAAAGGTGGAAGAAAAGCGAGCACGAAAGAATGTATCTAGGTCTCCTATTGAAGAAACGGTTAAACCCTGAAGCACTGGCCGAGCAGCAGGTACCCCTAAAAGAATTGGAACAAGCAGAGGAAAATAAAAAGAAGAAGCAGGTGGAAACGTTGCAGAACTCCAAGAAAATTTTCAGCGAAACAGCCGGTATGGTTTTTCCCGATTTTTTTAAAGAGAAACCTCCACCTCCCTCGAATCCATATGACGGCGGTGATTCTGTAGAACACAAACAAGAGTGTATGGATGAATATGAAACGATTACAGAAGAAGCTTCACAGTTCATCAAAGGCAATCCATTCAAGTATGAATTTGATTGGAATCGTATTATTCATCAAAGGCGGAGTAGGCGTAAAGAAACTGAAGGTCGGCGAGAAATTAGACGAGAACGTGCTCTTCGTATTAACTCGTAGAAAGAAAATCAAATCAACACGATTAAAATATTTTTGCATTTTATAGGAGTAATTTTTTGTAATAGTTAAAAAGCATAATAAAATTTGAAATTGCACATTATTTATAATGTAAATAAAACGATCCAGTAGTTTGCAATATTTTAAATTCTCCATCTGGAAAATTTCATGTAGTGCAATCTTACAAATGCAACATATTTCATCGTGAAGTCGTTCGCCGGTGAATGAAATTTACGTTGCAATTTCTATCTGAAATTGAATCGCAGAAAAGGCGAGTTCTTTCCGTGTGCACCGCGAACGCAAAATAGATTTCAAAATAATCAGGTTGGAGCATTTCATAAAATTACATTTTTCTTCTCGATACACGATATGTCAGACGTTGGTAGTGATAGAGATATTTCAAAAGTTTGAAGCCTGCACGTCTTGCATTATGGATTTTAAATTATACTGTGTTATGTATTTGGGTTCAAAATAAATTTAATCGTTTATATTGGCCGAACACAATAAACTTTTAATACTTTACCACAATAACGTATAAAATACTTCAGTTCTTCATTCATTGTACCATTTCGTGTACTCTCGTCTTAAAATGAAACTATTTAAATTTCGCTCTCCCTTTGCTTCTATATAATAGGATACCTCGGTCTTGAACAATTGAATCTACAAAAATGTAACAATTAACAAAATTTTTAATTACTTGGAAAGGTTTGTATTATTCTGTCAAAGTGGTTATTAAAAATTTCCTCTAATAAAATTCTCTGACTAAAAATTTAAAAAATTAAAAATAAGTAAGTATAGTATGTAGTAACGTTCCTATTGAGAACAAAACTTAAAATAAAATAAATTTCTAATAAACGATGAAATGAACGTCTGACAGCACACAGAAAATATAGGGACAGAATTTACTAATAAAATAATTTTTTAAAGAATTTTGTTGCAAGTCGGTTTTGATTGCAGAGGATTCCTAATAAAATAAGATTCATTAAGACAGCACAATGGTCTTTATTTGTGGTAATATGTAGCATAAGATAAAAGAAAATAAAAAAAGAAAGGAAAGCAAAAGTAACGCAACAAGGTTGTCGACTATAAAAGCCCGAAAATTCGGTACCGACTTTCCGTTACAAAGTCAAGTAATTTTCTAACCTCGGGCAACAGAAGGTTGCTCAATTTAAAAGTAAATTAAAAGCATGCATTACCGCAATGTCACATAAAAATATTCCAACCTTGATTAGATCGTCCGCGCCCCACACGTCAGTTGTCGACGTCAATGTCCAACGAAGATTGAAATCGGCGGAGGGCCGCTGAAGCCAAGAAGGCATGTCACTATTCCCAGCGACCTACCTCTCTCGTCGAAAGTCACCAACAGCGGTTGGGTGCAGTGTTGCCAACAGTCGAAAAAAATATTCACTAAAACGGATGTCAGAAACCACTAAAGAATCACTAAATTCAAAATAAGTATGCTGCCACAAGCTTTCATTAAAATTTTATTAAATTTATAAAATGAAACACGTTAAAAAAATAAACATAAAAACAGTAACATTACTACACGGGAAAAACGCGCGCTTGAAAATTAACAATTGAGAAAATCTCGGAGTGGCTGGTACCTAGTGGAAGTTTTGCGAAGGGCCCTATAATCATTGGAATGACATTTGGTTAACCTATGAAAAACATTAAATTGAATTGTAATTTGTATGTGACGCTTCCACACGAATAAATATTCTTAACATACGTATTGTGTGACTAGCATGCTTATGCCTATGCAAAGACTTCATCCAACATAATAATAATGAATGGGAACAAGGGCAAGCCTTTAATGACAGCTCTTTGTTTTCCTTATTAAAAGCGCCATCTGTTGGTTGCTGATTTTCGCGAATCGACACAAACTACAGAAATAATACCGACACAAAGTTTCACAACAATAAAAAACTAAAAACTTAAGTTTCAGTGTCAGCATTTTGAGCAACGTTTTCGAAAAATTGACCTCTAAAATAAATCACAAGATTTCACGGTTTTGTTTTAAGAAATCACCAAAAAAAGCACTAAACACTAAATTAAGAAAAAAATCACAAACTTAAATTAAAAACCACTAAGTTGGCAACACCGGTTGGGTGAATTCAAGTCCGGACTGACGGGGAAGTAATGGCGGGGAATGTAACCGTCGTTGTTGTACTGACCTTGCGATAACTTCAAGATGGTTGGCCCCAGATATCACCACGAAGGTTTGGGTACCCAAAGGGGGATGATCGTAGTACTCGTAGTAAACGCATTAACAGTAACGTTAACAGCAACGCCAGAAATCCAGAAAGAAGGAAAATAAAAATACCAAAAAGAAAAGAAAATATGCGTTACGGTCTGAACCACGTCCAGATACTCGCCTTATTTACCTAATCTCAATTTGCCAGGAATAGACTTCGACAAGCTTTAACAATGCAGGGGATGACGATTTCAAAATTTCAAATTTCCAACCAAGGCATTTTCGGCCTGTTGAGTCACTTAAAACAAAACACCACACCACGTACATGTATGTACCCTCTGCGTTCTAACGAAGAACTGGCAAGGCGTGCAGAGTTTTCGACGTTTCTAAAGATGGACGGGCAACATAAAGAGAGGAGTTGATAGAAGAAGACAGTTGACTCGCATGGGAAATTGAGGGAGACAAAAACATTTCCGTGTTGCATAGTGAAGGCTCTCGTTTAATTGCGCACAAAATAAACGCGCATGGCAAATCACGGTCTTTTCGTGTTCCTACGCAATACAGGGTGACTCTCAAAACTGAAAAGGATTTTAACGGGATTTTCACCCGTAACAGTGAAAACGGATTTTTTGGCAACACGTTGCACGTTGTACGAGCGTCAAAGAAGACACATTCGAGGCACGGAGAAGTAGTAAAATGAAATGAGGAAGGCCAATCCTATGATGGACAGAATAGAAAAGAGACAAGGGAAAGGAAAAGACAAAGAAGAGATGGTAATGAAGGCTATAAACAGAAAGGGATGAGAATAAGTGACTAAGTGAGTAGAAATGATAAGCTAATTCGCTGTAAATGGCTGTAAAAATCAGAAATGATTATTATTATAAGTAACTAATTGTAAGTATGACAGCCTCATTGAAAACCTCAAATGGTTAATAATAAATATTATTAACTGTAAAAATCCAGAACATTTCCATAATTATAGAAATTGGTGCAGTCTAAGAATAAGAAGCAGTGTTGGAATACACTATAGACAAGTTTCTGTGAGACCGTGCAATATACATGGAAACAATTTGAATGCCCTGCGGTTTAGAGAGCAGCAAGAAATACAGGCATGTCAAGAAGTCAACTGCAACTGCAAGTCACTGAAAAGACAAATAAATAATGACACTTATGCAAATGCAGTGAATGAACGTGACAATAATTTTCGAAAATATTGATGAAAGTTGTTTCCGCAGTGGATATCGCTTACAGATTATATCGAGAAAGTGCAAATTTAAAATTTCCCACTAAAGTAGCTACTGCGGAGCAATATCACACCTCTCTGTATTATCCAAGGTACTGTGTACGTACAGCATAAAGTACTGTAATATTTAAAACGATTTTCTTCTTCAAATGGCTCACACTTTATATCATGAAGGATGGCTATAACAACAAGATTATGTAAGACGTTGTACAGGGTATCCCATTTTCGATGGTATTCCATAGGCATCTTCGCTAATAATGGAAATAGAAAGAAACTGAGCACGCAATATTGGGT
This sequence comes from Dorcus hopei, assembly GCA_033060865.1. Classification (NCBI taxonomy): domain Eukaryota; kingdom Metazoa; phylum Arthropoda; class Insecta; order Coleoptera; family Lucanidae; genus Dorcus; species Dorcus hopei. Next base: position 33,668,914 of record CM065423.1, on the reverse strand, counting down.
CACCTTTTTATGCTAATTGAAAAATGACAAAGGCATTTTTTATTCGACTTTTAACGTAGATCATGATTCTTTACTCAAATCGCATCAAAAGTTCATAATAACTGAGATATAACCACAACTAATGTTTCGAATACCATCGAAAATGGGACATTTTCGATGGTATACCACCCTCTACATCTACATGGTCCCATTTTCGATGGTATACTACCCTGTACATCTACATGGTGAAGAACAAAGCTGCGAGAATTCAGTTATTGAGGACAGGTCATGTCTGATAATAATTATTATGTGTGTACAATAATAATTATCAGAGAATTTAATTTGTTTAATGTTTAGTTATGTGTGTTTTTAGGAAACTCATACTCCATTTCAAACATAATTCTCTATTTCAACAAATTAGATCGAATTGTCATGACATGAATGTGCGCCAAAGTAGCATTGAAAAACACTCACCTATTGCGTCGATCTTGTAACGTTGACATCTTTATTGCCTCTATAATTAACGCGTGATCAATATCTTTTCTAATCGAGTGACCTATGGAAAAAAATATGTCTTTGTTTGGTTCATTATTTCAAATGAAATTTGAATTATTTTTATTGCATCCTTATCGTTTTGTATAGGAATGCAATATAAATATGTAATTGAAGTGGCATTTGAAATAATGAACTAATAAAAGACACATGATTTTATTTCCATAGGTCACTTGATTAGAAAAGATATTGATCACTTGTTATAAATATTAGGCATTACATATACTGGCGTTTCTGCCAAGTTTCCAGAAAATATTTTTCTTCATAACTTGAAAACGGGTATAATTACTATAATTACGCTGGATTTCATAAAAGTCGATTAAATTTAATCATTGATTAAGAATAATCATTCCTATGCTGGGTTTCATAAAAATCGATTAAATTTAATCATTGATTAAAGAATAATCATTCCTATATCTTCAGTACATGTAACCATAGCAACGTTTACCTTTAACACTTGATTAAATTTAAGTAACGTTTGTGAAACCCACCACTATACCTTCAGCACATGTAACCATAGCAACGTTTACTTTTAACTCTTGATTAAATTTAAGTAACGTTTGTGAAATCCACCATTAGGATACCTACCAAATTTTTTTATTATTTTAATCCAAGCTGTCATCGTGTGAAAATATTGCACTCGAGTCCCTGACATCCTGTATATTTATTTTCTTTTACAAATACCTTGCAGAAATCCTTATTATTTTGCACAGCATTTTTTTTTTATCATCAGCTTTCGTTTCCTTGGTGTATTGATCTTAATCTTAATAATACTACATGTTTTATTTATTTATTAAATATTAGAACTATTTATTTAAGACATCACTCTTAGCTAACCTCAGATTAATTTTGCATTTCTTACTTATTAAGTAAAAAAAAGGAAACAAATGAAAAAAAGCTACAAACTGCAGCTATACAGGATGTCCCATGACGTAACAGCCATGGCTGAAGGGTATGCTACGTAGGACAATTGAAGTACGACGACAAAAGAGCATGAAGTGAATGAGACATAAAACATGGATTGAAGAAATGAAAATGGCAGTAATGAAATGACTAAAGACAAAGACAAACAGATATGGAGAGAAGTTTAGGAATGATCACAGTGTTTCCTTCGCAAAGCTAAAGGCATTCGGATTGAGTAAGTTTGTTCGTTTTCAAACGCCTTCATATTTTAAGCTCAACTTTCTGATGCAAGGACCTTCTTAAAAAAAAAGCCTAAAACCGTTTTCAATCACGTTGTACTTAAACAGAAGACATTCCATTACTTTTATGTATGTTAACCGAGCGAGTCGTAAAATAAACCCACCGAAGTTTAATTAAAACGGAAGCTGCATTAACGGTATCGTTAATCATTTCATTAGGCAGCTGCATAGTGAAATGCGTTGTAATTTCATTATAATTTCCGCCAGAAAGAGTATTAGCCGAGACTTATGGGATTTAGCTCTGACCTTTGTGCTGCAGCGTTCGGCCTTTATCATTAAACTTACTTCATTATATTGTATAGGGAACGCTGAATTTAAAACATTGTTTAGAAAAGGACTGCATTCGAAATTAATGACCACATCATATTATTCCGTTACTCCTTTTTATGCTTATGATTCTTTCTTTTTTAATTTCACATCTCTGTAAAGAAGCAGAAAATTCAGTGTTTCCTATAAAATATTATCAATTCTTTTTTATATTTACAGCTACAGCAAAAAAAGTTAAATTTATAAAGACTTAGAAACAAATAATCTTACGTAAGCGTCAGGTAGTACTCTGATAATTTAATAGGTAGACTAAAATAAAATCAGTTTTTTTATGCGCGTTAGTCGACCAAGCGGAGACGACATATCTTTTCCGCGAACTTCGATGCAGTAACGCATTGTTCGGCTCCGTGCACTCGCAGCGTCGTCGGGCTCGCCTATGGCATTGTATACTGCTTACGACCCCACTCTTGCCAAGCGTACGCTCGTGATAAATCAAACTGATTAAAAACAAGACTCTCTACGTGATAAATAATGGGTGCGAAGAAGAAAGCCAAAGCTAGAAAAATGCGATGAGAAGATCGTTACAAAGAAAGTGCCAGAGAGGAATATACTCAGGAGAATGTATGGAGACAAGAGAATATATCGAGACAACGATGGATGGAAGAGCAAAGCAGCAGCTCAAGAACTAATAAAATCAAGACGTTTATAATGGTTGGGGTGCCTCGAAAGCATGGATAATTCATGGATGGTAAAAAAAATGGCATAAAAGCTACCACAAGTGCACAAGGCAAAAAGAAGAGAAGGAAATTGAGAAGAAAATGGAAGGAGGCAGTATTGGAAGATCTCAGAGGAAAAGATTACGAATTGGAAAAAGAAAGCAAGATATAGGCGAAATGGAAAATAATCACTAAGTTGTAGGCCTACAAATCCTGGACTAAGCCTGTATCATCAGTACATTTTCGGAAGCCATGAATATAGGGTGTAGTCTCGCCTGGATAAATTCCTATTTTAGACAATGAACTGTTTGTATTAAACACATAACAGTTTCTATGTAAGAGATGGGAGTTTCTATTGAACGGATTAGCTATGAATGAAGCAGATTGCTATTTCGTAAGCAATCTCCCACTCGAGCGTTTGCCTTTACATTTAGTTAGGCAACCATACCTACACATTAATAACGTCCATAAATGTATGGGAAATTGTCTCACAACGCCACGACTGATAATGTTAGCTCAAGGCAATTTGACGTAATTTGGGGAATGCCACATCAGGGTCCAACTTTATTTTTATTGTTTATTAATGGCATCATCTTTTAATACAAGAGACTGACTTGACTGTGTGAAAGTGTATAGTTTATCCATTGTAGTTGAAATAGTAGCAGAATAAAATGTATGTGAATTGTTGAAAATTATATGTACAAGAAAGTCTAGGTTGGATGTTTATTTTATATTTGACTTTAACGATAAACATTTTCTGAAGACGAGTCCTCACAAGTTTCTTTATTAACCGGCTTCTGTGATGTGAACTGCGTTTATTTCGCCTGACACGGGGCAAAATGGGAAAGCTCGGAGCGCTCAATTTGATTTCTGTTTTTCTCTCCTCGCGCTTTCTCGGGTGCTATTGGCGCGTCCACACCTGGACGGGCACACAAAGTGAGCTCATGAATACGAAACGACGCCGACGGGCCCTGAAATTTTCACAACCCATCTTTGTTAAGGTCCGGCGCAAATATGAATGTACGTAACTTCATATCGCTACGGTTAGTTACGCGCTTGCTCCGGGAGGCGACTGGAAATTTACATTTAATTTGCATGATTTATAACGAGCTTAGGTACACCCGTTTCGAATTAAATGAAAGAAAAACAGTCTCTGAAATTTAAACGCGACAGTGATACATGCAGGTGTAAAACTTAAATAATGAATGAATTCTCCTTGCAGTATTTCCGGGTCCTCACAGTACTTTGATAATATTAGAAGATTCATAAGAAAAAGAGCAAAGTGGAATATTATTTTGTATTGAATATGGTGTTGCAATTCACCATTATCCTTCGTCGATGATTTTTGGAGTACCTACCACCGAAACCTTTCCACAATTAAATCGTACAGTAGTTCAATAATTGAATTCTGATTGCACATTTCGGTAATTAACAGCAGAAATTAATCGGAGCACGCCGTTCACCGGCAATTTGCTTCCATCTGTTACGCCGTTAATTAATTAATAGAGCATTCTCGGAGAAGAGTGCCTCTTCCAGCTGCATGCAACAAATTCATTAGGCAACTCCGGCAACTACACACACGAGTTTGACTGAGTTAACTTGATTCCGAGCACGGTTAGTTTGTCTCGGCTAACATGTTTTTGAGCAATTCCGTAAAGTGCTTTCGTGGTTTACACGATTACGCTTACATTGAATATGTGTTTAATTTACAAGAGGAGTTTAAAGCGGTATTAGTGTAGCACGCGCGAAACTTTTTTGTTCTAGATGTTTAACAACCGAATCTGACTATAAGTCACTGACGCAAAAATAGAATTATTATCGAATTAAAAATGCGAAAGCCCTTTTCTATTCTGATCTACATATTATATAATCTCGCTTTTACGATTATGCAACATACAAAATTTATGGCTTTTTAAATCACGTATTACCCGAGAAAAGCACATCACGCGGCGAAAATAAGTTTCCCCCCATTTTACTTTTAAATCAGTTTAGCATGAAAGCATTCTATTGTTACCAGAAGCATAGCGGCTCTTTATCATGTGCGACTGAAAATTCTGGGCGCGGACAAACGACGCTAATAAAAACGCTTATGTAAATGCGATGGCAATGGCACCGACGACGACGACGACGTACGACGAAATTGCGTCTCGACGCCCCGGCACATGTAGAAGAACAAACCGACTGAAATTTATAGGGGCTTTGATCTGCTCCGCCCGGGCAAGAAGACGCGCCGGAGTTCGATGAAGCCAACAGTTCGAAAGTTATTTCGGTTTGATGGCGTTTCTATCTTTCGGGGGAAAACTTATTTAGGCGTTCGAAGGGGTCCGGATCGCATGGGAAGTGTGCTCGAGAAGTCGATTTGAATTATAGATGATTCCATTAGGATATATTTTCGCTGACGTGTTTACACCTAATTTTCTGACTTCCTACAGCCCCACAATCATTTTTCTTTCTTCTCCTCTTTAAAGGGGCGCAAGTCAAATGTATTGGAGACCTTCAATTTTAAGCATTTTAAATTCTTTCTCTTATTCAACTGTCCTTGTTAGTTAGTTTCAAAATCCATTTAAAACTGTAATAAATTGAACGAATCTATGTATAAAACCTCCCAGACAATTAAAGGACTATTTTGAATTTCTGCTAAATCATTACTGGAGGAGAAGTCAATGACCTGCGATTGCCTCCCGGTTTTTGTAGACGCCCCCACCAAATCAATAACTTTAAAATTTTGATTTTCTGTTTTTAATCGTTTTGGAAAAGGGGAGGTCAGTAATCTTCGGAGGCCTCCTGCTTTTTGTAGACTTGCCGCCACCCTATCAATCACTTTAGAATTTTAAGTTTCTGTTATTTAATCATTAAAAGAGGAGAGGTCAATGACTTCCGATGGCCTTCTGGTTTTCGTGGACTTACCCATAACCTATCATCAGTTTAAACTTTCAATGGGCTCTTGGTTCCTTACCTTATCAATCAGTTCAGAATTTTGAGTTTCTGTTTTTTAACCATTACAAGAGGACCTTCGATGGCCTTCTGGTTTTCGTGGACTAACCCATAACCTATCAATCAGTTTAAAATTCTTAGTTTCTACTTTTTAATCATTTCAGAAAAGGAGGGTCATTAACTTTCAATGGGCTCTTGGTTCCTTACTTTATCAATCAGTTCAGAATTTTGAGTTTCTGTTTTTTAACCATTACAAGAGGACCTTCGATGGCCTTCTGGTTTTCGTGGACTAACCCATAACCTATCAATCAGTTTAAAATTCTTAGTTTCTACTTTTTAATCGTTTCAGAAGAGGGAGGGTCATTGACTTTCGATGGCCTCTTAATTCCTTACCCATCAATCAGTTCAGGATTTTAAGTTTCTGTATTTAATCATTTTAGAAGAGAGGAGTTCAATGATCTTCGATGGTGTCCTGGTTTTTGTCCTTGTAATGTGGAAAAGGTAATTAAGCTAGGTGGAAGTTTGAATCCTCCACTAGTTACAAAGGTAGCAAATAAATCATCAAGTTTCAGAGGATTTCTTTCGAAATGCAATAAAATTTTCGAAAAATAAACAGAAACGACTTCTTTGTAACCATTAAAAAACAGGTGCCACTCAAACGCTGAAACGAAGGAAGGTAAGCGCCATCTATCGATTAAAAAAAAATTCAATAAATAACTAAATCTTAAGATTTTTTACATAACATGACTTTTAGAAATAAACAGAAACAACTTTGCATCCATCCGATTAAAAGCGAGAGTTCAGAGTGCATTGCGTTTCACAGAATTTCTTTCAAAATTCAACTTTTTTTGGCAAATGAAGAGAAACTCCTTCGTAACCATTAAAAACAAGTGCGAGTCAAGCGCTCAAACGCTAAAGTGAATGGAAGTGAGCGCTATCTCTCGGCTTAAAAGAAAAAGTTCAGTGAGTATTGCATTTCACAGAATTTCTTTCAGAATTCAACTTTTTTTTCAACTAAAGAGTAACTCCTACTTTGTAATCATTAAAAACAAATGCGAGTCAAGCGCTCAAACGTTAAAGTGAATTGAAGCGAGCACCATCTCTCGGCTTAAAAGCAAAAGTTCAGTGAGCACCGCGTTTCAGACAATTTCTTTCAGAATTCAACTTGTTGCTTGGAAAATAAACAGAAACAATTTTGTGACCTGCTGTAGGAATAGGTGCGAGTGAATCGTTAAAGCGAACGCCATCTCTCGGTTTAAAAGAAAAAGTTGAATGAACGCCAGGATCAGTGTACCATTTGATTTGTAAGAAAAAGCGGAAATTAAAAAACACATGCGTTTCTTGCCTAATCAAATGCTCATCTCATCATGGATAAAAAGGGACATATGACATTGAGCGCCATCTTTTGACCAGTACAAGAATCGTTTTCATCTCAGATGGAAAGGCTCTCGTATAAGTTTAAATTGCAACTGGATTTTTGGAAAATAAACAGTTTACTAAAACGTAAATTGAAATTTCTTCTAGAAAGTACAACAAACGAACGAAAGCGAGCGCCATTTCTTAGCCTAAAAAAAAAAATCATCGTTTAGCAAGTAAATACTTGTTACTTGATAAAGAGCAAACAACAGACACAAAAATTCATGTGGTTTTACCAGGTAAGATGATAACGTTAACCCGAATGGCTGGATTCAAGCCTCAACTGGATGGCAGGTTTTTCAATTGTGGTTGAAAAATTAAAACTACAGGTCCCATGTTTAACACGTTAAAAATTCCTATTGGAGGTGAAATTCCTGCGGTAGGATTGGCAATATAATAATAATAATAATAATAAATTGTCTTTATTGCATAACAAAGATCATATACATGCATACTGAAAAACTACAATTTTTTAACTAAATGTTTGTTTGCAACCACAAGGTGAGGTTCAGTATATAGGTTGCCCTATAGCCTTAGTAGTTGACGCCTACAGGTACAAGAAGTATTCCACAATAATAATTAAAGATATTGAAAACTGTTACGGTTGAAAAATCCAATTAAGTTATTAATAATATTTGTGCCAGAATCAACGGGCATCGAGGGCCTACGTGCTGATCGTCACATTTCACAATATTGCATCAGGTAGACCATACGCTGTTATTTAGTCCTACACTGTATCTCTGTCCGGTTAAAAAATGTTTTCATCCCGTAACGACCCTCGTCGTAGCGATGGTTGGAGAGTACGCCGTCCTCGGTCTCGAGGTCATTGTTACATCAGCGCTCGTGGCGTGCTGTTTCTTTGTTTGTTTGTGTTGGTAATTAAAAACCTTTGTGTTTCTCTCATGAAATTTTGTGATTGAAACCTGAAACGGAATCTTCTCCGAGATTTGTTAAAGCACGCCGAGTGAATTTCAAGCTCGTTAAAAAGCTTTTCGAAAGCCTGCTTCTGAGATAAGAAATAGGTATGTCTTGCGTATGTTCTGTTGGTAACGCGTATCTCTCTCTTCTACTAGGCTTTTAGTGGTAGTTTTACCTTGGTTGAGAATATCGTCATCCCTTGGGTGGAAGTGAAAGTGGACCCGACCTACCTGCAAACGCGACGCCACTTGGTGACGTAACACCTGCGTCGACGTACATCATTGACTGCATTTACCTCCGTTGGAGGGCGCTCTCTCACTACTGACAGCTGTTTGTCATTACGCTGGATTTTGGTTACCAGATCGGAAATATTTTAATTATTTTTATTGACATTTGTGTCGACTCACCTTACCGCGGGGTTGTTATTTTTATTTTTCTTTTATTTGTTAATCAAGTGAATTTCTTTATTCACCCTAGGCGTTAATTGTAAACGAAGAACAGATCTGTTGATTGGATAAAATATAACTTGTTAGTTTACTTAATTACATTTCGTGTTCATTTCATTGGGACCCCTTCTGGGTCGCACTCGATACTTATAAATTATTTTTCTTATTCGTTATTTGTTTTTGAGCATTTTTGAAATAAAAATAAGTGTGCTCAGCTGGTGATTTTTATTTTATTCACTTTGCCCACCTTTTGCTTTGGGGTTTCGTCGAACCCTCCCATCTCCAAGAGCTTAGCCGAGCGGTGCTGGAGAAACGTCAGTCACTCGCACAATTTGCTGGCCTTCAGATAGATAGCAAAACGGAAATTAATATAAAAAATTATTAACACAAGAAATATAGAAACGAGAGAAATTGAATATAAAGGCCGAGTTTTACAGTGACGTCTACATAGAGTTCATGGGGCCTTGATGCAAATTATTCATTCGCGAGTTCTCTCCTAAAACCCCCAAAGTATGAAGGTGGTTAGGTGACATTAAATTGCTCGATTTTATTTTAATAGCACGCGGAGTTCAAAGCTCTCTGAAGATAACAATTCCAACAATACTATAAGGTATTCTGATTTCTGAATTTTTTTTTACTATGAAAGATAGAATAAAGACCTTTAGGCATAATAGCACTAGTTGACAAAGACTACAATCTCTTGAACTTACGTGACGGCGATTTTCAATTACTTCGAAGTCTCCGCGTCCTCTTCATTTCTTTTTTTATAAATTTTTAAACTTAATTTTAATTAAAAAGTTTGTTGCAAGTTGGTTTTAGGTCAAAAACCGAGCGCAAGATGTCGCGATTTAAACTTTTCATCAATTTTAATTGTAATTTAGTCTTAAACACTTGGCACGTTTAACCTTCCATTTAGTATTCGCCCGATGAAATATATTACACAAAAACTTTTATTTCCAAACGCCCTGTATGTAAAGCAAAAGACCCTCTGTCACGAACATGTTTTACGACAAAACAAAACTTTTTATTAATAATAAGTTATAATATCACATTCGGGAATTTTAAGAGTCTGTTAGAATCCGTCGTAAAAAGACGCCATTAAAAAGAATTAAGAAGTCGTAGCTGCTTTGAAACAATTGAAGATCGATGTCATCTGGTCTGATAATATTGCGTAGCCCTTAGCATTCAGTGCAACTTTGCTGAGGCATTTTGCTCTATCTCATTCTCTTAGGAAAAAGAGAACCATACATCACCCCGAATGGCGACGTGAAAGAGTCAACAACGGAAAGAAATATAATGGAAAAGATAGAGTAAATAGAGTAAGATATGGAATTATGAAAGAAATAATAAAAGAGATGTAGTGAAGAGCAAAGAAAAGGAGATGCAATGGTGTGAACCTGAACGAAACCATGCAGAATGGTGAAGACGTGCTCGAAGCTCGTAAAGAAGAACTTGAAAGACCTGGACAGATATGGTTAGCCAAAGATAAATTAATTAAAAAAGGAGAAATAATACTACCGCAGCTAAATACAGGATAAATGATAAAGAGTTAAAAACAGGAAAAAAGGCAACTGCAATGGTGTGGATATAATATAAGAATTAACGCCTGAACGGTCCAGTGGTAAGAGGACCGGCCTTGCAATCGCATGGTCGTCGGTTCGAACCGCACTCGGGATTTTTCTCGGGGGTGGTCGGTATCGACTTTAGGCACCCTTCAGTGTTGGGGATAAAATTCGACACTGCTTCCCCTTAAACGGCGAGAAGGTTGGAAGTAACAAAGCCATGGAACACTTTACACACACTCAAAATACACTCCTGCTCCTGAGGTCCTGACAAGTCTATGACTTAGGACCCCGTTGGGCAACCACCACAGATTAAAAAAAAAAAGAACTGTGAAGAACGTGTTCTACGCAAGGCAGGCAGTAAAGGAGAAGAGCATGGAAGACCTAGAAAGATATGGTCGAGCAGAATGGAAATGAATAAACGAAGAGAAACAAATATACTACCAAGAGGTAAGCAGATGAATTATTAGGAAAAGAATTAAAATAGAAGAAAAACTAACTGAAATAGTGTTATAAGAAGGCAACGACACAGAACGGTGGAAAAGAGCGAGAGGACAACAACATGAAAGACATGGTTGGGCAGATTGGGAAAAATGAAAGAACAAATAGGAAGGATAAAATAAATGAAGACACTAGCAGTATCAGACATTCAATTTTTCAGAATGATGAAAAGTGAAGATGAAAACCAAAAAAGAAATTCATTGTAAGCACGGCAATGCAACGCCAAGTGCTGGTCCTGCCCAAAGAAACAAAGAATTCCTCTTCCGATTCCATTTCCTTTACAAACTTTTCCCAAAGCAAAAAGTCATACCTACTCAAAAAACGTTGAAATCAGTTCCTTATGAATTGCCAGACACCTTCCTCTTATTTCCATCATTCTTCTGATGAAAATGGGATGACGCACTAGTATGACCAGCAAAAGCGCAGTCTAGTACTAGGATATTTATTGCCGACCCCCCTAAATAATAAACTAAGTGTTTGATGCATAATACTCCGGTAATCTGGGAACCGGATATGAGGGTAAACACGAGACGCAGATTAATTATTCCTCGAACGGGACAAAGACCACCGCGAAATTTAGGGGGACGAGAACTAAATGCCTCAATTATTATTTTGAGCGGGAAACAATACCACATCAAACAGAAAGGGCGTCGGGTTTCGCTGCCCCCTAGTATTTCGTTTGGAATCCAATGCTGAATTAAAATGTAAACCGACGAGGTACTCGCCCCGGTCAACTTTATTTAAGAGGCGTCAGAATTTATTTTACGAAGGAAAATAAATCAAGCTTAAAGGTACGCAAACAAAAGAGAAAAAATAAATCATCCAAAAACCCAACCCAAAAAAAAATTGTAATATTTTATCGAATCTTTTCGAATTTAGATTTTAGGGACATTAATTGTTAAGTAAAATGTAAAAGTAATGTGTCCCCATTAATATTGTAAATTGGGGTCTAATCCGTTCCCTCGGGTATTACGAGTAGGTGGACGAAGAGTGCATTGTCAAAAAAAAATTTAATGAATGTTATAGACCTCCTTGCTCGCCTACTTGTCCGCCTACTCGTAATAGCGAACACAAGGAATTAATTAGACGTTAACATTTTATGAGGAGACATTACTTTTGCTTTTCATTACTTATACATAAACGGAGTGCAGATTTGCTTTCGTTAGAAATAGCTGAGCTACAGTTCAAGACCCCCCTCCTCAACACAGAATAATTAGAATTGGATATCCAAATCCACACTGTCTTTCTTGTTCTGGGCGGCTATAAATTCTGAAGCCACCACTTCACAATCTTGATACAATGTCACCCTAAACCGAACGTTAATTCGGGGGACATGTTTTTATGATGATTGAATGAAAATTATATTTTTAGTTTTCTATTTGTTAAAGAGAATCAACGCAATAATAGTTGTCAATGTTGTCAATCGTCGGGGAATTTGAAAACCAATTTTAAAATTATTTCGTATATTTAGATATACAGTAGGCATCAGGGGTCTATTGTCACATCGTTAATGTTCGTCGTTTACTTGAAGGAGGGGAGTGGAGTCTAGCTTAAGTTTGGTGCAAGGTTTGTTGTTGAATAGAATACTTTTCTATTTCGTTTAGGTTACTGATTTGAACACTTATTAAAACAGTTCGTTCCGGAAATCCACTTTTTTTTAGTTTTATCATCTCAAAATTATTATTTCAAAAACTTTTTAAAGACTAAAAAATATTATTATTCACGGACTGATTATTAATTTTTAATTTAAATGCACGTCAATCGTTTTTCTTTTGAGAAATTGTTACGGTGAGGAAATCCGTTGCAAATAGTTTCTAGTTTTCGGGTCATCCTGTATCTTGGCGAAAGTGTAATTTCCTCGCAGTTTGACCTTTGGAACTTGGGCCTGGGCCATAAACGACGCTTAGGACGGTAAACAACCACTTTCCGTTTATAATGAAACTGTTCTGTGCTGAAAGTGGGATATATTAAAGGCTTGTCGTTGGCCAATGGACCTCTCCCCCACCCGCGAACCGTTCGCGTCGCACGCCGACACGATTAAGATCAGTCAGTCTTGTGACCCCTCGCTTTGCAAACAGACTGCATGGAGAGTTATTTTCGCTTCTGTGTAAATTTGCATTAAACTGTGTTTGTTTTGGAGCAGGGATGTTACAGACATCTGCATCTGCATCCGCAATCGCGGAACATCCGCATCATTTTTTTAATATCTGTTAATATCTGTATCCGCATCCGCATCCGCTTTATTCGTTGCGGATGTTGTCACTTTTGCAGGTTATAAGTTACGAGTGTTGCGGAATGACAGTTTATGAAACTGTGATGCGAAAAGATTTACACTTTGCACGTACTCTAGATGACTTGCTGTACGTAATGTAACTTACGTTATGCACTTCAGGGTGGGTTTACAGAAAGGAAATCAAATATTTAATTACGATTAACTATTTGATTGAGCTTAAAATTCGTGTTGCCATAAAAATCAAATTCTTAAACTAAGGCAACGTTAATTTTAATCTCAATCAAATAGTTAATCGTTATTAAATATTTGATTTCATTTCTGTAAACCCACCCTTAATCTTTTACATATCCTTTCCCTATCCATATCCGCATCCGCATCTGCAGATGTCACAAAAAAGCACATCCGCAACAACCCTGTTTTGGAATGAAAAAGTAAACGGATATAATGTCCGGTTGTTAATTGTTCGCTGCGAATTCTAGGCTTTTCCAAGCTTGTCCGTCGGATTTACGGCAGGTATGTTTTTAAAGTCACGTTGGGCGTCGATCGTTTCGTAATCCGTGTTTTCCGCTTTTATTTAGGCTTTATTTTCATTTGGTTCTTCTCCCTCCCCCCCCCCCAATTTCTTCCGGACGTTTCACCGGAGTTCTTCTAACGGCGATCTTCTTCGTGGTGTCCTTGCTGAAAAAATTGATGGCGTTGTTGCAAACCGACCTTGGCCGTCCATCTTGGTGTTTGGTAGAGAAGGGTTTGCACCGGTGGAATAATGAAATGCACCCACAATGCACTCGCTGCATTGCCAATTTGCCTACATTCATATAGTAATAAAAAATGATTCAAAATGATACCAAATATAACATATTTTGCGCGGATTGTCGCTATAGGCACATGTAAGGACAGCGCCACCAATAGCCGTATTGCGCATTAGTGTCATGAAAGCACGAGTTGTTTCAAATGAATCAGGGTACATATGAACTTGAATATTGTAATGAATTTCAATACCAGAAGGTCAAATATTATGCACTACGATCGTAAATTGTCGTAAGAGTTATTCATTCCCATGCAATGAGTTAATCTCAAGAAAGGTTTTCATAACACTAATCTACAAATCGCCGCCAGGCGCCGCTTAAACTTAAAAGTAACTATTTACCAGACACTATGAAGTCTGTAAACCTGTAAGCCACCTGACCACCTGTAAACAACAGCAAGAAAAGGTTATGTTTCATCCCGTTTGAGCGGGGAATTTAAATTTTTGAATGCACTCGGTGTAATCATATTTACATCCTGGTGAATGTACCCACATGGGTGCTTTCAATGCACCGGATTAATTGCCTGGCCCATCTCTAGTGTTCGGTAATACCACAGTATAGAAATTTACAGTAATGACATTGGCTGTCGGTACCTTTGATGTTGGCGTATCGTTTTGATTTGAAAGCCTTCGCCAACGTTTCACCATAATGCGGATAGTATAATCGGCGGGATATTCAAAACAATTAGAGAGATTTGAGATTGTAGAAGCTAAACACACGTGTTAAACACCTTTATTTCTAAATTTAGAAAAAAGTTTAATGCAAACGTTGAATGAATGAAATATTCAACATCCAAAGCTGTCGTGCAACCAGCAAGCAACAGCTGACGAAACGTTGCCATTTTGTGGATAGTACAGCGCCCGAAATAACCTCCACGTCTTTGTCACTACTGTATGCGAAGTAAATTTCTATACTGTGGTAATACGACGCACATCCTCGGAACGAAAGTGGTCACTGAAGTTGACGCAAGTGGTCACTTAAAGTGGTTTCACGAAAGTGGTTACACCAGATACGATTCCTGCTATTCGTGTCTCGAGGGTCTTAACGACCCCGGAATCATCTGACGTGCATTCACAGCTGGATATTGAAGGTCGGATCTTACCTTATTATATCTCTTCTTTGTTTAATACAGGCATGGGCATGGAAAGGGGAAGTATCTCCCACTACGCTAAGCAATAGGTCAAACGAGTGTCGATTGCAGCTAGCTTGGTCCCACGAAATATAAAATTGTAGACGGCGGCGGCGCGGTGTATTCGTTTTGATGCTGTTCATATTGAATTAAACCGAAAATTATTATAAATATTGTTTAAAAAAGGTTTGTTTTTCAATTTAAAATGGTCTCGAACTTGTACGACACTGTTAAACGCTAATAAACCAACATGAACTAACTCGCTCGGCGCTCTCTGTTTTTGATTTCGTTGATACGACTGAGTCAGTTATGTGCCGGCGCTTGTTTGTCTGAAACATCGAGATCGTCGCAAATAATTAGGGATGGGGGTAGAGCTTTCGGCGAGCTCGTGCCCGTCCCTGGTTAATTATTTGGAACGCATTCTAGTGCCGACTAGGTTGACATGCGAAGTTAAAGTTAGTGTTATTTATTTATTTTTTCCTAGTTAAGCTAATAATTTTGTGACGAACAAACGTATCCGAACTTAGTTGAGACATAAATATTTTTATTTATGTCTTAAAAAGGATAAACTAAGTTCCAAGTTCCATTACTGCTGATTTTTATTTCATTTCGTGTAAATTCAAACCTTTGTATTGGGATTACGTATTACCGATTACCATCGTTTATGTATTAAGCAATGGTATTACCCAGCCCATCTCCACGAGTTAGCCGGTCGCGAGATGAACTTAATTCGCATATTTCAACATTTTGTAACCAGGTGGGTCACAAAATTTATATTTTGAAATTTGAAGTTCACGCAACGCTGTTTTCTATTTAAATTCACATGAGCCTCGTTTGGATTTTTATTTAACATCTAATTACGCAGAGAATTCTTTTCTATTACTTTAAAATATGAGCTGCTTTTATTATTCAATCCTTATCTATTTGTTAATTGCAGTAGGCCGTGACTTTAAGTTGGTAAGTTGGCTATCATGTTAATTAGACAAATTTAATTTGATGTCATTTGGCCGCGTTCGTAAGAACCAGCGCTCAAGTAGCATTCAACTGTGATTGGTGAATTTTTTGAATTTCTTTGAAATAAGCCAATCACAGACGAATGCTACTTGAGCGCTTGGTTCTTACGAACGCGGCCATTATAACATACGTCAAATTGTGACAACTTAAATCAGATCGATTAACCGGTGTTGTCAATTCTCCACTTTATGTAAATTTGGGCGTGAATGTGAAAACACCTCGTGACGAAAAGAAAATATTGCATCATTGCCTAATGCGGAGATTGCCAAAATTTAGTTACACACATGAGTACCACATTCTCACTGCGATAACAAATAGATTTTAGTTCATATTTAAAACATTTTCGAATTTTTACTTGGTATGGTATTATATGTTTACATAACAAAATGCGCTTCACACATATAATTCGCTAAATGGCTATGATTGACATTAACGCCGGGCAAGGCGAAAATTCATGAAGTTGAGATGTCTGACAATAGAGGCGTGACACGTTCTGTATAGAAATGATCCTGCATTTTATATTATGCTTGCTTTCACATACCTTATTCGCTTTTGCATTTCTACGGCCACCGAAAATAGAAAAACCTTTTAAACACTCGTTGGATAAATAATTTCAATTGTGGAACCACAATCTCATTTTAAGCTTTCAGGCAAATCAAATATTAACGCGGGTTTTATGACGTTATCCTGCTGCTATAATTTTTCGTCGTAATAAAGTTATAACAATGAAAATTTCATTTTATTAAAAAAATTTACATTAAAGTACGATCATGAACAAAACAAAACTAACGATTTGCCATAAATCTTTTAATTTTCATTTTTATGTGTTATTAAAACACGAAATGCAGAGAACATCATTGAAAATCATTTTCTTATCAGCTAATCAAAAGTAGCATAAAAAGATGAACCCTAAATCTGCTTGAATTAAAATAACTTCAATCAATTTTTAGTGACATTCAACTGTAATTAATTACTCTGTACGGTTTTGACTGAACTTCCCCATTCGGTCAATTTTATTACGCTTTAAATTCAAGTCTTTTAAAAAGGCCGCTTTTAATTTCAAAAAGTGCGGTTGTGAAAAAATATGATTTTAGAGCGCTTCGGCAAAGCAATTTCATAACATTTATATCTCGTGCCTGTAGCCTGAAACGCTGTGCAATTAAGCGAATATTTTCAGTCGGAATATTTGAACAAAGTCCCTCGGTCAGCACGTTCCATTTATTTTAGTACGTACGTCAGGTAAATCATAAAATTTCATCACCATCATCATCATACTTTCTTCAATGCAATTTTATGGAGGAAAACATAAAATAATTCCAAAAGTTATTCATGAGGTCAATCAATCATAATGTCACGATAATCATAATATAGTATAGTTTTTAACCGGACATTTTACAATTAATGTATAATTGCCTTCTCATTTCGAAACCATTGGGTCACCAGCACAGTAATACATATATTTTCACCGCGTAAGCATTGTTTACATTCTCCGAGTTACGTTACGATTTATGTTCCCAATTAGGAAATCATGATGTAGACAAGTCACTATAATCGTTGTACTTTCAACTTTTATGTAAGCAAAATATTGGTATAAATAATCCGGGCTGGATGTTGGAAATTCACTAGAAGAGGTGCGTCGCCCTCATCTTCACCGAACGACTGACGTCGTTACGCCGCTGCTCCACACCAGTCATCTACACCAAGCCGAAGACATCCCTTGCTGCCGACGTATCCCAAAGTATCGACTAGATCGCCGCTCACTGGACGACTCTTAGACCAGGTCGAAGACATCCCTTGCTGCCGATGCATCCAAAAGGACCGACCAGATCGCCACAGTATCGCTGGTCTCTGGACGACTCTTTACTCCGAGGTCGAAGACATCCCTCGTTGCCATCATCTACCTCGTTGTCATACAGCGACATGATGGAGGCAACATGTTAGCGTGATAATAATTAATAGTTTTTTTTAATTTAACTTTAATCTTATGTCATATGAAGTACGTTGGCAATTCTTATTTTTATTCCGGACTTTAGGAGTTGCGAATCCGTCTATTATATGGTCGGACCCAGCTGTAAATATTATTGTTTTTGTTAACAAATACCCGTGTGAAGACCCGAATAAATTTGTCATCCCATCCTACGTCAGCGGTCGAAGACATAAACGAAATTAGTGAAATGGAATTGAACCCCGATGGTATGCGAGCGGCGGGCAAACTGCCGAGGGCGGAGGACAATTCGCGAGGACGATTACATTTTCATCATTCAATAATTAAAATGGTAAATCGTCTTTTACTGCCGCCGTATCCGTTTTACGCGAATTAAACGCGACCCGGAGTGAAATGATTTCATTAGGAGCTCGTCGGCTTTGTGTCCAATTACACGACTGCGTGAATTTTTACCCCAATTAACGTTCGGTGGTTTCGTTCGTTATAAATTTTAATTGCAAGAAGAACTTTCCGCAAACACATATTATCTGAAACCGCGCCGTGTTTAATTAAATCGATCTCAAGTGTTCACTGCAACTTCCAATCGCTGAGACAGTTCTTAGTTGACGTTTCTGGAGCTCTCTTATCTTGTACGTTGCAGTCAAGTTGCAACGTAAATTGAAACCAAATCACAAAGACTGTTACAGTTGTAATCTAAAATCCGGTTTCAGAGAATGAATTTATTATCGCGTGAATAAATGCGAGAATTTTCAGGCGAATAACGTTAACCCGTTTTACCGCAGGCTTCGCCCTCCATTGCAAAATTGGATGTGTAAAAGTATTTTCAAGCCGAATTGCTGAAGCGGAAATTTCATCATTTCAACCAAGCGATCACGAGTTAACGCATTTTTGCCTTTGGTGGTTTTATTTGGGCATTAGCTGTGGTACAATGTAGATGCTTTCAGCTTTCCAAATTGCTGGTCGATTTTGTAAGACTAGAAATTCCGGGAAATTTCATGGGACATGCAATATTCAAATTTTGAGGGAACTTCATCTTCTTCTGGCTTCCGAATGTACTGCGTCACTTTCTTGCAGAAAATTTCCTCAGAGCTGCTGCTGATGTTCTTTCTATCTTTCTTTAATCTTCGGAGCATTCGCTTCGGTGTGTTGGTGACGGTCATAACAGTCATGTGATTTAAACAATAATGAAATTTTAGTAGGACATGGATATTGAAAACTAATCTGATGGATTTCAGTAATAGAATAAAATAAAACTGCTTTATTTTCCTACAAGATTTACGAAGAGCTTCGCAAATCTCGGCAATAAACGTGATTTAAATCAATTCATTTGAGCGAGCGTTTCGTTAATGAAATGGAACCTGAACGACTTGATTAAAGTTCCCTAAATCGATTTGTTTTCAGATATTAACTTAATTAACAGAATTTGCAAGTAACCAAAGTAACGACTATTTACTAAAATATAACATTTATTGTTATAAAACAAAAAATAACTGACATTAGGTTTGTTCCAACAGCAGTTCCGAAATCGTCAATAAAGTCGTACACTTGACGGAGTTTATAAAATTTATAGTCCTAGTATACTGCTGCGTTTATAAAACGTGGCGTCGTATTTCGTACACAGTGCCGCAGCTTGGTTTAAGGGTAATTTTTTAATTAATTATGAACTGTTCAAAAGAATGTTTCAAACATTTTTTCCATAAACTGTGGCTGTGGGTTTTTTTTGTCGGAACCGTACTCCAAAAGATAAAGGACAATAAACACTCTGTATAAAGGACACTAAGCAAAATGTATTTTAATAGGTAATTAAACGAAAACGGAATTTTTTTGTAAACAATTTCATCGCCATCAATAAATGTTTTGAATTCATCATCATCAGTGTTTACTGCAATGTGCCGCAAGCCACGAACTCGAAATTGCAGCAGACACCGCCAGAATTAATTTATTGCGCTTTGATGCAGCTATGTAAATTTAAATTTACATAGGCCCAAAATAATTCATGCACTCCGGGGCTATGATGCGACAAAATAACGGTGCGATTATGATTATTGTTGGGAACATTTATAAAAGCGAATCACGCGTTCAGGATACCGCGCATTAAAATAAATTTATGTGAGCCGATTTTACGATTGATTCGGGAATGAGTCGGATTTAGATGAAACGTAAGCTTGTTTTTTTATACGTCAAAAACGTCAAAACACCGGCATTAAATGTAAAAATAAAAATATTACGCGCAGATAAATTTTTTCTAAAAAAATAGACAGATTTATTTTTGTAGGTTTAATACGCAATCGTAATACATTTAATTTTTTGAAATGATTGATTCGGCAAACGTTCTGAATTCTGATGAAATTAAACGCCGCCGCCTCTCGAGATTGAAAGAAAAATTGCTGCTTGCCCGCATTCTCAATTTTGGTGAGTGCTTTAAATCACGACGAGTTTCCCGCGTTTCCAATATTTGATGTTAATTTCGTTGCGTGGGCAAAAAAACCTCCGAATTTCACGAGGCAAATGGAATTTTAAATTTTTTAAATTAAATATTGGTGTTCTCAGGCAGCTCATGGAATTTCAAACGTTGAATAAAACCACAACTGTATTTACAAACGTTAAGATTATGTATTTAAGAAAGTTCGCTCGAAGCTCATTTTTGAGAAAAACAAGTAAGGTTGTGATAATTTTCAAGTCACAAAATGATGAAGATACGCTAAACAGAATATTTGTTGAAACATTGTAGAATCATAAAGTTCCTGACAAAAGAAGACAATGGCTCAAAAGTGGCTCCTTTGTATAGGGAAGATATACCATCTTATTTTCGAGTTAATTTTTGGCCTAAACTATTTCGATGGAATAGAGAATCAATTAACGAAGACCCAAAGTCCGCACCACTCGTAGAAGCACGAACTGAAAGAAAATTTGGTATGTAAAATCGGCTTTCCACATAGTCCTTGCACTTCTTCCTTTCTTTTAGTAACTTTATGCCATTATTGTTCATTTTTTCCATCACGTCTTCAATTACTTTAATATCCTCAATTTTTAGATTATCCTTTGCTAACACAAAATCTATAGACTGACTATTCCGGATTTAAAGTAGGTTTCAAGTTTGTGCTGCTTTTCATCAGCTGTTGCCCCAGGTAGCTCAGTGAAGATAGGCGTATTTATAGTTGTTAGAAAGCGCCAGAGTGAACACTTATCCAACTGAAGATGATAATAGCCGATAGTGTTTCCAAATTCGCAATAATTTTACGCAACAAGTCCCCGAGGTTTTAATTTAAACTCATTTGTACGCTGAAGTTAGAGGCACAAATACACAAAGAGCTACAATAAATTGTTGCTTTAATTGCACACACAAAATAATTACAATTGTCACAAAGTTAATCATATGCGATAGCAGGTCGCTGCATACACGACGATTAAAACGACTTAAAAACGTTGCAATTTAACTATTTACTTTTACTACAAACAAATTACATCGCTTAATTCAAAAACGCAATATTGGTCGAAAATTCGCTCTTTAAGAAAAATGCAGCGTAACGAAGCACTTAATAAGGAAATACGGTACAAACTCACGAAATTCAAGAGTATGTCCTGTACATTAAGGTCGTTTACGTCTTCCGGAATGTCTTCAGAACGTTGTTCGGAGCACTCGTAGCGAAACCTTGCTTCGGTTGAACACGACGCACAGTGGTCCAGAATGAAATTCTAGCACGTCAAAATTATTTTTTTACTTCTAAGTTTCCAAAATGGTGAAAGTAACAAAATTGTGTACTTTTAAATACATTTTCTAAACCAAGGATTTAATATCAGAATATAACTATTTCTACAAAAATTTTTGCCTGATTTTGGACTGTTGCCTTATAAAAACACTAGATTTTTCTATTTAAAAAATGAACTGGAAGAGGTTCCACCGCAATTTTGTTATATGTTGTGTAGAAATGATTGTATATTAATACTCTACTGGTTATTTTTAAAAATTTTCACGTCAAGTATCCAGCAAATGCTTAACTTACCTATAAGTATTTACTCATGTCGAGAACCAAATCAAGAGAGAATTTTGAAAAAATCTTAAAAAGTAGCAAAAAGTAGCACTTCATTGGGCAAAATTATTTTAAAATAAATTACTAGTTACTATTATATGACTCGTAAAAACATCTTATTTGATCTTATTTTTAGTTCTTATCTTTTGAAAGTTTCAAATGTAGAGGTTTAATACAACAATTTGAAATAATAAAATTATGTAAATAAACCTAAATTTACCCAATAAAACTTGCTAAAATATTTTCAAACTTATGTTTAACTTATCAGTTCTTCAGTCACGTTTGATACTTGTAAAATTTATGGTGATTTGACAGCGCCATAGAAGCGTAAATAAAATCATACGTTTGCTAAACGAATGAAACCGACATGAAGTGACATTAATAGAAAGATTTTCCTTATTTTTACGTTTATTGAAAGTGTCAAATTTTTCCAATTTTGACGCGCTAAAAATTCATTCTGGACCACTGTGCGACGGCTGCTTCCAAAATATCGGTTAATTAGATGCAGGGTTCTAATTGGTTGACTCCAGTCTACCTCTGTCAGGCCTTGGGGCATTGGGAAGAAAGTGCATGCACTGTTCACTTGATTAGTCTATTAGTTCGCTGAGTTTAGTATAGTAACATGATGGCGTCACGTCGTTAGCCTAATATTACCTGGATTTTTAATAAAATCCCTAAGCTCGTTTAACGATGCACTTAATGGAAATTCCGACCACGTCATATACCAGTTTTCCTAATCTTTCTTTAGTAAAAACTTCGATAATTTACACACAACGATATAAGTACGACCATTATTAAACGAGTAATGAGGCGCTCCAACAGAGCCAAACAGGATAATGCCAGATGTTTGCGGATGCCGTCAGCTTTGACCAATCAGAAATCATTATTATCGAGAATACCATCAAGAGGGATACGTCACGTGGCTATCAATATAATCGCACACGCCTGCTCCTTCGGGTATCAGGGTTGCCACAACAAATTCTAAGTAGACTAAAATCTGCGAATATTGCCAACCTAATCATCACGTGGTTTTGAACTGTAACACCTTGATCTTCCTCCTTCCTCTTTTCTTTACTTATCAATTTTCTTTCAACAATTTGACGTCACTATCTGCTTTATTTTGGATTATCTTTGATCTACCTCCTTCCTCCTTTGGTGCCTTTATTGTTCATTTTCTCTAGATCACGACTTCAATTACTTAATTATCCTCAATTACCAGATCTTCCTTCATCCTCTTTTTTCGTACTTGTCCATTTTCTTTCAACTATTTGACGTCATTGTCTATTTTCTGTCCACGTCTTCAATTACTTTATTTCGGATTATCTTTGATCTTTTTCCTCCTTCTTCCTTTTCTCTACTTGTCAGTTTTCTTTTAGCAACTTTGTGCCAATGATGTTCATTTTCACTCTACAATTATTTAATTATCATCAATTACTAGATCTTCCTCCTTCTCTTTTTCTGTACTTGTCAATTTTCTTTCAACAGTTTGATGTCATTGTCTATTTTCTTTCCACGTCTTCAATTACTTTGTTCCGGATTATCATTAATCATCTTCCTCCTTCCTCCTTTTCTCTACTTGTCAATTTTCTTTTAGCAGCTTTATGCCATTATTGTTCATTTTCTCTCGATCACGTCTTCAATTACTTAATTATCCTCAATAAACATCTTCCGCCTTCCTCTTTTTCTGTACTTATCAATTTTCTTTCAACGATTTGACTTCATTGTCTATTTTCTTTCCATCTCTTCAATTACTTTGTTCCGGATTATCTTTGATCGTCTTCCTCCTTCCTCCTTTTCGCTACTTGTCAATTTTCTTTTAGCAACTTTGTGCCATCATTGTTCATTTTCTCTCGATCACATCTTCAATTACTTAATTATCCTCAATTATCATCTTCCTTCTTCCTCTTTATCTGTCTTGTCGATTTTCTTTCAATAATTTGACGTAATTGTCTCTTTTGTTCCCACGTCTTCAATTACTTTGTTCCGGATTATCTTTGATCCTTCTGCTTTTCTCTGCTTGTCAATTTTCTTTTAGCAACTTTGTGTCATTATTAATCTTTTTTTTTTCAAGCAGGACTTCAGTTGGTTAATTATCCTCAATTACCATTTTCCTCCTTCCTCTTTTTCTGTACTCGTCAATTATCTTTCAACATTTGACCTCATTGCCTATTTTCTTTCCCGTCTTCAATTACTTTGTTTCGAATTATCATTGATTGTCTTCCTCCTTTCTCCTTTTCTCTATTTGTCAATTTTCTTTTAACAGCCTTGTGCTATTATTGTCGATTTTTTCTCGATCATGTCTTCAATTACTTAATTATCCTCAATTCCCAGATCTTCCTTCTTCCTCTTTTTCAGTACTTGTCGATTTTCTTTCAACTATTTAACGTTATGTCTATGTTATTCAACGTCTTCAATTATTATGTTGCGGATTATCTTCTTTTTCTCTTCTTCTCAATTTTCTTTTAGCAACTTTGTGCCATCGTTGTTCATTTTCACTCCTTCAATTACTTGATTATCCTTTCTTTTCTGTTCGTGACAATTTGTCTTCATTCTTTATTTATCTCTTCTTTAATATGCTTTCTAACTATTTTCCTCTGCTTACTTCCTTTCTTTCAACACTGCTTTGTGTCATAATTGTCCATTTCCTTCCCCACGTCTTTAACTACTTTATGCCACATTTTCCTTTCTCTTTTTTATATCTCTTTTTTCCCCTCGTTACTTCTCATCTGATTCGTCTTAGATAGCTTATTTCGATCACTTGCATCTTGTTCTATACCCCCTGTACAATTCATGTTTTGCTTAAAGATCAATAGATTGTCTTAGATACGATCACATCTGTTCAAACTTTCTCTATCTTGTAGTATTTTTTCTTCTGTCTTCTGATCTTTCCAGAAATACTTTGGCTTCATTCCTACCAACCTTTACAAATTTTGTTCCATTTTGTTTCTACCTTTATTTTTGTATTTTTTCATCCTTGCTCTCATTCGTAGGATCATTTTCTTATATGCTATTAATAATTCTTTTGTTTTTAAGACCTCGTCATCACACATCGTATCCCACAAATATGCCAGTTTCAACTCTTAAGCTGCCTTTCTGTTATTGCCAATGAAGTCTGTATAACCGTGTCCTAAAAACTTTGCATGACGATTCAGTCTGGATTCCCAGATTGCTTACAACTATACAAAAACTAGTCAAAAAAAAAAATTCTTAAGAACGTTTGACCGCGTTGGAAAGGGACAGAAATTTTCTTTCCAAAACTATCACCAAGGATCAGACTTGGGTATATCATTGGGAGCCTCCTACCGAACAGGAATCCTTGCGGTGGGTTCATAAAGTCTTTCCATCACCAAAAAAAAAGCCAAAAAGGAGTCTTGCTTACTGAGTATATGCCGAGGGGAGCTAATATAAATGGGAAGAATAAGAGAAATGAAATAAATAAAACTTTGATTCTATGCTCATATTCTCCTAATTAATGAGTTTCCTAGTTAAAGTGCGCCCGGATAATCCCATCCTAAAAAGAGCAAGCCGAGCTCGTGCTTCAGAATCAGTTTTATGATTTACCTGCAAGCCAACTAAAATGCATAGAAGACTAAAGCGAATATGCTGGAATTTGTTCAAATATTCTCGTTGGAAATACTCGCTTAATTACACATCGTTCCAGCCACAGGCATGAAAATTAGCATTGTGAAATAACTCTACCGGAACGCTCTAAAATTGTACTACTATTTTATTATTATTATTACAGTCGCTTTTTTCCAGAACACTTTGATTGTGTCACAGTAATTCTTTTCACAGCAATTAATGCGAAATCCCATTAAAATGATTTGGGGGGGGGAGGTTCAAATTTAATCATTTTCTTTTTAATAATAAAAATTGCATTGCACCAGTAAGTCCAGTAAGTCTTCATAAAGCATGAAATATCCGATCGATATTTCTTGGACTAACGGAATACGAACTCGTTCATCCGAGCAAATATGCACTCGGAAGCGTGCTTTAAGAACACCCGCCCATAAAACGTGCAATAATCTTGCACTTCCAACCCGTTTTATTGCGACGAACATAAAAATAGACGCACATCAAAGATCTTGCACGTTTCAATTGTCGGAGTTGTTGCAAAGCACGCTTTTATACGTATGCAACGTAATTGCACTGGGAGCAGTTCCGGGCAAATGTGAACAAGCTATTCTTCGTTGATGGTCGCTTAAAGACGTTCACAAGCAATAAAAAGCTTTTTCTCGTTTAAATATTTCACTCCTTGCATTACTCACGGGAATACTTTCTTGGTTTCAGGTTCCCGAAGACGGAGAAAAACTGGTAAGTAACAGCATGAACGAACACATTTTATAACAAAAGGTAAAGGTGAATATTTTTAAGTCTTCTTTGTTTTTGTCAACTTGACAAGTTGCTTGGATTATTCAAAGTGAGTCAAAATATCCAAAACTGTAATAAGTAAAATAGTATCTGGGAAAAGCGTTTTGCTTTTGCAGAGTTGCCGAAGGAATTTTTTTCTGAGAGTATAAGTTAGTTGAAAAAAGATGGAATGAGACATGAGATGGATTTTTTTAAAGTTATTTTTTCTAAAAACGAATATGAATATAATGAGAATTTGTCTTCAATTATTCTCCAAACAAGCATTTTTTAATTTAAATGCAAATTTGCTCTGCCTCTTCGAGCTGCGTTCGCCTTTCGAATGCAAATTCGAAAACTTTGACCTGAAATTCATCCATCCAGCCGGAAAAGTAAATAAACATGATGCACTTTATTGAGTTTGCAGTTTCGGGCAGTTCCTGGAAAGTTTCGCCACGGACTCATGCACTGAATACGAGCGCTTTCGTCCATCTGCAAGCAGATCATGTAACAGTCAGGACATTTGTAGTCCTCGATGTGACGCTGAGGTCTTACATATTACAGGCGAAAGTTTTCCGCTGCCGAACACGAAAAGGTCACATTAGGTAATTCCTGGTAAAGTGTTTCTTTCTTTTACATTACCTACTTTTATTTTTACAATTTGCACATCTGGTAATTAAGCCAAATTAATTTTATTCAAAAATAATTCACACCGTAGTGTATTCATTCAAACAGAAATCTATTTGAATGATTAAATTTCATGAAAGATTTTCTTTCTTTCGTTTGTATACCTACAGCTTTTGCAAATGTATTCAACGTATTTCCTTAGTATAAATTAATTAATGCTTATAACTTTTTAAATTATTAAATTAGTGTTGAAAATTGAATACTGGAACAAGAAAATTTGAAACTTTACTTCGAATACTTAATATTAAATGTACATTTATTATGATTTAAATTTAAACACAGAACGGTGTGTTAAAGCTCATTGAAAGGAACATTGACAGCTTTGCCACAGCAAACAAGGGAACTCAATCAATACAAGAAATGCATTGGAACTAAGGAACTCGGCAAATTATACTGCCAAAATCACAAAAGGCTGTGTAGAGTACCTCGAAATTAAATATGGGTACTATACTATAAAATGCACCCCAGAACTAGACATGAAAAGTTTCTGGAGCACCAAAGTTATTAACAAGCATGAAATTAATTAAAAATGCATAGGAGATGGAACAAACTTAAAAATTATTCAATTTTAACCGTTTCATTACATAACTTATCAGCTTTACACTTTTCGCTGTGCGCATTAAAATTTTGTGCAAAATACAAAGGAAACACGTACCTAACTTATCATTTTGTTTTCAATCACTTAATTTATTATAATAATTGTTGGCAGGAAAATGTTTCTGCCGATGTCGAGATTCGAACACGAGTCTTCTGGTTTACCAAGACCTCCATTTCTAATATAAATTAGAAATAAATAAGTTTGGAAAATTTGATATTGCACTTTACATATTGTTGTCAATGTTTTCATTACACACACATATTTTATTTATGTAACCATAGCTAAGCAATAGGTAGGTCAAACGAGTGTCGATTGCAGCTAGCTTGGTCCCACGAAATATAAAATTGTAGACGGTGGCGGCGCGGTGTATTCATTTTGATGCTGTTCATATTGAATTAAACCGAAAATTATTATAAATATTGTTTAAAAAAGGTTTGTTTTTCAATTTAAAATGGTCTCGAACTTGTACGACACTATTAAACGCTAATAAACAAACATGTACTAACTCCCTCGGCGCTCTCGGTTTTTGATTTCGTTGATGCGACTGAGTCAGTTATGTGCCGGTGCTTGTTTGTCTGAAACATCGAGATCGCCGCAAATAATTGGGGGTGGGGGTCGAGCTTTTGGCGAGCTCGTGCCCGTCCCTGATTTAAGCAATTGACGGGTTTTCTTATTCGAAAGTGTCAAACTCTAGAAGCAATATACAAGCATGCAAATATTCAAAATACAGTTACTAAGCAATTGAGAAATCACAAACCAGTTTCCAAAACAACTACATCCCACATAGCATCGCAAGCAATTTATTGTCCAATTTGTCAGGAAGGTCATTACATCTTCAACTGCAAACGTTTTCTTGATATGTCGACAGAACAACGAATTCAAGAAACTAAATCTAGAAAACTCTGTTTGAACTGTTTACGCTCTAAACATTTTGTAAACAAATGCACTTCTGGTACATGTAAAAAATGCAATAAGAAACATAATACTCTCTTACACAAAACAGAAAGTATTCCTCAAGCATCAGCATCTACTACATTGGAAACTACTTCTACAATCGTATCTCACGCATCCAACACAAACAAAATATCTCATATATTTCTTTCAACTGCTGTTATAAATATTAGAAACAAATTTGGAAAATGGCACACCTGCCGTGCTCTTCTGGACTCTGGTTCCCAATCAAATTGTATTACAAAGACATTGGCAGATAAACTGTTTTTAAAACAAGAACTTGTGGAAACTAATATCACGGGAATTAATAATTCTTCAGGATAAACTCTGAGTAAAATTTCAACCACAATAAGACCTCTGCATAATAAGTTCGAAACCAAACTCCAATGCTTCGTTTTAAATAATATTTCAGAAAATCTTCCTCAAAGTTCTATCAGTCTTCCACATATCATCATCATACCAAAAAACATAAAATTGGCAGATCCTGATTTTCATATTTCACAAAAAATCGATATTTTAGTTGAGTTGAACTGTTTTGGAAAATACTATGTATTGGACAAATAAAAATTCATCAGAACAACCTTACTTCAAAAAAAAAAACACATTTTGGGTGTATCATCGCTGGAAACCTTTCATCAAATACATCGTCTTGAAAAATATTACTTGTAACTTAGCTTCCAACAATAATCAGGATGATTTAACAAAATTTTGGGAATTAGAAGAATGTTCTTGTATGCCAAAGTCATTTAACCCAGATGAAAAATTTTGCGAAGAATATTATCTTGACACTTATCAACGTAAACAAGACGGTAAATTTGTAGTAAAATTACCATTACATCGTTAGGAAATTCCAAAGAAATTGCATTGCGAAGATTTCTTCAATTAGAAAAAGCACTTTTAAAAAATCCAACTCTTCAGTGTGAATATAAAAAATGTATGCAGGAGTATGAGCAGTTAGGTCACATGAAATTAATATCAGACGAAACTTTAACTTTCACAGAACAAAATTTTTACTTACCACATCATGCAGTGATTAAAGAAAGTAGCAGTACCACTAAAGTCAGAGTTGTCTTTGATGGTTCAGCGTTCAGCTAAATCTTCAACTGGGGTTTCTTTAAATGAGATTCTTCATGTTGGACCTACTCTACAAGACGATTTATTTGCGATAATCAAGCTATGTCGTTTTTGCAATTTAAGCAAAAAATCATTCAATTCATTCAAACGACAAACAAATTCGTAGCTTAATAGAACGCTACGAAAAAATTACACATATCCTTAACACACTGCTTAACAATTGAACTGGATATTTACAATGATTATTTTTTTTACGTAGAGATCTGAGACATGTGTCAATAATAACTTTATTCTATTCCGTACTCTTCAACATAAAATATTCACTGCAAAGTTTATACTTGCGACTTTGATGGATACCTATCAGAAATTATAACTTTGTTTTTCCCCTCATGTCAATACACAAAACCATCAATAAACAAATCGAGAAAGATGTTGCGCTGAGCAATTTCAATTTCAAAATTGAAAAGTCATTTTGTTTGATTAGTGGAAAATAAAGTGCCAAAGAATCTGGGACACTTCCTCTGAATCCAAAACTATGTGCTCTCCCATTTTCCAGCTGCCCCCGATGGAAAAGGCAAAAGTCTTTCTTATTGCGCTCAGAATTTTTAGATTAATCATTCTCGCTTTGAGACTTGGAATTTTTTTCTTTGCAATATCGAATTCTAATACCCCAAGGACTCGACCAAGTTCCGAGAGAAGCACACACACGCACTTATTGAAGGCACGCGTCGCTCCGATAAAAATGCCTTTGGGACACTTCCGGTATAGAAATTTTGATTACGTACTTTACTGCAGAGTTTCATTTTAATAAAGAAAATGTTGAGCTTCACGTTTATTTACCTACATAAAATAGTATAAAATGATTTTATTTTGCTCAAAAATTTACATTTATCGTGAAGTGAATGATCAAACATCAAACGTAAAAAAAATTGTTTTTAAAAAATCTTAAATGATACGGTTCAAAGAAAGGTCGATCGTTAGTGGTATCCCACTTTCCTCCTTTGTAGTGGATCTCGTCAACAACAAAATCGAGTTTTTTATAGATACACGTGGATAATGAACAACATTCAGAGTTTCCTTTCACAATAAAAATGTTTCTCATTCTTAAACGTACATAGAACTAAATCCAAAGTCGTCCATTATGAAAAGTTTTATTCGTATTTGTTTTTGTTATTATTAATGACCGTGTTTCCCCGGCATCTCATCTAACAAAGAAAGATTACACAAAAGCGTGAAACTTTGCGCTCTCGCAAAATAAAATAATGATGCCCGAATTTTGTGACATTCGAGATCTCTTTCTCATCGGCATTAAAAACTTTCGTCCTTTCGTCGTCGTAAGGAATTCAATCTTCATTTCGCCGAATAAACGCGTGGAATTTTTTTAAGATCGATTGTTTCTCGTGCACGAAACTTGCCAAAAGTTGAGGATCGTTTAAATGGAATACATCAAATTTATTTTAATCGAAAAAGTATGTACTTAAATGTGTTTGTATAAAAACTGTTATAAACTGAGAGGAAACCAAGAATTTTATTAAAATTAGTTTACTGGGAGTGAAATACTTTTAAGGACTATCAAGACCCATTAAAATTAAAAGTTTGAACCTAATACCTACTTACAGTCAGAACACAACGTCAGAAAGAGCACTTTCAAAAGTTTCTAAGCCCTTCGAAAAAGCCTTCAACAAAGACATAATGCGGTAATTGGAGTAATGTAGTTTGAAATAAGGAACTAAAACAGAATCAGTACATCAGTTTGGATAGCATTAAAGTTATGATGCAACGTACGTTAAAATTGAAGTTAAAAAACAATTCTCTGCGTTTAAATTTAATAAAATCACTGTATTATGTCACACTAATTTTATTGGAATTGAATTAAACTTAAAAGAAGAATTTAGCTGAAGTTTATTCAAACTGCAAAACCATCTGCGTATGGAAACAAAGGATTCAGATTACAAGGTCCATTTTTTTGGTAATGAAATCGAGTCTCTTCTCATTAAAAACTAATTTAACGGAGGCATCCAGTAAGTCCTACGGGATCTGCCTTAATTTTATAATGAATTTCCCTTACGAAGTTTCTTGGGTAAGGTAATTTACTGTACGAACCAAAGAACAGATTAATCTTTAAATTAATTATTAGATATTGTAATACGCTTCAGTATTATAGCAAGTATTCACAACCAAGAAGCTATAAAAAGTCTAACAAAATTGTAACAATAACAAAAAATAAAACGAAAACCAATTATCTTTCACTCATTTTTGGAAGGTGAAAAACATATCAGATTGAAAATCTAAAATAAAAAACTAAAACGCTTCTTGTTAATTAACAACAAAAATGTACGCAATTTATATGTGCAGACTTTTTAAACGACTTGTATAGTTAATAAAGCAACGCTGAGTTTTCAATATTCGAAGTAACCGTTTCAATTTCGCTGCAACACAAAATCGACTTTGCAAAACCGATAATTGCCTCTGCAACCGAAAGCCGAACAGTAAATATCGAAGTTAAGCAGCAAAAGCGGCAATTCTTCTTTTTCGATTCGTTGTTAATAAAGCTCGGCTCCACTTCTCATTAAATTAAAACCCGGCGCGGAATTTGAAACTGAAGATAAACGAGAAACACTAACAAAGCATATTTACCCTCGAAACTCTGCACCGAACAAGCACAAAAATAAAAAGTGATTCCTTTTAGCTTCGATGGTTTCGATGGATTTGAATACTTACACTCAAAAGTAATTAAAGTGCAACTTAAAATACAAAGTACAAAATAAGTTTCTGGCTACGTATGCGCTTCGACTCAAATGCTAATAAAATATTTTAAAAAAAAGACAATGAATTCATAACTTAAAAATTGACAGCTGAGAGCGAATGAGAAGATCCTGTTGTGTAGGCAACCCATTCAACAGCAGAGAATGCTCTGCTTCGGAATGGCCCACAGAGATTTTATAGTTGACACTCGATCGTTTGAGATGATGCATTCAAATAATTAGTTTAAATGTAAATTCAAGAGGCATAGTATCAAAATAATGAAGGACATATTGGAAACTGAGATAGAAGAAAAACTAACTCCTTAGTTCAGATATTTAGATCCTTACAGAAACCACCGAAACGTTTCGTTTTATACTGTCGCTTAAGTGAAGATTTATAGCTGCAAACATTGACTTTAAACGTCGACTTTTGTACGAAATAAAGCTTATAAATCATTAAAGCATTACAGTACATGAGCGACATTGGAAGGCTGCGATTTATCCCCGGAGGCCAATTAGATTTATCCTGGCGAATCCAGAGAAAATTGCATGAACCTCATCTTGAGCTGACAGAGAAAGGAATTATGAACACTTCATCGGCCTGCTTTATTGCGAAGGGTCCAAATCCGATGTTAAAACGTTTCCCAGCCACGGTCTCGAGACAAGCGGGTTAGCTCCAGTGTAACCAACTCCTCCACGTCTAAGAGTTATGATGATAAAACTATTAGGACCATGCGCTTTCAGGACTCCCGAAGGAACTTTGTTTCCGATAACAAAGTTACATAGAAGTTGCGGTGGGCGAGCACATTCTGCCCCCATGGAATACCTAGAAAATTTGAAATAATTCGTGGCTGGCAAATTAAACGAAACCCGCGAAAGTCAAAAACGTCGGCGAGCTGATTATATTTAAAAAAAAAAACACATAAATTTGCATGAAAATAAATTTGTATTACGCCGTCGGCGTCGGTCGTCGTCGTCGTCGTCGTCTCCGGCATTTAATTTCGATATCTGATCTCGCGCTTGTTGAAAATTAGCATAATCGAATTTGTGCAAAGGACGATTTACATTGTTTATAACCCGAGTGAAGGGTTCCCCGTTCTGAGGGCTGAATTTTTATTGGGGAAATCAATTTGGCGGGCGCGTTTTATTGTAATCGTTTAAGGCTGAAATAAATTGCGAAAGTTTACTTTAGTTATGACTGCGTATAATGAGGCGAAATGAAATATGAAGTCGGGGAGACAGATGTTTTGTCTCCCCCGGTTTTAAACATAAAATGAAAAACTTCGCTGAAAATTAAGTACTAACATTTATCAAGTTTGTTATCAAAAATTTACGTGACGAATTTTTTTTTATATTTAATTAACGTTTGCTTCATTTTTAGTAAATTGCGAAGGATGTTCAACTTTTAATTAGAATTATTTTATATACTGAAGCCAACTGCTGCATATTCAAAAGGAACAAAATCTGACAATAATAAAAATATATCCAATAGCTTGGGAGCTACTTTAACTAAAATACTCTGATTCCTCTTTAGTTTATATTATTTTTATTTATTTTCTTTTTCAAATAGAAGTTTCCTATCTATCCATATGTGAGTGACAATCGTTCCGTCAAAAAAAAAAACACGAAACGAAGCAATATCAGAGAGTATGGGGAAAATATTTAAAAAATTATGTATAAAGTTTATTTTTCTATTATATGCCGATCGTATAGATCTGAGAAAATATACTACGAAACGACGTGACGTGACAAAAGCTGCAAGGCTGCTTCACGAAAGTTAGAAGGAGATAGATAAATAAAAGTTCTTTGATTAATCGATTGGCATACACATAATAAAAAAAGAAAGAGAGCAAATGAACGAAATAAATACATGAAAGTATTTTATAGTTTTATGATTGTTACGGCGTTGGGCGTGAACTCGATCTTTAAACATCCGAAATTATTGACAAATGCATGCAAATCACCTGAAGTAAATTATTCCATACAAATTTTATAAAATAAGGATAATAACTGTCACATTTGATTGACAAATGACAGGTAAACAAAAAATAAAACACTGCAACACGAAGACACCTGAAATCTCGTTGTTAAGAATTCCTGGTTATAATTTAATAATTAATTTTAATTGAAATTGTATTTTACTTGGATTAAAACAAAACTTCAAACAGGATTCAAAATTACCCGCATTAATAAACACATACAAATAATAATTAAAAATCGAATTTGTTGGAGACATCTGCGGAAAGTTTTGTGAACTTAAATGTTTAGCATCAAATTTAAATTGGTTAAAAACACTGTAATTGTAATTCTTCTTTTTATTAATACTCTGCTTAAACATGGCAATGTTAATCGACAGTGACTGAAAAATCGAAATCGGTGTCGCCACCTGTGGAAATTTCTTCGAATTAAAATTCTTTACTATAAATTTAAATTGATCAAAAACACAATTTTATATTATTTTTAACAGTGTTTTGCATTGAACGACCAATTGTTATAGATATGTTTCAACATACTGAACAATCGATAATGATTGAAAATCGAAATTGCTGGCGCCATCTGTAGAAATGTCTTCAAACTTAATAGGGTTAAATTTAAATTCATCAAAACCAATTATTTTAGTTCTATTTGTCGATGTTTTGCATTGAACGAACCGTTAGATGCGCTTAATCATACAGAACAACCGATAATGATTCAAACTCGAAATTGCTGGCGCCATCTATGAAAATTTTTTCAAACGTAATAGCACTGAATTTAAATTGACCAAGAAGACAATTATTTTAAATTCTTTGTACCGATGTCTTGCGTTGAATAAACTATTAGGTACGCTTAAATATGCAGAACAATGATAAAGACTGAGAATGGAGACTTCTGGCGCCATCTGTGGAAACCTCTTCGAACTTAAATTTGAATTGACCACAAACACAATTTTAATTTTTTTTTGTCAATATTTTCACTAAATGAACAATTAAGCTTAAACATACAGAGCAAACGATAATGATTGAAAATTGCCAGCGCCATCTATGGAAATTTCTCCGAACTTAAAATTTTAGCGTCAAATTTAAATTAGTCAAAGACAGAATTTGGCTGGTTCTTATCAATATATAGGTACATAATTTATGGAATTTACTGTCGACAACTCTGGAAATTTCTTTGAACTTACGTTTTTAATGTCAAATAGAAACTGGTCAAAAACTAAACTTTTCGAGTAAACTAAAAAAAGTATGACTCACAATCAGTAAGATAATAAATTTGGTGGTGGCATCTGTGAAATTTTGTTTGTTATTTGAAAGTAACCAGAGAAAATAGAAAGTGCGACAATATAAACACTTTTAATTATAACAGAGATGAGAGATCAGGCCATGTTACCCCACGGTGAATTGAATACTGACGATGGCGGCATTCCCGCAAGTGAGATAGCGAACCGTTGCGTCATCGCCAGTGGGAAGACTTGCAAGGTTTTTCCGGTTTCATCCAGTTTGAAGTAGCACGGTCGAGACGAGAATCTTAAACGTTGCGGCTTGTACGTAAATATTAATTAATCAGACTAATATTGTCAGAGTACAGATATAATTCCAGAAAATTTAATGCCTGAACGGTCCAGTGGTAAGAGGACCGGCCTTGCAATCGCATGGTCGTCGGTTCGAACTGCACTCGGAATTTTTCTCGAAGGTGGTCGGTATCGACTTCAGGCACCCTTCAGTGTTGGGGATAAAATTCGACACTGCTTCCCCTTAAACGGTGAGAAGGTTGGAAGTAACAAAGCCATGGAACACGTTTGAATTGGCTTCCGGTTGGAACCGCATCACGTTGACTTCTTCTACTGCCGACGTTTCGTTCTCCATTGCAGAAGAACTTCCTCAGGGCTGCTGCTGCTGCTTCTGGTTAGTCGTTGGACGACGGCCTCGGAAGCCTTCAAGTTAAGCCATGGAACACTTTACACACACTCCCGCTCCTGAGGTCCCGACAAGTCTTTGACTTAGAACCCCGTTGGGCAACTACCACAAATAAAAATAATAATAATAATAATTGCTCTTTCTTGAATTTCGGAACAATAACTTAGTTAATTTGAATCAAATATTATTCCCGATTTGATGAGTGCACTATTTCTTTGGGTCGCTGATTGTTCACTATTGCAGCAAATACGTTGAGTCATGACTGTCATGAGGCATTCTATTTATAACAACTCACCGCTTCGTTGCAACAGTAAACCGTAAAAATTCCATCTGTCCTCTCATTCATCGCATACCCGCTTCTCCTTTTACACTAAACCAACATTAACTGTCAACCGTGACAGTTAACATCATTTAACTATCAACCCTGACAGTTAATGATTGGTTGACAGTTAATGTGTTAGAGGGAGAAGCAGGTATGCGATAACGTAACGGTTCGCTATCTCATTTCAATGCTGCCACCGTTAGTATTCAATTTACCGTGATATTGCCCATGTTTAATAGCACAGTTTAACAGTTTTCGATCGCTCTGTAAAAGTTGTCTGTTAATGGCTTCTAACTGACAGTTTTCTATTGTTATATTAAATTTTGTAGCCGAGAGAGAAGTTACAATACAAAAATTACATTTAGTAGCGCCATCTATGCCAACTTCCCGCAACTATAATTTTAACCGCCGAATTTAAATTGCTTAAAAATAACGATTTGCAAATACATCATAACGCTTTTATGAAAAATTTATTTGTACATTTTTGAATGAATGTTCCTGAAATAGAAATTTGTTTGGGGGTTTCTCAAAAGTATATTTTTACAAAATTCGTTTTTATGTTTGTAGGGGCACAGATAAACTTCACTGATTATTATTTATTAGTTGCTTTTTATTTAACAAAAAAAAGAATAATAATTACAAGTTATGAGTGTTCACGTCAAGGAATACCCTACTTCACTCGTATTCTCTCCCCAGTGTTACCAACTGTCATTACCCACCCGCATTACTAAATTCCCGCTTACATCTTGAATTATAATAGACAAAACAATTTTCCCTTTTTGTTAATAGTTTTTAACTGACATTTATTTAAATTCTTAATAAAATAAATGGAATACAGCACGGTAGTAAATACAAAAATTAAATTTGATGGCGCCATCTATGGAAACTTCTGTAAGAATCCAAGCATCTTATAATTATCAAAAGCGTAGTGCAGAAATGAACTAACTAACGCGAAATCCACCCACATAAAAAATTGCGTAACCGTAGCAGGTGTTCGCTTTACTAAAAGAACCTTGCGCTAGATTGTGACATGATGGACATTGCAAAATTCTAAGAAATGCACCTGCAACTGCAGTGAAGATATTAGCTGACCTCGTGCTATATCGCACACGTGATCAAGAAAAACCAAATAAAAGGGTAGCGTGGCAAAAGCACAAGAATCAGACAGCTTCAAGCAGTTTGGTCGCGTACATCTCCAGAGCCCGAAGGCATTTATAGAATGTTATAATGGGTGTTGCTGTTCTCCAAAAGCTCGTTTGTCTCTGTATCTAGTGCTATGGTTGGGTAAGAATTTTAATAATTTGATTTTTTTTACTATTTTGCCTATGTTTATAAACTAACATTGCTTATTTTAATTATGAGATGCTGTTTTTCTCGTCCTAAAATTATTTTGAATTTGTTTTATGTTGTCTTGTGTGTTGTTCTGAAGTAATCTGTAATTGCGTTTAAATTTTGAATTTGTCCAAGTTGTGTCTCTAGTAATTTAACTAGAGCGTTGTATGTACTAATTTAGTTTTAAAATTGTCCTAATCAATTTATAATTGGTTGCTTGTTCTTAATATATTTATTTATTAAATTTTCTCTTTATTTTTAAGTCAATGTTATTCTTAAAAGAAAGAACGTAATTTTTCGTCAATCCCGAAAATTATATATAGTGGCGGGCAAGGGCTGAAATCCCGTTCCGTATGAAGAGGGCGTAATAGTCTGGCTCAAAAGCTCAAACCAGATACCTACAAACAAAGAAATTGCTACTTGGGTCCTTCACGGTCTGATTCAAATTTCAGTAATAGAGTGAGGAGAAGAAGTAGAAATTGTTGATTATTGTGGTGTGACCTAGTTTGGGTATCACAATAGAACTTCTCTCTTACTCCCGTCGAGATATCTAGACGGAGATAGTATTTTGACGAAGCCTTGTACTAAAATTGATAAAGTTGAAAGTAAAGGATAATTCATGCCCTTTCTTCTGTTATCATTCAATTTTAACCTCCCGTCCCTCACACTTCCATGAACTATAACAAGTGTCAAATTTAATACAATTAATACAAGTACAAGAAATTTGCTGTTGCCATTTCTGGCGGTGCAAAATTCTCCCGCCTGGTTTCTTTTTTTTTCAGACGAGCGAGAGATCACGTGACCTTCGATCGATTTGATCGCAATTTATAAACGGAGTCGTAAAAAAAATTGTCTTTTACGTCATCAATTTTTGCACAACAATTTTATTGTGATGTTGTAGGTATTTCGTATGCAGCGCCGCAGCATTCTTTTAATTTTCAATTAATTCTAAACTATTCCTTAGAAATTTATTAAACAGTTTTCCGGTAATCTATATCGTTCATTCTCTTCTGCACTTTTTTGTTTTTTGGCGAATAATTGTCAGTCACTCTGTATTTATGTATGTACTATAGGAGGGTCTTAAAATTTCGCACGATTTTTTAATATAGTAGCCAGAATTTTTCTAAAGTGTAGTTTTGTAGAACAGGCTCTTTCCTCAATTTTGACTCTAAAGACATATAACCAAAAGTCAGATTGTTTGGTTATATTTTAAGAACTGCAAGACAGTAAAGTATTAAAACTGAAATAACAGAATAAAAGTAGCGACCAACTATGTATCTTCTAATTTTACGATTGCAAAACCTTTCTCTCCTTCAGAAAGCACGTGACTTAGTATTATGTTGCTACAACTTTAGCATTACATTTGAAATCTGACTTTTTAAATGATTATTTTTGACTTAAAGAAAGCCATATTTACAGCGGAAAATTGAATCGTGCGAAATTTTAAGGCCGCGATAGTACATATAGAAAATGTATACTACGGATATTACATTGTATCACAAAATCTTTTAAACGGACACTAAATGGCGCACAAACACGTTTCGCTATCGTTTGACAGCTTCTTCGCAAGTGAAAAAATATAAACAAGGTTGTCAAAATAAACAAGGTTATCAAAATAAACAAGGTTGTCAGTAGACACAAGGTTGGATATTACATACATAGTTATTTATGGCGTATGAAGAGGCTTTTATGGCGTGAGACATGATTTTAACGTCAAATTACGTTCGTGGTACATACATAACTTTATTCAGGGTTCTTGACTTTGTAATTAAAAAAATATTTCTGAAAGCAATTAAATTTTCCACCCACATCTAGTGGTTGCTTTGATCAAATTTGAAATTTTATGCGTAACTATGGTAGCGGGAAATGAGCGGGAACAAGAACACAACTGAGCCATATTGCTTATTAGTATAGTTAGTAATTCCTTGGTGTTTAGAAGCTGAGAATGGATGAACTTGATGAGGCTGTAAAAAGTTATCAACTAAGCTAAAACTAATAATAATAATAATTTTGGATCGCACTGTACTATCTTTTCGATTTTGATTATTTAAATGTAAAAAACATTGAGTTACTTTGTAATTTAAATAAAGGAAAATTTTATTTGGTTATGTTGGTGACATTGATTGACGTTTAAAATAATTTCAAGCAATGTCAGTTTTTGGAGGTTGTTTTCGTAATTTGAGATGTCAACAGCTACAGGGTATTGCGAGGGGTAAATGTCAATTCGGGGTTACTTTTGTAATTTATAATGTTGCCGCCAACCTAATAAAATAAAATTTCGGATGCTTTAATGAGCTACTTTATGAAAGCCAAACGAGTTTCATAATGTAGTCATTAAAGCACCAAGATAGAAAAATATTTGTTTTCCGTATCTAGGTATTCCTAGGCTTTTGCGGGTCAGGCAAAATTCATGTCCTATAAAACACGATACTTTTGTTATTATCGGCAGAATGCTCGAATGCATCGATAAATTCATAGAAAGGACGGATTCAATTAAAAGTAATTTGTGTTGCAGCCGAAGTGATGGATGTCGTCCTGTATTTCAGAATTTTTATAGCCATTAGGATCAATAGCAAAATGCAGAGCTACAAAATGTGCGCTTGAAGTACAGAAAATGTAACAATTTTTCTGCTTTTACTGAAAAAATTACAACAACATTGCAATC
Source organism: Dorcus hopei (assembly GCA_033060865.1). Classification (NCBI taxonomy): domain Eukaryota; kingdom Metazoa; phylum Arthropoda; class Insecta; order Coleoptera; family Lucanidae; genus Dorcus; species Dorcus hopei. The sequence goes on along the minus strand of CM065423.1, from coordinate 33,628,650 downwards.
CGTATGTATTTTTATAACATTTCCTTCCATGTTTGAAATGTTTAAACCACAGTTACATAAAACGTATACTCCTATCAATTTATTTGCAAAAGATCTCTAGATAAATAAGCATCATTACAACAGAGATTCTCAAACTGTTAAATTGTTAAGTGCTTCTGATTCTGGTGTACAACATAGAAATTAGCAACGCGTACAAATTTTCAATAATAAAAATATCTTATGCAACTTATAAGTTGTAAATTGTTAATGATTATATAAAGTGCTTTAAACAAGTATATTAAACTGCAAAATTCGTTTTACCAGCCCACTGATTCAGAACAATGTCGTAATACGCGAGCTGAAAACTTGTTAAACAATATAAGCCCTAAAGACTTCCCGTCGAACTTAGATCCTCGCTGAAACGACGTCAACTCACTTCCTCAACTTTGTTACAGGTCGGCCTATCCGGACTAAAAGAGTCAGTGGCACCATCTGAACTGGATCGAACACCGGACACGAGGACCTCATCGGATATCTACCCCTTCGCCACGGTGCTCCGGTTAAGAGTCTTGCAGGTTCGAACTATTTATCAGGTCCGCGTAATTTACGCCCCATCATCAATCACGATTTAGTTTAATCGAGGATCCGGAAATTTTTCCGCCTATGATGATTTATGGCGACAATTGAGTTATTGGTCATTAATCAAAATTCTCTCATGTTCATGAACGTAATGCGTTTAAGGATAATGATATAACCGATCGCATTTCCTTGTAGGACAAAGTTTCTCTGTCACAGAAAATTATTTAATTAATTCTTTGGAAGTATTTATTTTTAAAGTAACAAATTACCCAAGTAAGATTAAAGAACTAATTTATTAAAGTTACAAACTATAGAAAAATTTTGTCATTTTACTTCAATCTACAGATGGCACTCACGTAACTCTAATGAAAATTTCATTTCACGAAAAACTGCGACGAGCGAAGAGAAATCTCCTCTTGATTTTATAAAGTTTTCGGACGGAACGCTCGCTGAAGTCATCGAAATCTAATCTCAACGTCTCTTTTATGTTCAATTCATACGGTCCTCTCAAGATGACGCCACTTTTTTAAATAAAACATTTCCAAGTGCGTCCTCGAAAGTTGCGTCCGCGATCTTTCCAGCAAAGTTCAAAGCGTTTCACTTTTTTTAAATCACGTCATAACGCGGTCCCTTACTTATTTTATACTTTCCGAGTTCGCGTCAGACTAAATCCGAAATGTGTCTTGCTGCAAAGTTTTCGAATTAAAGTCAGGGAGTTCAAGTCGTATATTAAACGGGAACGACCTACTTACTTGAATCTGTCTTTATTATTATAGGATTTACGTCCGCATTTTAAGAACACCCAGTATAAATTTATTTACTTATATGCAAATATTGTATCAACCAAGCCAACGCTCTTGCTAATGACAAACTCTAAAAGCTTCAACAATCATGTAATTCGGTCCTTTTCATTTTGGAAATTTTAGAATTGAAATTCCAAAGTGCTTTAAACCGAAGTAGGTAATATTGTTACGGCAAATACATAAACGGTACAATAATTTCAATCATGGAACGATTGCGTCCAAGTTAACGATCGTGAATGTGTGCGTTGTAAATGGAACATTTAAAACGGGAATTCCCAGATTGGTGATTTGCGGTTTCGAATGGGTTGGCTAGATTTATTAGGGTAACATTTTCGGTAACCAGACACATATATTTATTTACACACGTACTTTCCATGAGTTGATCTTATTGTGAAATTTTGAAAAACGCTTCTCGTACACTGAGCGTTAAAAGTATGGTCCCCCCAATAAAACCAACCCTTCAATCAAATCAGAAATAATTTGGTGTTTTCATCAAAATCAACAACCCTTTCGTTATTAAATTTGTATATCAGTAATCTTCTACATATAACAATAAAGAAAGTCGAAGTGTGATGATATTATCAACCATATAACAATCGCGTGTACTTAAATTAATTCGGTTAAACGAAATTAAGAATTCAAATTTGTTTTTTTGTGTTTTAACTTAATTATCAAGATGATGGGGTAACGAGATCCAAAACGTATCATTTAATTATTTTTAAAACATAATTATACTTATAACAATTTTAGTATCTTTTAAAAGCTCCATAATTTATGTATAGTATAATTGGATTCGTTCGAAGTTGTAATCTTCTTAATGCACAATTTTGTTTTTTTTATATATATATTTTACCTTTCAAACGAGTCTCCCTTTCACTCGTCTTCAAATTACCTCTTCACATTCACTCCGGCTCGGATGAAATTTAACGAACTTATTCATGGCGACCAGTCGATACTTCGTGGGAGGTTTTAAAGTCGACGACAGGACGTGACGTGACTAATTTCGCCAACGCGATTTTTTCCGGACTTAATTCCGGAATCCTCTTAGGTGAAAAGAGCGCTGCAATCATCCCGCTTTTAGCCCGGAGCAATTCCGAGCGGAAAGTTAAAAATAAACAAGGAAGCTGCAACACGGCCGGCTGATATTTGAAAACGTTATTTCAAAGCTTACCAGCGCTCGACTTCCGAGATTGAACCTCTTCACCGTGAAGAGATGAGAAAAGTTACACTTAAAAGGCGTCTAACTTTCAAAGACGCGTAATTCCTCATCCTCGAGTGAGGATGCAAACAAAAATTTACGTTCGTTTCTGTTTGCAGATCGTCTGCGGCATAACTTTCTTAATAATGGGGACCGTCGGCTTCATAGAGGAAAAGGGGGAGCTCAACTTGGGACTGGGAATACCTGCAGGCGCAGCCACCATTTTAGCGGCCGGTTTGTATGCAAATTTATTGGAATAATGGAAACACCTAGATGCACAGCAGTGGTTTGTTCGTTCTTGTTATAGAACAGCGCTTTGTTCGTTCATATAATTACGGGTTGTTCCAGCTTGAAAGCTTTTCCTTGAGTTAATAACTTCTGGTTCGCTGGTGTTTGAACAAGAACTCATAGTGTCACGTCACCAAAGTGCATTTCAGGAGTTACCACACGCTAAAAAAATAATACCAAACACAATTACCTCATTTAGAATCAATTGTTATCTACGAGAGTAAGCTTAAAAATACTAAAATTATCCGTGCCCAGATTTAATGTCCGTTTACGAATACAACTAATGTCAGAAAATTGCCAAATTGCGTTGATTTTTTTTAGAATTCATTTGACGAAGCTGTCGAACGACTGTGAAACGTTAAGTGTTTGTGCGCCATTTAGTGTCCGTTTAAAAGAGTTTGTGATACAATTTAGTAAGAGAGATGATATAAATTCCTTTGTCTCTCTTACACAGGGACAGACGGTATATAAAATTGTATTTATTTGTGCAGAGAGCACAATTAATTCGAGTTGTCTGGCGAGCATCATCTAGTACATTAATTTTCACGCTCTATCGACGCCACTTGAGGAAATTGGGGAAATGCAGACAATCCCAAACAAACAAACAGTTTCATCGTCAGCAGTTTCGATCCCCAACACAAAGTACATAAAACCGTTTCGTTTAAAAGGAAGGTATTTACGTAGAAAATTCAAGCTAGTTAGTTACTGATTGGGAAGTCAGTTAGAAAATGGTTAATCCATTACAACAAGAAGACGTGATTCATTGTAATTTTTTTAGCAACAGGCATTAAAGATGTATATATTTATGTAATAATATTTTTCTTTTCGGAGATTGAATAAAACATACAAAATTATTCGCCCGCCCCGAATACACGCACCCTCGTCGGTAGTATATTGATTCATAAAATCCATTACGATTCTCGAAACCGTCCTGTTCCCCCTTCATTAAATGAAAAGCCTGAAATACGCGCATAACGAGAACGTCGGTCCTGAAATATTTATTTCAAGGAAATACCAATAAAATCGGGAGCGGGACGGATCATTCTTGTCCATAAAATATTTTTGCGCGGCCGTAATATTTTATGGGCGCGCTTTCGCCTTTTCAGTCGACACAAATCGTCAAAGAAGTATCTTTCGTTTCAATAAATAATTGTAACTATTTTATTAATGGTGTTTTCTTTTCAGAAAGTATTAATGAATTAAACCAGTTTGAAATTTTATTTGTAATTGCGCGAACATGTACTGGGGAGTACAAAAAATTAGGACAAAGTAAAAATTCATAGCAGCTTCTTCTTCTTCTTCTTTAAATTTATTGGCGGATTTTGACAAATACAGTTATGAACCTAAGAGTTCAGGGTGCCTACGTACCGGTCGTCACACTTCCCAGTGTTGCACAATATTGCATCAGATAAATCATACACTGTTATTTAGTCCTACAGTATATCTCCATTTCACTCTGTCGCCCGGTTAAAAACTGACTTCATTCGTAACGACCCACGTCTCAGCGCATAATAGGAGAGAACGCCACCCTCGGCGCCTACTTCTGAGATAAAGAACAGGTACCCATGTCTTGTTGGCAATTTTGTGCGAATGTTCTGTAGGTGATGCGTATCTCTTTCTTCTATTAGGCTTCCAGTGGTAGTTTTACCCATCAGAGAAAACCTTTGTCAAACCTTTTTGGGTGGAAGAAAGGCCGGAATCGGAGTTTGAAACTAGTCGAACCCCCGGCACACGGATAACCCTCCGTTCGTGGAAGTGGACCTGACCCGTTGACTCGACGCCTCTTGGTGACGTAACATCTGCGTCGAAGTACGTGGTTGACTGCACTTACCTCCGTTGACAGCTGTTTGTCATTACGCCGGATTCTGGTTACAAAGTCGGAATTACTCTAATTATTTTTAATTACTCCATTGTGGATTCACCTTTTCCTAGCGTTGTTACTTTTTTCTCATTTAATTGTTAATCAAGTCAATTTCTTTAATCACCTTAAGCGTTAATTGTAAACGAAGAGCAGATCTGCTAATCGGATAAAATCTAACTTATCAGTTTACTTATTTACATTTCGTGTTCGTTTCATTGGACCCCTTTTGGATCGCACTCGTTGTTTGTTTCAGTTTTCTCTCTGACCATGATCTTTTGTATTTCGTTTGGGTTTCTCGCAATCTTCACTTGTTTTTCGTCAGTCTTTCTAGCACTGCATCGAAAAATTGTCGATTTTCTTTTCTTTTTCATATTTCGTTATATTGAAATATCAGTTTATTGATACATTGAAGATATTATTACATTCTGTGCTGCCGACAGATCTATTTTTATAAATTGTCACGTCCTCGCGGGGCCTCGGTCGTCTAGTTTTCTCTAGATGATTCGAGAAGTTTCGACGCGTGCTCTAGATGCATCTGATATTACTAAAAAATGCTTCAGTTGTAGGAGAATGTCTTTGATAAAGGGAATCTATATAAAACAGAAGCGATTTAAATCAGTTTTCCGCTGAATGGCGAACTCTACACTTAGGTTGCGTTCGTTTATTCAACTCCGTGCACTCTATTTACTCTTTTCGCCCTTTTGTCTCACTCTTACTTGTATTAAAACTTATTCGCTCTCATTCTAATTTTACTCCATCCCTGCACCGCGTAAATAAACGAACTCAGCTAATAGTGATTCGTAGAACAATGTGTTCCTAATGTAATAAGTGACTTCAGACAATAAAAATACTTTTAGTTTAATGAAATATGCTTGTTCTAACTCCGAATTCGAAACAATACAAAAGGGGACGTAATTTTTTTATGTAAACACATTCTCTTTCGTTTTAACTAAAACGAAATATCTGTTTGTTTTTTATTTTATTTTTCCTCAAGCAGTATATTTCAAAAACATTTCGACGACAACATACCCTCGAATTTTTAATTGGGTTTCGCTCACATTCCCGCTATATTAACGAATTCCATGTCGACGCGAATCAATAAATTCGGGTCGCACGTAAATTATTGCCGATGTTTGTGTACTTAGGACGGCGCTGTGTCCTAACACCGAAACAAATTTGCCGGAATTTCGCTTCTGAACTCGTGTGCAAAACAAATCCCTAGTCCTTGTTTGTATTATGTTCTAAAGCTTTAAGGCTCACTCGAAAGCACATAAAAACTATTGTTCATTGTTTGTGGTACATACGCCTTTTTGTTTCAGTCTGCGCGGAAAAGTTTCAGTTTGTTAAAGGCGGAAACTCGTACAACCTTGATTGAGGTGAAAATAATAATTGTTAAACTAAGAACCAGTAAGATTTCGGGTGTCATAAAATAATTTGGATAGTGACCTCCTCTTTGGAGATAGAAGAAATCAAAATAATTTGGAGGACCTGACTAGGGAGCAAAAAAGATAAATGTGAGATGGTTTGAGAAGGTAAATGAGGACTGATCCATCCCGAATCAAGGATTTAGGGAGCTACGAAGGAAGTGACGATTACCTCATGATCTTTCTCCGGGTCATGGGCGTATTGTGATTCATCCCCTAAAGAAAAATACATAAAAAGCATGTATATTAGTCCCAAAAAACTTCTCTGAGTTTTCGTTTTTGGTGCTTCTGTTAGTTACACTTCGTAAGATTTTATTTAAAACAAAAATGTATTACTGCTGTAAACAAAACATAACAATCAAGATTAAGTAACAGTATTATTACACTTTTGAAGTTGATGCGAGTTATTCTGAAGACATAAATCTGACTTACACAACGAGAAATATTCAAGCCCCGCTATCTCCGGAGAATGGGGTGAATTCCGACCGCACGGAATTTCTTTTTAAAATGACCCGAGATGAAGCGGTAATTTAGTTCGTGACTTGACAAATAACGACGACGTTATAAATCTCCGGAACGAGTACACGGAATTCCTCTAAGTTGAAATTAAAATGTATATAAATTTCTTTAAAAACAAAAAAAAAAGTAACCAACAACACAATCGCGGAAGGAGTAACCGAGATGAAAAGGGCGCGTGTTAATGGGCGTAGGCTGTGCTAGGGAATTAAGCAATTAGTTTGTGCTGTTAATTAACTTTCTCCTGAAATGTGTCTGGGAAGTTCAAGTGTGGGACAGGCAATCCGATTTGAGAACTAAGGGGAGAAATTTAGTTCTAAACACAAATTGAAGAGTTTAAAAAAAAAACGAGTTTCACTTAATTTACCTCGTTACTACTAAGTTACAATAAATCAAAATATTATGTATTTTAAATGAGGCAGATAAGTGTTGAAAGAAATTACGTAGAACTGGATAGATAACCCCCACATATATTATATTTATTTAAATACCATGGAGGAAAAGCAAGAATCCGAAATGGGAAACATCATTTCCACCGGAGTTTGAAATTTCCTGTCTCCACATTACGTTTTGGTTCAAGTGTGAGACTCTAAGCCGTAGCTAATGTGCAAAGCCGGTCCTGAGTGACAGGTTATTATTAATTCTCACGCCCCCGATTAATATTTCACGCAGGTTCTTATTCACCGCGAACTAATCCATCGAAATTCAGCTTAATCAACGATCATCACGACACTCCGTATTTCAATTTCCCCGACTGCTTCGCTTCGACTTTTTTTTCCAGGGGGGAGAGGGGGGCATTGTTTTAATTAAAACGATCCGCTTCCTCTTCTAACGCACATCCCACGATAAATTCCCGGATGACATGAAAACTACATTAGTACCATGTTAATAATTCAGAACTGAAATTTCAGGTGTTGTATTATCTTCAGGGGGTGGGGGGGGGGGCGAGATTATCGAGCCAGAGGATTAAATGCGGCGTTTTCGGCATTCGTTCAATTATAAACGCGGTGGGAAACACTGCGTGTATTAATTTAAATTTAAATCGAAGCGGGGCATGTATGTTACCTACGGATTTGTAGGTAAACAAATTTAATATCGTTTCAACAAATAATAATTCAATACTAGACGTGAGTAAAAAAAATTGCAGGCAAATAACGCAATTTGTTGTTTCAACATTTAAATGAAAATCAAATTTATAATGCTCTTTGTATGACATGTTGGACAGGGTTTTGTTTCCCGTTGGGAATATTTTATAATTCGTTTTGCGTATTTATGTGTGTACATCAAAGATAAATTAATTAAATTTAAAACACAGAACATGGAAATGATGTTAGCGCTGCAGTTGTTAATTTTTTTCTGCAGGCTAGTTTTAGTTGTAATACAACATGTTTAAACAAACAGTGAAGGTATGTTGGACTCAGCTCTTAGTTCATTTGACTCTATGACATTTTTCACAAAAGTCTAAGACCCAGTATTTCATTCAGTTAACTTTAAGTTTCGTTTTATTCCCATAGTACCTAATAGTTGTTAAAACAGTTGTTTCCGTACAAATAAAACGAAGCTTAAAGTTAAACTGCGAATGAAATACTGGACCATAGTGATTAATGAAGTCTGAAAAAATAACAGTTGCTTTTCCTCCCCACATGTTTTCCCAAACAGGGTGAGTTTACTCATTTTTCATGGAAAGTAAAGCTTTGAATATACACACGCATGATGCGATGCGAAAAGATGTAGACAACAAAGCATTAAAATTCGGCCTTTTGTAAACATAACTGGGGGAAAAAAAACGTTGGGCAGGTATCGTAAAAGTGGGTGAAAATCACCTCGTCGTCGAGACGAAAAAAATGCGCAATTTCATTCTAAACGTGGGGCGCCAGTGACGGACGGAAACATTCAAACGACGACGTAATAAAATTAGGGCTGCTCGCAGAGTCAACGTCTCGCTTTGTTAGGGGTAATGAGCCTTTTATTGAAATAAATGGGACGAGAGTTGGCCTAATTTTCAACTGGAATTTCCTGACATCGTCCAAAATGCAGTTTCCATTTAAAAAAGCGACTTTCAGGTAAATCACCTGCAAAGGAAAAAATAAATGTTTTTAAACAATATATCTATTAGGTATACCTACACAAGTTTGCGTCTAGAAATATTTTCAATCTAGCAGCAATTTACCTACTCCCTGCAAGGATAGGTATCAATAATAATTTCTATCCTACATACATAACGCCGTGCGGACAATAAAAAATTATTGTAGAGCGGCACATTCAATCATTGTTGATCACAGTTGTATAACCGAAAAACCGCTCACGATATTTACTTACTTCATTTCGTTCGTAAACGATAAAAATGCACGGAACATTAATCTGCATTTACAGCAATTTCCAGCTGCCTTCTTTCTCTCTCTTACACGCCCCTGTTTCCATAGTAACTTTAAATTATCTCTCCTGGACGCTACGAGAACGAATTTTCCGATCGCGTTTCAAGCTGATAAAGTTAACCATTGTAAATAAAAGCGCAAAAATATTGCAAAACATAAAATTAAATGTAAAAAAAGTAATATCCACACTCCTCGCACATCTCACAGAAATAAAAGATTAAGTATGAAATTTCATCCATTAACTTCGGCCCGCCATTTTGTTTTCCTTTCGACGCATCCCGACGTCGTCTTTACCTAATTTGGCTTTAATGGAATAACGTGAAAACCTATACGACGAGAGACTCGTAAAGTATATGAGAACGGGAATATGAATAAGTAATGTGTAATCATTTCTGCTTTTGTGTTTTTTATAGGCAGCGCTGACGGAAGATAAAGTCTATTATCTTTACGTGAACTCAAGTGGAGGGCCATACAAAAAAAGAACAACTTGTTGCAGCGAAGCCGATCAGAGTTTTTTTTGCATCTAAAAGCTTTTCATAAATAGATATTGTCACGACGAATTCCAATAGAATCACTTCCAATTAACATTAGATGATGATAAGTATTAGCTTAATAAATTGCAATCAGCATTAGTTAAACTAACATCATGCTATTAGATGAATGATAATATGATAATGAAATAAAAATATTCAGGAAAAGTTTTCAGGAACACCCTATACAAAATTATTACTGCATTAATAAAACAATAAATAAATTTTTGTGTTTCAGGAGCCAGCGTCCATACAACACGGGGCTTCGGTGGTTACAGATCATCAACATGCATCCCAGGATCATCCCTACGATTCCTGGGACCTTCAATCAAAGTAGCAGTTCCCTTGACAATCCTATGGGGAACCGCCTGTTGTTTCCTGACTGTACTCCTAATCCAATCCACAAGGACCCTGACGTACATATCCTGGGAAGAAACCAGCGATTTAACGATTTTGGCTTCCGTAGAACTCTCCCTGTCGGTGGTCACCCTGCTAGCCGTCGCTTTTCTTCTGCGAATAGACTGTAAATATGACCAGGACTGATCCGGACCACCTGCCGACTTGCAGGGTGGCATTGGGGTCAGTGTCGTCGGTAGCGTCGGTGGGTTTTCTGTTCCAACAAATACGATGACCACCGCCACTGAAAGAGTCAGTAGGGTGGCTTGGGTGGTGTAATTGTAGTTTAAATCTAAATCCCGTTTCGACGTCACAAAATACAAAATATTATATCTAACCATGACTGTGATCTTTACATTTAGATACTTAATTAAATCCTAAACTGTAATATTTAGTGTATGTCAGATTTAAAAGTTTTTTTTATGAACTAAACCAAACTGAATTTAGACAAATCATTTCGACAGAAATGTTTACAATGTTTACCATTCTAAATGGGTCAGACTGTATCATGAATATTAAAGAACATTTATAAAGTAAAGGTCATTTTTTTATTATATGGCAATCTGATCAATCTGAGTTAAGAATACAACGTGACCTCTTTTCACGAAAAGCTAAAAGGAAACAGCTATATAAAGTTCTTAAAATTATCAAACGATATACTGGCATATAATAAAAAAATAACGTATAATGCTTTTTGTCATGTCATTTATAAATACGGATCATATATACTTTTTAATCTGACATTAGTGAACTTGATGTGTTAAGATAATCTATTTACTAGGAATTTCCTACATCCTAGCTGATCTAACACTAAAGTAACTGACCAATACGATGTTATTTTTACAAATATCAAAACCCCCAAGTATCTGTGCTCTATTTAAGTATGGAAAGATGCTAATGAAATATATTGGATTTAAAATATTATTAATGCGCCGCATTAATATTTTTTCACTATCTGAAAATAGTTTCAATACACCCTGTATTTTCATGTTTTACACGTGGTATAACCATTGACGTAGCAAAAAGTAAATAGACAACCTTTCGCATATAAAGTTTTTTTTTCTTCCACTTAGACGTACTTTTTTTGTGTGAAATCGAAATCTTGGTATAGCTGCACAAATCGGAGAATTACCATCATGTCCAAATTCTTGGATTGTCAACGAGTTAAGAATAGTATAGGAGAGAGTCATACCAACAGTAGTTTCTCGTCCAAACTGGTCATTAAATATGGCCGCGGTAAGTCATATGGCGTTTTCGATTCACCTGCACCGGTTGCACTCATGGCCGTATTCACAGACAAATCTTTAGACTTAAGCCAAAGTAAACCTTTACTTTGAACAATGTAACTATACGGCGAACAGTTTGATATGAAGTTAGCTTTAAGTATCAAGTCCACCTTGAGATTTGTCTGTACATACGGCCATCAGTGTATTTGCATCTTCTTTTAACCTCATGCAATAACATGAGATGAAGATACTCCGAGTGCGAACTAGTGCGATCAATCGAAAACGCTAATAGATCATACAGATTTTTTACAAAATTCTGAAACGACCACAAACCACACGGTTCACCATTGTTTATAATACACTTATTACACTAAATTTAACAAAACAATATCCTAGAAATGACAACTGGACACTGGAGTTCTAACATAATAGTACTTGGAAGAAACTTACTCACATTACGCCTGCTGCACTACTGAATAACGAAAACTTCCAAAACTAACCTAAAAGATTTTCACTTTTTAAGTGACGTCTATAATTACCTGCCGATGTATCGTTCGTATATCTACAATCACAGTTGTTAAATAAACACGTAAGCTCATCCTACACTCACATACAAACACAAAATCCAGCAATTATTTTTGATTTACGGATATCAACAAACCGCCAAATTGCAAAAAATCACCTACCGCAAAGTGGGAACTTCCGTCTTACGTAACTGCATTCTCTCACTGCTTTACGTTATCTCCCATTAATTCTTAACTCGTTGCGAATTGTACTGCAAGTGAACGAAAATAAAAAAATTAAATTATTTAAAAAGCGTAATTTACTCAAAACAAAAACACACGAAAAATAAATGCCTCCTTCATGCATATGAAGTATTCGTCAGTAAACTTTTTTCTGGGGAACCAAGGAAGCCGATTCACGCATTTTAGAGAAACCCTGTACGTGGAGAAATCAAAAGTATCATTTGAAATAAGTTGCCACTTTATTAGAATTCGAATTCATTTTTTAGTAGCCACAGGTAGTGAACAAATAAATTTAAGAAATCTTTTTATAACCGATACAAGATGTTGTAAATTCAAGCCACATTTAAACAAAAAATTGTATTTTTCTCAGTGCACAGAGATGCACAGTAGCGGACAATAAAATCCGGGCACGTCATCTCTGCAATGTAAACCTTACTTTAATATTTTTGACTTTGGAGCATAAGCAAAATGTCACTAGCAAGTCGGACATTTAATACAAATTTTACGGTTGATACCTCTTGTTTATTTTGTATATTAACAAAATGCCATTCAAACAGGAAAAATAACTTTGCCAGGTGAAGTTTGGACAGAAGGAAGAGTTGCTGCGAAATTTCAGTTTATTAAGTTTGACAATTCAAATCCTTTTTTACGTTTTGACAGAAACATAACCTCAATAAAAACCTGATTTACCCAATTTGGCTACCTATGCACAGTGCTGCCAGACCTACCGTTTTGGTCATCGAAATACCGTCCTACCGCGTTGATGCTATAATCTACCGTTTCTTGCCTTTTTCTACTTGTTTTTTGTTTTTACAATGATAATGTAATGGAACAATGTAATACCTTAAGGAGAAAGTTAAGAATACTCTTCAATTATATTTCCCGAACACAGGCGGCGCATCTTGGCCTAAAAATGAAAATTAGATTTCAGTACTTCCCGCGCAAATGTCACTTCCTCAGCTCCTCCGTGTGTTGATTCTAGTGATTAGTATAATTGTTGTTGGTTGTTATTCGTTTTTGAGTTTCGGTTTGTGCTTAAAATGAAGTAACATAATCGCTATTTAATTTATGAGTAATATTTCTAAAGTGGATGAAGCAATTCCTAATATAGTTGCAGTCAGAAAATTTCGGATGTCATTGTCATTCATCTGACGTATATACAAGAAGGCTAAAATATTTTTAAGGGACGAGAAGACCCTATAGAATTTTATAATTATAATTATAATTTTATATAAAGGAATTTTTCAACTTTTGCGTCAGTGGAATGACAGTGACATTCGAAATTTTCTGATCCCAACTGTACAAATAAAGCTTGCTCGAAATAGAAGATCGAGATTTATTTTCCTAATCGTGTCAACTTTTTAATTACAAATAATCACAGCTTTCATCTTGTTTCGATGATTTGAATTTTCCACGAATTTTCAATCATCTACCGCTTTCTACCGTTTTTTTGTATTCCCATCTACCGCCCATAAATTTTATCATCTGGCAGCACTGCCTATGTGTGATATGTCAAATACTTGCCCGGATTTTATTGTCCGCTGCTGTACCTATGTGTATCATATTTTGTCCCAGTTTACAGTTGCTGTACCTAGGTGTATCATATTTTGTCCCAGTTTAAAAATTTAATGTCAAAATTAGCTGAAATCTAACAAATCTTGTTAAAGTAGGGAATTTTTTTTAACGTTTCGTAAATAAACATGTCTATGAGAAACTGTATTATACTGATGGCCGTATGCACAGACAAATCTTTAGACTTAAGCCAAAGTAAACCTTTACTTAGAACAATGTAACTATACGGCGCACAATTTGATATGAAGTTAGCTTTAAGTATCAAGTCCACCTTGAGATTTGTCTGTGCATACGGCCAATAAACATTTGTATATAAAAGCATTTTACTTATTTTTGTTAAATTAAAAAAAAATAATTAATTAGCAGGATATCCAGAATTAGTTCATTAATTTTAATTTACTGTTTTTACTTAAAATTTTGCCCATTTTATTTAGGAATGATAAGTGTGATAAATTAGGGAACGGATTGAAGAACTTTGTCCCATTTAAATGTGTTACTTCAACAATTCATCACACTTATTATTTGATCATTTTAACCATGAGCAAGTCTATTTTTAAAATATTATAAATAAATTCTTGTAAAATTTTATGTAAATAAACGTTTGTACGTATCTACAGTGTTTCTTCATTTTCTTCCTAATTTACATATAGAATTAAATGCTAATTTAAAGTAGCCACTTGTGAAACAACTCTATTTATTGTTAACTATTACAAAATTTTATAAAAAGCCATTACACTAAATAGATTTTTTAAGTACAACAGTATCAACAAGTATCAGTAAATGTCAAATGATAAACAGGCTTTTACAATTCAGTCTTTCATTACTTAAACTAATTTAATACCACCTCACTTACCAGTAGTATTTAATACAAGCACTAATTCCAACTGAATGAAAATAATGCAAAATAACTGCAAAATGTTTATAGCCTGAATATTTTGCAACATCTTTTAAAAAACGATACATCAAAATTCAAAGCGTCACGAGATATATTTACACTATATTGTAGGCATATTAAAGAAGAGCCAGTACGAGATGATGCCAGTTGAGAATAAACTTAAAACTACATTCATACAACATTAAAATTATTGAGAATCACTAGAAGAACTGCTACTTGAATCTGTTGACATAACTTCAACATCTTCAGTCTCTTGTTTATGATTTCGAGTATCCATGGGCACACTTCCCTGCCCCACGCTCATGTGAATCTCACCTGATGAATGCCATTGAAATTGGTTTTGCTGCGATGCCGGTATTTCTAAAAACTTAACAAAATTAAAATACAGCTGAAGTGAAATGAGTCACTTTTAGTACCTCCGGGAATACCTTGCCGGTGAATGTCTGATACACTGTTCTGCTGTTGAAGCATCTGCCCGTTAATCGGGTCGCTGAATCTCCCCAGAAAACCAAGCCTCATTTCGATGTCTGTCGGGTACGGTCTTCTTGGATCGCCCTGCTGCCAAGTTAAGGGTGCACATACAGCATTTGATGCGCTTATTCTGTGTGCGAATTTGATGAGTTCTTCAGAAGGCACTGGGCGTTTGTTTGCTCTTGCGATGGACTGCAGCTTTTGATTTGCCTGGTAGATTGCCGTTGATAAAATCTGTTCGGCCTCTTTTAATTGTTTCTGTAGTTGATTTATGTCCTGGTCTTGTCTCTCAACTTCTGCTTTTAGAATATCCATTTTTTTGTCGATTTCTGCCTGCTCTGCGGCCAGCTTAAGCGTGTCTTTCAGTTCGTTGTCCTTGGCGACTAATAAATCGGTCAGCTGAGCATATTCCGGGCCAGAAAGCTTTAAGTGTTTCGGTGCTATTGCGTTTTCAATCATTTCCCTGGGAAAAGAACGAGTCAGTCTTATCTAGAGGTATAATGAATGTTGGATACTCACTTTGATATTAACTCAATATCATCTATGATGTATAGTAGTTTTTCTCTTGTGCTGATTTGTGACATTTTACAAAATGCTTGTTTTTAATACTTTATACTTTACTATCAAACATAAAGATCATCAATTACAAGCGTTAATAGTCACCCAACACAACAAATTAGAGTCAATCGAAGACCGAATATGAAGAACGTCAAACTGTCAACACGAAGAATAACAAACTGAAGTTAGTTGTTAGTAGTGCCACCACCAACAGATAACATATGAAGTGGTCAAAAATCACTGTTGGAGTTGGCAGTGCTGAATTTTATTTTTAAATGGTACAACTGGAGTAACTTCCGGTTGTTGACGGCTTGACACTGACGGCCCTCACGTTGCAAGCGTCATTTGACATTTCAAATTCAAATTAAAACGCTAGTTTCTATTTACATAACCTACAATTATGTCGCTGCTTAGGTTATGTCAACAAAACATATCCAACGCATATATCCGGCTGCAGTGTTGCAAATAGCTGAATAAAAAAATGCTCTTAAGCTGAGTTCGGCAATGCGATCTTTCATCAATCACCTCTAAATCGTTCGGTAATGAAAAGTCGAGCTTACTTTGACAGATCTGGAGCGTTCGACAATTACAGATCAGATGAAAAAGATTGCGCTCGCTCAGCTCGGAATATTTTAGAGGAGCTCTTAGATTTAGAACTTGTCAAGTAGGTTATGTTTATATTTTTCATGAATTAAGAATAATCGCCGTCTAGTGTAAACGATTTAGTGTTGTACTGTGTAAAATAACGAAAGTAAGACGAATCTCAACATTATAATGAGCATAATTAATTTCAAGAAATAGTGCTTGATGATGAGGAATACAACCAATTTCTAAAAGTGAATAATAAAAGTGACTGGAACAAGGGCTTGGTGAACTTGAGCTGTTCAGAACTGTTCTAAATTGTGAAAGGAATGCTACCTACTTATGACGAATGATTTCGAGCAATTGGAATATATGTATATTCTGACAGTTGAGTTTGCAAATAAACAGAATTTTATTTATTCTTCTCTTGAAGACAATCTTAATATTTGAAATACTCTATTGAAAATAGAATATTTTGAATATTGAAAATAGAGTATTTCAAATATTAAGATTGTCTTCAAGAGAAGAATAAATAAAATTCTGTTTATTTGCAAACTCAACTGTCAGAATCTACATATACTCCAATTGCTCGAAATCATTCGTCATAAGTAGGTAGCATTCCTTTCACAATTTAGAACAGTTCTGAACAGCTCAAGTTCACCAAGCCCTTGTTCCATTCACTAATGTAGGTGGAAGTGCGTCGCGCACTAGAACAGTTTACACGAGATTCCTTTCACCCCTCATGCACCATCTTATGAGGTGGTACTCCACGCATTGTGAGGTTTTGAGGTTATGTTGATGTAATTTGAATTTTGTGTTCCTTTCAGAACAGTTCTGAACAGTACAGAACAGTTCAGTGTGTATGCTGTACGGAGCTTGAAGCTCCTGAAAGGAATGCTACTATTAAGTTTGCTCATGTGGAGCACTCTGTGATCAGCTGATTAAAATCTCACTAGCTCTGCTCGAATCGCCGAGCGTATTGCCGAACTCACCTTTAATTGTATTGCCTACTCAAACAGTTATTCTTGACCACTTTGTATTTTAACCGAGAAAATTCTACTAAAAATCTAAAATTCTGTACTCCGTGTTCTGAATTGAATTAAATTCAGTAGCAAGGAGTAGACACAGATAATGGAGGAGTTATACCTATTAGAGATATTGACATTCCAACATAAGCTTTAAGTTTGAAAATCCAGCATACCAACATAACCTTAACTTTGAAAAATGCTACTAATCTCAAGGTTACTAAAGAGACAAGGTTGCCTGGTAACTTTTAACGTCACCACAACGTCACTCAGCAGGCCCATTTAATGCATTTACACAAATAGATGGTCTACTGGATGACGCGTCACTCCACGAGTTACCAAGCAACCTTCTCTCTTTAGTAACCTTGTACTAATCTAATAATATAAATCTCAATAACTCGGTATATTATAGGCGACTTCATTCTAAAATGCTAGCAACTTTCGTTTGTCGATGTTGGCAACAGAATGTGACAAGTGATTAAAGTTGTCAATGTCAATTTTGACAAGTGCACCTCGTGCGTAAGCTGATGTAATCCTAGCCTCTAATTTATCGGTGAATCTTTACTTCCACATATCTTTGAGTTTTCACTCTACGTAACAGAAAATGCCGACTGTAGGGGTAAAACGAGATCTCCTGTTTGAAGCCTTAGGCCAGAAATATAGTAAGCTTGCTTTTACCTTGACCAACACATTTTACATCAACCTGTTTTTACAGCTGATGATGAATTTCAAAATCTCTGCTTCGAATTCGGGCTGGAACTCGACGAAGTGGTAAATCCCGAACACTACTGAGAAGTCTGCAGTTTTAATTTTAATGTAAATGTTTCAGACTACAGAAAAGCAAATGATAACCAAAGAGCAGGGTGAAAACGCAGACTCATCTGTTGACGCATCAGAAGAAATTATTTACCGCATTGACATACCTGCGAACAGATATGATTTATTGTGTTTGGAAGGGATTGTACGTGGTCTATTGATATTCCAAGGAAAGTAAGTTGTATAGTATTTTTCAATCAACTTAGTGTATCTGTTACTTTCCAGAATTTCACAACCAGTATACAAGGCTATACAACCACCGGAAGGATCAATTCAGCGATTAATAATTCAACCAGATACAGCAAAAATTCGGCCTTTTGCTGTGGCCGCCGTGCTTCGCAATATATGTTTCACCAAAGACTCTTACAATAGCTTCATTGACCTTCAAGATAAGCTGCATCAGAACATATGCAGGAAAAGATCGTTAGTTGCAATCGGCACTCATGATTTAGACACAGTTGAAGGACCTTTCATTTACGATGCGAAGCCTCCTTTAGACATTAAATTCAAACCTCTGAATCAATCGCAGGAGTACACAGCTGTTGAAATAATGAATCTATATTCAGTAAAGTTAATAATAATTTCTGATGATCAGATTAACAAAATTCAATTTTTAGACTCATGCTCAGTTAAAACAGTATTTACACATAATCAAGGACAGTCCTGTTTATCCCGTTATCACTGATAGTAAGGGCCGCGTTTTATCTATGCCTCCTATCATAAACGGTGACCATTCGAAAATTACTTTAAACACAAAAAATGTGTTTATCGAAGCTACTGCCACTGACTTAACTAAAGTATTTTATCGCTTTATCAAATCTGTGGTGGGGTTTATTGTTGATTTTTTAGGCTAAAATCGTGTTGGACACTTTAGTTTGCATTTTCAGTCAGTATTGCACCGATAAGTACACTGTTGAGTACTGCGAAGTACAAAGCCCAGATGGCACTGTTACTCATTACCCAGAACTTGCATATCGTAATGAAATCATCTCCGTCGATGATGCTAATAATTTAATAGGAATAAAGTATGTACTTGATATTTTATTATCAAACGTGATAATAATTAATTTGATTTACTTTTAGGGAATCAGGTGAAAGTCTTACTAAACTCTTATCAAAAATGTGCCTGAATTCGGAGCTTCTTTCCTCAAATAAAGACATTAAAGTAACCGTCCCACCAACTAGACACGATGTCATTCATGCTTGTGATATTTATGAAGACGCGGCCATCGCTTATGGCTACAATAAAATTCCTAGGACCTTGCCTAATACATGCACAATTGCCGAACAGTTGCCTATGAATAAATTGTCGGATCTTTTGAGGGGACCCATCGCACAAGCAGGTTTCACTGAAGCTTTGACTTTTTCATTGGTAAATAATACCAACATGTTACAAAAATTAAAGCTCAATCAACATTTTATAATTAGTGTATATTTGAAATAGTTCTTAAATTGATGGCAGCGTTTTCAACTCTTGATTCGCAGTGCTCTAAAGAAGACATTTCAACAAAACTCGGTATTCCAATCGAATGCATTCCCGCAGTGCATATTTCCAATCCAAAAACTTTGGAATTTCAAGTGTGTCGCACGACACTTTTGCCTGGTCTTCTGAAGACCTTAGCTGCAAACAAGAAAATGCCTCTGCCTATCAAAGTTTTTGAAGTATCCGACGTAGTATTAAAAGATCCTGATTCAGGTAAGTTAGACTGTTCCGTAAGGTAACAAAAAAATGTGCTAGTGTTATTTTAGAAGTCGGAGCTCGCAATGAAAGGAGAATATGCGCGGTCAACTGTAACAAAAATGCAGGTTTTGAGGTAGTTCATGGTCTATTAGATAAAATAATGTCTCTCCTGGAAATTCCATGGAACCCCCAAAAGACAGATACAGGGTATTACTTGCGATCTGCACAAGGTCCGCTTGGAGCCTCTGCGTTTCGTTTTTTTTTGTTTCAATAAAGTGTTGTTTTAGATCGGGCTTACTTTCCACAGCGATGTGCGAAGATTGTTTGTAACGGAAGTGTGATCGGAAAAATTGGTGTATTACATCCGAATGTTCTTGCAAAATTCGAGTTGACTAATCCTTGTTCTTGTGTGGAAATTTCATTGGAACCATTTGTCTAATATTTAAGGACATTTTACTTAAAGGTTTTACACTTGTGGCAGACACAGTATTTATTTTTATTTAAATACCTAATTTTTATGAAGAAAAACAAAACTTTTCTTTTTGTAAAGAACTTAAAGTGGAATAAAATTTCTTAATTGTTTCATTACTTTAATTTGATTCGTACATTTTCAATTCAAATACTACATATAATAAAGTAATAAACAGTTTATGTAATTTTGAAATGTGCAATTATGCACTTAGATTAAGTATTATTTAATAATTTTTATTAACAGCAAGGAAATTGATGAAAATATTCACTGCTCAGTATACTAAGGGACCTTAATCTGCTTTAAACTTCTCCTAAGCAGGAGATACCTGCATCAAAATCTCTGTTTTTAAAACTAAAAAGCGTGCGAAAAAGGGCGATTAGAGCACGCCGTGTTTTAAAGTTGCCTAGGAACAACATTGTATACAATCTACATGTTATCTAAAGTCCCTAGATAGTATAAAGTACGGCAATAGGGAAGCCATTTTCTGGCTTATTATGCGCGGGAATTTTAAAATGAAAGTTTTGGTTGATTTTCATGACAACGGAAAATAAACGTAAAAGTCAATTTTTTAGAGCTTTTACTGCGCAAATCTGAGCATGTAAACTGTACTGTTTGTCGACTAGTAAATTTCTCCCATAATAAACTATAATAACGTCCTTCCAACCCTTTAACACGATTAACCATTGTAAATCGATAAAAATAAACAAAATCCAATAACCGTCACAAACCACAAATGAACAAACCAGGAGCACCACGGGGCACGGACGATCACCTTCGAGTTTCGAGCAAGCACAAATATTTTACACATAACGCATTCCATTTTTTTCTATCAAAACTCAGAATTTTAAGCAAAAGGGTTTTAATAATCATATCTTCAACGTCTTTACATTAATATGGCTTATTTATTATGGTGTTTTTAATGTAATTTATTTCGTATTTCCAATTCCTTTTGGGCGCTGACATTTATCAACTGCCAAAAAATCTAAAACTTCTTCGTTTCCATGACAAATATTTGTTTATTCAACTCAAATACACAAGTCTGTTTGTGTCACGTGACAAAGACGCCATATTTTGGCTAGTTTTTAAAATTGGTCCTAAACTGTGTACTGCCGTACTTTAGTAATCTAGGGACTTTAATGTTATCGATTAAAAATGCGATCCACAGGCAACTTTACAAAATGAATTTAAATTTTAATGTCTTTCTAATTTTCACATTTTAGCGGAGGTGTAAAAAATATCGTATAATACACGTGCATAAGAGACTTTAAAGCACTTGCGCCAGTAAAAGCGCTCCGCTGCGCTGTACAACAGAATAGTAAACAAGCAGAAATTCGACTCTCCGGTGGTACCTGTTTAGAAGCCGATTTTTATGACCTTGCACGTGGCCGCCATGTTCTTGGATTACAGCACAGATTTATCAAGTAGCCAGATTCCCTGTAGATAAAGAGGAATTGATATTAACTTAAGAGTGAGATGATAAATACACCCATTTAAAAAGCATTGCACATCCTATGTCACGTGACATAGGCTTCTAGTGACATCCTTGTCGGGTACATGAGCCAAAATTGCTCACAGATATTCGCTATTTCACTCACATGCTGATATCAATCAGTGTTGCCGTTCTAGGGTGAGTTCGACTTGGTTACTCTTTTGACTCTATTTGCTCTTTCCCCTCTAAATCCGTTCGAGTAGGACCAATGGAGTGAACATTATAAACTCTAAGTCGTTCATCTCGTACAAGAGCAGAGTAAATAGAGTTAACTCTACGAACTCCTCCTGGCGAGGTGGTGCTCGCAGAGCTGTCATGCGCAAACGACATTCGCGGCAAAACTCACATAAACCTAACCTGTCTACAAGTCGTGGTCAAGGATACACATGATCTTAGAAATTGACTAAAATTAAATTATTCTTTATTCAAAAAAATTTCCCTGATTTACTAAAACAAGAATAAAAATTATGTTGATCGAAGTATGCATGTATGACAGTTTACATATTTTGCAGGTTAAATATGTCACCATCGCTACCCGTCGACTCTTTTCCGTTCGGGTAACAACCGTTACGTCACATTACTCTTTAATCACGTGACTTCACTCCATGCTCTACTCTCTATCCTCTCCTGCTAGCTAAGCCGAACTTACCTCTAGTACATTTGTACTAGATCTAGTACAATTTTCGATAGATTGCTTGCTAGTCCTCCTTTTATAAAAGTAGACCATATCTAGTACGTTTTTGTTCAAATAGTAGTAATTTACTTTCTTAGTTCCACAAAATTAATATACATATGCCGGGTGATTTTAATTTTTTTTTATCATCTCTTGCAATGAAATTTAGACGGTATATCTTAGCTTAACTGAGAAATAGGTAAATCATTACGTTTGAGAGGTTATTTTACAGTGAAACTAAACATGCTGTCCAAATCTCATGGTAAGAGTTGATAAAAAATTTAAAAAATTATATATGAAATCATTTTTAGTAGATGAAATATAACGAGCGTCCAATTTCTCGAAGTGCTTCCTCTTAGGGACTGATTTTTTCTAGAGAGCAGGGTGGCCAGTAGTAGTAGAGATTGTTAAGTGGTCGTTGCCGAAGGAGTTCTCATTCTCATTATTTGTTTATTATATTTATTTATAAAACCTAAACTAACATTGTGAATAGTGTTTTGACAGTAAATGTTAGTATAAGGCTCTCTGCTCTACGTTCGGCAGACGAAGAAGTCAACGTCACGCGGTTCCAACCGGAAGTCAATTCAAATAAGACAGCGTTTTTTTTGACTGAATTTTTTCGAGTCAAAACATTTCACGAAGCTATAATATCTTATATTATTACAATCTCAATTACTATTTTTATTATCTAAAACGCGGCGTTGTCAACGCTGAAAAGTGAGCGTTAATTTGTCCAACTATACAGGACGCTAAAAAATCGCCGCGTTTTAACGCGACGCTAACGTTCGAGCCAAACTATACACTGCGTCTTTGGCTGTTGACAATGACCAACGCCTCGTATAGTAGGATTCAGCGCTACTGACGACGCGTTTTAACGCGTCTGGTTGCGTTGCTAACGCTCATCTTCTAGTTAACACGGATTCAGCGGCGTCGAAAGCGCTCGTATAGTTTGCTTCACGGTAGTGCCATTGCTCTAGTCAGCTGATGTTAGCACAGCGTTGAGAACGCCGCGTTTTTAGCGTTCGTATAGAATGGCCCTCAGATATAAGTTGATGCTATGTAGAAATAAGAACTAATATAACACATTAAATAACCCCAAAAAACAAGTAAATTAACGCACGGCGCTGTGTGGAAATTATTATTGACATCCAAGTAGTACACACTCGTTATGGATTTATAAAAGAATTACTCCTAATACTTTTTAAATATTCCAGACGCAAACCTTCAGTCATTATTGATCACAGTGTATTTATTTTCCGTTTGCAATTCTACAGTTGGATGTTAATAAAATAAGTCTTGCATAGGAATATGCCTTAATTAACTCAACAGTATTGAAATATTTGTAATGTCCAGAAAAGGAAAATTTGTGTTTGAACGACGTCATAAGGGACGTGATTCATGTGTTTTTATGGGGCATTTCTTATACAGTACTCTACTCTACCGGCGGAGGTTAATTTATTGCGTTAACTGATACCGGGTAGATGGCGATGAACGTTTTCGAATGAAATTTACGGAGCTCCGTTTTTGTATCGGATCGGCCATAGTAGAAAATGGCGACGGTGAAGAATTTATTGTAACGAATGTACTCTAATTTGTGCGTGTAGTGTGGTTCAATATTATAAAAAAACAGTGTAATTGTATTTAGTTTTAATGAAAGGCAAAAATGCAGAATGTAGCACAAGGATCCACTACAGATAATCCGAAAATAGAAAAAGTGAACGTTCACCACGATATAGGGAACTCGCCGTCGACTCCCCATTCAACTAATTCTAGCCCTGCTAAGTCGGAAACAGAAACATATTCAGAACACCGGAGATATATGTCTGATTCATCAGAGAGTGACGAGGATAGCGTTTCAGAGGTAGGCATTTGTTTTTCCGTGATTTTCTCTTGTTTTCCATTTGCTTTCGCCTCGAGGCTCAAGTATCAATGAACTTCTGAGAGACATCTTGTGGCAATCATGTCTGTGCTGCACATTGCTCGCCCTTCGCTCCTTGATTTCGTCTACGTACATTAAATATATTTACCAATATGCAGTACTTTCGACTATTTTTGTAGTCTATTCATACGCAGCGACGTGTACGGGCTACTCCTGGTATAAATTGGTGCGGACGTTTGCAAAGTGGTTATGTAGGGTAGCCCGACGTAATAATTCCGTACTGTACAATTTTTCAGAAGAATGAAAATTGTACGGTACGGATGCAGTCTTAAACTTTAAATAATATAAATCCACCATTACACATTTTGCATTTCGACTACATTGTTCCTTCATTGTCAACAACACCTTTTCAATCTTTTGTATTCCTTTTTCTCTCTCTCTGCTCAAATCCTCAAATTCATCCATGTTCCTTCACGTGAACCTAGATTTCTTTACCGCGAACGTTTCCAAATTCTTGTGCAACTCGTAGGTTCATTAGTTCTTGAATTGCTAATGATTTTTTTAGAATTGCGCCAGTAATCGGCGGGACAGTATTTAACGAGGCATGGGAAACTATTAATTCGAAAGTGTCACAAAAATTAATCTATTTTTAGCAGCCGGTGCGAGTGAAATCAGAATTTCGGCAAACGGTGTTTTCCTAGCATCATCACAGTTCCTTATGCGAATAAATCGGTGACTTGGGCAAGATTGGGCAACATCCGCCTTATTACTGCTGCTGGCTGCTTCATTGTTTGGGAATGTTATTGCATTTTGTGCTGAGGACTTTAATTCGAGATGGTTCATTGAAAGAAACGTGTGATTCGTGTCGCAGATTCCAAAGTTTTTATTGCCCGAACTCATTAACGACTATTATCGCGCTAAGCACCTGCGTTTCATTTTATTTCGTCTGTTAACAACGCATTGATTTCGAAATAAAGGTGCGTTTACACGATGCCCGATATTGTCGCCAACCTTGCTTTGATCTTTCGCCGTTGGCAAAAAACAAAACATTTCCAATCGTCAACAAATAAAAACATACATTTTACGAGATTTTTTTGTTGATAGTCAACAACGCATGTCATCTACAATACCGATGAAGTAGAAACTCACCTTACCCCATAACTCTATTACAAAACATGAGCAAATACGTCAGCGATTTTTTGTATTAAACATTTTTTACATTGGGGAGGACCTGCGATGAACACAAACATGTATTTTATTGCTTTCATTCTTAAAATCCAGTGCATTTAAGATTTTGTGACGACGCCCCAAATTCGAATTGCTACCCTTGATAGAAATAGAGGGCCTAAATTAGCTGTTTTTTCTGTGACAGTACAGAACACTGAAATATGTAAATATACAACTTAATTGTTTTATACCTATAATTGCAGAATAATTTTAATTTCATGACCTCATATGACGAGGTGCTGCAAAATCCTTCGAATTTTTAAATTGTGCATACCGGAAATGACCTTGTAAAATAAATGCCGACGGTAGTGATAATAATTGTTATTATCTAAGTACAAGGCTCATTTTTTTTTATTATTGACCACGGACACCACCACAGTATAAGTAATTACTACTCAGTAGCGTCACTTAAACGTCAGTGTCAAAAAAAGCGGCCATGCTGTTTGCTACCCTTAGGTCCGGTTTTTCAATCACAAGTTAACTTTAACTTTCGGTTTATTTCCATAGTAATAATTATAAAACAAATTGTTTCTATAGCAATAAACTGATGGTTAAAGTTAACTTGTGATTGAAAAACCGGCCCTTATGGAAAGGTAATGTAATCTGCATTCACTTTTGTAATGAGTAACTAATTGTGATTTTTCGTTCTTATGTTGCGGTTAGTATTGCATTTAAAGTTTTGTCAATCAAATTATCATTTGTCACAATTTAGTTATCAATTGCAAATTACAATTTACAAAAATGACCCGGAAATTTATTATCAAACAAACAAAGAACCACATTTAGGTATACTATGAAATGTTGGAAAAGCATGGAGAAGGTAGCCAAAGTTCCAAAATAACAACACAAAATTAAAACAAACATAACCTTAAAATAAAAGTCCCATTTACAAGATATGGGAACTAAAGAAAGGCAGGTTTCAGCGGAAAAAAGTTACTAAATCGTGTAACTTTAGTTACTCATTACACAAGTGACATGTGACAGTTATTCTCGGGTGACGCTACTGTGTAGATTCTTATACTGTGACCCATAACAACAAGAAATGACACCACTGTCATTTCCACCAACATAACAGTGTGAAGCAGTCTTTTCGAAGAAGTAGGTAATCTCACTTTTCGCTTTAGTCATATTCATGCCTGTCATTTTGATAGCGAAAAAAATAATATTATCATAGATTGTAAATTCATGCGATAGGAAAGTACTACCTTGAACAATATTATTTATGATTCTAACTTTATTGAAACGTAATACGTCCGACACAGTATCGATAATCAGAAAATAAACTTCAAAATTTAATTTTCAAACATCAAACAATATGACAAGACTGGTTCACATCAAGGAACGTTTTCAACTTATGTCAGTGGAATGACAGTGGTTACCGAAATTTACAGTCCGCAATTGTACATATTAAGTACTGTAGCAGTATAATCACAAAAACTTTATAACACTTTATAATCTGGCCGACTGCTGCTAAATCACGTTGGCAGTACCAAAATTACTAAATAAAATCAAGGTTATGAAAGGTTTTTTTTCCTGTGTTTAAATTTGGAGCTGTCAATTTTAAAAGCACATGAACTGCAGCAAATTTCATGTTAGAACTAACGGAACAAATTAATGATAACACAGATACACTGTCATCAACAATGATTGAAAGCATCTGAAATTGATATAGTTTTGCTCTCAAAACGATGTTACTTAAATAACAGAGTCATCAACTCATCAGTTAAATCTCGTATGAGATGCGAATTACAAATGAAGGTAACTGTGCTGCCAGATTTAAAATTCTTAAATTGCTTCCTGTTCAAAAAAGAAACGGCAGATAAGGTTTAAAAAAGAAACAGCAGATAAGGTTTTTAACTACACATTACCCTTGTATGTATGCAACTCAAGAATTGGCGCTTTACACTTTTCGTTCCACATTTCATTTACACCCTGTATGTGGTAAATTCTAAACAAGGGACTCCTTTCAATTGCATTTCCTTGCTGGATGCTGAAATGCATTCTTTAAGACACAAAAGTGACAATGACCTTGTTACATTTGTGATTCCTATCGGGAACTTTTTTTTAATACATACATATTCGGTATAGGTTCCCTACAGATTTTCATAATTGTATTATAAATAGAGGAGCTATCTACCATAATCAGACAAAAAAACAACGAGCATACCAACATTTTTTTCTGATACAGATGCATCCTAATATTTTTCTGATTATTTTACATATTTACATGCCATGAATGTGGTAGTTCATTAAAACAATTGTTAGCCGAATAGTTTATTTAAACATTCCGTTCCTTGATTGATGGTTGTAATCCAAATGAAGTTGTAAAACCTCCAACATCACATAAGAATGTAATTTTAAGTTGGCAAACCTCTCATAGATAAATAGTTTTGAGTAAAAGTCGAAATAGAGAAGAAAATTTTAGTAAAGCATACCCGTTATATGACAAATGCAAAGTGCGAAGAGATTTGAGCCAGTGTTGCCAACTGTGCGTGATACAAACAAAAAAAGTCCTTTTTTAATCGTTTTGAAATGCGCAGTGTGTCTTGCTTGACCTTAATACCTGAATATTTGACAGCTGATGAGCTAACCGGCTGACTAATAAAAATGTATTTACGTTTTGTGTGTTTTATAACAATAAACTCTTTTTTTTTGTATAAATTCATTTCTCTTTTTATCTTAAATTCAGACCTCAGTTTTGAATTTGATTTGTAAAGTAGGTTCTGAAAAAGAAAATTAGGGGTATTTAGTACCAATTTATGGGGTTTTCAACTAATGTTTAGGGGGACCGTTCTTGAAAAGTTGACAACACTGGTTGGAGTATAAAATTGTGCTAATTTAAACTTTGCATATTACAATTTTCTTTATTGTGTTAAGTTGCATTCTAACAAATTTCACCACATAATAATTATAATACATAAGTAATTTATCTACGTTTCAACACAGTATAAATAATTACTCAGTAGCGTCACTTAAATGTCAGTGTCAAAAAAGCGGCCATACTGTTTGATGCCGTTATGGAAATGTAATGTATACGTTGTTCACAAATTAAAAAACTACCACCTGCTGCATTATGTTGGTATAAAACATAAGTCCCCTATAAAACATTATCAAAATAACAAGGTTGGCAAGATATTTGAAGTTTCATGTCAAAGTAATTTGTCAAATCAAATTTATTATTATATTGTTTACATTTATATTCATTTTAACAAGCCATTTCAATGCCTCGAAAGCAGAAAAATATTTTAAATGCCAAAATGAAAGAAGCACTACTCAAATGTTACCAAATTTCTAACTAGGACAATGTTGCCGGTTGTACTTTTCACAAGGCAACATCGCCAGTGGTCTTTTAATTTGTGAACAGAATTTAATTTGCAAATCAGTAGGTATCAAACAAATGTGACAGTTATACTCGAGTGACGCTACTGTGTAGATTCTTACACTGTGCTTTCGATGTAAGGGTGCCAACCACAAAGCCGCCTTGTGGTACACTTGACGGTCGCCCTTCGAAGTCCAATGCAACTTTTGTTAATGACAGCGTTGTTGTAATACTGCAGAACCGTACTGCCGGCTAATAATTATAATAATTTTGTGAAAATTAGTATAAAACTCTATAGCTATTTTCTAGTTTACATTGTTAATGTCTGTCAGTTTGTTTATATTCACATAATTCCTTAGACCAAGGCATGTTTTAATAGAAGACTGAGGCCCAGTTTTACAATCGTGGAATAAGAACGGAATAACTGTTCGCCAAATATCCTTTAATGTTCCTCCAGATCTACGTCACACCTACGTCACGTTATACCAATAATAATGCTTATCCGACGATTGTAAAATCGGGCCTGAGCAAGTTAATATTGTGACATTTCACAATACAGCATTTCAATGTGTTTTTTTAATGACTGTAGCACAGTATAAGTAATTAACCAGTAGTGTCACTTAAACGTCAGTTCAAAAAAAGCGCCATTCTATTTGATACCCTTATAGAAATGTAATGTAATTTGTAAATCAGAAGGTATCAAACAAAAGAGCAATGTGACAGTTATACTCGAGTGACGCTACTGTGTGATTCTTATACTGTGACTGTAGGCTGTAGAACACAAGAGAATTTTTGGAAAGTTTTCTGTCTTTTTTTTTCTTTTCATTTTAGTGAGTTTCTTCTAGCCATTGTTGCCAGGTTCAATCAAACTGTTTTTCCTACATTTTGGCGCAAAAATTCCCTAGATTTCCCTAATTTAATTCACCCTAATAATTTTAAAGCAAACCTAATAGGCATTTCTTAGGAAATATGTATATGGAAAGAGGGTGTAAATAGTTTCATTATACATTTTTTATACATTGGCCCGTATTCTGATCTTATGATTAAAGTTGTGATTAAAATAAACAAGAAACGATATAGCTTTATATGAATTTAATGAATGAGAAAGTGACGGACGAACGTTGCCATGAAAATTAAACACGTTATTAAATTAATCATAACATGAGAATGTGGGCCATCGTTTATTTAAAGTAATTTAGCAATGTTGTTGATGCTACATAGCTACATACAGGGGTGCATTTTATAATTCCGAATGTAATAATTAATAGAAAAGTCACTAAATTCTAGAAAATTCTGCGAGAAAATCTTCTTGCCCTAAATTTCGAGTTACATAAAAATAATAATCAAATACATAGGTAGTTAAAAAGACGAGCTTCCTGCTCTTGATGAAATCTCGAACTCTTGAAGAATTTAATTAAGGAAAGCCATCTGAGTACGCACTTCAGTATTCGTCCTTTTTTTTGTAACACGGCGAATAAGTATACGTATCCAATTACTTGTCGAAATAATAAATTATGGTATAGGATATTGCGCACTGTTTATGACGTGCCTTTCACTTTTAATTTTATTTTAAAATCAAACTCGGTTCACTTAGGAAACATCAAGTAAATCGTTAATAAGATTTGTTGTGTTGAAGCTTCTAGAGTGTGAATTTTTGCCTGCGCGATAACAAATTGAAACAGTCAACAAGTGCGGTAGATCTTGGCGTGAGTCATTGATCAGAGAAGTTATTTTCTTCGGCCGGTTCTTGGTCGATGATCAACCATGAAATTTCTTGCAAAAAAAAACTAGAGAAAAATAATCTTTCCAACGTAGCAAAAGACCGCAGAAATTGCGTAAAGTTAAATTTCGCTTTAAACAATCAATTTAATCACTTCACGCACTTACTTCAAAGAACTAATTCGGTTTTTGCTCGATGTTGATAATGCCCGGATACGTTTACGAGAACTGGATGAGTGAGTCACTTAGGACTTTGAATATGGAAACTAAAAATCCTGCGATGAACTTTTTAGTACGGTACTGTCCTGTCGACTTTCCGGAGCCACCTGAGAACGTTCCAAGTCGGTCTGATCTGGTATAACGAGTTCAGCACATACGCGCTGTTGCTGAGAATTGCGGGGACCTTCGGAACTTTCAGAAACCGACCACAAATACGTATGTGAATGAATGTATTTAATTACATCGCGTTTCGATAGAGAGGTCTCGTATGTACGAAATTTAAAGGATGGAAAATGGAACAGGGCAATTAGACTAGCACATAAAATTTCTTTAATAATTGCATTTGATTAGTTTGAGTTGAAATTCTTCCCAAAAAATATTTTGTGTAGCTATATGTATGTAATGTAAAGTGGAATTTCCGCAAAGGCAAGCAAAATGTTAATTAATCATTCCCCTTTGGCTGGAGGTAGGGCTATAGCGTGCTGGGTGGTCGACCGCACATAATGCAACCGTTTTCCTGACGTGCATATTTTGTAGAAAATTCACGTCGAAGCTTCAGCTATATTTAAAAACATTATTTATAAGTTCGCATTAATAAAGGAAGTGAGAAAGGATTTAAACAGAACGGACGAGAAATTTCAGGTATCGTTTCCGGTCTTCATAATGAACATACACGTTCTTATATCTTAAGACTCGGTCTCACGATCTGTATTGACTCGGCGAGTCAAGGCGAGTAACTATGAGCCACCACAAGTCACACGTCGTGGAACCTGGGTTATTCGTTGTCTCGCGATACTCGTAACAAAACAAAAATGTGTATCCTACCACATTGTCATGTATCTGTCTCATCGTCCTGTAGTATAGTCCTTTCATTTAGAAGGTAAAACATGCAGTAAAATTAGGAATTCGGATATGACGGTGATTCCCCGATCTTGCAACTGCACCTGAGTGCCAGCCTAAAATTGAGATTTAACATTTCGCTTTTACCCAAAAATAAAACTTTATTATCCGAAAAGCCTATTGCTAATCCATTGGTTTTGCTGATCTTATTTGAGGATTTTGGCATATGATTTCCCATTTCTCATACAATTTAATTTTGAATAGAAACTATCCAGAATCTAACACTGTTTATAAATTATTCATTTCAAATAATCGGTTGAATTTTAAATAAAAGTATAAATTCCAGCCTGACAGAGGTGGAATGAGTTTGCGTAATGAAGATCGTCCTTTTCAGTCTACGTTGTGCGTACTAACCGATATCGACAAATTCGAGCAGAGTCTAGACGTGACTCGAAAAAACTTCGCAGACTGCGACGTCTCCCTGTGGAGCTCTTCTGTGTTTACGAATTACGTCGGTCGCAGAAAAAAAGAAACGAGGAGCGTTCATTACGCACATGTACCTATTGCAAATGAGCTGGCTCTTACGTGCCTTGAAGAGGCTCGGTGTGGTCGCCTTATTGATTTTGTGTTCGCAGAAATTCATTACGAGTTACCAGAAACACCTACATTTTCTTAGGAGCGTTTTCCCAGACTTCATTGCTCAATTAGGTCATCACTCTTAAAAGCTACAATTTACTTCTTGGAAATCAAACATTATATGTATTATTATATGTTTTCCATCGGAGGTGAGGTGAAGATCATTCCTGTAACGTTCCATTCATAAGCTTTCCAAAATATAAATAAGTAGCCACGTTATTCTTATAAATAAAATAAAAATTTATTTTCTTAAAAATTCTCCTCAGAAGATTTATTGTGAAGCGTATTCCATTAATAATAGAGAGATGATAAGATGATTAACGATCGATTGACAAGTCCCTCCACTCAACGTCATCTCATCGGCGTAACAACAGTAAGCTTAGACTCGATCTTTTCATCTCCCGTTAACTTTATCTGGCGATTAATTCCCATAGTAACAAGGGAATTAATCGTCAGATAAAGTTAAATGGAGATGAAAAACCGGGCCTAAATTAACGTCTGCGTGACTGTTTCAATTGACTTGATGAAGTACCAACTTCACTCAATGCTATCATCAGCATTTTAAATAAAGCCTGCGAACACAATCATTACAATTACAAATCGTGAACAAAATAATTAATATCTACTACGCTTATACACTATTGTGTCTTAGGGTCGGGAGTCGGGACCCTTAATTCGTTTAAAATTAAGGCTGCAGTAAGTGAACGGTCAAACTAGTCAGACCAAACCACGTGCTCAATCTCCCCAATCACTGATTCGTCAGGTGGTATAGTAGTCTGACCGTTGACTTGACGATTGTGTGCAGTTTGACCGTTCACTTAACTCAACCTCTAAGAAAGTTCTAAGAAATTGCCAATGTGACGGCTACTATTAGAGGTTATGTGTTTGTCCTTCCAGCAAATACTAATAGTTGTATTAAATATTTTTAAAATAGATATTAGTTTCGTTTGAAGAGTACCATTTCGCACTCCTGTCAAAGTTTGTAAATGAAATGAACGACCGAATACAACGCCAACAGATATCAGATGGAGTTATACAGCCATTAACTTGAACGCTGACAGATGGCGCTAGGTGAAGTACCTAAATTAATCAGCCTTGGAGATGCGTGACCAGATGTTAATTTAACTGGTGGTATACAGAGCAACAGTTT
This sequence comes from Dorcus hopei, assembly GCA_033060865.1. Taxonomy (NCBI): domain Eukaryota; kingdom Metazoa; phylum Arthropoda; class Insecta; order Coleoptera; family Lucanidae; genus Dorcus; species Dorcus hopei. The sequence continues at coordinate 33,595,506 of CM065423.1, read as the reverse complement.
TTAGTCTGTCAGTAATTCAAACGATCAAATGTACCTATATGTCAGCAGATTACTTTTCGTTTAACCAAATTTTACTTTTCGTTTAACCAAATTTTAATAAAAAATCGACGAAATTGTAGCTCTAAAAATTTTACCATTCACTCAGAGAAAAAAAATCACTGCTTCCTAGATTAATAAACGGCGAAGCCCCTTTATCCAGCTGGTGTGCATTTGAAAAAAATATTCTCTAACAATTTTCGAGAATGTGGGTCCCTCTGTATGATTTTAAATGAAGCTTCCACTATTGTATAGTTACCATGTAAAAATGTTGCATCTGACACTTGTTTTTAATAAAATTTTTTAACAAAATTTTGTGCAGATCGGTTTTGATTACAGCGGATTCCTCGAGCATGCTCTGTACAGCTGTTTCAGGCCTACTTGGGCCTTTGTCAGTAGAACCGTAGCTCGAGAATTCCACTGCAAACCAAATTTAAATTGTCCATTTCTCATTGAATTAATGAACAATTTAAAATTGTTCATTACTTTCACATCGCAATGGCGAATAACCTAGGACAGATCGGTTTGGTTTGCAGTGGAATTCTCGAGCTACGGTTCTGTTGACGAAGGCCCAACTAGGCCTGAAACAGCTGTACAGCGCATGCTCGAGGAATCCGCTGTAATCAAAACCGATTTGCACAAAATTTTGTTAAAAGTCTCATAATTATGCTTTGACAGCAAGCATGGCCACCTTGCATGGGATGACTTATTATGTACCGAACTGGCTTCAATTTGTCAATCCTACTGCAATGTCAGGTCAAAAAGCGATTTAAATTGTTAATTTTTTTTAACATTTGACGTCAACGTGAATGTGATTTGAATAATAAATCATAAATGTACTGCAATGTCATCGTAAAATGAATGTTGCATAATTAATTGCAATCCAAAAGATGTGGAAAGAAACACTGATAAATCACTCAGGTATCATAATACTTTACGTTATACAGGGTGTTTCTCAACTTCAAACAAAAAAAATGTGGTGTGTTGTGTATGCTTTGATCTCATGAATGCACCACAGTTAAAACGAAAATTAAAAAAATTCTTACCGAAAACCACTAATTTTGAAATTTCTGGGAAAAAGGCAGACTTTCACTCACAATAAGTGTTCGAAGTTTCACCACTCGCATACAAACGTCTTGCAACCAACGTATTCTGCCAGGCTTCGCCGTAAATTAAAATCATGTCCACAATTTCAGTTTGAAAATTCTGCCATTATTTGTAACACTAATTTTACGTGCAGTGTATCAGCAAACGTGATGGTGAAAACTGACCGGGTGAACGCTCGATTACATAACAATTGACTAATCGCTGACGAAGCATTGTTAGACGTTGTAAGAATAAGACATGGATCATCAAACTGTTTACCCTTATGCAAAAAAAAACATTTAACATCTCTAACATTTATTAATAGAAAGGTTCATTATATTTTCAAATTTTCATTAGTTTCATTTTTTGTATGAAGTTGCGAAACACCCTGTATAATAAATTGATATACATAAAGTTTTTCCTCCTGTACGATGTACATGCTGCACTTTAACAGATTATTTGCATAATTGTAGCCATCAGTTCTCCGAAGATAGAAACAAATCACTGTAGTAGTGTGGATTCCTCAACGGAACAAAAAGCTGGATACAGGACTCTTTGCCGTGGAAAAAAAATAGTTCAACTATTGAATAATAGATGGCACTTTAGGACTCACATAATTAACGTCCTTAGGGGCCGCTACTGTCACTGGTTAACTTTAACCACGGATTAATAGATCTCTCCAGGTAGCCAACGAGGTAGGAACTAAAAATAGTTTGCTAAATACTCAATAGATGTCACTTGTATGCACAAATTAGTAAAGTCTCTAGATAGATAAAGTACCGCAATTAAACGCCATTTTGAGTCAAATTTAGATTTACATTGGCTTAATGAATAGCGTACTTTAGCTATCTAGGGATTTTCCACATTAGTACAAATTCGAAAACTGAACATTTGTCATAAACCATTTGCTAACACCAAAGCTCAATTGGCTCATTTACCGCCAGATGTCGCTTTTAAGTAACAGAAAAATAAGTTTAAAGTGGGGCCAGGGTACGATAATGTGTCGTACGGTTATAATATGCTTTTAATTCTTCTTATAAGCTTTGCATCGGACCTCTTAGTTATAAAATTTGTTTAAAAGTTACTTATATTTACACGTTTCGGTTTTCTACTCTGCTATTTAACAGTAGCGCCACCACTTATTTGGTGAGCTATCTCCAAACTAAATTGAGTTAGTCTCCAAATTGGGGCGTCAAATTTAGAACATTTGATGAGCCGTCTGTCTAGTTATATTATCTGTGTTTTAACTTTTGTTTTATTCCTATGGCTACAATTGTAAAGGCAATAATTGTTTCTATGAGAATAAACCAAAGATTAAAGTTAATCAGTGACCAAAGATCTATCAAAGTAGCGCATTTGGTAAGGACCGTGTGTTGGAGAGAAAAAAATAAATTTTGGAATTAAAATGGCGAAATGACATTTCTTGACAACAACTTCAAAACTCACAACAGCAATATCAAATTACATCGACGGTTAAAATCTCGATTTAATTGTAAAAATAATTTGCCGAGAGGACCAAACTCAATAAAATTAAAATGCAATGCATGCAGAAAAACTGATCGTATTAAAAAAAAGTCTGCAGCCAGATGTTATTAAGATCAAAAATCAAACAAAAATGTCAATTACGCTTTTAGGAGAAGCAAGAAACGTCAATGAATTACGTCAATGCAAGTTTAGTTCAAAACTTTCAAGGTTTTAATATAATAATGGACATTTAAAAAAATTATTCACTATTGGTGATGTTATAGCGACAGCCAAGTAAATATTTTGCTGATGTTCTAGTAGAAGCCAGATATGTCAGACCTTTGAAGTGGATTCTAGAGTAGGACTAGTATGCTTTCGATCTTACATACAGGGTAGCAGCTCACACATTTAAACTCTTGGGCACAGTCCGAAATTCCTGTTGAATACAAAGATCATAATTCACTGAAGTTGTTTGTAACTCCTTCCTGAATCGTCACCACTAGGATGTGCTTGGATACGTCATCTTCATATCAACCTAACGGAAATCGATAAGAAGACAAAATGAATCAAATTTGCAATTCATTTCGTCCACCCTGTTTTTACAACAAAAAAACAAATTACAGAAATCTCAAAACTAAAAGTTGAATATTTTAAAAAATGTGATTAATCAATATTGATTACAATTGCCTAAGAGCAGGTGTTTTTTTTTTTTCCGCGAGAAAATTTTTACTTGGAAATATATTCTACAATCTACAACAATGAATACAATAGTTATTAGTAACAAAAGCACCAATGTTGCTAGGTTTTTTAATCAATTTATTTTTTATGGCATATTATTAATCACCTTGATACTCCGGTGATTGCGAATACCACCGCGTGACGTGTTTTGCTTTTTCACTCGTGAAATACACAGCGTGTTTGTGGGTACGTATAGGTAATAGGTATAAAAAAGAACCTGTTATAATCGTCCGGACCTGTATTTCTTTCTGCGCGTCGTCGGTCGATTGAATTATTGAAGACTTCGTTGGCGGTGGCGTGTAATGACATATTTACCTATTTTTGTATTGTTATCTGTCGTCAGTTGAGAACAAGACAAGTAACCTTGCGTTCATCGACGATATAACCGCCGATAACGAATGCACATTATACCACCCGCCTTCCGTACGGTAGTTTTTTATGCATCGATTATTATCGTGCGGTAATAAGTTGTTAAATGTCTGCATAAATGGGTGCCCCGAATCTATAATATCGAGAGTACAAGCCAAGAATAATAATTAATTTGTTTTGTTACCCTAGTAATTTAATTGAGTTCTTAACTTCCATCCTAATTTATTACATCAACGTTTTTATAGGCAATGTTTGTTAGTTAACACGAAATGATAAGTGAATTTTTTAAAATCTTCTACGTTTTTCTTCTATTTGCACGGACGAGTATCAAATTGAAAAAAAACAATGAGTAAGTCGATCGGGTCTAAAACCTATCTTTTAAATAATAAGCTTAGACATTGGCAAGTTATACAAAAAATTTAGGTTAGCTTTCAATTATTAATTGTCTTCGCCCATTATCTGCTTAAATAAATTATTTACAATTTAAATAACCTTTGAATTTGTTTATTACTGGAGTATATACATTTGCAGGTTTTTTATGCTGAAATTTTTCTTCTGTGTTTAATTCGTCTGACCCCGGTTGTGACTTACTTGATTTATTTTACAAATATTCTTATTTTGTTTTGATAATTTTCTGGTATGTCCAATCTGACCCAGTTTATTTTTTAATTATCTCTGCACGTTTTTTTAATCGCAGAATATCTAAAGAAATTATCTAACTTTAAACACTATCTGCCACTCCAAGTAATACCTAAAATACTCGTCAGCGATTTAGCAATTTGGAACCGGCAAACACAAAATTTCTCTAGAATTCCCCAAGTTCGAACTTCAGATAATAGAGTTATTGTAACTCGGATCTAAATATTGATAAAATCTTTCTTGGAAAGTCATTTTTTTTTCAGACCACGTTGTACCAGAAATAGTCTAAACATGAGGCTATGTATGTAGGGCCCTTAAACTTGGAATTAGACTTCTTTATAGAGTTTGGAAAATTAATGGTGAAATAATCAGCTGGCCAAAACCCTTTGTCTACTAATGATACTTGAAACTACTAGCATTTAAAAACCTCTTCAATAACAAACATTTACAAGAGGAAGATGTACAGGAGCGGACAGTAAAATCCGGGCACATCATTTGTACAATGTAAACTTGCCTTTAGTATTTTAGACCGTGAATACGTAAACTAAATGTTATTACTAGTAATTCCGATGTTCAATACAAATTTTATTTATTTATTTTGACAGAAATATAACCTCAATAAAGGCCTGATTTACCAAATTTGTCGAAATACGTACATGCCCGAGTTTTATTGTCCGCTACTGTACGTGCACATAAATCATAATATGCTACACTTGTCAGAAATTATTAAAATAAGGCGAAAAATGTTTAGTATTCAATGTTGCCAATATAAAAAATTCACAGGCAAAACAGTAATCTAAAGCCCCCCATACAGCTGCAAACAAATTGCGCAAATTGACGTTGCACAAGTTGTTGTGCAAACAGGGCCACCCATACACTATACGCAATATTATGCAAACTCCAGTTGCTTTTGTCGTATACCTACGGAAACATGCCGTCTATACCCGTATGCATCGCTCTTTACCTTCCATACTTCCGGCAACTACGGTATAAATCAATAAATTCACTCAAAAATTCTCTGTTATTTATAAAATTGGCCATTTTAAAAACACTGTCTTCTACTTACAAGCGTAAAAAGAAATTGCAGTTATTGCACAATGTGTCGCACAAAGCCCATACACGACGTAATAGTTGCACAACGCCACTCGTTGCGCAATTAATTTCAAACAACTTTGAATTTCTGCAACCAGTTGTACAGCACGTCAAACAACGAAACAACACCATACACATGTTTGCCACCATACACCATACAAATGTTTGCACGACAGCCTCTGTTGCGCAATTTGCTCGCAGGTGTATGGGGGGCTTAAGGGATCGTTAACATAAAAAGAGGATTTAAAGCTTGAAATGTAGGTACCTACAAGTACCGTTGGTAATATAGACTCTAGTGACATATCAGCATTGGTAGACAAAGGGCTAAAGAAACTAAACCCATGTATAAAGAGAGCAGTTCGCTTTTGATTATTCATCTGTTTATTCCGCCATTAATCTTCTAAACTGCCACTCGATAATGCCACTACCAAAGATTAGAAAGAAAGAAGATGGGAAACGAATCGACTAGAGTGAAAGTGGCGTCATCTATCGTGTCAGATGTATTCGCTTAACTTAGTTGATAACCACAAATTACAGAAACCCAAAGAAAACTGTTGGAATCACCAAGACCGCTCAGAATATATGGTCAGAATTAACCAACTATTAATTAACTGTTTATCTAGGGTCATTTTACACGAATACGTGCTGGTAGTACGTGTTCGTTATGATAATACATCCTACATGTCAAGCTTGGATTTATAAATGTTGTGTGAGAGTGCATAACCTAAGATTGGCAACACTGTTTAGGAGTCGCGGAGTGAGGGGAGTACTGAACGAGACAAGCCAGGGGTTAGACGCTCGGGACACAAGTTCCTCCAATTAAGAACTTTACGTGATTATTATTTTGTTGACTCCGACTCCCACAACAATAAAGATATTATACTGTTATTATATTGCTGATTTTAATCAAAATCAGCAATTTTTAAGTTAATCATGAGCAATGGTTTCTATTGCGCCATATGAATCGGGTGCGCCCTCTGGTGTCTCAGATGTTTATAACCCCCTCAGTTTTTGGTCGGTATTTCTTAAGGCCGTTTTACATTGACAATTTATTCATGAATTAATTCATGAAGTCGCTTCATGAAGAAGTTGGACAAGTGTAATGCACCAAATTTGACGTCAAATAAATTCATGAATTTCTTCCTCAACTTATTCACGAATTACAGCAAGTTCTATTTTTCGTCAATATTTGCGTGAATTTCAGGGGTACCAACAATAGAAAACGAAGGTTATGGTATTTATTTGCGCGTGGCAGTGTTAAATCGTTTGTAAACTCTTTCGCTATGTTGGTAATACCTATAAACGGGCATTAGAATCAAAGAAATTCATGAAGTTCTTCACCAATGTAATACGAAATGCGTCCATGAATAAATTCACGAAGAAATTCATGAAGAAGTTCATGAATTAATTCATGAATAAATTGTCAATGTAAAACAGCCTTTATGCATTTCTTACCGACGTTTCCCATCTTCTATCTTTCTAATCTTTGGCCACCACTATAAAATTTAACATATCGATTTTGGACGAAAAATGGCAACACTGCTGCCACGTCATGTCTTTACTCTCTCTATGCAGAATTCTATCTGGGACCATTTGATATCAGCGAGTCAGCGACATCTAGCCGGCCTTTAAGCAAATATTTCTCTTAAAAAATGTCGTTCGAAAGTTCCATTACGGATAAAAGAGCTTTACAGATGGCAAATGTCATATACGATATGTGACGGTCTAAATTAGGAACTAAACTCGGTTATGGTATTTTCGATTGACTGCACTAGTGTGCACTCAGAATATCTTCATCTCGTTTTATTACATGAGATTAAAGCAAGATGCAAATACTCTGAGTGCAATCAGTGCAGATGAATCGAAAACGCTGTTAGTTAAGAACCGCCTCACCAAATACGTTGTGGCAGTACTGATTGTGGAAAAACGAAATCTGTAAATATAAATAACATGTAGACAAATCCTATAAATAAGTCATGTGATGCAAAGTTTAAAAGCAGAATTAACAACATATTATAGCCGAACGTCATATTAAAGCATCCTAGCCCCACTTTACAGTTATTAGTCTGTCTCAAAATTAAAAAACCACCACCTGTTGAATTATGTTGCCAAAAAAAAACAAAATTCCCAGATTTATTTCGGTTGGTACTTCAAGTTGCCACTGTAATTTATGCACGACGCACGTCAGTAATTTAACGACAAAATTTAAAGTGTCACATTAACACTTCATTTGCATAAAATCATACGATGACGCGAAAGCGCAAAATATTTTAAATTGCGCAGTTGAAATATTCTTCCCCCTAAATTTGTCACTAGAAAGTACATGCAACAGCGTTGCCGGTTGTCCCTATTTATGAGGTAAATTGCGAGATTGATGGTTTTTTAATTTTGAGACAGACAACTGTTATTTAAAAGAGACATCTGGCGGTAAATAAGTCAATTGAGCTTTGGAATGAGCGAATGGTTTTTGACAAATATTCAGTTTTCGAATTTTGTTAAGCACTCAATAGATGTCACTACTATTTTTAGGGCGTCCATGCGTTCCTATTATTGGCCTTCTGAAGATATCGTTTACATGCTGCCCCCATTTAATTTTAAAAGCAAAAACATTACATCTAGATAAATATGTAATAATGTAATTTATACCAGAAATATCGACACGTGGTTTCTGTTAGAATTTTCACATTGCACCTCAACGTAGAATATATTAAAGAAATTTATTACCATCACTAAATAATTACAGTACCGGAATCAGCCGCCATTTTAGTGCAAAATATTGGCGGGAAATTTAAATGTCTAACGCTAACAGCGACACACTCGTGCATTTTCAGTTTTTATTTGACAGACATTAAATTTGATTCAACTTGCCGGAAAGAAAATCATTAGAAAAGCCGGCCATTTAAACTTGCTGGAAAAAAAATCACTAGAAATGTCGGCCATTTAAACTTGCCGGAAAGAAAATCACTAGAAAAGTCGGCCATTTTAGTGCAAAAACGTTGTTTCTTTATCTTACACATTAAACATAATGGATTGCGGTGCTGGTAAATTGTATATTTAAACAGCGCCATCTGGCGTATTTTATTAAAAACATTTATGCCATAAGCGCTCCATAATGAGTTTTGATTAAACTAATTATGTGTATACCATGGCCGCCTAGATTAATGAAGCACCAGTGCTTTATACGGCCGGTCGCATTTGAAAAAAGTCTGTTCTATGAGAACTTTCGTTAGTGTGGCTCCATCTGTATAATTTTGAGTTTAACTTCCACCGTTGACATAGTTACTGCTTTTAATGTTACATTTTAATTCGAATTTTATACATTTCATGACAATTTCAATAACAAATAATAAACTCATTGCATTCTTATCACCTCAAAATGCTGCACTTTAACAGATTATGCGCTAGTTTGGAAACAGTTACTTCTCTGAAGTTAGCAAAAGGTCTTGTGGTGTGGCTCCGTCTTCGGTACGGAAAAATGGCTGAATTAAGAACGCGACTAGCCGGATAAGAACTTTGTTCTTTATAATCTAGGAAGCCGTGGTGTGTACCATGACCGCCTAGGTTTTTAAAGGACCTGTTCTTTATCCATCCTTTACCATGTAAAATGTTACGTTTGACTGATTTGAATTTGAATTTGTTCATTTTATGTCAATTTCAATAATAATTCATAAATTTATTGCATTTTTTGTCACCTCAAAATACTGCATTTTAAGAGATTATACCCTAGTTTGTAGCAATCACTTCTCTGTACATAAAAAGAACTAAGCACGTGAAAATCAGTTCATATCCATGAGTAGTAGCACTCGTCCGTAAAGTAATGCCGACACTTTCTCTTCTCGGTGGAATCTAACCAAACACAATGCCTTGAATTCTCACGGCCATGAGTCTCTAGCTACTCCTACTGTGAACCCGACTTTACGGCGAGGAACTGACATTTCGCATAAAACTGCAATGTCGTAAGAAATATGCCAGCGTAATAATTAGAGGAATAAAAATGTCACTTCGTTTGTTTAAATGCTATCCGATAATTTTGTCGCCAGAGCAAGAACGTATTTAAAAGAAATCAAAAAGAAAAGTAAAAATAATTCAGCGACGTTCGCGTCGAAATAAACACACGGCCAGACAGGCTCCTTTTGTGTTTCCAAGGTAAAAACGTAAACAAATATTTATTTAATACTTCTTCGCCGTCGCCGCCGCGCATCATTTCGATCCAATATCCACATAAAAACGAGGATGTTATTCAACAAGTGTAAATAAATATGCCTTCAGCAAAGCGAACGGAGGCTGTAAATATTTGCGCCGGCCACGGCGCATTACAAAATTAAATTCGGCGACTCGCATTTACTGCCGGGGAATTTACTGAAGTAACTCCGAAAATAAAGAAACCGCTCCGTTTCGCGAGGCGTACTTGCGTGGAACAGAACGCTCTATTTAACGTGCAACAAGAAAACAGGCAACAAATTAGGCAACGCTCTGTAGTCGCAGAAATTGTCGCGTTTCTTTTAGGAAGTTTCTGCTTTGTTTGGTATTTATAAAGACAAGGTATTTTGAAACCAGAAAACTAGTTTTGTGCATAAAATTTTACTATAAAAATAAATCAAAGAACAAAGAAAAATTAAAGACCCATAATTCAGTTAAGCCTATTTTTTTGAATCGTCCAAAATTAATCGTCGTAAAATGACATTTTTCGTGCGAATTCGGTAACATTTGAATTAAAAGAAATGTTCCGCAAGGTATAGTATCATCTCTCCTAGTCATGAGGACTTCCAATGGCATCATTTTTGGGCTACAAACAGCTGGGTGCACTTTTAAATGCACACTAATCAATGCTGTTGCGCATCGTTGCCGTTGCTGCTCTGTGGTTTTGTTTGTTACATTGTAAAGTTTGTGACAATAATGTAAGTGTATCAGATTTCAAACCTGCAGAAAATAATGACGATATTAGAAGTCCTTACTTATTCATCCAAAGCTGTTCGGAAAACAGTTATAAACATATTAAAGGAACTTAAACCAAAAAAATGTTGGTTCTAAAAAGATAGAAAAGATCGAAAACATGAACAAAATTATAAACATATTTTGAATATGTGAAATATTTTGAAAATATTCAACATCTTGTAAATGACTTTGTCAAGGTAAATTGCCTACTTATTATATGATATCAAAAACCTAAAACTAGCCGCTCTTTGATAATAACATATCAAAAGTGCATTTACTATATAAAGAGTGTTTTTTTTTAATCTGGCGTCGAGTTGACCATGAAAGTTTAATCGTGAACCATCGTTATACTTATAATTGCACCTAACCTTGCTTTTGAGTTCGACAGTATAATAGGACAACACAAGAATGTGATCTATCGTAACAAACGAAAAAAGACAATAATTTTCTTATTGTTGCAAAAACAGATCAATTTTTATTTCAAAAGTCAAAGAAATTAACAGATGTTTCAAAAGTTGTGGTGCATTCACAATAAACACCTTGTCACCGCCAACTCCGACGCCAAATTAAAAAAAAAAACATCCGATATTGGTCAATATAACAGGTATTTTTTTTTTCATTTGGCATCGAAGTTGGCCGTGACAAGGTGCTTATTATGAACGCATCACAATTTTGATTATTTGTTGTAAATCTTATTTTCTTATCTTGTCTGTTTTCATTAATTGCAACAGATCTCATCTTTATTGTCTTTTTTTGTTTATTACAATAGATCACATTCTTGTGTTGTCCTCTCGTACTGTTGAGTTCAAAACCTCAAAAGCAAGGTTAGGAATGACAAGTCAAACGTCAAATTAAGGACTGTCATGATGATGATGGTTCACAATTAAACTTTCATGGCCAACTTCGACGCCAGACTTAAAAAAAAAACACTCATTACTATTAAATCAAAGTAACATGTTTTATTTATACCTTGGGTGGCATTTTTTAACGTAGTCATTCCAGTGCTCCAAGAAAAAAGATTAGAATGTAAAAGAAAAATAAAATGTATGAACAGTGTGCATATTGCTAAGTAAAAGATGATTCTAGAATAGAATTAATAAATCAATTACAATGTAATAAGTAGGGGAGCGTAACCTACCTGGGAGTTTTTGGCCGATTGACAAAATAGGCAAAGGAACAATCTTAAGACGATAGCAAAACCTGTAATAAACATAATTTCAAAAATACGAAACAAAAATTAAGACATTTTCAAAGAAACCTGTCCAACTTGAACGCGTTTTATTTTAGAAGTTCTAAAGACGTTACAGCATTTGTGAAACACAGAAATTATTTGCACTTCTTGATATTTATAGTCTTCACTGTATAAATAGTAAGGAATGTATTAAAAAAGAGTTTAAATCGCGACATCCTGCGATCCATTTTTGACCTAACATTGCATTAGAATTTGCAACAAAATTTTTAGAATGTAATAAAGTACAGAAAAACAAACTAGGATTTTGTTTTAATTTTTGGAAATCGTAAGTTATTCGCTGTTTATTTTAGCTACCTTTTTGCCATAGAAACTTAGCAAAACGTTAACATTCTTGACATTTGTCTTTGTTGAAATAAGTTCATCTGCATATTTTTATCATCTTGAATTGAATCGCAAAGAATTTTCAGAACTTCTCCAGAAAGATCATCATGGTTATATTATTTTTCGTTGGAAATCTTGTTTCCAAGATAAATAATTGCTTCGTTTTAGAAAATCTGTTAATTTTGCATAAGCACAGACGTAGCGACATTGGGCGTCTTTAATATTCAATAATTTAGATTAAAATTTAAAATAAATTGGAATAATTTCAACTGGAACATACTTCATAGGAATGCTAGAAAGTTCAAAGGCCAACACGATTGATTCATATCATCGAATCTAAGTTTCTTTCGTCCATAGAATTGTTAACGTAAACTACTTTCTTGAACTAACTTATTGATTTCTATAAAATGCTCTTTTATTATTGCAAAACTCGTTATAGCGATTTATTTTTAATCGACGGACCTCTCTCCACTTTTAATTTGACGAAATTTTGGGTGGAGGATCAAAATTTGGCTGGTATCCAGCGATTCTGGCTAAACACTATTTTTTCTCTCCGTGTTCTAATGAGTCATCTGGAGGAACTTTCGCTTTGACAGACGGTATGTTTTAAAAGTTAATTGCCAAACGAGATATAAACGTTTTTGGCATTGGTGGAAACACTTTAAATTTACAGTCACACAAGTTTTCCAGTGTGTTCCTCAGATTAACGCACCTAGCTATTTTTGGCAACGTTTTCTTTCCTTCACGTACCCGAGTATTTCACACAAACATTTTGGTTTATCATCAGGTAAAGATAGTAATATGGGGATATCACCATTTCCGTGGTCAGTCAAAAGGTTGGTTACTATTCAAAGAGATTGATTTACACAGATTTATTATCCTAAAAAAAAGGGGTTCAGAATAAATTGAACTATTTGAAAACTAACTTTGAAAGAACGTACCATTTATTAGTTCATGAAAGTCGATTGACGTAATACGATGATCAACTTTTACTGATAAGATAGAACTAAAATAGAAGCGATTTGCATTAAAAAAATATCTACTGTCTGCGTTTTCAGCGAAATTCCAATTTTCCCTTGCATATCGTTCTCCGTCATACTTTTTTGCCTTAATTTGTAACGTGATTCTTTACTTACAGTTAAGTTATGCAAAATACTTACGGTGAAGTTATATAAAACAGTAAAAAAATTACTTGCAATTTAAATTGTTCACATTTATTGTATTCAAAAGTTCATGATTAATTATAAGCGCGCCCTTCTTGGATTTGCAGAAATTTTAATTAAATGTTTGCATGACGTAAAAAGAATCAAAGTAACCGATTTTTTAATGAATAAACTACAATTAAATTAGGTCAACGACTCGCGCTTTGTGCGATAATGCAATAAAGTCACTCACTGATTTCAGTATCCTCGGCAGGAGTTTCAATCCTAATTTTAATTTTAGCTTTCATAACAATAACAAAATGGTTTGTTTGACGGTCAAAAAAGTTGTTTACATGTTGATACCTACTTTTTTTATAACAACAACACGAGATACGAATGCTACTGCGTAGTTTAATTATTGCTAGTATTTATATCAGTCGATCTTCTTCCGTCGTTCTACATTAACACTTATTTTTGTTACAATTTTATAACTTATTGCACTCTCGGAAAAATACAATTTTCATGTAATTTTTTATAAAAGAATTATCTAATATTACTCTCAAAATGTAGCCAATATACAGATTACAGATGCTATCCGAAAAATAAATAAATGCTTCAGATATTTTTGTCAGATACGTACACATCCGGTTCCTGTATAGTTCATTACTTTCAGCAGGTAAATATAACTAATAGCTTCCCAAAAGCCATGTGTAATGACCTACATATTATCAAGCCAATATTTTTTTTTTAAATTAGGTACGGTAAATTGAAGCAAGAAAATCACAATGAATTTTTAAATATGTCATAAGACTTATATATTAAATAAGTCATGTAAATGATTAAGGATATACTGAATTGACCAATTTGATTACATCAAAGCGTTTAAATCTTAAACTGGGTGATATGTAAATATTTGAAACCTAGTGACATTTTGTTCATGCTGTATACAAACCAGCAATGGCAGCAATCCTAACCTCTTATTTGAAGACGACAAATTGTTCAAAATTTGTACAATTATGTTTTTACGACGGTGCATACTTTGTAAAAATTTACAGCTCATGCACAAATGAGTTAAATTTAAACGGCACTATTTATTTATAGTAAAATTTTGGCATTTATAGCAGATAAAAATAATCACCTTATTTTTAGCCTCATTGAACTACCAGAAACCTAAAACCTATTTTTATTCTTAATGCAAACCGCGCCTTTGAAATATCAGTAGGTATTTTTAAAAACGTAAATCGATTAACAGAATTCAAATTAAAAAGAAATTATGTAGGTTACCTTTTTCGGCGACTGACGTTAAGTTAGCAACGAAGTATTTTCAAGCTTCTTTATACACTTTAACACTTGTACGAAACACATGTCTTTAAATTCACATTTCTGTAAATGTAATAATTAAAAGCATTTCAAATTTAAATAAAAAAATGTGTTTTCCATACGTGTTGTTAAGTTTGCAACCTGTACTTAGTACGTGGCACCAACTATAAGACTTTAAAATACCTATTTGTATTTGAGGTTATGTGTAACTTTCTAAAAGTTGACGTTTGGAGTGTGTTGACATGCAAATACAAAGTGAGTATTCGTCACTAATTATTTATAGAACAATGAAGTCCCCGCGAATTTATTAACGAACGAATTGATACATGAAATAAAATTTCTGTTTAATTAGCAAGTGTTATGCGTACAGTACACAGATTGCCACATTTTGTCCCATCTACAATGTCATCAAAAAACAAGTCTGAATGGGAACGTATGAATGCGACTGAGAGATTCGAAAAATGTGATTTAGGTGGAGTCATTTGTGATTGATCAGGAGTTCGAGGAGGATCCTCAAGTTGAAGCCGCCAAATTTCTACTAAGTTCGCAAGAAGATCGATCGGTCGATCCTGAAACCCAGGTTCGCCTCGAACAACTGCTTCAAGCTGCAGGTAATTTTTTCATTTAAAATAAGTTATGCGTCTGTGACAATCGACTATTTTTTGTAGGCATCGGCCAATTAGCAACAAAGGATGGTAAAAACCTAGCAGATCCTGAAGTGTTGAGACGGTTAACTTCCAGTGTGTCTTGCGCCTTGGATGAAGCGGCTGCAGCGTTAACACGCATGCGTTCTGACAACCCTCGATCACAACCCGAGAAGACGTCTCTGGTGGAGGCTTGCACAGATGGCGATGTTGGCACCGTCCGTAAACTGCTAACAGAAGGCCGGTCTGTGCATGAAACTTCCGAGGAAGGAGAGAGTCTTTTGTCACTTGCCTGTAGCGCGGGATATTTTGAGTTAGCGCAGGTATTTTCACTCCTTTTTCTATTAATTTAAATAATTACAATTCTTTTTTTTTTTTTAAATAGGTTTTGCTAGCCATGCATGCTAATGTAGAGGATAGAGGCATTAAAGGAGAATGCACTCCACTTATGGAAGCGGCTTCCGCTGGCCACCTAGACATTGTACGCCTGTTAGTTGCTCACGGAGCAGACGTCAATGCCCAGTCAACATCAGGTTTGGTTTTTAATAATATAAGTAATCTTAATTCTCTTCATTATAAATTATTTAGGAAATACTCCTTTGATGTATGGCTGTGCGGGTGGTCATCAAGCTGTAGTCCAGTTTTTATTGGAAAGCGGGGCTAACGTAGAAGATCACAATGAGAACGGCCATACCCCGTTAATGGAGGCTGCCAGTGCCGGTCATGTTGGACTAGCGAAAATTCTCCTGGAGCACGGCGCTGGCATCAACACCCACTCCAATGAATTTAAAGAATCTGCACTCACCTTAGCATGTTACAAAGGGCACCTAGACATGGTCAAGTTTCTCCTGGAGGCCGGCGCAGATCAAGAACATAAAACCGACGAGATGCACACTGCCTTAATGGAAGCCTCCATGGACGGTCACGTCGAAGTCGCGCGACTATTATTAGATTCAGGTGCGCAAGTCAACATGCCCACAGACAGTTTTGAATCTCCGCTTACCTTGGCGGCTTGTGGTGGACATGTTGACTTGGCCATGCTGCTAATCGAACGTGGAGCTAACATCGAAGAAGTTAACGACGAAGGTTACACACCACTTATGGAAGCGGCAAGGGAGGGCCATGAAGAAATGGTTGCGTTATTACTAAGTCAAGGTAGGCAGAATTTTTTTCTTCTTAATTAGCCCTCCACCAAATTCATGGTCTTCTCTATCAAAATCTAAAAAAAAAAAATTTAAACATATTTCACACTTTCAATTAAAAGCGTATTCAAATTGTTTTTCGTTTTAAGTACACGTAATTTTTTAATTATGTGCCAATCAATTGATCGATAATTTTAAGAATTTTTATATTGCTGTCTCCTTTTAGCTTTCGTGAAACACCATTACCTTTCGCAGTCAGAGATCACATTGTGTTCTTAACTCAGACTGATCAGATCGGCATAATGTAATAAAAAAATAACGTTTATTTATGTTCAATTTCCTTCAAGCCATTTCAATTTTCATAATTATAATGAAACATCGATGTCATGGAAAAATCATTAATTCATTTAATGAGATACAAACGATTAAATTAGTAAGCTACTAAATCCAGTGCTTTACACAATTGATAGTAATTTATTTATGCTAAGAGCCTTCCTGAACTACCGATAGGAAGTGATTATGTATGGTTCGAATTAAGTAGCCTAACATCAAGAAAACATCTTTGTATGAATTATTAATTCTGGGAGATTCCTATTCATGAACTTTATGTCTAAGCAAACGTAAGGTGTACGTAATATGAGTTTCATTTAAACACAAAAAAAAAATATTTTTTCAACTTTTTGATCAATTTAGGGAGACATACATATTGCACTAATTAATTTCAGTACAACAGTAGTTCAAGAATTCAACCAATTATATCTAAGTAAAGCAAACATATTCTTTATGTTTTTAATTGTTTATTATGTTGCATCATATTTTCAAAATCTTTGTTTTTTTTTATTATGATTGTTTTTTCCTTCTTTGGGAAAAATACTTTTTAAGTTACATACCTGTGTACAATTTTTTTTTTTTTTTTTTGAGTGAGCAAGTTGTATTCTTTTATGACACTTATTTTAAATTTCTTATGGGATTGAAACGATCAGGTAAGGCGAAAATGAAATATTTTGGAGAATTTTTTCTTATCATATGATCAAGTTTGTCTTTTAGCGTTTCCGCTATCGCTTGAAATTAAATTAGTGTTCATTTTGGCTTGTAAGGAAAGATATAATTTAAGGAGGCTACACTAATGCTATATTTTTTGCTGCTAACAATTCAATCATTTACTTTTGATTTCAATAGACTGTATTGATTTTATTTCAATAGAAATACTACTGTTTGTTATTGCTATGTCGAACTTAGGTAATTCGTTTCGTGCAATGTAATTAAAGAAAATTTTGATTGGAAAAGAATTTTAAATCACAGTTAAAATTATATGTTCGTTTCTGTTTTGATTGTCACTGTACAAGAGCATATGATAAACAAAAACTATTCAAATATATTCTATTTGTATTTAACTTGTGCTCAATAAAATCAATGCATTTCGAGAACTTGCTTCATCGTTCAAATATTTAAAGTTTCACGTTTTTTTTTACTACATACGAAGTATGTAATAAAGAAATGTTTAGGTGTTAAGATATATAACGAAAAAATAAGGTAATAAAGGTAAACTAACGTCAAATTTCAAACCACAATGAAACTTACTTATGATCATCGCAGTGTTCAACATTATATCTGTCTCTTCCACTTGTATGGCGTGTCAACTAAAGTCTACCAACTTTATGGATATGGTAAGTCAGGGATTGGTCAGATGGTTTAGTGTGATCGTTTAGTTTGACCATTCACTTAACTCGCCCTAAAACTGCATGTACGTTATTAGGAAGTTTTTGCAATACCTTACGATAAAAATATCATTACGTTAAAGGCTATTTTGCTTAGCAGCCTCATGAACTTAGCCAATCAGAAATCGAGTTTTAACGTTTAACGTACGCAAATTTTAACGGAACGTTTTGCAAGAACTCTCTATTAACGGTCAAAAAACTGCGTTAGTCAACTAATAATAATAAAATGACTAATACGCAAATGCAATGCGTTAATAAATTTTTTAGATTAGAGGAGTCTATGAAAAGTAAAACCTAAGTCGTAGCTTAAATGAAATTAACTTATGTCAAAATTGAAATGTCAAGGTACATTTGACGATAGTAGAAAAAATCTTCCACTTGAATACATAAGGCTTTGTTAAATCTCTTTAACATGATAACGACTAATTTCAAATGCCGTTGGATTGCTTACTGACCCATGACTATAGTGTTCAAGAGCATTTAAACAACTAACAGATTTGACAAGGGTCAGGAAGCAAATGTCAGAATAAAAGTTTCGAATCAAGCTAAGAGTCTGATTTTGTTTTTCATAGCCTCCCCTTATCTAAAAAATATATTAACGCACTGTAGAGGAAAGGTTATGGAAAATAAAACTTTTGTCTGAGATTACACACACACAATTTATGTTAATTACTTGTGAGTTTGACTTTACCCTTGTGAGTTTGACTTTACTTACTTTTCAATTTTGAATAAAATATCGTCCTAATTCTTTAGTTAATCAAATTCTTTTACATTTTGACTTGTCTCTAACCTCAAAAACTGCGTGGTGTTGTAGGCTACGTTTTCGTTTCCATGACTTATGTGTCGATTCTGCTCGTATCTGCAGCAACCGTAAGATCCGGAAACCTGTAACTCAGTTATTAAAATATCGAATTTTGAAGTTCTGTGGAAGGTATGATTTCTCTTAGGTTCCTATGATTACTCGTAAGTCTCTGTGGTTTATCTTATAGAATTACAAGAAAACGTATTATACTGAGAACTTCAAAATTCCACCTTTTAATAATTGACTTACAGGCTTACATATCTTACGGTTGCTACAGATATGAGCAGAATCGCTCCATTTAGCTGGGTTGACAATGGCAGCGTTCACCGAAAATAAGCTGCTTAGCTATTTCAGCGTTTATTACAGCTGTCCTCAATTTACAACCTATTTAATTCAATCGAATCAAGCGAATCGATTCAAATTCACTTAAAAATCAGTGATTGCATTCCATTTGCAGTTATGCAAAGGAAGTGATTGACTTTCCCCTCCAGCACCCCATACTGATCAAGCTAGTTTTTTAAATCAGTTTTCAGTTTCATATGATTTCATACGTATTTTGAGGTTATGTTAATTTTAGTTCCAAAACATCATTCCTTTAAAAATCTCTCTGTTCACTTTAAAATCAGTTCAGTTCAAAATTAAACCAACCCAACCCAACAAAACGGGGAGCCGCTCGCAAGCGCCTGGTTCTGGTGAACGCAACCAATTGACATGAGGCGTGAAATACGAACTTTGCACCACAGAATAATAAGTAAAGACTCCAACTCTCAAGCCCGAATGCATAGGCGCTTCGATACACGCCTGACGCCGGTCGAATTACGAAGCTGCGAGCATTATTTCTTTGATATAGCGAGAATATTTGGATCAATTTTGTCACATTTTAATTTGTTATTTGCTATATTTTTGATGATCAATATAATTTAAAAAAAAAGGACGAAAATATTCGTTTAGACAAAACACGTTATACCTACGTATCATATAGCCGTAAACAGCACTGGTTAATTGGCCAGTCGACCGATTGATGTTTACAGCGCATCAGCGCGAGCGGTGAGTAACATACAACTGGACCGATAAACGGATCTTTTAATTAGAGACTTTAATAATAAGCGACCAGAAGAATAATTGGCTGTCGGCGCCTTTGATGTTGTTGTCCGCTGTTGAATTGTGGTTGGAGAGTGGCGTCTGGTCCACGCTAACTCAAAAATGACAACTTAGAAGAAAAATGAGCCATTGCTTTTTCGTATGTTATTCACAACATTGTGCTGTTCGAATAAGTTTGAATTTATGAATCATAAAGAAAATTATTTGTTATTTATAATGTAAATGCACAAAATGTCCATTATGTTCTAAATCATTATCGGCCAGTTGCACCGCCTATAATTAACTTTTTGATTAACTAATCCTGAGTTATGTTTCATTAGTAGTTAAATATGTATATAAATTAAACAGCTTCATCCTTAATTATTTGACCCGTGCAAAGAAAGTTATGGTTAAATTTTAACTAGCGGTGCAAATTGCCGTATAACAATTAAACGAAAAGAAAATTACATTCAAAACTAAGTCTAGTTAATCGTAGAGACATAGGATGGCACTGTTTTCGTGCATGTCACATGCAAATGCTAAGACGTCAAGTTTACGCGTTCGTTTCTTCTGATGTTATAAACAGTTTTTGGTCTATAATAACGTTTGCATTGCTTCTGCAGCGATCGTTAAAAAAAATCTTGTAATGCGAATACATTAACTGATAAATTTTATTTAAGGCGTCTCAAAAAGTGTGTTTGTGAACGTACCCTAACCGTAATTTTGAAACCTGCGGATCAACGCACGCATGCGCAGTAAAAATCTTCGGACAAAACCACGCCAACAGTCACAGTATAAGGAATCAAGCAGTAGTGTCCATATTCATAGTGCTTCCTCGAGGCTTCCTTGAATGAGGAACTCCTTAGGATGTGTGTACAATCCCATTCTAAGGAATTCCTCATTCAAGGAAGCACTATGAATACGAACATAAATAAGGAAACTCCGTTCGCTTTTAGTGACTCGTTTTTCTATGCGCATGCCTGATATCTCGTAGGTACTGTGATTGGTGACACCATGTTCTTGGCGGATGACAGCTTGATGTATTTGTTACCGTTTGTTGAGTTTGTTTTTTTTTTAAACACAATAAACTAAAATGACAACTGGAAATGGAAACGTATGTTTTATCAAAAATTGCAGCAGAAAATATAACTCTGTATATAGAGCAAAATATAAAGTGACATTGTTTAAATTCCCAAAAGGTAAGAATCGGTAAACTACAGGTAAACATAACCTGAAATGTGACATGTAAAATATATCAATAGGTCTGTTCGTTTTGACTGCACTTTTCTACACTTTTTGCACCAACCGCTCCTGAGAGAGTGCGATGTATATAATATAACATAAGTAGGAGTGAGAAAAATAGAGTAAAGGTGTTAAAAGTGTAGAAAGTGCAGTCAAAACGAACAAACCTAATAATTACACTTTAGTAATAATTAGTGTAGGTATTGTTTTATTATCAAGATATGTTATGTAATACTTTTTTCACTAAAATGTTCATAATATTCAAACATTCTATTCTCACTCAATATTTCTTACCTCGTGCACATTTGAAACTACCGCTATTTCCGCCAACAAGATGGCCGAAGGTCAAATATTGGTTACTCTAACTTCAAAGGCTCCTACGCCGACGCGACGGAGAGATTCTATACTGCCTGATTCCTCCTGTTACTAGTAGCATTCCTTTCACGAACTTCAAGCTCCGTACAGCATACACACTGAACTGTTTTGTACTGTTGAGAACTGTTCTGAAAGGAACACAAAATTCAAATTACATCAACATAACCTCACAATGCGTCGAGCACACAGCGCATAAGATGGTGCATGAGGGGTGAGAGGAATTCACGTGAACTGTTCTAGTGCGCGACGCCAGTGTTGCCAGATGAATAAGAAGAGATTGCGCCAAATATTCTAACTCGAAGCGCCACTTGGCGCCAAATTTAAAGTAACTAGCTAAAGTGCTACCTGGCGCCAAATAAAGCAAAATAATGAGTAAATAAATAAAAACAAAATTCATTCACTTATTTATACATATATTTATTCGTTACATTTTTCATTAACTACTTCCTCACAGATTTCTATTAGTTCTTCATATTCTTCGTTACTGTTACTTTCTTCAGTTTGGTTATTATACATTTGCTTACTATTACTTTAGATCACAGAAATCTTTAAACCGGACACTAAATAGCTTTAAAACAGTTACCGTTGCCGTTCTGACAGCTTCGTCAGAAGTGAAAAATGACGAAGCTGTCGAACGACGGCGAAACGTTAAGTGTTTTGTGCGCTATTTAGTGTCCGGTTTAAAGATTTTGTGATACAATTTTCATCGGACAAGAACCAACTTTAAATATTAAATTTAGCTAACATGTTTGCGTTTCTCTGGTCTTCCCCTAATTTATTGGCGCAGTGTATTATACATATATTATAATTTCAACAGAAAGTCGTATGTATCTTTTGCCCAGTCTTCTTCAAGCCACTTTTTATTCGTCCATGTTACTTCAACGATTTTACAACTGGTTTCGGTGTTTCAGATAAATTGTTGAATTTGTGTTGTAACTTGACGTTTGTTATTTTTGACGAACAGGGATACCAACACAGATATCAGCAAAATGAAATCATCAACTGCCAACAAGCGCCGTCATTTTTATATTTTAAAATAGGATAGCGCCATTTTTTGCGCCAAACGCCAAACCGAATTTGTATGCCGCCAATTTTGAAATGATAGCGCCATTTTGGCGCTAAAGCGCCACATCTGGCAACACTGCGCGACGCACTTCCACTTACATTAGTGAATGGAACAAGGGCTTCGTGCACTTTAGCTGTTCAGAACTAATCTACTTTGTGAAAGAGATGCTACTATAGTGGCCTTAGTTAATCATCTGGTCGTTTATTATTCTGTGCTTGAACCATCACAGATTTTCGACATGTGTTAAGGTTGTTATTCTTCGCTTTCCACGAGTGGAATACGAATAACTTCCTCCACGAAGTCTCAGCATAATAAAACTTACACAAACTAATCTAAAAGCAAAATTTTCGTAATTTACCTGGTATTAACCTTTGTTAGTAGTTACACTTTCAATGAGAAAACACAACTGGTAACAGTTTGTTCGGAGAAGGGCAGCTTCTGTAAGTACACAGTGAATATAACTCGTACATAAAACGCACAAAAAACACAAAGAACTAACGCGAACAATGAGCGACAATTTGACATTTGTAAATATAACAAACACTACTTGAATCAAATCACACTGATATTCAAATCCGTTAACTGATTCAAGTGCGCACATAAACATAATTTATCGTTGCTAGTTTTAACTTAGCGCTTATGGACATAGTTTATAAATATTTATTAATTGTTTAGAGTGATGCTATTAGACAACAGATTCGTAGAATTGCTCTTAAAAGTTTTAAGAAATATAGCAAAAGGATAAGACAATGAAACGGAACATCTCAAATCTTAGTGAAACAACAAGTCTTCTGTTCTTGTTTTGATCACTTGTAGGGTATAGTCACAGAATAATAAACGAAAGGAGATTAACTAAAGGCGTGGTTTTGTCCCGAAGTTTTTTTACTACGCATGCGTGCGTTGGTCCGCAGATTTCAAAATTACGGTTACGGTACAGTCGTGTTCAAAAAAGTGTTGTGTAGAATTTGTACTGTCTAAACTTGTATTCTCTGTTCACAAATTAAAAGACCACTGGCGATGTTGCCTTGTGAAAAGTACAACCGGCAACATTGTCCTAGTTAGAAATTTGGTAACATTTGACGAGCGCTTCTTTCATTTTGGCATTTAAAATATTTTTCTGCTTTCGAGGCATTGAAATGGCTTGTTAAAATGGATATAAATGTAAACAATATAATAATAAAATTGATTTGACAAATTACTTTGACATGAAACTTCAAATACCTTGCCAACCTTGCTATTTTGATAATGTTTTGTAGGGGACTTATGTTTTATACCAACATAATGCAGCAGGTGGTGGTTTTTTAATTTGTGAACAACGTATATCACACGTATATGTGCATTCATGATGAAGTGCAAAAGATTGTTGTACAAGTTTTGTTACATATACGGTTTCTGGCAATAATATTATTTTTCTACTTTGCGTTCACAATGAACTCATTGTGACACCAAAAACAGTTTCACAATGAAGCTCATTGTGAAACTGTTTTTGGGGAAATTTTAGTCAATTTTTAATTGAAAATATTTATTAGATTCTACAAAATAACTCATTATTTATTTGTTACTTAACAGAATACTCACAATGAAGCTGGATAAGAAAAATTAATAACTTGTTAAAGTGACTTTTGATTAAAACGAAAGGTTTTCAGTGTTGCCACGTATTACAACTAAAATTCCCCATATACCAAGGAGATCAAATTTTTGACAATATTTTTCATTTTTTTGTTCAATAAGTGACGCAAAGTAGAAAAAATACTATATTTTACACGTTTCACAAGAGGCATTGTAACACTCGTTCCGTTGGGGCCTCGTGTTACAATAAGCCTTCTTGTGAAACTCGTAAAATAATATACTATATTGAACACAAAAATAGAAAAACCAATTGCCGCTCAAAAGCAGATATTTAAAACGTGCTGTACAACGCCTTTTTGAACACATCTGTACATTCACAAGCACACTTTTTGAGACGTCTCAAATAACATCAGAAGAAACGAACGCGTAAACTTGGCGTTTTGGCATTTGCATAAATATTATGAATAAAGCATTACGACATGCACGAAAACAGTGCCATCCTGTGTCTCTACGATGAACTAGGCTTAATTTTGAATGTAGTTTTCTTTTCGTTTAATTGTTATAGGCGCCATGCACATCTCTGCATTCAGCGCCGCCTGGCGTGGTGATTTGCGAATTAGTGATATGAAAATACATATTTCTTGAAACTCATTGCATGGGAATAATATCACTCTTATCACAATTTACGATTGTAGTACAAATACTTGAGCTTCCTGGTATTGAAATACATTACAATATTCAAGTTCAAATGTACACTAATAATTTGAAACAACTCGTATTTTCATCATGGCCAACTCCATTAACATTCACTGACGTGTATGTATGGCCGTTTCAATTCGACTTTTAAAAATTTTGACGGTACTCCACTCAGCGCCTCTTGTGAGTTTTTAAGTAATTGCAGTTGCCATTACGTTACTATCAGTAGTTCTGTAGTATCTTTAATAGGGAGCGCTGAGTGGAATACTCCATGGCATGCTTTCTGGAACCGAATTTTAGGCGAATTGACACGGCCATACATACACGTCAGTGAATGTTAATGTTGCTGGCCATGATTTTCATACCACTAATGCACAATATGGTCATTGGTGGCGCTGGCTTCGCATGTGCATGGTTCCTATAATAATTGAGAATATAATGGAAATTATGTCCATTTACATTATAAATAACAAATAGTTTTATTTATGATTTAATAAATTCAAACTTATTCGAACAGCACAA
Organism: Dorcus hopei; assembly: GCA_033060865.1. Lineage (NCBI taxonomy): Eukaryota > Metazoa > Arthropoda > Insecta > Coleoptera > Lucanidae > Dorcus > Dorcus hopei. The sequence goes on along the minus strand of CM065423.1, from coordinate 33,570,256 downwards.
TGTTGTGAATAACATACGAGAGACCAATGGTTCATTTTTCTTCTAAGTTGTCATCTTTGAATTCGCGCGAACCAGACACCACTCTCCCACCACAATTCAATCCTAAACAGCGAACAACAACATCAAAGGCGCCGACAGCCAGTTATTCTTCTGGTCGCTTATTATTCTGTGGTATTGGCGTTTGATTTCAAGATCGCAGCGATACCGCGGATAAATCTGAACCTCTGTAAGCTATTCGGAATTTTTGTAATGCACGTGTGTAAGTGCGTACCAATACAAATACACAAGTTGATTTAATGTAAATATCACATATAACAGAATCCTGATACATCATATACTCAGAATCGACGCCAAAACACGAAATGTTATGTAGCATACAAGGGTTTGTTTAGTTGACATCAGGTGGCGAACGCTTAGCTGCAAACTCCAATAGCGGCGAACATGAAAAAGGAGACACTATTTTTCCCTATATCCAACTTTAAATGACACTTCTATCGAGTCTTACAACTTAGGTTGCAATGTTATAATAGGTTTGTTCGGGTTCGCACAATAGTATATTATTATACAAGTTTCACAAGAAGGCTTATTGTAACACGAGTGGGGTTGGGGTACGACTAGCGAAGCGTAGCGAGCTAGGAGTGCCCCAACGGAACGAGTGTTACAATGCCTCTTGTGAAACGTGTATAATATACTATTTTTTCTACTTTGCGTCACTTATTGAACAAAAATATGAAAAATACTGTCAAAAATTGGATCTCCTTAGTATATGGAGAATTTTAGATGTAATGCGTGGCAACACTGACAACTCTTCGTTTTAACTAAAAATCACATTGACAAGTTATTAATTTTTCTTATCCAGCTTCATTGTGAATACTCTGTTAAATAACAAATAAATAATGAATGATTTTGTAAAATCTATTAGACATTTTCAATTAAAAATTGTCTAAAATTTCCCCAAAAACAGTTTCACAATGAGCTTCATTGTGAAACTGTTTTTGGTGTCACAATGAATTCATTGTGAACGCAAAGTAGAAAAAAACAGTCCTAGAACCGTCAGGAGCATGCGCATAATAAAACAGGTGTTCGATTTTTTTAAGAACAGTTACGGATCAAGTAATCCGGTGTTTTCGTTTTTCGTAGGACAATCTAGAACTGTTCTGGAGCCGTTCTAAACAGTACTTGCTCCGAAGTGCGGACGATTGAGAATTGGTTCTGCAGCGCGTGCGCATTTTGAATGTAATGCTGCTGCGTTGATAATTTTCAAGACTTAGCTGAAGTAATTCATTTCCACATAAAAACTGTGGGATATGTAGAGAATACAGTAGAAGAGATGCCGAATTTATAGAACGTTTAGGAAATAATATAGCCGTTTTTTGGCGTACAAAACTGTTTTAAAAACGACTTGTGCTGTTTCAATTTTTGACATCATTTAATGATGATTCCGCTAAAATAACTTTCCATTTCAAAACACAAAATGTATATACCTGTTTCAAAACATAATTTAGTCCCTTCGCGTAACCTAAATTTTTTATTCTGCCAGGACGTGCGATAATCACAACACCTGTACAATTCAATTTACGATAGGTACAGTGGAAAGCAAAAAGTAGTTGACAAAAACAGTTTCCTGTAATTGTTCTTTCTCAGAATGGTATTGTTTAAGCACGACTTCACAGATGACATATAAGAAGTTTGAAAGCTTTCAAATTTAACAAATTTAAAACTTCTACAAAATCATTTTAAAATGCCTTTCATAAAATGAAAAATGAGGAAGAACAATTACAGGAAACTGTTTTTGTCTACTATTTTTTGCTTTCGACCTATACTTTTGTTTCCAAGGCTGACTCGAGGTCTCGAGGTAGGATTTTGTTGAATACTCGATATTTGGTTATAGCACAGTATACAAAACAATCAGTAAGGACAGCTTGGAGTTTTCTCTGCTAGTTTACGAGCGCACATGTCTGAAAACTGGCGGACCTTCCACAAACGCTCGTGTGTGGTGCAATGGCGAATTCATCAATTGCTTTTAAATGGGCGTTTCTTAATTCAGCATTTTGTGATGGACGCGGACAGTAATAAAAAAGATGGAACAGAAAACTATCTTTGTTAGATTATGATGGATATTATGTTGTGTAGGAAACGTAAAGTTTTGTAGAACAAGATAACATTCTATGATTTACTTGCAATCATTTTCATCCATGCCACTTTTTCAATCAGTGACATCTAGTAGCTCTAAAATGAAGGCACACCAATAACGGCCATTAATATTAGATCTGAAAACGGTAGTATGAGCATCAAAGGCGCCGACATGAGCTGTCCTTACTGATTGTTTTGTATACTGTGGCTATTTTCATCAATCACATAAATAACGTTTCAACGGTGATTACAGGTTTCTGTAATCGGAAAGTACAAATTTTACAGCATTTTAACTTTAATACATGGCCCATTTTCGCTACTGTGCCACTATACAGTGATTCGAATATTTTCCATCACATAATACACCCGTATGCAACTATATCATCGCATGTAATCTATTTAAGTGCTTCACTTCACTCCATACTTACTTTACAACTTCACTCCGCTAGATTTTTTACGCACGATTTTATAAGTTTTCTTTTCCTTCTCTCCAATGATTAATGTTGATTATTTATGTAATTCAGACGTTTAACGGCCTGATGAAGGCTTGATAAGCCGAAACCGGTAGCTGTTAAGAATAAACATTACACAAAATTAGGAAGTATCATTATTCATCGCAATTTATTTAAGTGCTATTTACTTGAGTCACGAATTCAAGTCAAACATTTGAATGTTTTTCTTCCGTTCCGTAAAATGATATTGTATAAGGTAGGTTAAGTAACGTTTAAAAACTTTTATTTTCTATATTCATCATGTCGGAGAAAGGTAAAAAAAAACTTTCTATAGGTATAGGGCTTTTATTTTTCGAACGTTATTGCATAAAAATGTCATTTGACTAACTCAGTACATCCTCTTGTCAGATGTCAATTATGTTGAATATTTAAAGGTTTGTGCTAAAGTTATTAGTGTCAGTTTCTTTGTTTTTTTTGTAAATTATCGCGCGGTGTGATGATATTCGTGACCATTGAATAACAACCATGGCAACCAAAGTGCAAAATGGTTACGGCCACGTTACGGCATGGTTACGGCTAAAAAAAAAACCCGGATGATTTTACTTTACTGACGAAGAAAGTAAGTAGAGTCTTCTACTCGATAAAATTCGAGAGTTTTCATGGAAAAGAAGCTTTAGAAGCTGAGAATTTTTTTTTAATAATGAAACGTATTTTGTACCATGTCAGTTTTCTATTCAGACACTCTCACATCTCAAAAGCCTCATTAATTTTAACTATATTTGTCAGAGTATAATATACTGACTGTCCCATTAAAAAATATGAAAATTTAAAAAAAACTGCCTAAATATTTGAACATGTAGATTTATTTTATATGTGAATATAATGTTTAAATTTTCTTTCCATGTTGGATATTTTTAGATCTCAGAGAAGACCTTTGGTATAATTCCATTATATTACACTGTACTAACATAGTTGTTCCAGGTGCTAACATAAATGCACAAACTGATGAAACCCAAGAAACAGCACTAACTCTGGCATGTTGCGGTGGCTTCACTGAAGTAGCAGATTTTTTAATAAAAGCGGGTGCCGACATAGAACTGGGTGCATCAACACCTTTGATGGAGGCGGCGCAAGAAGGACATCTAGAACTGGTGAAATATCTTCTTGAGAACAATGCAAACGTGCACGCGCAGACCCAAACTGGTGACACAGCTCTAACATACGCTTGCGAAAATGGTCATACGGATGTAGCCGATCTTCTACTTCAATACGGTGCTGATCTGGTAAGCTCATCACGTCTTTAATACAGAGAATACTCTTCAACAGTTTGTTGTTTATAGGAACATGAATCAGAAGGTGGAAGAACACCCTTGATGAAAGCATGCCGTGCAGGTCATCTGTGTACGGTACAATTTTTAATTTCAAGAGGAGCGGATGTGAGGAGGCAGACGACAAATAATGATCATACACCATTATCATTGGCTTGTGCCGGGGGACATCTGTCAGTTGTTGAGTTATTGTTAGCACACCGAGCTGATCCAAACCATAAATTAAAGGTAAATTAATTATTTTGCAATAATACATAGAGTTGGTTTATTAATTTAAATTTTTTTACAATTTTACATGGAAGAATATAAACCATTTTATGTGTAATGTAACCTGCTTTGCCAAATAATTTTATTTTACAGATTTTTTTAAATTTTAAGTAATTTAAAAAGAATCTATTTTCTAAAGTCCTTCCTCCTTTTTAGAGCTGGTTTATTAACTTTAGAATAAAGTGCTAGTTAGGCTTTACCCAGAGGAATGTTAGCGTTTTTTGAATTTTCTGTTAAGTTTCCTGTGCTGTATTAGATTAAGCCAATCCTTAATATGTATATTTTTTGTAGGATAATTCAACCATGTTAATCGAAGCAGCTAAAGGTGGACATACCAACGTAGTTCAACTTCTGTTGGATTATCCTCATTCGATGATGCTTAATCAACAAGGGGCAACAACGACTACCAATCTGTCTATTTTACCTGGGCAGGTTGGTAGCCGAGATTCGCCTCTACCTTCATCTTTACCTCAGCCGATAAATTTCTTTCAACCACCTCCAAATCTAACATCTACCGGTAAGTTTGAATTAGTGATTATTATGATGTGTAATAATTGTATTTATTAATAGTTTTACAAGAAGTTCCTGAAGCTGTACGAATAATAACTCAAGAAGAGGCCCAGAATCAGAGCACCGACATTAGCAAGCAAGTTCATTCAAGCTCGCCAGGTCGGATGTCTGAGAGTCAACAAGGTAAAAGCAGTAACCGAATTTCCTTACTATCAAAAAGTCGATCGGCTGGAGCAGTTTTTGATGGTAATCTCACCTCTGCTGAAGCTCAACAGGTGCGAACGCAACCTCTTACTCTCAGCGACCTGGAGGACGCGGACGTGTACGCCGCCACCGCTACCATGGATTTTCTCGCCAAGGAAGATCCTTCCTTTGTTGAGAAAAACGGCAGCATCATTGATTACGTGAAAAATCGCAAGAAACAAATCAACATCATCACCAGTCCTTCATCGGCAGATGAAGGGAGTACTCAGAAGAAGCAGCAGATTCTAGAAGAGTTACATGTAAGATAGAAATGCATTTAAGGAAAAAAATCAATTTTTACGAATTTGAAATTTCAGAGGGTCGATCGGGAATTTCTTGGAAAACAACAAACTCATAATCATCTACTGCTGTCACAATATGCAGTGCCTCAGGAGCAATGCCCTTCAACGTCCTCAAATGCAACACTGCCGCATACACTGAACATCGATATTGCTATGCAACAACAACAAGGTAAAACCAAACTACAATGTTACATGTAGGTAAATATTTTGTAAAATTGTACACAAGAAATTAAATTTTTTGTTTGTTACTGTCAGTTCCTTTTTTTTTTTAATTAAAGATATTTATCATCTAGGATTAGGAACAGGTATGACAGGATCTGTATTCCCAGGAAGTAATCTTCAAGTTCACAATGCTTTTTATACTGGAGCAGCCTGCTTACAATCACCAGGAGTTCCCCTGAAATTAGCCGTCAGCGGTGAGACGGGGACATTCACTCCGAATCAGGGGCAACCAACATTTTACTTTGCACCATTAAACAGCTCTGTTGCTGTACCTTTATCCACTGCCACAACAAGCGTTGCCACACAGCCGATTAAACTGCAAACTGTAACTTCCCATGCTGAAGTCAGTCAGGTAAGATTCCGTATTGAATCGTCTCTCAAGTGCCATCACATCTTTCTCTTGGCTTTTAGAATACCGCAATAAGTGATAGACCGAAAGCAAAACCTGTTTCAAAAAAGGAAGGAAAAAATCTTAGAAAACAACCTTACCAACCAGCTCTGTACGGACAACAACTTCTCTTCGGCCCCCAAGTACCATCCTTGCAGCCGGCACAACAACAACCTCAACAATCTGAGAAACCGTTAAACGTGTCAGAAACACTGAACGTCCAGGGCTTAGACTTGGACTCTTTAGAGCAGGATTCGTTCGACTTGAAAGACGAAACTCAAGAAAATCTTCTTACTGCCTCAATCTTGCAACAGTTCCACAGTTCATCGCAGTTGAATCCCATTCGAGCCGCTTTCGTAGGATCACCAGTGCGTACTGTGTTTTTGAATTCTAACTTGTTCTAAATTAATTTTTTTTTAGTCTCAGTCCCAGAAGACACGTTTGAGTTTGTACGATCGAGCTCCTGACGCAACAAGCAAATTCGCAGATCACAGGGGAAAAAACCTTCGTGATAAAGACAATTTTACACCGGATCTTGTCGAAGATGTCGTTCAAAGTCTCGAATCTTACAACATTAGTGAAGTTTCCGATCAATCTGCAGCACAGCTTAATAACCTTCAAGTAAGTTAATCATGATTTGGATTACCTTTTTCAAAAAAAAAAATATTTTATCAGGTACAGTCGTATCCGACAGCATTAGATGAAACCATGATTGCCACTTTAACTGCCCAGCAAGAACTGTCAGCACAACCAGATGTCTCTCGAGTAGAATATTTTGCCGTTCCAACTAATGGCACGCAGTTGCCAGTACAGGTAAAAAAATATTAGCTGCCATTCAAAGCCAAGTTTGACTTATTTATTATTGTATATCCAGGTGCAGCACACCTTATACCCTTACGAACATTATCTACAAGCAGTTGGAACAGTAGCAGCTATGCCGAATAAAGAACAGAGTGGAGCTATCTATCAGGCTGGTTTTCAAGCAGGCATTAATTTAATGCAACAACAGTTAGGTATGTATATTATAAGTTATGATGAGTGGTTTATTCCGGCTTGTTTTATTAATATTTATTAACAAACTTTCATTTTACTAATTTAACTAACAAACTTACAGCATGCCCGAATGCGAGTTCAAATGAAACACTGACAACGACAACTGTAGTTCCGACCACGGTCACAGCATTGCCCGGCACTTCGACCCAACAGTACATAGCACCTGGTCAGACGGTATGTGCAGCGGTGACCACACCGTGTACTCACTCTGCAGCAACCACTGCAATGCAGTCTACTCACCACTGTCAAGTTCCATGCAGTCAGCATCATCAAACATTGGTGCCGACACATCAACAACAACCTACCTCTCACCAAGTGCAGGCTGCGACTCAGACTCCCCAGACTGCACCGGTTGCAAACGAGACTAAAAAACAATCTAAGTCGGTAGGTGCACAAGACAGCACCGGGAAAAAGAAAGGCAGATTACTTTTCCGACATCAACAGCCACCGCAACAGGGAAATGCATTTCAACAAAATCAAAACTACCAAATTGATCCGAATACAGGTAATAATTTTGCTTTTGATGATTTCCTTTTTTTAATCTTTAACAACTAATTTCATTTAACTATACTATTCTAGAGATTGTTTACAGTTATTATACATGATTATGAATTAATTTCTTACAGCTGTAACACAGTATGGTGGAACACCTAATCAGCCATGTGTTCCTGGTGCCGTCCCACCAACTGCATACTGCATGGATGTCGATTCTGAAACCGAAAGTAACCACGACACTGCCTTGACATTGGCATGCGCTGGGGGTCATGAAGAATTAGTCGAGTTACTCCTCAATAGAGGAGCTGATATTGAACATCGTGATAAGAAGGGCTTTACGCCTTTGATTTTGGCTGCCACCGCAGGGCACGAAAAGGTCGTTGAAATACTGTTGAATCACAGTGCAGACATAGAAGCACAATCTGAGAGGACTAAGGATACTCCCCTAAGTTTAGCGTGTTCTGGAGGACGTTATGAGGTAAGTTAATACTGACAAGTGTCTACAAGGATCTTTTCTAGCTTCTGAACTAAACTACAAATGACTTTGAATTATATTATAAAACTTTGTTGTACAATTCAATGGCAATGGGTTAAAGCTTCTGTTTGAATTTAAACTTGCATTGTATATATAGGCCTTAATGTTTTAGATACTGGAAGAGGATCCTGAATTAAATTTCGTTTGTTTTCTGATTTTCGCATTATTTTTTTTTAATAAAAATTCCAGGTAGTGGAACTGTTACTGAATAGGAACGCGAATAAAGAACATCGTAACGTCTCTGATTATACACCACTAAGTTTGGCTGCTTCTGGAGGTTACGTGAACATCATAAAGCTACTTCTAACTCATGGAGCGGAGATAAATTCTCGAACTGGCAGTAAACTAGGAATATCACCTCTGATGTTGGCGGCGATGAACGGACACACTGCTGCTGTGAAACTCTTGCTGGACATGGGGAGCGACATCAACGCACAGATCGAGACAAACAGGAACACGGCCTTAACACTAGCCTGCTTTCAGGGTCGTCATGAAGTTGTAAGCCTTTTATTAGACCGTAAAGCGAACGTTGAGCATCGTGCTAAGGTACGCAGCGGGTTAATTAATTTTGTTTTGGTAATATTAATTTTTCAGACGGGTTTAACACCATTAATGGAAGCTGCTAGCGGTGGTTACGTAGAAGTGGGAAGAGTTCTTCTAGATAAAGGAGCGGACGTGAATGCTACGCCGGTTCCATCATCACGTGACACTGCCCTTACCATTGCGGCGGATAAAGGGCACGTAAGGTTTGTTGAATTGCTTTTGTGTCGCGGAGCAGCGGTCGAAGTCAAGAACAAGAAGGGCAATTCTCCATTGTGGTTGGCAGCAAACGGTGGACATTTGAGCGTCGTTGAACTACTGTACAACCTAAATGCTGACATTGATTCACAGGATAATAGAAAAGTATCTTGCCTTATGGCTGCCTTCAGAAAAGGCCATACAAAAGTCGTCAAGTGGATGGTAAACCACGTCACTCAATTTCCTAGTGACCAAGAAATGATCCGATATATCTCTACTGTCAGTGACAAGGAATTGCTAGAGAAATGCCAGGAATGTGTTAAAATCATTCGAGCTGCTAAAGAAACGCAAGCGGCCAAAGCGAATAAGAACGCGTCTATTCTTCTGGAGGAGTTAGACATGGAGAAAAACAGGGAGGAGTCGAAGAAAGCAGCGGCTGCGAGAAGGCGAGAACGGAAGAAGAAGAAAAAGCTTGAGAAGAAGGAGGAGAAACGTAAGTTGCATGAGGAAAATAAGAAAAATGAGAACTATGAAGATAAAGATGAGAAAAAATGTGTTGATGATGATGCTGATAAAGGTGATGAAGATGGTAAGACATCTTAACTTTTCTCATTTAAATATGACAATAAGTAACGGGTGTTTCATACCACCCGTCCCAGCCCTTTTTCTCGAAAATATGAAATAGTGGGAAATTGCGAAAACATTTTAATAACATCTGGCGCATTTGATTAGCTTTCAAGGTCAACCGGAAGTAGGTGCAAAAGAGACTAACTTTGAATTTTTGAATGGGAACATATTGAGTTGAGTATATTTGAATATAATTCTAAAAAAGAAACAAATTTTATTTGAGCAATTTCTTAATATCTTAGTTTTCGAGAAAAAAATTAAAATGTGCTGAAAATACGAGCAATCTATTGTCTTAAGTTGTTTACAACGTTTGATGAGGATCAGGACATTGTTCCATCTTCATAAATGTTCAAAATGTCTGCCATCTTAATTAACACATTTTTACATTCGGCGTCTCATACTGTCATGGCCAGATTTAGTTAAAATCAGGGAATATTATGAACACTTTGAATATACCGGTCTCTGTTGCACTTGCTTCTGGTTGGCCTTGAAAGATAATTATATCACCATCAAATGCGCCATATATCTCTTTTTGTTATTAGATTTTTTTTCGCAACTTCCCACTATTTCATATTTTCGGGAAAAGGGCTGGGTCGGTTAATCTGAAACATCCGGTATATAAAATGTGAACCACTTTTAAAATTAATATGTCTATTAGTTAATTTAATGAAATAGTAATTGTTTTTAACGTGCAAAAAAGATTCTGAAGTGTAGTACTTAAATGTTAGTTTATAATTATTTATTTATTTGTAAACTTTATGTTATTGTTAACGTATTTGTAGAAAATGGGCAAGAAAATACATTAGCCGATTCTCCCATACGAAACGGTGACTCTGGAGATAAAGAAGAGGGTGACAGTGGCATTGATGCAAATAGCCAAGGCAGCTGCTCCAGCAATGACGTTAAATCGAAAGAGAAACGAAAAGATAAGAAGAAGAAAAAGACCAATTCCAACAACCCAAGCACTAAATCCGATAATAATCCGTCACGAGATTCTCGATCTGCTGTCAACAACATCAGTACTTCAAATAGAACCACCGTGAACGATCTAAAAGACAGCGATAGAAGGCTATCTGATAAACAAGAGCCTAACAATAAGAATTCCAGATCCAGTAACCAAAATGCCAGAAAAGGATTAGTTTTTGAGTCATCCAGACACCCAGCCGAGCGAGATGATTTTGAAGCCACAGGAAGTGATTGCTATTTTTCTAGCAAAAGCAAGAAGAATCATGGGTAAATACGTGCAACCAAACATATTTTTCATCTAAACTAAATGCATGATTTTTTGCAGGCATTACGAAGAAGTATCACAGAATACCAGCTCTAAAATGACATCGTCGATAAGTCCAAAACAAGGTGGTAAACGAGAGGAAGGATGGAAAGAAGTGGTGCGAAAATCTTCGACCCAACCGATTTCTACCACTGAATCCGGAGTTAAGAAAGTTTCTGTTCCGTTAAATGCGATTTCTCGTGTCATCGGCAGAGGTGGAAGTAACATCAACGCCATCAGAGCGGCAACCGGGGCACACATTGAAGTCGAGAAGCAAAGCAAAGGACAAGGAGAACGAATAATTACTATTAAGTAAGTGAGCCACTTTTGTTTAAGTCTTGATAAACTATTTAATGACTCCGCAGGGGTACACCTGATGCTACTAAACAAGCCCACTCGTTAATAGCAATTTTAATTCGAGATCCTGATGTAGACATCTTGCAAATGCTACCGAAAGCAAACAAGGCTGCAACAATCACAACTACATTGTGGGATAAAATAGGAGTAAGCAATACATGCTTTTTAGATTAATCCATTTTTATTAACATATAAATTTGTGAATTGCAGACAAAGAAATCAGCAGGAAAAGTAACGAGCACTTCCCAGATAACCACAGTCGTTTCTAGCACGCAACAAAAAGTTGTGACAACTTCTACTGTAGCACCTACAAGGTTGTATACACCTTCTTCTTACGGTTCTGTTAAATCAAAAAGCTCTCTCGCTACCAATACAACGAGAGCGGCAGCACCTCCAAGGTTGATAGCCCAGGCAGAAAAAAATGCAGCTGCTATTATGAATTCTAGAAGCGTAACTTCACAGTCCACTGCGGTTGTCACTTTTACACGTGGTACTACAAAAGTAATTACAACGACGGCAACTCAAACTTTTGCTGCGAAGCTAACCGAAACATCTCATCATCAGCTAAACGTTTCTACCAGCCAAGGTGTTACCGTTAATAAAATAAGAACCACCCAGTCATTGTCAGTAAATCAGCCAACCATGGGGCCTGTATCCCCACAACCGCCTGTCACACAGCCAATCATGAGCAGTGATTTATCTCCTAAACATCATCGACCGACTCCCACTGCATCAGCTCCACCAAATATACAACATTTCCCTCTGCCAACTAAATTACCGTTTTCTACAGCGTCGTCTTCTCATTCCTCTTCATCTTCAATGTCGGAGCATAATTCTTCTGCTGTAAACCAAGCGCGAAGTACCACTCCTATAATTCAACAACAAGCATTACATTCTGCACCACTGGATGACATTACCAATAATTCCCAACCGACAACAAACATGCCGACACCTCAACAATATTCACTCTTTAATTCCATGTCGCAGCAGTCAATGTGGAGAAGAGAGAATGAATCTCAAAAACCTGTAAACTTTGCTGCTGTAACAGGTGGTGGTTCATCGCAGGTGTCTGCACCTCCCAAATTTATCGAGCAAGAAACTCCATTGGTAGATGCTTCTAAAGCGCCAGGGTACAGAGGAACCGCGGTTTCATCTCCAGTCTCATCCAAAACCAGCAGTAACAGCACTACACCTCCAAATATGGCATTGACAGGAAGTTCCAACTATCAGAACTTTTCGGAATCAAAAACTCAACCCTTACCACCTATTGGAAGTAACATATTACACAACAGACCTGCTTCACAGTCCAACCAAAACGAGCTGGGCTCTAGTCATTACTATGCTAGTTCTGAGATGCCCTCCAGAACAATGCAGCATCTAACGCATTCAGATACGAATCTGTACAAGTCGGGAAGTACAAGCTTTTCTGATGCAACCCCGAATATGCTGAACATGTCTTCTGCTGATGCCCATTTGCTGCAACCGTTTCACCAAACCAGTTCTATGCAGCATTTAAACTTTTCACAACCACAACAGCCAACTTCGCAGAACAACTTGCCTCCTGTAATTTCCCGATTAAATCCAAAAGCGCCAGATTTTTCGAGCTCGGTCCACACAATACCGAAACAAGCTCCTCATTTATACAATGGGTATCCGACTGGAAATCAGAATAACAGTGGAATTTATCCCATGGGAAAACCTGTTATCGGAAGCTTCCATAGACCTGCTGTTAGCACCCCGCAAAATCGATGGCCCCTTATGCAGATACAACAACCGTTTACTCAGCAACAGCAGACGGAGTTGATGAGTGGCATGGCCGGAATGACGTTGCATAATTTGGCCAGAGAAATGGAAAATGGAGAGTTGGGTATTGTTAATAGTTCACCGGCGATGTCACCTAATTTACCGGCACCTCACTTACATCCAAATGATAATCATTATATTGAAGAACGTAAGCCACCACCAATTGGAACTGAAAGAGCTCGTAAGTCTTATCAACCACCAGATAATAATTGGATGTTAGGTAATGACTCCAAAATGGTAATGGATCGTCTTTGGAACACTTCTGCAAATTTAGATCGATATGCTGCTATTCAGAGAGCTCAAATTTATGGTGATGATTTACCTATTATGGATAACTTCCAGGTAAAATTACGATCTTTGGTGATGTGATTGATCACATTCATTGTATTATGTTTATTGCAGCATGGCATGCCTCTTGAAAGTCCTCTTCCTTTCTCTAATGGAGCTCCAGTGCCGTATTTTCTTCACCAACAAATGGGTAACATTCGCACTCATGATTTTACTGCGGCAGAACAATTAAAAACGGGAGGTCTTACATCATGGGATCCTTCACGACCAAATATGACAGATTTACAAGATAAGCCACATGTACGATTTTAAATTTAGATGCGCAGAATTATCAATGTAAGCCGTTTTTGTTATAGGGATGGCCCGGACTGACCAACAAATGGAATCAGTAACCACGTCAGTGTAAATTAGTACTATAAGCGATTTTTAAGTCCAATTATATGAAGATAGCTTCGATATTTGTGATTTTGGAATACAGTTTTGCAGTAGAAAATAGCTCAAATGTAGATTTCGGTTTCTCTAAAACATAAAATATTCTGATGACACAAGTGTGAATGGGTCTTGCAGAGCCCTTAAATTTCAATGATCGATGGTGTTTCGAAGCCATACATTAATATCTGGATGTACATAACTGTTCAGATCATTATCCTACTTGTAGTATGTTGTTTGCATGTTTCATCCTTTGTTTAATAACCGCTTATAGTTTACCACGTGAACTATGTTATTCCAGTTATGTTTTGTAGCAAAAATCTGGATCATGATTGGTACGATATCAGCTTTTCTAGTGGCATACCAAACAGGCCAACTGAGCTGAAGTTTAGACATAATTATAATATACTAAACACTATAATATATATTAGTAGAAGCGCAGTGGTAACGAGGGATTGGCGATAGGGACAAGTGTTTACTTGTGATTTATTTGTTCTCTATTCGAATATTATTATTTCTTTTCATACATGTGTAAGCAGCGCAGTGTTTGTACGCAGCACCATTGGGTTGCTCCTGGCACAAGCACTCGGTGGGTATCGCTGACTCCCACGGAACTGTAGGGTTATTATTATACGGATTATGTAATATTGCTTGTACATGAAGACTTAAATATATCTTTATGCACTGAAAGCTACTTCCCTTTTCTATCAAAAAAATTAATTTCAACTTCCAAACGTCCTCATAAATACAATACATAACAAAACTATATTTAAAAAAAAGCTACCTAGGAAAACTTGAAGAAACCTCAGTAGAGAATTTAATTTTTTAAGCTTAAAGTTTCCTGAATAAATATGATGCAACTTAAAACTAAATATGTCATATGAAGGATATCAGGGGGAAAGCAAAGCGTCTACTTTTATTCGAAATTGAAATTTTGGTGCCATCAGGTGAAGCATGAAGAGAGCTTTTGAATGGTAGTATCATTGAAGGGAAAAGACGAGGTTGGTCGTAGGAAAAATACCTAAATTGTGCGAGTTTTGGTGAGAAAAGACAAATCGATACAATAAAAAAACAGTAGATGGCTTTTGGTACAGAGGAAGCAGTAAGGTTACTGTATTGTGAAGGTAGCGCCAACTTTCTATCTCTTTTAATTTGGGGTTAATCAAATTCATTCATAAACTCCCTAACAACCGTAACTTGTTATGTATCTATCCTTTTTCTTCTTTAGCGTTTCATCGCTTCCTTTTTAATTTGGGGGACGACAGCCGCGGAAATGAATGGCGGTACCTTCTAAATACAGTAACCTTAGGAAGCGATAGGGAAGCAGCAAATTGGTTGCTGTTTGTCATTTCTCACACAATTATCAGGTCTAAAAATGGCCGAGCGATGTTGCAACCTAACCTGTGGTTAACTATAATATAGTTTAGGTAAAAAGAAAAAATAGTAAAAGAAGGAAAAATGTTAGAGTCCTTTTATTTCTACACAAAAAATACTGGTCAGAATAATTTTCAAAACCCAACTAGTTTCGACCTGAAGGTCATCATCAGGGGTAAATGCGAAAACGTATAAAGGGGGACAAACCCAAACACATTAAAATTATCACAGATGCATTATTAGACAAGGTTCGAAGGCGACTCGAACCGAAATATTTTTTGGATCCGGAACAGGTTGTTCCAGTTCCTTAAAAATAACAGTTTTGCGCATCACTACTAACAAGTGTCTACACAGAAACCAGGTCAAGTAGGCTACATTTAGTATGTACTATGGTGCTCACCAAAAACGATACGACTCGGCAATTTGCTGGCCTTTACGGCAATACACAGAGGCAAAGGCCTGAAACTGCTGTGTGAAATAACTAACTGGTCGACTACGGTCAGGCTCTGGTACCTGCGGCCCAGATGCGACCGTGATCCACGGGATTATTATTGGCAACAAATAACAAATATTATGCAAAGATTATTCAAGAATACTCAATACTGTTATAATTTTATAATTGAACTTTGTAAAGCTGCGCTGTCGGTAGGTATTTTTTTTAGAGCTTTACTCGATTAATATTTTGCAACTTCTGTATTTTGAGTTTAATAAAGTTAAAGCGTATTTGCGGCAACGAAATTCATGGAAACGTTTTTTGTGGTAATAAAATTCGCGTACACGTCCGTTTTTCTTTGAATCATGAATTCATCATTTTTAGGCATAAAAAAGAACAAAATTAATTAAGTGAATTAAGAAAAAAGCTTTATTTTGATCTCCTTTAGCTGCCCTTTCAAGCTCCTCCGTACGTAAGGAGACACCCAGTATAAACATTTCAAACTGACTGAAAATAAAGATTTACACCTGTTCTGTTTGAAAAATCTAAAAAATTACACAATATGTTATTAATATTGGTATAGCGTTTATCGTCTATCCTTTTTTACTGTAAATAAAAATTGCACTGGCACAAAATTTATTTTAAAGTACAACCGGATTCGCCTTGGCATTTTTAAGTTTTCAGCGTCTAGAAATTTGTAATAAATAATTATTTTAAGAAAATTATAACGTCAAATGTTTTTTATTAGATAGGCTCGCTGTAAAAAATATATCTTAATCAAAGTTATATTTACGCATCAATAAATTTACGAACACTATATTATTGCCGTGCACTTTGCTTGCGGGGGTATCGTTTTTGTTGAGCATCATAGTACTTCTATTATGTAAATGCAATAGATAAATTCTCAATCACATCCTACTTGACTAGGTTTTTATTTAGACGCTCGTTATATGATGAGTCCAGAAATGAAGCTCTACGACAAAATATCTTTTAATTTCTTGTAAATGGATTTTTATTTTTAGGTTACGTTGGTTTCAATTTTGTTCTGTTATTTCAGATCTTTGGCTACCTTCTCCATGCTTTTCTAACATTTTATTGAATGCATTGTACACAGAGTTGGGAAAACTACGTGTAAAAAGTATTTTCTACATTAAATTACGTCTAAGCGTAATTTTTATGTAGTTAAATGTAATTTTTACACGCGTAGTTTATGTGAAATGTCACATTTTTAACCTCAAAATTGAATATTCATTTGACGTATTTCAAGTTTTTCAAGCTTTTTAATGCTTGAATAAAACAATTTTATCTATCTTACATCAAAATAGATATTATATTGTGTATAAATAATTAATTGTAACTAGAAAATGAAGAAAATGGAAAACAACGTAGTTTTTACAGCCTAGTTAATTCAATTTTTACGACGTAGATAATTACAAAATCTACGCGTAATTAATGGGTATTTATACGTCTCATTACGTCCCAACCACAGAATAATAAGCGACCAGAAGTACAACTGGCTGTCGGCACCTTTGATGTTTGTGTCCGCTGTTTAGTTTTGAATTATGGTGGGAGAGTGGTGACTGTCCGCGCGAATTCAAAAAATGACAACTTGGAAGAAAAATTAATCATCGGTTTTATCGTATGTTTCTCAACATTGTGCTGTTCGAATAAGTTTGAATTTATTAAATCATAAAGAAAATTATTTGTTATTTATAATGTAAATGGACAGAATTTCCATTGTATTCTCAATTATTATAACAATTAATCGAAAAGAAAACTACATTCAAAACTAAGCCTAGCTCATCGTAGAGACAAAAGATGGCACTGTTTTCGTGCATGGCGTAATGCTTTATTCACGTGCAAATGCCAAGACGCCAAGTTTACGCGTTCGTTTCTTCTGACGTTATAAACAGTTTTTATCCATAATAACGTTTGCATTACTTCTGCAGCGGTCGTTAAACAAGTCCAGGAATGCGAATAGATATATTATATAACTAAAATTTCTATTTAAGACGTCTCAAAAAGTGATTGTGAACGTACCCTGACCGTAATTTTGAAATCTGCGGACCAACTAACGCATGCGCAGTCAAAAATTTCAGACAAAACCACGCCTTAGTTAATCTTCTGGTCGTTTATTATTCTGTGTCCCAACCCTGATTGTACATAAATTGTGATGAATGATAATTTGATTGTCATTTGTCAAAACTTTAAGTGCAATACCAATCGTTTTTGTAAGACAACATAAGAACAAAAAAATCACAATTAGTTTCTCATTATAATTGATGTGAATGTTAATGGAGCTGGCCATGGTCACTGGTCACCCATTGCCAGCTACATTAACATTCACTGACGTGTATGTATGGCCGTTTCAATTCGACTTTTAAAAATTTTGACGGTACTCCACTCAGCGCCTCTTGTGAGTTTTTAAGTAATTGCAGTTGTCATTAAGTTGCTGTCAGTAGTTTTGTAGTATCTTTAATAGGGAGCGCTGAGGGGAGTACTCCACGGCATGCTTTCTCGAATCGAATTTTAGGCGAATTGAAACGGCCATACATATACGTCAGTGAATGCTAATGGAGCTGGCCATGGGTCACCGTTAGTAGTTTTATAGTATCTTTAATAGGGAGCGCTGAGGGGAGTACTCCATGGCATGTTTCGCGGAACTGAATTTTAGGCGAATTGAAACGGCCATACATACACGTCAATGAATGCTAATGGAACTGGCCATGTTAAGACCGGTACAAAATATCGAGTATTCGAGTAACGGCAGCGAAAATACTGGTACATGGAAATGGCGTACCGTATCGCACATCCCTGAGGAAAAGGTTGGCATCACTGAACCAGACCAAACTTAACCTGTCAATTTGTATGTGTAATGTCAGTTTTGTACAAAATAGTGTTTTCCTTTTAATCGAAATGGACAAACGTGGAAGCATAGAATTGCTAAATCTAGAAGCAACAAATTATAACAAGAACCTAGCTTTAGAGGGCTTCATGGCCGATTCCAAATCGAGTTCATTGAGTTCCAAACAAGAAACAGTAAGGCGCCCTGGAAATTCCAAAATATGTTTTTCATACTACCCCATCCTCGTTTTAGGTGAGTTGGGGTAAAACTTCCCCCAGCAAAAGCTACTGTTCTTCAAGCTCCACCTCTACAGAAAATGTTGTTTCAACTTTAGAACGAAGGAAAAATGCAAAAGTTAGTGACATACTCAGACGTTTTTTTTAAGTAATACACATATGAGTTATTTCAGACAATAAATGAGTCAGGTTTACCCACGCGACCTGAAGAAATTCCACTTTTACCAGGAGAAAAAATTACAGGTCAAGCAAAGGATGTAACTTATTTGTGCCCTTATAAAGGACCTGCTCGTGGTTTACTGACAGTAACAACTTACAAGCTTTATTTTCGTTCTTCAGAAAGGGATAGTCACTATGTAATTGACGTACCTCTAGGTGTGGTAAGCGTACTTTATTGTGTATTACATATAAGATGTTATAAGTGTGATGTCTTGCAGGTTTCACGTATAGAAAAAGTCGGCGGTGCATTATCAAGGGGTGAAAATGCATATGGCATAGAAGTTTTCTGCAAAGACATGCGCAATTTAAGATTTGCCCACAAACAAGAAAACCATTCGCGCAGAGATGTTTTCGAAAAACTTCAGTGTCATGCATTTCCATTTTCATATAAATTTAAATTGTTCGCATTTGAGTATAATGAAATATTTCCAGAAAATGGTTGGAATGTTTATGAACCAATAGCCGAATTAAAAAGAATGGTAAACATTATTGACGATTTTATTTGTATGTGTTGCTAACAAAAAATAATTCGTAGGGTATTAATAATGATATGTGGAAAATATCGAAAATTAATGAGAATTACGAAATTTGTGATAGTTATCCGGCTGTTTGGGCAGTTCCTGCGCAGGTGACTGACGAAGATATTAGAAGTGTTGCGAATTTTCGTAGCAGGGGAAGAATACCCGTATTGAGCTGGATTCATTCTGAATCACAGGCAACTATTACACGATGTTCACAACCATTAGTAGGAGTGCGTATAAGCGTAGATATTATTTACTACTTAACATTTTCGGATATTTTTTAGGTGAGTGGGAAGAAGTGTCGAGATGATGAGAGATATATTTCCTTGATTATGGATGCGAATGCGCAGTCAGATAAAATGTTTATAATGGACGCCAGACCTAGTGCTAATGCAGTTGCTAACAAAGCGAAAGGAGGAGGGTTTGTACAAATTAATTCAATAATAAAACAACTTTAACAGATCTTAGTGGAAATCTATTAAATGTAAAAGTGTTTAAGTCAAAAGAAATTGCATAAATACGAAGTCGATTTTATTTTACACAAACTTTCATAAATTAAATCAAAATTAGTTTTGACTAAAAGTAACAATTTTTTGTACACTTTTCTTGATCTTAATATTCTACCCTCTTCATCAGAGAATGAAGAATCGATGAATAAAAATATTCATTTTGAAGCTCGAAAGCCATTAAATTAATTTAAATATGTGGAAATTATGCGATCTTAAAGCTCTTTTAAATTGTTTTTAAAAATCCATTATTTTCCCTCTAAAGTAAAGTCGTTTAGAGTGTTATTGAACTTTAAATGATGATTATGAAATAATAAATTTTATTCATTAATGACTGCTTTACATTTTAAACGACGCTAATTTTATTATGAAGGCGGCTCTCAGAATTAAATATTCAATAAAATGTAAATGTATAGTTTTGTCCATTCCGATTACCATAATAAGGAGGTAGCCCAGCAAACTGTCCGTTTATCCACCTACATTGCCAAAATCCTAAAATTGTTATTTCTTTGAAATTATTCAAGATTTCAACGAGATTTTTTTACTGTGCATTAGTTTTAGCTTACTGAATAATCTCAGGGCCAGAAAATAACGCTTTTTTTCCGCAAAAATTGAATTTTTCAATTTTTGAACCTTTCTCAAAATTTCATATGTCAAAACATAATTTTAAATTTCAAATGATTTTAGATGGAAACTTCAAAGATTTGTAATTGGAAAAAAAAAATATAGGAAGGTATTTATTGCTTTAGATATTTTATTATTTACCGAAAAGTTATAATTGTACATAATTGCAACGTTTTTGATGCAATGTGCTTGTGAGGAGAAATATTTTTAATGATAATTAACAGGTGTTGGAATGTCTTCTAAAAACTCTAATCTAGTCGTGTTAATGAATTCCTGTCACAAAAGCCCCCCTAAATGTTCTTTTACAACGCCCTAAATGAGGAGAGTTTTTCCTTATCTAGTTTACGTGGTCAAGCCATTTAGACAGGCAGTAAATTGAGACAGTTATGAATTGTTTTAGGGCACAAATTATTGCCGTAAAAAGTTTGGCGAGCACTGGGGCGTGTTCGAAAATACCGGGAGTAAGTATAAGAATTATACCAACAGAGTGAATAAAGTGAAAAGCAAAATATACAAAATGATTTATATGAGAGAGAAAGAATATTACCCAAGAGTAACCAGGAGAGTTTTCGAACACGCCCCTGTAGAACATCAAACATAACCTAGAAATCGTAACTTTTAAAAGGCGATAATTTCGAAATATCTCCACTTTTACTAATTTTATAAGAGAACAAAAAAACATGTCATTTACACAGAGTTCTTCAAAGTTCAAAGTTATGACTGAAACTGTATAAGGTAGTGTCAGCCCAACTAGAAAATACAAAAACCTAATTCTTGCACTAAACGATGAGGCATCATGTTATGGACTTGCCTGTATGCATTACTCAATTTTGGCAAAAAATGGAGATAGCCGGTTTTTGCATTGGATCCTTCAATTGAATTGACAATTGAAGCGTATTCGCGACTTAATTGTCAACGCGAGAGGTCGCTGTTAATTGCAACATGACCGATAAAAGGGTGAACAACATTGCAGGTGCGTTAAATATGAAAGTTTGATTGGTGCATGTTTTCAACAGATTGGCTTAATAAACCAATCCGTGAAATGTTGTTCACCCTTTCGATGGTATCAATATTGACCACCAGAGGTCGCCTACTTTGTTTGATTTACCTGCAATCTCCAGTTTTTGGTAAAATTAGGTTAAAAGCTCGGTTAGATTAACAAGAAATATCCCTTTCTTACATGTATGTAGTTAATTAGTCTTAAAACCTGCTAAAGCCTTGAGGAAAGTCCCGACAAAATGAGTGTTTGGTTCAAAACATGCAATCTCCAATAGCAGTTCCATATCAAAAGAATGAAAACTCAGTTTATTACTATATCTCTTCAGTAAACAGAGTATAATCTTATCCAATCTGCTGCAACCTTCTCAATAGGCATCAGTTTTTAATATTAATACATACTTAGTATGTTTTTAGAAAAGTGCCTAAGAAATGTTTTTGTTTTTTTGTCTTTTTTCATTGTAAAGGTACTTACATTATTACGTAGACAATATTATTTTAAAAAAGTATTTTTCAGAAAAAAAATTATTTGGATTAAAGCACACTAATAGTAATAATTTATTAGTCTTTATATCCGTAAATATCAGGTAATGGTGATGGAAAAAATCGTGGCAAAATCTGCAGTCTCCGACGTCGTTAAGATCAAAAGCAGCAAAATCCAATAGTCAGGATCAAATAATGCAATCTCCATAATATTTATATTCATTACAATAACAGTACTATTCACACCTTAACTAGAAGTTCACGAAATATTTTATTATTGCTTTTACTATACGTAGATTCTCTTATTCTGCGAAATATTGTACATATTTGTATTTGAGATCATTATTTAACACAATTAATTGGGCCAAATGGTCAGAAAGTCCGACATCAAAATTCAAGACTTCAACAAGATTAGCATTGAAATTTGCAATAATATTGTCAATGTAGGACTGAGTGTTACAACTGATTCTAGTTGGTAATATGACTTTGGGTATAGGGTCGTTTTCGAATATCTTTTTTTCACTAATTTTTATTAACAATATATTCTTTATTGTTTAGTAATCATAAATTTTACGTTTAAATTCAATAAAAAAATATGCGTGAGAAACAATTAATTTTTAAAAAGTCATTGCGTTTGAAACGCGACAGCTTACGCGCCATCTTCGTGTGACGTCATAGCATCCGTTTAGCAATTTTCGCATGGGCGGCGGCCGGTGGCAGGTCACAGATACGTACAGTTCAGGAAACTATTTAGTTTCTAAAAGGTGTTATCATTACAATCATTAGCAATTGTCATAATTCTATATTTAGCTTATGCTTAAAAGTGCACAATTAATACATACAATGTGCTCCTTAGAAGAGAATTATGTAAAAGCGGATTCAAGTAATCTTCTGGAGGTCGACATTATAATGGAAATTGATTATTTTAACACAAATAAAGATTACATTAGCGTAGAAATGAGAGAAGTTAAACTACAAAGGCACAAGTACCCTGTTCAATTTATATTTTATTCTAAACATTATGTATATATTTATTAAAGATCTGGCAGGCAAGAATATTTTGTCAGGAGCGGACACAGTTGTATTCTTACATTCGGGAACAATACAGTATTTATAATTAGATTTTTTAGTTGCCATTATTGCGAAATAAAACAACGTACTATTTATTTCACTTTATCGGGTATCCCATTTTAAGTAGGGTGTGAGAAGTTCGTTGGTTGTCATGGAAATACTTGTAGTG
Source organism: Dorcus hopei (assembly GCA_033060865.1). NCBI lineage: Eukaryota > Metazoa > Arthropoda > Insecta > Coleoptera > Lucanidae > Dorcus > Dorcus hopei. The sequence goes on along the minus strand of CM065423.1, from coordinate 33,547,339 downwards.
TAAAGAACGTAAACATAAGACTTTTCACCAGATGAGCGAGATGCAAAATATGTTAAAATAGTGAATGAGAAAGATGCGATTATAGGTCCAAAATGCACTCGAAGGTATAGTTTACGAACGTACCCCTGGACGGATGCTATGACGTCACAACATGGACGGCTAGCGTTTACGGATAGGTTATTTTCATTAATTTTTTAATGGTCTAAAACACGAACAAAAAATTTTTTTTCTAGGAAATATTAGTTAAACACATGATAAAGTTTCCAAATTTGATATATAAAAAAAATGTCAAATGAGCCCATTCTAGGAAGTTTTGGCTTACTTTTGACTGAACTAGTATGTCAGTATTAAAATCTCCGCAAATAATGATGTTTCTGTAAACGTTAAGATTCTCGAAGACCCATTCAAATTTTGGAAGATATATAACCTGTGAGCAAATAAAAATCAGATTAGAGCAGGCAGTGCAAAGAAAATGTATGTCTGTGATTAAATAAAAAGTCAATAAATTTGTCAGTCCATGAATGCATTACATTAATTAATTCAGTTAATCACAGACATACATTTTCTTTGCACCGCCTACTCTAATCTGATTTTTATTTGCTCACTTTTTATTACAATCAGAGTCAGGAGTTCTGTACACGCAAAGTATACAATTACTTTTAATTCTGACTGTACAGTCGAACTTGCTTAACATAAACGCACATTGTATAAGTTAACGGTTAGTAAGGCGCTCGTATACTTTCTTTTCAGTTAACAATAACATTTTCATATTTACAGTTGGTTCTTGTCCGATGAAATTTGTATCACAAAATCTTTTAAGCGGACACTAAATCGCGCACTATACACTTTACGTTTCGCAGTTCGACAACTTCGTCAGAAGTGAAAAATATTTTTCACTTGTGACGAAGCTGTCGAACGACTGCGAAACGTAAAGTGTATAGTGCGCGATTTAGTGTCCGCTTAAAAGATTTTGTAATAACATTTTCGTTTTTATTAATATTTGCCATTTATTTCATTCGTCTCGCGGGACGGATAAAAAATTTTGGCAGGCCGGAACGATTCGCCGAATTATTTTAGTTTTTTTTACGTATCCCAGTTCTCTTTTATTATTTTCGTGGAATAAAAAAGATCGCCGATGTCAAGTCTCCCAGTGTTCTTCACTGATTCTAGAATTTTTTACAAAATTTTCTAATCTAATTTCTTAGTCAATCTGGCATTCATTGTTTAGAAATTGTTACATAACATAAAACTTAGCTTAAGTACGTTTCATATTTTTTTTTTCATATTTTAATATCAAGAAAAAATAAGAATAATTTAGTCTATTTCCAATAACTCGAAATCTGCAGCAATTAGTCGGATTTTCTTTCCACAAATTAATTTTAACTCTTCTTACCAATACAACACATTATTTTTTTAATTTGTATTTTTTTGCAGATATGAATCTGAGGATTCTTACAAAAACGCCGAGCTGGTTTTCCTCGATATACACAACATACACGTCATGCGTGAGTCTTTACGGAAGCTCAAGGAACTCTGCTTTCCAAACATAGAGGAAGCAAAATGGCTGTCGGGTTTAGAATCGACGTACTGGCTGAAACACATCAAGTGCATACTTGCAGGTGCCGTTAGAATAGTCGATAAGGTACATCACTCTAAGTTAGTTCTGAAACTAAAACGCATTTCAATTATAATTTATTTCTAGGTTGAGAATCATAAGACGTCAGTTTTAGTTCATTGCTCTGATGGATGGGACCGTACCGCTCAATTAACAGCATTATCGATGCTAATGCTGGATCCGTATTATCGAACTGTTAAGGGATTTGAGGTCCTCATTGAGAAAGAATGGTTATCCTTCGGGCATAAATTTCAACAAGTCTCTCATTGTAATCATTAAAATTTATTGAAAATCATTGACTTTTTTTTTTCTAGCGAATCGGACATGGTGATGAACATCATTCTGATGCTGATCGCTCCCCGGTTTTTCTTCAATTCATCGATTGTGTTTGGCAGATAACGCAACAGTTTCCAAACGCATTCGAATTTAACGAATATTTTCTGATTACAATATTGGATCATCTGTATTCATGCCGATTTGGGACGTTTTTGTATAATAGTGAAAGAGAAAGAGTGGCTGAGCGTATGTTAATTTTATAAGCACAAGCAGGGTAACATGTAATGAATTTTGCAGGTGTTAAAGAATGCACTGTGTCCTTGTGGTCATACACCAATAGCCAGATTGATCTTTACCGTAATTCATTGTACTGGGCAAATACACATCAACAGCAAATTTTAATGCCCGTCGCCAGTCTTAGACATATCAAGTTATGGAAGACATATTACTGTCGCTGGAATCCTAGCATGCGCATTCAAGTAACTCCTGTGTATAACTTTTTTATCCAATTGTAAATTAATGTTTTAGGAACCCGTTTACCCCCGAATAAGAGAGCTGCTTAGTTTCAAAGAACAGCTGGTAAAGAAAGTGGAGGACAGTCGCAGAGAACAACTGTCAAGGGTATCAAAAACAAACTCATCGCCACCTTGAACGGGCCAAGTTTTTCAAAATTTATTATTTATAACTTAATTTATGAATAGCCTGTAAATTAATGTAAAATGTAACAAATTAATATTCTAATATCTTTTAAGTTTTGATACCAAAGTGAGTTTGTTTTTTGTAAAGTATATTTTTCTCAATTTCTGATGTAAGAAACGTATTTTTTTTTTTTTTTTAATTAGAGAATATATTTGTGTCTTCAAAGTTACACACCAAATAAAAATTAGCATTCAATGATTTACGTAAAAGTAAACTGAACACATGTGAATTTATTTAATTTAATTTTTCTTCATTTACAACATAAATATTTGGTTGAAATGTAAAAGTTGACTTTTTTAAATAAGTAAATTGTGACTGTTTTATTTTTCGGCTAGATCGCTTTGTAATTTTATTATTTTAATTTTATCTTGCACAATTATCTACATAATACTTCTTATGTTATTGTATATGTTTTGTAATAACTGGATCAGTATTTACAATAAATTTTTCTTCACACAAGTATTGGAGAATGGATAAATGTGTTAAATTTGTGAACTTTTAATTTGCAATTTGCTGAAAACTGAAACAGTCTTTCATCTTAAGATATAGCAAGTCTGGACCAAATTGCTTATAAATAACCTAGGAGACACTTCCTTTGGTAGTCTGAATTTGAAACAACCTGTATTCTAAAAAATGTATTCGTAACAAAAAAGTATTATTATTTAAAAAGACATATTATTATAAATTTGAACCTCACTAAAAAATTATATTTTTGTGCATTTGTATAGTTTATTTCAAGTTCAAAACACACTGTGAGGATCTCGTCTCTTATAAAATGGTCAATTAAAGTAAAATTATACAATTTTGTGGGCTGCAACAATTATAAAATTTGGAAATTTGTTTAGTTCAAAAATCGACCCCGAGATGTCTCGACCTAAAATACTGGCTATGACTACTGGTTATAAAAAAAAAATCTGTAGGGCAGGAACCAACCCAGAGACTTTAAAGTCTTTGGTGTGGACCATTTTCGTAGTTTAAGAAGGAAGTACAGTGCACTCGCGCTAACGTGAACTAATTAAAACCGACTGTGTTCATGTCTGCGCGATTGTTCATGTTTCCGAGATTTAGGGGCAAATTCAGAAACACCACTCACACTCAAACTTGACCTTCGTCGTTATTTGAAATTGAAATTTGCTTTTATATTTACTCGTTTAATCAAGTTTATGGTCAGTATAGGTACTTTGATCATCAGTGATTTACGATAGAAAGTTAATCATGAAAAGGAAAATTAATTCTCTGAATTTCAAAAAGTGTGAGTGGAGTGCTCTCTCAACTCAAGGGAGGTTTCTGAATTTGAGCCGGTCTTCATCTCTTAAAAACAATTAAAAACATGGTACATCACTTTCAACCTTTATTTATATACCAATGATACTACATACATATTATGTATTTTTGGAAAAACATGAAGTAAGAAGTGATTGTTTAGACTTATGTTGTAAATTTCTGTAGTACATCTACATAAAGTAGCTGTTCATGTTAGCGAGGTGCACTGTTCATGCTAGATAGTGGCCAATGCTAAAATTTAGATGCTCACGTTATCCAGGAGTTCATGTTAAGCAGTGTTCACGTTAGTGACGAAAACCGAAACCAACGACGAAACATAAGGTGAAGAAAAGAAAAAAGTGGAAAATTCTAAGTTTTAAGTAATCAATTTCTAGGAAAAAGAATCTAGGATGAAATCTCAATTGTGAAAAATTAATTCGTTTATAAGAAACTAAAGAAAACTCGACGAAATACGCAAAAAAGGATGAGAAAATTTATTTTTTGTTCATCCAATTCCGCATTTCATTGTCGTTTGTTTCAGTTCTTTTTGTTTTTTTTTCTTTTCGAATAAATTCTTGAGCTGGCGTCTCTATTTGTACCATTTTTTTACTGAATTAATTTTTAAATGTAAATTTTTAAGGACATTTTCACGTTTCATTTTGTCTTTGTGAAATGTTTATTTTTAACTATAACAAGTTGTTATTGTTTAGAAAATATCAAACATGTAGTGATTCTTTTCTATTCTTCAACTTGCGTGCGCTGCTATTCTTTCACACATGGTTTGAATTCGTTTTTTTTTAATTACTTTCAGTTTTGTTTTTTTGTCGTTTGCAGGCTAATTTTTACTCAATTTTGAAATTATCTGCTGCTTTTCTCTAAATTTTTGTTTTTAAAGTAATCGTTTGGAATTTGAAAGACCCGCCAACAACTGGACTTGCGCATTATTCGCAACCGTCTGGAGTGCGTTCAGAATCTTTACCTCCGAGAGAGTCTTGGGCGTGTAATCGCGTCTTTCTCACTCACGATTTTTAACATATTTTGTGTCTCGCTCATCCGTTTTAAAACGTTTTGTGTTTACAATAGTCGTATTCTTTTGAAAATGTAACTTATCTGAACTTTAACTTAACTGATTCAATCATGAATTACTTGCTTTCAAAATAATTAAAAATGGAAATAACATAAACATAACTTCTCTAAATTAGCTATACCTAAACTGGCATGACTCCATGACAACGGATGCATTTTCACATCCCACTTGTAAGTTGGGCGCTTAGAGCGTTTTCTGATGTTTTCAATATTAAGCAAATTCGTGAAATGTTGTTCATCCTTTTGATGGTGACAGTATTCACCACCAGAGGTCGCCTACTTTGCTTGATTTCGCGAATAAGTAAATACTCAGTGGGGACACTTAAACGTCATTATCAAAAGAAACGCCATTCTATTTAATACCTTTATGCAAATGTAACGTAATTTGCAAATCAGTAGGTATCAAACAAAATGGCAAATGTGACAGTTAAAAGGTCCGTTCAATCCGTCGGGATTCGAGTTCTGAATCGTTCAAAATCTTACTGAGCATGAGCAGTGCACCAAATTGGATATAAATTTCATACTGCGCATGATTTGAACGGTTCAGAACTTGAAATTCTGTCAAATGGAACACACCTGTACTCAAGTGTCCCTACTGTGTAGATTCTTATAGTGTGACAAGTAACCAAGTCTACAAAAACCAAATTTTACTAAACATATTTTGTTAGCTCGTATGAGCGAGCCCATTCAAATTCTTAAAATTGGAACATTTCTAAAATTGGGCTTTTGATTAACAAAAAATTATTAAATTACTTAATTTTTGAAATATTGCAGTGAATTATTTGGATAAGGTAAGGAGATATTTTCCTCGAGTTTTATGCAAGATCTGCAAGGAATAAACTCGAGCAATTTGTTCATCTATTTTTGGTACAGCTGTATAAGGTTACCCATCATAGACTTCCCATTTTTATATTTAAATAAATTCTATACTAGATAACAGAATAAATTGTTCCTTACCTGACGTTCTAGGACGGTTCTAATGTTGAGTTCGGAAATTCACTCGGTGTTTGCTCGGAGTGAAAAGTAGAGTGAGAACGCAGTTGTTTTGATATACGTAAAAATGAGACAAAAGTGCTCGAGGAATCAATAGAGTGAGCGCGGAAGAATTACCGAACCCAGCATAAGACTGTCCTGGCGAGAATCCAAACAAGCCTATTATTCTAATGTCCATTTGATGAACTTTCATTGATTATTCAGTTCAGCAACGTGTTTTCTATATATGTAGAAACTTACATCAGAAGTAATTCCATAGAATTAAGTTAAACTTGTATTTCGGCGTCAGTTCAATAACAATAGGGGTCATGCCCGAAATCGTAGAATTGTTATGATGTGGGTTCGTTATTGGTTATTGGCGTGAAAATGGTTCTGTTCAAAATTTGAAGAAGCCTGATAATCTATGAAAGTTGAAATGGACGTTGGAATAAATCCACAATGGCCGCTTTCCCGTTACCTACTTTGTGCACGCAAATGAGCACAAAAGTGCAAAAAATCACGAAGCGCACGTTCCAATAAGGCAGGTTTCCATTTATTAGGGCCAGTTTTATAATGGAATTTAAAGGAGACTTTAAATTCAAAGTCACTTTCAGATATCAAAACAAATATGAAACGCATTTGTTTACACATCAGAATGTGACTTTATTTTAAAGTTTCCTTTAAATTTCATTATAAAACTGGCCCTTAATACATTAACATCGTGCATTTAAAACCCAACTGTGCTTGAAACTCAAAATTCAGAGCTAACGGGAAAACGCCTAATGTTTGAAATTTTATGATAAATCAACAAATGGTCATAGAAAAATGACGTTCTACGAAATATTAACTTAAATCTAACTTGTGACAGGCGCCTACTCGATTAATATACGTAAACTTAAATCCCAAAACCATAGGAAATATACAAATCTATTGAATTATCTGGAATAGATTTTATCTGTGATTTTATTTATGAAAACGGATAGTCTGTTATGGGTTATGGGGAATCCTGTATAACCAGATTTCTTTTATAAAGATCTTTTGTTTTCTGTGTTGATATTTTAATGACACTCACATTTTTTGGGGGGAAATTAACACAATTAATTCCGTGAAAGTAATTTTCGAATGAAAAAAATAATTAATTACAGGTATCGTACAGTTCACGGTTCATAGATGGCGCCACAACGGCAAAGTTGATGACGTCAGATATTGATCAAAATCTACCGTAGTCGGCGTACGCCATTTTGATTTAAGTGAAAAAGTTTGTGTAGTGTAAAATATATTCGAAAATCTGTGATCATCCGTCCTAATTTAAGTTCCACTGGAATAATTTATTGTTCTTTACTGAATACCCACCTGGACGGACCAAGGTAAATCGCAATTTAATCCAGTTTTGGAATTCTCGATGAGATTTCATAATGCCAATGTTTTCATTGATAGTCGATGCTAATAGTACGGTACCGTTACGTATGCTTTCGACATTTTAGCCCTACTTTGGTTTTCGTGGTCTTAAAAGTGGCGTATGATTAAAAGAAATGAGAATGTGATTAGTCGACCTTAATAATTGCACACATTCGAATGTGAATAATTTTTTTGGCAAGTGCTGGGGTTGGGCTAGTGTTCGTGTAATGCTTACGTCGAATTCCCTTTGTATTTCTTTTTGTAAAAGTCCAGTCTCGTCGTACGCTTTTAAATGAACAATTCGCAGAAAAATACCGTTCGCTTACTGAGTTATTGATTACCGTTTGGCGTATGATAAGATATGTTAGTGTTTACTTTATTGTTTTGGTTTTTTAAAGACTTTCATATCATTAACGTCTTTAATTACGGTGTAGGTATTTGTTTTTGTTTCATTTTCTGCAAAATCAGCCATCTTTCATGTAATTAAGTAACTCATACTTACATCGTTTGAAAAAAAGTAGATAAAACCCATTTGGCTTCCAAACAGATTTGTCACATCCATTGATTTTTTGTATTGCTATCTATTCAACTGTCAAAATCAGTTAATTAAAGACATAAATCTGGTGGTAATTTGTTAAATGCCCTACTTATTTCTCTCATAAATATTGACACGGTTCTTTTTGTTTTAAGATAAAGGGTTCGTTCGCTGGGTCTTGAAAATCTAAATGGTTGCGTGCAGACAGCATGTCTACTTTGCCAGGGCTGGCCTCCAAGGGGGAGAAAGGAAAATCAAAGTATCAATCGTTAGACATCAATAATCTGTATAGAGTCAGTCGGGTTAGTTACTTTCTCTTTCTTTCTTTTTTCTGTCAAATAAAATTTTATATTTTCTTTATTTTAGGGTGAATCTTTAGAAAAACAACAACAGAAAAGTACTCTTCCTCTCAAACATGGCATGCAAAGTCTGGGTAGAGTACCCAGTGCACGGCGTCCTCCAGCCAATCTCCCTTCAATAAAATCTGAACACAGTGGTACTGACGCGGCTGTATCTTTAGTACCGTCTGGAGGACCAGGATGGGGCAAACAAGAACCAACATCAACGGCTGCCAATTCTTCTTCATCGGTACGTTAATGTTCTTAATATTTTCATTTCAGCTAGAATGGGGCTTTTTAATGTTTTTGGTTTTATCGATATAAATGTCACTTCGATACAATATTAATACAAACGATACGATGTTACAGTTGTGGATAATAAAAAGTAGTATAATTTTTTTTATCTAATGTTACATCAGATAAAATATTTCGAATTTGATATGTTTGAGACAATATCTCAACTTGAAAATTGTAAAATCCCCCAAATTATTTGAATTTTAAAATATCTAAACTTTTGAGGCCATTTTAACAACTTTATTAAACAAAGTGAAGAAAGATTTTACAAATATCGATATTTTCAATATAATACTTTTTATATCACAAAATCTTTTAAGCGGACACTAAATCGTGCACTATACACTTTACGTTTCACCGTCGTTCAACAGCTTCGTGAAACGTAAAGTGTATAGTGCGCGATTTAGTGTCCGCTTAAAAGATTTTGTGATACAAATTTCATCGGACAAGAACCAACTGTAAATATCAATACTTTTTAATTCGATACGATTCGATACTGGTAAGTTTTCCACTAACTTTGATATGATGTATCGTATCATATCAAGAACCTTATACTAATTTCAGCATTACAGATATGTGCTGGTGGAAATTCCATTAAGAACACATATTTTTTGATGGAAAATTAAAATTTATTTAAAACATTTAAATTAATGATATTTTTCTTCACATAATTAACTATTATAAGAAAAGTAATGAAATTAACACGTTCGCTACCGCACGGCTCACATATGATCCATTTGGTTTTAGGTTATAGACCACCGGCTCATATATGAGCTGAGGAGGTATTTGCACTTCTCGTAAAATTTCTCCGTTTGGTCTATGGTTACCAGATTGATATTGTACAGGGGTCTATACGAATGTATGGCACACACTTGTGATGAGCAGTCTCTGGATTTTTTAAATAATAATGTTGAAATAAGTTTCAAGACATATTTAAAGTGGTCTGTCAACAATTTTATTTTTAAATGGCAGTAGCGCACGTGTTTTAATTATGTTTTAATTTTTATATAAAGTACTTTTTTTTTGTTAATAGAATAAAATCTTTTAAGCGGACACTAAATCGCGCACTATAGACTTAACGTTTCGCAGTCGTTCGACGAAGCTGTCGAACGCCTGCGAAACGTTAAGTCTATAGTGCGCGATTTAGTGTCCGCTTAAAAGATTTTGTGATACAAATTTCATCAGACAAGAACCAACTGTAAATATAAATGTTAATAGAATAGTAAGGGTACTCTTAAAACTTAAGGGGGTCTGCTTATAGGGTTACCATCCATACTTTTTAAAGATTACAAGCACTCTTTTTCAATACCAAAGATAGTGTATTCTTACTTTTCTTAAGGGCCGTTTTCATAATACACTCATGGATAAAAATATTGCAAATTTTTATATTGTTCACTTATTCTTCTATTTGTGGAGTGACAGGGATATAATTGTACTGAAACGTTCTTTTTAAGCTTAAATTAACGTATCTGTCGAGGAAATTGTAAATAAGTCTTGGTATATAAAATCTACAACCCAATTTATTGAACAAGGCACTTTAGAAAAATTACAACACATGATTAATAACTGAACAGTTTCAAAAATAACGTGTCTATACTAAAATAAATGAGGTTCAGTAAGACATCCTCCTCAAGCTTGAATGACTGCCCTCACTCTTCTGGGTAAGCTGGAAAGAAGGTTTTGAATTCTTTCTTGGGGAATCGAATCCCATTCTTCTTTTGCAACAATTTTGAGTTTATTTTTAGTTGCAGGAGCCAGATTTCTGTGCCGAATTCTTTTTTTTTTTTAGCATGTCCAATATCCTGATATTAACCTCATTGAGATACTGTGTTACTGCAGCTGCTATGTGAGGGCGAGCATTATCGTGCGTTAGCACAAATCTCTCATACCATAAATTCCAACATAGGGTATAACATGCTTTTGTAAGTTGCCTTCAATATATCGTTCAGCCGTCATTATTCCGTTAACCAGCACAAGCTCTGTACATGCCTCCCTACTTATACCACCCCAAAACATTATTCCACCACCTGCAAAGCTGACATTATTAACCAAATTGCACCTGGAATAACACTCTCCGACTCTTCTATACACCTTATTTGACCATCTGGCTTCCAAAATTGAATCCTTGTTTCGTCAGTAAAACAAATATGCTTCCATTCCTCTATGGACCAATTAACAAGGACTCTAGCATATTCTAATATTTGCCTTTTATGTTGTTGGAAGAGATGGGGTACTATGGTAGGTACTCTAGCATTCAAATCGACTTCTAACAGAAAAGTAGCAAATTATTGGCATTAGTTACGTTCTCTTACGACTGTAGCCTTCAAACCTATACCTAAACATTCCTCAAATATTTATAATATACCTACCAGAGAAAAGGAAAGCAATAAATCATATTTAATTAAATTTTAATGCTACCATCTGACGGCCACTCGTCAGAAAGTAGTTGTAACTTCTATGGGGTGGCCGTCAGATGGCGCCACTACAACTCAAATGATAACTATTTAACCCAATATTACTTGTAACAATATAGTATATTGTGTCACAAGGGCAGAAAGTTTTTGCATGTGTGACACACAATTGTTTTTCGCCTAGCCCTAAATCTAATTCAAACTTTGTTTAAAATTGACGTTTAATGAAAAATTCTGTGAAATGTCAAAGCACGCAAATGAAAGTCAATATGTCGCTAGGTTACGAACTATAAATCGTGTAGTTATGAGTTTAGCAGCCCAAGGGCAGATAAACATTACTTTCCGTCACATTTTTAGGGTAAATAAGAGTTACTTTCACATATGCTAGACGAAATAGTAGTTTATGTATCAAGTACGCAAAATAAGGTTTTAGGGGACGAATCGTAATTAAGAGATTGAGTCCTCTAAAACCATTTTGCGTACGTGGTACCTACAATATTTTTTGGTACACGCTTGCCAAATCACCAACATTAATGTTAAATTGCTCGAATTTCGAATTAGCAAGTCTAAATTGTCCCTCTCATCAGACATGGTAATCATATCAGATCGGTAATCATAGCAAAAATAATCCGATAAAGTGTTGCCATGGCAGTTTTAAGTACTAGGTCGCTAAAAAAAAAATTTCGCCTAGCATATGTGAAAGTAACTCATATTAACCCTAAAAATGTGACGGAAAGTAATGTTTATCTGCCCTAGGGCTGCTAAACTCATAACAACACGATTTCTAGTTCGTAACCTAGCAACACATTGTCTTTCATTTGCACGCTTTAACATTTCACAGAATTTTTCATTAAACGTCAGTTTTAAACAAAGTTTGAATTTGATTTTGGGCTAGGCGAAAAACAGTTGTGTGTTACACATGCAGAAACGCATTAGCAGCCCTTAGCTATGAGCTACCCTCGCTTCGCTTCGCTCGTACAGCTCATAGCCGCGGGGTGCTAATGCTCACTTTCTGCCCTTGTGACACAATATACTACAGCGGATTCTAAGTGTTGCTATGATGATTGAGGTTGTTAAAGATACGTTTTTCGTTCTGAAAATAGTCCCCTAAGCGACCATTTTGCGGAGCGTGTACCAAAAAAGTATGTATGTCGGTTTTGCATTATACAGCGTGTTTCAAAAGTCGCGACGCAAAATGAAAGGGGTTATAGCGAATGGAATTTCAAACATTTTTTCTCATCTAAACATGTGTCCGATTTCTACGCATTTACTAGATACAGGGCTTAACTTTGTTACATGTAAATTTTTTTACTGGAGGTTGCTATGACTTGATGGTGTTCCTTTTGAGTTGTTCAAGGCAAATATTCAAAAACACCTGCTCCAGTTGCAACACAACATTGATTGACATCGACGAACTAATTTGTGGGTGTAATTAAATTGAAAATTCCCATTTTGGATTTCAACGAAAGCTAAATCAGTTTTTTCCAAAAACTGTTCTTCTGTATGAATTCCGACAGCAACTTCCTTTAATGCTACCCCACAAATGGATATACTTGAAGTTCTTAGGTGGCGATGACTTGATTACATTCTACTGTCTATTTGACAGTAGGTTATTGTTTAATTTTAATTTGCAATGTTTGTACCTTAATAAAAGTTTACATGTAACAACTTTGAGGTTCTGTATCTACTAATTGAGTAGAAATCGGACACATGTTTATATGAAAAAAAAAATGTTTGAAATTCAATTCCCTATAACCCCTTTCATTTCATCGCGACTTTTGAAACAACCTGTATAAAGAATGTACTCTTTTGTCAGGTACTGGATCTGGTAAACCTAGTCTGTTAATAAATATGTCCACATATGCTAAACATTTTCTGCGACATAAATAATAGGTTGAGCATAATCGGATGATTTCAAGAATCGGAATCATCGCAATCGGATGACAGGAATAATCGGAGTACGAATTGAAACAAAAACAATTACTTTTATTTTTTTACCGTAGTTCACCATTTTTTGCGGTCGCAGAAGCTTATAGAGTCGGGGACAGTTAAAAGAGCACGCTCGGAAATTTACTTAGCAATAATGCATACAATACGCATTTACAATTTTATTTTTGTTCTCTTTTGACCGATTGTACCGACTGTAGATGTCGACTTGTCGGTAAATAGAAGGCAAGCGCTAGTCAACATGGAATCGGGTGATTCCGTATCTATAATCGGAACCTTCCGATTATTTTAAGAATCGGAATCAGCTCCGATTATCATCCGATTTCGTCCCATCACTAATAAATAATTAATTTACCTTACATTGAATGTACCTCTGCAAAAAAATGTGCGGATTATTCAGATCTAAATTTCGGAATTATCACCTCTTAAGTTACGATTTCTAGGTTATAGTTGATATTTTATAACGATATTTTTGAATAGGTCATTCGTAAAGCTTTTTTGTATGTAAATACATTTTAAGGGAAGCATATCGCTATCCATCACACACATGAAAACGATGGCACAGTATAATTTATTCATGAATTAATTCATGAACTTCTTCATGAATTTCTTAGTGAATTTATTCATGAACGCATTTCGTATTACATTGGTGAAGAACTTCATGAATTTCTTTGATTCTAATGCCCGTTTATAGGTATTACCAACATAGCGAAAGAATTTACAAACGATTTAACACTGCCACGCGCAAATAAATACCATAACCTTCGTTTTCTATTGTTGGTACCCCTGAAATTGCTGTAATTCGTGAATAAGTTGACGAAGAAATTCATGAATTTATTTGACGTCAAATATTTGGTGCATTACACTTATCCAACTTCTTCATGAAGCGACTTCATGAATTAATTCATGAATAAATTGTCAATGTAAAACGGCCTTAATGAACGTCATTACTAAATTAAAAAGTATGTAGTAATGACAATATTATTAAATAGTCGTGGAAAAACAAAATAAAAATGACCTTTTATACACGACTGGGAGTAGACAGTAGTTTCTATGATAACAGAAGTAACATATTTACTTCCTTGAGAGAAATGATATTTTTCTGCAATCTGTATTAAATGTAGTGACTTATTCACGACCGGAAGTAGACAGCAGTTTCTATGACACAAAAATCGTGACAGAAATAACATATTTACTCCCTTGAGAGAGAACAACAAACAACAAAACAGATCTGATGATTGTCTGATTGTCTCATTGGCAGTACAAAACCTCCAAAAGTCAAAATAACTCCTTTGTTATTTTTTTTATACAGTATAAAATAATCTTCAAATCCCTCAAGTTAGCAACTCTGGATGGATCCAGTGTTGACAGATTTTATTTTGCAATTACGCCAGAGTTATCACCTGAAAGCACAAATATTGAACTGCTTTATTAATTTTTTTAACTCACTTCAAAAAGGTAAAAAGCACTGACCTTTTTAGACTTTCTAATAGCGTTTTTCACTGGGACTAAATCGTGCACTGAGTGCGCACTCAGAATATTCTCATCTTATTTTAACCTCATGTAATGAAACGGGATGGAGATATTTTGAGTGCGCACTCTGTGCACAATTTAGCCCCAGTGAAAAACGCTATAAAAATAATTTGACTTGATAATAAAATATGGTTTACAAAACAAAAACCTTTTTTCTATTCTGTTCATATTGGAAATCAAAAAAATAAAGATTAATCGCTAATAAATAATTCGACTGACGTTTTGACACTTTAGCAAGCGCCATCTATTGTCAACAAGAGAGTACTACATTGACGCCATCTATTGGCAACAAGAGAGTATGTACTAATAAATTGTCTAATAAATTATTAATGGTAATGTTTGTTTCAAAAAATATTATACAAACTTTAAGTCAACTTTAACTTTCAATTTATTCTCATAGCAGCAATTATTTGTATATTTGTTACTATGGTAATAAACTAAAAGTTACAGTAGTATTTAACTACCTATGCTTAAAGTGACTTTAAATTAAAGTCTCCTTTAGCACGATTATGAAAACGGCCCTTAAATTGAATAAACTGGTCTTAAATAAACTGAAATCAAAAGAGAATTAAAGTTAATATTATAAATAACTTCCTGGATTTATACTTGACACGACCTACTAGTTTTCACGAGACGGTTCCTAACCGGCCTGGGCAATCCAATATTTTATTTAACGCAAATTTTCCTCGCTTTGGCGTTAGTTACCTAAATAAGAAACACCATAAATAACGAAAGAAAAAAGCAGGGAGAAACTATATTTGAGCAAAAAAGTATAACTGCCATAAACTGCGTGAGCTTGACATTAATTGAAAATGACGCTATGAAATGACATTCCGCCATTCCGGATATAATTCGCTTTCGATTTTGTAGGTAAGTAGCGCCAGCGGAGAAACGCTTCTAACTCCTTTACTCTACCTTTTTCACTCCTACTAACATTATATTATATACATCTCACTCTCTCAGAAGCGGTTGGTGCAAAAAGTGTAGAAAAGTGCAGAACAATCGAACAGACCTGCTGTGTCGTGATAGATGATATGCTATAACATTTAAATTTAATTATGTTTGCAAAGAAAAAATTATATGCCTATTACATGGCAATGACACAGATTAATATTATAGCAGATACGAAACTCGCTTACCCGCTTTTAAAAAGCATGGGATGGGGTGTAGTAGCAAATTGTAGGACAAATTCAGAAAAAGAAACAGTTTGTTATATGGTTTTCCAAGAGGTAATTTTCCTATTAATGTATAGTTCAGGTGATTTTTAAAATTTTCTATTAAGTCTTGTCATGAATTTTGGACGGCATGTCTGGTAATGAGAACATCAAAACGTTAAAGGGTTTATTTAATTTTTATTAGACATCAACTGTAACGAATTCAAGTGTGACGAGTCCTTCACCTGTGAGTACACAGGTCAGCGCACATCAAGCTGCCATTGCCCTTCCAGTGACAACAACTATTCCCCCACCCGTCAAACACAACACATCTTCTGTCACTCCTGCCACCACCGACAAATCATGGAGTTCCGTAATGATCGGTGCCGATCTCATACATCCTCCCCCATATCAAAGCCCACAGTTCCAACACGAATTCCCAAGTTTGTCTGCTGGAGATGGAGGACCGCCACGCACTGGTACAGACACCCAGTATGGACCAGGACCAAGCTTACGTCCTCAGACCGAAGGTTCTTGGATGCAAGGGGGTTCACGTGCAAATTCAGATGGACCTCCAAGAAGCAGCTCGGCCCCCCTGGGTGCCCCACCACAGCTCTCGGCCCAGGTCGGCCTGACCCATCAATCATTGCCACCACAGTATCAAGGGATCTTGCCCCAATTTGTAAGTTTTATCATTCTTACATCGTCAAAACTTAACTAACTTTTTCTACTTTTAGATGTACAGAGGTAATTTCTCTTCCAATGGACATGGTTCTCCAAGTGTAACAAATATGCCTCCTCCTATGCCGAATAATGGTCGTAATCGAGTTGAAAGTCGCCCGCCTCCTCCCCGTTCTGTTGAAAATGAAGAAGTTGCTCGCAGGCCTATCATAAAAGAAGAGGATTTAAATCGAATGGATGACATGACTAAAGACATGGGTTGGGCAGCACAAGATGACATTGATTATAAGTACGATATATCATGAAAATAATTAAAGCAGGACAAAGTCATCTTTTAATAAATACATAATTTTTTTAATGAATTTATAATTATTTTCATGTCTACTTAAAAATAAGGTTCTTGTAAGAACTAATATTAATAGGAGTATACATTGATGACCAAATCAATTATTTTTTAAAGACTTATCCACTAGAAATCTTCTGTATTTGTTAATATAATTTGAAATATTTTTAACTTTTCCTTGTAAAGTACAAGATTTTTAATTTTCTTAACACACTCTGCCCTGCTTTTGTTTGATACGACGTTACCTTTTTTTTTATTATATTTTCATTACTAATTGTAACATTTGATATTGCAGTCAGAAGTTAGCTTTCAGCGATGACGAATCAGCATCTGAAGTGAATGTAAGAAAACCTGTCAGACAGAACAGTCAGAAAGAACAAGAAAAGTCTGAAAGTTATTCAGCAGAATCTGAGCAATCCAAGAATTGGAATAGAAGTGGAAATGCGACGGTAACTATTAACAGAGCCCGTTCGACGGATGAAGATGAAATACTGGCACAAAAAAGGAGACAACAGCATCAAGTACTGTTGTCAGCAGCTGAGAAAGCAAAGCAGAGGAAAGAAGAAGAGGAAAAGAGATATTTAGAAAGTAAACAGGCAGCAGGCAAAAAGCTGCAAGATTTACTCAATAAGAGTAAAAGAGATAAGGATCAAGATGAAACACAGGGAACGATCAGCCCATCTGTTGTTCCACCTCAACCCATTACCCCAGCACCAATACCTGTTCCTGACTGGGAAAAAGAGCGCGACAAATCAAGAAATGAACCGTCAGATGAAAAAGTAACTTCATCAAAACCTCATCGAGAATCTACCTCAGATTTTCGTCAGCTGACGCAGATTGAAGGCCGTAACTTCGTGCGCAAAGACTCACGCAACACGGAACGTGAACGAGATAGAGATGGCCGAGAACGTGGCGGAGCTGGATTCTCCAGGCAATTGCAAAATCTACCCCCGAGATTACAGAAAAAGCAACAGTTACGTAATAATAGCAGTCCTCAACCTCCCCCTCTGTCATACAATCCCCACCAGTATGACCAACGTTGGATGCAAAATAATCAAATTGTAAATAAAACATCACCGACCTCATCAACACGTAAAAATAGGGCTGAATGGGATAGCAATGAAAAAGAACACGATGATGATCACAGTAGATATCATAGTAATGACGAAGTGTATCGTGGACCAAATAGGTTATACTCAGATTCTGGTCGTAAATCGTCCTCGGATAACAGACATGAAGAAGATTCGCGTGATTTTAGAAATCAGAATTTTGATTACAAGAAAGAAAAGTACGAAGATAAGTGGGAAAGAAACAGGGATAAGTACAGTGAAAAAGAAGATGTCTTCGATGAACATAATGTTACCCGTCAAAACAGTGATGAGTGGCACAGTGATAGGCATGATAAGTATAGCAGAGAAAGTTCAGAGAGATACGAAAGGCCTCAAAGACCAGACAGTAGAGATTCGAGGGCCTCTAGGGAATCGAGACATTCTCGTGATTCCATGCGAGATTCTGAACCTCGCGATCACATTTCATCTTGGGCAGATAGCATCACGTATGATGAAAAAAAGAAAGATCATCTGAGGGAAGATAGGAGACAAGTGCCTGGACCAATCACTAAGGAAAAAATTGAAGCAGATGAAAAGCATAGCGAAAAGAGAAATTTAACACAATTGAAACGAGGTGGTGTTCCAGAAAAGAAACCAGACACTGCTGAAGAAAAGACATCAGAAAAAGAACATGATACTTGGAGCGTTCATAAGAAAGAAAATTCCAATGATATTAATACACCTAGGGCATGGGCTGATGATGTTATTCCAACCACTGTGTCGCCTGACACCACAAAATTCTTAGAACCAGATAAATCTAATAAAACTTCTTCGAATTTAGAAACTGTTAAGCAGGAAGTGAAGCAAGAAGATTTGGAGTTAAAACGCATTGAAAACACAGACGTCAACAGAGAACGAGAAGAAAAGAGAAGTCACAATATAAATCGAAATCGTTCTGCTGAATCACAGTCTGGACGTTCTCAAGGTGGTTGGGATCGTTCTGGACCAATCGTATATCGAACTTGGTTCAAAAAGGGAAGAGGCCCTAGATCTGGTGGATCACACAGATCTTCAGCTAAAACTGGGGAATGGCATGGCACAGATTCAGATGCATCCATAGATGAAGTTTCAGTTTCAACCGAAAGCGGTAAAGACGATCGGAGTGCACGTAATTCACAAAAGAGTCCCAAAACTACTAGAAAAATGGATAAAGACGAGAAAAACAAAGATGTTAAATACGACAGATTTTCAAATGATCGCAAAAACGATCGCTATCAAGATTCAAATAAGAGGGAGTACGAACCAAGGGGTGAGCCATCAAGACACGGGCGTGGTGGTGGCAACGTAAGAAACAGAGGTGGTTTAAGTAAGCGTATTGATGGATATGGACCTCCTCCTTCGAAGAGCCCATTCGGACATAACGATGAAAAAGAGAAAAAGCAGGCAAATGAAGAAACTCTAAATGAAATCTCAGATGACAAATCAAAAACGAATAACCAAACAAATACAAGCGTACTATCAAATGCAAAGAAAGAAATACCTTTACTTCAAGCTCGTGTTGAAAAGAAACATGAAGAAAAATTTGATCGTAACAAGCCCAGGAAAATTCTTGATAATAGAAAACCCAAACTGAAATCTAAGGATGACAACTGTGATACTTCAGATCATTCTGATGACAGTGCAAACAAAGACGGTAAATTCAGTAGAAAAATGTCCAATAAGTCTCCTCAGAGAAATCGCAACCCCGGCATGAATCCATCAAGACGCAATAACCCTCCTCCTCGTTTATCGGGAGACAAACGAGGTGGCAATTTTAATCAAAATCGAAATGATTCAATTAATGTAAGACAAAACTCCAGCGGTTCTTTACGCCCAACTCAAACTGGTTTTAAAAAGGACCTCCCGAAGGACGAAAAGCCTTCAGATATGCTGGTTGTTGATGCGAACCTGAAAAGTAAAGAACACAGTGAAGAAGCTGAAAACGTGGATGGTGAATTGGAAGATAAGAGTTCTATCCAAGGTGATTCCGATGGTTTCCAAGAAGTAAAAAGCAAGAAAACCGTCAAGGAACGTCAGAAATCAGTTGAAGATAAACTTTTGCCGAAGCCAGTGGGCAAAATCGAGGTACCTTCAAAACCCGATCGCAACAAGGGAAAACCTCCAACATCTCAACAATTATCTCAACAACAAATTGCTAATATTCCATCGCTTATGGATACTCCTATCAATCCTCCGGCCGTAATTCCCCAACCTTCAAACAAGAATCAGTATGATAGACCGAGGCAAAAACTGCCACCTCGTTTAGCCAAACAAAGAGAAAACAGTAGACTCCAGAAAGCACAAATGCAGCATGGAATATGTGATGTGAACGACATAAACAAGGTTAATCAAAGTATGAATTTATATGCGTTGAAAGATAATACGCCACAAGTGCCGCTGATGTCAAACGCTTGGGAGAAGCCTCTTGGTACGCAGTTACGTAGTACCATCGAACAAGACTCTGTGCTTTCTGTCGGAATTGAGAATTGTAAATCGTTGGATCAACCTCAGTCACCAGGGCAGAACACCAGTCCCAACAATGACAAGGTACTAAAAATTTTCACTCCCTTTTTTTTCTATAAAAATTAAACTTTTGATGTTACAGATGATTGCTAAAGCGAATCAACTACAAGACAAATCAGTTTTGGATGGCTCGACTCCGCCTGTAAATACCATTATCTTCGAAAATACAAACTACAAATTGGCCCCAGGAATAAGAAACAATCGTAACGATAAAACGAGAGGTAGTAAACTAGAAGACGGACCGACTAATATAGATAACGCTGTTATATCCGGATTCAATAAGCCAATCACAGATCTGCTGAATAAAAACGATAAACAGTCGGATATCCAAATGCAATTGGCGTTTAACAAAGAGGATAACGCCGACATGAAATTGGACTTCTTCGATTCAGAGATATCGCATCTAACTGACGATAAGAGTTCTAAAAATTTGACGTTGCCAAGATCTATGCACGCAATGACGAGTAGTAACAGCACAATCTCACCTTCAACGGCAGACTTGAATTTTAAAATAGCTTCTGTGAAGAAAGTGTGGGAGTCTTCTATGCCTCCTGTAATCGAGCACAGCGTAGGACAAGAAGATGCAAACTCCAGTTTTTCGTCTAGTTTCGGACCTGATCCGAACAGTTTAGATCCGACAGGAGCTTTTACTAAAGGCACGGATACTCCAGATGATGGACATGAAGGTTACAGTCCGTCGCCCAATCAAAATGCTTCCAACAGTACAACTAATGTATGCAAGGTAATTACACTTAATTATGGAGATGAGAAAGAACTTTCGAGATTTAATGTTTCAGGTTAAACCTACTCAGCAAGTGCCGGGAACTACCGGCCAGACAGTTGTAGGTACACATCAGCAGCACTCTGGAATGATCAGTTCTGGATTGATGGGGCCATTGTCATCCCCGCCAATACAACCTGTTATAGGCCCTAATGTTGGGCTTAGTCAACCCCCACAGCAGTTTACTGCAAATCAGCACATTGGTTATCAGGTATGTATGTTGAATAAGTTATTCGTATTTTATTTTGCGTTTTGAAATTTCAGGCAAGTTTAGGTGGTAATACCCAGTATGGCATGTCGGCCATACCATCACCACCAACTGTTTTGTTTAATTCAACCCAACAAATCCAGCCGCAAGCTGGATTGTACGGAGGTTTCCCCATTGATCAATTAGGTGGACAGAGAGGCTCTCAGTACTCTCAGTATCCCAACCCTTATAATTTGGGGCAGACTGCTTCTAGCCCTTATTCACAGTCGTTGTATCTCCAAACGGCTCAACCTCATCCCCCACCCACTGCACAAGCACCACCTGATTTATATCAAAATATTAATAACTACAGAATGACTGCGACCGGACCTTTCGGTCAGAATCAGCAGTTAAATAATCCTACTACGGTATTGATTTCATCGACTTCAAATTCGTTGATGTCGGCTGCTGTTAAACCAAGTAGTCAACCAATTAGTGCTATTGGTAAGTTTCTACGGAAATTTTTTTAGATCCGGTTGCACTAACATCAAAGTTAATTAATTAAGACCGTTTTAGCTTATTTCTTGTACAAGATCTGGTTCAATTTACACAGTAAAATTTGTAACGAGAAATATTTGATTTGTTTTTCATTCAATTTAATTTTTAATACGTTTGAAGTTGTTCAAAGAACGAAACCAAATCTTGTACAAAAATTCCGGCCTTTAGAATATATTTAAACTATATAAATTTGTAATTTATAATGTTAGTAATTAAACATTGTTTTATTGTGAAAAAAGGGATCAAATACTGATACTTGAACAAATTATGTTTTATAACCTGAATTTTTTTGTAGGCACGAAAACAGGAGCAGTAGGTCAAACCTACCAGCAACAATCACAACAAGGGCAACAGCTGTATATGACCTATGACCCTTCTGTTCAACCGAACTATCTTACGAACACAGGAGTTATGCCGAGAGGTCCCGCTGGTCCAGTGCAAAACAATGTGGTTCCTACACTGCAGCCATCATCGTCTTACTACTCTGGATCAACAGGTACAGCAAAAGCTTATAATCCTTCGTGGAGGTATTAGACTAACTTGCTTTGGGTTATCCATTGTCATACTGTAGTTTTGTGTACTATTGGGTGTGTACAACACTGTCCTGGTGTGGTGCTATTTTCTAAAACAAAAATTGATTTTGCTTTCGATTACCTTACATTATCATTCCAAGAAGTATTATGTAAGAGTAAATGTAATTTGTAGTTAAAGGTACTATAATAATTTGATTCAATGTGGAGAAATTAATTTTGACCAAATTTGTTTCGAATTAATTGAATATATTCCTGTATTGTATCACATAGATTTATGTTAGAAATGTCCACTTTCATTTTCATGTAGACATTTTTTAGTTATGTAGTACTACTATAAATAAAATGTATTTATTGTTTTTTGTGTTTTTATTTTGCATGCTTCTATTGCTGTACATCTGAATTTTCCCTAATATCACCCTCTAAATTTTCTTACCTTTTTACAAAACAGAAATATCGGTAAGATCAAGCAAAAATCACCCAGTCACTTTGATAAAGGTTTTATATAACAGCGACAATAATACTGTGCCTTATAGGGGGTCAGACGGGATATTTCCAAACACCTGGAAATTCAACCCTCCAATCAGCTGGACCATTACAGCAACACCAAGCAGGATATGGTCTTCAGGGAAACGTTTTTGGCACGCACAACCAATCCCATACAAGCGCTGGCTTACAACTCAGCTCACATTTTCTCTCACAAATGCAACTCGCTGCCATGAATGTGCCACCATTTCGTTCCCAGAATTTGCAGAATACATCGTACATGAAGGGGATGAGCAACCAACAGATTGGAGATCAAACTAACAGATCACAACAGTTGAAAAGTCCAGGAACGCAACAAGAAGTTTTATCTTCAGTTTTTAATTCTGGTATGTTTTAAGTCATTTTCTTTTATGATTTTACTATTTCTTTTTTTTTGTGTAGGCCCACAAATACCATCTCCAAAATCAAGGCAAAATTGTAAGCAGCCCCCACCTCAACCAAGCCCCACTACGCAACATAAATACAACTTGTATCAGAGTGTTGGTAATCAAGCACCATCTCAGGTAATTTTATTTTTAATCATAAGAAAGGAAGTATTGATAATTTTTGTGTAGTTGCAGAGGTATCCAACTCCAATTCAGAGACCCCCTTCAAATTTTCAGCCCACTTTAGGTTCTGTGCAGAGCAACGGCACAAGCAATCAAAAACATCGTACCAACAGCAACACAAACAAAGGTCCAACTCGACAATATTACTCACCACAAGGTATACAAAATTGCATAATATTTTTTTTAATTGCTTTTACACTATCATTCTGATCATGCAAACGCTATGCTTTAGAAATCATTATATCACTGGATGATTTCTTTAGATTAATTTTATTTGTAAACTGAACTCTTTTCTTAACTCTTGTATTAGCTAGAAAATAAACCGTCAAGTCAACACTATCAAATGCCAGTTCAATAATGGCCACCAAGGACATGACTTTGATTCCACTCTGCCATCGTTTTGATAAGGTAATTTCTTTCAAACAGTTGACATTTTGTGTTTTGATATTTTTGTGCAGCAAGTTACATTTTGTGCTGCAGTTTTGCAAGCACATGATTTCATTTTAAATTTTCATCCAAATTTAATTGTGTTTATGCTGGGGGTGTTTGTTAGTATAGGATGTGCTCTTATGTTTCTGTCGCAGAAAATTTTGTAAATTTTAATGCTTCTCAATGTTTAAAATTATCTGAAGTAAGTCAGAAATAAAAAAAAAACTACTACACCAAAAATACTAGCTAGTTGTAGGAAGAAGTATCAAATTAAAAAAAATTATCAACCCATGCTTTATATTTAGAGAAGTATTTTGTAATACTTTTTTAATATTCATAGTTCAAAATGAATATAGTTTGTGGCCTTAACTCGATGAGTGTAGTTGCTTAATGTGGCCTATGTCGTGTCCTTAGCTGCCATTTTGAAGTAACAACTTTTATTAATAAAAAAAAGGGAGTTACTGTGTTCATTTTAATGATGTTTCCGACTTTGTAGGCGGTGGTTTATCATCACAAAGTGAGAAACCTGATGAATCGAAGCTTGGTGACGGTGGAAACTCAAACACATCAAATACTTCAAATTCAAATAGTGCAAATATAGTAAGCAAGGCTACGATCGGCAGTGTGACCACAACTACGGTGAATCAAACGACGGAAATGGGAAAAGATTTGAATAAAGACGATTCTAGTGCTATGAAGGACTAACTTTTTATATGCGTCTAATCATAAGTACTAAAACGTTATGTTAGTTATTAATTTGTTATATACGTGTCCTTATTTATTTAAAAATTGTCGCTCTAACAGTGTTCATACTATTTATTTAATTTGGTTTGTAATGATATAAAGTGCATTATAGCGTATAACTGTTTTGTTTTCGTGTTAAATTTGGACACTTGCGTAAATGAAATTTAGAATTGACAGGGTTTTTTCATTTGATTGTTACTGCCTCAAATTACTGTGTAGAAACATTTAAAATACAGTGTTCAATATATTGTGTGAGGGTCCGTTTAGAAAGGTAAAGATGTAATTGTTGCGTTTCTAAATTTGGACCAACTATGTTCATGGATATACAAATATTGTAAGTTGTAATTACTGTATGTATTTGCTAATACTATCAGGCGCACCTGTGATGGGTATGGTAAATGTTTACAGTAACAGACTACAAAAAAAAAAATGTTTACAATGCGTGATTTTGCATGTAATATATATTGCTGTCAAGAGAATTAATTTTGAATTCATTCATCAAGTGTGAAGTAATATATAGCCAGCCGAAGATGGCATGAAATGCAAATCTCGCTTTTTATCACTTATCTTTGGTGGTGTGTGTATTAAAAACGTAGCACTGTCGTCTATGACGATAGTCTACAGTATTCTCTTTCAAATCGTGTGACTGTTCAAGTTACTACTAATATATCTCTAATATAGATTGTTTTGTAAACAGTCACACGTTCATATTATAAGTAAGTTTAGCTATTTTAGCAGTGTTAGTAAGCTGTAGCCAGCATGGAACATAATGTGTAACGTAATAAAAAGTGAGTGATCCAGCAAAAAACTGCACCGATGTTTTACTAAACATGTGGACTTTTAAGCTTCTGTTATTAAACTTCAGTGTTAACTCCTAAAATTGACCGTTTAAAAAAAGACGTTGCATTTGAAATGGTGAAGTGCGTGAATTAAAGACTTCTAGAATTCATTTTTTGTTTTGTTTTGTTTTCATTTGGCATCTGCAAATTACTCGATCTATATCTTTATTTAAGATATTAACTATCAACATGCAATTCATCAAATAAATGGTTTAATTATTATAAGTTATTGCATTATTTATTACCTTCCTTTGCATATCCTAATTACTAATGTAAGAGTCTCTAATTTTTAGATTTTATAATCAATGATTTATATAAATGGAATGAACACTAAAAAAAAATTCTAAAGAATATATTATGTATATGTTACGAGCAATGTCCGCAGGGTGTGCAGAGTCGGCGTTGTCCGGGCAATGTCAACATTGCACATCGCTGCTTGGCAATGTCAGCAAAAATAGTTAATTTGCAGACTTGGGCCGGTTTAATTAGGGCTAGGGCAAAGTCGACACTGCCTGATCAGCAGTGGGCGATGTCAGCAACAATTATTTCCTTGCGAACTTCGCCCAGTTTCAAGTGGACATTGTTGACAATGCTAAATCTCCACGGGCAGAGCTTTTATGCTGTTCTTGTATAGGGAAATGAAATTTATTATTTAATAAAATAGCATGATACAAATTAAGTTTTTAAGAGATTCGAGAATTTTGAAGACTTGAATTGGCTATTTTGTATTGTGTTTGATGAATATATGTCTTTATATGCAGTGTCTTTGAAATTGTGTTTGTGGTTTGTTCTAGCAGCAATACATAACTGCTAAAAATTGTACTGAGCATGCGCAGTGATACTTTAGCGTTCTAGCAGTCCAAATTTAAAGTTTCTTCAAGAAACCTTCTTGTTACCAGTGTAATGTTCTAGCAGCAGTGGATGGCGCACATCGAACCTTCACCGTACACGGCGAAAAAAACGAACTGCAACACTCGTCTAACAAATAGCACTTTTATAGCTTAACCGCTTACTAATCGCTAGATTCACACATCGCTTACTGAATAATAACTAATTTAAAAAGCGCTCTTCTTCTCACTTATATAGTAATTCACTCTTTCGAGAATAATAAAAGCGAACAAATACCGAACGTTCCAGCAAATTCTACCACCATCTAGGATCTAGGGCGAGTCTGGAATGCCCTGGAATCTTTGGCTGGCTTATACACAGATGGCGCGACTACTCTAGAAATAGAATTTGCATCAGGGAGTGTAACAGTATATTGTATATACAGGCTGTTTTTTAATTTCATGCAAAAAATGAAACCAGTGAAAGTTGGCTTTAAAAGTAATAAAATGAAGCAGTTTTTGTATAACAATTGATTAATAAATATTAGTGACAATAAATGTTTTCGGCGAACGATGAAACAGTTTAATAGTCCCTGATTTATTTTTATTACGTAAGCGCACTTCGTCGCAGATAACAGCGTTGAAAATATGGCCGAATTTTCCAATAGTGTTATAGTGGACATAATTTTAATTTACGGCGAATGTGATCAAAATGCATTGGCTGCAAGACGTTTGTATGCACAACCAGCGTGACCGAGATCGCCCTTTGCCAAATAGCAGATCCTTTGAGTCTGTTGTGCAGTTTGTTGTTTGGCAAATTATTCGTGAGGAACAATTACCAGTTACATTTTCAAAGACTGCAAGCTCTGATGCCCGCAGATTACCTGCGATTTTGTCGGTAGTTACTTCGGGAACAGTCGGACAATCCGAACTTTGTTAATAACATTCTCTTCACCAACGAATCCATGTTTACAAGAGATGGTATGTTTAATTTTCACAACATACATATGTGGGCAGGTTTGTTAAACGGCACTTTAATCAGTATGTTTACGTCTCGCGCAGGGGGGGGGGGCTTCGAACACTTATTGTGGGTGAAGGTCACCGTCCGCGTCCGTTGCGTCTAGTGGTTCTAAACATTTCACAAGGAATTGCCGGATGTCGGCATGAATTTTTTGATTTTTTTTTTCGTTTTAATTTTGGTACATTCGTGAGAACATCTGTTACCAAAAACGTCATTAATTCTTTTGCATGAACTTGAAGAACAATCTGTATATATTTTTATATCTCTTAAGAGAATATATTAAGAATACAAATTGATTAATGAAAGAAAAAATTCAAGATTTTTTTAATCAATTCACAATTGTTGACAGAATTCAAATCCCAAGGGAAAAGATGAAATGAAATAAACCAAATGACAATCAGTACCAAGGATTGCTTTTAATAATAATAATTTTTTAATGGAAATATTGAAGACGAAAGGCAATCGAATTTTGTAAAAGAAATCGAATGATAATGAAACATAAAACAAATGATTTTTGAAGAAAAAGAAACGGAAGACCTATTCAACCTAGGCTGTCAAAACATCACAATCAATTAAACGGCGGGAGCAAGCAAGCATTTCTCCGAAAATGTGAAACGATTTATTAGACCTGAAGTTCATCGCCGACAAGTGTTTTTTATTTATTAAACTATAAAAACTTTATTATGTATAGCTATTTTAAACGTCGTTGGTGATATGCGTACAGTTTCCAATTAAATTGCGTACGTGAATGAATGTAATCGATTCGACAGGATCATGTTTAAAAAATTCGAAGGAATAGTTTATAATTATGTAATTAAGAATGTAATTCAAAGTGAAAAGAATGCGTACGGTAGAACGAGGAACGATTTTTTTAACTACAACCAATGCGCTAAAAGAACAGGATGTGGATGTAAACGCGTCTTGAATTTGTTAAACTTTTAATAGATTTGTTGAAAATTCTTCACACACAAAACGAAATTATGATTAACATTCGAAACAGATTACGGATGAGTTTACCTGTCGGAGAAGGTGTTCAAAGTGTGGCCGTTGTTATCCTTTACGTGGAATAATCTATTTCAGTTAATTTGCTGCATGGATTTGTCAAGTAAATATTTTCTGAGTTCGTGTTTCACGTCAGGCGTTGACCTAAAAACGGAGTTGTGAAATTCCATTTAAAGGTCAAGTTCGCGAAGCCACGCCGCCGTATCATAAAACTGTAAAAAACTTTTATGCATTACGTTTTTTACATATATTTAATTCAATTCTAATCCTGGTTCTTCTTGATTATGTTCATAGATTTCACAAAAAATAAATAATTAACAAATAATCAACATTTTTATTGTACTTCCATTACACTAAGATTATCCTGTACATTTGTTTCTTTCTTTGGCTCATCTGAATTATCTTTTGACTTCTGCCTTTCTTGTGTTAAATATTTCGCGCTGAACCTCCGCAATTTAAAATGCTGCAGATACCTCAAATCGCCGTTCCATTCCCTTAACGTTTTCAACTGTGCGGCATTCATCAAGTCGGGCATTTCTGAAACCAAAAGCTTCAATAAACTAGACTCTTATTTGATGAAAATCTCATAAAATCTTTTCGAGGACTTCAACGTAAAAATTGTACAAACCTGAATGTTTCACTATTCGTTTGAAGAAGCTGGCAAATCATAGCAAAACTTGAGATTTGTATAATTTTTAGGATGCCTGTGACAAGATCTTATGAGAGGCTTTAAATTTGATTAATTCAGAGTTAATCCTACCTATTCCACATGTGGAAAAATCTTCCTTCTCCCTTTCCAAAATCATTTTAATAACATCTTCTCGGTTGGCATGTTGACGACTGTTGCGATTTGCAAAGTTGCGTTTAGAATGAATTTCTTTCAACTCTTCATCAAATCTTGATAGGTAACTAAAATTGAAAACTAAACTTACAAACGTACTCTTTGAAATCTCCATGTGATATACCTACCTATTTATAATTTCCTGCATGTGATCTGCTGTGTAGGCACAAATTTTTGGAATTAAATGGTCTTTAACCCACATTAATTTCTCACCGATCAAGCTCTGCTTCACAGCATGAGTTCTTTTAGTTTTCTGTCTGTTATTTTTTCTAGAAAATAAACTCCTGTAGTAATGATCTATCCTAATTAGGAGTTGATTTTACCTTAATGTGCGTTTTGCAAGTGCTGTAAACTTTCTGCTATTTGGGTGTTTACATTTTTCTAATTCCTTTGTAATGTTACGCTACAAATATACATATATAGGTACTAATACGTAAAAATTGCAATTTTTTAAATGCTTTTTACTTACCATTGCAATTTGTAATGTAACACACAAGTGCACGTTTCTAACCTCAAAACAGAAACCACTGTGCACTGACAACTGCGCATTGCGCCATTGCCAAGCCGTGTTGACAGATCTACAGTGTTGCCAAAAATTGAACTGAAAATTCACAAACTACCAGAATTCTACCAACCATGCACGGGAACGTTGCGGGTTGCGGATTCGGTTAAAATGATGATGGGTGATTTTTAATAGTACGTCTAAAAGAATAATTGAATCTCTAATTTAAATTTTAATTAACGTTTCATATTAACTTCAATATGCCTACGTTGAAGTTAATATGAAACGTTAATTAAAATTTAAATTAGAGATTCGTATAGTTCTCGTAACCATTTTCATAAAATTCAGTGTTAAAGGTGTGAACTTTAAGACTCTTGTACAGGAAAACTAAGAGCCAGAGGACAATTTCTTTTGCAGTTTTGTCTTCAACGCCCATAGAGGAAAGCTTTTACCCTAAGCTTTAAAGACATTTAAGGGACATACCTGTATTAGTGAGTATAGAAATAATTATATACTCACTGCCTGTATACAGAAGTTTTTCCCACAGTATAGTCGGAAATGGTGGGTACCTCTACTATATTTTCCTTTCCTACTTATGCTATTAGCCACTAGAGAGCAAACAAAACAAAAAAATTGCTAATGCAATAGATGTCACGAATAAAATAATTGTAAATGTACAGTACCGCGCACCTTAAATGCACCTCCCGTACGCAAACCTCACTCTTGTCACAGAACTGTCAAATTGTAGCACTTAAGCTGCGCGCGACTATACTTACCACACATTTAAATCATCATATCAAAACGGATTTAGGTAATTATCATAAAATTACCAGAAATTAACTAAATAATTTATGATAATCTACCAGATTTTCTACCATCTATTACTAGATTAAAAATTTTGTCACTAAATTAGAGTTTCAATCTACCAGATTTAGTAGAAAATCTACCAAATTGGCAACACTGATTATAGATGTGTGATAGACGAGTCGGGTGCTGTTCTTACTTCTGAGATAATATGAAAAATAAAGAGATATAATTATAAAGGGTTTTCAAATGAAAAACTTCTCTAACATGCCATGGAAAAATACGATATCGAAAACGTATCACATACGCTCTCGACATCATATTTTTCCATGGCATGCTAGAAAGTTTTTTTTATTTGAAAGCCCTTTATAATTAGTTACTGCAGTTTCAATTTATTATTGTATTAGTGTTATTGTTAGAATTGTTGTAGTTATTTAATTATATGTAATTACAACAATTACACTAGAATACAATACAATAATAAATTGAAACTGCAATTACAATTAACAATTGTTAACGTGTTATTACTGATAATTTTTTTAATGACATTCTCTTCCCAAAATAATTTAAAAATTAGTAGCCTAAATAATAATTATTGTTATTCACTCTGACAAGGCAAATAATCAATTTGCGAAACGTCAGTAAAGGTAAAATATGGTTTAAGGTTTATACAAATAACTCTTTTTATTTTGTATAATTATAATATAATTTATTATAATTATAATATAATTTATTATAATTATAATATAATTTATTATAATTATAATATAATTTATTATAATATAATAATAATTTACAAAAGTAACCTAACTCGTGTCTAAATGAAAACCTGGTCAAGTAGGCTACATTTAGTAATTCTGCTATGTAAATGCAATGGATAAATTCTCCATCACAACCCACTTGACCAGGTTTTTATTTAGACGCTCGTTATTAATTAATAATTAATTATTGTTCCGTTTGTGTACGCATGTTACAAAATAAAAACGGTTCACTTAAAAAATTGATGTTTGCGGATATTTTGAATTTGTGATTTAGTTCAATGTAGGATTACTTATTAATTAAAACCGACTGATTTTTTAAACTTATTTTACAGTAAAGACAAGACATGCAGGTCCAAATTTCAGGGCAAGAGTTGATAAACTTTTTTTTTAATCAGTGTAATCTACTTAATATAAATCGATTCACTTTAACTTGTAAAACTGTTCCGATTTTATGAAACACTTTTGTACATATATTCAGAGGAAGTTAAGTCCTTACATAAAAGATAATCTTAGTTACTAATACAAAATGTGTCACAATTTGCAGAAAAATTTTATACTTCATATTACTACAATTTCAAAATATGAATAAAATTTATACACACAATTACATAAAACAGCAGTTAGTTCTTACTGGGATACTGAGACTTAAACTTGGGAATATCTTCGGTAATTTTTTTCAACAGTCTTTTCACCATTTCTTCGGGAGTCCATCTAGGACTGTACGGATAATCATGTATTTCTGAAGACAACAGCTTCCCATGCATGCGATGATACACAGATCTAAATATAATTTGTGGTTTTTCTTGTGGAAATCTATTTGCTAAAAATAAACAATTGAATTTTTATTAAATAATCTAAATTACTTTTATACCAGATGATTTTTTATCAACTCTTGCTATGAAGTTTGGACGGCATGTCTTAGCTTAATTGAAAAATAAGTCATTGCACTTCTTGAAGTTGTTTTACAGTAAAGCTACGACCTGCCATCCAAATTTCATAGTGAGAATTGATAAAAGAATTTAAAAATCAGATGATACTTACTTAAAATAAAATACACCAGACAGTGAAATCCATCAACTTCAAACAGAAACATGGCCTTTGAAAAATCTATATTGTCATATTCAACAACGCTGCATCCAGCTAATGATAAAAGTGCACTTATGTATGCTTGCTTCATTTCGTAATGTTGTTTAATCTGCTCGACTTTCTCATCAAGCAATTTGTGTACCAAGTTTACATATTCAGCTATACTTAAATCCTTTTTATAAGGTGGTATGTGCAGTAACTTGCAATCACCGAGAGCATTTTCAAGTCTTGGAGAAAACTGCAAATAACTTGAAGTCCTATTATTTCCACTAAAAGAAATTTGTAGGGTAGCAGTGTCATCTCCGGGATTTAACAATTCATGATTGTCCCTAAAGTAAGATCTGCAAATGAAGAATTATTTTAAAAAAATCTAAATAAGCAACTTTAAGCGTTACTTTTGGATGTATACTGGTAAAGATGTGAAATTTAATTTTAAAGCAATTAGGAATTGCACGGAGGCATTGTCTACATGAATTTCCAAGTCTTCTTTTGGTATATTCAATTCCTGCTTTAGAAGTATGTATTCTCTGTGGAGACTAGAGAATCTTGTTTCAATTTCAAGCTTACGAATCTATAAAATAATTAAACGACTTTCAAACAAATTATTCCCAGCGAAAACACGTACGTGTAAAAAACGTTGTAAAATAACATGTAACCAAACGTTGAATTCGTGTGGTATTGTTACGTTGAAACAACGAAAAAATGTCGCGGCAATCAATTTCTTTTAAACGTCTCTGTCCACGTGTAAGAAACGTTGTAGAATAACAATTAATCAACGTTGAATTCGTGTGTTATTAATACGTTTTAACAACGCTCGAATCAACTTCTTTTAAACGTCTTTGTCCACGGTATTTCTACGTTAAATCCCAGTGCATACATACGTATAAAAAACGTTGTGGAATAACATGTAACAAACGTTGAATTCGTGTGTTAAGGCGGGTTTATGCTCGTACGCAGAATGTCGTGTTGCAGAATTCAACGGGTGCGTAGAAGTATGTACCTACCACTGATAAAAATGGTAGTAAAATTACATCATTTTACATCAAAATTTCATGTTATTTTACTATTATTAAGTAATCCTACATATAATTCTCTGTAATATTAAAAATTCATTTGAAATAACATTGAATTTTAAAGTAAAAATGATGTAATTTTACTACGATTTTTATCTGTGTATGCGACCGTTCTAGCTGGTACGCAGAAATTTGTGACGCAGCTGGCAGCACGTTTCTCTAGATATCGGTGACGCAGAAGTTCGCAGCTATTCAACTTTGTACGTACGTTTACGTTGTCGTACCTATACATAACCTAAATAATGGCACAGCCATTATTAGCTGTGAATGAGTTTGGACTAATTAATTTAATTAGTTTAAGGCCAGAGGTGTGGGATACTAACAGTGTCCAGTTTAGAAATAAAAATGTAAAATCTGCGTCATGTCCATCTTAACCTCTCAACGCTGAGTGCGTAAAACTGCGTACGAACGAGAACCCGCAATGATTTTCTATTCACGAACAATGAAACATACAGCCGAGTACAACATCAAAACGCACGTGCTTCTGCGTCACTTATATCTGCGTACGAACATAAACCCGCCTTTATGGTTACGTTAAAACAACGAAAAAATGTCGCGGCAATGTCCACGTGTAGCGTTGAATCAGACAATTACGACGTGTATTAAAGCTGGGTCTAAATCATTAGACTGAACAAACATACATGGCTAATGGCGGAATTCGAACCCACGCCGCCGAGTGACACGACTTTCCAAGTCGGCTAGACTAGACCGCTAAGCCATTTGGAGATCCCAGTGCCGTATCGCTTCCGTGACTGATTCGTAAAGCGGAAGGAGGCAGTAATAAAGCCGAACCGGGGACTTTAACTTACAATAGCTACGCGCCGCCCTCACTCGTTCAATTTCCGCTAAGCCATTTGGAGATCCCAGTGCCGTATCGCTTCCGTGACTGATTCGTAAAGCGGAAGGAGGCAGTAATAAAGCCGAACCGGGGACTTTAACTTACAATAGCTACGCGCCGCCCTCACTCGTTCAATTTCCGAACTCTTTACTACCTAGAGTTTCCTTCTAACATCCATATTATCATAACATCATTAAATCAATTTTTCTAATTATTACAATCCTAAGGTTATTTTCTTTGTATATACATTTCAAAAATTCTAAATTATTTATTTATAATACACATGCAATTCTAAATCGCCTATTTCTAAAATATTTACACTAACATAAAATATTCGACAAAACACATTTAATACAGTACTCTCAATTTACTTTATTATTTACAAAATTATTTCTTTATGAAAATTAAAAAAAATTACATGCTGCCTCATGAACACCGCAGTGGAGTGGAAAGTTTAACTGGAATAAATTCTTTAACTTAGAAAATTACCATTTGTAGCAAAATTCTTGGAACAGGTCAATTTTTACTTTTAATGGCGCATATTACAAATGGATTTCTTTAACTTTTCAATTATTTGGAGGGATGAATCAACCCCTAACTATTTTTTTTAATGGAAGGGTATGTTGAGTAATTTTTTTCTTAAAGCTTGTTTAATTGGGAATAGAGCTACGTTTTTATTTATTAATTTTTCTTAAAGAGTAAAAGGGGAAAAAATAAAAAAGAAATTTTTGACTAGAACGATTTTAACGCATCAGATGTTCAAAATGCTCGCCACCTCTCACTTGACAATACCCTAGTCGATTATAAATTCCATCCCTAACAGTTTGTAACATTTCCGGCGTTACTCTCTAATTTCATGCAGAATTTGAAGTTCTGAAGTTCTGCTATGTCGTTTGGTTTAGTCACATAAACTTTACTTTTTAAATACCCCATGAAAAAGTCTAAGGGTGAGATCTGGAGATCTTGTTGGCCACTCAATCGGTCATCTTCTTCCTGTCCACCTATTGGGAAAACTTCAGTGAGGTAATTACGTACAATTAAAAATTTAGCGTGCATTGGCAGCGCCATCTATTGGCTGCACGCAACAATACGATACCATATGGAATGCTATTTCTTCTCATCAAATAATAAAAAATGGAGTTCCTGAATTTTTGGCATTAAAAACGGTTTTAATAAAAAATTCTTTTTTTTTTTTTACCTTTTACTGCTAAGAGAAAATAAATAAATAAAACGTAGCTGTATTCCTAATTTTTCAACATATCCTTCCATTAAAAAAACATAGTTAGGGTCGTTTCACCCTCCAAATAATTGAAAAGTTAAAAAGTCCCTTTGTAATATGCGCCATTAAAAATAAAAATTGACCTGTTCCAAGAATTTTTTTTACAAATCGTAATCTTCTAAGTTACAGAATTTATTCCAGTTAAACTTTCCACACTGAATACAGCTGTCCCCAATGAGTATTCGTGACAATATGAAAGTATAAATGATAGACTAATGCGTTCTTTATTATTTATAATCACAGATTTTGGGCATCAAATTCAAACTAACTTGAAAAAATTTGACAGATTACGTCAACTTAAAAAGGGTTGTGGTTGACCTCGTATGTCCAAATTAGCAGTACTTTTCATACCTGTTTCGTTTCATTTCAAAGCTGCAAACATGGAGAAGAATCTCATATTTCATAGATTTTTAGAAAATTAGAATTCAAAGGTGTGAAACACGATAGACAATCACTGTAAAATTAAGTGTTTTCTAACGTCAACATCACGTTTTGTAAGGCATATTTATTCGGTATACGTTAAAATAACGTTATAAAACGTGGGTTAAAAATTTAGTTGTAAATTATGATTTATCTAACGTATTAGTTTCGTTAATTTTTTTCTCATTTATTACGTAGAATAGTAGATGTTGAATTAACGTTGAAATGATGTGGTAATCAACGTATGGTAGATACATCGCATTTACTCATAGTATAAATCACGTTGTAAAAAGACAAAATTGTTACGCATTTATTTCACGTTATAATTACGTCCATATTAAACTGATCGTTAAAAAACACGTCATACAAACGTGATATAATTATGGTTGCTAATTCAACCAAAAAACAACGTTGCATTTTTCAACGAATAACGTTATTTCCACCATTACAACGTGAAATTAACGTTGAATAAACGTACATGTTTTCGCTGGGTTACTTATTATATGGATCAACAATCTATGAGTTTGCAAATAATATCCGTTCACTGGGTTTCCTCGTCAGAGTAGGCCGCGTTCTCATTTCGTTAGGTTGCTGCCATGAATTTTGATAGATGCCAGAATCTGACACGAAAAAATATTATGACAATTCCACACCACTGATCTGACTATGTTGCCAAATACGAAGGAGTCTGTTTCGATCTGTTTGTTTTACCCCTATGCATTACAGTCGAGCTGGCAACAATGTCTCCGTCAGTATACTAAAATCATAACCAAAAAATAAACATAATCGTTTTATCTGACGTCTATATTTCATTGTGATACCAACAAAAATGTCACCCTAACTCGCCTACTCTGACGAGGAAACCGAGTGAATGGATAAAACACAAGTTAATGAAAAAGGTCAGACGAAGTTTTTGAAAAATAAGCACACGCATCAGCTACATGGGGATTTTTTTTTTTTTTTAAAGCTCTAGGAGGTTTGCTACTCATATATTGTGGACTCTTAGCAAAGTTCAAGAGTATATTAATTCTACTAAAGTTACTCTAATAACCCACATTGTCTTTTTATCAATCAGTTTTAAATGAAAATAACTTTTTACTTTAAAGCTTACCAACCTGACAAAATTTATAATATTCCATTAATTCTTTAACAACCGTAACAAAGGCTTTTGGATTTTTGACATCCCACTTAGCAAGACTGGGCACGTTTTCAAGAACTGTCTCCAAGTCCGGATCAGAAAAGAACTGGTCGTTGACGAAATCGAAATCTGGTGCGAATGTGTTATCTTCATCGTTAAAGAACACTTCCCAATGCAGTCTTCTGCCCGCATATGGTATTTCCAACATAAAATTGTTGCCCACGTTTAACTTGCAGTCACGACTTAGTTTCCTTGGGAACAAGTTAATCCGCAATTGCATGGATGATATGCCTCAAAAATAATTTGTTTTGAGTATGAATAATGTTGTGCATACTTAACCTCAAAACTTACCGATTTTGTCGTTTACCCATAGTTGACGCAAATTTTCTCGCAAACAATTTGGAAAACGTTCCAGAATTTGCTCGTTTGTTAATATATCCATATTTACTATCGTTTGTAGCTATTTATCAACGAATAATTATTTTATCTTAAGATTGCAACGCCAACGTGGCGAAAAAATGAACTTTATAGCAGTGCTGCCACGCTAATCTGCATAGCCCATAGGTGTGCCATAGGTATGGCACGCAGTCATGCCAATGAAATTGAAAAAAATATCTGCAGCCAAAAAGTTTCTTTTTTAAATTTTTATTGCAGAAATGAACCAGATCTTGTATGTACAAACGGTGCGTTTCATTTACGCGCTCACATGCTTTGAGCGCTCATAAGCATTGCTTAAATCGTTCCCTTTGGCTTTGCAAACGCTCACAAAGCGCCAGCTGACGAAATAGTAACGTCATTATGACGTCATAGTCTTCGCTCACAATCGCTTATTCCATCGAGGTAAGGCAGCAAAAGCATAAGCGCTTATGTTCCAAATGGAACGTATGAGATGCGTATGAGGAGATCAGCTAATCATAGACAGGTTATAAACAAACATTACACTTTAGAAGTAGCTACAGCAGCTATGATTGGCTCAATTTCACTATTGAAGTTATATTTTTGAGGTTATGAATTCGTTGTGCAAACAAAAGTCAAAAGAAACACCTTTGCGTATAACTGCTTAAGCGACTAAGCGCCAAAAGAAACAACAGAAAACAGCGCTTGTGAGCGTGAGCGCTCAAAGCGTATGAGCGCGCAAACGAAACGCACCCAAAGTCTAAGTAGTCCATGGCCTTCTAAATCAAAAGCGAGTTCTAACTGGCCTGGGCGTTTTGAAAAATTTACATTGAATTTTTGTGCTCGAGAAAACGCCAAAAGTCGACACTTTGGCGCTGGTTATGGGGCACTGACAGCAATGAGTGAAGTGCACTGTCATTAGTGTCAATCAAAGTGAGTTCACGCAAAATTAATTAATATTGTAATTACTGTAGTACAAGATAATTTATGTGGTATAAATTTTATAGATTCATGTACAAATCATTTGATCTCATCGGAGTGAAGTACGCTTGCGCAATAAGGAAAGACTGGCACTTTAAAAAGCTTTTGTGTTATGAATAGGTAATTACAAGTTACATAAAAGAGTTTCGACTTTTGATAATGTAAAACGTGTTAAAAAAGGCGTTGATAATTACGCACAATGAGAAAAAAAAACTTTATTATACATGTTGTAACTTACCACAGAAATTCTGAGTATATGCAGCTTTATATGCAGGTAAGATTTTCATCTAAAACCGTAATAGTTTAATGCTAAATTAAGTTGTCGAAATTGGACATAAATACTCCACCTTATTCCAACGTAAATAATATCCAGTATGCTCAAATTTTTACAACAATAACGTTAATTGTTCTTACACAAACTCATCCACCATTCACATGTGACAGAACTGTCAAGATTTTAGGTTAAGAAAGTGCCCTGTAAGCAGTGCTTGGCGGAGCACGCCTGAACTGCACTTTTGCGCAGGCCAGATAGAACTCGCTTTTCATTTAGAAGGCCATGAAGTAGTCTAAAACAGCCTTCAAGCGACTTTCTTCGATGATTTTGTTTCATCTTTCTTGTCGTTATAATAATCTCAAGGTGGTTCAACCTTTCAAACTTGCATTTTTCGGGGAAAATAGGGACAGTAGAAAAGACCATGGTGGAATCATATAGGTAAAACCATTGTTTATGTATAAGCAATGGTAAAACGTTGGGTGAAATGTTACGCACGAAATTTTCCGTGGTGGGGTACCAGCCAATGAAGTGTCATCCAAAAAGGGCGGCGCCAATTTCAAAAACATAAGCGTTTTTCTTTTGCGCGGCAATTCGAGGCGGCCATAATTTGTTTCGCTTGACAGATATTTACGTGCGCATATGTGTAGCTTGTGTGTAGCCATAATATAGGTTATGCTTCAGCTAAACTGAACATTACAGGCAAGTCAAATCACGGTAATTGATTAAAATTAAATTCACTTACCTACGTAGAATAAACATTGAATATGAGTGAAATATTCAAAAATACAAACACAATTTAGAAAAAGCACTTGTTAATCGATCATTAGTGTCATAGCAAACGTCAGACAAGTGTCAGATGCCAAGATCCACGTGTTTCCTGTGCCTCCTTTTGGCTAACACCTCATTGGTTGACTAAGGTGCATCCGTTTTAGCGTGTCACCTTATGTACTTACACCATGGAAAAGACGGCAAATTTATATAAATTTCGACAAATTAGCTAACGCCGGCCCTGGTTGGGAAAACCCTGAAGTTCGATTACTGATACTTGAATATTAACTGGAAATAACAATTGTTGAAAAATTAATTATTCAAATTTTAATAAATTATTCTACACATTTTAATATTCTTGAATCATGGAGTCAGTAAAAATATGAAAAATACAATGCAAATTTATAAAATCACAAAGGAGGAGGCAGTCACTATTTTAAATGTAGCCTAGTGTGAATAATGCAAACATCAATAAAGCAATATTAAAAATTTATAAATGAAAATAAACGTTACATGATTGCTCCTTTCATTTTTTGTGCCGAACACAACAATTTTATATTTAAAAAGCCAGACTTCTTTTATTTCACTATCTAAAAAATATCAAAAATTAGATTTTTAATTATTATCACGATTATTTTCAATTGATACATGTATTATTAATTTTAAATTTCAAGATTTTTTCCTTATACATAAAAATAAAAAAAGGCCTGATTAATTATTTGTATGGTATTTAATCACAAACTGAATATAAAATAATACATTAGCACTAAAATTATGATAAATACTATGATGCTCTATTGTTCACTATATTTTTAAACACGTACCTACTATGCTAGAAATAATTATTTAGAACATAATGAGTTATTAATAAAAATAATTTCATACAACTTAATAATTAAATATCTATCATAATGCCATAAAGAGACTGTATATAAATTACAAAATAAGACATCATAGTGGACACTTAAATTTCGTAAGCTAAAGATAAAAATATAAACACGACTAAAACTGATGTGTATGTGTGTGCTGATACGTTGATTATTGGACACTGATAAAACAACGAATAAAAAAAATCAGTCATTGTCCTCTCACAAATTACGTCTGTCTCTCGACCGTGAACGGGTAGTCATAATCCCTCATTAATTGCTGCATCGTACGAGCTTTAACAATTGGAAACTGGAACTAAAAGTCAAACAAAATAACTTACTCTGCAAGATTGTAACAAGAAATAAATTAATACCCAGTCGGAATTACTTGAGCCCGTTACTTTGGGATTGAGCACAAACGGAACCCCTTCCAAACCATTGAAATTATTATTGAGACTGTGCATTGAATTTTGCTGAACTAGTGGGGGATGCGGTGCAGGTCTTGACGGAACATAACCAGGATTTAATATTTCGTAATCATGATCGCCATCGCTAAGTTTCGGATAGGAGACAGTACCAGGTGATTTCCTTGGTCTTTCTGGTGGCCTTACTTGAGGAGGAGATCCGCTGCCATCCGGTGATTGCATTTCAGAATCTTGGACGTTACCCATTTTAAAACAGATAACAGCACCGTTGATTTCACTACAAAATTTTTAATATTTTGAAATTTGATTCGACTATTATACAGACAATTTAATCTGATCGGTCCATTAAATTAAGAATTAATTTTTTAAACATTCAATGTTTGAAATTCTTTGATTCTTTCATTCATGATGCTCTTACTTGATAAAAACATATAGCATCATAAAAATTTAATACAAACCCAGCTAGAATAAAACCGTCCGGAGCTTTCCTATATCGACTACAAATTATTATATCAGTTATAGCTTGGCTAGTTGAATTGCGGTTAACTAGTCTGTAACAAAGTTGCTTCTTGCGCCAGGCCTTTTGTTCAGTATCGGCAGTCCTTTGTAATATGCTATATCCTTCCGGAGGAACAGATTTTTCGTTTACGATTACGATTTCTTGAACAACGAAGTTCGGCAAACCTATAAATCACAGTTGTGACATTCACACTTGACCAGTTAGTGCTGATAAACGATTTTTTCACTACAAAAAGAAAACTAATGACCTTCAGTTTTTGATAAGCACAAGTAACGCAATTTCTTCTTCAGAAAAGACCCTTCTCTCCACAAATCAGCATCTTGATCTTGATCGTAGGTTCTACTGATCGGATAGAATCCCGGTGGACATTTGTCTACTGATTCGACTACCTTTGACGAAGTAAAAGTGATGTGAATAATTTATAGCTCTGAGTAATAACAACAGGCACTTACTTGTACTGCTGTAATTGGTCTATCATTTGGCAGTGTTGCAGATAATGTGTTTAATATTTTATTCGTTTTTGACATATTAGCACCAAGTTTATGTTTATTTCTACAAAAAACAAGAAGTTCAATAAATGGCAGATGCCAAACACTAAAAATAATATTCAGCCTCTCTACCTGTCATCTTCTTTTGACAGTGTATTAGCAAGTATTTCTCAATTTTAGCAGCTATTTATAAATATTGCACAATTGAATTGTCAGAGTCAACTATTGTGACGCTATACAAATATTATTATAATTTGTTGAACTGCATGAGTTAGCTCTTCTCTATTTCTGTGCAAACAATAACTATTTTATTCCTACCTTCACTTCACAAAGGCAGACGTGACCTTGTAGAATTTTCACGATTTTAAAATAATATTGATCAAACACGGTGATCATTCGGTTAAAGCTACAGTTGTAAGTAAATACAGTAGGAAATGTTGCTGTTATCTGTATAGTTAATCTTGTGATACATACAGTTCAGGGCAAATAAATATTAACGAGTTTGTTACTAATTGCGTGAGTCACAAATAACTATTTTGGGAGGAGCGGCGATTCTTTTAATTAAATGCTACAAATCCAAGACAAACCTGCATAAAAATGTTGAAACTTGATTAAATTTTCAGAGTGAAAATTGAAATTTTTAAAATAATATTTCACTATCGTGATTATTATAAAATTCATATTCATAGAAGTGATTAGATAATAACTATAAATTTATAAATTAGAACACTTACTTAAAAAATTTAACAACTTTGATCAACAACTTCAAAGTGCAAATTTTATATAAAAATTTGGCATTGTTGCCAATAATTTTAGCGAGTGATGTGTTGTAAAAATATGTAGAAACAAAATAAAACTTCTAGTATTTTTAAAATATAAAATATTTAATAGCATTTAATGCACTTCTGTGTTACTCTAACAATTAAACAATTGATTTTGATCAGAAGAATATTTGACAATTAAAATGTTGGTGATTTCATAGACGGTTTAGTGACAAAACGGTTTAACAAAAATAATTTTTACCAAACTATATAAACTTTAAAGTCTTACAAAATGTATAAACCAATCAACAATCTTTATAAAATAAAATAAATAATAATTGGTTAGTTAATTTTGTTAAAGTCCCTAGATAGATAAAGTACCGCAGTTACCGCCATTTTGAGTCAAAATAAGCGCGCGAAACTTTGGAAACCGAGTTCGTTTTTCCACTCAGTCCAGAGTCCAGTGGTCCAGGGATGGATTAAAATATTTAAAATTAGAGTGACAGCAAATCTGTTTTGACACATGTGTGAAAAGAGTAAATACACAGAACGGAGTTGAATAATCGAACTTAAAGATTATAAAACTCGATCCGAAAAGGGAGTTCGATTATTTAAGCTACCTACTCAGTTAGGCGGATAGCGTTTTGCGACTTTCGTGCGGCATTTGTGATTGGCTCATTCAAAATCCTTTAAAATTATAGCCAATCACAAATGCTGCACGAAAGCCGCAAGCCGCTATCCGCTTAACTAAGTAGGTAGCTTTAGAATCCGTCAAGGTGTAAAAAACGAGGCAAATTTAGGGCTCGTAAAAACACGCCCTTAGATTTACATTGGCTTAATAAATTGCAGTCTTTTATGTATTTAGGCCTGGTATTTCAGTCTTTAACTTTAATCTTCAGTTTATTCCCATAGTAACAATTGTATGAGAACAATTGTTCTTATGGAAATAAACTGAAGATTAAAGTTAAAGAAGAATATGTAAGAAACATGTAATGCAATATTACAACATAATTTAAAAAGGTAATTCAAACAATTTTGACGTCAAATTCCACTTTGTAATGCTTTTATCATTGCACGTTTTACTGATTCCTTTGCACTGATTTCTTTCCAAAGATTGCATGTAACATTTATTTATTTATTTATTCTGAAAAACACTTGTAAAATATCTAGCTGTTTATTATCGTACCCTTATACCCCGTTCACAATCACTTAACGTAACGTAAATTAATAATTTGAATGCATTGTTTGTTAATGTAAACGAAGTAATTCTAAATTTAAATGATAACTGTTCATAATTAAACACATTAATTGGTTTCAGTTTAGAATTTTAAGTATTTACATTAAAACAAAATGCTTCAAACCTGTATTTAGAGGTTAATTTTGTTACGTTAAGTCATTGTGAACGGACTTTTAATCTTGAGATAATTTGGAACTGATGAGATTTGACAG
Source organism: Dorcus hopei (assembly GCA_033060865.1). NCBI lineage: Eukaryota > Metazoa > Arthropoda > Insecta > Coleoptera > Lucanidae > Dorcus > Dorcus hopei. Next base: position 33,503,501 of record CM065423.1, on the reverse strand, counting down.
CTTTAAAGGAAAAATTATGAACATTTTCAAAAATTTAATCTTTAAGAAGATTATTTTCAGTATCACTGCAAATAGTTTTGGAATTACGTCCTGTTTAAATAATTCTTTGTTTAAATTGGACAACCATTACATAGGTACTGAAAATGTCACATACACCATACACAATTGACATCCTTCATTATGCTTACAAAATTTTACCGTTTCGTATCCAAATACCTTTTAATTTTGAATGTTTTTGAAAATGTATGAAACGATAAGTCTCGATTTGTTTTTTTCTTACAATTTAATGCTGAAATACCTAAGCATAATGTCAAAACTAAATATTATTTATTATGTATACTCCATGCTGTTTTGTAACATGTGTTTTTTTAAAAATGCCATAAGGGGTGGCTGTGGAAAAGAAAATTCATGTCTTAGCTCCATTCATTTACTTTAAATTTTCAGATTTGGCATGTTTCAGATGCCAAGCTACGACATGAGTTTTAATTTTCATGGCCAACTTTATGGCATTTTTAAAAAAACACATTGTACATACATTGTGCTGTACTGTAAACTGAATGAATGTTAAGAAATCAGATACACAATTTGCAATTTATAGAATTAAAGAAATTATTATTATGAAAAAATGTTTGTTCATTGAGAATAGTAGGTACTAGGAAAAAGATTACATTCTAAAAATATTTCTAGATTCTCGGCTATATCAAGTTTGTTTCCTTTTGGATGATCATGCAATAATTTGTTGTTTGATTATTCTTCAAATAGTATATTTTTTTAAAATATCTTAAATATAAAAAATTTTTAAAAAAATATATTGATTTAGGAGATTTTAACATTTCATTTGGGGAAAGTGGTACAAGACATCTGGTAAACCTGATTACTGATTGACATTTAATAGATGTCAGTGATGTGGTATTTGGTATTGTATATTTCGCAAAATACACATCAATTCCTGCGTATGACATAAAATCATAACAGTAATTGATTTTATTTTCCTTTTGTGCTAATAACTTTCGCACTGCAGCTCTTCAAAATGGATTTATTTTAGGATAATTTCAAACGTATAGGTTAGGTTGGTAGTATTAAATGGTATTCAACTTGCAAGCAAATTCAATTTATTTGGTTTGCAGACGACGCTTGAAATATGGGGAATGAACAGTCGCAATTATCTGGCTTAGAAATAGAAGAGAAAGCCGTAGAAATTACTGACTTTTGGTCACATCACGCTGCAAGCATACACTTTGGTAATACCAACCGAATATCAGTTTTTATAGGTGAAGAACTTATAGGCGGCACACTATGGCTGAAGCAAACACCTCTAGAAAAATCTAGTAAAGTAATTTGTACTTTAAATTAATTTGTACCACAAATTAAATTATTTTTGTTTTTAGAACTTGATGATATATAGGCATCCCTGCATTTTAAAATATATATCGTCCTGGCAGAAAGGTTCGAAATTTTTTCTGGCAGTTGAAGAAGTCAAACCTCTGTTTCAAGTGCTTCCATTGCAAAACAGCTTGCAAATTTGCATCGGGTTGCATTCTATTTTAAAAGCTCTTTGTTTTCTGCATGAAAAAGCGCTGGCTTCACATAATAATGTGTGCACAGCATCTGTATACGTCACAAAAGATGGTAACTGGAAACTGGGGGCAATGGAATATTTGTGCAAATTTGGTGAATTGTCTCCCGAATATTTAAACAAAACAAGGAATCATAGATACGATAAGGCTATAGATCCAAATGAAAATAAGCATATAGAAGTGAAAAACGTTCAGAGATATTTTGTGGATGTTTATGCCTTTGGTGTGTTAGTAACGGATGTTTTTAAAAGAAAGAATGAAGGTAGGCTACAATAATTATAATTTATTCAATTATAATGTTTGTTTTGTAGATATTCCTTCATTGAACAGCTTTTTAGAATTGTGCAAGAACGATTTGCAAAACAATGATATTTCAGTAAGGCCTAAACTGAATGATTTGCTTGCCCATCCATTTTTCAATCATGATTTTATAAGTATCCACTGTTTTTTAACTGAACTGCCTTTGAAAAGTGACACTGATAAAACTGATTTCTTCTTAAGTTTAGCAAATAGATTAAGAGATTTTGATGAGTCGACCGTGGCTAGTCAATTAGGTAATTTAATATTGTCAAGGATGGTACTTCTAAATAAGACAGCGCAGACAAATTTTATACCGTTTGTACTATGTCCTCAAGAAGGTTAGTACAATATAGTTGTTGCCTAAATAAAGAGAAGTGGTTCCTCAATAATTAGTCTTTCAATAGACATGATTATTATTATTTCAATTATAAAATATTCCAGTTGTTTTTTTTTTAATTCACTGCCAAGAAGGAATCAAATCTTTTTAATCCAATAATAATTAAAACACTTAGGAAAACATTATTTCTTTTATAGGAAACGCCAGTGGATTATTTTCTACTGAAATCTTCAAAAAACATTTAGTACCTAAACTTTTGGAAATATTCTGCGTTCGCGATGCTCAAATAAGATTATTGCTTTTGGATCATTTCATTCACTACATGAACTGCTTCACAAAAGAAGAACTTCAAATGCAAATTCTTCCAGAGGTTCGTCATCAATCTTCTTGAAACTTACATCGATTAATCGTTTTATTTATAGCTTTTAGTTGGCATTAAAGATACAAATGATGACCTTGTGTCAGTCACTTTAAGAGCTTTAGCTGACTTAGTACCAATACTAGGATCCTCGACAGTTATCGGTGGTAAACGAGCAAAATTATTTAATGATGGAAGACCGATTGTTCACTCAGCAAGGCGAAGTAGGAGAAACTCCCGACGAAATCAAGAAATTGTCACTCCGGAGTCAGCTTCACAATCTTCATCTAATGACGTTGAATCTGTAACGACGGTATCAACGACAGATATCAATCAAGTGCTAGAATTATCACAGAGACCTAGCCCCGACGGTGAAGAAGGTGAAACATCCACAGAAGATACCGAAGCAGAAATCGAAGAAGAAATCGACTGGGAAGATTGGGGCATCAATGAAGAAGGAAGAGAAGTTCTTATCAACACAGAGCAAGAAGGAACTGAGTCATTTGTACTAACAAGTGTAGAGACGGGGGAAAATTCTCAAAATTGGAATTCGGACTCCGATTTACAAAATGAATTGCAAAACGTCCAGATTTCCATCGGCAACCTTAATATTACGATGAAAAACAATTCGATGCCAGATATCTCTGAGTTAGACATCAAGAACCAGAGAAATTCCACCTCGAAATTTGATGATATTGATTTCTTTCAAGATATGGAACCTGTTATTGAAAGTTCCAAATATTTAATCCAGCCTATTAAAGTAGACGACAGAAATGAAGCAGATATACCAAAGAAGTTGAATTTAGGTGTTATCGGCAGTGAAAATCAAGTGGAAGGATGGGGTGAAGATTTGGATTGGGACTGATTTTCGCATTAAAAAAAAAAAAAAACAGCAGAGTGAGCAGAGGGCCAGTTAGAATTTATTAAGGGCCATGAGATATATTGCAACTTTTTTCCATTTTTTCTTAAATCATGAGCTTAGCTGATAAGTATCTAATTTCTTTTCTCTTTTGTTGATATGTATATATGATATGAAATAAATTTTTACGAAAAACGCTTGTGTAAAATTTTAAATTTTGCGCCTTTTATCGTTTCAAATTTTACAAAAATGCCAATGTTTTTAAATTCAAATTTCGCGGGTTTGCAAATTTTATGTAAAGGGGCGCAGATTAAAGCTGCGTTCGTTTATTCAACTCTTCACTCTATTCAGGGTTGGGACGTAGTGACGTAGATAATGAGACGTATAAATACGCATTAATTACGCGTAGATTTTGTAATTATCTACGCCGTAAAAAATGAATTAACTACTGTAAAAACTACGTTGTTTTCTATTTCAGGTTATAATTAATTATTTATACACAATATAATACCTATTTTGATGTAAAATGGATAAAATTGTTGTATACAAGCATTAAAAACATCAAAAATGCAATATTTATATTAAATACGTCAAATGAACATTCAATTTTGAGGTTAGAAATGTGACATTTCACATTAACTACGTCATGTAAAAATTACATTTGTAACTACATAAAAATTACGGTTAGACGTAATGTAATGTAGAAAATATTTTTTACACGTAGTTTTCCCAACCCTGACTCTATTTGCTCTTTTCGCACCCTAAAGAGCGAATAAGTTCTCATGCAAGTAAGAGTGAGACAAAAGTGCGAAAAAAGTAAATAGAGTGAACGGAGATGAATAAACGAACGCAGCTTAACAAAGAACAGCATGGAGGTACAAGAATCACGATATGTAAACTTACAGCGTTTTCGATTGATTGCTATAGGGGGGTATTCGGTATAAGAATCGCAGATTGGAGCAGAGTAACTCTAGTCATGTGACAACCAAAATTTTCATTTTAAAATTCCCGTGCATAATGGGCCAGAAAATGGCTTCCCTATTGCCGTACTTTATACTATCTAGGGACTTTAATCTGAACGATCTGAACTAAGCTTTAAGCTGGATTTACATGGAGCGTTGACCGCGTCAAAACGCCGGGCGTACTGTCCTCCCATTGGTTAGTGGTCGATATGTAAAGAGCAGTAGCCAATGAGAGTACAATACGCCCGGCGTTTTAACGCGCTCAACGCTTCATGTAAATTCAGCTTTAGTTTGTCTCAAAATTAAAAAAAACCACCACCTGTTGAATTGTGTTGCCAAAAATGAAAATTCCCAGATATACAGCTGAATTCAAAAAAAACGGGAAATGATTTTTTTCCAGTTGTAAATTTGGTTCCATTTGTCAGTTAATTGTCTACTTGACAATACATACATATCTTTAAAAAAAATTAACCTATTTACCTATGAACTGACATACCGTCAAATAATTCTAACCTATTTTTAATAAATCCATTTTCACACTATAAAAATATTGAAAAAAACGTGTCGATTTTTTTGAATTCAGCTGTATTTTGGTAGGCACTTCACTTTATCGCCGTAGGTTGTGCGCATGTGCAGGTGGTTGTGGATGTCAGTAATTTAACTTCAAAATTTAAAATGTCATGGTAACATCATTGCTTATAGCGCGTGATCAATATCTTTTCTAATCAAGTGACCTATGGAAAGAAAATCGTATGTCTTTGATTAATTAATTTTTTCAAATGTCATTCCCATTTCAATTACTTATAAGTATAATTGTCAGTAAGTTTAATGCATTAACTTTGTTCATAAGAGCTTATTGTTACATTGCGAATAGTTAAAAATAACAATCCAGTAATCCTAGCGAATGTTATTAACGATAGGTTCGTTCCATTCTTCAGGATTTCAAGTTCTGAACCATTCAAAATCCTACTGAGCATGAGCAGTGCACAAAATTGGATATAAATTTCATACTGCGCATGATTCGAACGGTTCAGAATTTTAAATTCTGTCAAATGGAACAGACCTGCAGGCAGATTCCGTTCCTCAATTCGAGTCGAATTCGCTATTCTTGCCACTGTCTAATTCGACTCGAATCGGGGAACGGAATCTGCCTGCTGATTTAAAACGCAGAATTCACTTGTGTTTACAAAAGAACGGCGGACATTTTACGCACCTTCCACGAACCAGTTTTTTGTTGCTCTTGGCGCGTGCTTCTTTTTCTGGGAAATGTGAACTTGTAATTTGATGTCCAAATTTATAAAAAAAATATAATACATAAAACAGCAGTTACCTGACCATGTGCCACAACAAATGCAAAGAACCAGACGTTCCGTCTTGTCGCATCGTTCTCGGAAAATGATGCCTTCGAGCTCAGTTTTTCGATTTGTCGTACAACCTCATTCCGTTCATGCAAGTCGTACGTTTTGCGGTCTACACGCTCCGCCTTACTTGATACGATTTGTCTGATTCGACAAGTCGTTCGATAAGTCGTTGCGTCCAGACGTAACGACTTATCGGTCCGTTTTATTTCAAGGTTATTTTTAAGCGAATTTATTGACCTAGATCATAGTTTTCCAAGAGCCATTCTCTGGACCATCTTAATCGTCGAGTTCTTCGTTTATTTAGAGTTTTTCTTGCAATGCAAACAGCATAAATTGAAAACAAAAGTACTTCTTCCATTACGATCGTCGCGGAATTGAAAGTTGTATAATGGGATTTGGACGATAAGATGGAACTGTGTGTAAACCGTACATTTTGTCGAACGATTTGCATGACCGTTTTATCGTACGATAAGTCGTTGCGTGTAGACCAGCCTTAACTTTCACTCAACAGAGTCAATACACTCTAAAAACTTATCAATATGCAATTTGGCAAAGTGTAAAATAATTCTGAAATATTAATTTTGGAATAAATTAAAATGATTTACGATTTGATATAATAATTATTTTCAGTACGGTCTACTCATCAATAACTATATAATAAAAAAAAGGTTTTAGAAGACTTATTATAGTAGCGCATTTTAAAGTTTACCGCCAGAAAGTGGAGCTGCAATGGCGGAAGTTCCCTATACTTTGGTAATCTAGAGACTAGTAAATATAATGGAAATATTGAGATATTATTTACAGTATGAAATTGAATGGTGCTTTAAATAGAATATTCAATTAATTAACAGAAACAGTTTTGTATGAATCAAAATAAAATGATAAAAGTAAAAACAAAATTGAATAATCTTATGACGTCACTTCCGCACGTGCGCGTTGTTCTTTCTGTTTGGACCGCGGTGACTGTGAAGTGTGTTGCCGTGTCAATGTTTTCGTAATAATTAACTAAATAGTGAAAATGGTGAGTGTTACTCACAAAATATGTAATCAGTTTAAACTCTCCTGTGATCTTCTATTTTCTTCCATAGAAAATCACACAAAATTCTGTCCGTTTTTATGGATGATCCCAGATTATTGTGTTGTCAAAATAACCCCCTTGACTCAACATATTCATTGCTGAATTAAAGCATTAAAGTTTTATTTGCATGCTTAAGTATTAGACCGACAACTATTTAAGCAGTTCCATCGATTATAACAATGTTTATAATTTTGAGGTTATAAACTCACCGTGTATGTTTCGTATTATAGGGTTTCGTGAAAGTCGTCAAAAACAAACAGTACTTCAAGCGTTTCCAAGTTAAGTTCAAGAGGCGTCGCGAAGGAAAAACCGATTACTATGCGCGCAAGAGGTTGATTGTTCAAGACAAGAACAAGTACAACACACCGAAGTACCGTCTGATTGTGCGCCTTTCCAATCGAGACATTACCTGTCAGATAGCGTACTCTCGCATTGAAGGGGACAAGATTGTATGCGCTGCTTATTCGCATGAGTTACCTCGATATGGCGTGAAAGTAGGGCTGACGAATTATGCTGCGGCTTACTGTACTGGTTTACTGTTAGCCCGTCGTTTATTGAAACAGCTCGGCCTCGATACTCTTTATGAAGGAACCACCGATGTTACTGGTGAGGAATATAATGTAGAAGCAGTTGAAGATGGACCAGGAGCATTTAGGTAAGTTTCAAGTTGCGCAGGCATTTTATACATTATAGTGGAAAAGTCCTGTTTTGTTCTTCTTACAGACATCCTTTATTAGATTTTTTTTTCATTTCTAAAATGTGTGCAGTTAATTTCTTAATGAAGGTTAAAGGGAGATGGAGAAACAACAAATTAAAACGTAAATAATCTGGTTATTTACAAACTCTGATTTTCAACCTATTGTAACTTTAAAAAGTGAGACCCATGTGCCACATGGTTCCATTCATTACTTGTGATGAATTTTGACACATGCGCGTCATCTGATAAAGAAATTTCGATACTTATGAAAGCTCCACTTGCAAGTTCTTTGTGATGGATTCACTTTCATTTGTGGAAGATTTTCTAAAATCTCTGATTAGAATGTGTCTCTGATTAACGAATGTATACCAAAACTCGCGCGCATCTGTGTATTAACCTAGGTAATTTATTTATTTTATTTTTTTAAAAAGATGTTATCTTGATGTCGGTTTGCAACGAACTACAACTGGAGCGAGGGTGTTTGCCGCCATGAAGGGTGCCGTAGACGGAGGGCTTAATATACCTCATTCTACCAAGAGGTTCCCCGGTTATGATGCAGAAGGAAAATCCTTCAATGCAGAAGTCCATCGTGCACACATCATGGGGCAACACGTTGCAGATTACATGAAGTCGTTAGAAGAGGAAGATCCTGAAGCCTTTAAGAGGCAGTTCAGTCAATATATTAAGCTTGGTATCACAGCGGATCAGGTAACTTTTTCATTATAAATGATACGTCCAACGTAAATTACAGCAGAGTACCTTTTTTTCTGTAACTGCCGTGTCGCTGTTGGACCACATTACTGAGAAATTTAAATTTTGTTAATGCAGTGGTATTGCATAACTGTGTTATTTTTAAATTCCATACAGTAACTAAACATTATTTCTGAAGGTATGCAGGTGCATGATTTAGCATGTTTCAGATCGAGGGAATTTATAAAAACGCACACACAGCGATTCGTACTGATCCTAGCTTGCAAAAGAAAGAGCCAAAGGCTCCTCCAGCTAAGAAGAAGAGATGGAACCGTGTTAAACTTACCCTGGCTGAACGCAAGAACCGCATCGCTCAGAAGAAGGCTTCTTACTTGCAGAAGTTGGAAGCAGGTCAGGCTGAGCCTTGAATATGATGTTGTTTATACTATTGTGAATCTTTAATAAAGGGTCGCGATGAAATTAGGTTTTTTATTTGCAATAAAATTATTTTTTTTTTAATATGTTTTGACAGCTGAAAGTTTTCTTATTATTTTAGTAAAAATGTATTTTTTTATGAGTACAATGATTAAAGGAAAACTAAATTTATTCATTTTTTTATATTAAAAATTTACATTTATGTACTCGTTTTATTTAAATTGTTTCTTTTCACAAATATCAATAAATTAAATACTTAAGTATTAGCTATTAATAAAAAAATGTTTATGTATAACGTAGGTTATTGGCATTAACTTTTTGAAATAATACACAATATATAAAAATCTTGCTCATATATATTTACAATTTTTAAACAATCCAGTAAAAGTACGTCATCTTTTATACTATCTTAAAATCATACTTAATAGTATTCAAACTGTATAAAGAGAAATAAATAAAGCACCTAAAACTTACTGTAATTTTATACATACCATTCGTAATTTTACATGAAACGTAAGATAAGTCAAATATTGTTACATAAAAAATAAATCTAACTGAATGTAATCAAGTATAGTGCTATGTACAGTGTTTTAACAGTTGAGAGAAAAGATGACGATGTTAGTGTGCTATTGGAAAACTGAGATCCATGCATTCGGCGTTGTGCTCTTTGGGTTTGTCGCATTCTTCTAGGAATTTGATGACTTTCTCGGTGGTTTTAATTGCACATACACTCGATGCTTCAGTCTAAAACACATAAAACATAAAACCTGCACTTTTTCTTTAAAATATAACAACATACAGATGCAGTCAAATTCATAAAATTGAAGAACTTCTTCAGCAACTCCACCATTATCGTAAAATTGTTGTCTTTCAGGAATTTCTTAACCATGTTCTGGTAATCCTCGTTTTCCATGATTAGAAACCCGAGTAGCATAACTATGTAAGAAGCCAGGAATGTAAACTCCATGTGAGTGCCAGCTTTCTGAAGTACTGCAAACATAAAAATATTTAATAACCGACACTCTTTAGCATAGAGTACTTCTTACATTTTGCAACAGTCTCTTCGATAAATTCCTCGTTACTCTTGTGTTGCACTTGCTCCGATTCATTATCCCCATCAAGTATTGCGTCTGTTTTTTTTTCTGCAAGCCTAGCGTTCTCTTCCCACTGATAAAACTGAACGATGAGTGCCTCGACGGCACTTTTATCACCTGAAATGAGTGCCGCGTAAAGACCTGAAGCATAGTTTTATAAAAAAAATTACATTGAAAAATACTTTCGCATTCAGAAGGTGCCTTTGCGTTGACGAGTAAAAGCTTGTTCGATTCATTATCCTGAATTAAATTTATCATCAACATCAGAACCTAAAAATATAAATTCGTTGTTTTATATTAAAAAAAAGGGTTTTACTTAAATACCAAAACGCCCAATTCAAATTTCTTTTGATCGGGAATATAATAGGGAATTTGTAATAGTAAATGCAGACTTGCATCGATAATTCCAGGTCTGGCACCTACCAAACTGCTGCCTTCAGCTGCAAAAATATTGAATTTGAAGTGAAACACAAAAAAAATTAACTCGAACTTACATAATTTATTAAAATGATGCGTTAAATTAATGAGAACCTTCAAGGTGACGAGTAAAGTTTCCCGAATGATCGAACCAGTCGACTCCTTGTCATTAATATCAACAACAGGATACAGAGGTATTTCTGAATCACATAGCCTATACAATTTAACGAGGGTATCTAATATTAATCCATTATTATATCTTAACAGGTACAGTTGGTTTTCTTCATTATTATGAGTCACCTAAAATAAAAATAGTTCTATAAATTTTCTTGTCGCATCATGCTACTTGTAGGCGGGGGAACTGCTTACTGAATTTGTGTAAAAATTTATTGGTATTGAACGTCAGTCAAAACTCACATTTTCCAAAACACGCAAACAACGATCAACTTTCCTCAATTTATCCAGAAGCGTATCGGTCCACGACACGACGTAATCAGAAACCTGGTGACAGCATTCGCAAATTGTTTTCATAATGTGTTCTAGTCCACCTAGTCCTCTCAATTCTTCCTTAAACCATTCTCCTGCTCTTTTTGAAGTTAGACTTAGTAGCGTTTCCATAGCCAATTGTCCCACCTGCACAGGAGAATTTAATTTTGTATCGAATTGATTTTTCATTTTCAACTTACTGTGATGTTATCCAAGTTGAGATGCATAGCGTGGCCCTGGCTTTGAATTTCTGCGCATAATTCCCTGACTTTTTGTTTGTTTTTCTCTAATTGGGCTGAAGATAACCCACATTCATCGAGTGCCTGTTGATAACTGACATCTGATTCAAGCAGATTCAACATCAATTCTAAGCAATCCCTATCTAAGTCCATGTTGAGTCGATCTTGACTTAATACAAACATGACTGTGGCTGTACATAGCCCTAAACTCTGTAAATTGAATGTACAAAATCAGCTAAAATAAAGATGTCCATGTTAATTTGTCCAAATAAAGTAATTTACTATCATTGTTAATTCTAAGTAAAAATCTGACCCAATTATTTTAGAAATACAAAAGTGTTTCATTTTCAAACCATGTATGTCAGATAATTGTTTTTTTGAGAAACTTTATATTAAATTTAAATATGGAATAAATTTGATACCTGATCCTTTGTTGCGTCATGTAGTGCTTTAAAAAATTTCGCTACAATACCATGTGCACGAACATGCATCCTAAAAGCTGGTGCCATACATTTAGAAGCTAATGTAATTGCTGATAAACATCGGGTACTGATGGGATTATTGTCTTGTAAAGCATCCAGTATATATTCAACGTCGTCGTTGAGTTCTTGAAATTCGCCGATCTCTTGAATCTGATGCGCTTTCTTTACGTTTCTAACGACCGTGTAAAACTGAAATCATCTGAAATTAGCAAAACACCGGGAGAAATAAAATTAAAATGCGCATACCCCTTTATTATTCTTCGTGCACTTAATACTTGAATAATTCGACTCTTCACCATCTGTAATTTTTGTTATCCTCGTTAAAGGATCGTCCTTGAAACCAAATTCGTCGTATTCAGAATTACCCCCGACTGTGGTGGTTCTCGTACTCTCATTATTCTTTTGACTGGCATCTTTATCATCGGACCATTTGTGCTTGTACAATGCTCTCCTTTTTTTACTTCCATCGGAAACCATCGCCCTACTTTTGAAAATGCTACCTTTCTTTTTGGAAATGACAAGTTTGACCGGTGCAGGTGGCTCGACAGGTTTTTCTAATACTTCTTCTTTATTTTCTTCTTTGTTATCTGCTGTCGCAGATTTATTTTCTGTCGCTTCATGTGCTTCAGGAGTCGTACTATTACTGTCTGAATCAAATGACCATTCATCTTCAACAGTCTGTGAGGAAGGCTTTTCAGTTGTGAATTTAGTTATGGCGTCTATATCCATAGCATCCTCCCCTAATTCATTAAATGTTTCTGCATTATCTTCTGCATAGGAATTTTCAACTTCCGTCGGTTCGATGGCCAACTCTTGAATTTTTTCTTCGTCTACGTTATTATTGCTTATGTCCGTCTCCTTTTCATTTTCTTCAGATCTATTTTGAGAACCCTCACATAGCTCTTGACTATTATTTGTACTTACATATCCGGATTCTTGACTACAGACTTGGTCAGATTCATCTTCTTTTTGAGGTGTGATTCCTAGCAAATTATCGTACATAGCCTTACGTTCAAGTTCATATTTCTCAGCTGGTATATACTGTGGCGATATATCTGCGTCTTTCTTGGGGGAAGTAAAAAGTGCCGCAAAAGTGTCACCCGCTGTATCCCCCATAGCCGGACTACTGCTGAGATCTTGTTGCATACTCCTCCGCGTGGAACGTGTGATTCGCATGTGAGTCGGTGAACGCGGGGCATTATCCTTCTGTGCACGTGGAGATGTCATAGTAGACGTTGAAGGGGTACTTGAAGGTGTCGGCGTGCTTTCTGATTCATCGGAATCATTGACTAACTGAGATTTGCCGCGGCATATTCTAAGTACGATCGGAGGCTTCGCTTCGGTACGCTTATTATTTACATTTGAACTTAACACAGTCTTTTCCGTAACTTTCGTCCCGAAAAACTTTTTCGTTCCTTTCGGAGATTTATCACCACCGTAAGCAGTAGTTTTTTGTTTTTTAACTAAGCCACTGTAAGTCACATCCGGTCTCTCATTGTACATAACCGGTTTTAGCTCCGGCGGGTCGGTATTCCTGCTTTTGAAGAACTTTTTCGGTTTTGGAATGGAAGTTTCTGGTGCGGCCACTTCTGGACTTTTAACATTTTCTAACGAAGTACCTGTAAATGTCAATCAACAAAACCAAATGTACTTATTACGTATTTTTAGCTTTAAAACGTCATTAACTTGTTTGTTTACTCGAAACCTATGCGATAAATGTAAAATTGAGGTTATAATATTTCTTATTTAATATTTAATTGTGTTTTGGGAAAAGTAGTGTAAATATTACCGTTCATATTTCGTATAGAAGTAAATGATGTGATTCCCCATTTTCCAACTGTAGCCGTTGACCTAGCTGCAGAAGGACGATTGCTGTTCTCTTTAAAAAGATTATCAAAGTGAAAGCTTGGAGGATGTGCATTTCCTCGACGATATTTCCCATATCCTCGAGACATGACTGTTTGCTAAGTAAACCTGAAATATATAACAGCTTACAAAAAGTGCCCATTACAAGCTGCAACTCAGTGAATGAACTCAAATTTTTTGTGTGACAAATACAGTGTAAAACACATGCGTTCAAACTTACTTCCTTTTAAGCTTACAACGGGTACATTGTTGTAATTATAAACTGTTTTGAAATAAATGTCCTCTCGCCATTTTTACACTAAATGATAGCTTGGAAAACATTATCAACGAATGCGGTGCGCTTAAATCCTTCTGCTACATATCATGACTTCTTTACAAAGTAGTTTTTTTTATTCATTGTAGTTCTAAGGAAAATATTGCCTTCGGATTATTAAATTTTACTTGTCAAACAGGATTTTCTCGTTATAAACACGCCAGTAAATAATGGCTGCGAACTTCGACGAGTTGCATGATGAATGTTGTATAACTTCAGTTAAGTAAAGAAATGCGTTCAATGACTCAACAAACATAAAATATCAATATATATTCGTAATAATATTTGAAATTATAGAAGCAGTGATAAATAATAAATAAAATTAACAAGAAATCATAAGACAATTTGCTGTACCTCATATTTCTTTATTCAAATACAAAACGTAGAATAGATGAGTTCAGCCATCCAGCGATATTTTCAATTTATCGCAAACCAAAAACGAAAATCAAAAATTTTCATCTATAAATTTTTCATTATTTTAACGATTAAGGTAATAGAAAGAAATATCTCATTATTATTTAACTTCATCAATTCCTTCAATAACAGATTAAATTACATACCGGGTGATTTTTAAATTTTCTTATCAACTCTTGCCATGGAATTTGGACGGCATGTCTTAGCTTTGCCACAGCATAACCAGCATGGAAACTGTTTGTCGGCACCTTTGATCTGGCGGGGCAAGATTTTTTGACCTTGGCGCCATTTTGCGGATGGATACACCAGTACCGCAATAAAAATATCTTTGATAATCGAATTATTTAGGTTATTTTGACAATCGGATGACAGATTATTTTTAATTTGAATTATCCGAAAAGTAAAGAAAGCCACTTTTTTAATATCTCCACTCCGATGACAAGAAGGAAATTTGGTTACGTTCACCCTTATTTCAGAGATACATATCTTTCAATAATTCATTCGTGTAAATAATGTAAATTTATTCACTTATTAATAGATTTTGCAATAGCACATGCAATAGTCTGTCACCTAACCTACAAATAATTCGTCCGTTTACCCCTTTTACGAACTCGTTTCAAACCAAGCTCAGACCGCGGTTCAAACCAGCATCAATTATTTTCAACCAGTTGCGTCTGTGACGTCACCGTTGTAGCACTAAAATGTGTCACAAAAAAGGCCTAATATCATTAGAATGATCGCATTCTTTAGAACCGCTATGCTACTTTTGTAACTGTTGGTATCTGACAAATGCTGCACTTTCTGATCTATCAGATTTCAAGCTAAACAGTAGAAATCAGGGCTTTGTTAAAGCCTTTGCCATGTACTCTCTAACGATAAGGGATGTTAACAAACCGCCATATTGCAGAAATTGACCTACCGCAAAGTGGTGACTTCCGTCAAATGTAATTGCATTCTCCCACTGTTGTAGGTCCCCTCCTATTAATTATTTCCTCCTAGATTATAATTCATTGGGCGCGTTCAGCGGACACAACAGTTGATTAAGGGTGCGTTTCATTTGCGCGCTCACATGCTTTGAGCGCTCATAAGCATTGCTTAAATCGTTCCCTTTGGCTTTGCAAACGCTCACAATGCGCCGGCTGACGAAATAGTAACGTCATTATGACGTCATAGTCTTCGCTCACAATCGCCTATTCCATCGAGGTAGAGCAGCAAAAGCGTAAGCGCTTATGTTCCAAATGGAACGTGTAAGATGCATATGAGGAGATCAGCTAATCATAATCAGGTTATAAACAAACATTACACTTTAGAAATAGCTACAGCAGCTATGATTGAATCAATTTCACTATTGAAGTTATATTTTTGAGGTTATGAATTCGTTGTGCAAACAAAAGTCAAAAGAAACACCTTTGCGTATAACGGCTTAAGCGACTAAACCCCAAAGGAAACAACAGAAAACAGCGCTTGTAAGCGTAAGCGCTTAAAGCGTGTGAGCGCGCAAACGAAACGCACCCCATAAATCTGCAGTGTGCGCAAGCTCTGTTCAGACTTGTGGATTACTATTGGCAACACTGGAAATGTAGCGTTGCAAGTTTGCAACTTAACATGCACAAACGTCGCAACATAACCTAAAAACTAACTACAGAAAATATAATTTTAACCATGAGTTTCTTTTACGTCTTAATTTTGTTCTTACTCGGTTTAGTGCAATGTTATGACAACAAATACTCAGCAGAAGCAAACGTCGCTTCGCTTAAAACCCTAGAAAAGCCCTTCAGAATGCAGAAGTTAAATTTGGTGTGGACGAAGGCTCGTGTTGTAAGTATTTACTTTAAAACATCCCCAGAATCTCGCCTAATTTCAACTAACCTACTTATTGCAGAGACTCTCAGAACCGAAATTAAAATCGCTCTTCGGCGAACTGAAGCTACACGACAAGGAAGAGATAACCTGGAAGAAACTAAGGTCAGAAGGCAAGGATAAAGAAGGAATAAAAGAAGCAGAATTACGCAGAAAGTTCCTTGGCATCCTCAGTATGTATGGCTTATTAGATCAGGCCGAAGGACAAGACACTAATAAATATGTGCCCCCAAAAGAGTTCAATGAAGCAATGGATGATCATATAAACAAGAGTCTTTTTAAAGATAAAAAATTGAATAAATTGTGGGCCAAAGCTGAAACGTCTGGTTTCAGTGCAATAGAACTAGATGCACTGAAAGAAGAGTTTAATCACCACCAAGATAAAATCGATCAGTATTATTCCCTGTTACATGATGTTAAAGAAAACAACAGAGATAATGATGAAAGTAATTATTTGCTGGTGTCTTGATTCTGTAATTTACTTTTATCTTTTCATTTCAGATTCTATAGATCTTAAGTTAGATCGTTTCAATGCCTTGGAAATGAATGAAGAACCTCCAAAGAAGGACTACTTGGACAAGGTGAATTTGGGTCGTGAAAAGAACAGAGAAATTAAAGAGAGTTTTGGTCGCTTGCACCTTCTTGCTTCTCAAGGGCCCGACAGTAAAGAATTCGTGGAACCGAAAGTGCAAGGTCTGTGGAAGGTCGCTTTAGAGACTAAATTTACACCTGATGAATTGGAGTCTCTGAGAGTTGAACTGCAACATTACGAAGGCCGCTTGCTTAAATTGCGGCACATGCAAGCTGAACACGCGATCAACGAGCAAAAATACAATGAAAAGATTAAGTTGTCGGGGGAAAAATCCCACGGCATGCGCCTTACGGAGGACAACATTAAAAAGCAGGCCAGGAAGGTTGAGAAAATACATCTTGATATTGAGAGTAGGATTATGCAGAAACATTTAGAATTATAATATTTATTTTAACGCAGAAATAATTTCTTTGCACTCTGTTGATATTTGCAATAATAATGTATTTTTGTTAGCAACGGGCATTTTCCTTTTTATATATTTTTATGTTTGCATGTTTTTTATATGTGATATAATAAGAGTGAATATAGATAATTTAATGCATTTGAGTATTGAATTAATTATACAGGGTGTTTAAAAAATATGTCCGGATATTATACCCAGTTATAGATCTCATCAATTCAAACACAAAAGTGTTAATAAACATAGGTCCGAAAATCAACCGTTTTCGAGATACACTCGATTCTACAACAAATAAATTTTCTGCTTGTTCACCCTTCAGTAATTTTTAAATAAACTCTTGCCATGAAACTTGGACGGCATGTGTTAGCTGTACTATAAAACCACAGCGTTGCGTTCACAAACTATAGCTCCGAGAGCGTTTTGGGCGTATAACTGCGTCTTTCTCACTCACGATTTTTAACATATTTTGCGTCTCGCTCATCTGTTTCAAAAGGACTTGTGTATTATTTCCATGACAATGAGTGCACTCTAGGCGTCCTACTTAAAAGTGGGATGTGAAAAGTGCATCTGCTGTCATGGAAATAATGTAAACAAAAGTCGTTTTAAAACGGATGAGCGAGACGCAAAAAATGTTAAAAATCGTGAGTGAGAAAGACCCAATCACACGTCCAAGACGATCTCAGAACTATAGTTTGTGAACGCAACCCAGTATACTCATCAATCAGTAGGGATAGCTCGTGTCGGCGCCTTTGATGTTCACACTATCGTTCCAATATGGCTGTTATTGGCGGGCCTTCATTTTTTGCTACTAGATGTCACTGTAAATAAATTAAATTGAGTATTATAATTTTCTTTATTCTATTTTGGAACCATAATCTTGTTAATTGGCACCCTATTGCGGACATAATTTGACCTTTACCTTTATTGCTCAAGGGCTTTAAAGTAAACAAACCCATAGTAACGTAAACAAATCCACAGAAACGCAAACAATTTCTATATTATTTTATGGAAGCGACTTGTATACGATATTGAATCCATAAATTTTGGCCAAAATAAAATAAAACGTTGTATGTACCACGTGCATAATTGTAGATAGTACCACTCGAGCATATAAAAGCACTTCGCTTCGCGTCGTGCTTTAAACATACTCTGGGGCTATAATTTTCTAATTATGCCCTTGATACATAAATAACTATATTATGTAGCTTAAGGTGTAGAACGCAGTTTAAATTTTTAAATGAAACAATTACAGGCATAAATAACTATATATTGCCCAACAGTATTTTTTTTCAAAATATTAATAAATTTACATTGAAGCTCTATAAAACAAATTTAAAATATCACATATGAGTGTGTATTACTAGTCTTAAATATTAAAAAAAAATTAAAATTCTGGTACAGGAGGTGCTCCTTTCTTTAAATCCGTTTCACTTAACGTAACTTCTTCATTGATACTTACACAATTCTTGAAGTGCTGTATGATTTCATAAGTCGCTTGCTTCATGCTTGAAGCTAACACGTTTTGAATGTTATTATCCGGTTTTATTCCGCTGAAATCTCTCAGAATACTCTGATACATTGCGTTCATTGATTGTTTCGTGCTTTCAGAAAACGATTTTATCTTATTGTTAGTCATTTCTAAATCGCTGTGCTTGGTTTTCAAATCGTTCAAAGTTACATTCAAACCCCGAATTTCTTCATTTAAACTATCAACGGTGTTCTGTAAATCATCCGTGCTCTTACTGCTTTCACGAAGCGCTTCCAAATCTTCTCTCAGCTTTAACTGTTGTGTTTTGTGGAGTGTTTTTAGTTCTTCTTCGTTAACTTTAAGCCTTTCGATGTGCTCTTTTAGTTGTATAGTCTCATCTGAGAGTTGCTTTTCAAGTAACAAACACCTTTGCTTTTCTTGCTGAATAATTTGGTCTTTTAGTTTTATTTCTTCGTTTAAACTTGTAAGCTCATTTGCTTTCGCACTTTCTTTTTCTTCAAGTGTTTTTGATAGGTAGATGACTTTAGTTTCTAGTTTGTTAATTTTCGCTTTGAGGAAATCATTTTCTAACTGATCAGTGTCTGAACTAAACTTCAACTTGGATATTTCATTAAGTATGTTATCCATTTTTGAAGTGATCGTCGAAAAGTTCATTCTTACTTCACTGTTATGCAGTCGGCTTTCGGCAATGTACATATTCAAATTTAAATTATCAATTGTAGATGGTAGGGTACTCATTATCACATTACTTGGAAGACTCTGAGTGACGTGAGGGGTCGTGTATGAAGGCATTAATTGCGCCATTGGAACTAAAGGTTGCGATACATTAAGTGGAGCTGTCGTACCTGTTTTAATATTATCCACGGGTTTTTCCTTAGGTGTTGGAATGTCCTTCTTAATTTTGGATTTACGATTTAAAATTACTTTACTTGTACCACTATCATCAGTTTCTGAATCACTTAGGAGATTGCTTTTTAATACTGTACTGGGTAAAATGGGTTGCCCCATTTTTGCCATTCTTGTTAAGATATCTGCCTTTGTTTGAGAACTAGGACTGCTGGTGGTTACTTCATCGATTTCTTTAACTGCAACTTGGCTTCCAATTTCAGTCTTGACATTATTATTTATATTCTCTGATTGTTTAATGTTGCTAGCACTTTCAGTTTTCGTATGTATTATTTTAACATTGTATGCTGCGATATTGTCTAGGAATTCCTTTAAGTCTTTCGCAGATTCGAAATCCATCGACCAAATTTGTTTGCTGTCATCGGTGAAGCAAAGAAATTTGTTGTTTTGTAAAGTGAATTCGAAATTCAGCGAAATTCTCATTCGCTTTAAAATATTACGCTTGTCTTTGTACAGGATGATTTCATCGGCTTGCGAGGAGGTGCCTATTAAAGCAAGTCCATACTTTCCAAGTAAATCATACGAGTCATTCCTAGAAATTAAAACACTTGAAACTGCTCTTCGAAATATGGACGTGCAACTTACAATTTGTACAGATTCACTGGTTTGGCACAAACGACAGAACTTTGCCCTTTCGATTTCTCCACCCTCGTCCTTGACTGCTCTTCTTCTGCGAGCGGTTTTGGTTGCTTTGGAGCATTGTAGGTTAAAACTACGTCTGAATTATTCGGGCTTGATAGAGACGAATTGAAGAGTGACGCCAAGTTACTGCTGAAGACGGGATGAAAAAATTATACGCTACAAAGTTGCTTCATATTAAAACTTAATTACCTTGACGTTGGTGCAAACAAATCGTCATCTTCCGAGGGATTAAACATGGCTACTTTAAGAATTACGATTAGATGAGGCAAAATAAGAAAATGTAGTTGAGTGACATAACCTCAATGAAAAATTTAAAGTAACCTAAAAAAATATATTTGACGTCTCTTCCTCAATGTTGCCAACAATCAGAAACGTATTTGTACTAGACGTCGGAGAAAATTCTACTAAGGGTGCGTTTCATTTGCGCGCTCACATGCTTTGAGCGCTCATAAGCATTGCTTAAATCGTTCCCTTTGGCTTTGCAAACGCTCACAAAGCGCCGGCTGACGAAGTAGTAACGTCATTATGACGTCATAGTCTTTGCTCACAATCGCTTATTCCATCGAGGTAGAGCAGCAAAAGCGTAAAGGCCCACACAGAACATACGCGCATTAGACGCGAACGAAGTCCTCTAGCGCGTCACCGACGTAAAAGTAGAAACTGTTGCAACTTTTCCGCGTCTGCCGCGCGTCAAGCGAGCGTTTATTCTGTGCATACTGCATAAATGCATACCTACTTGGCTTTGGATCACCTTCTATTTGTCGTCGAGAAGCTTCCTTCGCGTCTAATGCGCGTATGTTCTGTGCGGGCCTTAAGCGCTTATGTTCCAAATGGAACGTATGAGAAGAGATCAACTAATCATAATCAGGTTATAAACTTTGGGGGGCTGTTGTGTTGTCGTATTCTTTAGCCAAACAATCGATTGTCACAAACACAAACAAAATGTTTTTATTAATAATAATAATACAAGGATGTTAATATGTCAGAACTCCTGGTGGTTATGTGCACGGTATGTCCACGGGGATGCGTTCGCAGTTGTCCTGGTGCAACGGTTGCAGGTGGAGTACGTGCTGAACCGGATTCCTCGGCGGAGTGGTCGTTGATAAGCCGTGTGCTGGGCGACGTCTTCTGACCGGACGGGCTTCTTTTATGGCGTCGGGGGAAGCGGTGAAACGGCACGGCGTATTCTGCTGACGCGTTCAGTGCCCGACGAAGCTGGGTGGTCGTAGGTGTTTGACGGACGTGGAAACCAGGATATCCCGACCTTTCGGCTGGCTTTGGTTAGGAGTCCAACCTCGCGGCTGGCTTTTGGAGAGGAGGTCCAACTTTGCAGCTGGGTTTGGTCAGGAGTCCAACCTCGCGGCTGGCTTTTGGAGAGGAGGTCCAACTTTGCAGCTGGGTTGGGTTAGGAGTCCAACCTCGCGGCTGGCTTTTGGAGAGGAGGTCCAACTTTGCAGCTGGGTTTGGTTAGGAGGTTCCAACTTTGCAGCTGGCTGGGGAAGGAATGATCTTCGAGCTGTTCTGCATGCGTTTATATAGCCCCGGCATCCATCTTGTAGAGGGGCTGAGTGTGATGTGGAAGGGAGTTAGAGCTTGGTGCGTGGCAATGGTGTAGAGATGTGCCGCAGGTGGCGCTGTGGTCGCTACAAAACAAACATTACACTTTAGAAATAGCGACAGCAGCTATGATTGAATCAATGTCACTATTGAAGTTATATTTTTGAGGTTATGAATTCGTTGTGCAAACAAAAGTCAAAAGAAACTCCTTTGCGTATAATGGCTTAAGCGACTAAACCCCAAAGGAAACAACAGAAAACAGCGCTTGTAAGCGTGAGCGCTTAAAGCGTGTGAGCGCGCAAACGAAATGCACCCTAAAAATCTACATTGGGCGCATTCAGCAGACCCGAAAGTTGTGCAACTGTTGACCAAATTTCTGCTGAATACTACCTCTCACAAGTTGATGAGTTGGAGCGGTCGCCATTTTTGTAGCGTAACTTCTCCGCTGCCTGACTGGAATATGTAAAGCTACATTTACATTCAATTTCGTGCCAGCATTAATTCGTAACACAAAAGTTTGACGTGTGCTTTCTTATGATACCATTGACCAATGTAAATGGTATTGATATAGATCGGCCGTCGTGATTATAGCGATTGCACCGTCAGACATAGTAGTAGGCGTTTTTTGTTGTTTATATAAAATAATAGAATATAATGTTTGATTTTTGATGAGATTAAAATCCTTTTTCACCTTAATTTAAAGTGTAAATTAAGAATCTACATCAATTGGCGGCCCAAACGTGGGGCTTGTGCTCTTTAATGGAAATTGAAGGACCCAAAAGAAGAACTCGTGCAAGATCTCATAGTCAAGATATCTCTTCTGGGAGAGACAATAAAAACCCAATGGCGCCCAAGACACAAAGCGATAACAGAATGTTATCGGAGAGCGGAGATCAGTCGCAACCCAGTCTCCCATCACTCCCTTTGCCTGTATATTCTGGAGCCGACGAAGAGGATCCAAAAGATTTCATTGCCCAGATGGAGGACTGTCTTACCTCTTTGAAGCTACCGAATAGATACTGGATCCAGAAAAGTCGAGGAAACAACTAGAAGGAGAAGCCAAACATTGGTGGTCCAAATATAAAGGTTGCAATCTTGATTTTACGCAATTTCGTGAACGGTTGATTTCTCATTTTGACAATGAAGTAGTTAAATCACGAATTCTAGTACGAATTCTATCAGAAGAACAACAAAAGGTGAATTATCAGAAGCATTCTTATTGGAGAAAAGGTTGGTTATGGATAGAATTGCTTACAGAGATAAAGATACGTTGATGGTAAACAATATTAAGCGATTATTATTGCCTGAGTATAGGCTCAGTTTTGAAATTCCGGTCCTGCTTTCTTACGAAGAAATGTTGAACAGAGCTGTGATTCTCGATAACGTGGCTTTAGAGTCATCACCATTACAAACAACCATAGCTCTGGATTCGACAACGAGAAGTCGCTCTGAGGAATGTCAACCGCCTAAGTGTCAACATTGCCCGGAATATCATTGGCACCGCGAATGTCCCATAAAATTTGGTTTCCGTGGGAAATCTCAGAAAAATCAGGAAAACTGATTACAGGCCGGGGACATCGCCCTTCCCTGGTCGTAAAATCTGATGGCGAACCGAAATCTCAAAAGACACCTGTCATAGTGCCGTAAGTGAAAAATAGTTTAGTTTCTGACAAATGTCAAACGTCAGTCCCCAATTCGCGAAATACACCCCTCAAAGTGCCGCGACCAAATACTTTTATTCCAAGTGCGTCCGTGCCCATTTTCCAGACAATATCTCCAGAGTTATCTTCCGATTTAGGTCAAAATAAGAGCTTCTCAAGTTCGAAATGTTCCAACTTCGATTTACGCACGATTACGGGAAGATCTCTACCTCGTATTCGTCTGCAGATTGGCGACAAATTAATTGAAGCGCTTCTAGATACCGCAGCAACTCACAATTTTGCCCGTGCTTCCCTTGCGAGTAAAATCTATCCAGAGCAGTCAACTCGTGTTAATCTAGCTGCAAAGGATACATACCTTACTTTGTTAGGACAAGCCGAAATTTCCTATCAAATAGGATACTGTGAATTGTCGGATACATTCATGATTACAGAAGAACTGCGTGACGACTTGATCCTTGGATATCCATGGTTTGAAAAATATGAAGCTATGCTTGATTTCGCCAGAAAAACTGTACATTTTGGAATGGAGAGACGACAAACAATATTTTGGCAGGCAAGAATATCGCCGATTACTCGGCCAACCACTTCTGTCAACGAAGTACAGCATCAAGTACCAGCTGACCTCATCGAAGAATTCAGTCAAATGCTGACAGACTTTCAGCAAGTATTTAATCCCGGATCGTCCCAAGAAACGACCAAGACCATCTCTCATGAAATCCGGCTGCAGGAGACTGCTCCTATCCGACAGAGGCCATATCGATACAGTGACGAGAAGAAACGCATTATCGGAGAACAGGTAGAACAAATGTTAGCTGCAGGAATCATCGAGCCGTCCACGTCACCCTGGAGTTCCCCAGTTGTGTTAGCAGCACGGAAGGACGGTCGCCACCGATTTTGTGTAGACTACCGCCAGCTTAATGCACGAACAATGGACGCTCCAATCTCACTGCCCGTAATTCATGATGCTCTGAGAGATCTTGGAGCTGCCTGCATTTTACATCTCTCGATTTAAAAGGCAGGATATTGGCAGATTCCAGTATCTCCAGAATCGAAACCATATACCACATTTACGACACCTGATGGAGCCTCATACCAGTTTCGAGTTATGCCCTTCGGCCTGAAAAATGCTTCCTCCACTTTTCAGAGACTGATGTCTCAGGAAGTACTCGCCGGTTTATTTCGTAGATGCTGTATTGCATATTTGGATGACATAATTTACAGCAGCTCTTGGAAAGAACACATGAAACATTTACGGATGGTATTAGAAAGATTACAAGCCCACGGCCTAACTTGTGCAGTCGAAAAATGCACATTTGGAGCTTCTTCGTTAGTTTATCTTGGCCATTGCATTGAAAACGACTGTATTATTCCTGAAGATGAACATATACAACAAATTAAGAGTATCCAAGTTCCAAGAAATTGCAAACAGCTACGCCGCTTCATTGGATTGTGCAACTGGTTGCGAGAGTACGTACCACGATTTGCTGAGATAGCCGCACCTATGACAGACATGCTCTCATTCAAGAGGAAGTGGAGGTGGACAGACTATGAAAACCAGGCTTTCCAACAAGTTCAGGAAGCACTGACTCGTCCCTTGAAATTACATCGACCTTTGGCTGGACATCTAATGATATTACAAACCGATGCTAGTGGCATCGGAATTGCAGCGGTACTGTACCAAGAAGTAGAAAATAACAAGCGCATCATATCATATGCCAGTGCCAGACTAACACCTGCAGAACGTAATCATCATGTTAACGAACAGGAGTGCCTGGCTGTTGTTTAGGCCATTCGCCGCTATAGACCGTAGCTGGAAGGTACTCCATTTCTACTTTGTACGGACAGTAAAACACTGACGTGGTTAAATGCGACGCGGGATCAACGAGCTAAACTTACACGTTGGGCACTGTTGTTGCAAGAATATCAATTTGAAATTCAACACTGTCCTGGATCACAGAATGAATTGCCCGATGCTCTTTCCCGGAATCCAAGTCAAGAAGATTTTGGAGAAGATCCAACGTCGTGGGAACGTATGTTGCCACCAGAAGGAAATAATCAACACTGGAAACTTAAATTCCTGCACTCATGGCTATACACTGTTTAGCCGATGAAATCATGACAGTCCAGAGGAGAGATCCTTCAATACAACAGTTAATATGAATTTAGTGTAACTTGAAACTAGCGACAATCCTCAATACAAGTCCGGTCAACAAAAATTCCATCAACATTATCTAGTACATGATGGTTTACTTTGGTGGAAACATGATTTTCAACGGAAGCTGGTAGTTCCCAGAAATCTTCGAGTCAAGGTGTTAGAAGAATTTCACGACAGCTCAACAGCAGGACATCCAGGACGCGATGAAACCTTGCGTGCCATCTCGGACGCGATACTACTGGCCTCGAATGTAAGCGCAGCTGTGGCAAAGCATGTTGCGGCATGTTTGCTTTGTATGGCATGCAAGAAGGGAACTCGTCAGCAGCAGCTCCCAGAGACCTCGCGTTCCTCGTCATCCCTGGAAACAGTTGCAGTAGATATTATGGGACCATGCGGAAACCAGAACAGGGTATCGTTACATTCTTGTGGTGACGGACATCTTCACGCGATGGGTAGAAGCATTTCCTCTGCGTAATGCCACTGCAAAGGAAATAATTCCCATGCTAGAAAATGAAGTTTTCTTTCGATATGGTTTTCCTGGAAAAATAATAACTGACAATGGACGTCAATTTTTAGCAGGAAGGTGGGTTCAAGCCTGTCGTGCATGGGGAACCGAACCCTACTACACGCCACCTTACCACCCTCGCGCTAACCCTGTGGAGAGACGTAACCAAGAAATAAAGAAGGGTCTCCGTCTCAGTCTCCAGGGTGATCGCCATAGGAATTGGGACTGCAAATTGTTTCAAGTTTTATTTCAAATACGATGTTGTCGCAACGCTGCCACTGGTTATACTCCAAGTCAAGCCATGTTGGGTTACGAGTTACCTCGACCAGGAGAAGCTGATATTATGAGAGGACAGACTAAAATCGACCATGACGAGCGTTTGAAACAAATTCGCCAGCGTCAAGCCCATTATCAGTCAACCTATGCGGGCCCGGAACAATTACCGCGCTATAGTGTTGGAGATTTAATCATGATACGAACACATCCGATAGCCCAAGGTAATTCTGGAATTACTCCTGCATTTTTGCCAAAGTGGGCTGGTCCATGTACTATCCGTGAACTGTTGGGAGGTTCAATGTATCTTGTAGATCGAGAAGGAAGAATGACGAGGGTTCATCAGGATCAGTTGCGTCTAGCTCCTCAGCAACATCGACCCGATCAAGAAAATAATGAAAGTTCCAGAGAATGACAAGACCACTCCACTGTGAATGATGAAGTTATAAAGAATCGGAGGATAATTGATAATCTTGTTATTTTATTAATTACCGGTGTCCCTGGTGCAATCGCTTCGAAAGCGGGGCGGATTGATATAGATCGGCCGTCGTGATTATAGCGATTGCACCGTCAGACATAGTAGTAGGCGTTTTTGTTGTTTATATAAAATAATAGAATATAATGTTTGATTTTTGATGAGATTAAAATCCTTTTTCACCTTAATTTAAAGTGTAAATTAAGAATCTACATCAGTATCATAAGAAAGCACACGTAAATTTTCGTGTTACGAACTCGTGCTGGCACGAAATTGAATGTAAATGTAGCCTTATGATGAGTGAACTTCATTCAGCAGAAATGAGTGCTCAGTCTCAACTGTTGGAGCAGGAACTGTTACTGATATGTTCTGCTGAATAAGCTCATTGGCTGCGTTCAACGGAAATAAGTTGCTTGCGCTTAGCTGTTTCAGCATTTACTTTGTAAGCGCCTAAGCGGTAATTTTGTTGATTATTAAAGAACAAAATTCTTTATCCGGCTAGCCCTTCGACCATACACTCCAGTGTATGGCTAAGGGCTAACCCCGTTCTTAGTTCAGAGCCATTTCTCTGTGTCGAAGAGGGAGCCACACTACAGGACCTTTTACTAACTTCAGAGAAGTGATTTTGAGTGCAGCATTTTGGAGTGATAAGAATGCAATATATTTATGACTTATTATTCAAATTGTAAAAGGTAACATTAAACGCAGTAACTATGGCAACGGCGGAAGTTCAATTTAAAATTATGCAGAGGGAGCCACACTAATGAGGGTTTTCCTAGAACAGACTTTTTTTTCAAACGCGACCGGCCGGATAAAGCACTGGTACTTCATTAATTTAGGATCTAGGCGGCCGTGATTTACTTCGATGTGGTTTGTAATTTTGTGCATTTTGTAAATATACAAATTAAAATGGTTTGTTAAAATATGTTGTAAGTTGTAACAGTTCAATACAATAATAAAACTAGATAAATCTCCATGAAGTTATTTTATAGAGGGCGCCTTTCAATCTATTTACTAATAAATAATTTGTAACAGTTCTAATCATGTAATGATGGCTATTAAGTTAATAAACAGGAACTGTTCTATAAAATATCAAATTATGTAACTATAGAAAATTTCTAAGGTAACTTGATATCTCGAAAGCGGTTAAGTTTAGGCATATAGTATGTTATACATTTTTTTTTAGAATTTTGAGAAGAACTGAAATATCGCGTAATATATAGGGTGTTCCATTTAAAAAAAGTAACTTTGTTTTCCTATGACTTTTTGACTGATCGTGTAAACTTAATTTTTTCTTATTGTAATAGATTTTAAAAAACCCTAAAACTTTTGTATTTAACATTTTTCGCTAGCTACCTTACTTTAAGAAATAATCGACCGTTTCCATACATATCAGCGACTCTGTATATCTTTTCATTTTTGTTCATAAACGTGCGCCAACTTTATAAAGACACACAGCTTCGCGTGGTAAAAAACAAATAAAATTAGAGCATACAGAGAGAAACTGTTTATTTTTTATTATTAACTATTTAGGTAAATACTGTGTACAAGAATTCTGTATTATCTTAACACGTCATGTTATAATTGTTGTGGCGACAGCGCAAATTCGTGCGCTCTGTACCGCAACGCACTCATGTCTATTCGGTTGCATACGCTGCTAGGAGTAATATTTGGCGGGCAATAATTCAAACTCGGCGGTAAGAACGCGCAAGCCTGCGCGTTGATGTGCGAGTTTAAACTTGCGGGGCTGTTGTACAAATCTTCTTGGGAATAATGCGGATGGGAGAATTTCCAAGGCATTACGTACTGCAGGTCGGAATTGCTGGGGG
Organism: Dorcus hopei; assembly: GCA_033060865.1. Lineage (NCBI taxonomy): Eukaryota > Metazoa > Arthropoda > Insecta > Coleoptera > Lucanidae > Dorcus > Dorcus hopei. Next base: position 33,475,192 of record CM065423.1, on the reverse strand, counting down.
ACTGTATCAAAGGCGACTGATGCGAATACAGTGGTTGTTCAGTATTTTCCGTTCTTGAGGCGTAAGGCGATGGTTTTGTGTTGGTGGATTTTGGGGTCGTGTTTTGGTGCAAGGTTAAACTGCGCTCGTTTCTACGGAATTTTGCTCTTCTGTTTTGAAACCATACCTGAAATAAAATAAAATAAAATAAAATATCAAACGGGTCGGTACTTTTGATGAAGGCTACCGCTGCTTCAAAAATCTGAGAGGAAGGCTTGAGCAAATTGGACTTTCAGGAGTCATACATTCACAAAAATGCAAAAGTCGAAAGAATGGTCCATCAGTGAAGAAAGCATTGAAAGAAGATGACCAGAAAAGATTTAAATTTTAAAAATGAATTTAAAATTAATATCCTTTTCTTTCATGTGTAATTTAAGTTAATTTAAGTTTCAATTAAAAGCTCTATGGCTTGCTGGGATTGTCATCGATTTGAAATTGAAATTTTCTTGGCAATTTTAGAACCATTCATCACAATTTGCCACGGTTGTCTGTTAGGGCACCGACAATGCATTTTGTAAAGCTTGTCTTTTACCTGAACCCTTGCTTCGCTGAGGCTGACTTTGGTCGCTAAATCTTCTCGAACAAACGCGTCCGGATAATGAGTTTTTTCGAAAACCCTTTCTAATGCCGTAAGTTGGGCCGTCGTAAAAGTGGTCCTGTTTCTTCGCGGTTTCTTGTGTTTTTCTCTATTATCTGTGCTATCTGCAATAAATTGTATAATTACTGAAAATCTCTTTCCGTTACTTTATTTTGATCGTTACATTTAAATTTGCAATTGTTCCAAAAATTATCAAATCGATTTTGAAACAAGTCCTCATGGAAGAAAAAAACGCCAACGAGTTTATTTGGTGGTGTTGAATTATTTTTTTGTTCGGAAGTTAACTGCGTCGAATTTGTCACGTGTTGGCCCGATTTTGTTCTTGTTTGTCCGAGGATGCGGAGGACCGTTTTAAAACTCAATACATCATGTAATTAGAAATGATAAACTCGAGCCGGTGCGCTCGACCGGAATACATTCAGTGGTGCATCAAAGCGCAGATCAAAGGCACGTCTGTCTTTCTCAATGAGTTACTGTATGTGTTGTGGAACATGATACTTCTTCTTGGGCCGAGTTACTTGGAAGTCCAAGGCTTGCGACGATCCTTAATTTTTTTTTTACTAATTAACCTCATTTTTAAAAACATTATTAAAAAAGTTTCTAACAATCTGCTTTTTTCTTTTGATTTTTTTCAAACACTGCTTTTATGTGATGTGATAAGCCTAACATAGATGGACGTACTTGTTTGTAGAGATGGGTTGAACAATGAGCATCACTGGCGTAGCTAGGAGTGAATGGGCCTATGTGCAAGCAGAATTAATGGCATTTTATTAGAGTTTAAAGAAAATGATTAATTTATTTAGTATTATTCATAAGGCAGAGTTATGGTTTGGTCATTGGTTGTTTTATGGCGGATCAGTTGGGTATTTTTGTAATAATTTTCGGAAATCAAGAAGTCGCCTTACTTTCTATGAACCAAAGCATAACAATTCTTTATTTCGAAATTAAAAAGGGTTCAGAGCCCTCTGGCCGCTCTGCATCCCCGATTGTTACCTCGTTCTTTCATTTGACATTTTTTGCTGTTCTTATTCGTGCAATATTATAAGAATGATAAAAAGCAAAACATAAAAGCTAGGTAGGGTTGGTATAGATTATAGATGGATGTATGTACAGTCATACGCAGCTTAAGTGCTACAATTTGACAGTTCTGTGAGCCTTGTACCACAAGGTTTTAAAGATGAAGTTCGCGTGCTGGAGGTGCATTTTAGATGCGCATGGCTGTACTTGTTTGCAGAGTTTAAAAAAGGTAGATTCTCTGGTTCTCGTTGTATTATTTAATTTGTGGCAGATGTTAGCTTTTGAAATACAAACTTTCCGTTTTTTATCCTGTGCAAACACTAAATTAAGTTCTGCCTGGACAGTAAAAGCAAAGCGACGATGAAATCATACACAAAAAGTGTTCAACAGCGAAAGACAAATTTTTAAGATGTAAAACGCGTATGATTATGATTCGCAAAGCGTGGCCGGGGAACCGTAAAACTCACTTTTCAAAGCTTTTATTAATCCTCGTGAAACGGATTCTTCGCCTATTAATTTGTCGGAGTGACTTTTACAGCAATTTTATTGCACTCGTTTCTAATAGGTTTTAAAAGCCTAATTTTAAAACTAAGACGCTTGACAAATGTGTCGTAAATTTTCGGTATTCGTTGTTGTTGGAAATTAGGTATTTTTAAAATTTCCGGCGATTTAAAAGAAAACATTTTGCAATAATAATAAATTAAGCGCTAGTAACTGTACTGAAATAAAAAAAAATTAAATTTACTTAGGATTGCGATACTTTTTTTGTATATTTTTTTCAGTAGTTATTCCATGTTTACAACTCTTAGGTCCAGTTTTACAATCGTGGAATAAGGACGGAATAACTGTTCGCTGAATATCCTTTAAGGTTCCTCCACATCTACGTCACACCTACGTCACGTTATTTTAAGAATAATGTATATTAGATCAAATTAGTACACAATCAATATAATACATGTGATACAAAGTCGTGTAGAACTGAGAAACAAATCATTTTACACTCTGTAAACGATGAGAGTGGGTTATTCCCACATTGCGAAATATTTAACTGGGCGATTGTATTTAAACGCGTGAGCGTGGGGAGATGACGCGATTTCGTACGTATGATATCATAGGATGCACAGCTGCACAATTGTAAATTGAATGTGGTATGTTCGAGTTAAAAACTCAATCTGTATGTATTTGCATTATTCAAAAATCTTCGCGTATTGGAAACATTTTTTTATATAATGCAATATACAGAATTGACGAAAATCAGCAACCAAGAGATGGCGCTCTTAATAAGGAAAACAAAGAGTTGTCATTAATATTTTGCTTCCATTCATTATTATTATTAAGTTATGTTCGAGTTAAAAACTCAATCTGTATGTATTTGCATTATTCAAAAATCTTCGCGTATTGGAAACATTTTTTTATATAATGCAATATACAGAATTGACGAAAATCAGCAACCAAGAGATGGCGCTCTTAATAAGGAAAACAAAGAGCTGTCATTAATATTTTGCTTCCATTCATTATTATTATTAAGTTAGATGAAGTCTTTGCATAGGCATAAGCACACTAATCATACAATACGTACAGCCTCAATCAAAAGTAATGAAATGTTTAAAACCGAAACGCTGTAGTCAGAGTGCATCGGTGTCGCGTCAGAGAGAGCACAACGTGTTGTGGGATTCCGAAGGACTTCGGAAACATTCGTTCGCCATAAAGCTTCATCTCACTCGGTATCTTCTCTCTCTGACTACAGCGTTTCGGTTTTGAACGTTTCATTACTTTTGATTGAGGTTGTACATAAGAATGGAAGCGTCACACACAAATCCAAGAAATCATTCAATTTAATGGGTGCGTTTTTAAAGTGTGCGAACAAGTGTTCGTGTACTCGAACATGTAAAAAGGCGTTTTTAAATACAAATCGAACAACCTAGTTAGCGTTTTAAAATTTCCCGAGTTGCTCGAACCTAGTGTTCGAGTTGTATTCTCTTGCACCTACTCGGCAGGAAGTGCACGAAGTACAGTGGCGGGAATTGAATAAACATAACCTAAAAATTCTGAAGTACGTCGATCACACAACACGATGGATACTTCGCCTTCATCGTCAGAACATTGTAAGAACGTTTACATGCCACAGAAATGAACATTTACATTCTTTACCTATTTTATGTAGACACAGAAGCAACAAAAAACAAAAATTTAAGGTTATGCACATATAAATATGGCATATTAGCGTTTTTAAATTCTAGCGATCCAGCAAGTGTTCGAACAATTTGGAAATTGTTCGAACATATTTGGTTTGAACAGTAGGTGTGATTTAAAAACGCACCCAATGTTTTTTATGGATTAACTAAATGTCATTCCAAAGTTTTCCTTTACAAAACTTCCGCTAGGTGTCAGCCACTCCGTGATTTTCTTAAGGTACTAAATCAACACTCTGTACAGTTAACGCAATTCCATTCCTCTCGTGAGAACATTGAGAAACAAAGACAGCAAATGCAATTGTCGCAAGTGCAACAAGGAAGGCAACAGGTTTAGGGAATTCTGTTTGCCACAATGGCAGTAGTTTAAAGTGAAAAATGTATTATTTAAAACAAAGTAAAACGGTTCCGTCACAAAACAAATTGAAACTTCATAGGCAAGCTCAGTCATTAACAGCAACTTCCTTAAACGTCACTTCAAATAATAATAAACTTTCGATTGTGTTATTTTATCCCTAGATGGGAACAATCTACGACAAGAATAGACATAAAAAATCACTAATTGCGCTACCTGAATACGAAGTGTGTTGATCTAGTGCCTTAGATTTTTTTCAGTAAGCCTGTGGTTTAATAATCAAGAGACGAAATTTTAGGTTGACGAATGCACGCATAGTCGGCCAGCTGGCTCGACGAAGCGCTAACGCGAGGCTCATTATGTGTCCGTACTGTAGCGAATTTGTTATTCGACCATGTACGGAAATGTAGGAATTCCTCTCTTTGTTAATAACCGTAACACCGTAAGAAAAACAAAAAACGAGAATGAATACTTTTATTTTGTTATTCCTAACGAAATGACCATCTAAATTTTATCTGTTCTTGATGGATTGATTCATTGTAATTTCCTCATTCTCTTTCTTAATATACCAAAGGGATGGTAGTAGGAGGAATGTAAAGCAAAGGAGAACAAACAAATTATGAGAACTGACAAATGGAAAATGCACATAAGAAAACTAAGAAGTGATCAAATGAAAAATGAATTAGTTTGGGAGATGTAACCAAACCCAAACATGTATGTATGTATATGCATTTAGTAGTTCATCGAACGTTCCTTCAGTCATTTTTGAACTTAACCTTAATTTGAAATTAAGACATCCAAAGCAAGAACGTCTTATTTAAAAAAAAACCAAAAACTAAAGAGATGCATAAAATTACCACCGCTTATATCAAGATACTTTTAAACTATGTGAACAACTGCGTGACTAACGTTATACAACATTTCCGGCGTGTTACTTGTGTCACAATTGAATGACAATTAGTATTTTTATGACGTTATCCAAGGTACATTTAATTTCCAACGCCTACTCTAATTCATTTTTATATTGATCGTTGGTTATAAGCAACTTTTTGGAGTATTGAGAAGTTGTAATGGTATTGATGAGATAATTGAAAGGTGAAGATAATATTTTAAAAAAGGCAAAGAAAAAAGAGAATAAAATGAATCTGGATGCGAATCCTACAGAGATACAAATGTTAAAGAACTTTTACGATAGTCTGAACATGGAAAAGTTTGACATGAGAACATGACAATATACGAAGCGAAAAAAAGAAACAAAAAGCTACCAAAAATATAGTAACACAAAACGGAATAAAATGGAAGAATTTGACTTCCAAAAAATATATAAGCGTCAGAATTAAGTAAGTGAGCAAATCGTACTTTATATTTTGTTCTTCTTTTTCAGTATTTTATGCTAATTTTATAATTTGTTTTCGTGTAGATACACGTTAGTTCATTTAAAACGGATTTTTCTTGCTTCCTTCTTGGTCAAATTGAAATTGTGCAAATCGCGGAAGTAAACTGAAACAATTAAATCTCTAAAAAATTACATTATGCATTATTTGCTACAAAAAGAAAGACTCTAGAAGTAATAATAATAAGAAAAAATTATTTTTATTTGATTTCGATTGCAATGGATTCCTCGAGCATTCTCTGGACAACTGTTTCGGCTCTATTTGGGGCCTCGTCAATAGAAGAGCAGCTCGAGAACTCCAACTTGTCTTTTAGGTCAAAATATGACCACGTGATGTTGCGACCTAACCTGTTGACACTAATTTATTACTTATTTATTAAATTCCATTTACAAGTCTATATTTTTTTAATTGTCTGAGTTTATTTTACGGGTACTTACGTATTGTTAGTTTCTTAAAAATCAAATTTTATCCGTGTAAATAAATGTGTTATGCGTGGCCACATATGCATTTGATGTAACGGCTAACGTGATTTTCAACATCTAATTTGACATAAATCAGCGGTTACACTTAAGCTTAACATCAAATTACTCGTTATAAATATGTTTTCTTTTCCATATATCATACCACTAGTAAAAATTACATCAAACTAGTCAAATTAGATTTGTGTTGATGTCTGTATATTGTTGAATGTGAAGTTGAGAAATAATAATTCCTAATTTTATTTTATACATTTACTTGCTACCGGTTTCGACAATATAATGTCTTCAGCAGGCAGTTAATAGTCAAAAATAATAATGATATTAATAAAATTATTGGAAAAGAAAAGTAAATATTAATCAAACTGTAATGGCTGAAGGCAATCAATTAGACTTTGAAAATCACGTTAGGCGTTACGTTAAACGTAAATGTGGCCGCGGAATTACAGATAAAAATCACTATAAAAAAATTTAAAAAATTGAAAAGACAATTTGCTAGAAAAGTAGTTTCAATAATTCCTTGGATTTCTATTGTCAAGGATGATCCTAGGGCCGGCCTCCTAAATGACGGGGTTTGGGTGCAGCAAGAATTGTGGGGCTCCTAAATGAGGGAGTCCGTGTACAGTAAGAATTGTGGGGCCTTTTTTCTTAAGCACAGTGTTATACCAGGTGATTTTTTCATTTTTATCACTCTTACCATGAAATTTGGGCGGCATGTCTTAGCATAACTGTAAAACAGCATCGATGACTTTTCACTTAAGCTAAGACATACCGTTCAGATTTTATGGCAAGAGTTGATACATAAAAATTTTTAAAAAGTATGGAGTATGAGGGACCCCTGTGTAATTCCGGGCACGGGTGCAAAACACCCGGTGAACCCCCTTTGTGCCGGCCCTGGATGTTCCGTAATCTGCGACAGAGATTTAAGGAAATTTTGGTTGAAACATTTGGCCGTATGAATAAAAATGAAGCAGGTGCTTATAAGCATAAGGTAGAAGTAAAATCAGATACTTCGAGCAAAAGGTAAATGTAAAAGCATTTTCTTCATTTGGTATGAATAACGATTGCTTTATACTATTAAACAAATGCTCTGGGTAAAAAAGTAAAACATTTAGAATACATATACAGGTTAAAACTTTTTTGCGCACCAAGCTCGGACATACATTTGTGCCACACTTAGAACCTTCATGTTCTTATTTTCATGGTTTATTTAATTTGCCCAAGCTCGGACACACATTTGTGCTACACTTAGAACCTGAATATTCTTATTTATATGCTCTTTTAACTTCCCCATCCGTTCTATTATGACCTTTTCCTGTTTTAATAGTTTGTTCATCTTCTTTTAATGGCGTCATCAGATTGGCGAAATCGAACCGTAGGCAAAGCAAGTCCAAATTCTTCCAATTCCTGCTATTATGAACGGACCCGGGTTAACTATAGTTAACACTTTTGAACATGCATCTTGCATTACAAGTTGCTTGCATATAACCTTGATAAATAAATTATCTTACTATGGATTACGAGGAGTAGGTCAAAACTTTATCTCTTCTTATTTATCGGATAGATTACAAATTGTTGAGTATGAAAATGTTAGATCTGACACCTCACAGGTAACAGCGGGCGTACCGCAAGGTTCAATATTGGGTCCTCTATTGTTTTTAATTTATGTGAATGATTTTCCAAATTATATATCAAACAGTAAAATATTACAATTTGCCGATGATACTACCATCATAAATGAGATTAGTCAAATTGATTAGAATATCGTATTATGTAAGAACTGGTTTGCGGCCAATAACTTATGTCTTAATTTTGAAAAAACTCACAGTTTCCTTTTTCACTAAAACCACATAGTAAAAATAATATGGATACCGTGAAATTTTTGGGGATTACTCTAGATCATAAACTTTCATTTAAGCAACACATTGCTGTATTGAGCAAGAAATTGTCAAGTATTATTTTTTTACTTCGACGAATTTCGCAAATTACACCTATTACAGTTAGGCGCCATGCTTACTTAGGCCTGTTTCAAAGTCTAACTAGTTACAGTGTTCTTTTCTGGGGTAATTCTACAGATTGGGGAAAAATATTCATATTACAAAAGAGGGCTATTAGAGTGATAACAAATAGTAGTTACTTAGAGTCGTGCAGAGAACATTTTAAAAATTTAAAACTCTTTACTAAACCTGGCTTATTCATTTATCAATGTATACTATATATTAAAAAAAATGAAAATTATTTTCCTAGACATTCAGATAATCATCATTTTGATACTAGATGCAAAGATTCCCTAATACCACCAGAACACAGATTAACATTAGTCGATAAAAATTTTATTAATATAGGAATAAAAAGTTTTAATCTTTTAACGAAAGATGTAAAAAGTTTACCGTTAAATAACTTTAAAATAGTTGTTAGAGATTTCATCATTGACCTGTGTCCGTCCACTATCAGCGAATATTTTGAAGTAAGCTTTTCTTTCAATACCTGATTGTATAAAACCTGTCGTTATGCCCAATTTATGCGACATCTATGTTTGTGTAATACTACTGTACTTACTTAACTCTGTATATGTATATTTATTATATTTGTTATTTACGATTTTTATATTGACGATGCAAAAAAACATGTTTTTTATTATGCAAATAAAGATTATTATTATTATTATTATACGTAAATGTCACATTCTAAACATAGCTTAAATTTAAGCTCTGCTTAAAAAGTTGGTGCAACCGGGCAAGTATTTACTTCGCAGTTGAAAGTAGAAGGTTTTACTTGTGTTTTTATTCATATTACTAAAAGGATTTGCTTCATTTTTTTTACAAAAAAAAGCTTATGCTTACTTTTAATTGTGTAATTCTATGTAAAAATGCTTTTTTGACTACCACATTCGAAAGTACAATTTTATCGTACTCATTCAAAGAGAGAAAGCGGTACTTGCCTAGGCAGGTAAAATATTTTACCTGACTGTGACGAAGCCTACTTCGACCCATTCTGAAGTGACATTAATCGGTTCTAATTAATATTATTGTTTATCTATACTATCTATACATCTATACATCTAAACATTTGATTATTTTTCAATAATGCTGTTGAAATCTTTTTATTTTGGATCAATTAGTATGATTTTTAATTCTTTTTAGGTAATTTGTAAAAAGCATTGCCCTGCATTATCATTGAATCCAATTAATTTGTCATTCAAATCAATTCAAAAAATAACAACATTGTTGCGTTCACAGTGCATCTTTTGGGTTCATCGAAATTCCAGTCTCGTCTATAACACATTATAAGGTAAATTAAATATATTATTAAAAAATGTACGAAGTTATAAACATAGATATAAATCTACAAATTTTGAACAATTCAAAATAAATGGCTGAGTGAGTGGTAGTTGACAAAATGTTGTATACACTAGTGTTGGGCAGAATCGAGTTCTTTTAAGAATCGAATATTCGGTATTCGAGTACTTTCAAGAATCGAATACTGATCCGAGTACAAGTACTCGAGTACAAATACAAGTATCGAGGATCTGACTTTGTCAGGGTGTTTAAAAAATATTTTATAATTTTATGCAACCTTCTTTCAAATGATTGTCAAAGAAGCAACAAGATTATAAAATATTTTTTAACACATAGCCAATAAAATTAGTGCATTAAAATTAATTTTTCACGTAAATAGTTTAGTACCTACCCTTACGCTTATGATTGGACATATAAACGACGTAACGACCACGCGTGCAATGAAGAGTGAAACCAGTACCGAGAAGGGAGAGCGGTATCGGGAGACAAAATTCAATATCGGATGAATCGAATACACGCTCTCCCTCCACCGAATCATCGATATGAGTAGTTGAGTACATATTCGAGTACAAACTCGAGTATTCGAATACAAACTCGGGTATTCGAATACAGAGAGTACTTTTAAGAATCGAATACTTTTCGATTCTTGGCATTCGAATACCCCATCACTAGTATACACTACGTCAGTAAAGTGTCTTTGTCTAACTCGTTTGCTTGCTCGCCGCGGCTTCGCCTTGGCTTGCAATTTATAAACTCATTCGACGAGGTGCCACTTTGCCACCTTCATAAATAAATAACTATTTTTTCTGGCAAAGCATTTTGATATTTTTTTTTTGGAAAAATTAAAACAATTAAAATCAATTTGGTTATCCTCAATTTTACTAGGATAGAAAGAAGATATAATTATAATTCCAATTTTGGTGAAAATACTTTGCAGTTTTTGATTTATTAATGGATCTATTACAGTCACAAAGAAAGAAATTCGTGGAAACTGTTTTTTATCCTTATTTTGTTTACATGTATAAGTTGTATAATGAGATATTGTTCATCTTCCAAGACTGGTGAAAATAATTTTAAATTAGTTTATTTTCTAATAAAGTTATTTATTTAATTCTACTTATAGTAAAACAATTTTAGAATTATTAAAAAAAGAGAAGCTAGCAACGTTAATTTTTTTAATTGGTTTTGCAACTTGCTCGATTAATTATTATCATTACAATTTTGAGATAATTTTCAAAAAGTAAATCAAATTAATTTTTAATAAGTAATTACTTCCGAGACAGCTTTTAAAGGCGTTTATACAGGTTCGCTATAGGTCGACAGATTTTCCAAGAGTAATAATAAATTATGATCGGCAGCGATAGAACAAAGAAGCTGTCAAAGTGCGACGAACCATTAACACTTCAAATACTGGGTGCTTAAAAAATGGCGAAATTGTGCACAATTCAGGGCATAGGAAAAATGTTAAAAAATTCCTTAAAGATATGGAGATTATAAGACTAGAATTTGTTATTTACCAATTCCGAATATTTCAACAATTTTTATAGTGGAAGACATATTTAAAATAATGTTCAACAATAATTTTTAATTAAAATCAATAAACAGTTCATGTTTTGCACAAAAATTATCCTAAAAAGGATCTGACAACCAAACTATTAATCTGGTAAGTTATTGCATTTAGCTACTCATGAATTTGGTTTGGCTGTTTAATGTCAGTTGACAGAAACATAAATATAAGGTAGAACATTTTTAATATTTTTCCCATGCTCAGAGAGTGTCCCTGAATAGTGCAGAACGGCGCTATTTCGCAAATTTTTAAGCACCCTGTATTTTAAAGGTGTCTGAAATGTAAGTAAGCAGCTTTGTTTGATAAATTTCAACGGCGCGTAATAGCAGGTATTGACTACAGGGACGATTGTAAAGGAATGTTTGTCAAATTAAAATTGTTAACATTGCCATGTTTGTACGCTCTTCGTTGTCTGATGTATATCAAAAGAAATACCAGACTTTATAAACAATATAATGAAATTCATACACATAATACAAGGAATCAGGACCACCTGATTACATCACATACTCGCTTAACACAGGGCAAACAGGCATCACTTGTCATGCGGTACGATTTTTCAATACCTTGAATACCGAAATAAAAAACTTAGGTGAACAGGAATTTAAGCTGAGAATAAAACAATTCTTTATATCTAATGCGTTTTATACATTTAAAGAAATTCTCGCAGGTATAAAGCACATGTAACACTGCACTCTTTACTTGTCAACTGTACTATATTGTAGCTGTACGTATAGTCTAGTTTAAATTGTTATCTGTGTATCTATTTTTTTTTTTTTTAATTTTGTGTACCTAACGTACTAATGATTTCGACGGGTGTAAACATATTGTATGTCTTAACACGAATAAAGATTATTATTATTATTATTATTATTATTAGATAAGAAACTAATTTAAATCTAAAAAATAAAGAGCAAGTAGTTTGTAAACCAAATAAATAATAGAAAAGAAAAAGTATTTCAATGTAGTAATACTACATATTGCCGAGGAACAAATTAATTAAAAAAAAGGAAGAAACCAACATTTTTTGAAACAGTTTTAAAAATACTAAAGAAAGAAAATACAATACAACCGAAATGGTAATATTTTTGACAAAGTTTTTTTTTTTGGATACATTACATTTGATATTCGTTTTTGCCTGTATTCTATTGCTGACGGAAAACTATACTCATTGTTATTAAAAAAATTGATTAAAACTTCGAAATAAAATCTAGATTTTAAAAGGAATTTTCATTAAGATGCTTTTAATTACACAGGCTAGTCAATAAATATTTAAAAATACACATTTAAAGCTACAATTTAAAGAATATGAGTTTTTTTTTCGAAAATAAAAGGCAATTTTGTTTTAACCCTAATTTTTTAGTACATGCAGAGGCAGTTCTTTTTTTAATTTGTTTTTCAAATACTGTACCTTCGTTACATTCTCCATCAGAAACATTCCTTTTTTGGCTCAACCTTAACAAATTGCTGACGGAAAACTGTCTATTGTTATTAGAACTCTGATTTGCTTTTTGCATTCCACCGATGGAAAAGTCCGACGCATTTCCACCGTACCCCAGCATTTCATCCAGTGTCTTCCGATCGTAATTTTTTTGTTCGATTTGAATTCGATTCGAATCCAACGAACGCGTGCGCGTTCTTCCCTCGAATTTTCGGAAAATCCGTCGCGCGCGCGCGTATAAATTACGCCGTTATTTGGAAAACAACTGTCCCTTCCAATAAAAGCCGCTGAACGTTTCAATTTAGTAATCAGCACTTATCCAGCCGCCCGGGAATTGTTAATTTGACGCGCGCTCAAATTGATATTAATGTGTGTTTATGAATGCGCTAATCTAATAATGCGACCACTAAGATGCTACTAACGGAAAACTGGCAAGAGATTTTAGAACTAAAACATTTCTTAGTGACGTCTCGTGCCATCCCCACCCGAATGGAATGACTTAATTTAAAAGAGGGCGGATTTTAACTCAAAACGAAATCAACGTGGTGTTAAGTGGTATTCTAATTATTTTGTTGAATTATTGCCGCGCTAATTGGACGTAATCGTGATGAGATCTCGGGGTTTTAACACCGAACTAATTCCACCGCGACAATATTGTGACTTTTCAATTATTAAATTATTTAGAGTTATGTTAAATACATGAGTCATTTGTTGTGCTGTTTTATGTAATTAAATATTTATTATTTCGTAATCGTAACGCGCTTAATGTTGAAGCACTACTGTTTTGGCGTCAGTAAATTGCGTCATAAAACAATACGCGCTTTTTTATTAATTTTTTTTTTGCTCTGCGGCATACGACGTATGTACTTTGACAATATTAATATGTTTGTGTGTATGGTGCGGACGAACAAGCGTTCAACACATTTTACTATACGTATTCACTAGAAGCGTTGTTATAATTTTTTGTTTGCGACTGAATTAATATTAACGAACAAAAAAACGAGGAGGTTATGATTTATGTCTGTAACATTCGGTCTATTTCAAAAGAGGGACATCATGACTGATGAAGGAACATAATAAATTAAACTTTTTAACCAAAAATGTATATCACAAAATCTTTTAAGCGGACACTAAATCGCGCACTATACACTTAACGTTTCGCAGTCGTTCGACAGCTTCGAACGACTGCAAAACGTTAAGTGTATAGTGCGCGATTTAGTGTCCGCTTAAAAGATTTTGTGATACAAATTTCATCGGACAAGAACCAACTGTAAACAAAAATGTATACTTATTGAAAATCAGAAAGGAGAGTTGTAATTTATTTGTTATTAGCAATGTCCATTATTATTCAAACATCAGCGATAAACCAAATAAACGACATAAAGAAAACCGTCTGATTAAAATACTACGAATTTTTAACATGGAGATCTGAACTGTTTTCGTATTGTAGTGATTTATTTGTTCACCTGTCAAAGCATGTGCTCAAAGTCCTTATTTCATACAATTTGTACGGAATAATTTACTTCAGGTGATTTGCATGCATTTGTCAAGTAAGCTCGTCGTATTCAGCTGATCACGTCAATTGCGTTCAAAGGTCAAGTTCATGCTCGACGCCGCGCCGCGCCGTAGCAATCATAAAACTATAAAACACTTTTATGAGTGTATTTGTTTCATTCAACTGCAGCTCCTTCTTAACCAGGAAGAATTGTCACGTCGCGTTGGGTATAATTTTTCGGTGTTGCTTCTTTTCCCGTTTCTTTTTTTGGCGGAACGGTTGTCAGTCAACCGTTTTAAATACTTTTCAGATTTATAATGATAATAAAAAAGTTTTTCCTTTAAAATGTCCAAGCAAATTTTTCAACATTCCAGCACCCATTAATCATTACCTTATTAATTACATTGATTTTATTTTTCGTTTCGATCCTTGCGGTGAAATCAATCAAATCCTATAGAAACGTCGGCGTAGATACGTAACAAAATACGTGGCCTCTGGCGAAGCATAAAGTACAGCATTCCGCATTTAAACACTTCAGACTATCTGTGACAGGAGTTGAGAGACGGGCCGCACGCTCCACTGAATCTGGAGGATGTCCTGGCGCGTCTTCACATGTAGAGTTACGCCCGTCGTGGGCCGGGTTTGGCCGCAAGACGCCTTTATAAACATAGTTTACATTAATTATCGAATATCAAAGCGTGTCCCGACGTCTGCGGCTCCGGAGATTTCGGGGTATTTATGACCGGACGTTTGAGTCGGACGACAAAGAAAATTTCAAAATTATGAGTTTTTTTATTACCATGATTTCTAAGTTCTTTAACCTACAATAGTCGAACTATTACATACATTTTATTTAAAGTAAATATTAAATTTATGTTACGTAGCGACTTCAGTGAATGTCCTGCAAATACTTCACATGTAAAGCTAAAGTAAATGATCATGTTACTTCCGTTTAAAGGTCAGGTTTACGCCCGATGCCGCCTTGCAAGAATAATGAAACTGTAAAAGCCTTTTATGACTGTATTTATTTTGTTCATCTACTGCTTTTTCTTAACCAGGGACGTATTGTCATTTTGGGGATAATGTTTCAGTAATGATTTCCGGAAAACTAAAATACATAAAAATTTTCTAAATCAAGTCAGAACTGATTAAATATTATGTGTCTCTTGACGGTTTGTCCTCAATATCGTTCTTTTATTCTGGATATATTTGTGCATTTTAATTCACTTCCAACAGCTTTTGAATTCAAGCACAACGCTCTCCGACAATGAAATTATAAATAAAAACTGAGGTTAATCTTTGGCAATAAGTACGAAGGTCTAACTCCTGTGGTGACAGCGTATTTGTTTTATTTTTATCTTTATCTTTTATGTTAAATTTTTAGTAAATTCCGCTGCCACAATCAGTAGGGTTAATTATGGGGAAGCTATACAAGTACACAAACGATTAAGTAAAAATAAGCTACATAATGGAAATAGAAAGAAGCATTGTCAGAGTCGGAAATGAGAATAAACTTTGAGAAAACTGAAGTGATGGTTGTATCCAGGAATCAAGAACAACTAGAAATGGATCTACATGGGCATGAAGTAAAACAGACGAAAACTATTGAATATTCGACAATGAAAGAAATATTGAATGTCGTGTTAACAACAGAATAAATGCAACTTCAAGATAATTTAATGCACTAAGGCCCGGATTTTCGATCTCAGTTTAACTTTAAACTTCAGTTTATTCCTATAGAAGCAATGAGAATAAACTGAAGTTTAAAGTTAAACTGAGATCGAAAAATCGGGCCTTAGTCGGTTTAGCTTAAAAAAAGAGGTAAGCAAGAAGGCGAGACTCAATATTTAAAAAAATCTACATGCCACCGAAATGGAAAATTGACGACGTCAGAGAAAAAAACATAAAATAAGAAATACTGAAATAAGAACAAGGCTATACGTAACATCTGTACACGAACAAATAAGGAAAGCTGATTTGGGCACGTGACGAAGATGAAAGAAGAAAATGTAGTGAAAGAAGTTTAGGAAACAACAGGAACAGAAGAGAAAAATCGTTGCTGTAGGCCAAGAAGAAGTTGAAACGCCGAATTAGCAGGTGCGGATATGGTAACATGGATTACTGCAGAAGAAAAAACCAAAGACAGAGATAAATGGAGAAATTTCTAGAAGACCAAATCAACCCTCGACAGCTAACGGTATAAGAGGACGATGGTAACTGAAAGTTTTAATTCACTAGCATTTTAAATCGGCCCAGATTTACATTTGTCGTCTTAAATTCAATGAATTAATATGAATTTACTCTGCTACTTAATTGACTGGACAACCAAACTGATAATGATAACAGATCAAGTACCCATTTTAAATCGTGACCCCTTAAAATTCGAAAATAGGCAACACACCTTACTTCTATGCTTTTAGTACACGAAGATATTTCTGATTTGATTGATGCCGTTGCCTATTGTAAAAACCTCAGGGGTCACGATTTAAAATGGACACCCCTTTGATGTTTTTCAAAAAATAATTTCCATCTATGTGGGAAAGTCAAAAAGTTTTGGTCTCCTCAATTCTCATTGAAGAAAGTTGTCTGTGTCTTGGATTGTGAAAGGCTTTGTTGTTGCACTTTCGTTTTTGTGTCTTAATTAAAGTTTAAATTTAAAACTATTCTAGTTTTTAATAAGTTAATCCATGCCACTTTTGTTATTCGTAAAATGTATCACCTTCATATTCAGTCGCTAGTTAAAAAAGTTATTTACGTATAAAACGAATCACGAGACGCAACCTTGCGGAACGCCTTCAAACATTAATAAAAGTAATTTATAAAAGCCTAACCTATTCCTCGTATAAGATTTGGTTTAATTTCTTGAACAATTTAAATTTTATAGTAAAGTGTATCAAAAATTAAATTGAATCAATAACTATCTAAAAAAATAGAACATGTGCTATCTCCAAACCATATCTACAGTCCAAAAAATTCTTGTTTCAAATATTCATCGTAGAAATTGAACCAAATCTTGTACAAGAAATAGGAAAGTCTAAAACGGCCTTTAAACAATTGACCACAACTTATTTAAAGCTTCAAAATTTTTTTTTTGCAGAAAGCAATACATTATGTTATTCCTCCGAATAAATATCCCTTAAATTAAAAACATCTTAGCGATCACTGTTCCAATCTAAACTAGACGTCCTTTTTTGTGACTTCTTTTCACGTGTTCTTTGTTATGTTATAACAGTTAAGTTTGTATTTCATTATTTAATGAGATTTTCGTAATTTTCAATATCTCTTTATTGATTCTTAACTTATCATTTTACTTTGCTTAAAAGATTTAAAGCTACAAATTTTTTCTTTTATCTTACTTGTTTCTATGCAATTAAATAATCCAGTAGTCAAATTTATTAATTTTTTTTAATACTGTATTTTCTAATATATTTCTTCTTTGTCTTTATAACTGGTGTTTTTTTTTTAATTTGGCGTCGAAGTTGGCCCTGACTAGGTGTTTATTGTGAACGCACCACAATTTTGAATATTTGTTGTAAAGCTAATTTTCTTATTTTCTGTTTCCATTGTTACAACAGATTTCATTCTTATTGTCGTTTTTCGTTTATTACTATAGAACACATTCTTGTGTTGTCCTATCGCACTGTTGAGTTCGAAACCTCAAAAGCAAGGTTAGGAATGGCAAGTTCAAATGTCAAATAAACAACTGTCATGATGATGATGGTTCACAATTAAATTTTCATAGCCAACTTCGACGCCAGATTAAAAAAAAAATTCTTTATTTAATTAAAGTGATCTAGTAATTTTGGTTACGTTAAATATTCGTTGTCGTATTCTGAATTCTCGCAGTTTTCAGATTGATTATCAAATTTTAATTTCTTAAATTATTTGGGAATGAACGATCTTAAAATTTATTTATTAATAATAATTGCTGTATATGTGCAGGGTGATACTTGGTTTCACATTTTAACTTCTTACTATTAAAAATAGAGCAAGTAAAAAAGTTATATGTATATGTTATCAACTATAATCTTTTAATTGATATTGGTTTTCACCATTGTTGGCACCATTTTCTCTCTTTCTTTATTTATTATAGAATTATTACATAATGAAGAACAAGAAAGATTTAGCAGAAAACGTGATTAGTTTGCTCGAATCGCATTTTTCTCTTTCATTCTTAACTGTGTGTAAATTACACGCTTTTCATATGTAAAAATAGAATGAAAATTCAACTTAGTTGTCTCTGACAGTTACAGGATGAGATTCTGTTTTAACCAAACCACCAATTATTTGTCTTTTTTTTTAAATTTATTGCAAGTGTTTCATAATCATCATTTTTAAACAAATTCGTGAAAACAACACCGTCTATTAGGATCACCTTTCTTACGAGCATTCGAACAGTCACGTTTAACTGTCTATGAGCTCCTTGATAATAAGTATTCAAACAATCTTGTTTGACTGTCGATGAGCTCCTTTCTGACAAGTGTTTATGTAAAATAAACTAATAGCGTTTTCGATTCACCTGCACTAGTGTGCACTAGGGCATCTTCATCTCGTATTATTACATGGCATTAAAACAAGAAGGGAATACTCTGAGTGCAACCAGTGCAGGTGAATCGAAAATGCCATAAAATGAACAGAATGAACACAAGAAGATCGAGGATTCTCGACCGGCCGAAAGAATTTGAAGATCAAAAGACTGATAGAAAACAAAGGGAAACGCAAGTAATACAATATCCAATAATCAGTACCATTACCAACATATAGTTGATATACTGGAACTCATCAGAGCACTGTTCAAAAAGCACTAGGAAATGCA
This sequence comes from Dorcus hopei, assembly GCA_033060865.1. Lineage (NCBI taxonomy): Eukaryota > Metazoa > Arthropoda > Insecta > Coleoptera > Lucanidae > Dorcus > Dorcus hopei. Next base: position 33,456,503 of record CM065423.1, on the reverse strand, counting down.
CTAGGCACTAAGAGGCAAAATTTTTACACTAATCGATTGCAGAAAGCACTAGTCTGGTGCCCAACCATTAAATTGCAACTTAAATTGCAAATTAAATTGCAACTTTGCATACAGGGTGACTGTTAATTAACCCGTTAACCTGTTAATTAAGCGATGTCGGAGAGTATGGGAAAAATATTAAAAAAATTATTTCTACTTTAGTTCTCGAGAAATAATTAATCAAAAATTAGCCTAAAACGACGATGCGCCCCTGGTTAAAAAGTCGAGGAGCAGATGAACGAATAAACGCAGTCGTAAAAGTTTTTTATAGTTTTATGGTACTGCGGCGTGGCTTCGTGAACTTGACCTTTAAGTCGCATTTCACAACTCCGTTTTTTTGGTCAACGCCCGACGTGAATACGATCTCAAAAATCTTTACTTAACAAATAATGCCATGCAGCAAATTATGTACCTGAAATACGTAGATTATTCCACTCAAAGAATAACAACGGGCAAACTTTGAACACCTAGTAAGTAAATAAATCAGTAAACTCATTCGTAATCTGTTTCGAATGTTAATTATTATAATTTTGTTTTGTATGTGAGGAATTATTAACACAAATTTATTAAAATTTTAAACGTAAAGTGTATAGTTGCGCGATTTAGTGTCCGCTTAGAAGATTTTGTGATACAAATTTCATCGGACAAGAACCAACTGTAAAATTCAAGCACGTTTACAACCCACATCCTGTGTTTTTGACGCACTGGTTGTAAATCGTTCTCCGTTCTAGCGGACACATTCTTTTCACTTTGAATTAAAATCTTAATTAATTATGAACTATTCCTTAGAACTTTTTAAACATTATCCCGTAATCTATTACATTTATCCAGTACGCGATTTAATTAGAAACCGAACGCATATCACCAATGACGTTTAGAACAGCGTACATAATAAAGTTTTTATAGGCGGCGATGAACTTCAGGAAAGAAAAGGTAGAAGAAAATAAACTTAAATGGGTAGGGCACCTCATCAGAATGGACAATAAAAGACAAGTTAAATTGGTATGGGTAGCAAAACGAACGGAGAAAAACAAGAGAGGACGACCTAGAAGGGCATGGACTGACAGTATTGTGAAGATCATAAGGAGAAAGAACAAAACTTGGGAAGGAGCTAAATCGATCGTTAGAGATCGTTAGAGAAGGGAATGGCGGACTTTCGTAGAGAATTAATAAATAAGAAGAAGAAACCTCGACACTTACGGGTATAAAAGGAAATAGATTATGATGATGATGAACTTCAGGTCTAATAAATCGTTTTACATTTTCGGAGAAAACTGATTCGTTTAAGCGATATCTTGCATATGTAATCAAGTAATCATTCTTTTGCGTCGGTAATTATTTATTATAGTATTTCCAGCGATAGAAAGACAGACCCCAAATTTCAATGCGCCAATACATTGCATATCTGCATGCATTTCATTGCGTAGGAATACAAGGCGCAAGTTTCCGAACATCCAACTTAAAAGCAACAATTATTGACCATTTGGATTGCGTATGTTAGTACTGACTTTTCTAGATTCGCGCGAAATTCAAAATCTGTCTTTCTATCGCTGGAAATACTATACCAGTTAGTATTGTGGATAATACTAGCGACGTTTAAAAAAAAGATTGTATCCTAACACTTTTATTGTCTCCGTGCGATAACGAGACGAACATTTTACTATCAGCTGTCGGTAGAGGGCCGTGCATTTGATCCCTGCGATCACCAGATTTAAATCCTTGCGATTTTTTTTGTGTGGACGAAACAGCTAGTACATTCCGCTCTAGTAAATATTCCGCACGAATTAACAAACAATTATTTACACAATTATTTGGGAATTTATTATTCGTATTTCATACGCCGTTATTTTAGAAATTACTAATAATTACGTTGCGTAAAAGAAACTTGCCTTCCCCAGCTGTTAAACGTGTAATAAAACGAATTGAGTTGTGTGTCAAGGTTGTGCATTGTGTGCAAGCGAGAGTCAATTAAAAACTTTATAGTTCTATTATACTGCCGCATTTATAGCACTTCGTACGTGCCGGAGCTTGATTTAGGGGTAATTTTTAAATTAATTATAAATTGTTCACAAGAATTTTTTAAACATTTTTCCCGCAATCTGTGACATCGATTCTCTTATGCGTTTTTTTTTGTCGATACAATTGTCATTCACCCTATATTTTTGAAATTACTTGTACATATTTGGATCGTTTACACCTGTGTTTAGTTTGTTTTGTCTCGTCTTGTGCTCCTTTAATTTTCGAGTTTTATTTTTTCCTTGTTGAAGATTGTTGGATAAATTAAGTCCTCGCGCAGAGACATTCCACTTTTGCATTGTACATACAATGAAATCAATGAAATTTAAGTGGCGTGTAGTTTGTTTAACGTAATCGAGGTTCCGATTAATCAGTGTACGCATGGCGATCTACAATAAAGGGAAGCACGCAGCAGATAGCCGTGCAAAGAGAGTAAAGAGTAAAGTTAACCGGGCGTGCATACGGCGTAAATATAGCCGGATGGCGGCAGTCTCCACGACAGATACAGATGTGGCATTTAACTGTTCCGAAAAGACAAGATAAATCGCGGTTCACATGAAGACGTAGAGCTTCGCTGATTGGCGCAAATTATGTAAACGAGCCAGCGGGGCCATTAGTCACCCCGTCAACACACACGTGACGCCGGGGAAAAAGAATACCCACGGCCAGTAAATCATAAAACTAATGAATGATTACTTATGCTCGCTTAATTTACTACGGCGTTTGAGGTTGACGTTTTAATACAGATGTACTCGCTGGATATTAATTACGACGCGTTTCCTTTACTTTAAATAGTCTTTTCACAGTTGGGCTACAAAGAGATTTCGTTTAAAGGTTACCAATGAAAAAAAGACAGAACAAAGCAAATACTAAAAACTTATTTAATCGGAAATTGGTTCTTCATTTCATTATGTGTTAAATTTAGGAAATTATTTAGTTATTGTTAATGCCTGTCACTTTACATGGCGCAACTTGTCTTGCAGTAAGTCGCAATTTTTATTGTGCGCATGCTCATCGGCAATGTTCGTGAATAGTAATTGTTAATTAGTCTGAATAAGACCACTCAAATATAAGACACCGCAAATATTTATATTCAGAAATTATTGTAAATACCTACTCAGAGATTACTTAAACATGAAGCCACCAGCGATGCAATTTTTGTGTGCAATTTTCATTGCATTGCATTGCATACGTGTAATGCGGCCTTTAGTAGAAAGATACCTAATTAAAATGAAAAATTTAAATAATTGTTGAGTTGTGAACATAATTTAAAATTTTTGTGTCCCATTCGAATTAAATTTGAACGGGTCCATTTTCTAGCATCTTTATTTTTATGTTTACTTCCTTTCGTTTTAAATTTCGTCAGCCTAATCAACGCACACATGTTTACAGTAAGGAAAAAAGAAATACAAGCACGATGATCGGCAGGCGACGACTGAATAGAGCCCGTAAAATACGACAACGGCCCCCGAAATTAAGTGGCCCGTATATATTTTTCCGGCCGACTCGAGTTTCTCAATCGGGGCTTCCGTTTTATATGCGGCGTTTGCGGTAAATACCGCAATTAAATTCGTAATTTATGGAGTGACTAAATTAGTTTTTCTGCGTCGTGACATCGCCTTTTGTTATTGTTGTTGTTGTTGCCCTTGCATGCGGGTGCATGTTATTTCTAAAGAGTGTAGTGGATGTGCTTCGTGTAATGAATGTTCTTTTGAAATAAAAATTGCCAATAATAACATTGATGGCGCGTGCGGGGCCCGGTGTTTGGTTACTTGCACATTTTCAATGCAAAGAGCTGTCAGTTTATTCAAATGATAGTTTATATGCAAGTTCATAAAAGTGAAGTATGAATGGCGCACCCTATATAACCGACGTGTTAATTTTGCTACAATTCAGCTTTGTTAAAAGTGATAATGTGTGATAATGATACTAAGGCCCAGTTTTACAATCGTGGAATAAGGACTATTCGCCGAATAACATTCTTCCATATCTACGTAACGTTATTCTAAGAATAGTGTTATTTATAATCAGTTTATCAAACGTTTGTAAAATCGGGCCTAAGACGAATAGTCAGGTATACGCAACTACTAGCTGTGATATTACCTGAATCACCATATGGTTCCAGTATATTTAAAGAACGAAGGGAAGAGCAACAAAGAGAGGAATCCTTTTTTCAAAAATTTATTAAATTTCAAATCATATTCCATAAACTAGTCAACAATACAAACACCAAAAACATTATCTGAAAATTGAAAAAGAGTACTAAAGTAAAATTCAGAGGGCAAAATTAAAAAATTATAAAAATCTAAGTCAAATCAGCAACGAAGAAGAGATCATCATATACGTACCGGATGAAGAAGTGGCGTGGATCCAAGACGTTCAAAATAAAATGAATTGGATGGAGTTTTCTGAATTCCTGGGCGGGGTTCAAGGAAAAGTAAACCATCCCTTGACAGCAAGGAACTGGCCGGTGAAACCTTCTAAGAACAGCAGAAAGAGACGACGCGTATACTTGGCAGACGAGAGACGAGTAAGAGTGACGAGGTCAAAGGCAGAGGACGTCCAGGTGAACTATATGGTATGTCCTTCCGTGGGGGTAAATATCATTCTGAGGGGCAACAGTAATCACTCTTAAAACTATAATATTCAGGTGATATCAATGCAAAAATAAAAAAAATAGTAAATATAGAGCTTCTGAAAGGACATTATAATTGTCAAATAAATTTTTTTAAGTTTTATTAGATTCATTGTCATCAAATTTTAAATATTATTATGTGAAAATGTGTAAAAATTATCTATTATATTTACGAAATGTTTAGATTATAAGGAAATTATTGTTTTGTAACAAAATTACACAAAAAGATGCACATGTCAGATGTAAAAGTCAAAATTATGACATCTGAGCGCATCTGAGTGAAACAGTTGTATAGTGGAAAAGTTTAGAAAAAGTGATGGTTGTCATAAAGATAGTGATTGACATGGTGAAATAGTATATAACGGGTTTTAGGCCGATATGCTTGATATACCGAATGAGGATAATTTCTATAAATTATCTGAGTTTGTTATATGCATATCGGCCGTATGTTGTTTTATAGTTTTCGTAATACTAAATGATGAAATAAATATTTATTTTGGCAAAAACATTCATAATAATAAACTTCGATAAGCAGGCAGAATTATGAGTGTGATTTAGTTGTAACTATAGCAAATTATGACTGTGATTTAGTTGTAACTATAGCAACGTGTGAAATACAGAGCAAATAGTAATAACGGCCGTGGCCGTTAAAATTTAATCGGCCTAGGCCGCTATGGATAGCATAACAACCATGGAAACAATGCAGTTATAATTCAAGTAGGTATTACGAAAAATGTTTATCAGAGTTGTAAATAAACCTTTCACGATTAGAAAATTCAATACACATTATTGCGTCTCATATCGACAACATCATAAGCCTAATTAAAAAATTTGAACTTTATCTTATTTAATTTGAATTCATTTAATTTTTCCTTTCATTCATTCATTCATTCATTACTCAAATAAGATTTTGATCTTTATTAATAGTTCTTCGTTCCGTTAAACAAATTTTTTAATATAACACTTATAGTTTTCAAGAATTTTTTTATTTTCAACATATCCCAACTGGATCTAATGCCGAGGATGTCACAGCAAGTAAAAGAGCAGATAGTCTTGTAGAAAGACTATAGGGGCTTCAACGGACACAGTCGATTGACAATTGATTTATGATTGCAAACGGTTTAGCGTTCAACGAATCTGAATCAATTCAACATCGATCGTGAAATTGTCCAACATAAAAAATATACGATTCATCTGCGATTAAATATGACGTTGCGGTTTGTGTCATAAATATGTGCGAGTTGTTTATAACAGTGTATTGTTTATTTCAGGGATTTATTTGAGAAATAACTTAACTACACTGCCAATATTGCGATATTGCTTTGGTTGAAGAGTTAAATACCAAATATTCTAGAAAATAGGTTATACCGGTCACGTCACCGTTCAGTGTTTTCATGAATTGATTTAAATCTGATTGTAATCAATCGATTTGTTTGTTGAATGCCTCTTATACAGAAATGGAAATTGTGACAAATAATTGACAGCAACACCTGACATTCAATAAAAAAAAAACTGTATCAATTAATGAATGCTTATTTAAAAACGATTCGCAAAGATCGTGGTTAAGGCATTCAAACCTATTGAACAGATTTTTGTAAAAACAGGAAAAATGTAATTCGATGAAAGAATATTTTGAAGACGATTCGCAAAGATCGTAGTCAAGGTATTTAAACCGACTGAAGAAAATTTTAAAATGACATAATTTGAAATTATTCAGTTAGCGAATAAATTGTAGACGATTCGCAAAGATCGTAAACAATTTATTTAAATCTATTGATATTTTCAAAATTACTCGTACACAAAGAAAAACAATAAGGTTTTCTTAATTAAAGGAATCTATAACCCTGTGATAAGCCTCAGAAAAAGATTGCATAGAAATTCAATAATCTTAGTGGAGTTTTTATAAGTAACAAACCACTGCAATAGGTACAATTTTATTACACAAAAAATATCATTTTGAGAAAGTTCAATTATGTATTTTGAAAATTATAAATTTTTGTTTTGTAATGAGCAAGCAATGGCCACTAGTAAGAGATAGAGCTAAATAAAACATGGGTTTTGTTCTTTCAGGAAATATAAAAGAAGTTTTCTGTAATCATTCGTGAACTGTCTTGAAAAAAAAATTGTAAAGTCAATTTTGGAAGGACGTACTCCATTTTCTATTTAGGCCCGATTTTCAACATAGAATAAGAATAGAATAATTATTCGCCGAACATTCTTCCTTATCTAAGATTACTGTTATACTCAGTTTATACGACGATTGTAAAACCGGGCATTAGCTTATTTAAATAGATTTGGAGTACATTTTTGATTTAATTCAAAAGATTATGGGTATTTAAAAAGAAGCTAAAAAGTACAGAACATTATTAATTAAAGTTGGTGGTAATTAAAAAATAAATGTAGCTATACAGGCTGTTTTTTAACTTCATGCAAAAAATGAAACCAGTGTAAGTTGACATTAAAAGTGATAGAATGAAGCAGTTTTTGTATAACAATTGATTAATAAATATTAGAGATAATAAATGTTAGTGGCGAACAATGAAACAGTTTGATAGTCCCTGGTTTATTTTTATTACGCAATTACGTAATCGGAGAAGTATGCTGGTGTGTCAGCATCGGCTGTTAAAGCGGGTCAGTTACTCAGTCGTCGCAAATAACAGTGTTGAAAACATGGCCGAATTTTCCATTAGTATTATTATGGACTTGATTTTAATTTACGGCGAATGTGGTCAAAATGCGTTGGCTGCAAGACGTTTGTATGCACAGCGTTACCTACCCAGATCGCCCTTTGCCAAATAGCAGATCCTTTGTGTCAGTTGTGCAGTTTGTTGTTTGGCAAATTATTCGTGAGGAACAATTACCCGTTCCATTTTCAAAGAATGCAAGCTCTTATGCTAGCAGGTTACCTCCAACGCAAGCGATTTTGTCGGTGGTTACTCCGGAAACAGAAGGATTTGTTAATAACATTCTTTTCACTGACGAATCAATGTTTACAAGGGATGGTATATTTAATTTTCACAACATGCATATGTGTGCAGAAGAAAAATCTGTGGGTAGGTATGTTAAACGGCACTTTAATCGGTATGTTTACGTCTCGCGCAGGGGGGAAACTTCGAACACTTATTGTGGGTGAAGGTCACCGTCCGTTGCGTCTAGCGGTCCTAAACATTTCGTAAGGAATTGTCGGATGTCGGTATGAATTTTTTGATTTTTTATTTCGTTTTAATTTTGGTGCATTCGTGAGAATATCTGTTATCAAATACGCCATTAATTTTTTTGTACGAACTTGAAGAACACCCTGTATACAAGATATTCCATTTGAAAATATAAATAAAAAGGTGCTACAGAAGAGCGAATTTTGATTACATGTGGCGGAACTTTGTCTCTTCAGTTAGGTAGTATTTATCGAGATGTTGCCCAAGAACGCACTGTTGGGACCCCTGTATGTATATTTTGAGAAACATATTTAAGCATATGTAAAATATTTCCAATCTGCATTCACTATGTCGTAGAGGTGCATCATATTGTAACCTGAAGTCTTTGAAATTTACATATTTTTTAAAATGTAGGTAACATCAATATCAACATTTCTTTGTTCATTGTAAATTGAATTTTACTCAAAATACGAAAATTTAAAGACATGTGGGGTGTTCAATTATAAAAATGTCAATACTTTGATGTCTCTGTTGTGGGACACTTTTATCGACGATTATATTTTTATAACGCGGACTCTTTAATGCTTTACAACTTTTATATGAAACTTTTTTGTGTATTTCATAATAACAATGAAGTTAATTTAACTTGAAGGCTTCTGCGGCCGTCGTCCATGAATTGGCTTTCGGTTGGAACCACGTCACGTTGACGTCAGAAGAACTTTCTCAGGGCGACTACTGTTACTGGTGGTGTTGCTGCTGCATCTACACCACCAGCAGCAGCAGCCCTGAGGAAGTTCTTCTGCACTGGAGAACGAAACGTCGGCAGTAGAAGAAGTCAACGTGATGCGATTCCAACTGGAAGCCAATTCAAACAACAATGAAGTTATTGAATTTTGCAACACTAATGTGCCACCCTGTAGATATAACAAAAGACGACACGAAATACGAATCATAAAACTTCTTTGTATGTATACGTCGTTTTTTATTTGTGTTTTCTCTAATTTATTTCTTTCAATCATTTTTTCATATTTCATTTGCACATCTTCTGTTTTTCGATTCTTTAACGCTTCATATTGTCGATCTTCTTTTGTTTCTCATTCATCATATATTTTTTTTAATTCGATATGTATGTACACTGAAGTCCAAAAGTTTAAGACCACTAACAAAATAAGGTAGTTTGACGGTGTAATGAGCTACCGAACTGCGGCTAAACATTAAGTTTGATTTGGAAGAAAATTGAATTTAGTCTCGAGTGGCTAGCCCGACGCTAATCTCCCAACCTGTCGACTTACTGCCAGTCAAAATAACTTGAAAGTTGATACCCTAGGGCCAAACGACAAGAATTTCAAGGCCTCCAATTCTAAGGTTTTACTTACTTAGATTAGATGCTCACACGAATGATAATTTATTGCATTAAAAGAATCTTAATAATATTTTATAATTAAAAATAAATAAATAAATGGTTAAAGTTCTCAAAAAGTATTTTGTATTTTAAGATATCAAAATTCTTCGAATAAATTTTACCTGATAAGCTTTGTTTATCTAAACCCATGATTCATCGGCGAAATAAATGATGTACATGCACTTCCCCGCTCGCAAAACATACTCACCGTACAGTATGATGTATGAAAAATGAAAATAGCACAGCTTCAGTAGTCATCTCGAATTATAAATGCCTTGGTTAGACAAAACATGCTCGTAAGTTATTACCATTAATATCCTTAGATCACTTTACGTTTGGCTACCGTCCTGGATCTTACATAATAAATCGCTGCGTTAATTATACCCCAGCTTCGTCATAACTTTCAACTAACTCCGGAAAGCGGGATATCGAATAGCCATTCGTGTCATAAATTTGGGAAAGTTTGATTAGGCAATGGGTTTAGAATTAACAAAAAAAAAACCTGTAACTTAGTTAAAATTATTTTGAGATCAAGTGAAAAATCAAAATAACTAAACAACTTCCGTTTGTCATTTCTGTATTATTAATAAAACCTATTACTGTAATTACTTAATTTTCAGAGATTTGTTTGACGACATGTTTGTTTATGTGTATGTTTAGTTTTCGTCAGATTTCGTCTTTTTTCAAATTGTGAGCGAGTTATTTTAAACTGATCAATTTGCATAGCATGCATAGCATGATTCATATAAATTACTTTGTTAATTTTTCGCTAAGTACTTACCTAAAATTTCTGAAATATGAGATTAATTTCGAAGCTAAAAATCTTAGAGTAATCTGTTACAGGAGAATTTGAAATCACATATTAAATAATGCATCGAATTTCTCAAAGAATGTCATACATAATTTAATCACGATTCGAATTGAGCAGGTTTGTTATTTGACTCAAGAAATAATGCTGTAGATAAGATTACTTACCATCTTTATCAGAGTTTTAACATTTTTATTTTGAAACACCAAATACTCAACAAACTTTTTATCAAATACCTCAACAAGTACCACATTAAATGATTCGTCAAATATGTACTTATGTATCTTGCTCATTTTTCTTGAAACTTGTGAAATATGTCGACAAACTTTTTATCAAACATTTCGTCAAGTATCTCGACAACTACCACATTCATATGTTTATGTATCATTTTAATTTTTCTTGAAACATACCAAATATCTCAACAAACTTTTTATCAAACACCCCATCAAATATCTTAACAAGTATCACATTAAATGATTCGTTAAATATTTGCTCATTTTTCTTGAAATATGTCAAATATCTCAACAGAGTTTTTATCAAACATTTCGTCAAGTATCTGAACAAGTACCACATTAAATGACACGTCATATATTTATGTATCTTTCTCATTTTTCTTGAAACATGTTAAATATCTCAGCAGGTTTTTATCAAGCATTTCATCAAGTGACTTAACAAGTATCACATCGAATAACTCGTCAAAGATCTATGTAACCCTCCTTGAAACATACCAAATACCTCAACAAACTTTTTATCAAATATCTCCTCACATATCTCAACAAATATTATATCGAAGATGATTAAAGATCTACGTATCTTTCTTTTTTTCTTGAAACATACTAAATATGTATTTCAAAAAACTTTTTACCAAACATCTCATCAAATATCTCACATATCACATCAAAGAGCTTGTCAAAAATCTGTATCTTTCTTTTTTTTTTTTGGAAAATACGAAATATTTCTATCAAACATCTCATCAAATATCTCAACAAGTACCACACTCAGTGACACGTTAAATATCTATCTCATTGTTCTTGAAACATGTCAGATATTATCTCAAGAGAATTTTTATCAAACATTTCATTAAGTGTCTAAATAAGTATCATATCAAATGACTTCTCAAACATCTATGTAACTCTCCTTTTTCTTGAAATATACCAAATATCTCAACAATTACCAACTTGTCTCAACAAGTACCACATTAGATGATTCGTCAAATACTTGCTCATTTTTCTTCTAATATGTTAAATACCTCAACAGATTTTTTATCAAGCATTTCAGCAAGTGACTCTACAAGTATCACATCAAATGACTCGCCAGAGGTCTATGACACTTTCCTTTTTCTTGAAACATATCATATATCTCAACAAGTACTTCATTAAATGATTCGTCAATTACTTACTCATTTTTCTTGAAATATGTCAAATATCTCAATAGACTTTCTATCAAACATTTCGTCAAGCATCTCAACAAGTACCACATCAAATGACACGTCATATATTTAAGTATCTTTCTCATTGTTCTTAAAACATGTCAATTACCTCAACAGACTTTTTATCAAGCATTTTCTCAGCAAGTATCACATCACATGACTCGTCAAAGATCTATGTATCTAACTCCCTTTTTTTCATGAAACATACCAGATACTTCCCTAAAAAAACACAATTTTTTATCAAACATCACATCAAATATTTCAGCAAGCATCATATCAAACGGCTTGTCAAACAAAACTTTAAACGTCCTAAGATGTTTGAAGATTTCTTCGCGAATTTGTAAAATGTTTCTTTTTTCTCGTGCAGCATTCATCGTAACACTAATTTTTCTACAAATTTGCCAAAATAAAACGGCGAATAAATTCGAACATTAATCTTGACAATTGAGCCGCATTAGCCGTTTATGAATTTGTGATTTAAACGCTGTTCGGGCGTTGCTCTGACGAGCTGCAGCAGGTGACGAAACTGCACCTGTCGCGAGGGCTTCCTCATCAAAAGAAAGCGTGACATATTGCGTCTAAACCGAGCAATATTTATACGCGGTTTTGTCGCATTAATTATCTCCGAAAACCACAACTCTTTAATCTTTTCGAAGTGAGATATGCCGCCGGCGTCCGCGAGTATTCCGAAAATTTTGCAAGAAGTTTTATTTGTACTGAACACCACTTTACTCTTTTTATTTGTATGTATGTATACATTCTTCCTGGCCGAGGTAACTATTATAGAAGGTATTCTTTTTTTCATTCAGATACAACATTTGATTTGAGATTGGAAGACCATTTTACTTCCGCAAACTTGAATTCGTAACCTCTTCAATTCGATTAAGTCTCTTCTTTATCTTCTTCCTTTTTTCTACAAAATGATGTATCATGTGTTGAATATTAATTGAAAAATTAAATTTATTCTTTTTTTGCAAATTTAAAGAAAACAGAATATCTTTAGAATACCTACTTAACTGTCGTTTGCGTTCCTGCGTGCGAAGCTTGCAAGGGGGTCCCCAAATTCTGCTCCAAATTTCTTTATCCGCATTGTCGGGGGGGCCCAGCAATTTTCTCCGGCTTTCAACGCAAAACTCGGTGCGTTGTGCCAAATCAATACAAAAACACCTGGCCTCACTTTTCTTACGTAACAGTCCGTCTTTTATACGATCCTGCAGTTCCCATTGTTGAGACGAACATAAAGGGATGCTTGTTTCACGCTAAGAAATCACAGTCGAAGACCTCGCGTGCCTGCGGTTCCAGACGTAATCCCGTGGAAACCTCTTGTTGAAATGGGGCCTGCATAAATTAGAAAAGACCGCGGCCGGAGCTTTGTTGAGAATGTGCATAAGGTCTTCGGAGTCCGGACGGTGTGACGGCTGAGAAGAGATATGAGCACGCGCCGTTGCATTTCCGTGTGTGGACCTACATATCATTAAGTGGCGAGATGAATGTTGTTCTTCTTTGGCTGGCCCGAAAATTATTATTATCAGCATCATCGGCCTACAGGAGCCACGTCAAATTACAATGCTTGCCCCTTTATTTATTGAGCTATTAATTAAACTTTGCAAACACGCACCATTTATCACGCTCAGTTTAATTTTTCGGTTGCGCAATTTTCTATGAAATCAAACGTGAAGTGTTGCATGTTGGATTACATAGTATAGATAAGGGACCGTGTGAAAGTTAAGAAACCGGAAAGTCTTATGCGAGGAAGTAAATTAATATAGTTCTTATCAGTAACTTGTTTCCGGAGTAATTAATCATTTACAAGAACAGAAATGGTTTCTATCAAACACATCCCTGGTTGTTTGAGTGAAAATCTGCCTTAAGGGTTTCTTTTGTATCTCTTGGATATTTATCTCGTAGATAAATCAAGAAAAAATTGTTGAATTTTAATTTCTTTTTCTGATCATCCTATATGTAATAAGAATGTTTCCGTTAGTACTTTTCCTTAGCATTAATTTTTAATATGATCCGTGCCCAAAAAAGAAGTTGATTGATGAAACGTGTTCCAAAGAAATAACAAAGTATGTAGGTATGTACAGGGTGGGCCACAATTTGACACTTTTAATAGGAAACACCTGTTTTTATAAGAGTTAGATAAAGACTGACCTCGGCTTTTGGAGCTACAATAACAATTAAAATTTTAATTAAAACTTGAAAGCTCTATATCTCAAAAACTATTTGAATATAATATCAAGTGTTTTATATTTTTATAAATAGAATTTTATGCTCTTCTCAAAAATATAAAAGTATAAAAATATATAGTGTGTTCCACATTAAAAAAATCAAAGCTTTTGCTTATAGATCAAACATTGAGCACTCTAGAAAAAAAGTCATTTGAAGCCAATGAATTCTGCATGAAAAAGTGCCTTAAAGAAGTTTTCACAGAAATCAAAAATTTTCCTAAACAAACAGTTATAAAGATTTTTAGAAATCGTATAATTTTGTAAAACATCCTGTAGCTCCTAAGCGGTAGAAGATATCGAAATGCGGTCTTCACCATTAATTTTGTCTTAAAAATGTGTTTCCTATTAATAGTTCCAAATTTGGGACACCCTGTACAGTAGCGGAAGTAGTAGGAAGTTGTAATTTATTTTCAATTTTAATTTTTTACTTGGATTGAGAAACGAGCTCAGGGAGGATGTCTGGGGCAAGACCTACAAGATTGTGACCCAGAAGTCAAAAATGAAGCCGAGTGCGAGGTTAGACCTCGAGACAGAAAAGAGGCATATCGACAGACTGTTTCCTGACGCAAAGGGCAAAAAATGGAAGATGTCAAAAGCAGGGACGGAGGAGAACGGAGCGCCTAGCTCACAGAAGATGAGCTAGTAAGCGCAGTGAAAAGAATTAAATGTGGAAAGGTGAGAGGACCCGATTACCTTCCCTCTGAGGTCATTAACATCGCGGCAACAGCAAACCCATCAGCAGTTTTGCACGTCTACAACAAGTGCTGGGCAGAAGGGTACTTCCCAACTAAACGGAAACTCGCCAGATTGGTACTGATAGAAAAACCTAAGAAGAGTCCAAGCGACGAGGTTACTTACCGCCCGATATGTTTATTGGACGTTGCGGGGAAGGTCCTAGAAACATTAATAAGGAACAGATTAACAGAAGAACTGGAGCAAAGAGACATCATAAGCCCCAACCAGCACGGTTTCCAGGTTGGAAGATCGACTCTGACGGGGATAAGTCCAAGAAATAGTGGACGGAATACGCAGCATGGCTGACAAAAACCGCCACTACTGCGTTATGATTGCTCTAGACATAAGAAACGCCTTCGACACCGCCTCGTGGTACGAGGTGATGAGAGCACTACATACCTGTGTAGAATAGACGGGTCCCTGATGAGGAAAATCGGGTCGTACCTCTCGGACAGAGCAATCGTAACGCCGAACGGAGTATGTCGGAAAATGATATGCGGGGTGCAATGACTGAGGAAAGGGCCTTGTACACGGTGAGCAAGATCAAGGAGGTGCTTGACAGCATCGGTCTAGAGTTAGCAGGTGAAAAGACAGGAACGGTTATCCTTGCGGTGAAGCGGAACCTGAGCAGTATGACCTTGAAGGTAAATGATGCGGACATCACAACCGTCCCATACATAAAGTACCGAGACTTAAAAATGACGGCTTACGTGAGAGGAACTTGCGTAAAGGCACAAAAAGCGTATACGGCCCTAGCCAGAATGATGCCGAATGTGGGGGGACCGAACCCCGAAAAGAGAAAATTATTGGCGGCAATAATCTCGTCCATAATGCTATATGCCGCTCCAATTTGAGACAAGGCTATTAGGTACAAACAACACGAACAGATGTTAGAGAGGCCTAACAGGCTAGCGGCTATACGGGTGGCGTCTGCGAATAGAACGGTGGCCACGCAGGAGATACTGGTTATCGCAGAAATACCTCCCATAAACTTCCAAATACGGGAAAGGAAGAGAATTTATAGAGAGGAACATATGGCGAAGGTCTTAGCCATGAAAGAATTGTATGCTGCATGGCAGGATATCTGGGACAAGTATGAAGGATAGGCTAAGGTCTTCATAAAGAGCGTAGAAGCCTGGTGTTCCAGAAGGAACGGGGAGGTAAACTATTATGTTAGTAGGCGCTAATCGGCCATGGTGTTTTTGGGAAGTACCTGAAAGAAATAAAAAAACTTGACTGAACCAAATGTTGGTATTGTGAACAAGAAACACCGAAGAGCATACCATCTATATCTGTCCGGAGTGGGATGGTCTACGGAGGGAGACAGAAGTAAAAGTCGGCACTCGTGTGACGAAAGATGATGCCGCGAGGATTTTAATCCAGGACGAGCAGAGCTGAAATAGTTTGACTCATATGCTACGTAGTAGAATGATTAGAAAGACAAAGGACGAAATGAGACCGTAAATAAGGTGGACTGAAAAGGAGAGTATGAGATGGAGAGAGAGAGAGAGAGAGAGAGAGAGAGAGAGAGAGAGAGAGAGAGAGAGAGAGAGAGAGAGAGAGAGAGAGAGAGAGAGAGAGAGAGAGAGAGAGAGAGAGAGAGAGAGAGAGAGAGAGAGAGAGAGAGAGAGAGAGAGAGAGAGAGAGAGAGAGAGAGAGAGAGAGAGAGAGAGAGAGGGGAGCAAGGGCAGAGGAGAAGTGTGAGATAGGTATAGATGAGGATGGAGCGGGGGAGAAGAGGATGACAGAAGAAGAGTAAAAGGAGGCAGAAGAGGAGATGAAGAGGTTGAGGAAGAAGAGGAGAAGGAAGAAAGGATTGGAGAGGAAGAGTAGGAAGAAGAGGAGAGGACAACGACTGAAGGAGACAACATGCGAAGCGTACCACATGCCGGAGGACGATACCCGCTTCGCAGAGTGGCGAAAGAGGCAAGGAGTTTAATTGGTAGGCAGGCGCCTTGCACAGAAATGTTGGGGCGAATCCAACATGCCTCCGGAGTAGATACAGCCGGAGGTATCTTTCGAAGATTCTCTAAAACTCTATAAAAAAGGGTTGCATTGACTTCGAGGTTTCATTTGAACTTGACCATTAACTCTTTAAAATTATTTTAAATTTTAATTTTTTTTCAACCTTAATTTTTGCTTGGGTTGAATAGAGTTAAGGTTGAGTTTCGTTTACCTTAAAATTTCATTTGACCTTGATCTTTAACAATTTCGAACGTTCGCTCTTAAAATTTAAAATTTTCAAATTCTTTCCTTATTTTTGCTTTTTTGCCTTGGGTTGTTTTGACCTTTAAATTTAATATTTGCTCTTTAAAATTTAAAATTTTTTGTCAATTTTTTTGCCTTGGTTTCGGTTGACTTTGACTTTTAACCTTTTGGAACCTTCGTTTTTGAAATTTTAATTTTTTAAAGATTTTTTCCTAATTTTTCTGAAAGCTTAATTTTTTAAAAGATATTCCTCCATTCTTTGCCTTGGTTTGGGTTGACCTTGACCTTACACCTTTCCGAACCTCGACTCTTAAGATTTAAAATTTTAAAGATTGTCTCACATTTTTTTGTCTTGGGTTGTTTTGAGCTTGACCTTTAAGCTTTTTGAAACTTCGTTCTTGAAATTTAAAATTTTAAGTCTTTTTTCCTATTTATTTTTTTTTGCTTTTTTGTCCTGAGTTGTTTTGATCCTTAACCTTTCTTGGAACTTAAAATTTTTAAAGTCCTTTTCCCAATTTTTTGCTTTGGGTTGGGTTGACCTTAACCTTTCACCTTTCCGAATTTCGTCTCTTGAAATTTAAATTTTTTAAAGATTTGTTCTCAATTTTTTTGCCTTGGGTTATTTTGACCATGACCTTTAACCTTTTTCTTCGTTCTTGAAATTTAAAATTTAAAGTGTCTTCCCTATTTTTTCTCTTGGATTGTTTTGATGTTTAACATCTCAGAACCTTTGCTCTTGAAACTAAAAATTTTCCTTTTCCCAATTTTTTGCTTTGGATTGGATTGATCTTGGCCTTTGATTTTCAAAATATTATTCTTGAAATTTTAATTTTTTTAAAGATTTTTTCAATTTTCTTTGCGCCGGGTTGTGTTGACCTTGACCTATGACCTCTTTAAACCATAGTTCTTGAAATTTTGTAAAGATTTTTTCCAAATCATTTTGTCTTGGGTTGTGTTCTGTCGTTCTTGAAATTTTATTTTTTAAAGATTTTCCCAATTTTTTTGCCCAGTGAGTTGGCTTGAATTTGACCTTTGACCTTTACGAACTATCGTTCTTGAAGGTTTAATCATTTAAAGATTTCACTCCATTTTTGCCTTGGGTTGGGTTGACCTTGAACTTCTAAGTAGCAGAAAATAAAATTCGGATAAGAATTTGACACATCGTGCATATTTAGAAAAATTTGGTAAATTGAGAAGGTTATGTTTCTGCCAAACTAAAAAAAGATTTCAAAATGTCAAATTGCATGAACTGCAATTTTGCAGTAACGCTTCTTTCTGTTCACACTTCACCTGGCAAGGCCAGTAGGTACTCTTACTTTTTGGGCGGAACTTGAGACAACTATTAACAGTAAAATTCGTATTAAACGTCAGAATTACAAGTGATATTTTGTATGTACACTAAACGTCAAAAAAAGTACGTTTTTTTTGCAGAAATGACGTGCACGGATTTTATTGTTCGCTACTGTACATTAATGTGCAGACTATTGAACAGCGTCCTAAGAAGTGCTTTTATATTTTGATATCCGTTCAAATGACGAACTTATCATTTAACATAGAAAATGTTTTTTAATAGTTAAACTCGAGCTAGACTCATCCGATAAAACTTGGAAACGCCAAGAAGTTGTCAAACGATAAAGAAACGTTGAGAATTGCTATACCAGTTTTTCTATAGTTTATTAGTTTTTCGACATTCTACATACATAGAAGTGATAGTATACCAAACAGACTGTCATTAATAACGTTATTGCTAATTTAGTATCGATTCTATTATCCTGTGGCCTATTTTCATGCAAAATTTAATCGAAATATAATTTGTGGAAAACATTATTATTATTAAGACAGCTATTTCCCATAAATTAGACGCTTAAACCGTAGCGATAAAGAAACGATAAACATAATTTACGACTTACTGCCCTCTCGTTTTAAATAGTGCCCTAGAAATATGCTGAAAGTTATATTTCACGAGCGAGAGGTTCGGTTTTTAAAACAATTTTATTTATTCACGAAACAACAATATTTAAAAAAGTGTACTACAAATGGAATTTTTTTATTATCGACTTTTATGAAAATTTATTGACGCAAAACGCTTCTGTATCCCTTAAAGTCGAATTGAGAAATTTATCTTCAATGATATACATACAGCGTGGACACCGAGAAATGAAGATGGTTTAAGAGTAAAGTGCCCTTATTTTATAAGATACAAGAAAATATCATAAGAATAAGTTGTTCAGAATTAAAAGCTATAGCTAAATTTCAGCCTCCTATCGCAAAAATAAAAAAATTACATTTTATTGTGAATCACTCTTTATACACATTACATTAGGAAATACTGGTGCGATTAAAATGTCCGCCAAAATAATATGAATAGGAAAACACGAAATTTGTTCTTATTTCTCAATTATTTCATTTGGTTATGAGTGATTACTTCAATGCGTTCCAAAATTTTGTACTTTCTTATAGCACACTTTTTGAAAGACACTGTATAATAACTTTATTGATTGATAAGTGCAAATTTTTTTTAATGTGAACATCACAAGAGTTGTACCAAGACTAATCTTAAACGTGTGTGCAACACGAGAGTTCTACCAAGACTACTGTAGGAAGACACACATTAATCTCATACCATATGTCCAAATAAATTTTTGATAGGTAGGCCATGGTAGATAAATTATTACATTATTTACATTAAAATATTGTTTAGTTCTCGACTAGTTAAGCAAAATGGAAGTTTAATTTGCCACATTTTACATTTGATGTGTCACTAACTTCAAAAACTGCTTGGTGTTGTAGATTAGACATACATTCACACTTCCATGACCTACTTTTATCAAAAATTTATTTGGACATATGGTACGAGTATACACATGTTATTAGTAAACAAGATCAAGGTTGCACACCTGCGAGTTACAAACATACATAATTATGAAATATGAGATTAGTAAACAAGGCCAAGGTTGCCCTTTACATAAAGGGATTCCTTGTTGTCTACATATAACATGTCATATTTGGTTAAGTGAGTTTTAATTATTTTCATTTCTAAGTATTATTAAGATAATGACGTGCCTATAAATTACATATTCAGTTACATACGATTACACAGTCGCCCTGCGCTTAACAACATACATGTTGAGGAACTGACATTCAGTGAAAATGTATAATAAATTTGACTTTGTCATGTCCATTAATTGCATTCTTCTTTGTCGGATAATTTTGGGACCATCTGTCAATAAGAAGACATACAAAAACTTCATATTGATTTCTTTAGATTTTGGTTTAAACTGAGTCAGACGTAGGTCAATTAATTTGGATCTGCAAATTTGGTGGATGCGCCTGCAACTAATTCAACTCTTGCTCGTATATGAATTAACATTAAAAACAGGATTTATTATACCAAACGTTAAACATTTTGTAGAATGAAAACAAGGAAAAGAAAAATCGAAAGATTTGATTTTTCAAATGAAAGGCAAAGATTTTTTAAGTCCAATTTTTGTCTACACAACAATTATTTAAATTTGTTTTTTATTGACTGTTCTGAAACAGGATCGGAATATAAATTTTCTTGTGTTGGAGCATTTCGTTAATTAATTGAAATTAAAATGATGGAATTTAAAGTTGTTTACAATCAATGAAGATATAGTAAAGGCAGGTTCATTCTTACAAAAAAAGAAAATATTTCCGGAAATGTATATTCGCTATCAGTTGTACAGGGTGGGGCCTAGAAACTTCCTTTTTTTGAAGGTGAATAAAATAAAAATTGTAGCTGATATGCATATTTTTTTGTTTTATATTGAAAGAATATAATTTCAAATTTTATATCATGCAGTTTTAAACAGAACATCTATAAGGTGTGATGTCCACCGTTTTCTCTACACTGATGCAACCGATTTCTCAAGCTCCTCTCTACACGTCCCAACATCTCCACCGGAATTCGGGTTATTTCTTGCCGAATAAGATTTTTCAATTGAAGCAGGGTTGTAGGGCGGTGTTTGTAAACCTCTGCCTTGAGGCACAGTATATTCATCAATCAGTAGGGACAGCTAGGGGTTTCTGGCACTACAGTTTCTAAGTGCGCATGTGCGAAAACTGGCGGACTTTCCACAAACGGCCGCGTGTGTCGCACCGGTGAATTCATCAATTGCTTTTAAGCGGGCGTTTTTTAATTCAGCATTTTGTGTGATGGATGTGGAGAGATGAGAAAGATTGAACAGAAAACCATCTTTGTTAGATTATAATGAATTTATGTTGTGTAGAAAGTCTGAAGTTGTGTAAAACAACATCTCATTCTATGATTTGCTTGCAATCATTTCTATCCGTGCCATTTTTTCAACCAGTGACATCTAGTAGCAATAAAATGAAAGCCCGTCAGTAACGGCCATATTGGTTCTGAAAACGGTAGTATGAACATCAAAGGTGCCGACACGAGCTGTCCCTACTGATTGATAAGTATACTGTGCTTGAGGTAACCCCATAAAAAAATCACGCGGCGATAGATCGGGCGAGCGTGGCGCCCACGGAATGTCACCTCGATTCAAGATGATGATGATGATGTGTTTTCGAGCCAGCTCTTGAAGAAATGCGCCTACAAAACGTGTGGTTCCAACAGGATGGTGCCACGGCCCACACGGCCAGAGTTTCGATGACAGTTATTAAGGCAATGTTCCCCGGTTTCATCTCGAATCGAGGTGACATTCCGTGGGCGTCGCGCTCGCCCGATCTATCGCCGTGTGATTTTTTTTATGGGGTTACCTCAAGGCAGAGGTTTACAAACACCGCCCTACAACCCTGCTTCAATTGAAAAATTTTATTCGGCAGGAAATAGCCCGAATTCCGGTGGAGATGTTGGAATGCGTAGAGAGGAGCTTCAGAAATTGATTGCATCAGTATATAGAAAACGGTGGGCATCACCTTACAGATGTTTTGTTTAAAACTGCACGATATAAAATTTGAAATTATGTTCTTTCAATATAAAACAAAAAAACCCCACCCTATATTAAAAATGTTTGCTCCATTAATTAGGATTTTTTTATTCATTATAAAGTGCGTTAAAAAAACCGTTATCAAGTAACCATTCGATTATTTTGAACGCATCTTATAAACTCTATTGTCCAGAATTTTTTTCGTCAAGAAAGCTTAAAAGATTTCTTATTAAAGTTGATTACGTTAAGTTCAACTTAAAAAAACGAATTTGTTTTATATACGTGGATAGTTTATCAAACTGACCCTTTAATTTTTAAAGCCTAGTAAAGAACGCTTAATGAAAGATTAATGAACATTGGTTATGTTTAATTTGCTATTCAAAGTTCTTTAATTTATTTATCACTGCATCTCAATAATATCAATAAGTGTACCCAATAGTGCATTGTAGATAAGTCTTTGTAAAACAAGGCGTGAGAGAGCTCATATTAACAGGAGACATTAAGCTAATGAGACAGTAAGCTGAATGAACTAAAAGATTCCAAATGGACCTTAACAACAGGAGCACCATTATTCAAGAAATACCCAACAATTTCGTTTGTTGGTAAAATAAATAAGGCCAATCTGGCAATATTCAAGAAGGGTTTCCAGCCAATATCAATAGTGAATGGTATTAATATCTGTTCTTGATTAATCAATCAGAAAAAAGGAATCATCATAATTTTGTTTGTTGTTTCGGTTTTACTTGAATATATACCGATAGTTGATTGAAAATTCAATGAGAATAAATAGTTAAAGATTGAAATTTATGAAGTGCGAACGGGATAGCATTAGGTTCTAAAAAAGGAAAACGTCACGCCTCCGCAAGGAGCTAGAACGTACAAAGGCCTTCTCCACCTCTTTTATGTGCCTATATCGCTTTCTGTTTGTTACATTGGCTATGTTCTCACTTTAGAACAATTACATGTATAAATATGTGATATTCGTAAATATCCGAACGATTCTACGTCGCAAATGCAAACGAATTTATTTAAACAATTACGCCTTCATATTAAATAAACATCATATCAAGGCAGGAGTGTTTCAAATTAGATTACTAATGAACGGCTTTACGCACACAGGTCGGCGACTTTTAATGATGATTGGCGCCTTTATTCGAAACGTGTGACGCAAAGAAGCGGAAACACGATTTTATTGACCGCGTGGGCCACCGAAGCGTGCAACCGCCGATTTTGTTAAATGCCTTGCCATAAACAAATTAAGCGAATCGGTTAAATCCCGGAGCCACGGGGGACACCTGCGTCCATTGTATTACAACAGACTCGAAAAGAGGGAATGTTTTAACCGATTCGGCACCGACAGGAACGACTTTTCAGACACAATTAAGACATAATAAACGAACGATTAAATTCAATTCAACACGAGATTTGATAGAGAAATTCTCCAGTTGATTTTCATATCAATAACAAATAATCTGTTGAAATTATCGCACACTCATCTGTCATACAATTATTGTTCTTTACGAAATAAAAAAGTTCAGGACGAAATTATGCACGTACACAAGAAAATGAGACGGGTCCTAATATGTAAACCTGAGGGGCCAATTTCAAAATACCATTGTTTTGCAATTTTTAATTTCTTCCAATCATATTATATTTAAAACTCACAAAACCAAATAGGTATATCGAGTTAAGCAAAAAAAAAAAACAACTAGTGTAATCTAACAAAATCGAAATAGCTTTTAATCCCTTAATAACTCGTCAGTTATTTGTTTTTAATATGAATAAATAAATGTATTTTATGGGGTGTAGCCTTTCCAATTTAGAAGAGTGTGTGCTATGCCCCAAAAACACTCATCAATTACACTTATTACCGGCGATTGTTGCAGGACACGATGCGGTCTCGAGACGTCGCTCGCGTCGTCCGAATCCTAGACCAGTTTTCAAAGGACGACACAATAGCAACTGTACTGCAAGGGTTTCTTTCGTTGGCCCTCGAAAAAACACAGATGAAAAGGCCATCTAGATTAGGCAGGTTTATCGCTTTTTGAATCTGTTGGGGATTATCGATGTGAGTGCCCCCCAATTAATTAGGCGGTGGGAAAAGGATTAATTAGCACTGGCGAGCCAAGCTTGGGTGCAATTACTGTGGTCAGTCGGGATTAAAGTTTTAATGAATTTTAAAAGTAGTTAAGAATCTAAAATTTGCTGGGAATATTATAAAGACTGTTTACATATTTATTTTTAGATAGAATGAAAAGTTTGCAGTTGAATATTCCCTGTTTGTAATAAGCTGTGCAATTTTAATTTGGCGAAATTATTGAGAAAATTTTGTACAATTTTTTATTATTGTTGAAGTTGAAACCAAGCTGCGTTAGGTAATGGCGATCGTTGAGGATAATTTGGCGCTATGTGTATTTGAAATTTTCTAGACGTATGAATCTTTGTTTGGCTTCGAAAAAGAAAGAATTTCTGAATATAAAGTGTACAGTGAAAAAGTTGCAGGGTATTCAACGTTAACGCCGAAAAATACTTAGGTACTTTATTTTATTTTATTTTTATTTTATTTTACCAAAGAAAGGTTACTCAACAGGAAAAAGAATCCCAATAAGAGAGTAACACAAAATAACAAATAAATTAACAACGTGAAACTAACAAAAACTTAACTAAAAATCAGCTACAATAAAGTAATAAAGATCCTGTATTAAAAGGATTAAAAAAGTGTTCGAAGCAGTGTTGCCAGAAAAAGTAGACGTCTCTTCAATTGCGCAATAGATTTTCATGTATGGTAATAGAGGGCGCTGTCATAGTTATGGTCGTAACATAAAAGTGTACCTCCATGTTACACTTTGCATAGTGTTCTGCCATTATTATCGCATAGATTATTTTAAATTACTCTCAACAAAAAATTTAACATTTAACTGCTATACTGTCAATATTTTTAGTCTTTGTTTGTCATTTTGAATAATAGATGGCGCTAAATTAATCAGGTTTGTTGATATGAAATTCTGAATTAACAAGTTCTTGACATGAGCACTTGAAGAAAAAAATATGCATAGTAGATATTAGTAATTTCGTAATAACGTACATACTAGAATTCAGTAAATAGTATTTATTACGAAAGTAAGTATTACGAAAGTAATAATACTGATCTGAAGTAAATCAACATGCAACTACAAACCGATTGTTTCATTGAAATTTGAAAAAAAGGCGGAAATTGACTGTGTTACAAAATAAAGGATAAAAAAGCATAGAGTTCACCTGCTTGCTAATTGCTAAGCAATACCTAGGTAAGTCGGTAAGTCCCTATATGTACTGAGCACTAGGATAGTACATTTCCAAATCAAAATGAAACGTTTGTTATCTTACGAATATAATCCGTAGCCGATGGTGAAAAATGTACAACTTAAAATCCACTGGAACAGAAGCATCATAAAGGACAAGCCAATATTACCAACAGTACTCTGGGCATAACGCTAACTCTGAAGAAAGACATACGTAATAGCATTGTTTATGTAAACAATGGTAATAGCCAACGCTGCCAATAAATACTGCAGTGTTGCGAAATCAGAATTTTAAAAATTGCTGGATAGGACCAGAGAAAAATCATAGTTCGAGAGTTTTTTTCTTTTTTAAATTAAAAAGCGACATTTTATCTATTTTCAAAATGTTATAGCTTAAGGCCCGGTCTTTTCATTTCCAGTTAACTTTATCTGATGGTTTATTCCCATAGTAACAATTTGATCATAATCGGAGTTAATCGCCAGATAAAGTTAACTGGAGATGAAAAGACCGGGCCTAAATAACAAAAATTATGAAAAAAAAAAACATTTATCAAAAAGAAAAAAAAATCATTATGTTAATTATCAAAAGTTATTTAGTTATTATATGGAATTAAAGTAATTAAGGAACCGAAAAAGAAAGGTAGAGTTTAATTCTTGCTGTAATTAATTAGGTTTAATATTATTCATATCGTAAATTGTAAATCCGTAATTATTCATATCGTCTTCATCGTTTGTTATATTTAAATTATATTTTCTAAATTTTATCATTTTGTTTGAATAGTACCTTTTAAGGCAGAACTCTTATTTCTTTATTATATTTATTTAAATTATCTAAAATTCTAATACTAAATTCCAAATTCTTTTAATACAAGCTTCCACCTGTGTGACAATAAAAATAATACAGAAACCAGTTTAGGTATTTCAGGAAAATATAAAGAATTGAGGAGGTTCTATCAAAACCCTACTTTGTCCAAAAAATCGAAAAATGAGTTAAATTTACAGTTTCCGGTTATTATTATCCTTGTCTATGTACCAGTGAGATTATATTCTTTAAAAATTGAACTTGTAGCAGCTTAAAAAAATTAATAACTTTTGGACAAGATAGGTTTTTGCTGAATTTCGACAAACCCCACATAACATTGACAAAATGTGATTATTAATTAAATAAAATTACAAGAAACGACTGTAAAAATTTACTGTTTATATACGTACTACAAATATTGGAAAACTGTAATAATACAAAATATTCAAAAATGTAAAATAAAAAATAGTGGAAAATATTTCCCTCTATTTCTTATTTTATATTTTTACGCTTTTCCAATATATTAGAGTAGATATATAAACACTAAGTTTTTACAGTATGTTTCTTGTAATTTTATTTAATGAATAATGACATTCTGTCAATTTATATGTGGGTTCTTTCTCAAAATTCAGCTGTTCAGATAATTATTATTCATTGTTGCTCTTGCCAGGCATTTATTAAACTAATATGAATGTAAAAATTTATGAATTTATCGTAAAGAATACAAACAATGCTAAATTGTTTTTACATGCTTTTGAAAAATTTGATTTTTACAAAGTAGGTTTTTGACAGAACATCCGCAATTATTTCCTTTTCTTGAGTTGCACATTTCTCTCAAATTTTTTTTGTGTGTTTATTTTATTAGCAAAATCACTTTCTTAAATTAATCTAAACTCCTATTTAAAGCATTCATGTCACTGATTAAATAAAACGGTCAGGGACTCAGTGCTTTAAATTTTTTTAGATTTAAAAAAATATATAAAAATCTGAAAAATTCTACTTCTCTTGAATCAAAAGGAAATGTTTTATAGGTATAGTTCATGAACTGACAGAATTTTATCAGAACTGTAACTATACGTAATTTTTTTATTATATGCCGATTTGAACAATCTGAGTTAAGAATACAACATTATCTCCTACCGTAAAAGCAAAGCTGTTTCATGAAATCTAAAAGGAGATAGGTATATAAAAGTTCTTAAAATTATCGATCGATCGATCGGCACATAATGAAAAAATGACGTGTATATAATATACTTACATCAGTAGTTTTAAAACTATGGATTATTTTTTTACGATTATAATACTGGGTGTTAAAAAGGGTTGTCGGATATTTTACCCAATTATAGTAGGTAGGTACTGATGGAAACAAACAACAACTGTTTTACGTAGTCAAAGAAATTCATGAATTAATTTGTAAATTTATTCATGAAGAAATGGATTGAAAATGTAACTTTGTATTTCATGGTCCAACTTTTTATGACATGATATTTTGTGATGCCCGTGATTCCAGAAACACGTAACTTCACGTGCACATAAACCACACAAGTCACTTCGACAAAGTTGGTATTAACACGTATTAATTTGTAACACAAATGTAGCTAAAGTTCCTTAGAAAATCAATGAAAAATTACAGCTACTTCAAATTTGGCAATTTATTCATGTATTTATTATCGTCATTTATTCACGACGATTTTGTGTTTACACGCGTGAATAAATTCAAAGACACAAAATTTATCGATTTTATTGACTGTATAAAACAGGCTTTAGTCAATTCAATTCAGAGGATTGTATGTATATCTCCGAAACAGTTGAGTTGCGGATCCATGTTGATTAAGACTTTTTTGTTTGTTTGTTACAATTGGGTAAAATATTCAACAACCTTTTTTTAACACCCAGTATAAAGTGTCAAAAGACTTTTCACTCGTCACTAATTTGGATAAAAAATCATTAGATCTGGCAACATTGAAGTTATATTAAAAAAGTGAACAAACAAACTTTGGGGTACACTGATAAATATTTCATGGTAAATTTACATGAATAATCAGGTAAACCTACATGTATTTTTACAGTATTTTTACCATGATTAACAGTAGCCAATTTTTATCAGTGTACGAATTTAAGATATTGCGGAAACTGGGTAAAAGGAAATAGTGCCGATAGTGACAGAAAAAAACTGAAAATACCCAAAAGCATTGAACGTTGAACGTTTTTTAAATAAAAATATTCTTTAATCATTATTAAATTAAATCATTATAAATGAATAAAAAATATTCATTCACTTGTGATAAATCAGATCGCGAAACGTCAAGTATGTAAGTACTTTAATAAGTATGTATACTTTTGCTCGGTCTAAAGTTGTTTTTTTTCCATATTAAGAATATTAAGTTTTCAAAATATGTTAAGTATCTGCGCTTGCAAGCAGACTTTTAGAATTTTTAATATTTCCCGAAATGTAGAAGAACATTTTAGTTTATGAACCGGAAAATTAATTACAACAATAACAACTCTGGCGCATTTTGAAAATAATTTTGGAAATCAATTGCGCAATTTCTCAAGTTAGTTACACCTACTTGAAGGGGATGTTTTTTTTTTCTTTCTGTAAATCAATACAATTTGATGCATTTTAAGAATAATTTTGAAATTAAAACATACCTACGTTGACAAAAATTAGCTATCCCAGAAAAGGATATTATTATTGATTAAGTTGTCAGAATTTTACGGAGGTGCAGGATTTGCGCGGGAAAACTAATAACGTAAGAAATTTGGTACTTTTTGAGAACAATTTCGAAATTCAAGTAGTACGAATTGAAAAGAGTTAACTATCCTTGAGAAGGACGTTATGGATTGAGTTGTCCATAATATTTTGGAGGCGTGAAACGCGCTATCAGAATTTGCGCGGGAAAACAAATCATGCAATAAATTACGCACATTTCCAGAAAAATTCAGGATAGGCAAAAATTAGTTGTTAGGATATTAAAGCTCTCAACATTTCTCTCTGTCTCGCTCTCTCAATGTTTGCGCGGGAAAATTAATAACGCGATAAATTCGAAGAATTTTGAGGATACTTTTGGAAGTCAGATACAAACACGATTTTGTTATCGTTAGCCTGGGGCTTTAGAGTTTGAGTTGCCGGTATTTTCTGGAAAAACGATAGAAAAAGTGTCCCTGAAATTTTGATAAGGTCAGCGTCCCTGCACGCACACACACGCACATTCTGGTTTTGGTTGTAAGCCCATGTGTCTGCGGCCACCTCTAGCATTAGGGGGGTGACGAAAGGGACTGTAGACAACACGAGGACCAGCCAGGTACACCCCAGGTAACAACCAACGGCGCGTCAGACACTTGCCGGATTGGTTCGCGGCAACTTCGAGGTGCATTAACATAGGTTCTCCTGGAAATGTGCGAATTTGTGTGTGCCGTCCGAAAGTGCTCGAGTTCACGTAAAAACGTTGGAGTGATGTGAACGACGTCGTGAATTTCATCTGGACTTTATCGTATCAAAGGCGAGTACGTAAGTTGAAACTCCCCGTATAAATGGGGAAGGTTTAAATCTGTCGTTTGTTTAAGTAATCTCAGTTGGCGCGTAAAATGTTTGCGGTCTTTTGATGGGGGGATTCATGAAGTTCCGTTGTTGTTCACGTCGCTGTTTAATTCGCCTGTCACATTCAGAAAGTTTAAATCTGATATGATATGATATTATAGTACGTACGTAAATTTTGAACAGGTTCTACCATATCAAAGCTTCACTTTTTCCTGATTCATTCAAGTTATTTTTTTTTAGTAAAAAAGATAAAAAAATTAACGTGGCTCTAAAAGTACTAGCGATGGTCTTAAATTGGGGGGGAGGGGTTAAAAAAAAACAGATTTCAGTTTTCTTTGGAAGCTCTTTTCGAAACTAAATACTAAAGTGATTCTAAAATAATTCTAACATTTCATTTCCAGGATGTAACTGATCATAATATTCTGTGCTATTAAATAATAGTTTGCAGGAGTTGTATTGTAATGCATCGAGTGAACCCTTTATAACAGTTTTCAAGTATTGTGAATAGTCAATAAGCTCGCTCGTAGCTCGTAGTCAATAGTATCCGAAGGCCATTTGGGTTACTACTATACACTTACAGTTGCTAAGAGCTCTTCAGTATGTGCTGTTACAATAATTAAGGGTTGAGCTATCGGTTTCAGATTTATTTTATGCAGGAGCGGCTCTCAAGTACATATAAACCTTTTCGATTGAATTGATGATGTGCAAAAGAAAAAAAAAAATAGATGAACTGTGAGGATTTTTTATTTTCTTTAAAAGAATATGTTATATTTAGGCCCACTTTTACAATCGTGGAATAAGAACGGAATAACTGTTCGCCTAATATTCTTTAACGTTCCTCAATAACTACGTCACACCTACGTCACATTATTCTAAGAATAATGCTTATCCGAGGATTGTAAAATCGGTCCTTAGAGTTGAAAATGAATCATTTAAAATCAACATCGTCACAAATTTAGAAAGAAGTTTAGAATTCTTCCAAACAGTATTTTTTCTTTACTTATTTTATTGGAATACGAAAGCTATTCGACTTGAGGCACTTCATTCCAACTTTTTTTATTAACTCTCTTTTTCCTATTCTTGTTTATCCGCGATTACTGTAAACTTAAAAGAAAGGTTCAATTTTCTATGTTTTTCTAAATCTACGAAAGTCTTTTCATTTCCGGACAGTTTTTTTCTCGCCGAAGTTTCGTCCTTCTTTTTACAAAAGGACTTCCTCAGGGCTGCTGCTGTTTTTGATGTTGCTGCTTCGTGGGAATTCTCCGACTGTATGGAAGTATGTTTCTGAATTTCAGGAAATGTTTAAAGAACTGCTGCATGCGTTGCAAACAATTGGTCTCGTATGAGCACTGCCAAAAGTAATAATAAAGATCCAACAAAATGAAAATATTTTCACTATAGAATACAAAATTGAAAATGTAAATACGTAACCTTGGATGAAAAGCTTGGCAAACTAAACCAGACTGCAAAAGTAGCAAGAAGAATGGAACTCATTAGAATTGTTTTTGGAAACTCGAGTCCATTTTGATTTAGGCGATATGCATTCTGCTAGCAACATTATACAGAGTAGAGATAATATGATAACATCAATCGCTATAATAAGTTATGAAAAGGAGGTGCTCAATTTTTGGCCAAAAGATGAAATCCGAAATGAGGAAATAAGAAGGGAACATAAGGTAACAAATACCGTATATCAAGTAACAAAGCACAAATGAAATTGTTAGGGGAAGACAAAAAAATGAAAATAGATGGACAACAAGAATTATGATTTGGAGATCATGAAGAAAATAGAAGACATTACATCAACGACTGAGAAGGAATAGCAGATGTCGCACAAAACTGGAGCAAATCTTGATCCAGCAGTGAACAAGCTGAAGCTAAAAGGAAAGCAAGATAGTATAATACAAGCGAAGTAAGAATTAAAACAAAAAGTGCTGGTGTCGATACTTAGGAAAAAAACGTTAGGAAGAAACCCATACAGATACGGAAAAAAGTGAAAAAAAGGATCGCCCTTAACAAGAGCAATCTTTTAAGAATAGTTTGCAGGAGTTAGAAGAACAGAAGCACAACTCAAAAATCAACAAAAGAAAAGAAGCACACAGCGTCAAAGAAAATTAAATAATTTGCAGTTATCGATTTAATTTTTTTAAATACATGAAACGATATGAGAGAAAAAAACAGAACCAACTCCTCCCTTCCCCAAAGGAATATTTTCATAATTATTCAAAATCTTGAGGAAAATAACCTAAAGAAGGGAGTTAAAATAATACAAAAAATTAGGATATTTTTTCCATAAGAATTTTCCATCTCTTAATAAATAAACTGACCAATAGTTATTAGACGAATAACTATATGGAAACAATTCATAAAAATCAAGTTATTCGCCGGATAACTTTAATGGGAAGACGTAAAGGGTCTTTTCGTTTTCCCTTTTGAAAATCAAGATATCTCCATTCAAAAACTCTGATACGAATTTGTTTGGTTTAACCTAGAATTCAGTTAATCTTCAAAGTATGGGCGAATCTGAATTTCCAGAAAAGATCTCCAGATTTCCAGAAAAAGAATGGATTGCCCTTACCAACTACTTCGTAGGGAACACGTACAGGTACCGCGAGAACATCATCATCCCGAAGCACTTGGGCCCCGTCGTCATCAAGAACTCCGAGGAGAAAATGGCCGAGGCTGTTTTCGAAAGCTGCGCGTTCAAGTCTTTGATGAGCTGCGTGGTTGGGTACGGCCTAGGCGCTGCGATGGGGCTGTTTTCATCCAGCATGAGTTCCCAGGGCGGGGTGGTCATCGAACAGCAAACTGCCAGGCAGGTTCTACGCGAGATGCTGACGACCACTACGAATTATGCCAAAAATTTCGCTCTAATTGGGGCTTGCTTTGCAGCCGTTGAATGCACCATAGAAACGTCCAGGGGGAAAAGTGATTGGAAGAATGGGACTTATGCGGGAGCGGTTACCGGAGGTGTCATTGGACTGAGAGCTGGATTGAAAGCTTGCTTGATTAGTGCTGCAGGTTTCGCTGCGTTATCGACTGTTGTTGATTATTACATGAATGCAAATTAAATTATGATTGTTTGAGGTTCATTTTTATTTCTTCCAACTTATTACGTATTTAATTTAAATGTTTCCTTTTGTAACCCTCTAAGATCCAGGTAGTTCTTTCCATCTAACGTCCATTGTCTAGCAGGTTTCGACCCTTTCTAACGTTCCGAAACGGCCCGTTCGGGAATGTAACGATGACTCACTGAGATCTAGTTTTGATTGCGTCATTCCGGATTTTATTAGAAACACTTACTGCGCGCCCCTCGTACATACAAGTAACCCCCCTCACGCGTACGCTAATTTTAACGATCGCAATGAGTGCACCTAGTTTTATATAAATGATAACAAAACTGCTTTTTCATTAGGGTCTCGGAGGGACACTTGAATTTATGCCGTTCGAAAAATATGAGGATGAGGGTCAAGACTTATTATTTATCCTTTCAAGTCTGGTTTCTAACAGTTATTGTAGTTTATGTTTTTAAGGGCGAATCACATTATTCACTATACAGGTGTCTCTTCTTTCGAGATAAATTAGGGGAGGAAAAGCCGCGAATTTCATTTTTCAAATTAGAGATTTAATTAATTCATTAGCCCGTTATTTTGGGGTTTTCAAGCAAATTTTGTCGAGAATTTGGGTGGCATGGGAGATTTCAATTCACGCTAGATTGCTAGATACAAACAAACCGCCCTGTGTATGTGTTGGTGTGCTTTACACCTCGTTGATTTCTCCTGATACGATCTGCGTCAGCAATTTGCATAGCACTTAGCGTTGCACCCCCGAATTAAAATTATTTATTATGCAATTAGGTCGATAAGCGATCGCGTCCGTTATGCCTTTTTTGATTGTGATTCAATTATTTTAATTATGTATAAACATGTACAATCTGAACCGATTTATTTTGATTCAAACAATAAATAAAAAAAATGTATACAGGTCGTGATAAAGTAAATGATAAATTCGATATTTTTGAAACGGAAAGGAAACGTTGGTTTTATTTTATTTTTTTGCCTTTTCCAGGGAATATTTTTTAAAGTACAGGATGTCTGCAAAAAAACTGGATGAGTATTAAGTTATCGTATGTCAAAATTCATATTATTATTTAATGAATACGTGCAAATCTACTTATTCATCAGCAGTTTAAAGGCCAGTACTTTAGTCACTTAGATTTATTCCCATAGAAACAGTCGTCTTTACAATTATAGGCATCGGAATAAACCAAAGGTTAAAGTTAAACAGACACTAAAATACCAGCCCTTAGTTTACTTTATAAGCGCGTTTCATTCCTTGAAGCAAAAATTATAAGTACAATTTTGATTTTGTATTACTTATGACTGAAATATGATCTGAAACTGTACAAAAGGAGACAAGGTAAAAAAGAAGTTTCTTCTGTGACTTATTTCGAACTGAAATTGAATCCAAAACTGTTTCTTAAACTCGAACTAATCGGTGCAAATTCTTTACAAAACCTCCCCCAGAAGAACGGAAGAATCATCCCCTCGCCTCGCCTCAATAAGTTTCCTTTGAGCCCGAGCCCATGAATAGGAGCGCCGTTTCCTCGAAAATCGTTACATTCGTGAGAAAGTGATTGGTTTCAAAAATATTCATACCTTTTTATAGGTATTGTGTTATTTAAAATTAGATCACGTATTGTTGCCGCGCGAGGGTAAGAAAAGGTTAGGTCAGGTTGGCCTAGACGTGCCCCATCACCTGGTTGCGGCTTGCCAGGACCCTCGCTCTTACGGACGTACAGCTGTAAGGACCTTTCTCGCGGCCATTTTTACAAGATGCGAGAGCAATGTCGTGAAAAAACGCAAGCGGAACAATCGGCAAAAACTCCTTTATGTCTTCCTCGCACTCTTGCGGAACTGTCCGAGATTTCCGTTATAAATGAAAAAACAGTCTGGTAATGTATACGCGCCGGAGGTTTCCTTATTGTTATGGGGGGAATATATTAATTTTAAATCAGGTTCGCAATTGCTTGTATTTTATTTAAGTTTATTCCTGTGCACGGTATTGTTTCGGTTTGGTTTCTCTCTTGCTTCTCGCTTTAATCGACTTCATTAAAAGAAACTTAATGGTTACTTCATATATCCTATGTTTCGTGTTGATTTGGATATGGTCGTACACTTTTATTAAATCACCAAGTGAATGTTTACGTTTTATAACTTTTATTGCTTTACTTCCATCCACGTGTCCTGTTTCCGCCTTTATTCAAGTTTCAATGAAACAATTGGTATGTATTTGTTTAATCCGGAATAATGTGTACAGTGATGAGCATAAAAAACGGGACTCTTTGAAGTAGGATGTGAAAAGTTCGCCCGTTATCAACGTAAGCATAAGACTTCTTTGAAACAGATGAGTGAGATGCATAATAAGTTAAAAATCATGAGGGAGAGAGTTGCGATTATATGCCCAAGAAGCACTCGAAAAAACAGTTTTCGAATGTATATACTCCAGCAGTTTGATTTCAGAAGTAGGTATACGTTAAGAACTAGAGGAGAACTTATTAGATATCTTACAATTAAATCAAAATTAATTTATTTAGGGAATTTTACAATAATTTATAAGTTTCTGCTAAAATTGGCGCAGAGTATAAACCCGATTCTAAAATATGTACGTGTCCTATTATCTAGGCGTCTTTTTATTCTGTGCACATAAACCTTTTGGAACAAGTTCAGAAACTTTTCTTAAAGATCTCTGTTTCATGCGATATCCAAAGTTTAACATGCCATGAGCCATTTCAATTCAAGTAGATTAACTGCTTCCAGAAATATTATTGCAGTAACATTTTTAAGTATCTAAACATCTCTGTTCTTTAAGTCTTGATCCAGAACTGTTATAGTTTAAATTTTCATGGGTATGCCAAAATTTTGTTAGTTTCGAATTCATAACTGGTTACGACGATTTTTATTCGGCTTATTATTTTGGATACTTTACATAACAAAAAAGCTATCGCGAAAAAGCATAGTATATGTAGTTTTCTTGGTATTGATTAAAATTCTAAGAACCCAGACGTTCAAAGACTTATTTGGAACGCATGCAAATTAGGCCGAAATTAAACCGCCGAACAAGAACATGTGGGAGATACATTCGGGACATGCGTCGTTAATTCAGACGACATTCAGTTTCCAATAAATTAAATGGTTTTCAAGTCGTACAATTTCGTACACAAAAAATAAGAAAATTGAGACACTAACGGAAAAATGTATTTATTGTATTGAAATTAAATCAAAGAGGAAACAGAATAGAACAGAATTTCTGTATTTTTGCAATACCTATTTAGTAACTTTATACGTGAGCATTGCATGTCCAAGTATTTTGACGCGGCCATGACGACGACGACGACGTTGATTATGTGAAACTGTTGGCGTGCGTCAATCATTGTGGTGTGGAACATATGGCGTCTGCACCTTACCATAACGTCCAAAAAGTTTTGCCAATTTGTATGCACCGTTTGAGCAACGTAAGAGCACATGTTGTAATGAATATTTATTGGAAATGATTATATCGTTTCAAGAATATTGAAAAATGATGAACTGAAGACTAGAGTTCTTTAAATATGGTCACACTTAATCAGTTAATAGCTCTCTGTGCAACAGTTTATAATTAATTAAAAATTTACCCAAAAAATATTGTTACGATGTCATTATCTAGGAAAATAAGTAAATTTAAATTCGTTTCGTAATTATTGCAATTATGTGCATTTCAAAATTATGCAGGATCAGCACCCATTAACATTAGGACAAGCCGCGTTACACATGCTCGCACTCCACTTACGTAGAAATGCAAGCTCTGCGGAATGTAAGCGTGTTGTTTACATGTGCCCATTAAGATCGAGGCAATTAGAACGTTTTAAGAAAACAAATTTGGCAAGGGTTAATTGATGCTGACACCTTTAGAACTTTGTACTTTGGACCGAACCCCCAGCCACCAGAGCGACGGAACCAACTGTGACGTAGATTTAAGAAATGTATAAAAGATTGACCCGCAGGTATTAGAGAGCATTAAGTAGTAGATGAGAGATAGTATTAATTAAACAGATAGTCAAGTGATTAAGGACAGTCATGAAGTAATTAGTGTGAAACCAAGTGCGCGTAAACAAAGCCAAGCGAGTGGACTCTACGAGCCAGGGCTGGCCGGTCGGGCCAGGCCCTCCCCCTAAGTTAAAGTAATGTAAAGTTTAAATTAAAGTTTAAAAGAAGTCTAGATTAAATAAGTTCGTTAAGTTTAAAGATAAGTGATTAACGTTAAGGATAAATTAAATATAATTTAAAAGGACTTATTCTTATTCGTAACTTTAATTCGTAATTCGTAAATTAATTATTACACTATTTTCGTTTTAACGCGACAATATATTATGAGAGTGTGTGTTAATTAACGCCCGTATTCATAAACAAAACTTAGGCTATGCGTTTGATAATAATTCTCTAATTACTCATGAACTGTACGCATTTAAAGATGTAGCGAACGCACAACTAACAAGAGTTTAAGTACAGTTTATAAATTACTTTCTGTAAAAGAAATCTTTGCAATACATAAACACATATTCGCAATTTTTTAGGGAACGCATATCGTAAGTTTTGTTTACGAATACGGACCTTAGACGGCGAATTCATACTGTAAGTGTGTAATGAGATGTAAAAAGCTATAAAATTTGACCGTGATACATAATAGATAGAATGCCGTTACGTTGTTGCCCACACGATGAAAAAACAATGCGATACTCTTATGAATAAACTATGAAATTAATTAAAATCACTTAATTCAAAGTTGTAAAATTAATGCTAACGAGGAACCATTTACAACTGATAATCAAGTGCATTAAAAACAGTTCGCGATAGAGTGTTGCAAACGCGTCTTGAATTTTGTTAAACTTTGAATATATTTGTGTTAATAATTTGCCTTTTTTTATACCTAACAAAATTTGTGTCTCATTGAACGCTACAAATCAATACCGAATAAAATTATTTACGATTCCGGACTTTATTGATATTGTAAAATGTGACATTTTGACAATTTAAATTAAAATTAAAGAAAAATACTATGAATCCTTAACACGGAGATTTGAATTGCTTTCGCGTTGTAGTGTTTTATTTATTTACCTGTCAAAGGAAGTGCTAGGGCTTGTTTTATAAATATGTGCAATTTGTAGTGAATAATTTTCTTCAGATGATTTGTATACATTTGTCAATAGTTTCGTAAACGTTTTGGAGTTAAGCTGATTACATCAATTCTGTCTAAATGTCAAATTTGTAACGATCATAAAATTGTAAAATATTTTTATAACTATATTTATTTCTAAAAAAATTTTGTGCAAATCGGTTTTGATTACAACGGATTCCTCGAGCATGCTCTGCCATGGCCAGCTGCATTAACATTCACTGACGTGTATGTATGGCCGTTTCAATTCGACTTTTAAAAATTTTGACAGTACTCCACTCAGCGCCTATTGTGAGTTTTTAAGTAATTGCAGTTGTCATTAAGTTACTGTCAGTAGTTTTGTAGTATCCTTAATAGGGAGCGCTGAGGGGAGTACTCCACGGCATGCTTTCTCGAACCGAATTTTAGGCGAATTGAAACGGCCATACATACACGTCAGTGAATGTTAATGGAGGTGGCCATGGCTCTTTCAAAAAGCGATCGAAAGATGTCGCTACTTAAACTGTTCATTATATTTATATCGTTCATCTACTACTTTTTCTTAAGCAGTAGTATCGCGGTTTTGGGTATGACCAGGAATAACTAAAGGTCGGTACATTCCGGACGGGCATGGGGGCGTCCTATTATTTATGAATTTTGTATCTGGTATATTGCAATATTATTTTCTATTTAACGCAAACACAGTAATAATATTATTGCTTTCCTGTAATAGCTCCCTTTTATTATAAATTTGAATACAAAAGATGCGATAATATACTAATGAATTAATTTATTTTAAAATGTAAACCGATTTAATATTTCCCCATGCGACGCTCATGAAATCTGCTGTGAACTCATTAATTCTTTTGCGCCGAAGATTAAAACAATCGCACTGCAATATGCTACGTATTTTTCGATTGATTGGGGGGCATCACTTCCACTGGTTTGCATTAGTAATTTTTTTTCTTGTAATCGTTATCTAGTACTGATACCTAGTATTTATAAAAGTCGAGAATTAGAATTAACGTGTGCACTCGATTGACGTATCTTCGCAAAAAAGTTATATATGTACTTTTTAGGACTGTCGTCAGAAAAGTTTCGAGCTCAGGAAATAACGTACAATACATGAAAAAACAAAAAAAAATTGAGCTATTCTTTATTAGATCTTTTCTTCCAATATTTCTCTTTCACAAAAGTAAAGTAGTGATTGATTATTTACATCGGTTGTTTATAATAAAAGAAATATATCTTTAAATGAGGTAGAAGATATTCCACTTTAATGAGATTTACTTTTATACGAAATTGTTAATTTGGGCAAGGTTACAGAAATTAATTAATTGTCGTTAATAACTTTAATAACATTAGGAATCCTTCAAGAGAATTTTCATTTTCGTAAAATATTATGTCCTCTACTTGATCGACTGAAAACAAATAATTATTTAAACTGTTTTCGAAATCACATAACTCGGCCAAAGCGAAAAAGTTCTTCACCTTTTCGATATCAAAACCATTTTCTAACCACACTTTTCCCAGGAAAGATAGTTTGAGTTTGAATATTTTTTTAACTAAAGCAGGTTCTTGTGCGATGAAAATTGTATTACAAATCCTTTGAAACGGACACTGAATATACGCACTAACACCATAAGCGTTAGTGCGAATATTTCTTTAGTTTACAGGTGTATGAAAAGAATGCTTAGTAGTGTAATTATCTTGGTTTCTAAATTTCTCAACGATCATTTAAACAATCTATCAATTACAAAACTGAATTTTCTATTAAAAATACTTCTGAACTTAATAAAAAACTTAAGCGCATTCTTAATATTAACTCTAATAGTATTCTTATCCCTTTGACGTAACCAATTTATTCACTTCCATTCCGGTCTCCGAATCTTCACACATTGTTAATGAACTGTTATCTGAACTTCCTGACTTCTCTTGCCTGAGTGATCTTCTAAAAATTACATTAAATCAATATTTATTTAGTTATCATTATAAAATTATTAAATGTAAATGTAAACATTTACAAACAAATCGATGGATTAGCTATGGGTTGTGGTTTATCACCATTATTAGCTGACTTGGTTGTGGACAAAATCGAGAAGAAATTCTTCAACTCCAATAACCCTTTCGTTAAACACGTTACGTTTTACTGCCGCTAGGTGAACGATATTATATTCATCTTCAATGGTCCTTCAGAATTAATAGATTCCCTTTTAGACAAGTTTAATACTTTACGCCCAAACATTAAATTCGCGTGCGAAAAAGAAATCGATAAGTACAGCGATGATTATCCTTAAACATTTGATTAAAAACCTCTTCGTTAGAATTAGAAATAAATTGATGAACAAAAAAACTATTTACAACGCAAATACACTCTTCCTTTAGTATTCCTTACTCATATAGGACATATCACAAAAAATTAGTGGTTACTTTTTCAAAAATACTAACAAAGACAACTTAAAAAAATTCATTTTCTAATAATAACCTTAAAACTATGATATCTCACACTAAAGACAAAATTGACTTTCTTGTACAGAGTGGAGTTTATTCTTATCTCTTGCAACTCCCGTAACTCCATTTACTTTGATAATATAAGAATACGCCTGACTGGACCTTCAAAAAACTAAAATCGGATTCTAACTTTGCCAAGCACCTAATTCAAACTACATATGATTTTGACCCGTTTAATAACGTCAAAATATTACGTAAGTACCTACAACAAAGGTAATTTACTGAATATCGCGAAAAACTGGCGAAATTTTCTTACACAAAAGTAACAATAACTTTAAGATTCTGAATGATGAGTTGAATGGACCTCAAGATGAATTCTTTAGGAACATTAATTGGTAGAATATTTAGGATTTTATTTGTTATTTATATTACTATCATAAGTTGAACTTGCCGCCGTTTGTTAACGGCCATTTCTTACACCGCATCAATTTGGCGTGTTAATAAAAAAAAAATAATTTCCATTTTAAGTTTATTTGATACATTCGATCGTATTTTAACATGTATGTACTGTCCCTTAACTTCGCTATATCTTTGACCATGCAATAATTTAATTCATTGTGTTTTTGTGACACCTACTTATTTTTTCAAATCAAGGTAGGTCTTAGACTAGTTTTAATTTATATTTATACTCCTCCTCTGAGCATTTATAGCAGCCTCCTTTCTGGGGCCGAAACATGTTGGCAATTAAACAACGTTCCAAAACCCTTCGTCTTTTCATAGTAACCTTCACGCCATCCCAGTGCCGGCTCAAGCAAACTTGGCGCCCTAGGCGAATGATTAGAATGGTGCCTCTGTAGACCAACTTTTGTAGAAGTTTTGTAATGAAGTAAAAAGAAAAACAAGTAAACAATCAAATTTTAATATTAAGTCTACATTTTCATTTTCCTTGCCTTGACTTTAGCAAAAGTAGAAACAATATCGTTCAAATTAAGTTGTTGTGCTATCTGCTGTTCTATCGATAATGCAGCCAACCCAACAAGCCTATCTTGACTCATGGTAGAACGCAGGTGAGTTTTTATTAATTTTAATTTAGAAAAACTACGCTCACCACTAGCCACAGATACAGGAAGTGTCAGCAAAATCCTTAAAACAGTTACTAGATTCGGTACGCTACCCACTAACTTATTTTTACAAATGTAATTTAGAACGTCCTGTGGTGTTGTATTTATTGGTATTCTTCTTGCAATAGCTTGCAATTCACTGCATAATTCAGTGCCATCAATATCCTTAGAACCTCCGTGAGTTAGAAATTCTTCCACCTTTAAACAGTCTTCCAGAACAGCTTTGGAAGTTTTATTCTGCAGCTCATGAATATTATAAAGATATCCAAAAACAAAATTAACCTGTTTTATCTGATTGAACCTCTCATCAATTGCATTTATTGCGGTATCAAGAACGGCAAAATAGAAATTAATTTTGAACTGATCTTTGACAT
This sequence comes from Dorcus hopei, assembly GCA_033060865.1. Lineage (NCBI taxonomy): Eukaryota > Metazoa > Arthropoda > Insecta > Coleoptera > Lucanidae > Dorcus > Dorcus hopei. Next base: position 33,415,169 of record CM065423.1, on the reverse strand, counting down.
CATGGTTTGGTTCATCTTCCGCTTCATAACTAAATTGCTTTTTCTTTATTCTTAACCGGGTTGGTTCGGCATCTGCTGCAAATGATGCGGAAATGTTAACTTCTAACCAACATTGTTAACCAACATTTTCTCAAATCTCGAATCACTTCTGTAGCCTTCGAGAAAAGTTTTTGTTTTTGGCAGTGCATTTGTAGCACTGGTTAGATCAATTTCCTTTGATTGAAGTACTTTACTTGTCAAATTGATTTCGAACAAAATATTGTACCACACAACAAGAGATGCAATAAACTTAAAATCAGCTATTTTTTTTGCAATCGATCGCGCCTCAATTCACGTTTGATTTCCAGATGGTCCAGTCAGAGCATTGTTTTCATAAATATCCATGAGTGCATCATGTACATCGGGTAGTTGATATCTTAATGGTTTTAAGACATCAATTCGACTCTCCCATCTTGTATCGCTCAGTGGCTTGAGAGTTAGAGTATGGATGTGTTTCAGTAGAATTTCCCAACGCTGAGTGGAAGGAGAGAAATATGCATATAAATTTTGAATCAAATTGAAAAAAGACGTAGCTGCTAGACAACATGTAGCTGCATCATTTACCACAAGATTTAGAGTATGAGAACTGCAGGGTACGAAAACAGCTCGTGGATTTATTTCTAAAATTCTTTTTTGAACACCACTGTTTTTACCTTTCATGTTACTCCCATTATCATAACCTTGACCACGTAAATTTTCTATTGGAAGTGACATCTCTTCTAATTTAGCAAGAATTGTTGCAGTTATACCAGCGCCAGTTGTATCGGTAAGAGGAACAAATCCCAAAAAATGTTCTTTAATTTCACTCTTACAACATTCTCCAAAATCAGTCGTCGTGTTTACAAATCGAACGATTATTGTCATTAAAAAGTAAATGATAAATAAATTAAATGTTGAAATAGAATAGTAACATGTCCGGGTTTTGAGTTTTCCCCATAAAAGGAAACTGCATTTATTTTTTTGCAAATCAATTATGTTTTTTGCTCGTTAATGTATAATGTCAACGTTACAGTCTTTGAAGGTCCTGATACTATTACGTATAGTACTAGAAAGCCACGTTTTACATAATCAGATAAATCGTTTATAAAAAGCACAAAGAGTAGAGGGCCTAAAGCAGGACCTAGTCCTACTAAATCAATGTCCAAACTCCATTGATTGCTGCCCATTTCCCATTTGATGCCGACTTAGTTGAGCTACCGATTTCGATTTTTTATAATCTTCATTAGGCTGCTATCGTCAAAAACTAATAAAAATTGAGATCAAACATCATTGAGAAGAAGGAGTCTCTAAATACTGTAACAAAAGTAGTAGAATCACGTCCAAAATTATTTTTCAAGACGTCTAGATATGTAGACTACTTTTAAGAGCAAGGAGCAAGCATTTTTATAATAAAATAAATTAATTTATAGTGGAACTGTTCTTGTAGAAACCAAATTTAATTTAGTCACAAGAAATAACCAAATTTACTGAGGAAGTCGTAAAAGCGACGCTCCATCAAGATAAAAAAAAACCGATCGTTCAGCGAACTTTATGCCTCCACCTGACTTTTTCACGCGCGAAACACCTGCACCCAAAAAATATCGTTTAATTAAATTCGTAATTTATAACCCGCCGAACAAACTTCAGGCGTCCCCATTATTTTTCTAATTGACGAGGGAGGACTGCAGGTTGATTCTCTAAAAATAATGCAAATCTCTCGTCCGATCCACCTGTCAACGATCTATTACCATCTATTATTTTCTAATTTTATTTCAGGCTTGAACAGCATGCTGAAGTGGACTGTAATGAACAAACGCGTCGCCGGCGGCGACGCCACCGTACGGACAACTCAGCGCCATCCCGCGCCAGGATTTCAGGATGAACCGCAAAGGCCTAAACGCAGACGCTCCACTTCGTCGAGGCGCTCGGGCGGCCCCCGACGTTCCGGCTTTCACAGCAACAGACGCAGTTTAAACTTGAACTGCAACAAGGAAAATCACAATCAGTTCACTTCGACGCCGATTAAAGCTGTCGATGAACACTTTCAGGCCGAAGCCTTACGCGACGTCAGCAATATAACGCCCAAAGACACATTTGGTAGAAGATTCCCGTCGGAAAACGACGAAAATAAGCAGTGGGTGCTGAACATAAAAAAGAAAAAGATGTGCCTAGATCCGACGCACAGTAGGGATGCTTTGAACGGCCTTAAATGCAGAGAAGACGCGTACGCGTCTACGCTGCCTAACTATCAACATTCCCCCCGCAATTTTTTGAATTTAAACCGTGCTAGTCCGTCCAGGGTTCCCCCCATCTTCTCTCACATTAACCTGGGTGACGACAGTTGCCCCCCCAATAAAAAACCAAAAATCGATCACGTTAACGACTTCCTCCACCAGATCTCCTGCCAGGCATCGCCTGAAGACAAAAGGACACGGGCCCTTGTACCCTCGGATTTAGAACAGATAAAAGTGTCTCCTCTAGTCAAAAAGCTCATAGATTTAAGGTTCAGCAAAGAAGAAACCGTGAAATTCAATAACTCCTCTTGCATAAACGATTTGTCCTTGGAGAAATTAGTGGACGCTATTTTGGATAGCTCCAGTCAAGCTCCGGATGATTTGAGCATCGTAGTTAATTTAGATGCGGAAACTCGTCTGCAAGAACAAGAGAATGCTCTAAATGAGACCAACGAAGACAATTTGATTAACACGAAGCAAGAAAGGCTCGTCGCCAGCTTCTCAGAAAAGAACTCCACCGATTCGGGTTTCCGAAGCACGAGCACCGAACACTCGCATCGCATCGATTCGAATTTCATCTGCAAATGTAACAATAACAATAACAAACGCGTTGCGACGAACAGCAGTTTCTGTTGTGAGAAGACTATAATAAATTTGGACGAGACTTTCAATGAAAGATGCGTCGACGTGGAAACGACTGGGAGAAAGAGGATTTCAACCACGCCAGACGACGAGGTGGGTCCTAAGCGTTTGCTTTTGGAAGACCTATGGAAGGACGCCTCGGATTTTACGCTGAAACGCCAGAAGTGCATTCGCAGACGTAAATTAATGGACGCCGAAGATACGGCTTCCAAGCAGAGCAAGGCCGAAGGTGAAAGAGGGTTGTTATCTCCGGGGGTGAATTCGTTATTTTCGGAGACCGACCTGAACGACAATTCTTTCGATTCTAGTATTTTTGATAAGATGTGCCAGTCGGAAGTGAAGACGGACGGAAATTGCTCCGGTGAAAAAAATGGCGACGGGGCTTGTTTGGCTCAAACCCCCACGCAGAGTTTATTGAGTGCGCGTCGGACGAGACGCTGTCTATCATTTGATTCACCCCGAAGTGAAAATTCGTTTATTAAAGGCCCCATATCGGGATGTATGGAATTGGATTTACAACATGCTTCGGGAGAACTTACAGTTAATGGTGAGTTTCCTCTTTTTTACTGAAACGAAACGTTGACTTTTCTTATTTTAGAGTCGTTTGGTTTAGTTTTGATATTGCCTCTTCCTATGTTATATTTAAAAAAATTAAATTCCTTAGAACGCAACAAGTTCCTTTTTATTATAACATGTTTTTTGTTTCAGTAAAAAATTGTAAGGATTTGTATCGTCCAAACGGGAAAGTAATCAACGCTTACGTTAAGGTGAGTTCTAAGTTCTAATCAATAATTTCTTCTCAAAGCTGATTAACATTTGACATTGCAACTGATGAAGTGGATAACGTTCTGAACCCATAATGGGGTACGAGTGGTGCATTTCCTGTATACGTGAGCAACATTTCAATGCTATCTGAAGCCACAGACTATCATAACAACGGCATCACGTATTCGCGTTTCAGTTCGATTTCAGAGTTGACAGTGTCAACCGCAATTATCGCCTGAAAGCTACACACCCGAACAACTGAAAGTCTGGCAATTCATGTCGTGCATGTTTCGGGCTCCGGGAGATGCGGATGAGCGGGAAAAAAAACGTCAGCTGTTCTTGCATTTCAAGATGCAGGCAGGCAAACGTCTTACCCTTCGCCGCAAACATGTTTATTTCACCGCGCACTCTGCTAATCGCTTTTGAATATGATTTAATCGAAGAAGCCTCGGCGGCGAGGAACGTTTTTCTTTTATGTCCGATGCACTTTTGTGCACGTCGGATGAATAACGCAGAGATTTATGGAGCGCGTATTCATTATGTGCAAATATCATAAATCCGACTTAACGTTGCGTTTTTAATTTCGGCACTGAACGGTTATAAAACTTTGATAAATAAATATTCGTGCACGTTTGCATCACGACAATAAAATAGTACCTAATGCAATACAAGCAAAACTGTGAACCATCAATTAAAATTTCGTCAGAATTAAATGTTGCAAGTGGAGCCCCACAGGGTACCATACCTTGGACTCTTTGCTATTCTCTATTTATATTTCACAATTTTCTAATTTCATTAAACATTGATTATCACGTTTTTATGCAGACAACTAACAACAAAATTAATTGAAGGCATTATTCCAAAAACCAGAGAAGTCCAAAAATGATAATTGTCTGGCTTTTGCAGGAAACAAGTGGGATTTGTCTTGTTTTCGTAGAATCGCACATATTTCTCCATGCAAAATCGTCGAGCATATCTGTTTCATGGCGAAACAAATTATACCGCTGGATAGCCATTGTCTTAAAGTATATAAAATAGCCACAACTAAACCAGATATTTTGGACAAACAAGGCGAAGTTTAGCTTAGAGCTACTCTTACACTTAACCTTGTTTGAGGGAGAAAAGAAAATAACAGAAATTACAAGAAATGTATGTACACGTGTGTATATATATATAGTATAAACAAAAGTATTATATCACAAAATCTTCTAAGCGGACACTAAATCGCGCAAATATACACTTTACGTTTCGCAGTCGTTCGACTGCTTCGTCAGAAGTGAAAATTATGTTGTCAAAATAAACAAGGTTGTCAACGGAAACTGAAAAAGTAACTTGATTTTTTTTTTTTATGTATATTATATTTATTTTTAATCTAAAAATAATTTGAACATTACAAATGTTAAAAAATTGACAGATCTATGTTCTATTTAAGGAATCGAGAAAACTACAAAATGTATCGTTTAAATTTGCAAAATCAGTACGTTTATTAATAGAATTCGACGACATTTTTATTTTACACATTTCAATAAAACGTCTTTTGAAAATATTAGACTCGTAATATAAAATGTTAGTATTTTCAAAATCAAAATTATGGTCATTTTCTAATGAATGTTCTACAAGCATTGAATGATTTTGATTATTTTTTGGATATGATATTTATGTTGGTCTAGACGTTTTTTTAAATTTTGGCTTGTTTCTCCAATATAACATGAATTACAATTGAAACATTTAATTTCATAAACTACGTTTGGCTGTTTTAATTTTGGTGTTTTGGTTTTTAAATTTGAGAAAATACTATTTAAATTATTTACAGATTTGCTAGCTAAAATTAAATTGTGTTTTTTTAATATGTGTTTTAATGTGTAATATATTGGTTCAATGTAGGGTAATGATATGTATTTTTTGTTTGAATTTTGTTTATTGTTATTGTGGATTTTTGAATTTTGTAAATATTTAACACGATTTTTTATTACTGATTCTATAAGATTTATTGGATAAGAATTTTGAACAAGAGTCTTTTTTATTAAATTTAAATTATCATAAATGAAAAGTTTATCTGAAAGTAAAACAGCTCTATCTGTTAAAGAAATAATTGTTGCAATTTTATAGTTTTTAGAAGTATACGAATGAAAATTAATATATCTACCTGACCACGTAGGTTTATGAAACCAATTTGTTATTAATTTGTTATTACGTCTGATGATATTTACATCTAGAAAACTTAGTGAATTGTTAATTTCTTTTTCTACTGTAAATTGTAATCTATTATGAAAAGAGTTAAATCTACTTAAAACAAAGTCTACTTTATCTGAAGGCAAAATCAATAAAATATCATCGACGTAACGAAAATATAAAGTTAAATTGAAAGGTAATGAGTTAATGACACTTTTTCTAGTTCCTGCATGACAATTTCAGCTAAAGCAGGCGATAAAGGAGACCCCATTGCTGTACCGAAAATCTGTTTATAAAATTTATCATTAAAAGCGAAATAAGATGTTTCAAAACATAAAGTAACAATTTCTAAAAAATTTTCTTTGGAAATGTCTGTAAAATCTTTAATTTCTATCCACCTATCATTAATGCTTTTTAAAGCTAACTCTTTTGGAATGTTAGTAAACAAAGAAACAACATCTAAAGAAATTATAATACAGTGATTTGGTATATCTATGTTTTTCAATTTATCTACAAGTTCATAAGAATTTTTTATAAAGTATTCTGATTTACTAGTAACTTGAGTAAGAATTTTTGAAACAAATTTTGATAAGAAATATAGAGAAGAACCTATAGTAGAAACTATTGGCCGAAGAGGTGTATTAGGTTTGTGAATTTTTGGAAAAAAAAAAAAAAAAAAAAAAAAAAAGTATTATAATAAAATATGAATAGATTTAACACTGTTCGTCATTAAGCAAGAAACTTTTGATTTTATTTTTGAAAGATTTATAAGGTAGATGCAAAAGATTGTTTATGACTTTATTACATAAATTTGCGGCTCGATAAGAGAAACAATTCCGAAACACAGCTGTGGTGTAGCGAGGAATGCTGTAATCGTTACAATTCCGTACAATGCGTGAATGTACCTCAGAACGTTTCAGAAGTTTTACAAACAGAGACGGTGGTGTAGCATTAGTAAGTATTTTAAAGGTGAGATTACAGAAATTGTATACTCTCCTACTTTTCATGGTTAACCAATTTAGAATGGTTCTTGTAGAAGAAACGTGGTCATATTTACGCAAACTAAAAATAAAACGACAGCATGCATTTTGAACTTTTTGAATACGATTTTGATCAAATGAATTTAGATAAGGCCCATATACAACATCACCATAGTCAAATAGTGACCACACAAGACTCTCACATAGGAGCTTTCGTAATGGGAAATTAAATGCATGTCGATTTGAGAATAAGATTTTAAGCACAGCATACGATTTTTGTAATAAATGATTAACGTGTGAAGAAAATTTCATATTATGATCAAAGGTTATGCCTAGATTCTTTCTGAATTAATTTGTATGTGTAATAAATTTTTACAATATTATTCTTATTACCAAAGAGCAGAACAAAACTCTTCTTACTATTCAGTTTTAAATTGTTTTGAGATGCCATTGTACTAACGATATTAAGATCGTAATTGATAATTGATTCAGCTGCATTGAGATTATTAAACTTGAAGTTATGATAGATTTGTGTATCATCTGCATAAGCTTGAACTCTACAAGTAGAGACAGAAGATAAAATATCGGCTGTGTAAATTATAAAAAGTTATGGTCCCAAGACAGATCTCTGTGGGACACCTGAAATTACGGTAGCCAATGATGATTTTGCATTAGACAGATGCACTTGCTGCCTACGACCCGCCAAGTAAGATTCCATAAATTTAACAAATTGCAAAGAACAACCATAATATTTCAACTTATTTAAGAGTAACTTATGATTGATAGTATCGAATGCCTTCGAAAAATCTAATAGAATCAAAGCCGACATATTTCCATTGTCAATATTACTTACAATATCATCTGTTACCTGAAGTAAAGCTGAAGTAGTGTTAAAGCCTTTACGAAATCCAAATGAAAACTAGGTAAAATGTTACGAGAATTTAAGTAAGAAACTAGTTGCTTATCAATCAATTTTTCGAAGATAAGCTTGAACTCTACAAGTAAAGACAGAAGATAAAATATCGGCTGTGTAAATTATAGAAAGCGATGGTTCCGAGACAGATCCTTGTGGGACACCCGAAACTACGGTAGCCAATGATGATTTTGCATCAGACAGATGCAGTTGCTGCCTACGACCCACCAAGTAAGATTCCATAAATTTAACAAATAGCAAAGAACAACCATAATATTTCAACTTATTTAAGAGCAACTTACGATTAATAGTATCGAATGCCTTCGAAAAATCTAATAGAATCAAAGCCCTCGTATTTCCATTGTCAATATTACTTACAATATTATCTGTTATCTGAAGTAAAGCTGAAGTAGTGTTAAACTCTTTACGAAATCCAAATTGAAAACTAGGTACAATGTTATGACAATTTAAGTAAGAAACTAGTTGCCTAGCGATCAATTTTTCGAAGATTTTCGATAGAGCCGTTAGGATACTAACAGGTCTTAAATCAGCTAGAGACGACGGATTAGTAGTTTTGGGTAATGGTTTAATAATAGAAGTTTTTCAAGACAGAGAGAGGAATGTAAGAAGCAAAAGTCATTTGACAACATCTAGCCTCTAAGCTAATTGTACAACGTTAATAAATTAAATTCTTTAGGGACTTCTAGGTAGTTCTGTGACTAAATACGATAGGGTTTTGGTAACAGTTTTATGATTATGTAATTTTAAGTAGCAAATATCATAGTGTGGTGCGAGTGGGCCATCTTCCCAACACCCTGTATAAACCAAATAGGAACGCATATGGGAATAAAGGGGGAATGAAAGATAAAATTAATCAGATCAGAACAAGTAGAAACGAAGTGTTAAAGATATGCAAAAATCACTAGAAACCAAATAGATGATATGATAATAATTGAAATTCAGGAGAAAGAAGAGGAACATGCACATAGTATTACGAAAAAGGAAGCACAAAAAGCTGTAGATAAAAGAAAACTAGGGAAGGCAAGTGGGGAAGACCTAAAATGATCAAATGGATGGGAGAAAAAGGAAAGGAATGGTTATGGGTGGTATGAAATTGTATATGTATAGGACTAGGAAAGTAATCTTATACGAGTAGCACATATATTATAAAAACGAAGACCAAATGATTTATAATAATTATAGAGCGACATGCCTTTGAGATGAATACCAGGAATGCAGAAGCTCAGAGAAAAAATAGAAGATGTAATTGGACTCGGCGGAAAAACGAATGTTAATGTACATCAAGAAAGAAATGAAATGGAAAGAATGAGCACAGAAAGAATACGTGTAGGAACGAGCTTGCAAGAGAGGACTGGAATCAAGAAGGTGAAAGTGAAGATTCTTAGGAAATCATGGATGGAACAAATAGGAATTGGGAAAGAGAAGCATGCAATGAAAATGTTAGCTCAAGGTAGTAGGAGATGAAAGCAGTATATGTATATGTGCAATTAAAGACATTGGAAGCCTAGATCCGATGCCGAAAGGCAAAAAGATATGAGAAGAAGAAGAAGAAGAAGGAAAAAATGGCGTTTTGATGTGTAATTAATTAGTAGTCCTCTAATACTTTACTTTACTTTGCCAAATACTGAAGCAACATAAGATATTGTCACATATTATATGTACAGGACTTTAGGGCTTTCAGAAATAGAGATTAGCTTTCCTAGTTGGCTCACCATTGGCTCACTGTAAACGTCGTAGATGCCGCATGCTTTGTTGCTGCTTATTCTCCTGTAATGTTCGAGAGTTTATTTATCCCTGTCCTAGTTCTCTCGGAAGCTAATTTTCTTAGGGCAAAAGTGATTTGACTGCGTGTATGCAGAGTATGTTTGGTTGCATATGTATGCCAGTCACGTGGCGCTCCGCTGTTTTTGAAGATGCTGTAGTTGTTTTTAATGTACAACTAATCATGCAAAAGTTTCCTTTCTTACAAAAGAGATAAAATCGTGAATACCTTGCATGTATGAGATGATCCGTTTTAAATTATCGCATTAGGTATCCATTTCTACGTAAGATTTATTAAATCATTGATAATGCACAGGCAACAGTCAAAACAACACAAGGAAGGACAGAAAGTTTTGAAACAAATAAAGGAGTTAGGCAAGGGAATGCACTATCAACAACGCTATTCGACATAGCACTGGAGGGAATAGTCAAAGAAACAGGTGCATCAGGAACCATTAGAAACAAATCAGTCCAGCCAATAGCCTACGCCGACGATATCGCGATAGTAGCCAGGGAAGAAAGACGTTTAAACGAAATAGTGGTAAAAAATTTTCAAAGAAGCACAGACAAGAGGACTATGCATCAATGAAAAGAAAACAAAACGCATGACATGTAACAAGACTAGGGAGATTAGAAATAAAATAAAGACAATAAATGAGTACCAGTTTGAAGAAATCGTGAACTTCAAATACCTAGGAACAGTGCTAGGAATAATGAGAGAAATACGGAAATAGCAAATAGAATACAGGCAGGAAACAAAATATATCACGCCTACAAAACACTACTGAAGAACAAGAAAATCGGACGCAACACCAAGATGAAAATTTACAAAGCTGCTATAAGGCCAATAGTAACAAATGCAGCAGAAACCATGTCACTTTCCAGCAGAGACGAAGAAAAGCTAAGAATCTTCGAAAGGAAAGTAGTCAGGACGATACACGGTCCAAAGAAAGATAATGGAGAATATCGCATCCTAATGAACCATGAAATAAGACAACTGATAGAGGAAGAAGACATAGTAAGATATATCAAAGCACAACGGATAAGATGGTATGGATATATTAGCAGGAAAGATCAAGTAGCAACAATCCAGGCCATCATGAACTAGAAACCAACCAAGAGCGGACCAAGAGGCAGGCCTCGCACAAGATGGGAAGACCAGGTGACAGAAGACCTACGCAGAATAGGGACACAGCAGTGGAGAGCAAAAATAAGTAACAGGGAAGAGTGGAAAAAAATAGTAAATAAAACGAAAACAAACAGCAAACTGTAAAGAAGATGAAGAAGATGTGGGTGATCTCCCACAACAAATCCGATCCTACAAGCCCGTAAGGCTGGCTTTTCTTTGCTTCTTCTCCCTCTTTCTGCTTTAATACCATACGTATTCAGTAGTTCCCAAATATTTAAATTATCAGTATCAAAGCTTCACCTTCATTAACTCGAGAAATTTTGCTACTTGGCCATGAATCATACTGTACATTGCGGAATACATTTTATTTTTTCGATATTATTATCCTCTTCTTTAGCTTTTCTTTTAATTAATGAGAATCAGCTTTGAATTACCAACTTTATATCTAAAGGAATTCTTAAGTTTTTTTTATTATGTATCTTCTTATCTAAGCTGATTATTTAAAAAAAAATCTATTTTTGTTCTCTTTTGATTCAAATAGGTAAATCTAGAAAATGAATGGAATATGAAACAATATGAAGAACGAAGTGTCAGATAGAATGGATCAACACAAAATAATTTCAAAATAACGTAATATAATTTTATCCAGCACACATGTGCCACATGTGTTGATAATTATTGAATATCGTTCAGAGGTAATTACTGGTTTCTACGCAAATTACCCCATTATTTTAGGGGGAAATTCTAGTATTTGCCAAAGTAATTGATACGTGCGACATCCGACACTTCGGACGTACCCCCAATTCATTAGATTCGGACAAATCAATTTGGCAACCGAACAATAACCGATTTTCTCTTGTCACATAAGAATATATGTATTATAATTATAAGGACCTGATGGTTCTGATTCCAGAGTTCTTCCAGTGTTCTAAAGCGATTTTTACAAATTGAGGCACTGTAACGTAGTAGTAGTAAATTAAAAAAAAAATTTAAATCACAGTAAAACACGAAGTCCTCTCAGTCCCCGTCACCGATTTTCGTTTCGGACAAATTTAATTTTAGTTCGAGTTAACTTAAAACTTATTAAATTACAACTTGACGAATTTTCCCTGGAACTCGAAACTTTGCGTCGCAATTCGCCTACGGAAAAGCCTGGGAAAATGTTCCTATTTACATTTTGAATATTTCAGGGGCCAGTAGGTCGACCGAAGAAACAGTATGAAATCGATAGCGACGGCATTTATTGCGTCACTGGCCCTTCGACGTCACCATCCGAAATTCCGGGGCATCAACGATATATACAGTTTCCGTATAGTATTTAAAAATGATGTTTTTTTTTTACCGCTTACTACCTTTCATATTCTTATCAATTTATTAAGCGTGTCTCTGGAGTAATAAGTTATAATATGGGGGTCGTAACAGCTGTTCGCAGCGGGGAAAGTTGTGATGAAATTGCTTTATAGAAAAGAGCGTAACGGTAGAACACCTCTGGGAATTTCATTTCATTACTTCACATGTTATCGTGGAAGTTGTTATCGTAAAAGTCATGCGAATCATATTGATTTGAAATGTGTCACTTTTGTTAATTAAGAATTTCCTTTGGTTAAATAAAAGATTTCAAACCGTGGAGGAATTTGCTTTGTTTGCGTAGGATTCCATGTTTTCCACCAAGGTATTTCAAAAAATTAAATCGAATAAACGTTTTAATTTACGCTTAAACCGGCTCTGAATAATGAGATAGTGTCCGAGGAGGAAGCCCGATAAGAAATGAACTCATCTAACATCGGATTATTTCCGCAGAGAAATCTCGCGCGCGGCTTAAAATAATAATGAGCCCTGTAGTACAGATCGATTTTAATAGTGAATCTTTGCAGGTGTCCTTGAGCGAACGCGTCGGGGATGGCCGCAGGAAGCAGCAAGGAACGCTGCAGCGCACCGCTGTGCAGGCCGACTCTTCCAGGCCGACCTTCAACCACACCTTCAGGCTATCATTACAAAAGACCGATCTCAACAAGAGATTGTACATCGAGGTTTGGCATCGTGACCGAATATGCAGGTGAGTTGATCGATTCATTCCATTACGGTAATACGAGAGTGACTTTTAAAGCACTCTACCAAATCATGAAAGAATGATATATATTTTTTTTTAATTAGAAACTGATTTGACATTTTCATGTGATACCCAAATTTCCTCTATCTTTTTCATCTTTTTCTTAACACAATTAAAACATTGTGATTTAGAAATGAAGGTTTGACAATAATTAACTGATTGGTGAACCTTTTCTTATGTTGAAACTCTTCTCTCTTTCTATAATCACTCTATTTATACATATACCTCCATGCCCATGGGTCCAGGAATTGAGAGAAATCGTGATGGTGTAGTTATATAAAAGTTGTAAAAGTATTTTGCAATAAGACTTGTTGCCAGCATGTTGGGAATGGAAAAGTGGTTACATATTTCGAACCGTAATAATATGTAAGGAAGAACGATCTCGCTTGATCAGAAAGAAGAAAGATTTCTCCATGCTCTTATCAAATGCTGAAAGTAGACTCCATTCGTTTCTTCAATTACTTACTTTTTATCGTCTTTTTCTTTCGTGAGGATGTTAATCTCGAATAGTCGAAGGAGGACATTGCATTGATTGTAATCCCAACTTTGCGTTAATTGTTTTCTTCTCTTGATGGATGATGAGGAAGTGATGATCTCGAGTGATCACTATGGAGTAACTACAATGATTCCATTCCCAATAACTTTTTTTATTTAACTTTTGTCGGGTGTCACGACTTCAATGTCTTTGGTCTTTGATCTCCAGAGTCCTGCTCTGCCAAGCCTTCCCATTTTTTCCTATTTATTTGTTTTACTTTATTCTTATGATTTTTCCCCATCTTCGTCTGCTTCACTTCGATTCTAGTCAATTTGGTCTTTTCAAATCTTATCCAGAAAGTTTCATCTTTGCTGCTCAAATTTATCAAGCGTCAGGGAAATGGTATTCCATCAATTTTTTCATTGTCTTTGTGTTAATTGCATTCTTTTTATGGAGAAGGATGATTTCGATTGATTCGCAAGGTGTTGTTGCTGTAACGTCATCCCCTTCTATTTGGTCTTGCCAAATCTTATCTAGTAGGAAGTTTCATCTTTGCTGCTCAAATTTATCAAGCGTCGGGAAATGGTATTCCATCAATGTTATCATTGTTTTTGTGTTAGGTAATTTCAACTGATTCGGAAGGTTCTGCTGCTGTGTCGTCATCCCCTTTAACTTTGTTCTTATCAAACATTGGATAGGGATTCTATTCTTCAATATCTTTTGTTTATTGTCTTCTTGTTCCATTCTTCTAAAGTTTTCATTTTTCTTCACACTTCTTACCTTAGGCCTTTAGTTTTGCAACAATTTACTTAGCCACCCTATCCTATCGTCGTGGTATGTCTAAATCGTTTGGTTTTAGTTAATTCTTAGTTCGCTTCTTCGATTCCGATTCTATTCGATTTGTTTTTTGCCATAACCTAAGATGCGTCAGCTTTGTTGCTTCAAACTTATCCTTGAATCAACCAATTCGATAAGTTATTTAAAAAAATACACCTTCATGGTTTATTAATTTATTTTATTACGTATTTCAAATGAAATGGGAATTGGAAATACAAATTACAATCTAATAAAGGCTTTCCAAATTCAATTATTTCTGGTCACGTCATCAACAAGAATTTTTTTTTCTATTTTCACTTAATCGTCGCGTCGGCATTTTTGGACATGTCCATGTTCGTAGTGGTTCGCTGATTTTAAGCAATTTGGCTTTAACTATCATCTTCTATTTTTAAAGTGACTATTCCAAACTTGTCCTCCTGTTTGTTTTGGCATAAAATTAAAGCCTTAACGCCCTCCTTTTAATTGACTTCACTCTTTTGGAAAATCTCATTCACAGTATTAGAGCTTAGGTGGTCTTAGTACTTATGTCAAACTGATAGAATTGGAAGTCTTTAAAGCTTAATAGAAATCTTTCATTTTCAACGACCCATCTGTTTTTACTTAATTGTATTCAGATTGACAAAATTGTTGGCGAGTCTTAATTCGTTTTTGGACGTTCTCCAGGATCTCATCAGAGCAAATTCCGTTATTCTTTTCCGCTTCTGGTTTTCCTCGGTCTTGCCGAAGAGATTTACAGTTGATTACATCATCGCGATAAGATGCTCATGACGTCAAGCCGCCATCGCCATGCTGAAAATAGCAAATCAGCAAGACGTACATGAACGGAATCGATCGGAAAGCGGCGGAAAATACAGACCTGGACGTTAATCCCAAGTTTACTTATAACTTACGAGGGGGGGATAGTATCGGGGAAATTAGAAAATATTGGAAAAGTTGTAAATCTCGAGGGCCCCGCATTAGATTGATTGATGATCTGCCCGGAAAGTGTTGTTCAATTATAATAAATCGTTCTCCGTGAAACGACCTTTTTACAGAAAGCACTAGTCTATAAATTAATTGATTTAAGTAATCAGAGTGAACATGATACTATAGGTAGGTATAATCAACACAGAACTTCAGGTTTTATAATTATACGTGACTGATAATACAGGGTGCTTGAAAATAAGAGCAACTCACAATCAGAAAAAATGGGAAGAACAACTTTTGATTGATTAAAGGAGTTTTGGCTCAATATGCTAGAACCTCATGTTGTCCAAACTGTGTGATTGCAGAAGTTCTGTCACTGTGGAAGGATGATTTAAAGATACTTTTTTGATTTGAAAACGATTTGTTGAACACCGTACACAACGGTGTGAAAATGTATGTAGTTTGATTGAAATTACCAAACGCCTTTCATTCTTTCTTTTTCGCTCTGCAATAAACGTAATTAATGTCGTGGCGTTTTCTTGTTGCGTAAAAAAAGTTTCCCGCTATTAGCAGCAAGAGCCGGCAATAATTAGATTGGTTTAATGATGTTTTCTTAATTGAAACAACTTCGTCGGTTTTTGCGATACTACCTCTACCCACCAATGGCATTCGCTTCTCGACAGTTTCCCCGTTTTTCAATAAAAAGAAAAAACGGAATTCATTAAATTAATTGCAGTTTTGTTGAATGTTAGCGATCCCAGTACTACTAAAAGTAATTAGAGAATGCTTCAATTTGCATTTCGTGTATCTTCATATTTAAATTAATTTGGTTTTTATTATCTTGAGTTTTTATTTTCCTCTTCGTTATAGAAAGTGTTTGGCCATTATTTCGTGTTTGCTTGCACTGATATGCTCGGGGCTTTTTGCCAAAAATTTGTCAGTAGAGCATTATCAAGTTAAAATTAAAATTTCTATTTTATTTAATTTATAATACTTAGTAAGTAGCTACCCATTGCTTAGTGAGTACTGGACAGTGCAACATATTTTACAATAAAAGAAAATAAATTATATTTAAATTACTCTATAGCGTGATTGGAATAAATTATGTATTATAAATGGTTAAATGTAATATACGACAAAAGTCATGTTTGTTTTCTTGTAATTATGTACTTTTGGCCATTTATTTATTTTGACAGCCAATATTAATTAGTATTCAATTTATCCGAAGACCTACAATAATATTATTTATTTATTTAGTTGACACTATCCTATGCTATAGGGTGTTTAGAAAGTGTGGAAAATATTTTACCTACAGAGAAGTGCAGTAGGAACAGTTAAATTGACAATGTTTTTTTAAGCTGCTTTTAGCATAAATTTGTGTACACATTGTCTTGTCGGTTTTAATGACAACCGTATTTCTATATAAACTACAAATACTGTTTTTGTACTTTTTCATGTGATTCGTTTAAAGCCGGCGTAATAAGCAAAGAAAATTAAAGTGGTGCTGTATACACGGTGACTGTTAATTAACCCGACAAAATGAAACCACGATAAGAAGCGATGTCCGAGTTTATGGGAAACATGTTAAAAGATTCTTTTGAACAGTTTATAATAATTAATTAAAAAATAACCCCAACATCAAGCTGCGGCACTGCGTACGAAATACGACGCCACGATTTATAAACCCAATAGTATAGTAGGACTATATATTTTATTATTATTATTTTATTCACTTCTTGTCTGCACACAGTGCGACCTTGACACATATCTCAATTTACCGACAGGCAACTGATAGTAAAATCTTTCGTCTCGTTATCGTACAGAGACAATTAAACTATTAGGATGCAGTTGCTTTAAACGTCGCTAGTATTATGAATTAGTTAGACAACGGAGAGATCCTGCACGACCACCAATATGGGTTCAGAGCGGGCAGATCTACTACGGACGCCCTATTTAAGATATCGTACATCGTAAAAGATACCAAAAAGGCAGTATGCCAGCTCAGGCATTTCTGCTTAATGCCGACGCTAGATATTGAAAATAGTTTAATTCGGCCTCCTTGTCGGAGATAGTGAATGTCCTCAACAGACCAGGAATCTCAAAATACTTAATAAGGATTCTGCAATCTTATTTGGAACGCCGAGCAATTATCATGCCAACGGGCGAGGAGAAGCCAATGACTTGCGGTGTTCCGCAGAGCTCGGTTCTTGGACCGACTCTATGAAACATCCTGTATGATAGTCTACTGCGACAGCAAATGGGACAGGGTGTGACGTTTATCGCATATGCGGACGATCTGGTCATAATAATTACCGCGAAAACCCCAGCACAATACGCGGTGCTGCGAACGAAACGCTGGTTGGAGAAACACGACCTGAAACTAGCCACAAGCCAAATGGAAATGCTGATCCTGGCAGGGCCCAGAAAGCTGAAAGAAGTAGCAATCAATTTCGAACAGACCAGCAGGCCAGCGAATAACCAGCAGGCCAGCGAATAACCAGCAGGCCAGATCTTAAGTATCTGGGAGTCCACGTAAATAGAACAAGGGAGAAAGCAAACAAATCCCTAATGACACTTGCAAGATCTTGCCAAACGTTGGCGGCCCCCGTGCAAAAAAAAGGAAGGTGCTCGCTGGAATCGTATTTTCGACGATCTTTTACACGACACCTGTCTGGGCACTGGTCTTAAAATATAAGCAATACGACGGTCTCCTCGAGTCTGTAAACAGTAAAATGGCTCTTCGTTTTACCTCTGCGTAGCGTACGAACCGTCGCCACTCAGGCCATAGCAGCTCTGCCACCTATGAAGCTGAAAGCAGAGGAAAGGACACAACAGCACCTAGGGACAGTAACCACTGCAGAGACCCGAGAGACGTCCATGGAAGCATGGCAAGGAACCTAGGACGCATACCGTGGATGGACCAAGATATTCATTAGGAATATGCGCAAATGGTGCAGCAGGAAATTTGGTGATATCGACCATCACATCACACAAGCACTGACGGGACACGGAGTATTCGCGACATACCTCCATAAGATCGGGAAAATACAAAGCGATGCCTGCTGGTATTGCCACGACGTAGACTCGCCGAAACATAGTCTTTATCTGTGGGAGATGGCAAGAAATAAGGAATGAGGCTAACAGGAAATGCGGGGCAATTATCTCTACCGAGAACGTAGCCGACATAATGCTTACGAGCGAGAACTATTGGAAACATGTGACTGACGTGTTAAGAACCATCATGGTAATTAAGGCAAAGGATGAGAACCAAAGTCAGAACTATAGAAATTGATTGAACAATAGACAAAACCAATTTGACAGCGCGCGAAGTTGCTGGACTCCAGTAACAGCAGCGAATATTAACTACTGACGTAATGCCTAAAGGCGGATTCCAGGAATTAGCGGCTGTAAGAGAGGAGTAGGTACCTGCATCTGGAAAGACCTTTAGAAAGGCTATGACCGGGTGAATCCAACACATCTGATGCTTGGATATCCGTTGATGACGTCTTATGAAGATTTCTCCAAACCTCTCAACACAAAAAAGGTATTAGATATCAATTAGAATTTTTAATCAAATCGCGTACGTGAATGCATGTCACAGATTACGAGGAAATGTATAAAAAATTCTGTGGAACTGTTTGTAATTAATTAATTAATTATAAATTTACCCAAAAAAGTAGCTATGTGTAGACTAAAACGGCAAATTCACACCGTACGTACGTCATAAACGTTTTACGATATTTACTTAGAATAAAGCTTGTAAAACTTGACCTTCCATAGCAGATGTGTTAAACTGCATACAGACAGTATGCTTCCGGATGCGCGGCGTATGACCTCGGGTCGATCCGAATGCTGTCGGTGCCTAGTGTAGACGCAATATTTTATATCCAAATTTGTTTACTGATGACGTCGAACAACCTGATCAACGGCAAACATTCTCATACGTCTTCGTGCGGATTTTTACGAGAGTGCGACGAGGCAATTCGCGTCCTTTATCAAGTCTGCAATTAATTAGGAATTAACAGGACGAAACAGCTGACGAAATAATGCGAAAAGTGCCCTAAAAACACAGGATATGGAGCTGCAAACGCGTCTTGAATTTACTAAACTTTTAATAGATTTTGTTAATAATTCGTCACACACAAAACGAAATTATAATAATTAACAATCGAAACAGATAACGAACGAGTTTACTGATTATAATGTTTTAAATTCTGGTGATGGACACGTTTTTTGTGGAAATAATTTTTATGTAGCTGTTAGCCGAGTAGGTTGAGTCCGCTGGTAACGGGCTTGAAGCTTGGCCTGGCAACTATTAAGTGTGGATTCGAATCCTCTTCTGTTACATATGGGTTTTATGTGAGAGATAGAGTATTTATGTGTCGGATTGTGTTTCGAACTGTTTTTTATTGCGTTTCCCCAGCTTGTAAGGCGAATGCCAAAGTGGAAATTAACATCTAAGTCGGTCGATTTATTTTAGTGATTATTATTTGTATGGAATAATATACTTCAGGTGATTTGACGCATTTATTAAATAAATATTTTGTAGTTCGTGTTTCACGGAGTCGGGCATTGACCTAAAAACGGAATCGACGTGAAATTTCGCTGAAAGGTCAAGCTCACGATGCCACGCCGCCGTAAATCTATAAAACACTTTTTTGAGGGTATTTATTTTGTTCATATACTTCTCTATTTTTTAATCAGGGGCACATTTAATCGTCTTGGCGCTAATTTTTTATTAAATAAATTCTTGAAAACTAAAGTAAAAAAATTTTCCACATACTCTCGGACATCGTTTCTTATCGTGGTTTCATTTTGTCGGGTTAATTAATAGTCACCCTGTATTGTGTACATTTTCTGGTCACTGAAGGAGTAGATACAATTTTTGATCAAAAGACAGATTATTCTCAGATCGATACTTTATTATTATTGTTAAATATTTTGGATATTTTTTAAACATCACGAATCCGTTAACTTTGTAAGACTTTGACATTTCAGTTGTTTTCTTTAACGTAAATTAAATAACTAAATGCGTTCATTTATAAAATTAAAATATGTAATATTTATTTTATATTAAACTAAACGATGTTGTGCTATAATTTAAAAATCCAAAAGTTTTAACATGTTCTTTGCCCTTAAGCAAGGCTGGTGTTCCAGAACCTCAGATCTTCCATATCTTGGCACATCTAAAAATCGACCCTACAGAATCCAATTACAGTATATATATACAATGCGATCCAAAATGATTGAGGGTCCTTCAAAAATATGTACTAATTTCGACATGAAAATCTCGTAAAGAACTCAAATAATAAATGAACCATGAACATACATACGAACGCTACTGATTGTCAGCTGATCTTGAGTATTCAAAACGCGAACATTGTCTAGGTGGAAGGTAGTTTTGATCACCTTAAATTTATTATTATAACAAATAAAGACTGAAAACTCGAAGAATTTATATAAAAAAACCACAAAGAGTAGAGGCCCTAAAACAGAACCTTGCCCTACTCCTAAATCAATATTAAACTGCTGCCCATTGATATAAATTCTTTTGCTTCTGTTGTTTAAATATGATGTAATTCGTAAATTTAAAGAACTTCGTATAGGTACCTAAATAAAAGCAGACAAGGTTTGAGTATACTTGGTTTTATAACTGAGCAAAGGCCACAATAACCGATAAAGTTGATATGAGGAGATGAAATAAATGCAAAAAAGATTGCACCTATAAAGGGCCGTACCAAATAAAAACAAATAAATAAATAGAAATAGGCGAACGAAAAATAAAAGATCACAATTCCACGAGATAGAAGGTGCCCATTCAAGATATGAAAGCCAAACTTTTAACGTGCCAAATAAAATAAATAAAACAGACAAATACTTAAATGAAAGAAGAAGATTCAGTAATTTCAATTTATGTACGTCCGGGTTTTGAGTTCTTTTGTATAAAACATCAAACAGGCTTTAAAGGTTTTTGGTTTGCATGCCTATTGGTGTTGAGTACCTACGATTAAGTCGTTGTTAAATCGCCAGTTCACTTCTCAAGCTAACTTGGCCCTGGTGGGCTCAGTTGGCCGTAAGCCGATGACGAATTTGAACTTAGTGGTCGCTCTTTTATTTCTTCTTCTTCTTTGCTACTTGGATATTATACAAGGAGAGAATTCTACAATTCTATTAGAATTTAGTCTCTAACTTGTGGTTAAATGATCTTGAAGGGTAACAAAAACGAACTTAAAAATTCTGTCCAAAAAACCGGAAGGTTGTTGCATAAACCAATGTATGAATTAGAGATGTATTCCAGTTTTATAGTATACTTGATATTTTCCACGTGTAGGCTCTGTTGTGCATACTTTCGTGTGTGTGTGCAATGAATTGAAGTACTTTTTGATGATTAGGCGGAAATGTTCATTTTTGAGCATCAAACTTCCCTCGCGCCCATCTCTAGGCATATTCCGCGGCACAGCTCGCGTACTACGCAAAATCGCAATCCAGCGGATCGATGTTCTGTTTCGGAACGTCCTGTGGATATCCACGGCGGACGACTCTTCGTCCTTGTCCTCGCGCACCGTCGCCGTCGGTGCGAGTGAAACGCAGAGAAGACGTTCGTACAGTCGCCAGCAAGATCTTCCTACCGCGGGACCCGGAGCTTGTATCCTCCTTTATACTCACTGACCTCTTGCTGTAATCAACACTCCCATGACTTTAGGGCAACTCTCTTCAGTGCGGGTCGCAGTGCTGGGGTGATTTGTGATAATGTGTGAATCGTTAGTTCGCTTAAGATCAGTGAATCGTGACGTCGTCATCGTTGCCGTCTAGTCTTAATGGTTTGTGCTGTACCTACTACTTTAACAATTACTTATTTATGCATAAATCCAATCTCTGCTTTCGCACACACACACAAGAAGTTAAAATGCGTGAGGTTTTTTGAGGGAATAAATTGTGGAGTATCTTTTAGATCGGAAGTCACAAACCATGATTGCTTGTGGAGTCAAAAAACTTCGGATTCTCAATTAATATAATCGAAAGAAATTTGCAGCTTCAAATAGGTACATATTTTTTGGAATGAAAACGTTTGCCCAAAACACTTCAGAAAAATTTCGCTAATAGAGTTGCCTTCCATACGATGTATGTTAGTTAACAAAGCTCCAATTACTATTAATCTGTGCTTCGTGACTTTATTAACCCATTAGGGCTCATTGCCAATTATAATTTAATTACGCTTGAGACTCATCAAGCCAACGATAGGAAAAAATGGGATTCTTTGTCGCGACTTGGAAAATGTACGCCCACTCACGTCCTCGAAGCGACTTTTCTATGGCCATCGTCGGTTTTCTCTGAAAATTTTTGGATTTTGATCAAGTTTTTTTTTTGGAGAGTACTTAGTTGCTAAATTGCGCGTCGTAATCACCGGAAAAATTCCAGATTTTATTATGTGTTTTACCATCGACGGTGGGTTCACTAAAGTTGGGAAACTTTTTTAGCTTTTACATTTTTTTTTCGATATTACACATATCAGTTTATTTCTCAGCTATCTTTAATAAAGAATCAGTTTTGTTGGTCTCTCAATATATTTTCCGAAATTTTTTGTCTTGTACCTACTTTTCGTGTTAAGAAAAGTCGGTTTTTGATTTTTTCTTTACATTTAGTATATTTCTGAAATTCCATGAAAAGAATGTGAATGGTATAGATGCATTTTGAATATTTTGGCCCAAGAAAGTTTCACTGTATGTTTTGTTATACATACATATTAAGTTTTTTTTTGACAAATTACATTTTAGAAACCCTTTGGACACTACTGATTAACTTTTTAGGATTTTTTTTATGCGATTGAAAGTATGATGAATTGTATTTGTTTTCTTCTCATTTCTCTTCTTCTATATTTCTTTTAAACATTTTGTTTCGGTCTCGTTGCATTAGAAGACTTTTAGCTCCGTATTCATAGTTCTTTCTTGAGGCTTCCTTTAATAAGGCACCCTTTAGGATAAGTATTATTATAATGCAACTGCCTTACTACAATCCTATTGTAAGGAATCCCTCATTGAAGGAAGCACTATGAATACGGACATTGGTGCTGATATTTTATGGTGCTATTCAGAACACAAATTTAAGCAACTTTAACTCTTTAATACTTTAAACTTTAAGATTTAAAGAATTAAAGTGAAAATGCGATTCTGGACGATACTTTTAAGTGTATCAAAATCGCCTCCATAAAAGCTTAAATTATAAGTTAACTAGACTGTTTCTATGGTTTGAAATGATTACTAAAAAATGTGCCGAGTTTTGTCACTTGCAAATTAATTAAATCATTATTTTAATAATAATTGATAATAAAGAAAGAGGTATCAGAAGGTCAATCACAAATTACAAAACGAATTCTACATGCACATGAATGTAGATATAGGTGTAGGTTCTGTATTAGTTTTATTTTCTTTTCAGTAGTTCACGTGAAAGTTCTCTAGGCAATAATAGGTACCCCCAGTAACATGAAGTTTTCTGAAAATGTATAAGAAGAAAGTGAAATAATTCGACACTGATTATCATTGAAAGTTATCAGAAAGTTGATATAAAAATAAAATTTTACGTTTGTTTTAACATCACAATTATACCTAAGGGAAGATCTGAAAGTTTCAGAGTAATAAAGGCATTTATTATAGAACATAAATAGGTAACTGGAAATAAACTATAAATGTGACAACAAATATCTGAAGTTAGCCACCTATAAATATATATCACGTGAGAACGATTTAAGCGCTTTCTTAAATACTTTTTTCAAAATACCTCTAAAAGTAACGCTTTAACTTCCTCTTTTAAAATGCTCTTTAACTTAAATTCTTAAAGTTTTAAATCGTTTTAATCCAAATATTTCTGAATAGTACCATTAGCTTGATTTTATGCAAAAGGTGACTTGGCATTTTTGGGGCCTTGAATAAATGAAATGCAGGGCTCCTTAACAAGCTATTTAATAATTCACTTTTAATTCACAAAAATTAGAGGATTAAAAAAGAAAATAAAAAGCGACGACAAAAAAAGGAAATATTATTTAAGATAAATACAATTAAAAATGAACTAAAACAAGCTAAATCATTCAAAGCAATACATTATATGAAACAATACTTTTTACTAAAAAGAAATTGATGTAAAAGTAGTCAGTAACTTCACCTTGTCGAATATTGTCATCGACAAAATTTTTCCTGTGGCATTAGTACTGTGTGTCAGTGTTGGGTAGTAATTGAGTATATTTCGTATTTCGTATTTTGAGTAAACAGTACTGAGTACAAAAAGTAAATTACTCATAATGGATGAGTATAAATGTAATCGAGTACAAATGTAATCAAGTACAAATATAATTGAGTACAAAATGTAATCGAGTACAAATAGAAATCAGTCAAGCACATCTAATGTCCAATAATGAAAGTCAGGGTTGTTTCGTTGGGGTTAATATTTGGTTGTTTTGGCCACTTAATAAGCTTTTAACATGTTTGTTTTGTCCCCGTATACTTTCATGTTACTTACTTTATCCATTTAAACAAAAATTTTTGACTCGTGTAACTTCGTTACATTTACATTTTCATTAACTATGTATGTTTTTAATTAAGGTACATTAGTTCTATATTCCTGTTATACAATATATGTGACTTTCGCCCTTTTACTTTGTAGTCGCCTCGCCCTTTTGAAGATGATCACCCTTGTGATCGAAACATGTCGGCCAACATTACACTGTTCTTCTTAGTAACCTGTGACATATCCTAAATTGTTTATTATTAATTGTTTTTATTAATTTGTAAAGATCAGAGCAACAACACTGATAAGTCATAGTTAAAATGTCATAAACATATTTTTTATCGTTTCAAAAAAGTTCTGACATTTTCAAAGTATAAAATTTGCGAACACGATATTCTTCCTTAGCACGCATTCTTATTTTAAAAGCAAAGCTGTGACGTCATCATCAATTTTTTTAAACGGTAATCTGTACATTTTCCTTGATTTTTAATTAAAAATAAAAATGCACTCACTAAAAAAATAACTAGGGTAGACCAGGGCAAGTGTAAACGATTTTTTGATAGTTAAAGTCTATCTGTTGATATGTTTATGGATTTCACTTTATTAAATATTTCAAAATAATGATATTATAGACTAACTAATAATATACCAAGTTTAACTAACTAACTGCATAGTTAAAAATCAAGGAACAAATCGTCACCTTACTTTCAAAACCTTCTAACTCCATTTTCTTCAAAAAATGAAGTCCTTTACAACTTTGGATCCAACATTAGATTCTATAGGTTTTAATAGTGAACAAGACGCACAAATTTTTTCAGACGTATAGGTACGGTTTTGTAATGCGGGAAAATAAGAAGTTTATTCACTCCAAAGATTTTAAAACCTCATGTTTGTAAAAAATGTACTTAGGATGTTTTGAAAGTAAGGTGACGAAATACAGGTTACTTTTAAAAAAATTGATGATGGTGTCATAGCTTCGAAACAAATGACTGCTGGAAGATAAATTTAAAATGAGAATGTGGATTTCGAAAAAAAAATTGACCTGTGCCGGTATTTTTCGATATATTTGTTAATATTAAAATTGTTCTATCCATACATACTTTACACTCTCACTGTAGTGTGGTATTCATACTCATCCGCTTGATTACTGTTCTTAATACTCATACAAATAATGATTAGATTGATTACGATACTACTCGTATTCATTTAATTTGATTACTGATTACATGTACCTGCTCTACTCATACTGTGGAGTATGATTACACTTAATCATAATCACTAATCAGTACTCAATACTCATAATTATAATTAAGTTGGTACCATACAAATAATGCAGTTATAGGGCTTTTGTAAATGAGATTCACATACAGCTTGAGTGAAGCAAGTAGGTTGGCGACGCGTGCCTCGGATGTATTCGGACGGCCGGCCTTGTCTCGCATTGGGAAGCGAAACGATGAACCGTATTACTTTATTTTAACTAGGATTTCAATATAATTCATGTAAAATATTGTTCTAATTGCCGCATTACATTTAATAACGCAATTATTATTATTTGTAATATAATAATGTAGCTAAAAAATAGCTCTAAAAACTGCATGCTTCGAACTGAAGGCGTGAGCTGATATACGCTAGAACCCCCTCTACTACTACACGACTTCGTCCGAATTTACTTACATCCACCTAGTTTTAAAATTCAACCTGTATACTGCAGCGGTTTGTTTTTATTTAAATAAAATAATGGAACAAATAAATAACATCATGTTTACTATTATGTTTGTGAGTTGGAACTCTGATTATACTTTACATAGCGGTCATTCCTACGTCTTAAAACAATTTGTCCAATTTATCCAAAGTTTATATTCTCTCCTTATTAATTTCTAATTTTAAGAGTTAATTAATGAAATATATATATGTATATATAAAAGGCTTTTTCTTGAAGTAACGCAGGTTGACCTTGTTTGCCGCCGTTGCTATACTGGATGTTGCCCTCGAATTGCGGGTCTTCTCAGTGGTTGCAGCAAATGTGCATTCGGTCTCCTGGTCTGTTGCTTCATTTGTTGTTTTCTATCTCCAAGTGTCAACACCTTACACCTTGGTTATACTGTCCTGATGAGGTCTAATAAGACCGAAACGTACGTCGACAGTTACTTTTCCTTGCCAGCTATGCCGCTATTTACTTCTTTTGTTGTATTTTCCTGGCGTTAACCTTTTCGTTATATAAAAGGAATATGCATAAAATGCAACCATTAAGTTGCTTCATAACTGCTATAAGCATGTTACACTTTCATGTTTATGACGTCACTGCAAACTTAGCTGCTATATCCTAGATCTAGAAATTGATACCTGTTTTCTAGAAACTGTCACTCACTATCTAGAAACTACTACCTATTATCTGGAGACGCCATCTCTGTTATCTGGAAACAGCTATTTGTTTTTTAGGAACAGCTAGTAATTTTGTTAAAGTCTTTTTTTGTTTGCAATAAATGCTATTATTAGAGGCCGGATTTTAGGTGAAATGCCGTACTTTAGGTTCGAAAGATATTTCAAAGATATCTCTTGGCTTTGATTCTTTCGAGTCATCTGACTCTATTTCTAATGAAACGACGAGGCATCTCTAAAACCTTAAGAACTAAACAAAGGCATTTTACTTAAATCCGGTCTCTAGCTATTACCGTTAGTGTTTTCTACTCACTTTCAGAGTATTCTCATCTTGTTTCAACCTCATGTAACAATAAGAAATGGAGTTGATTAATGAATGCTCTAGAGCAGTGAATCGAAAACGCTATATGATTTAATTATTTATAATAAACTTTCGTATAGTTGAGACCTTTTAATAGGAATTTTATTAAATTTTGTATCTTTTGGGCGTTATTGTAGCTGCTTAAACTTAAAATCAACGGAGACATAATTTATTCTGGTCATGACATCTTCATCCATCTCACCCATCCATCACTAAATAAATCAATAATAAAGTTAGACATATAGTGGGTAATTTTGTATGATAATTTAGAGAAATCTTCTTCAAATTACGTTGGAAATTAAAGAGCAAAAAGTGTCACGCGCTTTATATTCTCTCGCTGTTCTCTGTAAATATTAACCATGCCGGGCGTCGTTTTGTTCGGGAAATTAATGACGGCGACGTCGACGTCGGAACCTGTCCGCTTCTGGTGGGCAAATAAACTACACAACGCGCCCATGATTCTGTCTCGGACGCGATTAATCATCGTTTTCGTCTGATCTTAATCCTGGCGAATCCTTGGCTCGGCTATATTTAGATTTGGTATAATCATTTCGAAGAGCTTGTCAATAGTTTATCCTATACCTTATTGGAATTTCTTCTGAGAACATATACTTTGTTTTTTAGATCCTTTCCCATAATTACTTTTTGTATTTGTTTCTTTATTATCATGCGTTTGGAGTTTCTTCTCTTTCTTGCCATCATACGTTCAAGAACTCCCACATTTGGAGTTGATTCGGTAAACGTATGTCGGTGCTGTAGTCATAACCAATGAGTTAAAAATATCAGGAGAGAGTCATACCACAGACAATAGATCTCTCCAGATAGCCAACGAGATACGAACGGATGGACGCTCTAAAAATAGGTTTTTTTAAAATACTTAATAGATGTTACTTGTATGCACAAATTCTAAAACTGAACGTTTGTCACAAACCGTTTGCTAATTCCGAAGCTCAATTGCCTCATTTACCGCCAGATGTCGCTTTTAAGGAACAGAAAAATAAGTTTAAAGTGGGGCCAGGACATGATCATGTGACGTACGGTTATAATAGCTATTAGTTCTCCTTTTAAACTTTGCAACACACCTTAGTCATAAGCTTTATTTAAATGTTACTTTTATTTATAGGTTTCGGTTTTTCATTCTGCTATTGTAAGAGTAGCGCCGTCACTTATTTGGTGAGCTGTCTCCAAACTAAACTGACTTTGTCTCCAAATTGGGGCGTCAAATTTAAAACATTTGTCTAGTTCTATTACCTGTGGTCATACTAACAATTATTACTCTAATCTGGTCACTAAATATGGCCACGGTAAGTCTTATTTACAAGCGTTTTAAAAAATTCTGCTACTTCCACAAATCAATAGTTCATTGTTTATAATACACTTACTACATTAAATTTAACTAAATAAGATTCGAGAAATGTCGATTATATTCTATGCACTGGAGTTCTATGACCAAAAATACTTGAAAGGAACTTACTTACATTATACTTGATGCGCCACTTAACATCGAAAAATCCCACAACTAACCTAAAAATCATTCACTTTTTAACTGAAGTCTATAGTAACGTATCAACGTTCGCATATACTACTAATCGCAGTTGCTAAACAAACACATAGATTCGCACTACACTCAGATACAAACACAAAATTCAGCAATTATTTTGTCACTACGGATGTCAACAAGTAGCCACGTTGCACAAACTGAACTAGGGCAAAGTGGTAACTTCCGTCAAATGTAATTGCATTCTCCCATTTCTCCCAAGCCATATCTTCCCCCCTTGGATCTCACTAATCTTACTTGACGTTTCTGATGTAAGTAAAGACGTATCGTGTTTCGTGCTGTCTCAAGTCATGGTCAACTCCAAACGTGGGAGTTTTTTTTACTATAAAGAATTGCGTAATACTTATTATTACAGAAGTTATTAGATCTATTAAAATCCAATTGTATGCACGTTATGAATTTAAAAAAAATCACTGAAGATGAAATTGGATTATTATGACGTTGTAATCTAAGTGTCCTTCTTTTCGTGCTCTCCTCTGTACTTAAAAATAATCGTTTTGTTGGATTTATTGTAACCACTGTAACTATAAATCAAGGATGCGAATCGAAATGACACATGAACCGCAACCGAACCGTTTTTCTTGAACCGTAAACATAAACCGAATCAGTGCTATAAAAGCGGTAACTTCAACTAAATCTACATGCACTGAAACGCATTCGCTCTCCCTCACACTTCTGCTCAGAGCGTGCCCCGAGCATAATGTCGAACGCACCCACTGTGAACTGATTCGAACCGATAAGTGCTCGTTCAGGAATGTCAAGCAAGATTGGTTTGAGTAAAATAAATAAATTATAATAAAGAGAAAAGAGTAAACTATAAAAAAACGTTTGCA
Organism: Dorcus hopei; assembly: GCA_033060865.1. Taxonomy (NCBI): domain Eukaryota; kingdom Metazoa; phylum Arthropoda; class Insecta; order Coleoptera; family Lucanidae; genus Dorcus; species Dorcus hopei. Next base: position 33,385,577 of record CM065423.1, on the reverse strand, counting down.
TTAGGAATGTGAAAAATAAAGGTTATGGGTAGGGCTGGGTCGATGTATCGATATATCGATACGTATCGATACGCCAGCTGTATCGATACACATTTTCAGCTGTATCGACGTATCGAATATCGATACGTATCGAAATATCGGATATCGAATATCGATAAGTATCGAAATATCGATACGAGTCCAAATATCGGATATCGAATATCGATACGTATCGATATATCGGATTTCTTATCGTCAGTTTAAGCAATAACGTTAAACTAAATTCATTTTATTTTACCGTTTAGAAGATATTTAGTTTATTTCAATTATCTCGAAACTTGAATAACTGGTCTTATCCGGTTTTTGCACCAAAGTTTTAAACCTCTGTTCAATATTTTGAAACGTATCGATATATCGATATATATCGATCCGATATTTCGATACATATCGATACGTATCGGTAGCCGATACTCGATATATATCGATATTCGATATATCGATACGTATCGATACAGAAATCGTATCGAAATTCGATACACAATTTCCCGTATCGCCCACCTCTAGTTATGGGTTACATTTAGTTTTGTCTGATTGCATCATGTCTACAAGAAGAAATTTAATACTACTGCAATTTTTTGCTTTTAAGAATTTAAATTTTTCGAATTTCCCGCCAAATTTTGATTGGGGCACAAACTGATCCTAGTGAAATCTTTTTTCAAAAACCTGTAATAATAGTTATTTATGTATCAAGGGCATAATTAGGATATTATAGGCCAAGAGTATGATTAAAGCACAACGCGAAGCGAAGGGCTTTTAAATGTTCGAGGGCTATTACCTACAATTACGCACGTGGTATATACAACGCTTTATTTTATTTTGGCCAAAATTTATGGATTCAATATTTTTATATGGTATGCGAGTGATGTGCACGTCGCTTCTATAAAATAATTATTATGTAAATTGTTTGCGTTACTATGGATTTGTTTACGTTACTACGGGTTTGTTTATTTTAAAGTCCTTGGGCGATAAAGGCCAAATTATGCCCGCAATTGATTGCCAATAAACAAGATTATGTTTCCAAAATAAAATAAGTATGTAAATGACATTGTTTGTATCTACCCAAAAATACCTATCTCTGATTTTTCGGCTTAACACAAAATAAATGTCGATTATGGTGTAGTCTGTAGGATTCTTGAAACCATGTGGTGATTGTGTAATTTGATATTTTAAAGAATTTTTGATTCCCAAAGATAAACTTATAAGGTAATAGAAATCGCTGCAAAGTATTAGGAGCTACATTGAAAAATTAAAAAAATAAATTGATGGGAAGCATCAAAGAAATGTGTCTTTTTGAAATTTCTTTTCAGCATTCTTTACTTTTCACATTTTTTAAAATTCATTTGGATTATTTTCCAAATTTTATGTATGTTTGTACATAATTATAAAAAGAAATGATTCGGAATTCGAGAGTAATAACTTTGAAAAATTAAAGCTATTGAAAGATGAAAGTTCTCAGAATTTTATTTTAACTGACTGATTTCTAATGTCGTATTGTATGTATTACTGTAATTATTTTTATTACTATTTATATTATTAGAAAATATTTTTTTTTCCTGTATAAGGATTTATATTAAACATTTAATTCCGCTCTAAAATTACATTACATTAGATTACATTAGAAATTTTAACTGGTTTCTATATACAATCCGATACGAACTGATATGTGAGAAGTTAAAATATAATATACAGATAATTTTTTTATTATTTGCCGATCGTATAAAGCTGAGTTAAGAAAATATACGACAAAATGACGTGACATGACAAAAGCCGCAAGGCTGTTTCATGAATGTTAGAAGGAGATAGCTGCATGAAAGTTCTTTCACTTACTGATCGATCAACATTTAGTAAAAAAATGAACGCTACTTCCAAGAATTGTCAACGTCAATGTTGTTTAGTAGCATGCATCGTATGTACACTCGCGAGCAATAAAATTTGGTCGTCATTGCTGTCAAAGATTTGTACCTGACTTGTATTTCGCTAAAAATAAAGAGCTTGATGTCTTAACTTGTACTATTGGGAATTATCTCTTAAAAGTTTAATTTATTTTGACATTTTTTTGGTAAGAAATAGGATATTTATCTGAAATGTTTTAATTTTTGGAATTAAAGCTGACGTTTTGATTGACAGTGACGACCAAAATTTAATGCTCGTGACTGTTCATGGACTTTGACAAATCTTGGAAGTAAATATTGGCAAGTGGATTACATTTTTGAGTATAAGTTAACTGAGCTGCGATTTTCACATATCAGTCACTTTAATAATAATGTGCATGTATTTGCCCAACAATTACAAAGAACCAATAACAGAGCAAAAAAAAACAACAGTAGATTAATTCGAAGGATCTAAACCTAAGTTAAATCTAAAACTAAAACTAAAATTAGGTACGAAGCAGTCGAACGACTGCGAAACGTAAAGTGTATAGTTGCGCGATTTAGTGTCCGCTTAGAAGATTTTGTGATAGAAAAGAAGAAGGAAGAAAATATTAAGTAAGTGAAAAGCACAGTGAACGCAGAAGTGGAAGTTATTAAGGAGAGTTAGGAGGAGAGTTGGTATAGAAATTCACCAAACTTTTTCTAAAGTCGACGCTATTTTGATGGAAGACATCAATGTTGTTGCAAAGCTGGTTGTAAAGAGCGGAGGCAATGTAGACAGGTGATCGTACTAAAGCGTTGGTTCTCGGAGTAGGCAAATAAAATGACAAAGAGTTTCTGCCGGTAAAGCGCGGTACATGAAAGTTAAGTTTTTCCAAGAGAGCAGTAGCATCAACTTCATTATGGATCAACTTATGTAAGAAAAGCAAAGCCGAGATATGTCTCCTATGAACAAGCGATAAGGTATTAAAAACCATAAGTAGGGTTTCATGAGGAAAACCTCTAGGAGGATGCACACCATATTTTTTAAATCAATCAACAATTTCTGAATCCTACGTTGCCAAATTAACTAATTTTCTTAGAAAATTTGTTTTGCACACACTGACGACACTGCTAGATATAGTATTATTCATAAGAGAAGACCTTTGCGTCATTGTTAGACTTATGAATCACAACTCCGTTCTTTTTTCTGCCGGTAAAGCGCGGTACATGAAAGTTAAGTTTTTCCAAGAGAGCAGTAGCATCAACTTCGTTATGGATCAACTTATATAAGAAAAGCAAAGCCGAGATATGTTTCCTATGAACAAGCGATAAGGTATTAAAAACCATAAGTAGGGTTTCATGAGGAAAACCTCTAGGAGGATGCACACCATATTCTTTAAACCAAAGAAATTTAAGAAACCTACGCTGGACTTGTTCAAGGACATCCGTATGGCATTTATAAATGGGAAACCAGATTTTGGAGGTGTACTGGAGTCGTGAAAGGATGAAAGCATTGAAGAGAACAGTTAAGGCAGCGAGGTTAGTGAAATAACGAGCGTTCCTGATGATAAAGCCCAAAAGCGAAATGGATTTAGTTGCACGGATTGTACATCTTTCAACAATTGCCAAATTAACTAATTTTCTTAGAAAATTTGTTTTACACACACTGACGACAGTGCTAGATATAGTATTATCCCTAAGAGAAGACCTTTGCGTCATTGTTAGACTTATGAATCACAACTCCGTTCTTTTTTCTCATTCACCGTTAACAAAGAAATAATATTGAAATAATTTTCGGTTATTTCTTCGGCAATTGATTACGCAGCGCTCAAGTTCCGTGATTTGCATTATATTTCAGTATTACTCAAGGATGTTTAACACTATGGCTGGGTACACAAATCTTTAAGCCTTTAAATTAAAGCCTAAGTTAAAATGTTGCACACATTATGATGTATGTCGTGCGCAACTTAAGTGCTCCAACTTGACGAGTCTGTGAGCCTTGTACCGTAAGGTTATAAGGGTGAGGTTTGCGTGCAGGAGGTGCATTTTAGGTATCATTTATGGTGTGCCACATTCTAACGTATGCTTAAATTTAATCTTGACTTAAATTTTCTATGCAACCCAGACTTTAGGATTGCTCATTGCCTCTTTCATAATGTCAGTATTGTTATGAGTCAATTATGAATCTTATCATGTAAATTTAACGTCTAACGTTTAATAAAATTAGAATAATTCAGTTCCTTATTTAAAAGTATAAAATTTTTAAAGAAAATATTTAATTACAGAAAATTACTGTAAGGTGTACGCCGTTTTTAGTTGCTTACGTCACGAGTCACATGGGGCAAGAAAGCAATCAAAGCGAACATAGGCGTTTGTGTTTCATCTAGGTACAGTAGCGGACAATAAAATCCGGACAAGTCATTCGCGTAACGTAAACTTTACTTTGACATTTTTGAAGTTTAGTTCAAACACAAAATGTCACTAGCAATTCTGACGTTTAATACAAATTTTACTGTCAATAATTCGTATTTATTTTTTGTTTATTCCATATTTTAACAAAATACATTCTCTGAATCGCAGAGAAAATAGTTCGGATTAGTTGATGTTGATACTAGGTGGCGTCTGGTTCATATTAAAATTTGAGGAACTTAGATCCCTTTTATTCTTTAATGAAATGAGAAATTAAAGATGCGTACTTTTTTAACATAGCAGAAAACGCAATGAAGATTTTTTTCTTTAAATTAAATTTGCAGCTCCTGATTTACCTAAGTATTAATACAAGGTTTTTTGTACTTGTTATAAAGCAACGAAAAAAAAGGGTTTGTAATTTAAATAAGTATGCCTATTGTGCTTGCTTAAAAAAAACTGGAGTTGCAGTAAATTTAGTTCTGCTATAAGACATGCCTGCAGTAGGTTATTATAAAACTTAAGAGCCAAAGAGTACTTTCTTTATCTTTTTCTTTTTGTATGAACGCTCTAAAACGCGTCGTTTGTTTATTCTGTATAATAAGAGTAATGACTTTGCTAGGTAAAGGTTGAAATGTCTGTTTGTTAAGTTTTGACATTTCAAATTTTTCTTGCCAGAAACATAACCTCAATAAAAGCCTGATTTACCAAATTTGTCTAATAGCACTTTCGATTGACTGCTCTAGAGCACTCTCAGAATCTTGTTTTAACTTCATATAATAACAGGGCATGAAGATAATCTCGGAGTCCTCTGGAGCAGTCAGTCGAAAACGCTATTAGTATACATGACATGTCAAATTCTTGCCCGGATTTTATTGTCCGCTACTATACTACTTACTTACTATTAAGTTATAATTTTTTTTATTGTTTTAATAAATTACATAGAGATTTGGACGTAAGTTTATAGTTAAGGTTACATTTGTTGCTTTTATGTTTATATCATCTTTTTACTATCGTACCTTTAATTATTTTCCGAAATTTTCTTGGAAATTGAAAACGAAAAATGAATTAATATTCCATTTCGATTTAGTCTAATAATATGGGATATCTTAGTTTGGATTGCAAAATGTCATTATCATCTCCGTTCAAATCCAGTTTTTTTTTCGCTAAGAACTTGAATGTTAATGATAAGTAACGAGTAATCAGTTCTTTCAAACCTTGGAAGGCCAAGATTCAAGGTCTGCTTTCTCAGATGAAACCCCGACGGGACATGTAAAAAGATGAGACTTAGAAGGGGCTTGAGAAGCTTCAAAGTCTAGAGAATATTTTTTCTTGCTCGTCACTAAATATCTTCTAAGTTCTTTGGGGAAAATTCTCAAATCTTCAAGAAAATTTTATTTTTGAGTACGTTTTTAACCCTCGTTTGGAATAAATATAAAGATATGATAACATGAAAGTGGTACATGCACAAATTTCTAGGAACATAATATTTTCATCAAACGATTGTTCATTGGTATTATTAATCATTATTAAATTTATTTTCATTGGTTTCTTGTTTAAAAGTACAAATTGACTTTTCATTTCTTCTTTCAGTATTTCTTAATTTATGAAATGAAACTGCAGCAGTTTTTTTTTCATGGTATTTTTCAAATTTGCAAACGTTTTCGGGGTAACATCTTTTTTGGGGATACGGAACAAGGTAGTTTGTCTCGCATTCAAAATGTGAGTTTGTTTTTCTTTAACTTCTTGTTTCTGTTTCATATTAAAAACTTTATATCCATTTGCAAGTTATTTTAGATATTGTACATTTCCATGAAAAACAATCGATGTTGGATCTTTATAACGAATCAAGTGGTTTTCAGGAAGAGTTCTGCGGCCCCTTTCAGACCCACCTTTATGTTTTTTTACACACAATACATTTTGAATTCTACTTTTGTGCGTGATGTAAATTCAACTATTTTTTTTATCATTGAGATGATTTCAAAGATTCTGCAAGATACGAATCACGTTTTGATTTAATGTCTTCAACAATTTACATTTTTCCATTTAATAGGAGTAAAGTCATAGGATTCTGTTAGTGAAGAATGACAAAATAGAGAAATCTTGTGGTTTTTTTTAACTATCGCGTTGCAAATACAATTTTCCGTTGCTCATTTTGGGGACATTCTCTTTTTGAAATTCAAAACGATCTTGATTGGCTCTGAACCGAGAATCCGATTTCACAAACCACAATCACTTCCCACCCCCCAAATCAATTTAAACTTCCTCGCCCTAATTGCCTTTGATCTTTGATACCGGCGTGTTTTGCTCTTTGAATCAATCAATATAACACAAATTAAGTTTAATTGGATATATCCACGCTGGCGCGTCTTACAAAGTTTGAGAGCCTTGAGTTTAGCGGGAGAAAAATTCAAACTTCAAAGTCTGGAAAGGAAGCTGTTTCAACTAATGATGACGTACGAGAATCTCTACTCTAGAGACATCCTGCCACGCTGATAATAATGTATGAATAAACCCGATAGATGCAAACTGAACAAAAACACGTCTCGGAATAGAGCAAAGGATTGGATCGGAATTGTTTGCCGGAGAACCAAACGGCTTTGTGCGTGGTTGTAGTAGAAGAGTAAACAGTGACATCTGCTGTCATTAGTAGACCAAAGTAATAGACGTAAATAGCGGTATCAATCAATGTGCAGGGATGGTTTTAATGCAGCCCCTGCTTCGCCCATGCGGGCGGTCAAATGTTATCGCACAATGCCGCACTCAAAGTGAACACATGTATAATGAGCGTTTAATGCTTTGGGGACACATTGTGTGGACTCCCTTGTATGTAACAATTTTATTTATTCGAGTGGGTTTTTGAATGCACACAAATTAAGAGTGTGATTTTGTTTACACTCGATTTATTTCGACGTATAATTAAAGTATTAAAAAAATAAGAAAGTAGTAGAGGTATTTAGCTCTTGATTTACGACGGTCTTTTTTCGATGATTTTGTTATCTGAATTAGTTATGGTCTTTTTGCATTACGTTAATAAACGGTGAGCAAATAAGAATCCGATTGCATCCGGTGCAAAAAAAAATGTATGTCTGTGATGAAATAAAAAGTCAATAAATTTGACAGTCCATGAATATATTACATTACAAATTGTGCCTGTCCTGTATTACAACTACAGGGTGAACAAAAATGACTGATATGTGTGAAATTGGAGCTCAATTAACTTATACCCAACAATATAATCCACTTGCTAATATTTACTTCCAAGAATTGTCAAAGTCCGTGTGTATACGATGCACGCTACTTGACAACATTGACTTTGACAATTCTTGCATGTAAGCTATCTCTATAAGACCTACACTGCAATGTGCATGTGGAACGCACTATAGTTAGTTTTGCCCCAAAATAATTTGATTTCACAACATAGATAGATATTTATTTGATAATATTTCGACATCAAATTTAACATGTGTAGAGTTTAAGATTTAAACTCATTATAAAGATGACCGACAACAAATTGAAATGTTATCGCCGAGGGATTTCGTGAAAAGCGAGAGTTGATTTATTGTATTTTGAAACTGAAATTACTTACTTTTGCGATTTATAATGTAATATAATTTCATTATGTTAAAAAGTATCTTGAAATAGACTTTTCTTTTAATTTCAGGCGCAGTGAGTTCCTTGGTTGTATGTCGTTTTCCGTCAAAAATGCAATTAAGAAGGTGAGTCCATTTTATTTTTAGTAGAATAAAAAGTAATATGTTTTTCAAATAAGGATGCGGTAGTTAGCGCTGAATAAAGTTACTTATAACTCTTTCCATCAAAACAACTGAAAGTACAATGCGATCAATAATGACCTGTCCGTGTCACTACTTTAATTTATATGTACAGTAGCGGACAATAAAATCCGGGCACATCATTTGTTCAATGTAAACCTCACTTTAATATTTTTGACGTTTAATACATACTGTAACGATTTTAAACGTTCTATTAATATTTATTTTAAAATAAAAACACGAAATAGTTAATAAACTAATTTATTTACAAGCAAACTAATTAACACTAACATTTAACACTAGATAATTTACAAACTTAATCCTAATTTATTTTAACAGCCGAGCGAAAGTTTATAACGCGACTTTAAGTCCGTCTAACGTTGAATTCAATTCGAACTGTCCCACTCCCGGCCGCGTGCATTTTTATATGCCGGGGTTGTTTTTCGCGAACATTCTGGAGGCGACGGACTGTCTGGTCTAGTTTATTTCGCCGTCAGAATTCTCTAGGCTGTCGCCTAAGGCGCGTCGACTAGACGGCAGTGACGCAAGGGACAATTTGGCGCCGGCTGATGTCGACGAATCATTACAATACTATACAAAAGTCACTAGTAATTCTGACGCTTAATACAAATTTTGACAGAAATATAACCCCAATAGAAGTCTGATTTACCAAATTTATCTTAATACGAACGACATGTCAAATTCTTGCCCGGATTTTATTGTCCGCTGCTGTATCTACTACAATATGCCGCTTTCTAATAATGAAGGACTGCATTAGATCAGATTTATTTTAAATTACGAAATGCGTTTTTAATGAAAAGTTTAAAACAGCTGATTGATTTTAAAATAATTTTGTAGAGCAACGGTGTAATAAACAAATATAAAAAATATCGCCAGCCAATGAACAGAAAGTAAATTAAATTCACTAAATTTTCCCGGAATTCCCCAAGTTCTAATTTCAGGTTGTAAAGTTGACATAACTCGGACCTAAATATTGATATAATCCTTCTTGGAAAGTAGTTTTTTTCAGACAGTATTTATTGTTCATATTGTAAATATAAACATTTTTGAAGATGCTAAATATTTTACTTGATTTTTAGAAAAAAAATACAACTTTCTTTTAAAAATTTGCAGCGTGATACACGGTTTTGTATTTTTTAAGCGCATTTCTAGAAATAGATTGAAACAACGTCTCTCAAACTTTTTTTTTCATAAAACACTACAATTACAATTCCTTGGAATTTCGACTCTCGGCGGTTTATTTAAGAGAAATAAAAAAGCTAAGTTCATAAGATTATAGGCAGCTCTTAAAAGAAAAAAGATTTTGCTCTCACTCTAATAATAAAAAAGTTATTTAAAAAACACAGAATCATGCCTCGTTTGCTTCTACTAATTTCTTAAGTTTTGATATAGTGTTTGTTATTCAGAAGAGAATAGCGAAAATTAAAAAAAAATTAATAATAAAAGGACCATCAAAGAATGAAGAAGGCAACATTTATTGATTTATTTCTTTTATAAAACAGTTACAATTAACAATCGTGCTTAAAATACATTGTTCGAGTCTTAACTCTTGAGCCAAAAGTTAAGAATTTAGTTGAAATACAGTAAAAATCAAGAATTACGCTTAAATCTACGTTAAAGGTCGAGTATTTTGAAAGTAGAGTGCAACTGTAGTTACAATTAAGAGTCATGCTTAAAAGCTCACTGAGCGTCAAGAGTCGAACTTAACTCTATAACGAAAGTTAAGAGGTTGATAAAAATTAAAGCAAAAATCAAGAATCGTGCTTAAAATTACAATAAAAGTAAAGAGACAACTTGAGAATAGCGCAAGAGTCAAGAGCCATGCTTGAAACTATAGCATCATACTTAAAACTGTAGTAGCAATTGACAATCCTGCTTAAAAGTACACTGATCGTCAAGATCCAAGCTTAAATCTACAACGAAAGTTAAGAGCTTGATTAAAATAAAGTAAAAATCAAGAATCATGCTTAAACCTATGTTACAGGTCAAGAAGTATCTTGAAAGTAGACTGCGAGTTGAAAGTTATGCTTAAATTCACAATGAAAGTCAAGAATCATGCTTAAAACTATAGTAGTTGCAATTAAGAGTTAAACTAGTTACACCGAGTGTCAAGAGTCAAGCTTTACTCTATAACGAAAGTTAAGAGGAGGTTGATAAAAATTAAAGTAAAAATCCAGAATCGCGCTTAAAACTACGATAAAAGTAAAGAGGTAACGTGAAAGTAGCGCAAGAGTCAAGAGTCACGCTTGAAACTGTAGTAAAAGTTAAGATCATGCTTAAAACTATAGTTACGATTAACAATCGTGCTAAAAAGCATACTCTTCGTCGAGAACTAAGCCTAAGTCTACAACGAAAGTGAAGAGGTTGATAAAAATATACTAAAAAATCTGAAATCATGCTTAAACCTATGTTATGTTTGTATAAAATTTATTTATTTTTATTAAATAAAAAACTTAAGAAAAAACTTAGATCGAGAAGTATCTTGAAAGTAGCGTGAGAGTTGAGAGACATGCTTAGATTCGCAGTAAAAGTCAAGAATCACGCTTAAAACTATAGTTACAATTAAGAGTCGTGCTTAAAAGCTCACAGAACGTTAAGAGTCAATCTTGACTCTATAACGAAACTTAAGAGAATACAATAAAAACACAACAGACAGCCCGAGAGGAAGGTGAAAGTTAAGAGTTACACTTGAATCTGCAGTAAGAATGAAGTAAAAAGTGCAGTAGGCATCAATGGTTAGGCTTAAACCCATTATAAGAGTCAAGCGGTAGCTTAAAATTAAAGTGAGAGTCAAAAGCTTGAACTCATGGCGAAGTTCGAGATTTATGTTTGAAATTATAGTGAGAGGCAACGGACGGACACGCTAAAAAATTAGTGAGAGACAACGAACGTGCTTAAAATTTTATTTAAAAATAAACTTTTTTTAAACGATCATGAAATATTTAAATTAAATTAAAAACATTTTATTTATTTTATACTATGTATGTAGTTTGGAAAAGTGTAGTTAGCTATACGAGGTTGTATTCTTTTTAGCGAGGGAAAAAAATTTCTTATGAACAAAGGTTCGATATGTCACAATCCAGTGAAAATGAAAGATCTAACATTGTACATAATCGCAGTAAGGGCCAGTTTCAAAATCGAATTAAAAGTCATTTTCAGATGTTAAAACACATATGAAAACACATTTGTTTACACATCTGAATGTGACTTTAATTTTAAAGTCTCCTTTAAATTTGATTATGAGACGGGCCCTAAGCAGGGTTGGAAAAAAACTGTTTTTTTTTTTTAAAACAAAACATTTGTTTTATTTAATTTTAAACAGTTTTTTTTGTTTAAAACATGTTTAAAATTGACTTGAAATTAATGAAAAAAAACTGTTTAAAATTAAATTAAAAAAATGTATTGTTTAAATTTATAACACTTTTTTAATTGCTTCAAATACTCTCACAACTTAAATACATAGTAAAAAGGAAAAGTTCCCAAAATTTCAACATTTAAACCTTGATTGTACAATCGAGCCTAAATGGTCCTACAAATAAAAATCGAGCGGATTTAAACCGAGTCATCGTGTAGGCAGTGTTAACACTTTCATTTTTATTAGGTTTTACTTTTCAAGGATCAGTTTGAAGGTATAGGGAATATAATCCCGGACCATCTTTGCAATTCCGGGATTTCAGGATTTTTGAAAGTTATTCCGGGATTCCGGAATGAAAGAAATCTAATGTCAGTGAATAAAAGTATATATACAGTGCGGGACAAAATTATAAACGCACTAAAATTATTGTCATAATTCGCATTATGTAGGGAGAATTTAGCTGGGAATTTTTGTTGAAAAAAATTTTTAAGAGAGCTTATCATTCCAACGTTAACAAGCACAACTACAAAAATAAATGAAAAATGGAGAGAAAATTTGAAAAATGTACGTTTTTCGGTGAGACTAAACTCTAAGTGCGGTTATAATTTTGTCCCGCACTGTATATATACATATTTTTGTTTTCTTGGTTTTCGGCTTGCGGGCTGAAACCGTGTCGACGTTGTTGCGATGCCGACGTTTCGTCCAGGTTACATTAGACTTCCTCGGCTGGTGTTGATGTTGCTTCTCTTGTTTGTTGGTGTCTTGGAGCGACACCACCAGCGCCAGTTTAAATTTTTGTGCTCAGTGTGATTTAATTTAATTTAAATTTACAGCGCAATTCAGTAGATTGATAATAAATAAAAAGAAATGATTTGAAAAGAATGGCGATAAAACAAAGGAAACAGAATAATAAAAATTCAAAACTCATCAAAATTTAAAATAATTATAAAAAGAACGACTAAAAAACAGAAACCTTGAAATATTTTTTATTATCAAAATCATAAGAGAATAGCCCTGCGTCATAAATTATACACGTCTGGCGTCGAATTATCAGACATAAAAAGCATAACTCCATCCTTTTCTCTTATTCACCGTTGACAAGGAAATAATACCGAAATATTTGTCGGTTATAACTTCGATGATTGATGACGCAGCGCTCAACTCTTATGGTTTTAACAAAAGGATAATAAAAACTTCAAATGTAACAAAAAATATTGCAAATACGGAAATACTGTAAATATTTTTTTGGTTAATAAGAAAGCACTTTATATATTACTACTTATTAATATCGAATATAAAATGTCGCTTGTGTATGAACTTTCTGACTCCGACTCTGGCATGTTCAATGTAACTGAAAATACATGAATTTATAAAAAAACAGTTTAGAATTTACAATATAAAAATAAATAAAAGTTACTAAAAGTTATAGGAGTAAAATTTTTCTTATTATTTAGATTTTGTGAAAAGCACTAGAAAATCTCTATCTTTTTTTAAATAATCACCGGGTAGTAATTCAACAATAAAAATCACTAGATCTGGTGACAAATCACCACCTCTGGCCACACTGGACTGGAATGCTGTTTTTTGCTTATTTGCTTGCTTGGGGGTGATTGATGGACCAGGATAAATCCTTTTGCCCCGTTGTCTCAGTGGATAGTCCTCAGTATTTTCTTGATTTGTGCTCAGTAGCTATTTTCCTGCTCTTCTCCTTTCAGTGGTGTAGGGCCAACCTTGGCCTCTTTATTTTGCGTTGGTGTCGTCCGTCGTAGTTTTTGGCGTAGTCAAGTGTTGTGTTGGTATGTTTCTGTACTACTTCAAATGTTTTGGTAGCTTCGGTATGTGTTGTTTCTTGTATGGTCTCTATTTCCAGTTCCAGGAGATGATAACGAGGGAGTTAGATTTTATTTTGCATTGTTCCATGTTAGATTGAGAGGAGGTTGAGTATTGCTTGAGTGTTCTGTAGAAATTTCTTGGTTTCTGTTGGTCCTGGGTTCGTGGCATTGTATGCTAGCATCATTTCTGCTAGAATCTTGGTGATTTCGGTGTGTTTATTATTGTAATTTGGTGGTTTCTTGGTTTCTGTTGGTTTCTGTTGATCCTGGGTTCGTGGCACTATATGCTAGCATCATTTCTGCTAGAATCTTGGTGATCTCGGTGTGTTTATTATTGTGATTTGGTGGTTTCCAGGGTAGAACGGTAGTAGTTGGTTTGTCAGGTTGTGTTTCGGAAGAGGGGAGAACGCTTTGCCATCAAGATTTAGAAGGGGTTGTGTTTATTATGTGATTTGGTGTATTCCAGGGTGGAACGGTAGTAGTTGGTTTGTCTATGGTGTTTGGTTGTGTTTCGGAAGAGGGGGGAACGCTTTGCCATCAAGATTTAGAAGGGGTTGTGAGTTTGGTACGGAGTTGATCCATGGGATCGGGGGGGGGGGCGTGGTTGTGAGTTTCTTTTTAGGGTTGCAGGGACAACCCTTGAAGTTAGTAGTGTGGATGCCTTTGCGGGTGGCGCATCTGGGTGGATCGAACTTCGTTTTAGGGCAATCAGGCGTCGGGTGGTTATTTCCACATTTCACACATTTGTACCCGGCTTTGCGTCGCGCTTGTGAGTGACCGAAGAGTTGACAGCAGTGGCATTGTCCACCTGATAAGTTGTTCCTAAGTGGTTTCACTTTTATATCTATTTCGCATACATTTGTAAGGTCGTAGATGTGCTTGTATTCTATGGGAACTGTTATTAGCACTAGGGGCATGGGGTTTATGTTTTGGCCTTTGGTCATGCGAATTACTTTTATGGGTTTTATGTCCTGTTGGATTAAGTTGTCTTCTACTGTTTCAGCGGAGAATTCTTGTGGGATGCCCCGAATTACTACCTTAAGTTTTCTATCATTGTCTAGGCCATAGTTTCTCAACCTGGGGGTCGCGACCCTCAAGGGGGTGATATTAAAGGGGGGTTGCGAAAATAGCCTAAACAATAACGAAATCATTTTAGGACGTCATGCATGTATGTTCATACCCGTCGCTATAAACGCAGCTACATAAAATTATAGGAGGGGGGGTCGCAAAATACTAATCTTATTTATATTTACTACTTGGGAGGTCGCGGAGCTAAGAAGGTTGAGAATCGCTGGTCTAGTGATAGGGTACTGCTCCTTTGTCCAGGAAGGACGTGATTCCTCTGCAGTTGTCGGCTGTCTGTGGTGAGATTTTTATTCTTTCATTGGTGTTCGTTCCTTTGGTGAAGTTGAGGCGTTTAGATCTTAAGGCGTTGGTGGTTTGTATCCATTTATCTTTCTGTCTGATGATGATCGGGGGGATTCGTGCATGTGGGTCTTGTTGGACGTCTTGTCTGTATGAGAGTGTGTATCGTCGTCCTGATTTAGTATTTCGAATCTGTTACCTGTGCATAGGTTCGTGTCTGGTTGGCCTGTGGAGTTTTTCCTCTTAGTTTGTACTTTTTGGGGCTTTCGAAGTCCATTTCTTGATCATCTGAATCGGAGCACCTTGTCTTTTTATTCGGTGGGAGGTCGGATCCACTTTTCCTGTGAGCTTCAATTTGTTTTAGCACTAATAGTTTTTCAACATTATATTTAGCTGCTTTAGGTTGAGATCGTTGATTTGGAGTCTTTCCTCCATGTCGGTGGGATCACGCACTTTTTACTCGCTTACTACCCGTACTTGCTCAGGAAATGACTCACTCGCTACTCTTTACCCACTACTGCTCGCTCACCGCTGGAATGTTGTCGGACAGAACTCTAGTCGCCCTGAGACACTAATGAGAGAAGCATGTTTTATTGAAAATATGTCGTTTTATTAATAATTCAGTCCAATTGAAAACATTTTATATATCTTAAATCTGGTAAAGATTTGTTAAATAATTTTTAAATACTAAATATTTGAAATACTAATTTCAAACGCGGTTGATTACAGTACGAATATCCTTGGCTACAGAATAAAATAAATAACACAGTACTATACAAAAGAAACTTTTTAAAAAATAGTAGTACTTAATTAATTACATCACAAACTCTTTTAAACGGACACTAAATGGCGCACAAACACTTAACGTTTCGCAGTCGTTCGACAGTTTCGTGTTTGTGCGCCATTTAGTGTCCGTTTAAAAGAGTTTGTGATACAATTTTCATCGGATAAGAACCAGCTTTAATTAATTAATTACGTTAATAAATATTAATTGTAACTACTTTGTCTCTAAATAATATATATCATTTGTTTTTAATGTACTTTTGGGCAATCCCGAAGTCCCAGGATTAGCAATTTCAAACACCGGGATTTTAGAGATTAAAAAAGCAGTCTATTCCCTAGTTTCAGGTCTCTATTCAGATAAACTTTTTTGTTTCCCTTACCTTGGAAAACATGACCCCATATAACCAACCCCTAACTTTATCGAAACAAACACTATATATTAAAGTTTTCACGAAAGTAATTTAATATTCTATGATATATGTAAAGTTACATTTTATCATTTTCCTTTATATTTTTATTATTTTTCCAAATCCAAGATAGTTTGCCGAATTTATTGTCCACTTTCATTAAAAGAAAAATTGATCTGTCTTGAAATATTTTTTAAAATTTAAACTGATTTCTTAGTTAATCAATTCCCAAAATGTTACTGTTTTAGTTGTTTCATTTAGTTTCTATTCAATTTAAGAAATTTTCTTTCAACATTTTCGAAGTCAATCAATCGTTTATAAACGTTCCCTGGTACACATGATTTTAATAAATTTTAAAATAAAACTAAAGTTAATTTTTTTATTATATGCCGATCGACCCATGGATAAGTCAAAGAACTTTTATATAGCTGTCTCCTTTTATCTTTCGTGAAACAGCTTGTCATGTCATGTCATTTCGTCGTATATGTTCTTAACTCAAATCTATACGATGGTATATGTATAATGAAAAAATAACCCGTACATAAGAAATAAAATGTATTAAAATTACCAAGGCGAAATTTATGTGACTTAGGCCCAGTTTTACAATCGTGGAATAAGAACGGAATAACTGTTCGCCAAATAAACTTTAATGTTCCTCCATATCTACGTCACACCTACGTCACGTTATACCTGCGTTATACCAATAATAATACTTGTCTGACGATTGTAAAATCGGGCCTTAATGTAAATTATATTTTAGTTTTATGTGATAAGCCTTTATCATGTTATGACGTTTAATCCCCTAAAAGCGAATCATGAATTTCATAACTTTTTTGATGCCTTAATAGAATCCTGCGTAAACTTAATTTTACTTACGACAAAAGGTTATTAGTAATAAAACGCAGAATATAAAAGTGTTTGTAGCTAATTTTACTCTCTTGCGTTGTAAATAAAAGTAGTAATTAATAAAATGTAGAAAAAAAAACAACAACAAATTACAAAAAGAAAAGTGAAATTTCTGCAAACGGATAAGTAACTATAACGAACCGTAACGTTTCGAGTAGGTAGATACATGTAACAATTCCGCACAAGCAAAATCAATTTTATTAACTTACGACGCTTAACGCGATTGAATTACGCTAAACTTATAAGGTTTCACTTTATAACACTTGTAAACTATCACCTATCGATTTCACACTCGAAAAGTGTAAAGCTTTCCTCGAGGCTGCCACGTGACGAAAAACCGCAAAGTCTAAGGGATTACTACACACCCCACCGACCCTCCGGAATGACTTTTAAAATGCCGTTCAGCTCTTTCGGTTTCAAGAACGAGTTAAGTGTCTTGCACCACACGCTTTGAAATTAATAGCACGCTCGCCTTGGTTGTCGATTGATTTTATTCGATGACGTTGGAGAACGTGCGTTATCTTATTTTTCGTTAGGCAGACTCAAGAAGAATTTTTCATTTTCGATAGTTTGATGAAGTGGACTAGCAAATTAAAACGAAAAATGACATTCACAATTCATTAAATTAGAGGGTGCTCGTTTTAAACCGTGACGGCTGCCTTAAATTTTTGAAAATAGGCAACCCATTCTACTTCTGAAATGTTGCATAATATGAAGTTGTTTCTGATTTGATTGATGAATTGCCTATTCCAAAATCTTTTCCTCTTTTTTTTTAGAACATCAGTGGTACCTTTCGTTTGCTACCTCAGTCGACTGGTCGATATCAGAACGCGCCGATAACTACCACCTTGAACGACCGCGCGTTTCCTTCCGATTACCAACCGTTTCGAGACGTTGAAACTCCAGGGACGATGTGTGAGAGCCAGTCGAGCGTCGAGGAGATCATAACCGTCGACGACATTGACAGCGATCTGCGCAAGAACATGAACAAGGCCGTGCTCAGCCAACAGCAGAAGGATGCCGATGAGAATCTCTTCCTGAGGTACCTGGAGCTGGACCCGACTGAAGGTCCGGAGGCGATTCCGGCGGCCATGCAGCGCAAGGCGACGGGGAATAAGTATGGAAAGACGCCGTTTACCACCACCAGGAAATTGATAAGGCCGCCGAAGAGCGGCTTTGGGTTTTCCGTCGTCTGGACGCATCCACCGAGGATAGAACGAGTGGAGAAAGGTTTACCTGCTGATAGAGCGGGAATTCTACCTGGGGATTATATTATATTTGTTGATAAGCATAATGTCGTGATGATGCCTGAAATTGATATTTTGAATTTAATTAGGTAAGTCAATTTATTTTTCATTACGCATTGAAGTTACATGTACCAACTATGATGACATTTTTTTTAATACCACCCCACCGCGTAATGTCATTACAACTAATCTTAACTAGATTAACTAGTCATTTGTCTTTCATATATAATAATCTTTCATATATAATAGTCTTTATTATAATAATAATAATAGCCCAATTTAAATACAACAACTAGATGTAATAAAAATCTGATGATAATGTATCTTAAGTCTACGTAGCATATATGTATATCTAAGATCTCACCCTTTGATGTCTCTTAGTTTTAACAAACACTATCACTACGCACTAATTCAAACGGTTTAGTTCTCTTAAGTCGTCTTATCAGGGTTATGTTTTCCAAGAGTTGGAGTGATTCCATGTTTATATGACGATGGAGCCGCTCTTCATACTTCTGTGCACTCCCCTGTGTTTCCCCTTGAACTGTTTTAATGTTCAGGTCTCTGTATATATCATCTTTTCTACCATTCAATACCTTACACTCCTTGGTACTTTGTTTTGAAATGTTTGTATACTTTTGTAAGTATACACTAAGTATTCCTTTCCTTCGAAGCCGCTTGAGTATTTCTCCTAATATTAAGTCAAATGCATGCTTTCTTTGCGTTCAGGTTAGTTCTGATTTCGTGTGCAACTTCGGGAGGGTGTGATGGGTGTGATTTTCTGTTCATGTGCATTTGTTTCTTCCTTTAGATAATTTTCTTTTGTCACCAAATTTACTTTACACTTGACAGCCCCAACCTTACCTTGACCGGTGACAACTTCTGCTGTATCTACCACCAGCTTTCCCCTCGGCTAGCAACAGTGAGACGGGGATGGGTCTAGTATGCTGTTAAATTATTTAGGGCGCCAGGACGGATTTGGCCCAACTGATAGACAAACAACTTCGTCGGTATCCTCGAGTCGACTTGATTGGGCCGAAACAAAATAGAGGCTACACTTGACTAACTGGTACGTGAAGGAAGGTAACGACACACGCACTTAAGGTTAACAAATTCGAACTTTATTAAATATTAAAACGTCGGACAAATGCAGGATACAAACTACACGAGGTTAAATCTGCTTGTTCAATACAAAATTTAGTTAAAACGCAGGTTCCCAATCAATCTACAGTTAACAATTTTATTCACTCTCTATAATTTAATCCTGTACATGCAACACTGCATTTAGTCGAAATTCGCGCTCCGATAAGACATGCATTAACCAAACGACGATACGTGATTTTAAATGAGGCAAGTAAATAAATACCTTGTCAAAAATAAAAATAAACAGTCGGTAACGTCTGTCACTTGCCTAACGACGGGTAGTTGGCGATCATCATGCTACTTGCCGGATGTTTCTTCTCAACGGCGGTCTTCTGGATTGAACCGGACACGAAAATCCCGCAAAGATGGCGAAAGCACGAAGTGGCCTACTAGCAAACGCCCGAAAATGAAAAGGTAGGATCGACTCAGCTTGCGTTACCCCAAAACGACAACGGAAAACAGCAAACGAGACGTAAAATCTCGAAGTAAAAGTATAAGTTACAAGTAGAAGCCGGTAGAAGAGAAAGAAAAATCGTTAGCGTCCAAAATGGCGTTAGACAATTTGCCCAATATTTTATCTGAGATTTGTAGGAATAGGGCTGAAAATACCCCAAAGCTCGTTCGTTGGTGTGAATTCCTTCCCGGCACGGCCGTTAATAAATCATTCTCCTCACCTTAAGAGCAAGAATTTCGATACTGCATAACCACGTAACTGCACACCAAGAAAGCGTAACGAGGACTCAACAAAGGCGCTAATATCCCGGCATTTTGGGAGCGGTAACCAATGGTCGTCGAAGATACTAACACGTGGTCCCCCATAACCAATGAATATCGCATAAGCGACTCACGCGAGTTTTTCCCCTTTTGCTTGGTAAGCGAGGGAGAACAGGTTGCCAAGTAACTCGGGACGCAGCCAGACGATGCTCTGTTGCCGCTTTTCAAAACGTAACACTTTTTCAGAGTCGTGCGACTGGAAAGTATTTTACAAATGCTCTGCAAAGGCATCAACTTTCTGTAGATTATTCTTAGCCCAGTTTCCTTTCATTTTTCTTTTTAATAGGAGGTCTATTGATTTTCTTTATTGTTTTCCATAGAAAATATTCTGTTTGCTTGTCAGCTGTGAGGTTTCTTAGATATGAGTTGACGGATTCGATGTTTATCTTTAGGGCATCTCTTTTTAGCCGTTGCAGGTGATTTACTTTGCTTCAGTTTTCTCCTGGCCTTTCTCTTTTCTGCTGTTAGTTGTCTGATTTTAGTTGGATAATAATTATTGCTGATTTAAGTTGGATAATTAAGCTGCTTGCTTGCACATGTACCAACCTATGATAAACATGATGCATTGCTTCCTGCAAAAAAAAAGTTTTGAAGCTTTAAATAAGTTGTAGTCAGTTTTTTAAAGGCCGTTTTAGACTATCCTATTTCTTGTACAAGACTTGTTTCAATTTCTACGTTGAATATTTGAAACAAGAAATTTTTGGACTGTAGATGTGGTTTGGAGATAGAACATGTGCTATTTTTTTAAATAGTTATTAATTCTATTTATTTTTTGATACAATTTACTATAAAATTTAAATAGTTCAAGAAATTGAACCAAATCTTGTACAAGAAGTAGGATAGTATAAAACGGCCTTTATAAATTACTTTTATTAATGTTTCAAGGTGTTCCGCAAGGTAACGTCTCGTGATTCGTTTTGTACGTCAATAACGTTTTTAACTAGTGACTGAATATGAAGATGATAAATTTTATGAATAACAAATTGATTAACTTATTAAAAAGTAGAATAATTTTAAATTTAAATAAGACACAAAAACGAAAGTGCAACAACAAGGCCTTTCACAATCCAAGACACGGACAACTTTCTTCAATGAGATGTCACCAATTTTTAAATTTAATTTACTTGCCTCTACTTACCACGGTTCGGATGACAAGCTTCTGCCGATGCTACGATCAACTGAGCCCCAGCTATCAACAGTGAAGAAAGGGGCGGGTTAATTGAAGGTGGTTAACTTATTAAGGGCGTCAGAAGATAATTCTTCAGCTAAACGTAATTCGATCAGTCGACGTCTCCAATCGACCAGATCGTGCAGAAAATGAATCACTAATAATCAGAGGCGAGACTTTACTCACCGGTGTGCGTGAACGCAGAAATTAAACTCGAAGTTATCAGTAATACAATTTATTTGCGATCCCAACTTCGTACAAATGCAGGTTCACTTAACTAAACTATGATCGTCTAAAAATTGAAAAACTTCAAACTTGAACGATTTAACAAAATAAACTATTAATGCAATGTCTGCACTTGGGTGAAGATTCGCTCTCCAAATTTAATAATTAATATGCGGCATTTTCGCAACGGTATTTGATTTTGATCCGGCAATAAATGTCACAAGAACATGAAATAAAACTCACGGATTTGTTTTTGTCAGTCAATGAGACGTCAAACGCACTCGCTGCTCGTCACGCCATCTACGGATCCTGTCCCGCGATGTTACCTCAGGAGTGACCTCAGGATGGGCCGGTTCAATGCGGTTTCGATCGGAAACGCCGGCAAGGATGAGATGACTCAAAGCGATGGTTCGAAATTAATCTCCCTCACAAAATCCGTCAAGCGAAAATCGAAAGCCGCACAAAACTTGTGCAAGAGCCGGTATTAAAAGCGGGTACTAAAAGCCTAAAGAAGAAACGATTTTTGTTAGCAGCCATGTTGAACACACGCCATTGCACGTTTTTATGTTACCTGGGATTTTCTAGATGTCCCCGGCTTAGTATGCGGCTACAAAGGGGCCCCAAATGAGTTCTATGGTGTCACGAGATCTTCCAGCAAAGCCGCAATTGAGCTACTTCTCCAAATGAGCAAGTACTCCGATAGGTTTACAACACACGTAAGACACGTCTCACTGGCACCAAGATTCGAACAAGTAAGGACGCGAGGAGATTGAAGATGGAGAAGGTCGCTTCGACGCGCGGGAGTTACCGACGATGACCAATGACAGGCGACCTGGGAATCACATGGTGCCTTGATAGCCTATGAATGTTAAGCGTTCACCTCACGCAGGTTTCCCCTATAGCGATGTAAATGAGGGGAAGGGACAGTGTAGCCAAATGAGTTAAAACGCAGTTGAATGATGTTGTATCGCCACAATTTTGTGGCGCGAGATTTGAACGTAACAGAGAATTGAGGAAACCAAAACTTTTTGACTTTCTCACGTAGATGGAAATAATTTTTTGAAAAACATCAAACGAGTGTTCACTTTAAACCGTGACTCACCAACCCACCAGTCAAATCGGAAATTACTTAGTTTCGGAAGTAAAGTGCGTTGTCTGCTTTTTAAATTTAAGGGGTCAGGATTTAAAATGGGCATAAAATGGGTATAACAGCAAAGTTTGGTTGTACAGTCAAGTAAGTAACCAAGTGAGTTCAAATTATTTCATTGAACTTAAGACGACAAAAGTAAATAGGGCCCAAATTAAAATGCTAGTGAATTAAAACTTTTAGTTGTCATCGTCGTCTTATATCGTTACCTGTCGGGGGTTGATTCGGTCTTCTAGGAACTTCTCCATTAATTTCTTCTTTTGCAGTGGTCTATGTACATCTTTACTTGCTATTTCGGCGTTTCAACTTCTTCTTGTTCACAGCGATTTTTCTCTTCTGTTCTTGTCGTGCAGGAAAAGTGTGGGGTGAAAGTTGAAGACTTTCCCTGTGACTAACCCTTCTTATTGTGGTAGTGTAATTTTAGCAAGAAATTTAACTAAGCATGTTAACTACAATAAAGTTGGGAAAACTTAGAAAAACTAAAATAACGGAGTTCGCTGCCACCACCAGAGTTTAAGGGAATTCCGGAGCCTATAATGCTTAATTAAATTATATGGCCGATTAATAATCCTTCGGAGGAAGATCCTTCCAGGCTGGAACTGTGCAAGAGCACCTTAAAATCATAATCTATTCTACTGTAAATACAAGTCGGGAACTAGCTTAAGGCAGGGTATATTAAATATATTTTGAGATACCCTGGAGGTGTGAAATTACATGATGTCCACAATAATAAAAATAAAATAAGAAATTCACCTACCGGGTAAGGTGGTTCGAGTTAAAGCTCAGCAGCAGACGGACCTCTTATTTATTTCCCTTTCCTTGGAAGGGGCTCGCTATATCCCTTTTGAGGAAGACTCGGGGTGGAGTTCTTGCTCCTTGCACCCACACTTACACCCACACCTGATTTAAACTTAAACAGCATCCGCGTTACAAATTAAATTTAAATTAAGTTAATAAAAGAATACCGAAGAATCCCTAAATTTTGAGAAGAGACAATGCTTAGGCGAACATCTTTATACTAAGGCTAAGCCGATATTAATTAAATTTTTGAAACTTTCCTCTCCCCTGGACCATATTGTTTACAAATTCATAATCTGCCCTTCTTTAATAATTCTTCCGGGAGATGCTGCTCTCTGGCGGGATAGTCGTTCAACTTTGTCCAATGAGCAAATTTTGTGCACTGAAGTGACTTAAGTTGCCTAACGTTAGGGACTTGTGAAACTTGTTTTCGTTCGTCAAGGTCACCTTAGACTCACCGTTCCCACTGAGGAAGGGATTTATTATATCGGTGTTTGTTTATTTTTGTATATCTTAACGGGCCTTAATTTTAGCAGAAGGTAATGTTATGACTAGTAGATATCGTTGGGTTAGGAACTCGCTCACATTACGGTCGAGTTGGAATTTCTTTGTTAATTTTGAATCAAAGTTTATTCTCATTTCCGACTCTGACAATGCTTCTTTCCATTTCCCTTATGTAGCTCACTTTTACTTGTGGATACCAATCATTTTTATAGTTGTATAGCTTCCTCATAATTAACCTTACTGACTGTGACAGCGGAATTTACTAAAAATTTTAAATAAGCATGTCACCACAGGAGTTAGATCCTTATGCTTATTGCTAAAGATTAACCTCAGTTTTTATTTATAATTTCGTTGTCGGAGAGCGTTGTGCTTGAATTCAAAAGCTGTTGGAAGTGAATTAAAATGCAAAAATATACCCAGAATAAAAGAACGATACGGGGGATAAACCGTCAAGGGATACATATTTAATCAGTTCTGACTTAATTTCGTCATATCTTGCGGCTTCTTCAATCTTCAGTTTGGTGAGAGCTAGTGAATTAAAAAAAAATTGTTGTAACAATAGAGTACAAGAAGTTTAAACTATATAATAACTTTAATAAAATGAGATTTCCTAAAGTTAACATTGCATTGTTAGCCTTGCCAATAATGTGGCAAATGAAAACTTCCGCCTCTGGTTAGTAAGGCCAGAATTGATTTGGTATTCGCGTGACCCTTCCAAATAAGTTCTTCGCGTGCGGTGGATTAATGGCAGCGCAATGGACATTGTTTAAAATATTACCGATTTTACAGGCAGTACAAAATATGCACGTACAGTAAGTAATAAATCACCGGATAAAAACTGAAATGGACTTTGTTTCAGGTCGTACGGTAATCAGTTAACTCTAGAAATCTTTCGAAGGAATTCGTCCAGAAATGGGTCCGTACCGAGCGTCCGTCGCCTGACTAGCGCAGAAAGCGCTTCCGGTCTTCCTCAGGCGTCGCTTTCGACGCAAAGGCGTCCCTCTACGATCTGTTCGACAACGAACACGTTGTCCGTAGATTATAACAGGAGGAGGCTGCATTTGCCCCAGGTTACGTTCAGTGCCGAGGTTGGTAACGGAGTCCTTGTTTAAACAATGTACAATTTTTCTTTTATTAATTTTTTAACGAGTTTATGGCGTTGATTTTTTTTCTAGCTGCGTGAAATTATTTGTTAGGCGAAAATTGTTTTTTTAGAGTATTTATTATTTGAGAATGACGGCCAGTAATTTTGATCAAAATATGTTTTTTTTCCTTAAAAAAAACGACGTTTTAGGTTAATTTGTTTTTTAAAATAATTTAAATAGGGATTAAGTCTTTTGTGGGTACAAAATCTAGCAGGGTAGAATTTCCCCCCCTTTCTTTGTATTTTATGTATGTAGTTTTGTTTTGTTTTGTATCTGCAACTTTGTACCCCTTTCATTTACGTGTTTAGTTATTATTATTATTGCTAACGTATTTATTATTATGAAACTATTTTTGCCTCATAGTTTTTTTTTTGTTGGTTCCCTTTTTGTTTTGTAATTTATTCTTAGTTTGTTAAAATTTTTGTTTGCGTTTTTTTTCTTTTTATAATTTGGAAAAAATACACGATTTGTTTGACGTCGACGAGTTTTATTTCGTTGTCTTTTCCTATTTTTGATTGCGTGTAATTTGTTGGGTTGTTTCTATCTGTTTATCAGAAGCCAACAAATAATCCTGAAGATGCTCGGAAAAAGGCTATGTACCAATTAATAAGTAAAGAACAACAGTATGCTACAGGATTACAGTTCGGGATCACCAGGTTTGTTTCTTCGCTGGCCGAAAGGAAAGACTTGATTACTCCCACAGAACATCGTATTCTCTTCCAGAACTCAGAAGAGGTAAACCATTTTAGTTTCAATTAAATTGGCACGAACGCGAGCCAGTCATACTAATTTTTTTATTCATTCAATTTCTTTTATATCGCATTTTCATTTTCAACTGTTAAGTGTACTGTTTAAAACAGTTAAGAAATGTTCTACTCAGTTACAAAGTTTAATTTCATTTTAGAGTTGCCAAATTTCTGAAATTTTTTGCTCTTTCAAAACATTTTTGTTCTGTGCTTACCCTTAGGGTTGACCTTGGGGGTAGACTATAAATCGTAGTAATCCGGATTTAAATTTAAAAAGAAATTTTCTTCATTTTGCAATCTTTTATAATTACATTTTCATTGTACTTCAATTATTTACAAAATTTATTTATTCTTTCAATATACATACACTCAAAACATTTATTTATTTAATGTTTTTTAGAGGAAAATTTGGCAGATATGAAAATAAATGACATTTACAAGTCAGGTATACTTCGGTGCTTTAGGTTGGGGTGCACTCAGAGGATGTTTATCTCGTTTTATTACATGAGGTTAAAACAAGATGAGAATACTCTGAATGCGCACTTTAGTCCATGCAGTGCACTCCTTTCTATACTAGCCCTTGAGTGGGTGTCTTGCTCATACCTGACACGGGTGTCCTGTGTACTTAGTCCTTGAGTGGGTGTCTCGCTTGTACTGACCTGACACTGGTGTCCCGTGTACTCCTGTCCTTGAGTGGGTGTCTCACTCACTGCCGTCCAACCAATCCAATTCCCGGAGCCTGAACCGTAACGTCAGTGCAGTGCTGCCGTTAGTCAAACCGTCCGGAAGATAAACTTTCAAGTTGTCGTTAGTAAAACTGCCCGGGATGTACACATTGTATACACTTCAAATGTATGCCTACATATAAACTTTTACTCTTAAATAAAATGTTTATTTTCGCTGAACCTGGACATCGATGAGCAAACTCGGACCCCCAGATCGATATCCAGCAGAACAACGAAATCAACACCAGCGAGAGAACGACGAGTCGCTACAGTTATTGACAATAAATTCTCACAGTTTTTTTTTTATTAAAAATTGATAACGAGGACCGCGTGTATTTGAATGAAGCATATTTTTAAAGCGGAAAAACGTTGCAGCTGCCTTGCGACTTTATGGAAATCGTTTTCTTGACAGATTATTTCCAAGTGCCGATAAAGACTGGTTCGAAAATTGCAAAATTTTGGATCTTTCAAAAAACCTAAAACAATCACACGCGAAAATCAAGATCAAGGTTTAATACTGACAGCCATTTGCACCGCATTTTTTAAGTATTACTTTAACATAACTTATTACTAAACAATGCTTAATGCGTAAATTTGGTTTGCACCGTACATGAAGTCGGCTTTAAATCAATGCTTTATAAAGTCACTAAAATCGGAGACTTAAACAGAGACTTAACGTTATGAAGGATATCAGCCATCTAAATTATTATGATCAAACCTTATTCCGAAAAAATGTAAATTTTATAATATGGACTGTGCTGAGACCTGAAGATAAAAATTGGACAAGAAGAATCAAGAAGATTACAATATTTTTAAAGATGATTTAGACGTTTCAGAATTAATTGATTTTGGGTTTCCTCGTCGTACATACGAAAGAAGAAATTTTCTCGACTAACTAGAGGCTCTAGGATTTTTTCGGAGATTCCGTTTACAGAAAGAAAGTAGTAGTAGAACTAGAATTTGATAACGATCTGTAAGTTGTTTCACGGTAAATAATAATAACAAATCAGAACGGCGAGGGGGCCCACCACCTGTTGTCATCACATACTATCTTTCTTCAGCAGCATCCTTTTTCCATTATCTTTTACTGTTATTGAAATGTTTTTTTAAAGATTTTAAGATTTCTCATCCCTAAGACAAGCATTGAGACTAAAAATTGTCGATGCATTTAAATAAGCTGTATCCAAATGATGTTATCTTAACACCCAACATACATCATAGGCCTGAATGTCATTGCCACAGTCACTGCTGAAAATTTGAACATATCAAAAAATTCCTTATTTACATTTAACTTTTAACATCAAAAGCGAGTGGCGATGCAAAGCGATTTCTTTTAAGTCGAGCTTAAAGTTTAAGTGTAACTTAATAAAGAAAAGCTTTTTGGCTGTACGGTGCAAAGGGCTGTAAATGTTTTGCGGCAACGGTCGTCAATTCAAGTTGCTCAGAAAGAATTCCGCGCTGAGAAAAATATCTTCTTCCTCCAATGACTTCATGATGATATGCTCCAAGGAGATGTCCAAAAAGGACGATCGGATCTCAGCGCAAATATGCACGCAAGAGACTCAAAGAGATGTGTGGCAGCAGCAATTTCCTCTAGATCCCAAATTTTCTTTTTGACTTATTTTCCATGGACTCCAAATCAAATAAAATGCTTCCGGGACATTTGGGGATATCCGGGATAAATGGACATTTCATTTCATTTAAAAAAAATCTCGCTGGTCGCAAAAGATGTCGTAGATTAAATTTCCCGGTTGATTTAGAATATTGGTTCAGTGAGGGTGAGAAAAGAATAGAGATTGGGGAGCAAAATTATAAACGGACCTACATTTTATTGTAAACCACGAGGTTGGAAATAAAAGTGAAATCGTCTCATCTGCAGTCAGCACGGAAAAGATTCAAATTCAAAAATTCACGTTAGAATTTCCAGGGCCAGTTTTTGTGCGATAAGAAGCACGATTTGAAATTGAGAGATTTGGCGGATAAGTGCTTTCGAGTGAGATTGGTGGTCTAAAAGAAAGGTGCCAAAACAGTCCGTTAACTGCAAGGGTGAGGCGGAGTTAAGTCAAACGTCGCAAAAACGGTTTTCCTTTAATTCCTGTAAATAAACCCTGTAAAACCATCAAAAATGGACCACTCTGTACTTAATCCTTGAGTGGATATCTCGTCTCGCTCATGAGTGTGGGGTGATCCGTGTACTCTTGTCCTTGCGGGGGTGTCTCGTCTCGCTCATGAGTGTGGGGTGATCCGTGTACTCTTGTCCTTGAGTGGGTGTCTCACTCACTGCCGTCCAACCCATCCAATTCCCAATTGAGAGATTTGGCACATAAATACTTTTGAGTGAGATTGGTGGTCTAAAAGAAAGGGGCCAAAACAGTTCGTTAACTGCAAGGGTGAGGTGGAGATTTACAAATTCAATCTACTTATAACTAATCAAACTAATTAAAGCTAATTCTTGTGCGATGAAAATTGTATCACAAAATCGCGCACAAACACTTTGCGCCATTTAGTGTCCGTTTAAAAGATTTTGTGATATAATTAAACTAAATTCGATACGCTAATTGCGGTGACGATAACAAAAACGTCACAATGTCAATAATAAAATGTGTAGATACCGTTCAAAATGTAAACAAAAAGCCTGTACATATAGATCTCCAATATGTACTCTATTTTTGCAAAGAACAAATACTGCAAATTGTTGTTAAGACTAGTCAGACTCTCTTTGCATTTTCTAATCTGCACACAACTAATTGTATGTACACAACCAATAATGACTAGTATAAGTAAGTAACAACTCTATCATAAAAGAAGGTGCAGACAACCTGGGGCAGGCCACTTCAACACTCATTATGGCATGAATAACTTTTATTGCAAGGCCAGAAAAACAAGATAAAAATCAGGGAAATATAGAATTCTATTCTCTTGTACGTGGTGCAGCGAGACATCTTTCTAGTGCATCCCAAACATGCTCGATGGAAGTTAGCTGACAGTCCAATCTATCGATTTCAACTTCATCAAACTAGATGTCCACGATATTCGTTCTATGTAGACAAGCAATGCACGCAATCATTATCATTACATTTGTTTTCAAATAGTTATAATTTTATTTTAATTTTAATGAAATACGTACTCGTACATACATAAAGTACAGTAAAAAAACCTTTGTCTATTTTAACTTCTGATCTCTAAAGAGTTTAGAGTAGGCAACCCATCAATCAAATCAGAAATAACTCCGTGTTTTCATGGTTTACTAAAAGCACGGAAGTCGAATGAGTTGTCTACTTTCTAATTTTTAATGGGCACCTGTGTTCGAAATATTTTTGGAACTATTTCAATGCGTCCAATGAACGTCAAAACAAATTTAGTGACATCCACTAATAGTGCCTAGCATTTGAGAGATTCGAATGTCAAACGGAGCGTGAAATCAATTCAACTCTAATCATTTTTATCAAAAATTCTTTGTTTCGATCAGTACACTAGTTACAAGTGTTAAGCATCCATTTCATTTAATATTTTTCCGTTTTTTTATCGCGTCATCGCACATTTTAACCACCCTTGTGTCACATCCCTATTTCCCAATTGTTTTTGTTACAAAAATATCGTACTTATTTAAAATCTAAAAGCATAGATTTGTTCGGTAATTTATTGTTATTTTATTATTTACTGTTTGCGATATGCAACTGTGATAGTATCGAGGATAATAAAACCCAGTTGTATGCAATTTCATTTCAGATGAAGAATGCCTTTTATAAATCGTAAATAATATCGACTGCAGTCAACACAAAATACACCACGGTATGCGAGCTGTGGCTATTCACAATACAGCGAGATAACGTAGTGGAATTTCACATTCAAAAGTGTACAGCCACAAAAATTATATTAATATTAATGAGACAGGTCGGGGCTCTTCATCAAACTTGGCATTTACATTTATGTGTTTATTTCGTGCCTGATAAGCCGGGACTTCGGGAAATATTCGGCAGAATGTGCTACGTATTGTTATTTATTACGAAGCTGATCTACTTAATTCACACTAGCTAAGATTCGAGATTAATAAATAAATTAATGTGATAAAATTTCCAGAATTTTTATAAGCAACTATTTTTTTTTAATAAAAATCTTTTGGGATCAAAGGGGATGGGTGTTTGAATACAAAATTACAATCATAAACCAAATATTAAAATAAAAAGATTCGGTTTCGCTTCTTGCAAATTATTTCAATGTAAACACGTTACAAAGTCAGATTATTATTTTCACATAAGAAAAGGGAGGGAGCTGTCAACTCAACAAGATTTGAGAAAACCGAGAATGTACAGTGAAACGTAGATATTTCAAGCTATTTACAAGTCGATTACAAATTTTCAAAAATAATTTAACGAATGGAACAACTTTTCTTGCTTCCACCTCGTTATCTATCAATTAATTGACATTTTGAAACTTTAGATGAATCTGTTTCATAAAAAAAAACATTGTATTTTAGTTGCTTCGTATAACAGAAGACATTCTGGACAGCTTAGTACCAGAAGATGGTGATCCCCAACTCCACCTCTTACCCAGAACCTACCACGCAAAATTAGGCGAAATAATCTCGGCGTATAAGAAATATTGTTCAGGCATAAAAAAATCGGATTGCGTCTTGGCGAACAAAACCAAGAACTCGAACTCAGACTTCGTCAGATTCCTCCAAGTTCCTGCGATACCGCGAAGAAGGCCGGACCTGACGGTGTTCATCCACAAACCCTTAGAACACTTCAGGGACGTCCTCAAATTATTCAACGTGATCCTGAGCAACGTCAAACCCAAAAACGAAGACTACCCTGTGATAAGCCAAATAGTTCACGATTTACAGGTAAATGCAACGGGGGGATTAGGCGAGCGCATTTGTGGCGAGCAAAATTTTTAGGTGACGTATAGGGAAATAACATCGGAAGGTGGGCTGATGGAACCAATCGGAGAAGGAAGGCCCTTATTATCGGTTCAAGACTTAGAAAATAGATTGGTGTTTACAAAGTGCAAGGTAAATACAAAACGCCTTCCGAAATAAAACTCCAACCCCTTTACTTGTTTGTAGCCGTTTGTTTTAAGTAAACCTGGAAGACAGTGGATTTTCGGGGGCGATCTCAGCAGAGTCGAGGGGAGAACTGTGAGGCAGTACTGGGCCCTCCTTTTTAGTGATATTCTCTTATTTGCCAAGGTTTCTAGAGATAGGGTGTTGTTTATAATGGAGGATCCTCTACCTTTAGCGCATATAACCGACTTGACGTTCAATGTTAGGAAAAAAGGTATATCCCCGACTGTGGTCTGGCTTAAATTATTGCCTTAGTCTTCTTTTCAGCAAACGAATTTCGGATAACCGTCGAGCCCGGGGGAAAGACGGCCAGCAGCCCCACCGTTCACTGCGGACCAGACCTATCCAGGACTCCTAGGAAAAACCCTAATAAACGATGCTTGGTGTTGAGAGCACCGACGACCGAATTAAAAGCCGTCTGGCAAAACTTGTTGCAGAGACAGATGTGAGTGTTTTAGTCTTGATTTGGCACCAAACCAGCACTTTCACTGTGACTTACAATATAGTATATCCATAAAGTAAATTAATAGGGCATGCATGCTTGACGATTTCATAGTTGTTCCCAATAGTTAAAAAAAAAATGGAAACACTTTCTGTTACAAACTTTTCTATGCTTAAGTGTCTCTGAAATAGAGTTTTTCCATTATTTTGAAGTATATTTTAAAAGTAGATGAGAGAAGAGGCACAGTTGTGTTTTATTTTTACAGTAGTATTCAAATCGTAACCAGCGGACGAAATTAAAACCAGATAATTTTGATAAAATTTTCGAATTACTATTTTCCATCTTTTTATTTGTTTACAATAGTTTTGTTTATTTTTTTTATTATTAACTTGAAGACTACAGCAATTATTGTCCATCCTTTTTTATGGTTTCCGGTTGTACTACGTCACAATTTTTCTTTCTGCCCACGTTTCGCTCTTTTTAATAAAATGACTTCCTCAGCACCGGTATCCTTGTTGCTAATGTATTGAGTTCGAAATTCCTTCGTTATTTTTGAAGCGACAAAGAATTTTACTTTAATTTAAATTTTTCGGTTGTTTACCAATCTCTAACAATTAGTAACCAACAGTTTAAGATGCGACATTTTGCGGCAGATCAAACGAACAAATCGCAACAAGTCCCGCAGTCGACTGTATATGGCAGGTTACCTGATGGCGAAATTAAAAAAAAAAAACGAAACCGAAACGGATACAAACGAACCTACCAGGATCGCCCGTTGGATGGGCTGTTGCTGCGACCAAAATCCCGAGTCAGTGGAGAAGGCCGTGGGCAAATAGTTTCGCACAGGTAACTGTAATTAGAAAAAGGACGCCATCTGTTGAAGATCGCAACTTGCAATCGAGGATTTCCCCCAACAGGAGGGAAAATCCTGCTTACCAGTCGGTTCAGTGCTGAAAGGATCCGTCCCCACAGGAAAAAAACAAAGGGAGTTGATCCCCAGCTAATTACGGATCGTAAAGGGGTGAGATTCCGAATGATATACAAAAAAAAAACAGCATCCGCAACATTAAATAAACTTTAATGAAAAACGTCAACAAAGGGCGTGGAACACGTCCTGTCGAGCCTTCAAAGGAAAAAACAGCCCGAGCACGGCGGTGAAATGTCATCATTATAAATTTTTTTATAACAAACAAAAAATTAAATTTACGTAACAACACCCAAACATACGCGCGAACCGCGCAAATAAAAAAGAAAATACCGTACGCTAGGGATCCCACACGTTCGTTTACAGACGGGACCGAGAAGCAGTCTTTTACATAATAAACAATTAAAACTACGGTAACAAACTGTAAACAAATTAACAACTTATTTAAAGACCCCGGAACAAATCGGCATATTAATTCAACAAAATCGCTCGTCACTGTACATACGGCGACCGCACAAATAAAACGAATATCAAAAACACGTAGAACACCACATCGAAGGAGCAAGTGGTAACGCAAGAACGTGACCAAGGGGGTACGATATCGTGAACTGTCCAAGCCCTTCAGCTGTCCTCTGACCATCAACGTCTTGGGGGGTACATCGTAGGTCCCCGCGTCCTCGTGACGCCGCAACAGGTGTCTCTCCACAGGGAAATAGCAAGACGCATGCGAAGTCAAACAGCGAGGGCCCAAAAAAAAGAGAACGCTTCCGGAGTTCCCGAAACTTCTTTACGATAGCATAAACGCTCAAATCTCGGAGGGGGGGTGGTAACTACCCGCTACGTTAACAAAACAGAAACAAATTAATTAAAAACAACCGAGATGAAAGAAAATTAAATAAATGGCTTACTTCGGCCTAAACACGCCGAGCGTTTTAAAGTGGTAGAAGCGTTGATCTAACCAAATCCGTCAAAAAATGACGTCGGAGAACAAAGTCGAAAACTTTTCCAAAACCGCAGCTTCTTGAGTAAATCCAACAAATTCCCAACTGGGCGCGGTATCACCGAGATTTTCAAAACCAAAGACCGCGGAAATACTCAAGGGATCAACGATGAAACACACACGCGAAACCAAAAATGTCGTTCGGCTCACACTCTGCTAACGCAAGTGCAAAAAATCTTAATCCGCCGGTCCGCTCCCAGAATTTCCCGCGCTTCCAGCCTTAAACTGAGTACAACTAACGACTCCGCGCGAAGTTCAAAACCAGCACAGGAAGGAGTGAAATCGACCGTAACAATTATTATTATTTAAATAAGTTCAAATTTTTGAGAATCACTAACGAGAAAATGCGTAAATTCACAAATGTTTTTCTTAATTGCACATCTTTCAGTAGTCCAATGTCTATGTAGATTTTCTTCTTCTATCGAAACTTTCAATTTTTTGCTATGTATGAACTGTGCATGTATTTACTTCTCCTAAAATATTTTAGTTTCAGCGAAAAAATAATAAAAATAGCGCAAGAATGAAGAAAATTCGAAAACACGGCGACGCTTTTGATTAAATCTTTTTCTCTGAAATAACACAACTGTGTCTACATAGGTCGTTAACTACATATTAAAACAATTGATAGTCAAAAGAACGTTAGGTACCTAACATAAATATACTGCCAAGGTTGTCATCAAAGAGCTCAGAAAATTAAAACAGATTTTACCATCATTCATACTATCGAAATAATTATGAATTTGTACATTTTAAACACAAGTAATTTTCTTAACTTAACCGTGGTGGAAAATTAAAAATCTCAAAAGGGGAAACTTAAATTCCTCCAAAGTATTGCATGTTTTTTCGGGTTGATATTTTATTAAATGTTTTTGATTAAATTGTTTTTAAAAAAGGCAGTATATTTAAATGTTTTATTTAAAAAAATGTTTGTGTGTTGATTGACTTTATGGATATTCTGTAGATCTGATAGTGTTGTTGTTGCGCACGCAGCTTCCACGTAAACGCGGGCATGGATGGCAGCTCATTTAGCAGTCCATTAGAATCTCCTGAAGCTCCAATCACTTCCTCTGTGGCCACCCTTCAGTCAGCAGAATCGCTATCCCTTCGTCGGCAGGTGCGTCTGAGTAGCGGTCACTGCAGCGAACCAGTAGTAAATCCCTACCAATCAACACAAAGCTCAACCCTTGAACACCATTACACAATGCTCACACAAAGTTCGATATCAAAAACACCTGACACGCCTTCGGCAAACATCACCCCCTCGCAATCATCCTCAGAGCATTCTCAGGCTTTCACCTCGCACTTCACGTCAGAAAGTAGCTTGTTGCCTAAATCTCAAGTTCCTGAAGAGCCTTCTTCCCCATCCGCAATACTCACCCCAACTACGGATGCCTCACCGGACGCTGATGCACAAAATTCGGAAGACATTGACTTTTTAAAATTTGACGAGGAACCTTGGGACATAGTTAATTTCGAACTGAATAATCTAAGTATAGACGATTATTTTCAAAATTCCTAATGAAGAATTATTTCTCATTAAATTAATTTAGACAATCTTAATTAAAAAAAAAAAAAATGACGTGCCATCAGTGTTGTCCTTGGTCGAAGCACTTGTACCAATTTGACTGCCTATTAAAAGTACCTTCAAAAGTCTCAAATTAAAAAAAGAAAAAGAAAAGAAAAGATATTCAGCATTAGTACTGATATTTATGATAGTTGCAAGTAGATTGAATTTATTTATATAGTTACAAGAAAATTGTAATTTATAAGATTATTATATATTTACAAATAAAACAATTAGTTACATATCTGCTTTTTAATACCCTCTTCTCTTTGGGTTTAAGTCCACCCCCTTGGCAGAAACTTTGGGAATAATTCACGACTTTTTCAGACTCCACAATTCGTAAACCATTCCGACAAAGCAGACTCACAAAAACAATTAAACGAACTAATAGAGCATAAGTGTAAGCAGCTGGGAAAGTCCAACTGTGGCAAAAGCAGCGCCATTCATTTAGAACAGTGGATGAAGGGTCAACTAGGCAGTGGTCAGACTGACACGCCAGAAGAAGAGTCTGACTTCGAAGTGTGGTCGGAGGAAATGTTTCGAGTGAGATGTGAGGAGTTACAGCTGGCTGACCTACACGGTCAGATGACCTTGAAGGTGGATAGTAGACGTTGTGAAAGTCGATGCGAAGAAGTGCGAATTTTTGAAGACCTCGAACAAAGTCCGTCCAGAAGTACCACCCCAGAAAGTCAAGTAAGTACTTTTATTAAACACAACCCCAAGACGTTTTAACTCAATGCAACAATTTACTTAGGTAACTGTACGATCCAGTCCTGTGGTACCAGAAACTATGACGGTGTGCAGACAGTGTCATACCACTTGCCTTACTAGCCAAAATGGTGCTGCGTATTCCTCGAATAATAACTCAGATAATAAGAATATTTTTATGGACGTCACTGACAACAACGCGAATAATTCTAGGCAGACAACGAACAACGACAATGACGATTGGCGACCGCTAATGTTGATGGGTTTAAGTGCAATTAATCCGGCGGCGACTTTACTCAAGTTAGATCCTTTTGCTGCGCCAGTTCCAAAGATCTCCGTGGTTCCTCCAACTCCAGAATTGTTGCATAAATTCAACAGGAACGACGATAAATACAAGGATCTCAACTACAATTGCCCCAACATCAGATCTGAAGTAAGCACCTAACTCCTACCGTCAGTTTTTAATTCATAGGCCCAAATTGTAGGTGAATGATTTTTTCACAAGCAAAGAAACAGACAACTCCCCCGACAGTTCCCCACAAACCGAAGAACAACCATATCATTCCCTCAGCAGTTCAAATTTGACTTTGAGACGTTTCGGAACCGTTTCCAGCTTGGAGCGTGTAGGTTCCGAAGAAAACCAAGACGTAGATTCCACGCAGAACTCCAGTGAAGCAGAAGATGATGATGACAACAACGATGAAGATGATGATGACGATGATGAGGAGGACGATGAAGATGAAGATGATGAAGACGTGGACGACGAAGAGGAAGACGAAAGAGAAAACCAGGAAAGAGGTTTTGATAACGAAGCGTTCAATCACACGTCAATTAGGAGTTGGACGGCGAGGGCTGGGTCCTTCGTTGCTGAAAAAATGGCGTTCTTTGAAAAACTCGGTGAAGATTATAAAACGGGCAGTAGGTTTTTTGAGAGGTACGCTGGATTTTACTATTTCATTTCGTTTGTTTTTGTTGGTTTTGATTGGATAGAATAATTTCTAAATTGGATCAAAAAGTTTTTGTCATCAAAATCTTTTTGCGTGCGTTTACGAATTCATTGGTTCACACAAAAGTCAGTAGGTACTTTTGGATCTCAAACAAAAAATGACTTTGGAATCAGTAAACTTCCTCGTTTGGTTTTGGATTCCAACGCGTCATAACTGTGAGTTAGTTCAATATGCCCTTATAAGTATATTTTGGATTTCGTTGGGATCTTTGCATCAAAAATTTACATAAGTTTTTTTAGACTTTGAACAAAGATTATTTTGGACTACCATTTGACGTTATTTGTTCTTAAAACTAGCACATTTTCATCCCGCAAACTCATAACTAATTTAATACCACGGCCAGCTTTTGACCTTGAATACTTAAAAACACTTTGATATTACCATTTGCACCTTAATTTTGAA
The DNA here is from genome assembly GCA_033060865.1 of Dorcus hopei. Lineage (NCBI taxonomy): Eukaryota > Metazoa > Arthropoda > Insecta > Coleoptera > Lucanidae > Dorcus > Dorcus hopei. Next base: position 33,348,105 of record CM065423.1, on the reverse strand, counting down.
ACCAATACATTTGGACCTTGAAATGCGCTTACTATACGTATAGAGGTACTTGATTTTGTTTTTAATGTTCATTTATGTCCTCAGGAGGTTAAAGTAATTAAACTTCAAGTAAATATTGAATTGGATTGGATTTCGATTTTTCGTTAACTGAGAAAACTGAACTTAGAGGACCTTGGATCTTCTTTAAAGCCAACACACATTTTGTTCCAATATTGTATGCTTTGACCTTGAAACAGACCGGACTTTAAAGGTTTTCATATTCATCTTTCATTTTGACTTCGAAAAGAACATACTCGTATTTTGGCCTTGAACTTAGAAGACCTTGGACTTTCCTTAAAGCCAACACACTGTGTACTTGAAATTAACAACTGCAGGTCCCAATTTCGTATGATTTGACCTTTTATCATATGCTTTTTCTATCATATACACCGACCTTCAATAAGTATTCTTTGAGCTTGAAGATTTTCAAATTCCCTTTTTCATTTTCTTATTTTGGCTTTGAACTTAGAACGCTTAGAACCTTCCTTAAAGCCAAGACATTTTGTTCTTGGAATTAACAACTGCAGGTCCCAATATCGTATGATTTGACCTTCTACCAGTAAACTTTGGCTTTGAAACTGACCTAACTTGAAAGGTTTTCAAATTTCATTTTCACTTCAAAAATAACATATTCGTGTTTTGACCTTGAACTTAGAGAGCCTCGGACATTCCTAAACATTTTGTTCTTGAAATTAACAACCGCAGGTCTCAATAAACGTATGATTTGACCTTCTACAAGTACACTTTGACCTTGAAACTGACCAGGCTTGGAGGGTTTTAAAATTCGTTTTTTAATTTTCTCTTCGAAGATAACATATTCGTATTTGAACCTTGAACTTAGAGACCCTCGGACTTTCCTAAAGCCAACACATATTGTTCTTGGAATTAACAACTGTAGTTTCCAATCTCGTATGCTCTGACATCCAATAAGCATACTTTGAGCTTGATAGTGGCCCTATTCTGGAAGATTTTCAAGTTCCTTTTTTCTTTTCGTATTTTGGCTTTGAACTTTGAACGCTTCGGATCTTCCTTAAAGTCAACACATTTAGTTCTTGGAATTAACAACTGCATGTTTCAGTAGTGGAAGCTTTGACCTTGAAACAGGCTTGAAACACATCTGACTTTGAAGGATTTCAATTTCCTTTTAATTTTGGCTTCAAAAATAACATACTCTTATTTTGGCCTTGTACTTAGAGGACTTTGGATCTTCCTTAAAGCCAACACACTTTGTTCTTGAAACTAACAACTGCAGCTTCCAATATCGTATAATTTGACCTTCGATAAGTACACCTTGACCTTGGAACTGACCTGGCTTGGAAGCTCTTCAAATTCCTTTTTTCATTTTCACTTCAAAAATAACACATTCGCATTTTGAGACTGAACTTAGACAGCCTCGGATTTTCCTAAAGCCAACACATTTTGTTCATGGAATCAATAACTCCAGGTATGCTCTAACCTTCAATAAGTATATTTTGAGCTTGAAACTGGCTTGATCTTGAAGATTTTCAAATTCCTTTGTTCATATTCGTGTTTGGCTTTGAAGTTACAATTAGAACGCTTCGGACCTTCCTTAAAACCAACACAGTTCTTGAAATTAACAACTTGCAGGTTATCGTTTGTTTTGACCTTAAACAAATGCACTTTGACCTTGAAACTGATGTGACCTTGATGGTTTTCAAATCCCTTTTTAAATTTCACTTCACAGGTAACATATTCGTATTTTGACCTTGAACTTAGAGGGTCGAGGACTTTCCTAAAGCCTACACATTTCTTGGAATTAACAACTACAGTTTCCAATCTCGTATGCTCTGACCTTCAATAAGCATACTTCCAGCTTGAAACTGGCTTAATCTTGAAGATTTTCAAATTTCTTTTTTTCACTTTCGTATGTTGGCTTTAAACTTACAATTAAAACGCTTTGGACCTTCCTTAAAGCCAACACAGTTTGTTCTTGAAATTAACAACTTGTAGGTTATCGTTTGTTTTGACCTTACAAGTACACTTTGACTTTGAAACTGACGTGACCTTGAGAGTTTCAAAATCCCCTTTTTTTTCACTTCACAGATAACATTTTCATATTTTGACCTTGGACTTAGAAAGCCTCGGAGTTTCCTACAGACAACACATTTTGTTCTTGGAATTAACAACTGCAGGTTCCAATATCGTATGCTCTGACCTTCAGTATAAGTATACTTTGTGCTTGAAACTGGCCTGATCTTGAAGACTTTCATTTGGTATCTTGGCTTGGAACTTACTTAATTAGAACGCTTTGGACCTTCCTTGAAATTAGCAACTTGCAGGTTATCGTTTGCTTTGACCTTCAACAAGTACTCTTCGACTTTGAAATTGACTTGACCTTGAAGATTTTCAAATTCCTTTTTTTCACTTTCACTTCACAGATAACATTCTCATATTTTCGCTTTGAAGTTAAAAGACCTTCGACCCTCCTTAAAGCCAATATATTAACAGATGCAAGAAAATGTTTAATTTAAAGTCTAGTATTCATTCTTTAAAAAGATTATGTTTTGGTTAACTTCACTCAATGGCTTCCAATGCTCTCATCCACTGGTACTTTTCTGGGATTTGCGTTATTTGTCTTTCTTCTGTTTGAAATCCATGCCTGGAAAAACTGGAAGTCCAGAAGCATTCGTCCATTCACTCATTTTTTAACTTTGGCGTACACTTGAAGGTTGTTTCTGAACTATTTCTTGCAACACCAGTAATTTCTAATTAATGCCCAGGTATTTGAAAACAACTGAAATTCAAGTAAATGGCGATGACGCTCAAGAGGAAGAAACGTCAGGTGCAACATCAGGTGAAGAAGTCTGGGGTACCCCAACCAGCGGAGGTGAACTGGACGATGCGCTGAGCTCGCCGAATTACGATGGCAGACGCTCGGTTAGAAACCCTTAAATCCATAAATTTCTTAAAGACTTTGCTGCATGTTTGAGCCAGTAGTTGCATGAAAAATAAAATAGAGTGGCCTAGCGAAAACATTTATTAACGTTCGGTGTATTCAGCCCAATGAAGACTCGTTGTCTTCAAACGATGAAGACACTGAACTGATGATGGATGAGTTACTGATGACGCCGCCTGTGACTAGTGCGAGTATTCGTGGACTCTTGCCGAGACGCACCTTGGAGCCTTTGATGGAGGAAGAGTATTCAGATACGTACACGTCGTCTTCGTCGTCTTCGTCTGACTCGGTTCACAGCGAACCTTCGGCATCACCCGAGCAGGTAACTATTTACACAAACAAGTCACGTACGCGTTTTGTGAGTAAGTAATTTAAAAATTATGTTCGCATTACATTGTGGGCAGGGCAACGTAACTGGAAATGTTGCTGACAAATGTTCGGCTGCTGCAGACGAACGAAGCACGACCATAAGTTCCGAAAAATTCACTACACCGGTAGCGGAGTCTCGATGCAATTCGACGCTTCCAAAGATTCACCGCTCCGAGAGCTACCGCCATATAATAGAGGCGGAGGACGACAATCCAACGTTTTTTACATGTTTAAAGCCGACAGCAAAATACATAAATATTGAACGCATACCCAGGTCGAAGGGTATCAAACTGTAAGTTATAATCCAGGAGAGGGAGAATTATATTTTCCAAGGTTATCGGTCAGCGAAGTGCTTGCAAAGTGCAATGTCTCGAGTCGGTCAGCAACGTCGTAAAATTCGCGAGTAAAAAGCAGCTAATTTGTAGGTAATGGAAATGGTATGCGCTTCTCCTTTGATTGGTACCTTGGAAAATATAATCCTTCCGCCCATAGTTAGGTACAATTGCATCGAACTGATTTTGGTGAGATTTTAGATTAGAATTTTTCAACATGAAAAGATCTGAGAGGCGCGTTCACGAGTCGTTTGCTGGAAATAGGCAGCTGATTAAAATTTTTAGCAAGGAAGGATATTTTTCGGATAAAGTTCCGACTGCATACGCAGAAAAACCTTTGTCACCAAGAAGATTGAAGGTAAGACCAAAGCTTCATCGAAGAGAAAAGGACATGTCTTTGTTTTAGGATAAACAACTAGATCGAAGATTCTGGAAGCAGTTGAGTAGAAGACGCGGTCAGAAACCCGTACAACTATCGGCCTAGTTAAAATGTGAATCTTCCGAAAGACGTTTACTTTAAATTTTCTTTACGGCTCAATTACGTGAAATGGTGCTTGATCTTAACCTGAAAAATACTTTCGGTTGATTAGGTCCGTATCGATGTACAAAGTGCGTCTATTCTTTCGGAAAATTTTGCCTTGCATTCACTGGCTTAACAGGTGGGCTCTATGTAGTTACGACTTTAATTTTACCCACCCACTCACCCCCCATCCACCGAATATAGAGTTTGTATTCTTTTATTGTAAATTATATTTTGATGTTCATAGACGAAGAGATGAGATAGTTATAAAGAGTTAGCGTGTTTGAGGGAAACTATTTTAAAGAGGACTGTGTGAAAGGTCTTTTTCGAGATAGTGAGATGTGCAAGTTCAACCATAAAAATCCGTCACAATCTGTTGTGATAAATACAATTTTTGTATACTGTTATAAATAATATAATATTAATAAAAGATTGTAAAAAACCCCCGCTTTTATTATTTTAGAATCAAACACGTTTTCTTACAACTTCAAAAAAAAATCAGTTTATTCAGTACGCCACAAAATTAAAACATACAAGAAATTGTGCTACGCTAACACTTCGTCAATGTCATCTCTGAGTTTTGGATTTAGCCGAACCTTGTCTTCTGTCGCGATTTAAAATTTCCCTATTCGCCTTCCTCATTTCCTGATGTCGCCTTTGTCCGATGTCCACATCGCTGGAAGACTTGTACCCCAATTTAATAGGCGTTTGGTTTCTGATGGGGCTCTTGGCGGTCTTCACGACAGTTTCAAGCTCTTCCAAAGTCAACTCCATTTCCACGACGTTATTGTTTGGGTCGCACGTGCTTATCGTCTTGATGGGGATCTTGATGAGTACGGCGTCCTTACTGGAACGGGCAGTCGTCTTGGCTTGGTTCCAAATTCTATTCAACACCCTCGATTGGTCTATGCTTTTATTTTTTGCCAGGTTCTTCAAAAAATCTAGTTTATCTATATCAAAATATGTACATAAATTTGGATGGTTTCGGCACCAAAATGACACTGCTCTAATACTTACAAATTAAAGATTCCTTCTCCAAACACTTCACTTCTTTCTTGATGGCGGTGGTCGGTCGTCTCGGATTGAGGTATTTGTCTTCAGATTGGCTCGAACTCTCCGACCAACTGTAGATCTTCGGGTTAATGTAAGTAAAATTGATCGATTTTTCGTTCTTAGGAGCCCCGCCTTTCGACCTAAACGCAGTCGTGTTCAGCTTATCTTTTATGTAAGAGCTCTTGACTTCGTCGCACGGAGATATCAGGAATTTCGCGTTGATAAAGTCCTCTCTTTCTCTGGTTAAACCCGATTCCATGACGTGGGAGTTTTTAATTTTTTGGGCGACGTAATCCATGGAGGCCTGGAGTTCCGTGCTCATGCTCTGGCAGGCGTACGAATTGAAGTACTTTTCTTCGATCTGCGGCTTCGGTTTCTCCTTGACTTTCTCCTTGCAGGCCTCTATGTTTTTCCGAAACGTAGAATCATCCAGCGTTTTCTTAACATCGAAGGGGTAAGTACATCTATTGGTGGGAAACTCGAGGGTGGTAAACCTACTCCATTTGTTCGTGTCAGAAGCCGGGTTAACCTTGGGTTTAGGCGGCTCTGCGTTCTTGTGGTTACCACAGTTGGGCACGTCAGTTGCTTTATTGATCAAATACGGTTTTGGCGTCTCCTTTTGTTTGAGGTGCTCGTGTATATTAATGGGCGTCATTTGATCGACGTTTTTCAGGTAGAGCGTGTTGTTGTCGCATTCGACTTTGATTCCTTCCTGGTTGGCTTTCGCTGAGTTTCTCGAGAAATAACTAGGGTACTGGAATGTATTTTCTCTGTTGCGTGCGTTCGCGTTTTCGGCGACCTTACCGTTGTTATTTCTATGAATTTTGTCCTCCAGTAAATGTATGATTTTGTTCCTGAGGTCGCAACCTGGGCGTACGATCTCCTCGCCCCACAACCAATACAAATCTTTGGCTTCTTGTTTAGGTGGGTCTTTTTCGGGGGTAATATTGTTTGGTGGCGCCTGGGTTTGAATCGGCTTAGTTTCTTCTTTTTTGGTAATTGGACTGTCGGGTTTGATTTTGTTCGCTTCAAGTATGTAGGGGTTCGTAGATCCGGTCAGGCAAGTATGAACGTGATAGTTTCTTCCCTTGCAGATTTTGTTTGTATCCGTGGGGGTGTGGTAGTGCTTGTAGTTGCACGGATGCTTTATTTCTCGTTGAGGTATACTTTTGGATGAGTACTGGGTTCCACTGTTTTTTAATCTGGTCATCGGCGTGGTAGTTTCGCGCGTTGTAGCCCTGTAGTTGTATTGATTTATTATTTTTTGCAAAATATGTTTGAGGTATTCCTTGGGCACGGCCGTTTGCTCTTGAATACTAATGCGCTTCTCTAAAATTTTAATCCTCGCGTTGATTTCTTTTAACAGCTCAACCTGGTCGACGGATTGTTTAGTTCGCAGGTCGTGTGTCCTTTTCAAATTTGTGTCTTTCGTTGGCGGAGGGGAATAATTGCCCTTGGGTTTTCCCGAGCGACTTTTTGGGCGTTTCGTGTGCGAATCGTTTGAAGCTATTTCTTCATCGATGGGGGGAAAAGCTGCGACCGGGCCTTTTTGGGACTGAACCAGGACGCCTATTATACCACAGTGTTGACACAGGCAGGGGGTTCCGGGTTTTTGGTCAGCGTTTTTATTTTTGTTCTGACACTTTAAACTCGTTTTTAATTTGTCGAAATTATTCACGGTCGCATAAACTTGTTTCTGCTCGTTGGAGATGTTATGGGGCAACGCGGACCTGCTGGCGTATTCACCTTCCGTCTTATGGTGGAATTTCGTTGGGTAGTTCTTTGGGGTAGTTACTTGTCGAATACTGTAGCTTTTCTTACTGGAGTTTTCGCTCTCGCATGGCGGAAATTTCTCGAAAGTCACATCATCGTCTTGGAACTTATATCCCTTGGTTTCAGCCTCGCTTTTATTGGACGAGATGCCTTTTCTATTTTTATGGTGTTGCTCCACCAACGATATAAAATCACGCACTTCGTCTTTATTTAGGGCGACCGTGGTTTCCCGGGTTGTATCGGATTCAGATGGGCGTATGATGGTGACATCCAGTAATTCTGAGCTGCCGCTGCTGTCTCTTTCGAGGACTTCTTTCAGGCTCTCGTTGATTTCGACTTCTAGTGCTAGTTCGACGTTTTCTTTCGATGATGTTTTCTTGTTCGTTTGTACGTCCAGGTATTTGCATATGTCAGACAGGGGACTTTCTGTATTGATTCGACAATCGCTTTTCTTATCTCTTTCATTTGAACTAGACGAGTCTGATGGACATATATTGCTTCTATTCATAATATCGACTCATAATTTAATATTTTAACATATGGTACGTAAACAAGGGTAATTTATCGATTTGACATTTCGAAACTAGTGACATCATTTTTTTCGACAGCTGTCATTACCATTGTTTTGTACAGTAAAAAAGATTAACTCACGTTCAAAGGGTTACCATAATTATTACGCCCATTGGCATGAGCATTTCTTCTTTACACATCTTTATTATCAATTTGTTTGATTTTTTTAAATGGATTTGATCGCCCGAATTTTTGCTAGTTCACTTTTTGATAAAAACTTTTGTAATTCGCGAGCACTAACACGTTCCTAAACACAACTTGCCTCTAAACTTAAGAGTAATTGCGTACTTCCTCACATGGCCAAGGAAGAATGGACATTTTCTAGTGATCTTTAATACTCGTTGTTTCCCAAAAACGTCAGTGGTCTTGACATCCTGTCATTAGAAAAAAAATCAAGAAAATCAAGTTGTGAAACAAAACAATGCCTGATGTTTAACTTTTTGTCATTTGCGTTTTTAATTTGCTTAACTTCTCACATTCGATGATAATGTCCGGCGGTAATATTGCGTGTAGCATCGGAAATCAGATTGGTAAGTTCGAAAGCGACGTGCCCCATCTTAACTAACTTTCCCCCCCTGCGAAACAGGTAACGGAGGTGGTGAAATGAAATTCGAAGTTCCTTCAAAAGACGCGTCTAGTATAGCCACGTGCATAGCGACGGAAATTGTTAACGAAATCCTGGAAAGCGCTTTAGATTTGGCAACTCTGAAGAATACGCAAGGCAAGTTAATAACTTTGTTCCAGCAACAGTTCGTAACTAGTTCGGAACCGTTAAAAACGAAGTAATGACCGATTTTAATGGCGCGGTGCCGTCAAGTGTACAATTTTGTTGACTGCATGTTTTTGATGGTTTCGAACTGGTTCCGAACTATTGCTGGAACAAACCTATTAAAGACCATCGGCTCCCAACGCCAAAGTGATTCTTTTGTAGGTCTGGAGTGTGACACTATAGCATTTTCAGTAGACGATGGCGTCTGCAATTTCGACGACGCATACAGAGATACCAAAGAAAAGTTAGAGAGCTCCGTTGGAGAAGAAATTACAGGCGAACATCCCGAAGTCAAAGAAATTATTGAGGGCCTAAGCTCGATTCACATGCCAGATAAAAACCCCGAAGAACTCGTCCAGCTCGACGTCGAAATGAAAAGAATCCTGAACGAGATGATGTCACCCCCTTATGACATAATCAATTACGAAACGCTCCAGAGGAAAAACGGAGTCGGCGACCAACCAGTTGAAGATGTTAGCGCAGCAGCCGAAGAGGGCCCCGCTTCACAATCCGACGAGAGTTTGGTCGATCCAGAGAAAACTAAGATCGTCGAGAAAAAAACGCGAGTCACCGATTTGGTTATGAACTCCAAACAAGTCCTGTCCGAGTTCCTCATGTCGGAAGAAACCAAGAAGAAGCAGGACGAGTGGGAAGAATCGAACGAGAAGGTGCTGCAAGTCATCGAGTTGGATCAATGCGAGCCTGTTCAAGCTGAAGGTGAAGAAGTGAAACCCCAAGAAAGCGAGGAGGCCGAGGAATTCGCTTCCATGCCCGTCGATGAGTGCATGGAAACGATAGAGCTTGGCTCGGGAAAGGGGAAGGTACCCGAGGGTGAAAGAAGCGATTCCAAGGAGATCAAACCCGGATCTTCGCATTCGCAGACGGCAGACGTCATGACTGGTACGAAAGATCTTAAGAGTAAGAGTAAATTTGAGTTGTTCATGAAGAGGAAGTGGAATTTTAATTTGAAATTTTTCGGGATTGGCAAAAAGAAACGACAGCTGGAAAAGGATGAGAATACTGCCTCGTAATTATTAATGTAAATGGTCAGTTTGTGCAAAAAATACAAAAATAAACCATTCTTTGTAGTCTTGTTTACTATATGTATTTAAGTTATATTTATGTACTTTTAAATTGCGAACAGAAAATAATAAAGGAAAGCATAAACTTGAATGAAATGAAGTAAAAAAAGTTGGAACTTGCAAAGTTGCATCAATAGAAATGACCGAAAACTTCAGAAGTTGCAAAAAGGTTTTTTCTTTGAATAATTAAAACGTACCAAATAAAAGTAAAAGGTCCCAGAAATATATTTCGCCGTTCAACTCCTTTTCTAAATTAAACTATTCTTAGGAGCGACCTCTTCAGGATCTGACAACCGCGATTATTTTCAAAACGCGTAAATGGCATTAAATAAATAGTTAAAAAAATAATTAGCACGTGCTCTTGACCACACTCATCCTAGCAGCTTATTTTTAGCGCACATTTTCCCGCAGAACAGAAACGTGTCCCCCCTCGTTTTCGCCCCAAAATTTACGGCGGCGGCGTTGCCAAACTTAGCCGCATTGCGGTCTTCTGATTCAGTTCGAGTTGAGAGCTCCGAGCGCCATCTACGCGTATAAAAGCGGGCACCCACCAACCTCCGAGCCCCACTTCTGGTCCATTAACTAGAAGGCAAGTCAAATCCTATCATCACAATGGTGAGTACACAATATAAAGTGCAACAGTGTGTGTGTATGTGCGAATTTTTTTGGGAGTGGCGAAATGCAGTCGATGCCCAAAGTCAGCGGAGAACCTGCTTACGTCAGAGCTTTTAAGTACTGGAAAAGCAAGATTAAGAAAGCCCAAATAGTAGTTACCTTTGTTTTTTAACATTACTCACACACAATTTGTATTCCATCTTTTAGGGGACCCCGAGTATTGTATATGTATTTTGGTAAAGTGTATATATATGTGTCGTTTTTTTGTGAACGTCTTTTGTAGATACATGTTGTTTTTTGTGAACGTATTTTTTTGATTTTTGCATTTTTGAGCTTTAAGTGTCTAAAATTACTAGTTAAATGTATGTAGTAGTATTGGCTAACTGTGGCGTCCAAATTAAATAATATCTAAATGTGAAAAACTGCCGTCAATGTTTTTATTAATCTTTTTTTGGGGTTTTTGCAGGCTGACCTCAGCGCCAGGGATATCGAAAGTAAGTCCAATTTTTTTCTTTTCTTTTTATGTAAACTTACGTGTAGTGACTTCAGTGATAAGGCGACAGTGTTAATTACAAGTGGATTGTGTAACTACTACCGAACGCGTTCCTAATTTTAAACCTTCACATATATGGCGTGCATTGCCATTCCCACTTCTAAATTTATCCCGGAGATACTTGAACTATTTTTACAGGCGCTCATCGACTTACCACCGCGCCCCAAATTATGTAAAACAACACCAAATAAGATTTTAAAAAACGAAATACAATGAAATTCAAATTTTTTATCAATCACAAGTCGACGTTTCGCTGTACGTTGACAGCTTCTTCAGGCAAAACAATTTTGAATCTTTAAATACATCTTTTTAATCATTATTACTCCTAATAAATAATTATCTTGAAAAAGCAGTCAACGTACAGCGAAACGTCGACTTTTGACAAATTTTGTGATAATTTTTAACGCACAAGAAAGTGCTTTAATATATTTTTTCTTACTTACTTTTGAATTTATAATACAGTCTTTGCAACAAAAAAAAATTTAATTATATGTAACGTGTTAGGTTTTGTTTAAGAAAGAAAACAGAGTTGGTTTGGGATTCCGTAATAAAAACCTCAAAAAATAAGACCATTTAAAGTAAAAAGAAGGGGACACTCACCCTACCAAATGTTTAATATTGATAAAATAATTTTTATTTCACTCGCCGTTGTGAAGATACTATATTAGGAAAAGAAAATCATTTTTATATGCATTTTTTTGCAATGTTTTTGGAAAATGATCAGGACAGTTGGAAGAAAATCATTTTTATATGCATTTTTTTGCAATGTTTTTGGAAAATGATCAGGAAAGTTGGTATTTTTTTAAATAAATTTATTAATAAAATATTTTTTGAATTGAAAAATTATTAAATTACTACGTACATGTCTGCTTTTTTAAAAGAATTTGCAACATTTTTATGATTTCCTTAAACAACCGAAAAATCCAAAATAAAAAAGGCTGCCTTTTGAAATAAACAAATTTAGATAAAATAACTTTCGTTTTCAATGTCACTTTTTAACTTTTAAGGTACCTCATCAGCAGAAAAAAAGGTTTTTATTTTCCCGAATGAATTTTTTGGGCTTTAGAATTTTTGTATCATATTTTTAATCGTTTTGCCATATTTATTATATTTCAAGGTAATCTCAAAAATTTAAGGAAAATGCAACCTAGTTCCCTTCAGAAATGCACAAGCACATCCTAAGTACATACTCGTACTTGCTAGATACAGGGTGACAAGTTGAGTCATATTTTTTAATAGCGTGTAGAACTCATTAAAAGAATTTTTTTTAAATACAATTTTTTAAAAAAATTAACAGTAATTATATTATTCTATATTGTCTCAGCGACCTGTTGTATGCGGATAATAAGTTCTTCCCTTGTGTTAACCAACGCCTAACTTTGTGTGGATCAGAATCGCAACCACTTTGAACCTTTTCTTTAAATAAATCAGAATAACCAGACGATTTGATTTGCAAAAGTAATATGTATAACAAGTTTTCTATTTTTAATTTTTTTTTAATTGTATTTGAAAAAAAAAACGTTTCTTTTAAAGACGTTATTAAAAAAATATGACTCCTCTTAGGAATCACCCTGTACAAGATTGTTTCGTATTAATATCATCGCTGTTTTAAATTGAGGGGGGTAGGAAGGTACCTTGATAATTATTAGATATAGAAATATGGGGAAAATAGTACGAACATTCAAAAAGAATTTTCGAAAACTAAAATATCGCCTATTTTTATTTTTTATTTGGATGACTTCTACATTTTTGGCTGTAATCATTATTGTTAACAAAAAATAATTTAATTTTCTTATTTATAACAAAACCTTGCATTTCAATGAATAATTAAAATTTTATCTAATTTTGTTAAAAACGGTCAGGTTTCAATTGGAGGTTTGAGCAAAATGTATAATTCATGTTGCCTTTGTTACAAAAAAAAGGATACATATTTTATTTATATTTTATATACAGGGTGGTTCAAAATTGTCTTAAGATATTATCAGGGTGAATAGAACATCAAAAAATAAGATCATCTTCTTATATAATTTTTTTCCCAAAAGTCAGTAATAAGGGGGTTTAATGTCCTTAAAGAGGGGTGATAAATATTGTTTCTTTGGCAGTATTTTCTAGATCTTTTAAGTTAACAGACTAATATTTGATAGTCAGGTATGAGGCACCTAATACACAGCATTGCTAGATCACGCCTATGTTTAAGGGGTGGGATTGAAAAATCTGATCTTATTATGATCTTATATCCTTTGTATTACGTGTTATTACACGATTTCTCTAATACACGAATAATGCCCTGGTACGCGCCAAATTGGAATATGCTTCTGTAATTTGGTATTCAACAACTAAATCAAATGAGGCTTTAATTGAAAAAATTCAGAATAAGTTCTTGAAATTTCTGTTTTACAAAAAAATATAAAAGAAATCCACCTTTTGAAACTTATGCTCCAATTCCAAACTCCTAAACGCATCATTTGTTCATTTGTAATCCTGTGTATATGTTCCGTAAACTGAACGGAATTATCAAAAATTGCACCGAGATCCTTCACTGAGGATTAACGCGGCAAGGAAACATTTTTTACTTTATATTCATGGGAAATTGGATGTTTCTTCTTAGTAAATGTGATAATAGAGCACTTGTTCATATTTAATGGTAACATATTATTACAAATTAATTATGTTAGTAATTATGTTGTTAGTGCTTATTTCTATTTATTTATAACATATTATTGACACACCAAGTGGATACATTATTAATAGCATTTTGTAAAAGCAATGGGTCAGTAATGGATGTTATATATTTATAGATTTTACAGTCATCGGCAAAAATTAGACATGTGGAGTCTCTTACATTAGTTACAATATCGTTTATAAAAAGTAAGAATAGAAGAGGTCCTAAATTGTTTCCTTGGGTGACACTCGATTGAGCTAGAAACAGACTACAATATGCTCCCCTGTAAAAGATAAGTTGGCGCCTGTTAGATCGGTAAGAACTAAAAAACGACGGTAATTTATAAGAAAAACCTAACGTATTAAACTTATTCAAAAGCATGTCGTGGTTGACCTTGTCGAAGGCTCTTGAAAAGTGAATGTCTACTTGATGACCAACTTCTATAGCCCTCGATAGACTGTCAGTAAATAATAACAGACTTGTTAGTACAGATCTTCCACGGGAAAACCATGTTGTTTAAGAGCCATTTTGAATTCAATTTGAGGAAAAATTTCTTATATAAAATTTGCTCGAAAATTTTCGATGCGGCTGATAATATTGAAATTGGTCGATAATTTGACATAAGATTTATATCACCAGATTTATATATGGGAATTACCTTAACAATTTCCATCTATCAGGAAAAATGCCAGACCGAAGAGATAAATTAAATATATGTTTTAATGGAGCAATTAATAATCCTTTATAAATATATGCAGGAATGTCGTCCATCCCCAATGATTTCTTAGCTTTTCGTTTTCTTACTGCAAGTCTAATGTCATCATCGATAATGTCTCCAAGGAATACATCATTTTCAGCACATTCATCAGGAATATTATATAGTGAAGGAACTCCGTATACACTTTCAAAATAAGCTGCAAACCCGTTCGTTATAAACAAAAATATCATTGCTGGAGAGGCTTCGTTTTTTTATCCCTGACAAAAGACCAAAATACATTTGCATTATTCTGAATAGATGCCTCAACATTGTTACAGTAATTTTGATAAGCATTATCAATGGCAGCTTTAAGTTGTCCCCTATAGAATTTATACCTGTCTAAATTGAAACTATTTTGTTTCCTTTTTCTATGGTATTCTTTAGTTTCTGTAAGCAATTCTAACTCAGGTGTAAACCACTTAGGAAACTATTTGGGCGAACTTTGTAAAATGGCACACATGTCTAATGGCCGTTTTACACTCTGACATTTTTTATCTAAAATTTGATACAAAGTGAGTGAGAAGTGCCAATTCAACCAATCAGAATTCACCGTGGTAGCTTATCTCTCTCACTTTGTACCAAAAATTGTTATCAAATTTAACAAATGCAAAACAGCCTTAAGATTGCATAGATTTTTTCATGGAATATTTCAACAGATCTGTTAACTTCTGAGCATTGTAATAATTCTTGCCAATCGTAATGCTGTAACAGCCGACAAAGCTTTTCAAAATTTGCTCGCCACTAATTATAATAATTATAATTACTACTTTGAAAAGAATCTGCGCATCGATAGCCAGCGGTCATATTTATATTTAACGCAGGATGATGCAAATCGATCGGTATAAGCGGCAAGTCGACTGGGTTAACAGAGACGAAAACATCGGAGCAAACAAGATCAAGAGTCCTTCCATTCTGATTTTGCACATTATTGTGCAATTTTAAATTATTTAAATCTAAAGAATATTTACGAATAAAATACTAAAAGTCATCCTCCTAAACTACCCCCTTAAAAAGGAGGGAGGATCTGCCAAATGCGCAGTTAGGTGCCCTATATTTGAGTTTCAAATATTCGTTCGATACCTTAAAGGTTCCAGAAGATATTGTCCAAAAAAAACATCTTCACCCACCCCTCCCCCTTTCAGGGCTGAAATATAAAAAGGTGACCTTATTTTTTGACGTTTTAATCACTCTGAGAATATTGGGAGACAATTTTGAATCATCGTGTATAAATATATCAAAAATGGTTTCTTCTTCCTTCATATTGTATTTGTTACAGAAAAAAAAGAAATAAAAATTTAATTTATTTAATGTATGACAGTTACATGTAAAAAAGTGATTCTTCTTCTTTTTCTTCTTTACATGATGTCTCTGTTATTTAAAAAACGAAAAATACCATCATATTTAATAGTAATAAAAATATTGTTTTCACACACTCAAAATACACTCCCGCTCCTGAGGTCCTGACAAGTCTTTGACTTAGGACCCCGTTGGGCAACCACCACAGATAAAAAAAATAAATAAACAAATAACTTTAAATTATACATTTTTGTTCATGAAATGATTTTTTAAAATTTTTCCTAACATTCTAATAATAACTTTGACCTCAATGAACAAAATTCAAAAATGGGGTAATAACATTTTAAAACAAAATCAAGGAAAACCGAATTAAATGCAAAGGCAGATTGCAATGTGTCTACCTCTCCTTCTCCTCCAATCAGCAATTTACCAATATGTACTTTTTATGATTAATACACGGTGTAAAATTAGTAAAATTGAGTTCATTACAGAAAATGTTTTTCTTTACCATTGAACTTAATTTTTGTCGGTAGTCCACTTTCTGTGTTTCGTTTCTTGTTAAATTTTTTTAAGTTTTTATAATATTCTTCAGTCCAGTTGTACAATTCCAGCTTAACTTTAAGCCAAAGCTTAAACCCTTAACAACAATTGTTGAAATAATCATTGTAAAGCGTTTAAGCTTCAACTTAAATTTAAACTGGCATTGTACAACTGGGCACTGTACACTAAAAAGTGTATTTATGCAATGTGACGCATATTTTTCTTAAAATGAATACTACAGTATCATTCGTGCATTACTAAATTAAGAAACACTCTGTATATGAATTAATTGAATTTTTAAATTTGTTTTTGTAGAAGCCACTTTCGTCTTTTCCATCTATGATTTCGAGGGCAACGGAACCGTGGATGCCGTCAATCTCGGCGACCTCCTCCGCGCCCTCAATCAGAACCCAAACCTGGCCATCATCGAAAAATTGGGGGGTACCAAAAAGAAGAGTAAGTTCTCCGCGCTTCGCCATGCCGACGTAAAATGCATTTTTTTTCTTTGATAGATGAAAAGAAACTTAAGTTAG
This sequence comes from Dorcus hopei, assembly GCA_033060865.1. Classification (NCBI taxonomy): domain Eukaryota; kingdom Metazoa; phylum Arthropoda; class Insecta; order Coleoptera; family Lucanidae; genus Dorcus; species Dorcus hopei. The sequence continues at coordinate 33,331,725 of CM065423.1, read as the reverse complement.
ACGAATTCCTCCCAATCTACAGCCAGGTGAAGAAGGATAAGGAACAAGGTAGCTTCGAAGACTTCCTCGAAGCCCTCAAGCTCTACGACAAAGAAGAAAACGGCAAGATGTTGGGCGCTGAGCTGTCGCACACCCTCCTTGCCTTGGGTTAGTTGAATTTGATTTTTACAATTTTTTGTGCTGATTGTTTCTTTCGTTTTTGTTTTTTTTTTAGGCGAGAGGTTAACGGACGACGAATGCCAGCAAATCATCAAAGACTGCATGGAACCAGAAGATGAAGACGGTTTCACACCATACGAACGTAAATAATTTTTTCTATTATAACTCATATTATTAATTATATTTAGATTAGGTTTTATCGCACTTTTACTAATGTTAGTTATAGATAGGCAATTTAATATCAGTCGGAAGTAGATTTTAAATTCAAAGTTTTTTCTTGATTTTGACAACCTGTCAATTATAAATTATTATAGAAATGCGTAAATTTATTGACTAACTTTTAGATAAAACTTAGATAATAACATTTTCGAATTTGCATTATCATTTGCAGCCTTCATCAAGAAGCTCATGTCGTAAGAAGTACTTTTCATAATTTTTTAAAGCGTAAGTACTTTTGTGTAGGTTCGCCGTTAGCTTCGCCGAATTGAACTAATCTTTCCGCTTCCGCCGCAGTTTCTTTTCAGCTCGCTTCGCAAACTTAACGCAAACAAATTTAACGCCAAGACGCTGTGTGCCCACGTCATTTACATTACGTTACGGTTAACGTTACGCACTTGAATGAGCTCAGCGGTTAATCTGTTTTGTGTTTTAGCTTCTTGATGACACGCGACCGACAAGAAGGAAAATCGATCTAACGCAGTGTGAAGAACCTAACACTGAAACGGGAACATCGCGGATTAGGGAAAAACATCTGGGTATTATCAACCGTTAATAATATTGGGACCTCACTCTCTTGGGATAATTTATATTTCCATTGTTTACTTTAAATAATTGTTTTTTTTTTCTGGTAAATTTGGCCTTATGTATTATATGATGTAAATTATACACATAAATAAAATAAAAGAATATTTTGTTGCCAAATAGATTTTTTCTTTTCTTCCCCTTTCTACATATTTTGATATTAAATGCCACTCAACGTTAATCAGAAAGAATATTGCAAAGCCTCAGTTTTTAATCACATTGGCCCGTATTCTCGTCCTATGTTTAATTTAATGGTGTGCTTAATTCCCATGGCAACGCCCGTCCGTCACTCTCTTACACATTAAATTGACATAAAGCTATATCGTTTCTTATTTATTTCAATCACGACTTTAGTTATATATGATTTAAATCATAAGATGGGAATACGGGCCATTATATTGCAAAAAAATGAGATTGTTTATTTTAAACCTTAAATTGGACGTTAATTTTTGGAAACTATCCAATTTGGCCCGGTCGTCATGGAGTTAGTTTCACAACTCAAACTGTTTTATAATTAAGTTTAGATATTTGATTTGACAGTAGTTGTTTATTTTATTTTGTATTCTTAATTTATCAATGATTCATCTAATATCAATTAAAAGAAAAAAAATCAGGATATTTAATATGAATTAATGAAGTAATCACTGTTATGTAGATAATTTGAGCTTATCAGTTTCATCTATTTTGCAATTAACAATATCCATAGCATCATCCTTGTGATGATTTTGGAGAAATCAAATAAGGAAAGCATTGGAGAAGTAAACAAGCACGAGAATGCTTAAGAAGACGAAAACATACCGTATGTTTCATCTTGAGTTGAAAAGGTACGAGTATTTCACGCACTTAAGAAACGCCAAATACAAAAGCACATAACTTTTTGTACAAAAGTTGCACAAACGAAATGCTTGAAAAATATGAAAGAGCATATACAAATTTATCGATTTATGATGTTTTTAAGTTTTGGGCCATCGCTAACAGTTTTTTTTCTTGCATTAAATACGTATACCCCGAGAATGCCTAAGTACAATCAATAATAATCAGTCAATAGAATCGATAAGGGCCAAAACTCAGAGATAGATAGATTTGAATGTTCTCTTTCATATTTTGTAAGAAATTCGTTTGTGCAACATTTACATAAAAAGTTATGTACATTTATAGTTAACGCTGTCTTGAATATCTGAAGTCGTGGGAGCGCCCGTTTTCAATCGATAATAAATCAATAAAATCGATCGACCAAAAGTTACTGGTGGCATCTTTCGATATATTTGATCATTTGCTATCCGATTACGTGCAAGTTTTCGTCGTAAATAGTTTCTTTAAAAAGTTATTTATATAATCAGGTACTGGGCATTAACAACTGCCAATAATTTGGATTCCGTTTTTTTCTCAATTGTGATACACCCGAGACAAACTATAGTTAATGATCTCCACAATACTGTTCAAATTATAGTTCTGTGATAATTAAGACGGCTTTGGCAGCCGATTTAAATTTTGAAATTTTGTTGCTGGAGGTTTGTTGCTAACTTCTCACCGGTTTCAAAAATAATGATTCAGAAAATTTGGGGAATTCAATCTAGCTACGACAAGATTTTTAATTCCACGGACTTCTTTAAATTGGATTACCTGATTATTTATTTATAAAGTTATATTTGAAATTCTTGAAGTATAAATAACTGCAATCCGCCTGTTTTTGTTTTTTTTTTGCCGCAATGCAGTTCGTGGTGGGAGATCATCTGCATTGCCCCCACTTCATCCTGAACATACCTTGGCGATATAAAAAGACGAACTTCATCATTATACCACCATCGTTCTTTGGCAAGGCAGTTTGCGCAAGTAATTGCTACCATGGTGAGTTGTAGATGCATGTGCCCCTTTTTTTTCTCAAAAAAGAAACGACACCCACTCCGTTTCCTGCAGCGCAAAATTACCGTTTATCGTTCCAATAAAATTATTCCCCAGCCAATTAAAAAACTCTTGTTTAGAAAGTTGCGTAATACGATTTAGTTAATACACACCTTTGAGGATTGAGGGCATCAATTTTCAGAAGAGTTGGTAGCTAATAACAGATTAGAAAAATAAACCGTTTTGTTACTAGGCGTTGACTGCCAAATTCCAATGGATGGCTTTCGTAATCTATTTTATTCATGCTAATCTCGTGGAATTTAATTTAGTAGTTATTTAAAGCTAAGGTATTTCCGTTAGATTTTGAATTTATTTTTGTGGTTGAAGCACTTTAGGAAAGAATTAAAATAATTTTTGAGCGCCTAATTGAATTTTTCAAATTTATCAACGTAATATTTTGGAACCCTTTTAACAATTTAAATTAGATTAATTTTTTTTACAAAAAAAAAGAAGAAAAAATGACTCGTTTTTCTTTAATGAAATAATCTAATTAAATGTGAATTCTAAATTAAAATGTTGTCGGATTTGGACTATCATCAGCTATGCATAAAGAAGCCATTATCTTAATTTAAAATAAAATAATGTGTATAGTATTATGCACGTAACATTAACGATAGTTCATAACTACACCTGAATTGGCAAAAATATCTTTAGTAGCCTTGAAGAAAAAGCAGTACTTATATGTTACTTGGGGAAACATGTTCTATTGAGTTTCGTACAGTTTGCCCAAAATAACCAAAAAAACTATACTTACGTTCTGCTCCTCAACAGAAGAAAAAAAGTTTTTGTTCCTCGTAACATAACGCACACAAAAAATAAAGTGGTATCAAAAATATTTGTCCTTAACATGGTGACTTCGAATCTGTATCTATAAATAGGGTTGCCACGTTTTTGAAATAAAAAAAGAGGATGCGTTCGTAATTTGACGCAGTGCGTTCCTCAAAATAAATACAAACTTCTTTTTTCTAACCATTTATATTCATTACAGAGAAAACCCTTTCGTCAAATGCACTAGATTCAAGAATACTAAACAAGAATGACAAAAAAAGAGAAAATATAGGGGTAGTTCCTCCTTTTTAATAAAAAACGCCATTTTTGGAAAAGTATGATGTTTCCAAAAATTTATTATCTTATTCCACCACATCATAAATTATAAATTCGTTTTAGGGATGTCACATCTGGTCCATATTAATTATTAATATTATTTTTTTGTGCATGAAATGCTATGTCTTGGCACAATATATTTTTTATATTATATTGTATAATAAATAATAAAATATATATTGTGCCATTCACAAAAATTATATACTGGCAACAAACAGAATGGATAATTTCACCAATTGTATAATTATTAATATTATCCTTTTTTACATTAATATTTAATATTGGTATTATTTAGTAAAGCAGGACAAAATTTACGTGTTAGGGAAAAGAGGGCGCAAAGTCAAAAAAGAGGACGGTCCGAAAAAAGGACGAGTGGCAACCCTAATCTATTAAACCAAAAAGATTAAAATAAAATTATTTTATTAAAATTTAAATTAATTTAACTTGAAGGCTTCCGCGGCCGTCGTCCATGTTTGAATTGGCTTCCGGTTGGAACCGCGTCACGTTGACTTTTCGTTCTGCTGCTTCTTGTTTGTCGCTTCTCGTTTGTCGTCTCAACGTCAAACGAGAAGCAGCAGCAACACCATCAGCAGCAGCAGCCCTGAGGAAGTTCTTCTGCAATGGAGAACGAAACGTCGGCAGTAGAATAAAATTTGAATTGTGTGTATGATCAAAACTTGCACAAATAAAATTTGTTGCAAAGAAAGAAGGCGTGATATTTAAATAAAGTAAATTTAATGAAATTGTTGACAACAGAAGATATGCAACATGAACGAAGAAAAATTAATTCAATGTAATTAATATTTCATATTTTAATAACAAAACTGTAAATATGTATTATGATTACAATAGCCTTAAAAATCGACGTTTCGCTAAATTGGTTGATAATTTTGTGTGATGTAAAACATTCATTAGAAAACATTCTAAAGGCTTTCATAATCATAATATTTACATTTCAAGTAGCGACATCTTTTGATCGCTTTTTGACCTGACATTGCACAAAACTTTTTCATAATATTTACAATTACAACAAGAACAATTTTCCAAATGTTAAGAAAACTTTCCGGAGAATAATATGATTACAAGTTTATTTCATAATATTTGCAATTTTATTGCATACATTTTCAACAACAGAAAATACATTAGATATCCTGAAAACTACTCATTTTATACAGGGTGTTTCATAACAGATGAAAAAAATAAAATAAAATAAAATTCCATGTACAGGGTGGATCAATTTCGATGTCTCTTATGGACAACTCTGTAACTATAAGAGATAGAAAAAAACTAATGGCCAAGTCTCGATCTCTTTTTTAGAGATAAAGTCAATAGACTAAACAAAAATTGGCTATCTTCTTTTGTTTTCGAGTTATAGGCAAAAATTGAGATTTTCGAATTTTCGTCAATCAGTCATATCTCGTTTATTTTTCCAGATATTAAAAAACTGTTTTGACATTATTAGGACACTTTTTGGAATACAATTCAGTGGTGTAGTTGGTTTTCTGATATTTAATTAAATTTTCGAGTTATAGCATAAAGTTATATTTTTTTAAATGGAAATCATAGTTGGCAATGTCATCATGAAATAGAGATTCTTTTTCTGTTTTCAAAAATATATACTTTGTTGGGTTTATTTCTTACAGTTAATAGAATAAAACGCCTTTTTTATTATTTTTGGGTGCATTCTTTTCTTAGGAGGCTAGTTTCAACAAAAGCCAACAATTTTCTTTTGTTTTATTAAATATTAACAAAGATTTGAAGATTGGGTAGCACAAGAGTGAGAAGTATTGCGATAAACATAAGAGATAGAAAGCTAGCACCGATAGAGCTGGGTTGGGTTGCAACATGAGTTGGCTGTGTATTTTAGCGCGGCAGTGTTGAAATTGTGATTTATTTTGATATTATTTTCTGGGTTTTAAGTTATTTATTGTGATATATCAAGAGTTGTGTTTATTATCTACTTACATTTCAATATTCTTTAACTTTTTCTGCAATAATTTCTTATTTTTAAGATGTTTTTATTTTATACATATAATTTAGTTCATTATCCCATGAAATGCATATTTGATCGAAAAAAATGCGTTTTAAACTTAAATATTAAATGAAGTTACATAATTTCGAATTTCACCCAAACCACATGGTATCGATATTGTTGTAGTCTTTGTGACTCTTATAGGATGCTCGTTCTATCTTTCTTTCTCTTTATGCGGTTGCAACTGTCAAAATATTTGAACAAGAGTTGACATATAATAAAAACAATCAAAAAAATTATCGGCCTTTGTTCAAACCAGCCTACTAAGAATAGAATACACCCAAGAATAATAAAAAAGGCGTTTTATTCTATTAATTGTAACAAATAAACCCAACAAAGTATATATTTTTGAAAACAGAAAAAAAATCTCTATTTAATGATGACATTGCCAACTATGATTTCCATTTAAAAAAATATAACTTTAAGTTATAACTCGAAAATTTTATTAAATATCAAGAAACAAACTACACCACTGAATTGTATTCAAAAAAGTGTCCTAATAATGTCAAAACAGTTTTTTAATATCTGTAAAAATAAACGAGATATGCGCGATTGACGAAAAGTCGAAAATGTCAATTTTTGCCTATAACTCGAAAACAAAAGAAGATAGCCAATTTTTGTTTAGTCTATTGACTTTATCTCTAAAAAAGAGATCGAGACTTGGCCACTAGTTTTTTTCTAACTCTTATAGTTACAGAGATGCCCATAAGAGACATCGAAATTGATCCACCCTGTACAGACTCGTCAAAATAAAAAAATTTCAAATTTTGCTTAGTTTCAGAGTTATTTGAGTGTAAAAATATAAAAAACTGAAATAATTTATTTACAACATAAACAAAGCAGTTGATGAAAAATGTGAAATCTGTTGTAGAGAAAATGTTGTATACAACACGTAAACGTAACGTATTTGTTTTATCTGACCCCTCGAGTCCGAAAATGTTCGCACTCGATTAACAAGACCTACTTCACACACTAGTTGCTAAAATAACTATTTCTGGCTATTTAACTTTCAGTTCAGGTAACTCCGAAACTAAGCAAAATTTGAATTTTTTTATTCTTTCATTTTAACTTTAATACTATGTAGTTATTTGTATCAAGGGCATAATTAGGAGATTATAGCCCGAGAGTATGTTTAAAGCACGACGCGAAGCGGAGTGCTTTTAAATGCTCGAGGGCTATTATCTACAATTAGGTATGCACGTGGTACGTAAAACTTTTATTTTATTTTGGCCAAAATTTATGAATTCGATATTTTTATATCGTATGCGAGTGATGTGCACGTCGCTTCCATGAAATAATTATGTAAATTGTTTGCGTTACTATGGACTTGTTTACGTTGCTACGGGTTTGTTTACTTTAAAGCCCTTACTTAATTATCTTAGATATCGTTTACACCCTGTAATTTCCTTTTATTGAAATAATTCAGGCATATAATTTTTAAAGGCTTTCATTTTCATTTATTTATATAATTCTATTATTCTGATTTGTTTTTTTTTTAGGCTGATCTTAAAGAAAGCGAAAGGGAAGGTAAGTACCCTTGTGTTTTTCTTACACCTTTCACAGTACTTTACTTAGAATTCATAGATGCCTTCTTGATTTATTATACCTTGGAGTCTGTTCAGAAAACTGTCGGCCTATTTCACCGCGCATCCCGTACTAGAAAATATACGGTCCATCTAAATTTAGGCCCATCTTATATGGGAGCGCACTCCGAATATGTACACTCCGTCTAAAAATACGCGTAACGCTCCTTTGTTTCCGTTTCGTTTCGCGTCATCCAACCGGACGTTTCTTCTTGCAGAAATAGAATTCGCCTTCCAAATCTTCGAGTGCGAGAAGGACAAACTGGACGCCATTTTGCTCGGAAAAGTGTTGAGGGCGATGAATCTGAATCCGAGCCTGGAAACGCTGGAGAAAAAATACGGCATTCCAAAGAAAGCCGGTAAGGCAAATTTGGATTCGCGACGAACTACGATGAGTTGATGAGTTGAGTTTATTTTTTAGGACAGAAATTTCTTACACCCGAGGAAGTTATGAACGCTTACAGTGAATTGAGGAAAGAAAAGAAAGAACAAGGCTGCTATGAGGATTTCGTTGAGTGTTTGAAGCTGTACGACAAGGAAGAAAATGGCAAAATGTTATCAGCAGAACTCAGCCATTCACTTCTTTCTCTAGGTCAGTCAATAGATCAAAATGACCACTCATTTTTTCCGAAAATATAGAAAAACAATAGTTGATTAAAAAATATCAGAAAAATACATTTCTTTCTCCACAGAGAATTTTGTTTTATTTTTGGAATTTTTTTTTTAAGATTTAGTTAATTATAGCTGTCTCCAAATTGTTATGGAATTTTATTCGAACACAAAATATAATATGAATCACATTACAGGTGAAAAATTATCAGATCCAGAAGTCGATGAATTATTCCACGATTGCTTACCAGAAGAAGACGACGATGGTTACGTGGAATACGATGGTAAGTGCAATAAATTTTTTTTTAAGTGAATTTAGGCGAAATTATTTAGATAGTTTAATTTCTTAGATTTTAGGACAATTAAACTTAGTTTAATACTGCACAATTTTGCAAAAGAAACAATGCAGATTTTTTTTACATTTAGTATCCTTATCCTGTAATCTACCTTTTTCAGAACCACCTTGACAAAGCAAAGCAATTTGTAGTAAGTATGCAAGATTTGTATAGTCAGCAAACGCTTTGGATTTTTTGCGCATAGCTTTCTGTAATTTGCTTCTAAACTCTAACTTTTTAGCTAAAAAAAAAGCCGATTTTCATTCAAATTACATAGAAAAAAATTAATAAATTGAATTAATCATTCAAATCCAATTAATTTTATTTTTTCTGTGCAACTGTAATGGTAATTGTTCTACGGAAATTTATTGAAAATTAAATAATTAAATTGTGTATTTTTTTGTATTTGCTTGATGTTCATCTCTTTGGCGTTGGCTTTTTAAGTTTGGAAAGTGCGACAATAAAGGGGCACCTGTTGCAAATAACTCCTGCGAAAAGCTCCTACATCTTCATCCGCTTAATGAGTTTTTCACTAGACCTATCTCACATACAGGGAAAGACAAAAGTAATTAGGCATGATGCACTCCGCCAACATTACAAAGTTCTGACAAATACACTTCCCTGTTCACTTTAAGATCACTTCACACCTTGTCGTAAAATGGCTACAATTTAAAGGGAAACGTAGGGAACTAAACGGCTCACGCGTCGCATATTCCCACATTGTGCTGTTGCAGTCTTTATTTCTTCACTTCACAATATTTTTTCTCCTTTGCGTCGACTCTCGACCATTAAGCAAACAGTTCTGATTAAATTGAATTGAAACTTCGATGTGCTTTCGCTTTGCATTTCTTTTATTATCAATTATTATGCTCGTATCTAAAACTAACACGACTTTGTTTTTCAGAATTCTTGAGAAAGATGTGCGGCAAGCCTCCCAAACAGTAATACGCAGGGAATTGATATACTGATGGATCATAAGAAGTGTATATAAAAAAAAACTTGTAATATTTCAATAAAAACTGCCTTGCACTTAAATCTGTGCTTTTTATAATTATTTGTGGGAAAAAGTATTGATTCATCTACGAAATAAATTGAATTCTGAAGTCGAACATGCGATGTACGTTCCTTTTTTTATGTTTGAAGAGATAAAAAAGGAATCTCAGTGCCCTTTCATAGTTGTATTTGTATTTGTTTATATACCTGTAGTTTCTTTGAACTGTCGAAGTAGCAATATTACTATCAAAGTCAGCTCACAAATACCTACTCAAGCAAAGAAAAGTATTCTGGTTGTTCATGAAACTGGAAACTGGAAATGTTTTTATTTCAGTATAAAACTCATATGACAATATCAATTCTAATTAATTTATTATATTCTTCTATTGCTTTCCGCCAACTTAAATGCAAATTATACACAAACACAACAGTCATACTGACTTGAGAGCAGATATTTGAAACAGGCAAAGCAAGTGCTCTCATTTCAAAGTACGGTAACATTTGGCACAAGTCTGTATAAGCATCCTTTCGAGAATTTATATTCTTACAAAAGTATAGCGAGAAATAAAGAACTGTCAGTTTCATCACCTATTATTAATTTTTTTCAATGGCCAGTAGCAATTTTCGTTCATAATGTGTACACTGGTGAACATAGAAAACGCGGTAGTATCCAGCTTTAATTGGCAGTTCTGAATTAAAGTTATAATTACATATTTTTCTGCTTGAGTGCCATAACTGACATGGTTAACCATTCGCTACGATTGGGTGTTGTTCCTTCTCTATGGAAATCAGCAATTGTCTTGCCTCGCAATCGGGCTTTAGACCTAAACACAGCACCGCCACTGCGTTACTTTCCATTTTAGATGACATCATAAAAGGCATTGATAGGTCTCAGGTGGCCAACTTCACCAAAGCTTTTGATTCAGTTGACCACACCTTACTGATTGCAAAACTGCAGCACTACGGCGTTAAGGATGTCGAAAACCAGTGGTTCGGCTCATTCCTTGCAAATAGATCTCAAATGACTAAAATTGATCATAAATTTTCAAGTCCGCAACTGGTCCCAAGAGGTGTGCCCCAAGGCTCAATTCTTGCTCCAGTGCTGTTTTCTATTTACACTAGCGATCTGAACAATTGTGCACAACACAGTCACTTTCACCAATATGCAGATGACAGCCAACTATATTCTGTGTGCAACCCTAAACTATGCGATAATGACATCGAATTAATTAATAAAGATCTATATCTATGAGTGGACGTCAAAACATTCCTTAACTTTGAACAGTGCTAAATCAGTGTGTATGTTTATTGGCTCAGATAGACTTCAATGCCATTTTGCGACCCCTTTGGATTGAAATACATTCAGATCCAGAGCGGGTAACGAAAAATTATTCGAAACACGATTTAAACTTTTCAGCGGAAGAAAGCAGCTATTATATTATATACATCTCACTCTCTCTCAGGAGCTGGAAGTGCAGAACAAACGAACAGACCCAGTGTATTCTCATTTCATTTTAACCTAATGTTATAGGTTGGTGCAGAAAGTGTACAGAAGTGCAGAACCAACAAACGGACCTAGTGTATTCTCATCTCATTTTAGCCTCATATATGTAGGTTTGCACGTGTTCTGCATTTTCTACACTTTTAAGTCCTTTACTCTATTTTTCTCACTCCTACTTAGATTATGTTATATGTATACATCTCACTCTCTCAGGAGCGCTTGGTGCAAAAAATGTAGAAAAGTTCAGAACAAACGAACAGGCCTAATGATAAGATATGAAGATACACTGAGTGTACATCAGTGCAGAGATTGGAATATACTAATAATAATAAAACTTTTACTTAACAACTTCAATAGATTTTTTTTTAAATTTCATAACGTATACACAGCTATACTTAATAGATCTAATAACTTCAATAAAAATTTAAAAAAACAAATATAACGCAAGTACAATTGCACTTAAATTGCCATCGATCACATAATGACACTTCAACTCTGGCTACAGTTTTCTGTAATTGAAAAGTACCTACGACCTTTAGCTTTAAGACATGGCCCGTTTTCTGTGCTTGCTAGTGTACATCGAGAAATGCAACTTTCATGAATCAGTATTTTTCGCCAAAGTCTTTAAAGACGTTATTTTTTTACTTTTCACCCTTGAAATTCAAGAAATTTTAAGCGCAGAAAACAAAAACTGAAATGATGAAAACTTTTATCGCTTTCGAGAAAATCGCCATTTCATAATCGTGGGGAACTTTCAAAACTTTCAGTTGAGTTAAAATTAAAATTAAGTTCAAAAGATAAAAGATACAGTGTCATTCAAAAGTGTCATTATAATTTTAACTAATAAAATAAAATTATAACTTTTAGCAGGTGTTAAACAATCCGATAAAATGTTGCATTATGATATTGCTAAACAGAAGACTGTTAATGTGTTCAATCGAATTTCCACTTATGCAATATATCTTGCAGCAATATTTATTGCCACAAGAAACATTGCTTCGATTAATTTACATAAAAGGCTGCTTTAAAAAAATTACATTTGCTGGCGTCTTTGTATTTAAGCAATTTCCCGAGTATTTGCAATGAAAGCTGCCAATTCCTAAATGTAAATATTTACGGTGTTTTTCTAATCTGGCTTCGAAGTTGGCCATGAAGATTTCATTGTGAACCTTCATCGTCATGACAGTTGTTCATTTGACGTTTGAACTTGCAATTTCTAACTTTGCTTTCGAGATTTTGAACTCAACAGTGCGATAGGACAACACAAGAATGTAATCTGTTGTAATAAACGAAAAACGACAATAAGAATGTGATCTGTTGTAAGAGAGAAAACAGACAATAAGAAAATAAGATTTACAATAAATAATCAAAATTGTGGTGCGTTCACAAGAAGCATCTTGTCACGGCCGACGTCGACGCCAAATTAAAAAAAAAAACACTCGTTATTTGGGTAGCCTTCTTGAGGTTAATTAACAATTGTTATTCACACACATCTGCCGATGAGCGCAATAAAAACTGCGCCTTGCTGCAAGAAAAATTGCATCCTATAAAGTGGCCTTAAAACAATAAATTGCGTGAATGAAAGTGTACTAAATTTTTTAAATATTGGTCAGACTGATACGTATTTAACAGAATTCTGAAACAATTTAAAACAAAATCGGAAAAATGACTACAAAAGTTGTTGCTGCAGTAATAAGTAAAGGTCGGTACATTCCGGACGGGCATGGGCGTATTTTGATTTATGAATTTTGTAACTGGTATATAATTGACGCATACACAGTATTAATATTATTGCTTTCCCATAATAGCTCTCTTTGATTATAAATTTGAATGCACAAGATGCGATAATTTATCAATTAATTAATTTATCTTAAAATCTAAACCGATTTAATATGTCCCCACGCGACGCTCATGAAATCTGCTGTGAACTAATTTCTTTTTTGCGCCGAGGATTAAAACAATCGCACTGCAATATGTTACGTATATTTCGATTGATTGGAAGCATCACTCCACTGGTCTGCATTAGTCATTTTTCTCTTCTACTCGTTATCAACTAATTGAGACTAGTACTTACAAAAGTCGGCAAAAATTCAAACGCAAACGTGTATTATTATTATTAGAATTAACGTGTGCACTCGATTGTCGCATCTTCGTAAAAAATCATATAGGTACTTTTTAGAACTGTCAGAAAAGTTCCCCAAATCCCCAAATAATTATTAGAATTGCAAGCAATGTATTGCGCGAAATACAACAGGTGTGCAACAAGTTGGAGGCAATTTATTTTCTCCTGTAAATTCAAAATTGCAGGCAATTTATTGCTTGGTAGAAATCCAGCTTTAGAAGAGAGAAAAGAACTCTATTTTCTGTGCTTGTAGTCAGTTTAAGCCTTGAAGCAAATACGGTTGCATAACTCTCGAAGTTTCTATTAATTCAAATATTTTATGATATGAGAAACAGAAAAATTATAGGCAATTATTGGTATTCATATAATTGCATATTTATGTACAATAATTATTTCAATAAAAAATAATGATTAGTTATTGCAGCAATGTGGAAAATATATTGTAACATAAAGTGAGTTAATTATAATTCACATTTACATCGATGATTATTTATTGTTCTAAGCAAAATTAAGAAAATAACGAAATACACAAAACGTATAAAAATTCAAAAACGAGGTAACAACAAAATCATCATAAAGTAAAACGAATACCTAAAAAGAATTCAATATTTGATCCAATTTACTATACAGGGCCTTCCTATTCATAAGGACGCGGGGCGTACCTACAAAGTTCCACTGATGCAATAAAATATTTTTTTAATTTCAGAGTATTACTTTATACAGGAAGTTTAAATAAATAAAGCTAACAAAAGTGAAATGTTCCAAAAAATTACTCTTTACGCACTCAGGCTAAGTTGCACCAACGTCGTTGTTAATTAATCCTAGATTAAACATTAGACTTTATTCACCTTAATTCGAGATTAACTTTAATCGATGTCGGTGCAACTCAGCCTCAGTGTAGAATTAAGTATTTAAAATCTCTCGTACAGTCCCGATTCACAAAAACGGTGCTTCTTCCCACACCGCGAACTATAGACCTATCTGCATTATCCCCGTCCTGGGTAAAATTTTCGAAATTATATTAAATACCAAAATACTCCAGCATTTTGAAACAAATAACCTACTATGTAATTCACAATTTGGTTTTAGACCTGGTAGGTCCACAGAAAACGCTAAGCGGGAAACACATTGAAGCGGTTGCGGTAGCCATTGCAGTGGCGGTGGCGATGAAAACCGTTCACATGTATGCGACAAGATAGATCTGCCAATAAATTTACGTAACTTTACCGTAATCGCTCGCATGTGAACGTTTGTGACTGCCACCGCCACCGAAATCGTTACCGCAACCGCCTCAATGTGTCTCCCGCTTTAATCAACTTCATGTCATACCTGAATGACAAGGTGGAACAATGACACTATATAAGCTCTCTATTTTGTGACCTCAGTCGGGCGTTCGTCTGTGTCGATCACAAAATCCTCCTTGGTAAATTAAAAATATATAATTTTTCAAATAACCTTTTGTCGTTACTTAAATCGTACTTCTCTGACAGATACCAATATGTCGACATCAACAACACAAAATCGGAACTTAGTGAAATAAGAAATGGAGTTTTCCAAGGTTCCATCCTAGGACCACTTTTCTTTTTAATTTATATTAATGACCTAGAGTATTGTATCCATGACGCCAACTTAATCTTATACGCTGACGACACCACCATTTCAATATCTAGTGACAATCTCCATAATGTCTTACTCTCTGCAGACAACGTCAAATCCTCCTGTCAAAATTGGTTTCTCGCTAACAAGCTAAGCTTAAACGAAACATTTATCTTTTTAGGAATCTGTGTCATAAACTGACCCGAAAAAATCTGGTCTGTATATATCATGGCATGGCCAACTCCATTAACATTCACTGACGTGTATGTATGGCCGTTTCAATTTGACTTTTAAAAATTTGACGGGTACTCCACTCAGCGCCTCTTGTGAGTTTTTAAGTAATTGCAGTTGCCATTACGTTACTATCAGTAGTTCTGTAATATCTTTAATAGGGAGCGCTGAGTGGAGTATTCCATGGCATGCTTTCCGGAACCGAATTTTAGGCGAATTGACACGGCCATACATACACGTCAGTGAATGTTAATGTTGCTGGCCATGATCATGGCTTGTTTGAAGCTGCTTTATCGTATGGCCTCCTTATGTGGGGTCACTCCCCATCTATAAAAAGAGTTTTCAGCCTTCAAAGAAAGGTCATCCGAATATTAGCCGACAAACCTTATAGAGAGGAGACAAAACCTCTATTCCGTTCTTTAAGGGTCCAAACTGTCCCGTCCTTATATATTTTCAAGTGCTTATTGTACATAAAAAAAACACGAAAACAATTATACTAATGTTCAACAAATACATGGTCATGATACTAGATCAACTAACAGTTTTTACACCCCATATCATCGGATACATCGCACCAAAAATGGCCCAAACTTTTATGCTATAAAGTATTACAATGCATTACCGAATGAAATTAAAAAGCTACCAATAACTAAATTTAAAACAGTCATGGAAAACTTTCTAATTGACCTCTCCGTTTGAATTTAATAATTTCTTAAACAATGATTTTTCCAGCTTAATAAAGATCAAATAACAAACAAATTTACTGAAAAGAGAGGTCATGCTATCTCCATGGTCAGCATTCCATTCGCCCGCCTTTTAGGTACAAACCGACAGATGCAACTTTTGTTTTGTACTTTATGTATGTTTTTTTCGTAATTCTGTGTAAGAATATGTGACTTATGTAACCATTTTAAATTGGATAACATCAATAAAATTATTATTCATATTATTATTATTAAAAATATCATAAATACAACATTCTTGTATTTAACTTTCCAAAAATATATACCAGTGTACCTTTTACAGGATGTATAAAAAATAAGGAACATCGACAGTAAAGCCATTATTATAAGTTTAACAAAAAAAGTTTCCAACAAAAGTTAATTATTTGCCTCGAACTTATCAGAGAAATATGTGCCAGTGTACCTTATACAGAGAGAATAAAAAGTAAGAAACATCGATGAGGTCATAATCGACGTCGTCGATGATATTTTTAAATTACAACTCATATCTTTTTCTAGCGAAATTAATAGCGCCCCTTTCCCTCTTTACGGCTGCGTAAAAATATTTTAAGGTTGCATAAGAAAATTTTTAAAAAATCAGTCTGCTATTTATTACTATACAGTGTGTCCCCGGATGGACCTAACTATGCTTGTAAACTTCCGCATTTTAGGAGGAACAGCCAATCTTCATAAAAAGTTTTGCTTCTTCTAGCAAGTCCTCAGCCACTACCAAAATTTCGATATATCATACAGGGTGGTTATAGAAAACGAGACAACGTGAAATTTGGTTAAGAGTAAAGTACTTTTCATTTGAATGGAAAGTAAAAGTATCTTTGGAAAAAGAAGCTCAAATATCTAATTTGAACGTTGTATCTTAAAGTTGATTTTTTTGTCTTCATTATTCAAACATTGACTGACAATTTGTTGACACGAAATCAATTATTTGAGTTAAATCTTAGTTACTATGAAAATCTCGGAACTTGAGTGCTGCGTAATCAATCGCCGAAGCAAGAACCGACAATTATTTCAATACTATTTCTTTGTTAACGGTGAATGAGAAAAAAGGACGGAGTTATGATTCATAAGTCTGATGATGCAACACCAGACATTGACTAAAATAATCATCGTTGACATCACAATCCAAGATTATGACGTCATAAAAACAATGAAAAATGTCAATTTTTGACAAATAACACTGAGCAACAAATTTTAACTTTTTGTTTTTTTTCTTACTTATAATGGTATATTTCTATTGATCTATGATTACTGATAACCACAAAGCAAAGAGTTTGTTTCTATCACATCTGGTTCAGAATAAATAAATACTTTTTAAATATCCAGTTTTTTAATTAAATATTCCAAATAAATTTGATTATGAAAGGTATTAACAACGTGCACAACATACCGTCTGTTTGATTATAAAGGCCCCAAGCTATAACTCATTTATTTTTGCTTAAACACCCAGTAAAGTGTATATATTCTTAAATGGGACGTTGTTTTCTAGAGAATGAAGTAAAACAATATTTTTTTGGCTACACTGTATAGGAGTCATGACGTCATCGACATTTTTTTTAAATGGCACGATGAAATTTTTTTTGCGAAATACAATAGAACATCCTTTTCTCTTTTCAACCACATAAAATTTTTGTATCCTTACATAAGAAAATGTTCGAGAAAACTGAAAAAAACTACCTACGTAACTTACCATTTAACATTTAAGGCACGCTAATATTTCTAGCATGCTATGACTAATTTTACTGAAATTTGTCATACTTTATCTAATTTGGTAAACAATTTCTAAAATATCGGCACTGTCAATCTGACTTATAATTAGTTTGAAACGGTGAGAAATGAATAACATTAATGAAGAAGCCGATATGCTAGAGGTTTACTACGAATGTAGAAAAAACAGTGTCAGTTTGACAGTGCCGGTATTTTAGAAATTGTTTACCAAATTAGATAAAGTATGACAAATTTCAGTAAAATTACTCATAGCATGCTAGAAATATTAGCGTGCCTTAAATGTTAAATGGTAAGTTATGTAGGTAGTTTTTTTCAGTTTTCTCGAACATTTTCTCATGTAAGGATATAAAAATTTTATGTGGTTGAAAAGAGAAAAGGATGTTCTATTGTATTTCGCAAAAAAATTTTCATCGTGCCATTTAAAAAAAATGTCGATGACGTCATGACTCCTATACAGTGTAGCCAAAAAAATATTGTTTTACTTCGTTCTCTAGAAAACAACGTCCCATTTAAGAATATATACACTTTACTGGGTGTTTAAGCAAAAATAAATGAGTTATAGCTTGGGGCCTTTATAATCAAACAGACGGTATATGCAGGACCCAAGATTTGTCCTGATGTCAAATTTCAAAACCAAAATAAGCATGTATACGCTTTTTCTATAAATGGTACAATTTTCTTCCTGATGAATTGTATATTCACTAAACACACAGCAGAAACTGTTTGGGTAATTTACACGGGCTCGAGACATTTTGATAAGGTTTATAACTTATTCTATTATATTATAATTTATTTTACTTAATTCGATCTGTTATACAGTGACCGGCAGAAAGTTGGACACATATGGGAAAATTGCGAATACAAAATACGTTTAATAGTATTACTATCATAAATTGACTTAATTTGAGTTAAATAACCCATTTGTAGGGTATTGTAATATCCACATACGCACAAATCTATTAATTCCTTAATTTGATTGGTTCCGGAGAAAAAAAGGTAGTAATTTAAGGACTATGACGTAAAAATCAAGCCGGACATGTTAAATCCTGTTCGGACATGTCCGTTAGCATGATAACCTATTGATATTTTGTGTTAACTTACTAATTAAAGAAAGTATCTGTAGACATAGTAAAATTTAATATATTTTCAAAAAAGAACATTTCTCAAAAACCTGACGTGATGGCCAATTTTTGAAAATATTTTCAGAATTAGATTGAAAAAGTACATAAGGTACACGTAACAGAGTGTAAGAAAAAAAAACCTGTTGACCATTATTAACCATTTAACTTTTGTTTGAAACTTTGTTTGTTAAAGTTATAATAACAGTTCTATCATCGACGTTTCTTACCTTCTATTCACCCTGATGATGACCATTTACATCTCATGTAACATTGACGAGATAGTGCAAAGAAGGAATCTTTCATTTCAGCAATCCTTTTATAATCCTTATTAAGGCAATCAGTGTCATGACGTCCGTCATGACAATAATAAATTTAAATCTTACGTTTTTCAAAGTAATAATTGATTAAGGATTTATATAAAGATTTGTCGGGTTCAATAGAAATAATCATCAACCTTCCTATTTGGATTTTATTAATTTTCATCTCGCATCAATCACCAAAACAATTACAAACATGCGACACATAAATAATTGCCTCTCCGGACAATGAAACAGCCTATTATTAATTAGGTGTGTATTGCTTAATTGTTTATGCTTGGTTTAATTTAATTGACGTCTTAATTCGATGGCGTTGACAGAATCCGGCGATATACGGACATAAATTGCAATTGTACTACTACGTGAGGATCAGCAATCAATCATCAAGTATCATTACAGAAACTAACGTCAGGAACAATGGTAATGAATTTTTATGGCATTCTTATGTAATAAAAATTAGGCTTCAATGTCATAGACAGAGAATGAAACTTCTGCAAAACTAGTAGCGTTTTCGATTGACTGCTCTAGAACACTCTCGGAGTATTGTAACCTCATGTAATAGTAAGGGATGGAGAGTGCTCTAGACCTCCAGAGCAGACAATCGAGAACGATATTATATTTACTTCAGCTGTAAGTATTTTTAGGAAATACCGAAAGGAACCCATCAAAAACAGAAGCGAAAGAATTTTTTCTTTCTTTGTCTTCCATAATTGAAATAATTTATTAGCAGAGAGCGGCCAGTTTTAGATTTTTAATATCAGACCAGTAGGATTTCTCGTTTCCTGTTAAAATTTTCAGAAATGCTGACTTCTTGCGAATTATTTTTTTATTCATTTTGAAACATCTAGATTGCGACCTCACAACAATCCAGATTTAGTCGTGATTTACCTACTCATAATTTGTTGAAAAGTGATCGGCCAAATTGAAAATATGTTACTGGTCGTAACCCAAGTAAATTGGTATTACATCACTTGCACACAGACAATCGGCCGTAAAGGCTCCGGATTTTTTTCTCAATCAAATTAGCGCATCGCTTTAACTCCCAGATTTTTGGACGCATGCGTCATTTTTCCATCTCGCCGCCGAGATTCGATCGAACGCCGCCTGCTGGCCGCTGCAACCAGCATCTCTGTCGGCACTTAATCGCAGGAAAAGCTCCTGTCGTTTCGCAACGGAGCGAGTCGTGTCGGTTCGTGCATTAAAAAGCTTAGGCGATTTGACGGCTTCGTAATCTGCAAAGCGATAATAATCGGCCAATAAGCTCAGCGAGCGTCGGTTTTCGAAGTTTTGGTATTTGTGTGCCCCGACGAATCAGTGCCGCTTTTATTTTGTGTTCGCGAAAAATTAGGATAGAAAGAGGAAAATGACTGAAGTGCGCACTAACGGCACTCTTCCTGCCGAAAAGCATACCAGGGAAACAGGACCTTCCAATACAGGTTCGTATTTGTTTATATTTCCCCCCAACGATTCAATCTCAAAAAAATTAAAAAATAAACAATATTACGTTATTATAGATTATTGCGAAGGTCAGTGATGTTTATTTGTCCTAAATATGTTAATGAGCATATCACATTTACATGTTGTACGCTTAAGTAGAATGAAGGATACACGTAAAATAAACTGTTCGATCTTTAACAAACAGGTGATACGTACTAGGTTTGAATAATTAAATAGACCTCAGTTGCGCAACTTGGATGACATCAGTACATTCGGATCCTAGGCACTTAACATTATTAACATGTATATGTATACCCGTTGTTTTTGTAATGCAGCGACTTTTTTTTTTCGTGTTTACCGTTCTATATTTATACTGTTTATGTCACACGGATAATATTTTGATCGCGATGTAAGTCGTGTTTGTGCGTACTTACGTTCCCGGGCTATCTTTACGGCGCATCGTTCTTATCAAGAACATGGTTAAATTTGTGGCAAACGAGTGTTTCTGGAAGTTTAAATTTGCGTTTCGTGTTTAGATAAGTCATCTTTATTTTGTTATCAGGCTCAAGTATTTTGGATAATCAGAGAATTAATTTATGAAGATACGAAATTATACGCTGTGGAAAACTGCAAAAAAGCCAAGAAAATGAATTTATAATGTATGGGTAATCTAGAAATGGTTAAAGGTAAAGTGGAAAAAATCAAAAGTATAAAAAAAAATACATTACACGGTGATTATTTTCTTTGACAGATTTTTTCATTTTCCACAAGATAAAAAAACTGAATGAAGAAATGTTTCAATTTAAATAAATAAATTGGACATGATAAAATAAAATAAAATTTAAAAGCACAAAGTTTAGACCGGGAATTGTTAGGAACTTTTTCGCAGGATCTTTTTCAAGTGATGTTGCAGAATTTCGATGACATTTAAGTCGGTGCTATTTGAGGGCCAAGCCCACACTGATATCATTGTCCCCGAACAATTTTTTTGTAAATTTCGCCGCATAACTCGAAGCCTCGTCCTGTTGAAAAATGAAATATTCTATTCCGAACTGCAATCTTGCAATCTGCAAGAGGTTTCTTTCTAAAATGTCTTAATATTTTTCTGCGTTTAAGATACCATCAGTCATCAATAAACTCCAGTTTTTGCCTAAACCTTTGCCGGACATGCATCCCCAAATCATAACCCCTTTTTATGATTCGTTAAAACAGTTTTTATAGAAAGCTTCAAATTTTGTTCTGATCACTCTCTTCCGACGATCCCCTATACAGACATCAAACCCCAATTCATTACTAAAAATTATTTAGCTTCTCATTTCTTCGGTCCATGTGACTTTAGATTTTGTCCTCTCCAGACGTTTCTTCTTTCGTGGTTCGGTAAGCAGCGGTTTTTGTTTCGCCTTTATAAAAATAAAATGTATTAAATTTTAGGTTCTCAAATTTAAACGAGTATAGAGTGCAATAAATCATATTTACTTTATAAGAACTATAGTCAAATTTGTGTAACTATTGTTTGCAACATTCCTTAGATACAATTAGATCAGTTTCTTCATTCCATTGGGGCTGAACTTCTTTCTGAAGTAGCCTGTCTGCCGTTTGCAAATTTTAGTGAGAATTCATCGTTGTTTTTCTGTTACAGTGCTTGGTTTTCCAGGACTCTTGCTACGAATATCAATATTTGCCATTTCTCCATACTCTTTTTTATTATATCACCAATCGTCAATTTCGATATTAACTTATTCATTCGCATTTTTTTAATGGTTTTATCCGTGGCATATTGTCGAATTATAATTTCACGTACTTTTTTATGAGCTGGTACGCCACGGGCCAAATTTTTATAAACATTTTGTTCTTAGCATCAAAATAAAAAATTAACTTGTGTTGATAACGATTTTTGGTTTTTGTTTTCAAGATTAAGTAGACATATTATAAACAATTTAAAAATTGATAGACGGAATATTAATTAGGAAGTATATGTCTTCAAATAAATCTATACAATAATTTTCTTTATAATAATTATAACCAGAAAAATTAACAGATATATTTAAAATAAATGTCCCTTTGAATATTTAGTTGTTAGGGCTCGTATTAATAACAAAAAATTCTAGGAAATGTATTTAGGTAATAGAAATTTGTTTGAACTTAAAGAAATGCGATCCGTACAGCAGAAAAAAAAACAGGAGAAATTAATTTATAAATCCAAAGTTCAAACAAATTATGTATTGAAAAGAGTGTTTTTCCTTACGCGGATTACGTATTTCAAAAATTAATAAATCACAATAAAAAAATAAATAAAAGTGCAGTTGTTTGCCTTCTGATTATTTTCTTTGAAACAGATTTTTTCAAAGGTTTACTAAAACTTGAAATGAAACGTCCAAATTGAAATTAATTCATTCATTAGTTAATAAGACACGATTCTTCATGAAATAAAATTTAAAGCATAAACTTAATAGATTAAGTTAGTACATTAAATTTAAAGCCAATGTTGATGCTTATAATAACACAGAATATTTGAAATAAGAAAATAAATAAACAATGGCCCTTCAAAATACCCTACATAATTCAGTATTCAAAAATAATAAGAATAATTCATTTGTTAATTAATCAAATAAAAAAATTAATAATGAAATTAATTAATGAAGTAACAAAGCAGAAAAAGCAGAAAAAAATGAGAAAGTGATTTATGTATCCAAAGTGAAAACAAATTACGTATTAAAAAGACTTACAAATTCAATTTTTGCTTGTTCCTTGCGGGGATTTCTTTTTTCAAAAATTTATAAAATCATTACAACTTCAAAAAAATCGTTAAACAGAAATTTGTTTAAATGTAAGTACATAAGTAATGAAAAAAGCAGGGACAGAGAATAGAAAAAATTATTGAAGTTCAAAACATTAAAAGGTTTTATATCGGGTTTTGTAATTTTTTTTTCAAAAAGGACTTTTTGAAAGATCAGCAGAATTTTTAAAGCCGCTTTAAAAAGTATTTGTGTAAATTTAATATTAAAAATAAACAAACAATATGTAAATTAAAAATTAATTAAAAAAACAAACAAAACATAAAACTTGTGGCAAATATAATTATATAGTTTCGAATATTTCTCTTCTTAAATCTTTTCTTTCGCAGCAAAGTTTTGCAGACGGTTACAAAAATTCTGGTAGTCTTGTTTATTTTGTAATAATTCTTACAAGCTTCTTATACACACATCAAAATTGTCTAAGGAACACAAGGTTTTCTGTTGCAAAGGACAATGTAAGGGCTAATACTTAACTATGTTTTATTCAATATGACTAAACTAATTCATAAAAATTAATTCAACTTATTTTAATTTGCTGAAAAATGCTTAAATAACAATTTCATATTTAATAAATCTTAAGGGTGTGTCAACAAAAAATCCGGACAAAGTTTAATTAAATATATTTACTTAATATTATGTTATATAAACAAAATCAATTAATAACTTACTTAAACTAATGTGAAATAACATAGTCGGGACGAAAATTGGCTGCTTGTCTTACTTTGGTTTTAACTCTAACCATTAATCTTTCGAAATGATTCAAACAAAACTGGCGAAGTTTTCTTTTAATTTTGTCTTTTAAATCTAACATATTTTTCGCTTCCCACCCATTCTCATACACTTTTCTTAATTGAAACCAAAACCTGTTTGTAGGTCTTTGTTGAGGAACATTTAGTACATTTGCCAATCGAGGAATGTACCAAATTTGATATTGCTCGAATACCTCAAAGATGCTTTTCGCGTATTGAGAGCTATCCATGTACGGTTTGATTTGTATCACGATATCATTTTCTTTTAATATTTTCCTGACTTATTCATATGAAATATTAAATTTTCTTCCCAATTTTCTATATGATTTTCCTACCTTCCCGATAGCCTCCATTTCCAGTTGCATTTCCTTGCGTTCCGACATTTTTCTGGTCTTTCTGCCACTACCTGGCTGTCCATCTAATGTTTTACCATCACTAACTCTTTTTAATATATCACAAATGGTTCTACGAGAAAGTCCGATATTTTAAAACCGTTTAACAGTGAAGGTTTTTTTAAACGTTCGGTACTTCATGAAAAATTCGCCAACTAACTTTTTGCTTTCATTCTCTTTGAAGAATTTCATTTCCTCCAGCAAGAATAATTCACAAAATGTACCGTCTTATTTGACAGATACTATCGGTCAGTAAATGACATATAAGACAAAATTTCTAAAACCTACGACAATAGATTTGTATTCATCGAATTACATTTGTCCGGATTTTTTGTTGACACACCCTTATTTGTGATTTTCAATTTCTGAGCAACTTGTATTCTAAACATGAAATTTATTAATTTAATAACTAGTGTTTCTTCCTCTTGCATTTAAAACTGGCCTGCATCGTTGCGGCATTGACAGTATCAAGTGTTAATTTGCTCTTGTGGTATATCATTCCAGTGACGTTGAATGCATCTAAGAAGGTCTACCTTGGTTTGAATGTTTTCCATATCAGCAACTATTCTTCTTATGAGCATGTCCCAAAGATGCTCAATTGGATTTAAGTCTGACAACTGTGAAATCTCAAGATTATGCGCTTGCAGCCACTGAGAAACGGTAGCAGCAACATGAGGTCTTGCATTACCATGCATTTAACAAAATTCTAAGAAGTTCCTGGGCCATGGGAAGGACAACAGGCTGCAAAATGTTATCCCGATATTTATCTGCCGTTACAGATCCTTCGATATAAACAAGCTCTGTTCTTCTGCCTATCATTATTCCCCCCGATCGATACCATGATCGTCCCGCCTTGGAATTTTTTTACCTCTTGAATTCCTGATTACCAGGTCGTCTCCAGAACCGAGTTCTTCTCGTGTCGGGAGAGAATCCAAACCGCGACTCGTCGGTAAAAAGAACTGTAGACCATTGTTGCTCGTTCCAATTTTCATGTTCTGCACACCAAACATTTCGAACTTCTCGATTGCCACGAACAATGGCTGGGCATCTTAATGGGCGACGGGAATGAAGATTGGCTTCATGCAATCTGTTCCTGATTGTTTGACTGGAGACGGTTACATGGTGTATATTTTCTAAGGCGCTATTTATTGAAGGGTTTCGTAATGCTCTTAATTTCAAAAATCGATCCTGAATTGGGGTTGTAATTCGTGTTTTTCCCGCATGCTGTTCTTTTGGATTTCCAAATTCTTGATAACGTCGCCACAATCGATGAATTACTTACTTCTCTTGACGCCTCCAAACCCCTTGCAGCATTTGCTTGACTTCCACCACCTTTAATAATTCCAACTGCGCGAAACAAATCATCACGGCTTAAATGACGCCTTTGTTGAATACGCTGCATCACAATTACATTAAACAGATACAAATTATGCAAAAAATACGAAACTGTAAGTTTTTCAAAACACCAATATAATCGACATAAATCAACAGCTTCGATTTAAACAACTGGGGTAAACATTATTCCATAGAAACATAATAAAATTGTTATTAATCAATTTTTTTTTTAATTTAAATTGATTTTTTTTAAATCTCAAATATCGCAAAAAGTATGAAACCAAAAGTAGACAAACTATAATATATTATTGAAATTAGGAATTAAGAATATCTTTCTTAATTCGAGAAAATATACTGCGTGTTACATTTAAAATATCAAAGTTGATAGGTACTCATTTGTCAGGTTTCCGATCTCATTTGTTTTTGTTTTTAGTAAATTTTGGCTCTTCAGGGAAAATCCCTAAAACATTCGTATTTAACATTTACACCGAAAACGAAGCAGACACAATATCTTCCAGGAAAATGTTTCCTTTCAAAAAGGTTGAAACACCTCTTCAAAAAACGCTCAAATACGTCGGTTTTTAATCCAAAAGGAACCGCTTTCTTATCCTGCACCCACTTGTCATACGATAATTCCCCTCCCTTCCATCCCTCTAATAAATAAAATTTAAATAGTAAATGTACCATGAGTGACATGTTATTAAGAATGTAATTTTATAGAAAATTCAGTAGTGTGAATATGAATACCACAGAGCTCGATCTTAACCTCCTCCTGTGGGGAAAATGTTACGCAATCCAAAGCGTGGTAGCTCATGTGAAAGCTAGAAAAGCAGGATGGAAAAGTGTCCTCCCTCTTGGATTAAAAATCGACCTACCTTAGCATCTTTTCAAATAAGCATTTTCCTGAAAGATATTCAGGGCCAGTTTACAGGAAATTTAATTGCAATCAAATATTAATGACGTTGTTAATTTGACAGTTCGCAATGTAATTCTTGTGGCAACTTAATCGTGATTAGTTTAATTCGAAATTAAATAATATTTGATTTGCTTTCTGTAAACCCACCCTAAGTCTGTTTCGTTTTCGGTGACCCACCCGGCATAATGTAGATGCATATTAAGAACCAAATTATAAACAATAAATAAAGGGCTTTCAAAAAAAAAAAACGTCTCTAGCATGCCTTGGAAAAATATGATTTCGAAAACTTATGTCTGCGCATGTGACACGGGTAATAGGGAAATATAACCTTACTTTTGAAGAAAGAAGACCCTTCAGATATTTCAAATGTTGCATTTATAAAAGATGTAAAAATGTTCATTACGAAAATAGAATTTAAACGTAAACGACATCTGCTTAAAATTAAATTTTAACAACGCCAAAATGTATCTGTTAGTTGACAACGCAAACGTGTTATAAGCTAATACAGTTCTTGTAAACTTCCAGCCAACTTTCGTCATTAATGACGTTAAACCGGTACCAACTGAACTCAAGATGTAACGTACGATGTATTCGTTGAAATTTAGTAACATTTTGTTACTACAAGTTTTTGAAAATGACAATGTTGCCACCCCTTCTATTATCACTAACGTCAGATGTGTTTACTGTGAATATACAACACGTACATAATCTATACACCATCAACCACCGATCATATGTAAACACTTCAATACTTGGCAACATTGTTATAGCATTACGTCATAAATATGAATGACGAAAGTTGGCTGGAAGTTTACAAGAACTACACGTGCCTTTTTCGGTCTTTGTCATTTCATGACACACTGCGAGAAGTTTGTTAATTGAAAACCCGTTATATGACGTAGGTATGAAAATCTCAGGATGTTGTTCATATTATGCTTGGCCTACCACAATACCTCATAGAAAGAAAAAAAAACTTCCAAATTTTCATGTTCATTATAAAGAAAAACATGCATCACGGATTTCACTTGAGGAATTAAAACTGAAACGTATCTTCCAGCCTGATTAGGAATTTCGTCTATACAATAAACTAACCCTTCTTATCAAGACTCTGGGCTCAAGAAAATTCCAAAACCTGATAAAAGAAATATATTACTACACTTATTAGTGATTAGAATCTTGATGTAGTATGTACTTTAGATTGTTTCAATGACTGTAAATATTGACAGTGCCTTGGCATGTTGTACAGTTGTTGAATCGGTTGGTAATAAACACAGATCGGAATCACATATTTTGACGTCATCAGTAAGAGAACGAGTGATTTGTTTATGAAAGAGACACAAAATTATGTTTGATTCTCTCTCATTGCACAATCCTTTCTGGAATAATCTGAGCAGGACCCTGACTTTCAAATTGATTTGCGCGAGCTTTTTATAGTGTGTCGTGGACAACACAGATAGCGTGCCTCGCTCACAAGATGACGTCAAAATATGGGATCCCGATATCTAGTAATAAATGTATCTTTATCTTTGTTATCTTTGTTTCTATATATTTATTATTCAACAAACTCTCATTTGACCTGTGATATGTGTTAAAAAGAACGATTATGTGACTATGATGTTTGAAAGTAATTCCACAGGATTCCATACTGGGACCATGATGTTTGAAAGTAACTCTACAGGGTAACTGTAGTGTAATGTTTGCAGATGATACAACTCTGGCAGCCTCAGCGTCTCAGTATCAAAATAACTTCCTATGTCAATCCTCGCAATGTTTCTCCTACTGATGTTTCTTTAGATACGATTACCACTTTTGAAAAAAAAAATTAGAGAAATTCCGTGCTATTATAAAATAATAAAAAAAATTAAGTTTAATAGAGGAGTTGTTTAAATTAATATATAGGATGTTTCAGAGCAACCGTCCCAGCCCTTTTTCTCCAAAATGGGAAGCAGTAAGTTGCGAGAAAAAATTAATGACAAAAGGATGTAAGACGCATTTGATCAAGATATAATTATATTTTTCAAGGTCACCTGGAAGCAGGTGCAACAGAGACCAACTTTGAAATTTTAAATGGAAGATATATCTAGTAGGGCATCATTAAATAGAATTTTAAGAAAGAAACTAATGTATTTGAACAATCTTTTAATATTTGAAATACTTTTCGAAAAAAAGATTAAAATATACTAAATACAGTATAATCTATTACATTATAATGTAGGAGGTATAATAATAGATTGATAGTATATACAGGCTATCCCGTGACGTAATGTCATCACTCTACATGCGTGATACGCAATTCAAACTAAATAAAAAACTCTATTAAAGTTTCGTTCTAAAGCAATCCGTTTCAGATATACATAGTGTTTAATTTTTATGTTTACGATTTTTAAACTTCACCTAATGTCACCTCTTCATTCACGTAATAATTAGTTCGAACAAAGTGTAAAATGCAAAGTATGTTTAATAGTTTTTAAAATTTTTGTACTTCTGCGTTAAAGATTGTAGTTAGTTTTAAAAGAGATGTAAATACGTTACAAGCTGGCTTTGATTGCAATGGATTCCTCGAGCATCCTCTGTTCAGCTATTTCGGCCCTATTTGGGGCCTCTTCAGCAGAAGAGTAGCAGCGAAATGGTTACCATTTATCAATTTTTATACAGTGTTAGGTCAAAAATAAATAGGTCGCAGGATGTCGCGACGTAAACTATTGATTGCCCTTAACAACATATCATTATTATTTTTAATTAATTCTGCGGTCGCTGAAGTAGTTTGGTAAACCAAATCTTTGATTTTGCTCCATTTTGCCCCATAAACAAAGTAAACTTGTTAAGTTTGGAAATCTTGTAATTTCTCCTCTATCAATGAAACTACCTTCAAATCGTTCACTTAAAGATTGACTTACACCGTTTGCACGTGCTGTCATAAAATATGCAGCGTCATGTTGATACAACCATGCCTAATTAAGAAGCAAACATTGCAGAGAAATAATTAAAACTTAAACATGCCGAATTTGAAAAGAACAAAAACAGAAGTGGTACCATTCTTATCAATCGCTGTAAGAATATTTCCTCTTGGTTTATTTTTTGCTTCACTGTATGTCAGTCGTTGTTTTTGGGAATGTATAATGTTGACACAAATAGTCATGAATATATTTAAAAAAATCGTCGATTTGGAAATGTCATTTGCAGCGTTACCATCATAAAAACCATACATGTAATGAATATCGACATATTCATGGTTTGTAAAATAAACATTATTAACAACAACCGCAAACGCAGTTCAAGTTTAAATTGCAGGTACCTGTCAGAGCTGACATTATGTTGGTGGTACGGTGGCGTGCAAAAAAATCGCGTACACCCAATTTTTGTTGTATTAGTCAGTCTTAATTTATAATCTGTCAGTGTCAAACAATAAAAATGCCGAACTGACACAAACAGAATCAATTTTAATACTCTCTTAGAAAATGCATGACGAATAAGAGCAGTGACGGATAATTATGGTCTAAATAAATGCACTCTTACACGAACAGAGAAGATGTAGTTAGAGAAAGAAAGTGTAAGTAGAAAAGTAGCTTTGGGACGTTAAAAAAATTCAAGTCATGAGCAAGATGAAGCCTTCTTTAAGCATTTGAAGTAAAATCCATCTCAAATAATAGATCTCGTTATTTGTGACAAACCTTCCGGCATTATGGTCAACTGCAAGTCGAAGGATTATAAATTCTGATTCAAAGAATTCGACAAGTGCCAAAAAAATAGTATTGATGGAAGAACAGAAGCTGTCACGCTTTCTATTTTACTTGAATCATGATAAGGTAGAATTAAGCCAGGATGAAAATTATTGGTGAAATCTTATATCATATTCCTGAAAGATTGAATCGAGTATTAGAAGCCGATGGAGAAATGATAAAATATTGAACTTTATATTTCCTTTATTCATAAATTCTATTTTATAAAAATAAATGCACCTCTGTTACGTTTGTTTCCTGATACTTTAATAACAAATTCATACTTAAATAAATCGTAACAAGAATCTTAAATTCTCAGTTTATAACCTACATTGTTGATTGTATGTCAAAATTCACAAAGTACAAATATACAAAGTACAAAGCCAAAAATAGGTAAAAACTCTGTTATTTGATTTTGAAGGTGTACGCGATTTTATTGCACGCGAGTGTATATATGACAAAATTTTTTCAACCTACTTAGGTATCTAAGTACAAACGTATGATCTCCGGTAGAGTATTTTCGAGACCACAAAATTAATTCAAAATAATAAGAATAATATGTTACTGAGGCCAACCACATCTCCTTTAAACCAAGCCAGATTATGTTTAGCAAATAACGTCTTAACAACATTTAAGGTGAAGTGGTACTGTGAATTGTAAAAATTAAACATTAAACACCCTCTATTCCTTAAAAGTTTTGCTTCAGATTGAAACTTTATTAGAGTTTTTTACTTAGTTTGAATTGCTTGTCAGATAGGTGGAATGGTGACATTACGTCAAGGGAGAGTCTGTATAAAATAAAAGTGGGTTCGATTAAAACAAAACTTCGATCTAAAATATGCACCTAAATGCAATCTGTAAATACAAGGTGCACTACAGGGTGAGTAAAAATAAAGACCGAGAGCCTTCTTAGTACCACAGTACCAACACGTTGGCCATCTTGAAAAGTGACATGCGACATTTTAAACAAGAAAAACTCCACAAATTCTATTGAAACATTTAGGGGAAGGCTTCAAGATGGTCCCCTTATTCATTTAAATTTCCTAAATCCATAAAAGTCGTAGCTCTCCTTTAAGAAAGAACCAATATTTGCAAACACCAAAAAACATCAATTACATTTAATTACGTCAGATTAAAATGCGTATTTAGACGATGTAAGGCCTTATTCATATTTATTACAATCTAATGGCATGTTTTCTAGTAATTTAATTGCAAAATAGTTTCTTAAAGAGAACATCAACAACATTATCGTGATTTAAACTGCCGCAAATTAACCTTATCGATCTTTCTGCAGCAATAAAATCACAGAAGCAGCAAGTATTAAATTCGATTTGAACTTATTTTAAACTTATCGGATATCTGAAAGACCTTGCAATATCATTTCCTACAAGCACTATTTACTGCTCTATTCTAGAAAACGTCGTCTTCTGGAATTTTTATTGCTTTCTAGGGTAACCAGCCATAAAAGTTCACTCAGAATCTTATGAAAAAGATAATTGCATTCAGTGAAATGACATCCATTATATGTGCATAGAAGAAATGACGACGTGCTCTTTAACAAGAAAATAAGTATTACATTTTCTTAATTATCTTATTTTTGTAACTGCGTCACAAATGTCAAATCTTTCTTCTATTTGTGAGCATTTAAACAATCATTATTATTAATGCATTCTGAGACAGTAAACCTGTTTTTTTTTTTTATTGGAAGGTTACATTATACATCATCAAATAGAAAAGTATTTGAAGCTACTTTGAATAAATTATTTCCTGTTGTGAAGTAATGAAATAAATATGAAGATACGGATTTTCACTCAGTATATTATTTTTTAACTTGATTACCCACAACAGCTTCTGTATGAATTAGATCACACCTAGAAATAAATTTGATTGATAAAATTTCTCAGATTGAATCATCACTTCTTTTATCTGTTGAACATCGCGTGCTCGTGTATCATACCATCAATTCCTGCGCGCACAAAATCCCCTTATTATTAAAATTGATCAGATATTATTATTTTTTTTAATAATTCATGCAACTACTGTTTCCTCCTCGCATGCAAAAACTACATAAATTTCCCCGAAAAAATTATACTTCGCATGTCCCGAATGTCGTAGACGAAGCCAGTCAAATTATTTAGACACTTTCGAGACATTGCCATTGCAGAGGTTCATGTCTGCGGTTTTAATCTACTTCTCTGTTCTTTCTATTATAATAAGAATACATACGGAGCAAGAATATGACGCGTTAGTACCGACTGGTACACTGTGTATTTAAATAAATGGCAAAATAAGCCTTGATCGATTAAATGGCACTGGGGCGGGTGTATTAATAGAGTTTATATCGAAAAGTTATTCGGCACAGGAACCGCTTAATGTCTATTTAACAACGCCGTTAATTACAGTTATTAAAAATAAATAGCTATTATCAACGCAGATAAAATAAAAGGGCTTTGTAACTTGTATTATGGTATAGTTAACGGGACTCTTTCAGAAGTAGCGATCTAGTTCATGTGTATTTTTGATATTGACATGATTCCAATTTAGCAGATGCTCCTTGGTTTAGCTGACAAAGTATGTTATCAACAGTGAGATAAGTTACACACAACTTACGAAATTATGCATACAATTTATGAATTCAATATTCTTTTAAATTTGTGAAATCATTTCAATTCCCACTTTTGCTGAAAAAGTCAATATTTCTATCAAAATACATACATAAAATTAAGGAAGAATATTTGTGAATTTCGTTATTATCATAATAACTTACAGTCTCTTGAATCTCGAAATAATTTTTAAAAAATTCTTGCACCGTTTAATTTTGTTCATTGTCCACTAACAGGATTAATCTGGAACAAGGAAACTAAAAGGAATAGGTAACGGAATGCTAATACCAATCGATGTAGAATTTGATTACATGTACATCATGATGTAAAAATATACAGGGTAATCCACTTACGAAATTTGAGTTTTGAGCAGTTAAACATAACGAGCTTCAACACCAAAATATTCTGAACATTATACTTTCAAACGACATGCCACTTTTCTTTAATTTACTTTTTATTGACAATCAGAATTTACAATTCTATGAGTCAATGTGCTGGTTTAAGAGCTATGATGCTCTTTTTTGCCGTAATGAGGCACTTCTCCAATGAGAGTTCCCCTTTAGTCCTCTTTTAGGTCGCCTGGCCAGGTCTTCTGATGTCCGTATTCATTGTGCTTCCTCAAGGCTTTCTTGAATGAGGAACTGCCTTACGACAATCCCAGTCTAAGGAGTTCCTCATTCAAGGAAGCCTCGAGGAACCAGTCTTCTATTGAGTTGAGATTCTACCAGTGGATGAAGACTGGTGTTTGGGTGATATTTTAGCTTATTGTGATGCTGGATACTCTTTTCTTTGATAACATCTTTGACAAATACAAATGTTATATTCAAGTCTGTATGTAGTGTGTGATTGCTTACATACCAAGGTGCGTTTGCTATTGCTCGCAGTATTTTTGATTGACTTCTCTGGACTATCAATATATTTGATTTACTTGTACATCCGTAAAGCTCGATTCCATAGACCCAAATAGGTTTAATTATGGAGTTGTAGAGAATGATTTTGTTTTCCAGGGAGAGCTTGGGTTTTCTTCCAAACAACCAATATAAACCTTTTATTTTCAGGTCAATTTGCTTGCGTTTTTTGACTATGTGGTCTTTCCAAGTGGGTCGACTATCCAAGTGAAGCTAAGATATTTTGTGCTCGAAGACTGAGGTAAATTTACATTATTTAACTTTACTTGTGGACACTGCTCTCTTCTAAGTGTAAAATTCACTTGAACTGATTTGGTTTCATTTATCTTGACTTTCAATTTATGGAGCCATGGTTGTATTTTGTTTAGGTGGCTTTGCAGTGTACTCGTAGCCATTTCTGGATTTTGGTGAGATGCAAGGATGACGGTGTCATCTGCGAAAGCTCCAGTGGTGGTATTTGTGTCAATTGGTAGACCTGCCGTGTATAATAAATATAGTAAAGGTCCGATGACGCTACCTTGAGGCACACCAGATTTTATTGGAAAGTTATTTGATACCGCTTCGTTGATCCTAACTCGGAATTCTCTGTCACTTAGATAAGACTTCATCAAATTAAAATAAGTGATGGGGAGATACTGCTTGATTTTGAGCAGTCATCCTCTATGCCAAACTTTATCAAAGGCTTGGCTAACGCCCAAGAATACTGAGGCACAGTAATTTTTGCGTTCGAATGCATCGCTTATACCCTATGAGTTTGCTGCGCTGTTGAATGATTTTCACGAAAACCGAACTGGTGAAGGGGTATCCATTCCTCGGTATTGGGGTCGGTTTTTATTCTTCGAACCAGATGTTTTTAGAAGAGCTTGGCGATGACAGAAACTAGGCTTATTGGGCGGTATGAGTCTACTTTATTTGGATCTTTACCTGGTTAAGATAATTTCAGCAATTTTTAGCTCTTTCGGCCAATATTTTTTTCTAAGGATTGCATTAAATATGTAAGTCATTAACGTTACACCTTTTCCCGGTAATTCCTTCATCATTTTTGCTGTGACTCCATCTATACCTGAAGCTTTCCTAAGGTTCAGATAGTTAATTTCTTTTTTTACTTCCTTTGGGGTGAATGCTTTAATTTCCGGTATTTTTAGAGGGATGTTTGGCCGCTGTTCTTCGACTTCATCGTCTACTAGATCGTTGATTGGTGTAAATACCTTAGCAAGATGTTCAGCAAACACCATTGACTTCTCTTCGTCACTTCTGGCCCAATGTGGAATGGGTGTCGATTCGTCACGTATGGGAGGAACTTGCTGATTGGGTTTCCTTCGGTGTTTAATTAAGTTATCAAATCTGTTTAAATTATCAGAAACATGAAATAATTTGCTCGAGGAAGTAATATTGAATAAGACTTATTGCTAGATGTTATCTAAGCTAAGTTTCGAAATCCGAATTGAAAGTGTTTCCATCGAACTCGAGCGTCATTTACCAACTCTCAAAGCCAAGTCCACCTTTAACTATGTCATCGCGTTACGAAAACCTTAAACCAAACTAAAAATAACGCTTACTATTAGCCAGCGAAGAACAAAGTTCAATATCAATTTTTCAAGAAGAAACATCGATTGCATGAGCTCAGAAATAGCGCCGCCTCTGTTCTTCATTAATTGAAGCCGCGTTAATTAAGTACACGATTGTGCGTCTAGATTCTAGATTATTTTAAGAGGCCACTTCGATATTCTGGCAGGCGTTAAATCAAAACGTTATATCACTATACGGGTATCGCTGTTTTACGTGTATTTGCATTGGAAATGCGAGACATTAAAGAACGGTATTAAATAACGTTTAAAAATAGAATGGTTTCGCGTAAACAAGCGAGTGCGAAAATGTTGCCGTATAATACCTGATAAAATCGCAGGTGTTATGTTTGTACTTAAATTATTTTCGCGCAAGTTTACATAGATTGATTTCCAAAATAATTTAAAACAAATTTGTTTTGTTCCAGAACGACAAAGTAAACACACTGAGATGGCGCCTTAATAACGAATAAGTTTATTGAAGATTACGAGATCTAACAAAAAATGAAGTGTGTATCTTCATCTTTGCCTTAAATAATTTATTTATGCTTGTATTTGTTTGGCTTGAAACCAAAAATAATATTTACATAACTTTCGACCGACTTGTGCAATTAATGCGATTCATGCTGCATTAGAATAAGCTACTTAATTAATATTTATAATTTTTAAAGTTTATTTAGATAACATAATTTCTAAAATTGATAATTTGTGCAAATAAGTATCGATAGTTTAGTAATAGTTTATTTATAGTGTCACGGTCGAATTTACGTGTTACTTCAGTTTAGTTTCTAAAAATGCCAAATACATTTTCATATGAATGAAAATGTTAGTGTCAACGTACATACTCGTAATTGTAAGGAAATTAATAACTCCGGTTTAAAGGGTCACATGCATCAAATAGCTAAAAGGGAATTCTATGTAAAGAAACGAGATTAAAAGTTGGTTTGTACTTTAGTAAAAAAAACTTGGATACCAAATAGAAATGGTTTTGTTAGTTCCATTGTGAGTCATTATTAATTAAAAAAAAAAAAAACAAAACTTATGTTGGCATTGTGCAATTAAGTGTAAACGTAAACCTATCATCAACTTCGCAAATTCTTCTCTAACTACATGCGCCTTAAATTCGGCAAGGTCACTTAATCTAAAGCTGCACCCTAGACGGGGATAATTGAATAGGAACATGACAATGTATCAAACCTACGCTATGTCTTATATGAGTTGAGCTATTTTCAATTGTACCGCTCCCACAATCTTAATAGACGATGCAATTTCGAGCTATTATTAACTTCTGCGAGCCGAAAACGATCCTTTTGTGTTGTTTTCGAACAATTTGTTGCCTGACAGATCCAATTCGAGATTTTTCGATTCCGGAGAGGAATGAGCGGATGATGACGCGGACCTTTTCTTATTGCAGAAATTGCCAATTATGAGTTATTAGAGAGCTAGGTAATGAAGCACTTAATTACTAATTAGAACATCGGCGTCGGCGAAAACCGATACGTAAAGTCCAATTAAAATGCATTCTGCCTGTGAGACGAGTTTAACGTTGCTCTAGTTAAGTCCGCGATGGTACCCTTGCACGGTTTCGTATGATCAACGTGACACTTTTGGTTATTATGCAGGATCACGTTTCATCGTTTATTAAAATGGGGACAATCCTAATAAGCACCATTCATTTGAAGATTTGAACGTCACGTGTCACATGCTAAGGAAATTGAGTTGATAATAAATTCAGTAAATATAATATGTAGATTTGTTCCGCCCAGTTTAGAAGTAATCAATAATTTAAAACTCGAAAAGCTTTGATTTAATAAATCATTTGGATTTTATTTTACTCCTGAAACGTCGAACACGTGAATGTTAATGATTTCAATGTATTATTGATATTCAAGTATTGTGATTTCAGAATGAATGTAATTATTTATACTGATTAATAAAAGTTCATATTGTCTCTTAATTCGTGTAATGACAACTCGGAATAAATTTAATTATTTAATCCAAATAATAAATATTTTTACATGGAAATGCAAGATCAATAAATTTTTTTTTAGAAATGTCACTTGAACATATATTTCAATTCAAAAATAATTATGATCTAAAAATAATTAAAAAAGACTGATTTTCAAATATTAAATTTTTGGTGTAAATAAGAAATTTTTATAAAATGCATTTTTTAAAACTTGTAGTTGGCCGTGAATTGTTAGTTGTGGACCAGCCTCAAGCGACCTGACGTATGAAATAGCATAACCTCACTTTTAAACTAATAAAACGTTCTGTAATGGTTCTCTTGCAAGAGCAAGTTTTATGGTCGATCTTATTTTCGAAATAGCTGTCAAAGTTTTTTGAACTTTATAACATTTCCTTCGATGAAAAAAGTGAGGTTATGATATACGTTAATTTATAAACTTTCAAGGAAGGCTGGTTCACAACTGACAATTCAGGGTCAACTGCGAAGAGAAACTTTTATATAGGCACGTTATCTACAGTTTAGACAGAAATAGAAATTAGCAATAGCAATAATTTTTTAAATTATTTTTAAATAATTTTTTTTATAAAAACCGCAAATACAGGGTGTTTCCTAAGTACGTCCGTAACTTCAGGGAGTAATTACCTGGGAAATTTTAATAAAAAGCTTTTATATAAGCATGTGTCCGGAAACGCTTATATTTCGAGATACAGGGTTTAAAAGTAAAACTTCAAAGAGTTTTTTTATATTGTTTTAATTATTTTCCAACGTTCCTAACAATGCAAACAAAAAATGTCTCTTGTATTTTTTACCTAATACTAACCGATTGTTATAATTACACTGGTTAACAAAATTTAAACTTCGTCTTGCCACACGAACTTTTTTTGGGTTTTTTATTAATATAGGTTGTTGTCAATAATAATAAGCAGTTTTAAAATTTGGATCAACCATGAATTTTGTTTGTTAAAGAAATATGATATATTTTTAAAAAATCATGGTTCTCTAGAAACATACAAGTGTACATTAGAAACTTATGATCTATGATTTCCTGGAATATTTAACTTCCGGTTGGTCCCTCTTGATCGTCCAGCAGTAGTTGGCCAACATCCTTGGGTTCCACCTGCCCTGATAACGTTTTTCCATCTTTGAAATGTCCTGATGGAACCTTTCGCCATGCTTATCGCTTACAGCACCCAATTTTTCAGGAAAAATGTCCAGATGTGAGTCCAAAAAATGAATATTAAGCGACATATTGCAACCCAAAGCTTTATATGCCAATAAAAGCTCGTTAACCAACTCTCTATAACTGTCACTCTTATGTCCATTATTAAAGCTGGTTCTTGTCACTCTTATGGTTACCCAAAAAATTTACAACCACGTTCTTGAAGCATTTCCATGCTGATTTTTCTAAAACGTTATGCAACAAATATGTGGGGTCCAAGCTTTTTTCTTGGTGAGCCACCGAAAAACCAAAATAGTCGCGATAACTCTTTAAAATAAGATCTGTAAAATTTCGCCTTTGTTTTTTGAAAGTTAGTTCACCATAAATTAACAAAAACGGTTAGAATCGTTAACACACCTTCTCGACATATTCACACAGTCACAATAATTAACTAAAACGAACACAACATGAATTTAGAAAGAGACAAACACTTTAATTACTTTTTCTTCGTGTCCGTTCCTTTGCGTTTATCGCTATAATACTAAAACTGAACTTTACCTTATCACAAGAAAACTGAGGGTAATTGAAAAAAAATAAGAGCAGTTTCATATTGAGGGTAGGCAGTCAAAACACGATTACCTACCAGAATTCGTGTGGCAAGATTAGTGTTGATCAGTGTTATTATTAGAAAAATGACCCGATATTACAATCATAAAAATATTCAGTTTTTACACTAATCAGAGCAACGTTAGAAAATAATAAAAACAATAAAGAAACTCTTTGAAGATTAAATTTTTTAAGGATGGATTGTAGGTTTCCTGACAATTACATGCATTAAAAATTATTTATCAGGTAGTAAGTACGTCGTTACGGCTTTAATTGTTGCATTTGAAACAAAACAAAAACGTAAGGTCAACAACTAAAGGGAAACTGTCACAATTTTCAACATACGGAAAAACTAGTAGAAACTAAAATCAGTAGCGTACACCAATATTCAGTAGTTTCATTTGTTTCATATTTCATATATTTCATTCATTATTTCATATTTTCATATTCATATTCATTCGGACTTTTTTCTGGCATACTTCCAGAAACACCCTATAATAGAAATCAATCGAGTTTTAAAAAATAGGTAAGAAAAATAGAAGCGAAATGAAAAACGCAAGCAAAGCAAAAAGTTTGTAAGTAGAAACAGTTAACTGGACTAAAAAAATTTAAAAACAATTATGTATTAAAAGATTTCTTTTTAAAGGAATATAAATTTTGTTAAATCTCTAACTAAAAAAAAATCTAAATCAAAAGTAAATAATAACATAGCGATGCAACTAAAAAAATTCTGTAATCGTGATGACGGTTTCTGCTAGTTAGTTGTTCAAAGATACCAGGAAAAATAATATAAAAAAACCGTCACATCAGGTTTTTTTGTAACACATAATTAAAAGTCTTATCTCTATAGGGTTATTCACGCAAAGGATTTATTAAAAGTTTTCAAGGAAGAAATGTAAATAGAAATTTGAAATTTGCGAAGCAGAGATATTTCAAAAGGATCTTTTCAAATAAAACAAAACTGACTTCAACCGTTAACGCAGCTTAGATTGGAGGGAGTGTAAAGGAATTTTTACTACCCGGTTGGCAATACTGAGCCAAATGCAAAGGTAATAAAAAAAACGGAGTGAATCACTAATTTTAAGGGAAAAAAATTTTTAGTCGCAATTTGCTCAATTATTTTCTTGAATAAAAAAATAAATAAGGAAGAACTTGAAACAAAATTAATTAAAATTAAATAAAATAAATAACAATCGCACACTTGTCTTTATTTCAAAAAAAAAGGTAAATAAAGGAAATTTAAACCCGTAACAAACGTTTAAAATATTAAAAAGAAATTTAATTATTTTTTGAAATTAAAAAATTGAATAACTGCCTGAACGGTCCAGTGGTAAGAGGACCGGCCTTGCAATCGCATGGTCGTCGGTTCGAACCGCACTCGGGATTTTTCTCGGGGGTGGTCGGTATCGACTTCAGGCAGCCTTCAGTGTTGGGGATAAAATTCGACACTTAAACGGCGAGAAGGTTGGAAGTAACAAAGCCATGGAACACTTTACACACACTCAAATACACTCTTACTCCTGAGGTCCTGACAAGTCTTTGACTTAGGATTCCGTTGGGCAACAACCACAGATTAAAAAAAAAAAATTATTTGAAAATTCACAATTTCAGTCTGTTTCTAAAAGAAACTGGCACTTTATTTCAGAAATTAGAGCGAACGAATATCATTTATAATTAAGGACCCGAATCAATCTTCCAGAATTCAGAAATTCTGTAAAAAAAAAAACAACTAAAAAAATATTATTTTTAACAAAAATTTGAAAAAGGAAGTATGTAATTAAAATCGAAGAAATACGGCATTAAATAATTATTATTGTTTGTTGCCCTGCTAATTTTGAATAAACGGCTAATATGAATAAACTGTTTTGAGTTTTGATTAAAAACAAATTAAACTGAATTTTAGATACTGAATAGAAATCATAGTTCGTCCATTATTATAAACAAAAAAGAAAAATTCTGACGCAATATGCAGGTTCACTGTGCTCCAAAAAAAATTTATTGGAGACTCTTACCTGTTGGCGCTAAATTTACGAAAACCAGTGGGCAGAACTAGTGATTTTCATTTTCTAAAAATAATGAGCCGTGAGTCATGTCGCTTAGAAATAAATCGCATTTATATTTTGTTGCTGTTGATCTACTTCATGTTGCATTTAAAATTTAGTTTCATAATGGATACAATTTAGTTTCATAATGGAATTTAAAGGATACTTTAAATTTAAAGTCACTTTCAGATGTTAAAACAAATACATATGAAAAACTAAGTTGTTAACACTTTATTTTAAAGTCTCCTTTAAATTCCATTATGAAACTGGCATTGAAGTATCAAAAGGCGCAATTAAAATTCAGTTGGATATTAAAGGGTCCTGATTTTATTATTCTGTTATAGCTTTGCAGAAATCTGTACAATTTTATGAACGTTGAAATTTTAAATGGTAAATAAGTTCACGTTTCAACCGCTTAAAATTACTACAGGTTTCTTTTAGTACACGTTCGGAATCGAGTAGTAAAAGCTGCGCATGAATGGAGAAGTGCGAGCTTTCAGGATCAATATTTTTGCAATAGCCAAAACTCGAACGTAGATTCCTAGATGTCTCTGTCTATACATTTTAACAAAAAAAGATTTTTCTTCGTACTAACACGCTCACTTTTATTAGATATACAGGGTGATACATAGCTTTGTATTTTTGAAACAAGTTTTCTATTTCCAGAGGTAAATAGAGCAAAAAGTTTTTTAGAGAATGGACATTGAATGTTATATTAAGGGTTGGATCTTCAGTTGTTTCAAAACGACCATGCCTTCTTTATTATTATTTTTTTAATATCACGGTATATTTTTTGTGACAAATTTTAATAGATATTAAAAATCTGTGTGTTTTAACAATAGACAAGCCCCCAAGTGTGAAATGTACATCTCATATGAGTTATGTATGTATAATTTTGAAAAATCTTTTTCGGCAGTAATCACAGAAATAATACGTAATATAAAAAATATTTGGCACTAACATCGAGTTCAAAACTTTTTGTTCACGTGCGATGTAACTTTACAAAATGAAGATTGACGATTCAAATTTTGCGAATAATGCAACTTAATCATTGCCTATGTGTGTATGTTACTTATTTTGCAT
Source organism: Dorcus hopei (assembly GCA_033060865.1). Lineage (NCBI taxonomy): Eukaryota > Metazoa > Arthropoda > Insecta > Coleoptera > Lucanidae > Dorcus > Dorcus hopei. The sequence goes on along the minus strand of CM065423.1, from coordinate 33,289,576 downwards.
TAAAACTTGCGTTTCAAAACTTACTTAAATTCACTTAATCAAAAACTTTGCGCAACTTCCCTAATGGAAAACTTTGGAAAAGCGACGATCTAATTCAATTTGTAGGCGTAACCAGAGCTAAATGAATTCGAAGCTCACTCTTGAATATGAAGCGCGAAAGCTCGTCGCTCATCAAGACCCCCCCCCGCTTGTTCGTGATGTCGTCGTCACCAAAAGGAACGGAAATGTTTTCTGCAAGCTTAGGATATCGATTGTGTTCCTCGTAGTGTGTGACATAATTTTATGGGAGTAGATCGAATACGCAATTGCTGCTAAAAATAGGCAGAAAAAAAAGCTCTTTAGAATTTTACATACATATTTATATTACGTTTACTTATGCCCGGTTGCACCAACTTTTTAAGCAGAGCTTAAATTTAAGTGGTGTTTAGACTACGACATTATTTATATATTTAACAAAAAGTTAGACACATTCTAATTGATTCTTAAGTTGAAGTTTAAATGTCGATCAGAATGTATTTGACATTATACTGACCATACGTAAATGTCACATTCTAAACATAACTTAAATTTAAGCTCTGCTTAAAAAGTTGGTGCAATCGGGCATTAATGGAATATTTCTCGCGTGAATCAATTTGTAAATGTCTTCATAAATTTTATCGGTGTATAGTTACTAAAAGATATTTGCATTTAAAACAAAAAATATGGCAAATATGAATACATATTTGCTGAAGACACTTTTTAATAATATACAGCGTGATTTTTAATGATTGGGATTAATTTGATTGTACCGCACATACTAAATTGTTATTACCAGCCTTCGGACATTTCGGACCGTTGCCATGGTTACGCAATACGAGAACCAATGAAAAGTGAACCTTCATTGCGTAGCCTGGTTATTACGTTGGCAACAACCGGTTCTGTCACTTTTCTTCTAATATAAAAATAGCAGTAGTAGTAAACTAAAAAGAAACCAAACAAGTTCATCATAGCCACATTTAAAACTATGGCGCCAAATTCAAAGTGTCTTCAATCATTAATCGCACTGTAATACTTCTTCTCTCATTAATTGTTTTAATTATTGGAAACCCAGAGAAATAAATGAAAGCTACAACATTATAACAAACATTATCTTATAATTTCAGGTTTTTTAAATAAATATTCACGATCGAATATTTGATCTGTTCAGATAAACCCAGAAGTCAATTTATTTTGTTTAAATAAATTACTTTTGCACAAATTAATTACTCTTAACACTTATATTAATCCGTTTGTTTTGTTTTCAGGTGTGTAAATCCGAGATTACAGATTGTTAAACACAGCTGATAACCAGTAAGTAAATTTCATGTGTACACAAAGCACTTCACACTTAGGCCGGGTGTCCACCGGTTCGGGCCGACCACAGTCGGCTCGATTGGGATCGCGCGATAAAGATCGTGCAAATGTGGTCGGCCCGATCCGGTGGACACCCGGCCTTAACACGATAAAAAGTCATCGTACGATAGAGGTTGTTTGTAAAATACTACTCGACGACTTTAATTATAGGATTAGTATAAATAATATTGTTTGTGTCGAATGGTGTCGCAAGGAAACAGGATGAAGGCAACAACGACTCATTAATAATAGTCATTAACAGGATTATTGAAGAAGAAAAATGATTTCGCCGTCACGATCTGATGATGTGTCCAAGTACGGAAACTTTAAAAAAAAGTAGCAATAACTCAGGGAATTATCAGAAGAAATTGGTTGAGTATCACAATTTAAAGATGTAACTAAGGGCCGTAACATTAAATGGTTAAGTATTGCTTTGGTAAGCTCTGGATACCTCGGAATCATGAGAGTTTAATATCGGCGTTCAATTAAGGAAAGTAAGAAAGAAAAGGTTTAAGGATAAGGAATGGATTTGATAAAAACAAAACAAAATTGAACTCCACATTCCAACTCCATTCGCTTCAACCCTCCTTCTCTTGGTTGGTTGTCTTTTGTTAAGTTGTTACGTTTCTTGTTTCTTCGTCTATTTTTTCTGTCCTTTATTCATCCGTTAATAAGAATCGTAAGTGACTTGTGTAGGAAGGGTCTGGGGTGAAAGTTGAAGACTTTCCCTGTTTTTAACCCTTCTTACTTTGTTAGTCTAATTTTAGCAAGAAATTTAACTAAGCATGTTAACCAAAATGAAATTGTGAAAATCTACGGACGGAGTTCGCTGACACCACCGGAGTTTTAGGGAATTCCGGACCCTATAATGCTTCTTTCGGGCTGGAACTAGCAATAACAGTCATGAACTAGATTAAGGCAGGGTATATTAACGATTTTTGGATTACCCTGGAGGGGTGCATCTACATAGTATGTACACAAACAAAAAAAAATAAATATAAACTGACAAATCCACCTACCGAACAGGGTGGTGTGGAGGTAGAATTCAGCAGAAGAGGACCTCTTGTTTGTCTTCCTTTTCTGGGTTGGGGCTCGCTACTCCCTCTTGGGGAAGTTTCTGGGTGGCGTTCTTGTTTCTGGCCACACTCACACCGACACCGGATTTAAATTTTGATATTCGTTAAGAGGGTCACGTATTTATTTCAAAAAGAACAATCGAACAATAGCAACGAAAGATTAACTTTAGGAAAAACAAAACGGGGACGTTCGTTTAAGACGATCGTTAGGCGAACATTAATTAATTTTTTGAAACTTTTCTCTCCCCTGGGCCATTGTTTACAAATTCAAAATCTTCCCCCTCTTTAATAATTCTCCCGGGAGATGCTGCTCTCTTGCGGGTTACTCGTTCAACTTTGTCAACTTATATCCATTTCGATCACCGGAGTGCTTTAAATTGCCTAACATTAAGGTGTTTAAAATAACTTTGATGCTTTGTGATAGTTCATTTATTTTATTCCATTAAACACATGCAGTCGTGCAGTACATCACAGAGCTTTTTTTATCATCCCCGTCGATAAAGACAGTCCCCAACTTTTCCCATAACTTGGATCGGAGACGGTCTCTACTAATGAGTAGGTAGTATGAAATACATTATTATAGTTATTAAATTATTTAATACATGTCAGTGTTATTCGGTCTATTTTTTGATGATAGATTTATTTATTTCAGGGTATCTTAATTACCCTTAAAGTGCCCTTACGAAGATCGTTTGAGTTAACTCGCCGAAGTGTTTACATTAGGATTGAATTCGAAATTCCTTCGTTACTTTTGAAGCGACAAAGAATTTTACTTTAATAAATTTTAGATTGAAAAATTTCGGCTGTTCATACTTGATCGAATCTCGATATCTTAGATATGAGTCGTCTAGTTCCAAAACCGGCCATCTCCACAATTTCATGAAATTGCTTTTATGTCAAAAAACTATTCTTCCGACACTTTTACACTTTGCATTCAAAAGGTTTGAACCTAAACCGGCTATAACACATGTTATTTAAGCATCAGAAACGTCGATTCGTTTCAAAAGCGGCTACCTCTACAGATGTTCGTTCTAAAAGCGGATATCTTCGCAGGTGTTCGTTCCAGAAATGCCCATCGATGGTGAAGGTGGTGCTGCAGTAAGTTTGATCCACGTTTTTGGAGGTTATGAGTTTGTAAACTTGTAATCTGTCGGAAGCACTTTCCTCTTCAATGAAAATTATCAAAAAATATAATTGATAAAATGACGACGTTTGACTATACACGGTGTGAGACCACCTGTACACCCCTTTTATTTCGGAAACAGAGCATTTTAAAGAAAAATGTTTCAGACAAAAGTTGTATGGTTTCGAGGGTACCATAAGATGGTACCATTTGTTTGACCTTGAATAGTCATTTGAAGGTCATATGAAGGTAACCTTGATTTTTTTAAATTGGACACCCTACATATTTTTACATATTCTTATAGCTTGTCTCGAGATCTTTCCAAAACATCATAATAAAATATTTTTTATTAAGTATTTTTCGACTTCTAAGACTTCAAAGTTGTAGTATTTTGTTAAAAATACTTACAAAATATCTCGCAGAAGATTTTCTTTCGAATAATCTTATATTAAATGCCGATCAATCAAGGCAAGAACCGAGCGTGACCCAGCGAGATATTTTGTAAGTATTTTTATCAAAATACTGCAACTTTTAAGTCTTATAACTCGCAAAATACTTAATAAAAAAATATTTTATTATAGTGTTTTGGAAAGATCTCGAGGTAAGCTATAAGAATATGTAAAAATATGTAGGGTGTCCAATTTAAAAAATTCAAGGTTACCTTCATATGACCTTCAAACGACTATTCAAGGTCAAACAAATGATCTCATCTTATGGCACCCTCGAGACCATACAACTTTTGTCTGAAACATTTTTCTTTAAAATGCTCTGTTTCCGAAATAAAAGGGGTGTACGGGTGGTCTCAGACACCCTGTATATTTGACGGCCTCTATGATATATAAAAATTATTTATCTGTATCTAATTTTGTTAGAAGCACTTATTATTGTTCAATGAATTCAGAACAAAAACTAAGAAATAGTTCAAAACGTTGACAAGCAAAGATCATTTTGGAAAGTCGGATAAGAAGCTGTAACGCCCAGTTTTACAATCGTGAAATAAGGACGGAATAACTGTTCGTCGAATATCCTTTAATGTTCCTCCATATCTACGTCACGTTATTCTAAAAATAATGCTTATCCGACGATTGTAAAATCAGGAGTTAGTGTAATTAAAAAAATAGGAGAAGGCAAGGAAGAGAAGAAGGGGCAGACCGGGGGTGACGTGCTTAACTGAAATAAAAGAACACTCAATAATTGAGGAATAGATAATGCAAAGGTTAAAGCAAGGAAAATATGGCAATAAATAAAAATGGAAATAGGATAAAGCGCACGAGGACCTAATCCACCCAGCGCCCGCACAAAAGGATCGAAAGATGTTCAAGGATCACATGTGGTTTTTACGAACCTAAGGCATACTTTCTCCTGCCAATCAATTTGTATCAGGGTTGTGAATGTGCGAGTAATTCCGCGAGAACGAATGAAACTAATAAATTTTGTAATTTTTCTTTATATCACATAAAAGCTTAGGGTGGGTTTACAGAAAGTAAATCAAATATTTAATTTCGAATTAAACTAATCACGATTAAGTTGCCATAAGAATTACATTGCGAACTGTCAAATTAACAACGTCATTAATATTTGATTGCAATTAAATTTTCTGTAAACTGGCCCTTAATGTTCCGATAATGGATCACCGTGCCTAAAAATGTATACTTTGTCAAAACCAAACACTTTTTAGGGCATTGACAACTGAAGAGTTGATAGCAATAATAGAAAGTGATGACTTTTGGAATGATGTTAATAGCGTTGATGTATACAGGGTCATTCACGTAACATGTAACAGTTAATATTTCAGTAAGTACAAGTGCAAGTTGTTCGGTTGATGTATATTTTTTATGTGGTATCAAACACTCTACTGAGTCACGGTATCACATATGTTTTTTAACTTCTGGTTTAAAGTGTAGGCAACTTTTGCTTTTCAAATGGAATAGTATATTTTTTAGTTTCTATTTAAAAACAATTTCTCTCGTGAATTCAGAAATATAAAACATGTAGGCATTTCTGTAATTAAAATTAAAAAATTAAAAATGTTGAAATACTGAATTTCTGAAATGATTGAAGTAACGAATAAACCATTATTGTCAGGCCCGGTTTATTCATCTCTGAGTAAGTGGCCAGTAAAATACTAGATGATTAAAGATAGGGTAACGCATTGTGCTAATCCGTCAAGTTATAACTTGGCACTTACTCAGAGATGAATAAATCGGGTCTCATATTGACAGACCTCGAGGTTTGACGTTTGTAAATTGGACTAAAACTCGTGTGCTATTCTAAAGAAAAGACCAAGAAAAACCATCACAAAACTTAGAGGAACAAAAGTTAACATCAGTTACATATTGTCAGTTCCGATAAACCAGAAGTGCCTTCAGTTTTTGCTTTTCAAATGGAACAATGTACATTTTGAATTTCTGTTGTAAAGCAGGATTTTTGTATTTAAAAAATATACCGTGGTTTTATTTTAATATGAAACATTACTGTTCATATTACTATGGAAACTAATTCCAGTTTTTAAAGAAGTCGTTGCATGATCGTCGTCGCTAGGGTTTCTAATGTCATATCAAATAAAATTTGTCCGTTTTAATTTGGAACACCTGTCAGGCGAAGAAAGTTAGTGAAAATGTATCAGGATCAGGAAGAATTACCTCTGGACAAGTAACTAAGGCAATTAACAAATTTTATAATCGTTTAGGATATTGCATGGAGGTAAATGAATAAATTTTTGAAAACTTGTTGTGGTGTTTGTTTTGAATTAAAGAATTTCTGTTTTCCTTGTGTTTTAAATTTATTTATTTTAAACAAGAATAAACTTATCTAATGTAATTGAAAGAGTCGCTATTATCTTATAGTACAAATCACTGATAACAGAACAGATTCATGACAGCTGTCATCGCATGTTCTATTTTAAAAAGGACAGTTTAATTTACAAATTGTAAATGTTGCTATGGATTCTCAGGTTCGTACGTAACAGCAATGTTTCATGTTAAAGTAAATTCACGGTATAACTGTACGAATAGCTATATAGGTATTGAAGAAAGTGCCACTAAAGCTCGATAACTAATTTCAAAACAAAATATTAATCTAATTATGAAAACTAACTATGGAACATTTAAATAATAAATAAACTAGGTTTATCTGGTACATTTAATTACAATATCTGTTCAAAATTATGCCTTTCTTTTTGATGATACACAGTTCTTATTTTGCCAAGTTTTGTGACGGTTTCTGATATTCAATATTTTTTAGAAATAGTCTACAGGCGTCAAATTCAGAGATCTGACAATGTGACAAAAGTGCAAATATGTAATGATTAGCTCGTTACTTCAATCATTCCTGTTATTTTCATGATGTACTATAAACTTTAATTTTTCTCCAATGGAACCCCTACATGTGTTACATTTCAGAATTCACGAGAGAAATTGCTTCCAAACAGAAATTAAAAAAATATACTACTCCATTTGAAAAACAAAAGTTTCCTATGCTTCCTGTTAAACCGGAAGTGAAAAAACATATTTGATACCGTGACTTAATAGAGCCTTTGATTGCATATAAAAAAATATAAATCGACCGAACAACTTGCACTTGTACTTACTAAGAATATTAACTGTTACATGTTATGTGAATGACACTGTATAAAACTCCACCAAATGATGGCGCTGAGAGTGAAGATGGAACTTCAGATATAGATCATTAAGTGGACGTCAGCTTTAGGCTCAGGCCACGACTATAATTTAATCAATCAGACAATAACTAGACTGGGCGATGATGATAGTGATTATGACGATGATGACAAAATACCACTTGCCTCTACTTCGACCAATTCAAGGTTCATCAATACAGTCAGGACAATCAAGGAATTTAGTTCCACCACTTCAACGGATCCAAAATTGATCTGAGTCCTTTCGTTGGCCCAAAAATTCCGGAACCTATAACTTGAAATCTTATAAGCTGCTTTGAGCTATTTTTTTATGAAGAAGTATGAAACTTCTTGGTCAACATGTTTACTACCTGCGCCAGATCAAAAGGAGGTTGCAATTTTGAAGTGACTACTAAAGATCTCAAATGTTTCCTGTCCATTCTTTTATTATCTGGGTACATCGAAATGCTCAGATGGGGAATGTTGAGGTAAACTGCTACAGAAACGTATAACAGTTAAAGTGTCTTGGAATTTTTGATTAAGACAGTACGAACTAAGTCAGAAACAATTGCATTAAAAATAAACATAACTCCTTTAATATTTCAGCAGAAATAAACGTTTCATTACCTTCTACATGACCTTAAAAAGCCACACATTTCATTTAATACCCTCAATTACTTAATTACGACCGCATAGTAGGGGGACATGAGGCATTTGCATATTAAGGATTATCAAATGTGAACGTGTGGCAGTGTAGGTAATACAACCCAGTATCATTCTACATGGAAACTTAAAGGCAGGTAATTAAAGACCGGGGTAAAAAATGATCAGGGCATGTTGTTAACCTTAAAACGGAGTAACGACCGGACGGTATCGATTACGCATCGCAGAGTTGGGGATGAAATATTGGATGACGATAGTGCGATGGATGTGACATCAAAATTATTGAGTTTATTTTCGTAATCGCGTGCTCCAACAAGAACAGATATAGATACGAAGGTACAGTCGCAGTCGTAATTCATGACGTTTACAAAAGCGTGCAGAATATCGTACCCATTTTCTTCAAAACGTCAAATGCATCCAAATCTTATTACTTAAACACTCATAAAATCTCTGTAAAAGATATGTCATATGTCATGAATTATAACTGCGACTGTACCTTCGTAATCGGCATCCTACAACGCTGATAATACAGGTTATTTATCAATAATTTTTTTTACGTTTGCGTAAAATATATGTGACTTTTTATTCCATCAATGTATTTTCGTACGAGAAAATGTTAAAGGAACATCTCAACCCGTGGGAGGGTTTTTAGAATATTTCAAGTATTCGAAGAACGTTGTCATTCTTTCGTTTTGCATTCGCATTCGACCTTTTCCATCTCTTGCAAACCCGAGTATTCTATTTAGGTACATGATATTGGAATCGTGGAATTACGATTCGATTATTTTATAAATAGGAAAAAAATCTGGAGGGAAAAGCTTTTCTTTCCCAGTATTTTTGCAGAAATTAGAGCGCCAGAAATATTATTTCAACTAGAGGAAAATAGGCATTTTTTGAAGGAAACTCTTCACCATAACAAAAGAGTTTTAATTATTCTCCTGATGAAGCTCTTAACCAACAGCGGAACGTCGACTTTTAATTGAATGTTTCAAAATGGCAATCGCCAAATGGCGTAATTACAGAAATTACAGTAAAATTACAGAATTTGACATTTCCAACCATTTTAGAATAAACCGAATAAACATAGGGCACTTTTCAGAATTAACCGGTTGCTCCACCGGTAGACATTTTAAAATTCTAAAATCCATTGTAAAGCTATAATAAGTTATTTTAGCTATAATAAGTTATTAACTCATTATAACTATATTATTATTATATACTTATTATAGCTAAAATAACTTATTATAGCTTTACAGTGGATTTTAGAATTTTAAAATGTCTACCGGTGGAGCAACCGGTTAATTCTGAAAAGTACCCATACATATTATCCGTTCACGTTCTTTTTGCATTCTAGTAGGCCAAGTTTTTTTTTCGTTAGGTTACGTGCATGTATTTTGATAGAACTCGAAATGTGACAAATGTAAACTTCTGACACTTTAACGTCAGTCCCATCGACTATAATGCTTCTGATACTCTACGATGGCATGAAGAAAGTAAAATAATAGAATTAAAACAAATAATTACTTGTGACTTTGCAATACTAAGTCAAATTGCTCAAAATCATCAATGTTTTTTGACGTCAGTTTTCAAAAATATAACCATCATATTAAAATGGAACATATTCACTTGAAGATACCAACAAAAATGTCACCCTAACACGGCCTACTCTGAATGCAAAAAGAACGTGAATAAACGAGAGTGAATAATAAATCTCGTACTACATTTAAAAATTTCCATTCACGCAATAGTTACTCAGATTGCTAATAGATGGCGCCATAGAAAGAATGCCTATAGACAGTCGTCATTAAAAAAAAATTCTCAATTATGATTGAGAATTACCTAATATAACTTTCAGACATTTCATATCGAGGGCGGCACATCAGAAGGGCGTATCAGCATATAATTATAATGGCGCTTACGCCATTCTGATATGACGCCCTCGATATTATGTGCAACTTTTCAAAATTTCCAATTACCCGAAAAGTATGTACGGTTGCGGAATTAAAAAAAAACCTTACACTCAAAATGTCTCGATAGGTGCATTCGACATAACGCCCGGAGCGCTCGGAACGTTCCTTTGTCTCACTCTTACGTGCACTGAAACTCATTCGCTCTCCCTCACACTTCTGCTCAGAGCGTGCCCCGAGCACAATGTCGAACGCACCCGCTGTGAACTTAGCTTTGGGTGAGTTCGCGTTTACGCTCAGAACGATCAGACTGTTTCTTTTTCTCGCTCTTACGTGCAGTGAAACGCAATCGCTCTCCCTCACACTTTAACACTCCGATCGATCTGAACGTAAACGCGAACTCACCCTTTGTTTAAAATATTTTCGACGTTTTTGTCAAAAAAATTGTCAAGGTGACAGACCGACAGTAACATGCCGCATTTAACTATTGCCCAAAAACCGCAAATAATTACACTAATTGGTCAGTAAGAGGATTAGCCGAAAGATTTGGAGTTAATAAAAGCACCATCCAGAGAACTAAAACAAAATGGGAACATGAGGAACATCTCGAGAGGCGAAGGGGTTCTGGCCGTAATAATATATCAACCCCAGAAGAAGAAGAAGAATATCTGATAGAATTCATAAGAAGCAACCCATTTATGTATGTTATTTTATTTTTATAGTTTAGTTTATTATTGCTTCCTTCTTGGCTCAAAGTGAAAGTTGAATTATGCATTGTGTCATTTTACATGATTTAATTGTCAGCGTTTATATCAATCGACAGAGATCGATTTACTACTCTACAGGGTGTTTCATTGAAGATACACCAAACTTAAGGGACACGTTTCTGACATTATTTCAAACAAAATATCTTAATAAAAATTTTTAATTGGTGCAACTTGAAATTTGCATAATTTGGAGCCGATGTTTTTAGAAATACCGTAGCGATTTAAATTTCTGCAGCCGTGAAACAAGACGAGCGATTTAAATTGTTTTATGAATGGCACGCGCCTGCAAGAAGACAGTAAATAACTATCGTAAACGAAAAAATTTATGACAGGCTTTTAAGTTTGGCCTTGACCGCAAGACGTGTTAAAGACGAACACTTTGAAAAAAGCGTGCGTTTTCACCGCACTAACATTTATGCAAACCGTAATTACATCAAATTTGCCGAGTCTTAATAATGTACGATAAATAATTAACGCTTGTAACGTTTTTATTTGTTTCTGTATCCAACAATTACTACAATTATGTACAATTAATAAATTGGAATTGTTGCTTCCGCCACGCCGCGCCGGTCTGTTAAATTATTTGCCTATCAGACTGAACTTGATCACATGAGGAAGAAACAATTTCGGAAGCGGGCGAATTACGTAAATGGCAATTACCTTACATGTGTTCGAATAATCTGCGTATTCTCGAAATGTGTAATTGCCCATCGCACCACCAACACACCCACACACACACTTACATAATAAACTTAAAAATGAAAAGTATAAACTACACCAACTAATTACTCGCCACTACAACGTTAGTGAACGAACGGAGTGAACGAACTAAATGTGTTTCATCATATCATCTGAGGCGCGACAGTTTATGGGGTAATAAAGTAAAAAACCGAACGTTAAGGTAGGTTAAGAATTCGGGCCGCTCTCATCTATTGTACGTTTTAAAAATATACGATTCTCCTTTCCCTTCGATTATCTCAAAACTTATTCATTTAAAAAAAAACTATTATAGGAAACTTTTATTTCTTTTCACGATATCTACCAACATACCGAGTTTGGTGCATCTTCATTGAAACACCCGGTATATTGCAAAATATAGCCTAAAGACTTGTATGCTTTTTTTGAATCCGCAGCTGTACATAAATTGCTAATAGATGGCACCACAGAAAGAATGTTTAAAAAATGGACATTTTTTTACAAAATCTGTAATTTTTTTCTACTTTGAAGGAAACATGTGACGTTTCGGGTTGAATAAACTATTAAAACCGTTTATAGATGACGCTACGGTAAAGATGTTAGCCATTTTACAAAGTTCGACAAGTCCAACCATTTTTAATGAACCGTAAATATCCGGAATATTTAATTTATAAGCATTTGAAAATTTCCACTAACCAGAATCATATATTATAAACACATACATAGTTAATGTCGCCAAATAAGAAAAAAATAATCGAAATAAAACCTGTCCATAGAGGGCGCTACAGCAAATCTATTAAAAAAGGCGGTCACTATGTTTCAGAATTTGACATTTTATGTGTACATAATTTTTTTTTAAATAAATAAGCTAAGCCACCCTCTTGAAATTTACTTAACGGATAATATATGGCATCGTAGAAAGAATGCTACAGAATATGAGTAGTCCTCACGTCCTCAGCGTGAACAATCGAAATAAAAACTGACGATTGATGACGTTACGGGGAGAATGTTTACAGGATTTGGCACTTCCAGCTATCTCTAGCTAACATAACTCAAAAATATTTCGCTTTTAATTTACCGAAACTTATATAAATAGCTAACAGATGGCGTCACTATTTTTCAGATTTTGACATTTTATAAATAAGTTAAATGTATATTTGAAAATTTCCACCCTCTTGAAATTTACTTAACGTATAATAGATGGCGCCGCAGAAAGAATGTTACTACAATCACTAAATGAATACAGTACCGCAATCCATATGCTCAATGTGTAAGACAAAGAAACCACGTTTTTGCACTAAAATGGCCGACTTTTCTAGTGATTTCTTTCCGGTAAGTTTAAATGGCTTTTCTAGTGATTTTCTTTCGGGTAAGTTTAATCAAACTTAACACATGTCAAATAAAAGGTTAAAATGCTCAAGTGTGTCGTTGTTAGCGTTAGACATTTAAATTTCCCGCCAATATTTTGCACTAAAATGGCGGCTGATTGCGGTATTACAATAATTTAGTGACGGTAAATGTTACAGAATTTGAGTAGTCCTCAGATTAATGATTTGATGACGTTACGGGGAGAATAATATACGATTTGGCATTTCCAGCTATTTCTAGCTAACATAAGTTAAAGGCATTCCACATTTCATATACCCGAAACTTATATAAATAGCTAACAGATGGCGTTACAGAAGGAATGTTTAAAAACAAGCAGCATTTTACAGAATTTAACATCGCTTTCTACTCCGCAGATTTAAACAATAGAAATAAAAACAGATTGAAGGGCCTATTCTGTATCGAAGACGTTAAATTTAAAAGGGTGTTAAATTTTGTTACCATAGTAACAGCCAATCACAAGACTCCATAAATTTTAACAGCCTGTTAATAAGTTACAGAATACGCCCTCGACGCTGTTATGGGAAAAATATTCAACATTTAGCATTTTTAGCGAACATAAATCTCAGACATTTCATTAGAAAAATGTCCATTTCCCCGAAATTAATATAAGTAGTTAACAGATGGCGTTACAGAAAGAATGTTTAAAAACAAGAATTTGAAACTCTTTTCGACTCTGAAACAAAAAATGGTGGTTATAGCCCAAGAAACAACCATTAACAACTCCTTCCTTAATAAATGAAAATTTTTAAGATAAAAAATCGTCCTATACCTTGAACATATATTTTTTTTTCTGTAATCCATTATTTGGGGGATACTGTGATAAAATATTATCATAATAAAAACCCACTTGCTATGACATGTAAATCCGTATACTTTGTATAATCCCATCTGTAAATAAGCTCTGAACCAACAGCGAAACGTCGACTTTTAAATAGATTTTGCAAAATGTTCAATCAATGATAATTCAATAAACCATTTATGTGTACTTGGACTCTTATCAATAAACACTTAAAGCCTAAATGGGAAATGGGAGTATCTTTTAAAGCCGAATCCACATTCAAATGTGCTGGCCGCCCTCTCACTAGGTAATTCTTCCAAACTTTTATTTCAAAATTGAGCACATTATAAGGAATTTTTATTTTCATGTTACTATTTTAAGCTTCAGGCAAATCATTAACTCAACATTAATCACGGTGGGATAGGTAAAAGCTCGCTTGGTAGGTAAACAAATTTGTATTAATTTATTCCGACCTCATAAAATAGAACGCCCAATAAAAGCTTCACTGTTTCAAATATCATAATTCGTCAGGACGAGCGCACGCCCTGTGATGCCTCCGTCTATTATGTATACATATTCACATAATGACGTAACGAACGTACGAAAATATTTCTGAATAAATTAAAGAGTGCATGTCAGAGGCACATTCGCCAAGGACGAGGAGGATCAATTCTATAGGGAGCCCCGAGAGCGCGCCTAATTTTTATTTATTATTATTTTATTGGGCGGTCGCAGATGCTCTAGTTTATTTTAATTAGGACGGGGGCGCTCTGGAATGATAGGCTAGGTCTAATCGATTTCGTAATCCAAAAAGAGGAATTTTCTCGTGCCTGGGTTAGCTGTTAACTACTGGTCTGGTGCGCGCTTGCATCTTATCTATGCGCGCAAAACTGATTTATTGATCAGATTGATTATTATTACCGAAGCCCGAAGCCGAATAGGCGTTGGCTAAATTAATGGGGTAATTGTTGATTAAACGGAAAATTCTAAATTAATCTGCTTTATCATTATCACTGAAGTCATTGGTCAGCATTTTTTATAATTATATATAATACGCTGTGTGATTACTTTTAGTGTTGCTTTTCTATGATAACTGCATTGTACATACTATACAGGGTGTCTCACAACGTATAGAGGAGATTGAAATGGTAGGCTAGGGGAGATCAAAATAAAACTTTTTTTTTAATTAGCTTTTGTCCAAAAACCAACAACAAGAAAGTTACAGCAGTTTAAATGATCTTACGGCCGCTTATTGACTACCGTTGAAATTAATAAGGAAAAATTAGAAATAATATAATAGTTTTCACGTTGCCAATGCAAATGTTGATAGTTTGCTGTTACTTTAATTTGGAAGTACGTACCCAACTTATTTTACAAAATATAATTTTATCATTAGATAAACTCCCGAAGGAATAATTCGAAAATGGATCAAACGGATTGATTGGTTTTTTCTGTGTCGAAAAGGACCGGACAAAACAAACTCAATAGACTCGAAGTGGAATAATTCGGCGCCAAATATCCTCCCCCGAAACGAAGCACGCTAATGAAATGCTCCGTAATGAACAAACTTTTGTGCGACGCGCGGCGCCGGAAAGCGACGCTTCCTTTCTATCGTTTGTATTATTCGATTACGCTTGTTGTTGCCTCGTTACGGGCCTTTGTTCTTATCTAAAAAATGAAAGAAATTGAACATAAGGTGGTGCCCCTATGAATGTTTCTTTTACCGGTGCAAATTGTATATTACAGTACTATTAGAAACTGCTTTTTATGATACCTTAAATGTTAACCATATCCCCTTAGATTATCCTACTAAATATGAAAATCACATCCGCAGTGCTATAACATAATTAGAGTGAAAACGCCCTAGGGATAACAGGGTGCGTCGGTCGTCAGGCTGAAGCGAAAGAGCTCCGTGCTTAATGAAAATTTTTTTCGCTAAGGAATTTCATAATACATACTAATTTTTGTAATGTTTTTTGTTAATCAAGAAGACACGAGTATAGAAAGATTCCTACATTTTTAATAGCGTAAGAAACATGTTACAGGGAAAGTGACTTATTCTACTTTTAACTAATTACTTCTAGTAATATTTTTTGTTCATGTTTTCCACTTCTCATTTTTGTTTCTCATTCTTTTTAATTGATTTTATTTCTTGCTCATTTAGCTTTAGTCGTAAAGAATTGATTATGTTTAAATTGTTAAGTCTTGTTTAACTTTATTGAAGAAATGATAACGACGTGATTTCTTCTTCTTGGCCTGCGGATACGGCTGAGCGAATAGGCCTGACGTCAAATCCGGGTGTCGTAAGAGCCGACTTAAGGAATCTGAGATTTCCCATTGTCATCTTTGGAAATCAACATTCTTGTCGTTTTCTTCGTTTTCTTTTAACTTCCGTACAAACCATCCTTTCTGTTAGATCTCAGGGACCCATGAATAGTGCGATCGACTGGGAGACGTTGTCGACTTTGTTTCGGCCGGAGCCTTTGCCGTTTGCGTTTGTGTTGGTCAACTTGAGGTCATTAGGATGAATTAATTTTTTTTCTTTCTTTTGCTCTTCTGCTCTACTTCTTCCCTGCCACGTTCTATTGTGAGGCAGAAATCAGATCAGAAAGAGTATTTCAAACAAGACAAACAAAGGTCTTAAACATTTAGCTTTTAGGAAAGCAAATAAGCATCTGCAATTATTATTTATCCTGAAGAAGCTATAAAACGTACAGCGAAACGTCGACATTTATACTGTTGTTTTGAACTGTCCGATCAATTATTATTAATTTTTTTTTTACATTATACGTATATGAAAACGTTCGCAAGCTATTTAGGCCCATAGCTTAGTTATAGCTTGCCACCTATTTCTGTTCTTCGCAATTTCGTTCCATTTCCTAATTCCTAATTCCTTTAAATCTTCTTTCACTGCGTCTCTCCCTTTTCTTCTTGGTTTACCTCTTTTCCTTCTTCCCTCTGGTGTCGTCCAGCCACATTTCTTGGCTTCATTTTCTTCTTCCATTCTATCCAAGTGACCTAACCATTGTAGACGTCTAGCTTTTATCGTTTGTGATATTGCTGGTTCTCCATACCTCTCTCATACACCTCTGCCTTTCCCAAAACTCCCCCACTTTCTTACCTCCCAATATTTTTCTCTCCCATACTTCGAGTTTCTCTTCCAACCTCTTGTTCCTTGCCCACGTTTCGCTGCTATATAACAGTGTTGGTCTCAAATTGTTTCGTATAATCTTATTTTCGCCTTGCTCTGAGCAACCTGCTCAGACCTCCCGCGTATCTATTCGCCTCTGCTACTCTATTTCTTGTCCACCAGTGTCCCCAGGTATCTACATGTATCTTTCCACTTCTTCTAAATGCAATTTTTCTTTATATTAGGTTTTATGAATGTACTGTTACCTTTACTTTCCTAATTTTTTAATACTCTTCGAAATTAAAAAATGATTGAATTTCAATACATACCAACATTTCCCTAAAGCAATTAAAAACACTTCGATGCATTAATTCGTCAATTTATTTTGATAAACACAAAATTGAGGCAAAGAAGGGAATGAAGACTGAGACTTGAGAAAAAGAAAACGATGGAAATGTGGATAATAAGGACGAACAAGAGGTACCTCTCAGTAAATTCATACAGAGAACTACGAATTAAGCAAAAGTCTTCAAGGGCGGTTATGACATTTAAAACAGACACCAAGAGAGAAAACTGTGAAAAAATTAAAGACGTAGACCTTGACGAGAGACGTAGGAAAGGAAGAACTTAAAGACTTGAATGAAAAGTTAATTTGAAACTAAAAAGATAAAGCTACGAGAAGTGGAAAACTATTATCAAATATCAGACCATAATGGCCTACAAATAATATTTTCTTTACCCTTCTCTGTACTCGTTAAAGTTATGAACTCCGACCTTTAAAAGACTTTGTCACCTTCGAAATGCGGAGGATAAGTTGAATGAATTTGAACAACTGAGGCCCAGTTTTACAATCGTGTAATAAGGACGGAATAACTGTTCGCTGAATATCCTTTAATGTTCATCCTCCATATCTACGTCACACCTACGTCACGTTATTCTAAGAATAATGTATATCCGACGATCGTAAAATCGGGCCTGAATCGGTTATTTTGAAAAGGAGTTAACTCCAAATTTTTCATAAATCAACTTGTTGGTGAAATCTGATTGCCAAGATCAAGCCCACGTGAGAAGAGTCATATCCCATCATTACAAAGCAACCCTGCGTACCATGGGAAACTCCCCATTAACATAAAAATAATCTAGGACATTACAAAGTTGTAGCAATACACATAAATATTTTTACAATGTTATAATCAATGAGTGGCCATCATCTACAGCGGATGAACTAGTTGAAAATTTTTAGCTACGTTTTTAATTTTTTATATTTGACTTGTTTCTATAACATTTTTAACAAGAGACGTGACCCTGCAAATAAAAAAGATTTTGAAATGAAACAAGTGTTCATGATTAATGTCAAACCCTTGTTCATTTTGAAAACAGGTCATCTCCCGAATCGAAAGAAAAAATTGGCGTCCCCTGTGTGTCCAAAAATCATTCTTTAAGCAGGTTTCATCCCCTGTTAAGGTAAAAAAAAACTGCTGCAGTTTACACTAAAAACTAGATCGACTGGAAACGGTTTTTTGCTTTACTGTAAAATTTAAAACATTGGAGTTAACCCCTTTTCAAAACGATGTTGAAGTTAGGAACCAAGCGTAGAATGAAAAAAGTATGAAAATAAGAAAGGCAACAAACACTCGGATAGTAATTGAGAACGATTGTCAATGAAGAAGGACGAGTAGAGAGGATAAATGTAGAAGTATTGTAACGCCTGCAAAGATAAGGGTTATGAAATTAGGAAACGATTCAAGGCAAGAAATTAAAAAAAAGGACAACGAAAAGATGGTATGAAGACACATACAAGACGTAAAAAGGACTCAGAACTTAAACGACGGAATACAGAAGGATGAGAAGTGGAAAATCGTTGTCAAGCTCTGGGCCTGAAAGGCCTATAAATAATATTGTCTCCTGTTTCTTCTGTTTACAATATTGGACTTCTACAGATGCCCCCTTAAAGCCTTCAACATGCAAATTTTTACGCCCTGAAGATGAGTTGGATGAAACATGAAAAGAAAATAAAACTCCCAAAGACATATAGCTAAGGAAAGCTCAAAAGACTGCTTTGTAAAGAACAAATTACGGAAGACGAGGGAAAAGGTAATTTGACGAGTTAGGTACTTAAGGACCTGAGTGAGAAGGACTCTAGAAATGGAGGGACGAAACAAAGGACCGCAAAAAAATAAAATAGTGGTCGAATACTTACAGATGTTATCTTGAAGAAACTCAAAGTCTTTGATTGGATTGCTAAGGTAAAAGTGGATGAAAAAACGGGGAAGAAATCATCAAGAATATTATCGTATTTCAACCCCATAATGAAACGCCCAGGAACATACATACATATTATTTTACAAATGATGCTTAAAGAAAATCGAAGTATTTCGAAATGCAGGAATGCAGAGGAATTGTACAAAAATATAGAAATGTCGACATACAAATTTTTATCAATGCATATATTTTCAAAGATGCCATGTAAACATGAAATACATATCGGTGATGTATAGTATTTGGCAAAAATATGAATTGGGAGGGGGAGGGGGGGAGTAAATGCCATCATAATTCAACGTAAGACAAATGAAATTTTACTTATTCATTTTACGTCCCAACGTATACCAATATAAATAAGTAACGAAGCGAATTCCTCCGCCACTGTCCCGTTAAGCTCGGGTCGATTCTACTCGCGACAGCGCACTACCCGCGTGTCAGTTCGGATTCTGCCAGTTGCCCGTGACTGTCCAAAGTATAGTGAATCCACCCCGACCGGGTAACAGGTAACATTACACCCGCACACAATAACCACCAGAGCACCAATTTTTTTTTTGGAACATAATTGGGGGAGAGATGTTTCGCGTTCTTTGTTCTTGCACGAAATTTCCTCTGTGGGGGTTGAAATACAGAAATTCCCGAATTTGCTGAATGTAAACATTACCCGCCTCTCACCCACACTTAAATGAAGTCTTATTTCTTTGCGAGATCGATAGGTTCCATTATTCTTTTACGTTAGAGTATTGCTTGTTTTTTTCTCTCATATTTTGAATATTGTTGTATTTTTTTATTCATGTGTCGAGTTATAACATAACAATATGTAGAATCAACAGTGAGATCCAATGATTTTTTTTTCTTGAATGGATATTAACGCAAAACTGATTTTCATATTATCCAATGTTTTCGAATGTACAAAAGCTTTTTTTACATTAGCTCCTCTTGGTGTCTACAATTTTTTTAACTAATACTAATCTGTTCAATTTAGATCGAAAACTCTTTGGCTTCTGTCATTTATATTTTCGAGTTGAATTTTTTTTGCAAATGGTAATATATCTATGATTTCAAACGAGACAACTGAAATGTCGTCAGGTGAAAAAAAAATTGTTTCGTCATTAAGCTCCCATTCGAAATCTCTAGGTTACATGTAGAATAGAGATTAGTGTGTATTAGATGTGTATAAACATATTAATAAAAACCGACAAAATTGATGTCTTTCAAAAAGTGTACTACAAGAAAGCACAAAGTTTCGGAACGCATTAAAATAATCACTCAGAACGAAATGAAATAATCGAGAAATAAGAACAAATTCAGTGTTTTCCTATTCACATTATTTTGGTGGACACTTTAAAATCCCACCAGTTTTTCCTAATGTAGTTTCTATAAAGAGTGATTCACAATAAATTGTGATCTTTTATTTTTTAAGATAGGAGGCTGCAATTTCTTATTTAGCTATAACATTTAATTCTGAACGACTTATTCTTATGGCATTTTCTTGTATCTTGTAAAATAAGGACACTCTACTCTTAAACCATCTTCATTTCTCGGTGTCCACGCTGTATACCATAATACCATTCAAGATAAATTTCATTTATCAAATTTCCCAATTTGACTTTAAGGGATGCAGAAGCGTTCTGAGTCAATAAGTTTTTATGAAAATCGATAATTAAAAAAAAAATCCATTTGTAGCACACTTTTTGGAAGACGGTGTATGTATCAGTCAGTCAGTGGATTGGCTAAATTAATCTACAGGTGTCTCTTAAATGATCATAAAAACTTCAGGTAATTGATTTCCATAATGAATCAAAATAGCGAAAGCATTCTTTCGTTAACTGTCGCGTCGGCCGGTGATTCACTTGTAATTGATTTATCGAGCCTTCTTTATTTTCGACAGGCGTTAAAAATATAAATTATTTTTTAAGTATGCCCACAACAGATAAAGTTGAAATTATTGCAACTTGTACCCTGTACAAGTTGTCAACGCAAAAACTCCTAACCGCTTTGACTTTCTTAACAGTTGAACATCGCATTAGTGAGGTATAAAATTAGGTTTTTTTTTTTAATTGCACTTTCTGTATATTTTCGGATTGGAGCTTTGTATACATACCGGGGGTTCCAGTAAGGATAGCAACCGGTGATATACAGATTCGGAAATTTGTATACTCGACATAATAAGTTTGCTTCGATTCGGTTCGCGGAGAACTAATTGCAACGGCCCGGAAGGGCGGGCCGCGGCGAGCTGTAGCCAGCATCAAAAACAAGTGGGTGTGATTAGTCAAATTTCTCTCTTCATTTTTCTACTGCGTTCTCTGTCGCACGCATTATAACAGGATGTCCAGTTAAACATTTACCGAAACTGTATATATCCTTAGGAAATACCTAGAGCAGCGGGGGAAAATTGCTTATATCCAAAGTGACCAAAAGAAATTTAAAAATGTATTTTTAAGTATCACAAGGGGGCGCAATCACTAAGCTCAACAATAAAATTTAATTATACTAACCAAAGTCCCAAAATAAAATTGCGTTACAGATTGATGCCTTAACATTAATAACATATCTATTTGCATTATATGTATAATACCTCGAAATGAAAAGTATGTATTACTCCGTAGCATTTGTTTGAACCTTTTCGATGCGTTCATATCATCAATTAATAGATTTGTTTGATAATCAGGTGTATTCCATATTGCAGTGGTTATTTGTCACTTTATTAACACTGTGCTTAATAATAACTTCTTAACCACTGCTTCTAAATCACTGATTGAAGACGTATTTCATAAGCGCACGGCGTTTATTTTACAATTTTAAACATTACTTAACTTCATTTGTAAAATATAATCACTGAACATAATTGCATATCCTTCTTTTCAATGTCATTTGCGCTTGTGGAATAGCAAAATGTCTAAAAAGTTGTTAAACGCGACAGCACATGCGCAAATTCAGCGTTAATTAATCACTGATATATGGAATATACCCGATTAACAGGAGAACGAAAAAAAGATATCAATTTCGGGTTTTCACCAAATTGTCCGTCTTTCTGAAAGTTTTGTAACCACTGTAAAAGAAATATACCTTCCCGTTTAATTTTAATTTAAAATTGAGAGAAATTATCACAATTGCAAACAGCGCCCTCTAACTAATTTATATCAAAGTAACCGAAGTCACTAAATAAGTATTCACGTCCCTGAACGAAAGAGTCGCCGCGCGGCGGAATTATGAGGAAACTGCAACTGGTCATGAAAATACACATGAGTACCGCAGTGTAAAAATCGCAAGAAACTATGTATCCCGACCATTTTAACACAAAAATGGCGGAGAAGTGGTCATATACAGCGACATCTAGCGGAGATAAAAAACGCCAATTGTCCGTTTGCTTGACTTCTGCACTGTGACATTTCCTGTTTTGAAATTTACTTTAATTATTTCCTGTTTTATTTAACAGTATTTTTTAATTTATTCATAATAATTTAATACATGCAGTGTTGCCACAACTAGTACAATTATAGTAGATTTAGAGCAGTTTAAAAGAATGTAGTGCAAAAGTAATTTCGAAAATAAATCTAGTACACATTTGTTTTTAGTCCAGCACTGTTGAATTTGTGATTTATTATCAAAATAATGATAAACTATTATAAAAATTCGAACTTAGGAACTTTTGGTATCTTCGCCTGCATAGAAATCTGCTACTGTCAGTTTTACACTATTGTTTGTCTTAAAATAAAAAAACCACCAACCTCGCAATTTAAGGTGAGTTCGCGTTTACGCTCAGATCGATCGGAGTGTTACTTTCTCTCACTCTTACATGCAGTGAAACGCAGTCGCTCTCCCTCACGCTTTTGATCAGAGCGCTCGGCGAGCGTAAACGCGAACTCACCCTTACTTCGTAGGTTGCAACTCAGGTTGCAACGTGACAACTTCAAACAAACTACCGTCATTATGACTTTGTCACTTTATAATTTCAAGTCAAAATGCCATAGCTGCACGATATTCAAAAACCTATTCGCGTCTTTGAACGAAAGAGTCGCCGTGCGGCGGAATTATGTGGAACCTGAAAACTGGTTATAAAAATACACGTCTATTTGACAGTTGTTGGTGCGAGCTGCTAAGAAGGGAGTCAAATCAGTGAAAAAAAGTGTTTTATTTACGCTTATGGTTTCGTATAAATTGTAATGTATTCCAGATCGCAGTGTAAAAATCGCAAAAAACTGTGTATCCTTTTTTTAACACAAAAATGGCGGAGAAGTGGTGATATGTAGCAACATCTAGCGGAGATCAAAAATGCCAATAATTCAAACGAGACTGCACTATAGGCGGGTAGCAAACGGCATCACGAGCGCCACTAGCTGTAAGTTTATGTAGGAAAAGGTAGGGAAAACGGTCGTATCAGAGTTGGCAACACTGCTGTCAACTGACTCTCATGGCCGTATGCACAGACAAATCTCAAGGTGGACTTGATACTTAAAGCTAACTTCATATCAAACTGTTCGCCGTATAGTTACATTGTTCAAAGTAAAGGTTTACTTTGGCTTAAGTCTAAAGATTTGTCTGTGCATACGGCCATCAGTACTATCACTGGAGTTACAAGTACGTTACGAGGACGATCTTTACCTTCCATACTTTAAAACAAATCGAGAAAATACTAGCAAGCACATTCAAATCTTCTTCAAAATGATATAAATGGATATAACGTTTCAAGTCGCGTCCTACAATTTATGTCGCAACCTCCACCAGGCGGCGCCACCAGGTAGCTTGCTAGGGGCCTATATGGTTAGCATAAGGGCAATTAATTACTGTTAAGACGGAAACCTTCACTACTTGGTTACCAACAACATAACTTACAACACTAAGGCCTAGTTTACAGAAACTTTAATTGCAATCAAATTTTAATGACATTGTTAACTTGACATTTCAGAATGTAATTCTTATGGCAACTTAATCGTAATTAGTTTAATTCGCAATTAAATATTTGATTTGCTTTCTGTAAATCCACTCTAAAATTTTCAAAAATCTTGGCGACTGCGTTTTTTCAGTGTCTTAATTTTCTATGCAGCCGATGGTACAGTTGCGGGCAGAAAATTTCGGATGTCACTTTCATTATTCCACTGACGTAGAAGTTAAGAAATTTTTATGTATGTATACATCAGATGAGTGACCGTGACATCCGAAATTTTCTGTGCGCAACTGTACTTAGCAGGTTTTTGGCAGTTGGTACTAAGGAGGGAGTTAACTAATTCAGGTGTTGCAAATATGGAGTAAAAAAGTAGAGTGAGAGCGCACCTGTTTTGATATTTGTAAAAGTGAGACAGAAGTGCACATACAGAATAGACTGAGCGCGGAGGAATAACCGAATTCAACACATGTGACAGTTTTTTAAACAATGCCGTTACTAGCTAAGCTTTTAGGTGATTGAAAATCCGTGTCAGCTAGTATAAAAATTTTTTAAATTAAAATTTAATAAAAAAATTCTAGTAAAATATTAACGGATTATCCATGATATTTGTAACTAGATTAGAATAATTTAGAAGACGATATGCCAGAAGGTCACAAAAAACTTCTGGCATATCGTCTTCTAAGTTATTAATATCTAGTGCTTTTCTTGCTCGAATGTTAACACAGTTTTTAGCAGTGTTGCGGCAACACTGATTTATAGAGCAAACAACATTTTCTAATGTCAACTAATACGACATAGCTAGTACCGTATCTAATCTGGCTTTTTTCCACTAACATGTTAGTAACTGAATGTACAAGTACACTCAAAATCATGAATTTCTTTTCAAATTTTGACACTGACAGTGCAAATGTCAAGTAAACGGACAATATTAAACATATTTTCTTTGAATTTCTCTTGGTCACTTTGGATATAATTTCTATCCCCGAAGCTCTAGGTATTTCGGGTTTCTATGTACGTATATCACCAAAAGCCACCTTTATTGGGTCACTCAGTATATAAAATTAATAAGTTTTAAGATATTCGTATTTAATTTCATAAGTCCGTCTCTACATGTATGAAGGATTCATATAAAGTCAATTTTTTTAAAATAATTTTTTAGATATTATTTTAGCAAGTTTAAAAAATGAAATTTGTTAAAAAAGAAATGATATTTATCATTTCATTTAAAAAGAAATGCAAGTGCAATTCAACAAAATCATCGACAAGTTATAAACTGAAACATTTATAACTTGGATAAAAAAAAATGGAATATTTAAATTTTTATTAAGTATTTTTGTTTAACAAAATGTTCATGTAGTTTGATAATAGATCTGGCCCTTTATCAACATTTACGTGACACCCTGTATATGAGAAGTCAATGAGTATAACTCTGATCACGATCTGGTTTATCACATCGCAGATATCGCGTTCATGATCACTTTAAAAATTATTTGATGTAACGAAATAAATAGTTAAAAATGTAAATTACAAAAATAATTAAACCTAAGTTGTCTTCAAGGTATAATTCATAGTTTAAAAACTATGGGCAAGTAAAACTGTCAGAAGTTTATGTCTGACAGTACTTCCACATAATTTATATAAAGTAAACAGTGTCCAAGAGTAAGTTTATGTCTGAGAGTACTTCCACATAATTTACGTAATGTAAACAGTGATCAAGAGTACATTATGCAAATTATGTGGAAGTACTCTCAGACATAAATTTCTGACAGTTCGTGTAATCCACGCTTAAGACAAAATTTCCAAAGAAAAGAAAGATTCAAATCTAACATGAATAGTAAGCACCCAATACGATATTTATAAAGTGAAGTAATTATTATTCATGTGTCATGACAAAATCGTGAATCATTACTAATGAAGAAAGTATTTCAGTTT
Source organism: Dorcus hopei (assembly GCA_033060865.1). Taxonomy (NCBI): domain Eukaryota; kingdom Metazoa; phylum Arthropoda; class Insecta; order Coleoptera; family Lucanidae; genus Dorcus; species Dorcus hopei. The sequence continues at coordinate 33,263,963 of CM065423.1, read as the reverse complement.
CAGGGCAATTAAAAAAGCTCTTTGTTTAAATTAGTAATGGACAGACTTGTGCACAATTGGACGTGATTCTTCACAGTATGTTATTATGATATACTAAGGTCTGATTCATTAGTCGATCACAGGGATCAAAATTCAATGTTTTATCCATCATTAAAATGTATTAAAATTAGCAATCGAATTATCAGTTTGCAATTAAGTTTGAAACAATAAAAAAAAGTTATTTGCTTTAAAAAAATAATTAAAAATTGTGGATGATACTTATTTTGTTAAATGCGGTGTTCACTCGTTAGTTCAAACTAGAGATGGGTGATAACTTTCAAACTAAATTAATGAAACAGCATTGCACCAAAACAAAAAAAAATCATTTGATCTCAGCTTTATTGCTGCAGAAAGTAATTCCACGCAATCGATATATCCGGGACTACCCCAAAGCGATCGTGGATTTATCATGTTGCAACTGCCCCCGTATTTTTAGACACACGTACGCCGAGTTTGCTCAATAATTTAGGATTACATTACACGGGTAGATATGTCACATAACTTCGCCGCACCCGTAGGTTGTTCGTATATACTTGAAATTACATGCATTGTTGCATATTAAAATCCCCCAGCACTTAGGAACTACAACCCCAAAATGCTTCGCCCGTATGCTAGAACTTTAAATCCAATTTAACGTAATTAAAGTTATAATCTCAAAATGGTACGTGTTTGTGCGGCACCCATGTTGTACGGGGTGTTACAATTTTAAATGCCTCCGCAATGAAATCTCGCAAACAGTAAAAATTAAAAAAACGGGAAAGGATACGTAAACCGCTTAAAAATTTCCCCCACGAAAAGTTTTATTTCTTTCAAAGTTTCGATGCATTTGAATTTAGTTTGAAATTGTTCCCCTGCCATAACATACACATGTCGCGTTCACATGGTCTACATTTTGCAGATCGATTGCATTTCGTGGTTCGTCTAAAACGACAGAATTTTCGTAAATCGTCTAGCATATATCATATTAATAGGTTTGTCGTAGCTCACAACAATGTTTCATATTTTTTGTAGCTACAAGAAGTGTAGGATATAACTCACAATCATTTTCAATTTGCTTACGCCAAAAAAGAAAATACAAAATTAAGCAATGATCCTAAATGATAAATACACAAAGTGTTTACAATGGGAAGTCTATAAAAGTCAAAGCCTAAGCAATTAAAAATGTGTTTAATGAAAGCAAAAAGGATTACATTTTTCTTCCATCCTTCCTATTTCGCGCCTTTAGCTTTTAGTATTTTATCTTTAATTTAATTGGAATCGTCCAAGTTAGTCTTCCTTTTCGTTTTTTTTTATTGGCTCTCATTGTAGTACCTTTTGCGGTTTAATCTCTAACTATACCAGCGTACTATACGGGATTTGATAGTTACCGTTATAAATGAACGTCTGCACAGATCTTTCAGTCCAGCCTTTATTTTCTAATTTAGTTCGTACTTGCAATTAGATCCTTTTAATTACCTTCCTTTCTAACCTTTCTATTATCGCTTCTAGTCTTTTATCTTCAACGTCTTCAAGTTCCCCACCATTGTAGCGAACCAGCGCCTCCTTTTCCTTTCCCGTCTGTATTTTTCCGTTGGCTCTCTTTGTAGCACAATATTTCCCTCTATAGATCCTAGGAATTGGTAATTCCTCCTTCGAACTGGGTTTTCTGCGCTTTCCCAGTTCGCAAGGCGAATGCCGAAGGAGAAGTAACAACAGTTAGCCAACACGCCTCCCCGACAAGCTTTAGAAAGGGACTTATCCCTTAAGTTGACAACACTGGTTCGAATCACCTTGATACTATAAATGACCCAAATGTCATCGAAGAAGTCATTTAAATTTCACCTCACTTTGCCACCTCTGAAAATTTGCCGTCTAAATCGGTTGATTCACCGATTCATGTCTAGCGCCGGATCCGTTTGGGGCTAGTTAAGGCGATAAAAAAAAAGTAGTTCTCCGTACAGCTCTTCAGTTCATTGTTTTTGCCCTGCTCCTCCATCCTCTCTATAATCTTATTCCTCCTCCATTCACCTCAATATCTTCCTCTCCACATCTTAGCATACGAGCTAACACTTCAATCAGTTATCGTTCTACGACTTGGTACCGTTCTCCTTCCTGCTATCATTCTCACCTAAATTTCTTGCTTCTTATTCCTAAAAAATATCATTTTCCTCGCCTTCTTTTTGTAAACCAATGTATTTTGACTTTGCCTCGTTCACTTCCGTTCTAAGGGAACGTGTTAGCACTTTAATTATTCTCTCTCTCTCCAGTCCTAAGACTCTCCTAAATTTCTTGTTTGTCGTGAACTTTCTCGTTCATCAGGAAAAACTTCTAAATATGTGAATGGTTCTGGTCTTTGACTCATCAATCGAGTATTTTGTCTTTTTCTCGTTGTTTTCCAAAGAAGATAATATCATATTGTATATTAACAGCACGTTGGCTCTAGGCTTTCGCCATTGCCTGCTGATCTCCTCTAGTTTATTACTGTCTATCTCTTTTTTACCTCTTGAAGCCATCTAAAACATGGTCTACACCTTCTCCTCTTTCCTGAAGCCATCTAAAACGTGGTCTACCCCTTCTCCTCTTTCCTGTTAACAATCTGCAATCTGTTGGGTGGTTATCATTAAATCTTACCATATGACATGTCCATCGCAATTTTTGCAGTTTTATTACGCTTGTTGTGCAAGCTGGTCCTTCTCCTCCACTGATATAATCTATTTGTTTTCCTCCATATCTTTTTCGGAATTTTACTTTCAAAATTGTGTTCTTTTTTATTTAATTTCCATAGTTTGCTGCCAAAAGTGACCGCTCGTCTGATAATTATTTTATATATTCTCTTTCTGTTTGGTTTGTTGATACTTGTTTCGACTTTAATGGTAATGTATTCCTCCCTATTCTTTCTTGTATTTCATTCCCTTCACTGGTTATTGTTACTCCCAAATAGTTGAACTCCTCAACGGTTCGTTTTGTATGCTTTTTGGTCCTCCTTTTTCTTATTCCTTCTTTTAGACTGTGTACTTCTTGCTTGTATGACAATATTATTTGCATACTTAAGCTTGAATCATATATTAAAAACTAATTTGTGAAATTATATTATTGCCGCGTTAATAGGTGTGATTTTTTTTTAATCTCCATAATCTCCATATCGGGTGTAGCTATTAGAAAACAGGGATTTCCAATTCATTCTACAACTATACATCTACGTGCCTAATTTAAATCTACTTTCAGCAGCTCAATCTGTTTACTTGAAATAACATCCCGGTAATTAGTTAGTTCGTAACGTACGTAACTCATTCATCTTAATTAGCGTTGTTGATGAGTAACTGCTCCACTTTGATCTTAATAAGCGATTTCGCTGCCATTAAAATTAAAATTTCTTAATATTTTTTTATTTTGTGAGTCCTAGTCTGAACTGTGTTTAATAAAGCGGGCGCTCGTAGTGTTCTTTATTTTTGCTCGGGGGAAGTGATTGTAACGCCGAAACAAATTAAACCTGGCACGTATCCATGTCATCATTATGGAACGTCGTCGGGTAAACCGACGCTTGCCTGACTGTCACTCGTGCTTATTACTCTTGGCTGAAAGTTTGCTGAAAACACGGAAACTTCGCGGATACATTTAGAAAGCGCTTACCCCGTTTGTTTACTTTGAATTTCACTTTTCTAATCGCCGAATTTCAGTTAAAAATAAGCACGTATTTTTAATTTTAAATCGCGAAATTTATTTCAAGATTTTCAGGTAGCGCAGTGACCTCCCGGCATAATGTTTCAGGCAAGAAGGCGTAAAACAATTATTTTATTACGCTTTTGCGCGTTTCAAGTTTTCTTCTTTTTTCTATTTTCGTGCTTTAATGACTACATTATGAAACTCATTTGGGTTTCGTAAAGTAGCTCATTAAAGCATAGGAATTTTTATTTTATTAGATTGGCGACAACACGTGTTGTCACTTTGAATTACAAAAATAACCTCCAAATTGACATTTGCTTGACATTATCAAATTATAATCATAACCTAGAAATTGACATTTTAAGCGCAAACCAAAGGGGCAAAAAAATCTAAATACCAAAAAAAGAAAAAAAAAACAATTAGACAAAAATGCATAAAAAGGAACTCGACTTATTTATTTATTATGAATAAGGTTGGCAATTCGCAATTCACTGTTTTCCCTTCTGGTCTTTTGATTTTCTTACATGCACATGCGATTCGTTGACTTTCTTTCTTAGATAGAAAGGGAAAAATGTACGTAAAAGAAATATATAAAAATAATTACAGATAAAAATAAACCAAAACAATTAATAACATCAAAATATCAAAAATATAAGGAACAATAAATAAAAGAATATTGTCGCGTACGAGGAAAGTATTAATTTAGTTTATGTTAACGAATTACGATTATGAGAATTAAGATTAGGAATTAAATACGGAAAAGTCCTTAAATTAATTTTATTCAATCTAACTTAACACTTTAAACTATAAATTATTCGAAGTCTTTTAAATTAATTTAATCTTACGTTTACTGTTGATCACTATGCACTTATTTTAAATCTAATCCTACTCTTTTACTTTTATTTAACTCTACATTACTTCTCGGGGGAAAGGGCTTGGCCCAGCCGGCCAGCCCTGCGCTCGTGGAGAGCTCACTCGCTTGTCTCGGCTTTACGCGCACTTGTTCACAATTTACTGTCCAATTAATTATCTTACTAACTGCTAACTAACTACTTTTAATACTCTTCACTACTTTAATACTGCTACTACCGACTACTACCCATTTTTAATACTACCGATTTAATACTCCTCTCCTGACCTGCGGGTCGATCTTTTATACATCCCTATCTCTACGTCACAATTGGTTCCTTTACTCTGGTGGCCAGGGTTCGATCAAAGTCCAAAGTTCTAAACCGCATCAGCATCAATTGATCCTTGCCAAATTTGTTTTTCTTAAAGCGTTCTAATTGCCTCGATCTTAATTGGCACATGTAAACAACACACCTGCATTCCGCATAGCTTGCGTTTATGCAAGTATGTGTATCGCGACATTGTTCTACTTAACTTTCAATGGATGCTGATTCTGCATAATTTTGAAATGCACATGATTCCAATAATTACGAAATGAATTTAAATTTACTTATTTCCTCAGATAATGACATCGTGACAATATCAACGTGACAGCTTCGAAAATTTAGGAAAATCTAAAGATTAAGATCTATTTTATTATTTTGTTTAATTTTTTTAAGTTTTTTATTTTTTTCGTTAATCATGATTCTTCGGGTGTTCTTTCTGCCGGTCTTTGAATTTCAAATGCCTTCCAACGGAGATTCTGGGGTTTTCATTTGTTTTTTTGTCCATCTCATTCTTTTCCCTTTCTCCTTGTAGTCTTTTCATTTTATTACATTGCGCAGTATTGGTGTTAGCTGTAAGCAGTTACTTTTTTATGAAATTCTGAATATAGTGTACGTGTTTTTTTTTTGTTAATAATAATATTATAATTTTGACATGTTATGTTTTTGTCAGATTAAAAATAAAATAAAAGAAATCTTGTTGAAGAAGGCAGCAGTTGATTTAAATTTTATTGAAATTCCACTGCAAAAGAGAACACGCAGGAGAATCGTTAACTTTCTTCTCGTTCATCTTACTTTTCATATCGTTTGTTTCATTTCCTTTTCGTTTCTCCTTATCAAAATTATTTTTTCATATTTCTCGACTCTTTTGATAGTTTCTTCTTTTGTTTTCTTGTCGGGCTTTTATTTTGCAAATAATCCGCCAGAGAATCATCGATTGCATTTTGTTTCTTGTTCACTTCCTTCGTATTCCGTTTCTCTCTTTTTTTCTTCAGAGAATTTAATTTATTTTAATGATTTCTTTTTTCCGCCAATTTTCCCCAAGCTTTTCCCTGATGTTGATCGATAACTTCTTTCTTAATATATCTGATGTATCGATTTTTGTAATCTACTGATCGTCGCCTGCCAAATTCAAAAATCATTAAACTCTATTCGAAATTTATTTGTTATTATTTTTTCTTTTTACTTTTCTTTTAAAGTCCACCAATTTTTTTTTTTTTTAGATTAAATTACACTCAATTTTTTTTCCATTTCAACTTTATGTTCTAACACAAGACGGATTCACTGAATGCTTGTTATGTAAGGAAATCAATTTTGAGTCAAACTAAAATGAAATGTGTCCCACTCTACGCATCCGTTCATTCAAATAGCTCGGTTTACAGATGGCACCCGTCATTTACCTATCCCACGTTTTACGAAGAGGGTAAATTACTACAAGAAAGGGCGGTCGGTCGTAAAGCCGATGCAATGTAGGTCATCATGACTCACGTCGACCCCATTTACCACAAATACCGCCTTAAAACTCTCCGTTTCCGTTTTTGCAATGCGTCTTGCCCCCAACAAATCCACCAACTTCACTCCAGATAATGTCAAAATTAACATACGGCATACAAATCATATTTAAACATCTCCTTTTTAAAAGGCGAAGATATTTTAATATGATACATGTAGCACTACGGACATCATAAAATACCATAAAGTAAACGAATGCAGATTTAGGAAAGCTCGAATTAGTTTTTGAAAATCTAAAGACTTTGTTGTTCGACCTAATTCCATGTAGCACATTAACAAATTACTACGTACAACCTCAATCAAAAGTAATGAAACGCTCAAAACCGAAACACTGTAGTCAGAGAGAGAAAATACTGAGTGAGGTGAAGTCTTATGGCGTACGAATGTTTCCGAAGTCCTTCGGAACCCCACAACACGTTGCGTTCTCTCTAACTCGGCACCGTTACACTCTGACTACAGCGTTTCGGTTTTAAAAGTTTCATTACTTTTGATTGAGGCTGTACTTTAACGCCAGTTACTACAGCCCGCTAGTATTTGTAAACATGGCATTAAATCGATATTTTCACAGTAGGATTACTCACGATCGTCACGCGGCGCTTTCTCATTGTTAATCACGTTTGTTAATAAACGGGTGAGTAATAATTAAATTATCACCACACCGAATCAACGGAACCAATTCAAATTCAGTTTGTTTAAATAAAGAAGTACCAGTTCTTAAGTATTTCCGTGCGGGGGTGAAGCTACTCCTGTTTGAGAACTGCTTCTCATCATCCACGCTCGAGGTCGCGACCTAAATATTTAAAAGCTCTTTTCCAAAAATATCTCTTCGTATTTATTGATAAATCAAAAATATATGAAAGTCTTTCGATCTTTTAAATTGTCAAATTACTTGCCTTCTATCTGTGATATTTTATTTTTATTATTGCTTATGAGGGATTTCGTTATGATAAATTGATGTATTTTGCATGAAAGAGGTACTTACCTGTCATTTTGAGTTATTTATTGATTCACGTGAACTACAAAACCAATATGTACCACCCCAAAATAATTTTTTTGCGTTAATCGATATTATCCCCATTTTTTTTAATGTAACACAAAATATACTCACTGACATGGAAGGGGTGGAAATTTTTTCATGAAAATTTTACAGAACCATTTGACTATCGAAAATTAACAATTGATTAAAATTTCAAAGAATGTGTTGATTTGGTTCTGTTATTTACACATTCTTCTACTCGTCTTGGCATCGATTCCAAGAGGTTGTTTATGTCTTCCTGAGGTATTACATCCCAGGCAATCTACAATTCGTTTCGGTGGGCTTCTAGCGTCCGCGGAGGATTCACCAAGTTCCGTAAACTCCTTCCTATCATATCCCAGACATGTTCTATTGTCGAAAGGTCGGGAGATCTAAGCGGCCACGGTAAAAGATTAACATGGGCTTATTCAAAGAAGTTCATTGTAGTCCTTGAAACGTGTGGACAAGCGGGTTTTCTTGTCGCTGCACGTAATTAAGAATTAGGGGTTCCACAACTTCATTAACATAACGTTGAACATTCATGTTGTCTCGGATGAACACCAAAAAAGACTTGCTTCCGTAAGCGATAACATCGCACACCATAACACCTTTCGTTTATGAATATGCCTCTCAACGGAAAATTCGACATTCCTCCGTTCAGCGCTTCTTCATCGGACTCTCTGCCTGCCGTCATGCATCCACAAACAGAATTGGGATTCATCGCTGAACACAACCCTTTTCCATTCGACGTTCCAGCGGAGTCTTTCCCTGCACCAGTCGAAACTGTGCTGGCGAAGTTGAGTAGTCAAAGTTAAGATGACATGTGGCCGATAAGAATGCAAGCCGATAGTACGGTAGATCATCCGGATTGTTATCGGACGATCTTCTTCATCAAACCATTGATCAGCAATTGATCGGATAGTAGAGAATCCGTCTCTTAAAGCCAAATTCTGAGGAAGCAATCCTGCACTTCATTTGTTCGTCTTCGGTCTCCGGTTCCTCGTCTGCGACGATCTTGGCCTTCTCCAAGCCATGCCTGGTAACATCTCATAACGGTAGATTGGTCTCGGTTGAGACGGTTCGCAATTTTTCGAAATGAGAAACCACCTTCCCGTAAGTCAACAATCCGACCTCTCTCGAATTCCCTCAACTGGTGATAAATGGTACGCTGTCTTACTCTAGGCATTATGAAACTCTCAGAACAGTTAACAAGAACGGAAACAATAACAAAAACAATCGAAAACCACAAACCACCTGCTAATTTATCTGAGGAAACTGTTAATTCACCATTTTAGCAGTTGATTTATCTGATTCTTATTTTAATCCATTGTTACTTTTCGATAGTCAAACGGCTCTGTAAAATTTCTTGAAAAATTTTCAACCCCTTCTTGATGTTGCAATTTCCATGTCAGTGAGTATACATTCATTATCGTCTGTCAATTTGGGGACTTTTTCTTTATGTTCAACATTTCCCTTAACATGATTGTGTACTTGCTTGTTTACTTAATCTACGATCTCTTCTACCTATGGCATCAAATCTTCCATTCTTTCCCAACTCTCTGCTATTTTATTTTCCTAAGTCTAAAGGTGTCAGATCTTAAGTAGTAACAACTAGGAACTTGCAAACACTCTTAGGGAGACTATTTTTCTACGTTTTCCTTCTTTCTTTTTATTGTCTAAACTTTTTTGGCTCTTATATTATAAATATATCTTTCTTCTGGTATTCGTACCATCCGAGTTGTTTTGTTTATATTTTCTTTATAGTTTTCAAGTTGCTCGATGGTTTCTATGATTCGCTTGGTTTTTTTATTTATTTATGAATCAATTGTACTGATATTTTAAGATTTGAAAAATAGTTTGATCGAGCAGTGTAGCCAATAGGGGTTTTCCTCTTTCAGCATTTACCTCACAAACTGGAGAAACATAACAATCCCAGTTCAAAGGAACCTGTCTAAATCGGATACAAAAGTGCTCCATCTCTCTCATAGAACCCTTACGCACCAGGAGGTGTGTCAAACCCACACCTGTAGTTACCTGGCTAACCCCCCTATTCTATAACTCATAACGACATCGTTAGATACCGATAATCGTTAAGTGACATATTTTGACCAATCAGTACATAGAAATGCGTTGTAACTAAGCACTCATTGGTCAAAATATACCACCGGTATATACCGGAATATCGGTATCCAACGATGTCGTTATGAGTCACAGAATAGGGGGGATTAGTGTCTAGTCCGATGCCAAACTCGGCTATGCAATCATGTTTTAAATAATCACTGAAGTCACTAGTCACAGGAACCAATTCACTAAAAGTTTTACTAGAAACAGATTCCGAAAAAATCAAACTGTATTTACACTTTATTTTATAAACAAAAGACGACCGGTTGTTTGACAAGTGCAAGAAACAAAAAAAATGGTCCACGTTTTGGATATGGGAAAATCTGCGTCAAAAAATTAACAAAAGGCGTTCTAATTTCTTTCAAGTTTCTAATCTTTCTTCAGAAAAAAAAATAAAAACACATTCGGGTTTTTGTAAGAATAAACACGTTTTCTTTCTCGAAAGACACAAAAAGACACAAAAAACAGAATTGGGATTCATGAACACAAGCCTTTTCCATTCGACGTTCCAGCGGAGTCTTTCCCTGCACCAGTCCAAACTGTGCTGGCGAAGTTGAGTAGTCAAAGTTAAGATGACATGTGGCCGATAAGAATGCAAGCCGATAGTACGGTAGATCATCCGGATTGTTATCGGACGATCTTCTTCATCAAACCATTGATCAGCAATTGATCGGATAGTAGAGAATCCGTCTCTTAAAGCCAAATTCTGAGGAAGCAATCCTGCACTTCATTTGTTCGTCTTCGGTCTCCGGTTCCTCGTCTGCGACGATCTTGGCCTTCTCCAAGCCATGCCTGGTAACATCTCATAACGGTAGATTGGTCTCGGTTGAGACGGTTCGCAATTTTTCGAAATGAGAAACCACCTTCCCGTAAATCAACAATCCGACCTTCTCGAATTCGCTCAACTGGTGATAAATGGTACGCTGTCTTACTCTAGGCATTATGAAACTCTCAGAACAGTTAACAAGAACGGAAACAATAACAAAAACAATCGAAAACCACAAACCACCTGCTAATTTATCTGAGAAAACTGTTAATTCACCATTTTAGCAGTTGGTTTATCTGATTCTTATTTTAATCAATTGTTACTTTTCAATAGTCAAACGGCTCTGTCAAATTTCTTGAAAATTTTTCAACCCCTTCTTGATGTTGCAATTTCCATGTCAGTGAGTATACATTCATTATCATCTGTCAATTTGGAGACTTTTTCTTTATCTTCAACATTTCCCTTAACATCATTGTGTCTTGCTTATTTACTTTTAATCTACGATCTCTTCTAACTTTGGCATCAAATCTTCCATTCTTTCCCAACTCTCTGCTATTTTGTTTTCCTAAGTCTAAAGGTGTCAGATCTTAAGTAGTAACAACTAGGAACTTGCAAACACTCTTAGGGAGACTATTTTTCTACGTTTTCCTTCTTTCTTTTTATTATCTAAACTTTTTTGGCTCTTATATTATAAATATATCTTTCTTCTGGTATTCGTACCATCCGAGTTGTTTTGTTTATATTTTCTTTATAGTTTTCAAGTTGCTCGATGGTTTCTATGATTCGCTTGGTTTTTTTATTTATTTATGAATCAATTGTACTGATATTTTAAGATTTGAAAAATAGTTTGATCGAGCAGTGTAGCCAATAGGGGTTTTCCTCTTTCAGCATTTACCTCACAAACTGGAGAAACATAACAATCCCAGTTCAAAGGAACCTGTCTAAATCGGATACAAAGTGCTCCATCTCTCTCATAGAACCCTTACACCAGGAGGTGTGTCAAACCCACACCTGTAGTTGTTTGAAGTTAACCCCCTATTCTATAACCGCAACGACATCGTTAGATACCGATAATCGTTATGACATATTTTGACCAATCAGTACATAGAAATGCGTTGTAACTAAGCACTCATTGGTCAAAATATACCACCGGTATATACCGGAATATCGGTATCCAACGATGTCGTTATGAGTCACAGAATAGGGGGGATTAGTGTCTAGTCCGATGCCAAACTCGGCTATGCAATCATGTTTTAAATAATCACTGAAGTCACTAGTCACAGGAACCAATTCACTAAAAGTTTTACTAGAAACAGATTCCGAAAAAATCAAACTGTATTTACACTTTATTTTATAAACAAAAGACGACCGGTTGTTTGACAAGTGCAAGAAACAAAAAAAATGGTCCACGTTTTGGATATGGGAAAATCTGCGTCAAAAAATTAACAAAAGGCGTTCTAATTTCTTTCAAGTTTCTAATCTTTCTTCAGAAAAAAAAATAAAAACACATTCGGGTTTTTGTAAGAATAAACACGTTTTCTTTCTCGAAAGACACAAAAAGACACAAAAAACAGAATTGGGATTCATGAACACAAGCCTTTTCCATTCGACGTTCCAGCGGAGTCTTTCCCTGCACCAGTCCAAACTGTGCTGGCGAAGTTGAGTAGTCAAAGTTAAGATGACATGTGGCCGATAAGAATGCAAGCCGATAGTACGGTAGATCATCCGGATTGTTATCGGACGATCTTCTTCATCAAACCATTGATCAGCAATTGATCGGATAGTAGAGAATCCGTCTCTTAAAGCCAAATTCTGAGGAAGCAATCCTGCACTTCATTTGTTCGTCTTCGGTCTCCGGTTCCTCGTCTGCGACGATCTTGGCCTTCCAAGCCATGCCTGGTAACATTCATAACGGTAGATTGGTCTCGGTTGAGACGGTTCGCAATTTTTCGAAATGAGAAACCACCTTCCCGTAAATCAACAACTGACCTTCTCGAATTCGCTCAACTGGTGATAAATGGTACGCTGTCTTACTTCAGGCATTATGAAACTCTCAGAACAGTTAACAAGAACGGAAACAATAACAAAAACAATCGAAAACCACAAACCACCTGCTAATTTATCTGAGAAAACTGTTAATTCACCATTTTAGCAGTTGGTTTATCTGATTCTTATTTTAATCAATTGTTACTTTTCAATAGTCAAACGGCTCTGTCAAATTTCTTGAAAATTTTTCAACCCCTTCTTGATGTTGCAATTTCCATGTCAGTGAGTATACATTCATTATCATCTGTCAATTTGGAGACTTTTTCTTTATCTTCAACATTTCCCTTAACATCATTGTGTCTTGCTTATTTACTTTTAATCTACGATCTCTTCTAACTTTGGCATCAAATCTTCCATTCTTTCCCAACTCTCTGCTATTTTGTTTTCCTAAGTCTAAAGGTGTCAGATCTTAAGTAGTAACAACTAGGAACTTGCAAACACTCTTAGGGAGACTATTTTTCTACGTTTTCCTTCTTTCTTTTTATTATCTAAACTTTTTTGGCCCTTATATTATAAATATATCTTTCTTCTGGTATTCGTACCATCTGAGTTGTTTTGTTTATATTTTCTTTATAGTTTTCAAGTTGCTCGATGGTTTCTATGATTCCCTTGGTTTTTTTAATTTATTTATGAATCAATTGTACTGATATTTTAAGATTTGAAAAATAGTTTGATCGAGCAGTGTAGCCAATAGGGATTTTCCTCTTTCAGCATTTACCTCACAAACTGGAGAAACATAACAATCCCAGTTCAAAGGAACCTGTCTAAATCGGATACAAAAGTGCTCCATCTCTCTCATAGAACCCTTATGCACCAGGAGGTGTGTCAAACCCACACCTGTAGTTACCTGGCTAAGCCCCCAATTCTATAACTCATAATGACATCGTTAGATACCGATAATCGTTAAGTGACATATTTTGACCAATCAGTACATAGAAATGCGTTGTAACTAAGCACTCATTGGTCAAAATATACCACCGGTATATGTCGTTATGAGTTACAGAATAGGGGGGATTAGTGTCTAGTCCGATGCCAAACTCGGCTATGCAATCACTGAAATAATCACTGAAGTCACTAGTCACAGGAAACAATTGACTAAAAGTTTTACTAGAAAGAAATTTCGAAAAAATCAAACTGTATTTACACTTTATTTTATAAACAAAAGACGACCGGTTGTTTGACAAGTGCAAGAAACAAAAAAAAATGGTCCACGTTTTGGATATGGGAAAATCTGCGTCAAAAAATTAACAAAAGGCGTTCTAATTTCTTTCAAGTTTCTAATCTTTCTTCAGAAAAAAATAAAAACACATTCAGGTTTTTGTAAGAGTAAACACGTTTTCTTTCTCGAAAGACACAAAAACAAAAAAAAACTGAACAAAGTACGATCGATGGTAGAAAAGAATACTTTCATTTTTTCTTCGTTTTCTTCTTCTTGCAGATTGTTAAAAACGACGTTTTTGCGCTAATTAATTTGATAGATGTCAAAATTATTTTATTTTATAAGAATTATTAAATCTGGAATGATTATCATTTTCAAATAAAATCACTAGGATTATCGCTAACCCGGTTAGGAAATCACTAAATTTCTAACATGTCTGAACCCACTGGAATCTCAACAGAAAGTAAGATGTAAACAAAACCTTTGACTATTGACGCCGTTGCAGTGTTGCCAACCTGGCTTTTTCTCCCTAAATTTAGGGATTTCTGTCTTTATTATGGAAAAATTTAAGAGTACATTATCTTTAGAGTTTCTCTAGGGAGAAAATCAAAATAAGCAGCAAACCGAGCCTTTTAAATTCTTGACGAATTTGCTTAGTTATGTTTCGTTTATTTTCTTATAATTTTAGTTTTTTTTGTTACTTATTCTATTTCTATAATTATTTAGTCATGATAATGTCGTTTTCTTAAATAAAATTCGTTCCAAAATGTATCTCTTTTAATTATAATTGTGCGTCGGGGATTTCTAGGGAATGCTAAAATCTACAGAGTGGTCAAGAATAACTGTTTGAGTTGGCAATACAATTAAGAGCATTTTCTTATTCGGCTATTTGCAACACTGCAACCGGATATATGTTTTGTTTGTTTATTTGACAGCGACAAGATTGAAGGTTATGTGAATAAAAATTAGCGTTTTAATTTTAATTTGAAATGTCAAGTGACTCTTGTAAAGTGACGGCTGTCAGTGTCAAGCCGTCAACAACCGGAAGTTACTCCAGATGTACCATTTAAGAATAAAATTCAGATCTGCCAACTCAAACAGTGATTCTTGACCACTTTGTATTTTGGCGGGTCTTTTGGGGGATTTTGGAGTAGCTTCTAGAGATAATAGGTCCTTAGCAGTTGGTAACACTGCGCTGTTGATAGTTCGCAGTTATTCAAGGTTGCAACGTACATAAAATAAAAGTTCAGAGCTTTCTAGATACGTTACCAACACGAATGCCGTAATGAAGATTCTGATTTTAGTACCTTTGGACATTCAGATTTATTTAAAACCGTGTCAGAATATTGACTCATCGTTTTGCGCTTATTCTGTTTATTATTTTCCTTTGTAGATCATCTTCTTCCACCCATCTTCATCCCTAAATATTTCTGTTAATTTATTTCTTGTTCTTGTTTCCTAAATTTACCTTTACATAGATCGACCTGTATATATCGATCCTGTGTGGTTTACAGTTTGCTTATCCTGATTATTATCAAACTTCTTCAAATGTTTAACTATTTTTTTAATCCCACCGGTTATATCTACCTTTACTGCGATCTTCTTATCTTGTTTGATAACATTAAAAAAAGCGGCTTATAGTCACTGCTTCCGAACCGTATAGTTTTCATAATAAATTTTACATAAAACTCTCAGATGGGCTTCTTCTGCCATATCTCCAAAGACTCCTCCAATTATTTCCTTTTCTTCAATTAGTTTGGGAAATAATAATAATAATATTTTTATTTCATATAAAGTAACAACGCCTGAACGGTCCAGTGGTAAGAGGACCGGCCTTGCAATCGCATGGTCGTCGGTTCGAATCGCACTCGGGATTTTTCTCGGGAGTGGTCTGTATCGACTTTAGGCACCCTTCAGTGTTGGGGATAAAATTCGACACTGCTTCCCCTTAAACGGCGAGAAGGTTGGAAGTAACAAAGCCATGGAACACTTTACACACACTCAAATACACTCCCGCTCCTGAGGTCCTGACAAGTCTTTGACTTAGGACCCCGTTGCCCGTTGGGCAACCACCACAGATAAAAAAAACACTCCGCACAATTTAAATGTATACCGTATGTCCATCTGACAATGAGACATAGGGATTTAACATGGGAAAACAGAAATTGCCTTATATTATCTACCTGAGTACATATATATGAAATTCTGGGTTATAATCGAAAAGATTATTGCATTCAAAGTGTTTTGATACTAAATTTGTGCAATTTTAGTTGTTAATTATATAGAAATAAAAAAAAGTTATTATTTTTTCCTGACAAGATTAGTAGGTATTTAACGAAGAGTTTCCAAACGGATGTCGTGATCAAGTTAGTTTGTTCATGTTTCACAACCGTAAGGTCACGAGTTCAAATCCGAATGAAGACACTTTTTTTTCTTTTTTTTTAAATATTTTTTCAGATTTGAAATCACTCTTAAAGTAGTTTATTATTGTATTTATAAGTTTCATTTTAATATTAATTATGTTCCATTTATGTGTATTTTTTCGTTTGCAAAATTTTATTATGTTAAAGTTAAAACTTTATTTATTATGTTACATAATTAATATTAATATGAAACTTATAAATAAAATAATAAACTAGTTTAAGAATTTAAGTGATTTCAAATCTGAAAAATATTTTAAAAAAAAAGAAGTCCTTATTCGGATTTGAACTCGTGACCTTACGGTTGTGAAACATGAACAAACTAACTTGACCACGACATCAGTTTGGAAATTTTTCGTTAAATACCCACTAATCTTGTCGGGAAAAAAATAATAACTTTTTTCTTAAT
The DNA here is from genome assembly GCA_033060865.1 of Dorcus hopei. Lineage (NCBI taxonomy): Eukaryota > Metazoa > Arthropoda > Insecta > Coleoptera > Lucanidae > Dorcus > Dorcus hopei. The sequence continues at coordinate 33,247,662 of CM065423.1, read as the reverse complement.
TTCTAAATAATAAAGAACTAAAATTGCACAAATTTAGTATCAAAACACTTTGAATGCAATAATCTTTCCGATTATAACCCAGAATTTCATATATATGTACTCAGGTAGATAATATAAAGCAATTTCTGTTTTCCCATGTTAAATCCCTATGTCTCATTGTCAGATGGACAAACGGTATAATAATAGGTAACAGTGTGATCGAACCAACACCCGTGCAATCCAGATCAACAATAATACTTACAGAATCTAAAGTAAAATAAAATAAAGTAAATAAGGAACAAGAGGTGCATCTAGGCAAAGGCCTGTCTTGTGCACCTAATATAGAAATAAATTAACTATACTAAACTAAGTGCATTCACGTATACTTGTATTTTAATGTAAAGTCATGATGGCAGACAAGAGAAAATACAAGTAAATTATTGATATACCGATAAGTGCTTATGTGATTAAAGAAATTCTTTTAAGATTATTTTAAATTAATTTAAATTATCTGAAATGGTCCAAACTTCTATTATATCCATTTCCTAATTGTCCTTACGCGTACTTGTTTATATTTCCTCCCATTTTTTTTTAAACTGTATTGCCACTGGTGTTTTACAATTATTAGACTTCTCCATCATCAATCTCTTTTGGTACATTTTATTTTTCCTTCATTTAAACTCACTCATAATTAAATATTCCAATTATACACATAAGGTCATGTGTGATACTTAGATTATATTACCAGATATCTATATGTAGATACTATGTACTTTTGAATCTGTTCTTTCAACACCTTTTCGAATATCAAACGAAACGAAAACTCGGCAGTAAGTATAGTGTGGATCTAAATCTCACTTCAAAAGATTTTCATTTATCTTAATATGTTAATTTATAAAACATTGTTTTAGAGGATTACAGAACTGTTGTTGTCTTCGTCTGATTTCATTCCAAAAAAGGTTCACTGTTTCATTTTTCACGCTCTGATATACAGGTTATTGTTTAATACAGGAGGCCTTTGTATGTTCTAGGCCCTTGCGCGCTTCATAAATCTCAATGTTCTATTATCTGCGCTGTTTATTCTCATTGAATTTCTATGTTCCCAGTTTCACTCAGTAACCGGTATAGTGCGATTGTAAAATGACCCTTCCCCATCTTAATAACTTTTAAATCAAATAAGACAGAAAGCGTCAGTATAAGTTGGGTTTTTTTGAAAATTAAAGCATCAACGTATTTTAGTCGTAAAATCTCAAGCACTTTTAGATATATTCGTTAAAGTAGTAAGAAGCATTGCAGACTGTATAAGCACAAAATAGCGCTTTTCTCTAGAAGGTAGGTCCCACCGCCAATAGTTAGAATTGCAAACGTAGATTAGAAAAAAAAACGAATTTAATCAAAAAATTAATATTTCAGTCCTTTTCATCTTTTCGTGAGTTTATAAACCGTACGCGATGTCCCAGCCACAAAACACAATTATAAATGGCCCCTCAGCCGACGTTTCGCAGCCTGCGCAGGACACGGTAAGGACACACAACAGTTTAACGAGCGATATTTCGATCTGGAAACGAAATCGAAACGAAAGTAAAATCCGGAACACTTAGGCATTTAGAGACTGGCACCGCCAAGCAAAACAAATACGTCGTGTGACACGTTACCTCCGAATTGTGAGGACATATATTTGCCGGGGGCAGAAACGCCTTTCGAGTTCCAACAACAACCGTAAAAGTTCTCCAAACAATGACGCTTCATTCGGACTAATAATTTACATCAAATTACTATGATACGTATTTTTATCTCGGGCTCTTAAACTTTTATAGAAAATCGATCCTCCTTGGAGATGTCCCTGTCTTATAACAACAAATCATATTTATTTATAGCTTCTGCGTAATTTGTTCGAAATAATTTATTTACAAATCTTACTTATGCAGGACGTACCCTGTATCAACGTAAATTTCACTTTGCCTTAAATTATTCTATCTCTAATATCTGTAATTTAATAGACGAAGACTTTAACTGGAAACGAAAATACGCAACAGTTTGCAAGACCACCTTTGGTGAGATTAGATAGTAGAACAGGCCTCCCTCCAAGATTAGGGTATCCTAATCAGCAAGGAGCCCAATACAGACCTCCTCAACCGAGACCGCCGTTTACCGGAGCGACTCCTCCTTTCGGCCCGAGGCCTCCTCTTCAGAGGAATCCGAGCTCCGGTCAGTTCAACGTCCCCCCAACTCAACCGCCGAGACAGGGTTCTCCTAATCCCCCCGCGGGATTACGGCCAGCAACACCGTTCCCCAGAAGTCCGGCGCCTACATCCCCCAGGCCGCCGCCCATCTTCCAGCAGAGGTCTTACCCGCCGCCACCCAAATCTCCGCTCCCCGAGCAAGTCACAAGAAGCCAAACGCTGGATACTCCGGATTTAAGTTCGATCAAAAATGCGGAAAACGCCCCACTACCGGCGAGTGTTAACGAGGAAGAAATTCCGGCCGCGAAAGACAAAAGCCAACCAGAGGTTGATAACAGAAGGGTTTCAGTAAGCTCGACTGGAAGCGTGGAGGAAATCCGCGATGAAATACCACCACGCCCGGAATCTAGGGCTCAAATGGGCAGAATTATTGAAGACGAAATTAGGACCACCACGAAAGAAAAATTACCAGATTTATACGACAACAATAAATTACCAGAAGAGAAACAGAATGTACCAAAAGCGAAATCTCCAGTATCGGATGTAAAGTTGCCCCCCAAAGAGTTAGATTCGTTCAAAGCAAACGAGCTACGAAGAACACCCACTCCAGAGCTGACTAAAATTTCCGCCGAGAAACCAAAATCGCCGATAAGCAATGAAAAACCAAAATCACCGATAAGTATTGATAAACCAAAATCACCCGTCGGTGATAAACCAAAATCGCCGGTGGGTGAGCAGAAACTGAATTTAAAACTGGACGAGAACCGACCCAAATCACCGAGGACCGTTAGCCCTAGGTCTTCGCATAACACCGTGCCGGATAAACCGAAGACGTTAAAGCCAGAGCGAAGCGTCGACCACAAAAATGGATTTTTAAAGTCTCCGACGAAATCAGGTTAAACTCACTGACTATAATTCCTCCAAAACTCGTCTTCGCGTGGTACTTATACAACGCTTTTGTTTCAGAAGGCGATAACGATAGTGGAGTTGATGAATCTACCCAAGGAAATGTAAGTCATAAGTTGGATAATCCAAAAAGACGATGCTGAGATTTTCTTTCTTGTGACAGGATCAATCTAGTAATGGAGACCATAGCTCTCCAAGAAAACCTTCTGGAAAAATCCCTACCAGATCCACGGCTTCTCCAACAAAGAACAGGTCCGTCTCTAGAGGATCTAAGTCACCTAATCCACTCACTCCAGATTCACCAACGCCCAGCACGCCTGGAACAACTGACAAAAAGAGTAAGTCAATGCATATCAATTTCTACTGCCTCCATTTTAAACGTTTTCCCACCACTCATACTGGGGCTTCTTCGAATTCTGAAGATACGTCCTCTCACACTGGAAGTTTTTTAAATTACTCAAATTCGAGCTTACCTTCGCTACTCAGCTTCTTTAGTCTGAAGAAGCTTCCAGTATGAGTGAAGAAACGTCACTCGAAAGACAATCGGATGTGTTTTTCTGCAGAAGTTCCCATGAACAAGGTTCAAGTGGGCTCGGCTCCGTCTCCGAATCTGAAGGTCATAAAATCTAAAATTGGATCGCTCCAGAATTCCAGTTATAAGCCAGGTGGGGGTAACGTAAAAATAGAAAACAAAAAAATTGATATGGCTAGCGTCACGCCAAAGATAGAGGCTAAAAATCAAAATTATGTTCCAGGAGGAGGAGACAGGAAGGTACGTAAAGATCACGTGCGAAAGGTTGGGGGGCGCAAAGCTAACTTCGATTACAATTTCAAAAATAATAACAATAAGTAAAACGCAAACGGAATTACGTATGTAACAATAGATTAGTGTTCAGTAACTGAAGTGACTCAGGTCCAGTGGTACTTACAATTCCAGCTTAACTTTAATCCTTAATAATAACTTTTGAAATAACCGTTATTGTTAGGGGTTTAAGCTTCGGCTTAAATTTAAACTGGCATTGTGCAACAACTGGAGCTTAGTAATTCTGCACTCACCCTCGCACAAATTTGGTTATTCTTTTTCTTTTTGTTTTTTGAAGATACACAGCAGCACTGATTTTTGTTGCTGTTACTTACTATAAAAAAAGTTTTTTTGGCTGTATTATAATTGTCGTTTATGTGCAGATTGAACAGAGAAAATTACAATGGAACGCATCCTCAAAAATCGGCTCTCTAGAAAACGCGCACCACAAACCCAAAGGCGGCGACAAAAAGATAGAATCCAAGAAACTCGACTTCAAAGACAAAGCGAAACCGAAAGTAGGCTCGAAAGACAATATCAAGCACGTACCCGGAGGAGGAGACATAAAGGTAAGTAAATTCTGGCACCCCATTCGTTTTTTTTGGTGATGAGGAATGAGCAGCATGAGGAATGTAAATACTGAAGTAATTTTTTTGGGTTTGTGAATGAAATTCGGAGAGAATTTTTTTGAGTGCATGAGGAATCTTGGAATTACGTAGGTGATTGTATTATTGTTTCTAAACCAATCTGTTTAGTCGGAAGCTGAACAGGAAGAGGTAAAACAACAGGAAGTAGGTGAAGGTGTAAGTTACTAACATAGACACACTGTGTTTGTTGCTGCTGCATAAAATCTAATCTTTCATGTATGTGCATGTACAGTTGATAAGTTAAATATTTCACTTACCGTTGAAGGAAAATGCAAGTTACGTTTAACATTCATTATACGTAGGCCATATTTATGAACTTGCCAACTGTTAATGCACTAACTTAATCAATGAAAGACTAGATGCACATAAATGTTATTTGATTTGTCTTTTTTTTGTTAATATAAATAACTGTTAACACTATATGTATACATAAGAACTCAATTTGAAGCGAATAGTAACTTCAGTGTGCTAAGAAGCAAAATTAAGTGTACATACATCGTTCACTTGATGTCTATAGAAAGTGGGTATAAATACACAAAAGTGCAAAAAAATCTAAAAATTTTTCCGCCCGACTTAATTCTGGCAATCAAAAAAAAAAAACATTGCTACCTTGCCAAAAATAAATTCACGAATTTCGTTTTGTAACATAAGAGTAAGTCAGGTTGGAGAGATTTTTAGAATTCGCAGCATGCCGATTTCACAAACACAATTTTTCAAAATTAAATATTCATCACAGTAGACTTAAAAATATTATTGCAACTTATATGCATCTTGTTTTTGCACGTACACAACTGTACTTATAAAAAATTGACACAAGGAGCTCGAAATATCGATGATAAATTTAAAACTGCGTCCAGACTTGAACAGAACGAACAGAACAAACAGAACGTGCAGAGCAGAATTCGCCAAGTGTGGACGTGTCTCCGAACCGAACCAAGCGGGACAAAAGTTTTCCGAAGCTTGTCGATAAATCGGAATTGCTCAAAAGGATATATTATTCGCCGAACAATTAAGAGGACGAAAATGTCATTTCATTGTAAAAGAAAAAGAGAGAATATGCCGAGCACTTGTTCAGACTATTCTGCTCTGCGTGTTCGCTTCGTTCTGCTCGTTCTGTTCGTTCGTTCTAGTGTGGACGCACTTTAATAAAACCAGTCCTTCATTTTGTTACCTCATATCTGTTACTCGTTACTCGATAATTGCATAATTTATACGTTTCACAAACGCGTTGTTTTCCAAAACAGGTGTAAAAGGCATTGTCTGCGCTGTGTCTTTCACCAGCTTTCCCCTCGACTAGCAACAGTGAAGAAATGGGGTGGGTAATTTGTTGTTAATAAAAGGCGCCAGGGTGAACTAAGGTACCCAGCTGATCCGTAATAATCTTGGCAGCGTTTCCAAATCGCCTCGGTTCTGTAGATGATCATTCGCAACAACCAGGAGATTTATCTTACTCACTTGTAGGCTGAAGGCACACACACAAAAACACGATGACTAGATTAAATAACAAGTACTTTAATTAAAATAAACCAAAAACACAGTGAAGTTACATAATACCATGTCACGCTTTTGGTCGTTTAATTTGTCAGAGTATCTTGGTCATTTGATACCTACCAGACATTCAGTTGCAGCAAACCGTGGAGTTAACATTACCTGGGTCAAACCTTTTGTGCCCGAGCTCAGTGGAGACGGTCGTGGGGCAAAATGGGGATCAAATAGCCGAGACGACAAAACGTCGTTTTCGGAAAAAGGGCACTACCAGCGATTGAAGATGATTCAAGCTACACCCAAGGTGAAATGTAGTATCAATTTCCCGCTGGAAGGGACAGTCGAAACGTCGTTCCACAGTTAAGAGCGCAACCGCTATAAGAGGAAGGGTATATCCGAAATGAAACACCGAAGCAAAGATAAAAGGATTGAAAGTCGTGTATTACACACCCCAAAATGTTTAAATCAATGTCACAACTTGACGCAAAACGTTTCCAAAAATATAAAATTACACACCTAAAATTTACCGTTCGCGATTAGGCCTTTTCGCTAGCCTTTACTGAATATTGTTTCATTAAAAATAACATTAAATACATGAACTTAATTTAGTAACAATTTCAGCAAATACGTGTCTAATAATTCAGTAAAAATAACAGTAAATATGTGAACATTAATTCAACGAAAATGACAGTAATGATATGAATACTATCGTAATCAACACAAAGAAAAAGTGTCCTTGATAAAACGAAATAAAAAAATAATATAGTTTGTTCCGACCTTAAAACTCCGTGATTGCGATGCCTGCCAGGCGCGAAGTCCTCTTAGGCCGGTGAAGTTACTTTCGCCCTTTATTTCGACTAAAACAATTCAGCCAAAGACACAACAAAGCATGTCAAACTTTATTTTATAAACGAAATAAATAAACGTAAGAATCGTCGAAATTCGCCCTTTGGTAAAATGCGCGCGTGGAAGTAATAAAATAAAATTAAAACGATACAAACTCACGGCCTCCAAAGGTGTTCAGAAAGTTGAAAGTTATTTGTCATTTTGCGATGTGCCTGTCAAACGTCGAGTGGAGCGAAGTCGGCAAAACTGCGGCAACGCCTTCTGTTGACCGGTCTTCGTAACTACTTCCAACGGTTGATTAATTTACCAAGGGCGAAAAGGGTATTTCACACACGAGAATACCAACTGGTACAGAAATTTGTACATAAAGAATGCACGAACAACGTACACTCAATGAAACGTCAATAAAAGCCTGAAGTAAAGAAACGCGCAATTTTAGTTACATAAAATGGCGTCAGTCGGTAACGCGTATTACCTCGATTTTGATGAAAAACCAAGCTTGGAGAGGGTAAAAGAAGTCTTCCCTAGACGTTGGCGGTGTGTCTGGTAGAGTTCCGACAAACTCGATGTAAGTTTTCCTGATATTTCCCAGCAAAAACCTCGATATTCCACAGCCACGACTATGCGAGAAATAACGCCGTGTAACAAGACGGGATGAAACGATGCGGACAGATCGCAGTGAGAGTCAGCTTCGACCAATAAGAACGCCTCATTACCAAGATCAAACAATATTCACTTAGAACAAGAAACGACACTTCAATTATTAGCTACAGGTTACAGTTTTCTTGTGTTATTGATGTCGAATATTGTTATTTTTTTCTAAGCTTTCATTCTGGCTGATGTTACGTACAGGCTGATTTGATTACAGCCATAATAGGGAACAACTGATGTTTCTGGCAAGCATGTGCACTGTAAGCGTCGCTTCTTGTTTTGAATTAATATTCTTTGCCAAGATGGCCATATAGGGATCGACGGACGAATCGATTTTCGCAATCAATACTTTCAAACCTGCGCTGGGATGGTCAGTCAGGATTGCCACAATGATCTCTAAATCGGCCGAAATTCTCAAATGTTGCCAACTTATTTCGTGCGAGATTTTTGGAACGTAACACCTCAAAGGAAACGTCAACTTACCAATCACCCTGGATAATACATGTAAAATACTTATTAATTTTTCTTAATTATTCAATCATCACACAAGCGAGTTAATAGGATACCACTTTTCATAAAATTAGTATATTTTTTTTATTGAAGATGGATTTAATATTAGACAATGGATGTTTGAACAAAATGGCATGAATTAATAATGAAGAATTTCCAAAAACGAACATTTTAGTTGAAATCAATGAAATATTAACCGTTTTAGACAAAGTAAACAACAGATACATTAAAATTAAAAATACAATTAATGCAGATTCATTTGAATGTCACGGATTCGACTCGGAAAGGTCGGTCTGTTCTGGCTCGGTTTGTACAGCGGTTTTCTGAAATTGAAGGACCTGTGCTAAGCATCCTTTTAGTTGCTGAAAATTGCCTCCTGTTCTCCCTTGAAACGGTCTCACTGGAGATAACTGTTTCCTTGGATAAACTTCGCAGAATCTCTTGAGGTCCTTCAGCTTTTTGGAAGAGTTGTCTTTTAGGCAGAATGCAGGAAGAATCTTTTAGATTGAGACTGGCATATAAATTTGGATTTGGATTTGAGGAGGTAATCGTCAAAACGCAGTATTTACCAAAACTGTTTTAACGAGATAATGACGAAAAACCCGTTCGGTGTGAAGGAAGGATCTATTTTTTTGAAACTTTGCATAGCATTTAGTTTCTCTGTCAATAATCATCTCATTAGAAAAACCACATTTACAGAAGTGTCTTCTGCAAAAAATGAAAAATTCACAACACAAAAACTGCAGTTTGAAAAACATTAAGTTGAGTCTTAACCAAAACAAACGTACCTACCTGTTTGGCCTCCGAAAAATGTGATTTGAGATTTCAAACCTAGTTCATTAGATTCAGTTTCGTTTTGCGAACGCACCATCATCTCTAACTTTTTTTTCGAACTTTTGTTGAATACTGCGTTTTGAAGATCACCTCTTCATTTAGCTGAATAAAGAGTTCGGCTGCCTTTCGTGGAAAACTTCGACGTCGAAGGGCTTTAAAAAAATCGTTTTGTAGGCTTTTCTGATCCTTGGAAAAACGACGAACGGTATTCCCATTGTTAGTAGTTCCACTTTTTCCAGGTTTTGGTTGTTTGATCAAGAAACCCAACTCCAATCGAAATTTGTTACGAATCTCCTGTTTCCTCTCTGAGTCTATGATTTGCCATTTTTTACCTCCAGCCGATAAGGACTCAAAGGAAGGAATCCTCACGTGAACGGTAAAGAAGACCATATTTAAGAGGATAATACGGCAAGATTATTCATTTCTTTGCGAAAAGCTCCGCAGGCGCAGATGTAATAGACTCACTGAGAGGCAATGGAGGAAAATTCTTTCCACTCGCCTTTCTTATTAATTTCACGTACCAGACACTTCATTTTTGGTGCAGTTGTTAAACTGTTTTTCCGGATACCTTTGGCCTTGTCTAGAACTGGGCAAGCCTTTTGACTTATTCCTTTTCGTTTTTAGTTAAGAGCCAGTTCATGATTCTGTTGCTGCATTACCTTCTGGTCAAATCACTTTTACATTGACCCACTGCCAGGCGAACCTTTTGCCTGACTTTAAGAGAAGTTTCCTCAAGCCCTAGAATATTGAAGACAAATTCTGAAAGGTTTCACTTATGCCAGGATGCTGTAGATTGTATGTTCCGTTTTCTCTCGTTGAATCGATTAAGTAGGTACGCTTTCTAGTGAGACTCAACATAAAATTGAGAATAAAGAAAGGTGGGCAGAGACGGGCAGCTGATTATTTTGGATTCATGAAATAGAAGCGTTTTGGAATGTATTGAATGTCGGTTTAGAACCGGCAATCGTCGCTCATATTGTACAAAAATTTATATTAATCAATGATGTTTGTGCATTTTAAGGAGCAAAATGCCTTACCTTGTGACGCATCGAGTATCGAGTATCGAGTATCAGTATTTATAAATTTCTAAAAAAAAAAAAATCTAAATTCTCGCCCTATGAAAATTTGTGTAATAAAACTTCTCATGGATAGTTTTAAATCGCGTAAATTTCTCTATGTTTCTCTATTGGTTGATAGCTTCTTCAATCTTCAAGAGACGAAACATAGAAAACACATCGGGTTTTAAAACTGAATTAAATTTGAATTTGAATTTGACAAAGGGCAAACACTAACAGTAGGCAAAGGCCTTACGCTATAGAAATAGTAAATTCCAAAGATAAGTCAAAATTACTTAAAAAACTCTAAACTCTACGAGCTACTGAGCTAGTAAAACCAATCACATTCCCATTTCATTTTCGATTTTTAATTTCTGCGAATTTATTGAACTTTTAAAGAAATTGTGAAAATCAGGTGAAAGCCAACCTTTGGACAAGAAGAAATGAAGACGAAAGACATTGTACAATTTTTTTAAGGAATTTTGACCTATTAAATCCAATCACGATGAATTTTAGACACGCAGTAGTCGTTCAAAAAGTGCGTAAACTTATTGAATTTTTCTAAAAATTTTCTCTGCAGATCGAAACGAAAAAGTTGGATGTGAAGGCAAAGAGCAAAGTCGGCTCTCTGGACAACGTGAAGTACAAGCCGGGCGGTGGAGACAAAAAGATCTTCGACGACAAGGAATACTTGCGCCAGAAGTCAGGACTGTCCGGTGAAAACCATTCCCTAAACGGTTCGCAGGTGAGTGCATCACCAGCTCATTTTCGGGATCAGATCATTACATACCTCACTTGGTTGTCCTCATGAACGCTGTAAATATGATGTATGTATGTATGATTATCCAAACGAAATCTGCTCCTACTTTCTAACTTTTTCTTTCAGGCTTCTGATTATATTTACACCTTCTATTAAGTGCTCATTTAATCATTCACTTAGAGAGCGAAGGTAAACAAAGAAAATAAAAATACTAACAAAGAGCTTACTAACACGTCGTATTTAAGAAAGGACGATCCGGTTTTCGCAAAATTTTATTTAACCTGTAGTTTTGAATTTATCAAATTAAAACTTTATTAGCCACTTGATCTTTGAGCTATGATTTCTCATGAGTAGTTTAAATAGAAATTTTTCGCTTAATTTTGTTTGAACAAAGTTTACATTGATTTGTTATTTCCAAAATCAAAAAAAATATTATTTCAAGTCTGTTATACTCATCTCAGGGTCATCATTTTTAAAACGCTTGTATTAACCGTTTGTCTGACGTTTTCATTCTTAATAACACCGAAACGTACAATCACCTAAACTACTACAACAAAAAAAAATCGAATTTCACTAATTCTGCATGCGTAATAAATAACTGATAAAACTTAAAATCTCTCTTGTTAAAACACATTTGTAAAATACGCACAGTTAACAGCAAAGAAAACTGTTTCAAAACGGTTGAAAGGTTTAAAATGTGAAACGTAAGGCTCCTGCTCCTGCTCCTGATTACAAAGAAATCTTCACCTTGTTTTTCTCGAATAGTTCTGCATGTGACGTACAGTCGCGATCATGTAAATGGAGACTGATCGAGAATATTGTGACCCTTGCTGCCAGTGTCAATAAGGGCAGATTGCCATTTCGGGGGTCTTGATTTACATGATCACGACTGTACACATTTTATGCCATAACAGAACGAGTGACTGTAGAAGCTGCGATGGGATTAAGAACTGGACGACAACTGAACTTGATCTGTAAACACATATGGATGCCCTTGTGTTTCCCTTACAACATTTCAAACTAAATTTTTCTTAAAACGCATATTTTGTATTGAAATTTTTAATTAAGTTTTTTGCCATTAGGAAGGAATCAAAAAACCGACCAAGAAGTAAATGTATCCGTGGCCCTTTAGTCCTTTATTATAAAGTAAGAAACGCTAATCAACACAAATGTTGACCATCACTGGAGCAACACCAACTTGACTTTTGCAACTATTGGCACTCGTTTTAAACACACCAATTTTAACAATTAGGAAAAATCTTCCTTCGTTTCAAATCTCCCCTTTACTTACTTTATAAATTGCTAAAAATTGTTAATATACTGAACAGAATCTACAATGTGATCATTAAATATGAAATGAAATCTTTGATATTACAGTTACATTGGCCGCGTTCGTAAGAACCAGCGCTCAAGTAGCATTCATCTGTGATTGGTGGATTTTTTGAATTTCTTTGAAATAAGCCAATCACAGACGAATGCTACTTGAGCGCTTGGTTCTTACGATCGCGGCCATTGATATTCAACGTTAGATGTACTAGTAAAACGTCAACGAATACCATATAACTTTTTTAATCCGTTTTCGCAATTAAATTAAATACACAATAATAAATAATTAACGGAAGTAGAGATCTCGCAACTTGAGAAGAACCTGTCACGTGATCTTGCTACGTAAGCAACATAAGCTCCGCCCACAGGTTCTTCTCAAGCTTGGAGATCTCTACAATACCAGTGCTTGTTTAACAGAATTTGGACAAAAAATTAATGTTAGTTTATTGACTTACGCGATGCTAGAACAAAAACATGGTGACATTGCTTGATGTAATTGGAAGAGTTTAATATGAAAGGATTCAAGGAGACTAGGGTAACCAGATTCTTCGACAGCCAATGCTGGATGGAATTATTAAATTGAAGGGTGAAGAGCTGCATCACAGCCAACCGTCGCAATTCTGTGTTGCCAACCCCGCCCGCTACACCTCCCGTCGACTGCAATTGAAATAGCGGCAGTTGACGATCTACGCAATGCGCCACCGTCAGTGCAGCTTAGATTGGAGGGAGATGTAGCGGAATTTTTACAACCCGGTTGTCGCGCATACTTTTACCAATAATTAAACAACAACAAAAATTTAACATCCGCGCAAATAGAATTTCCGTCCGCTAGGGATCCCACACGTTCGTTTACAAGCAGGACTGAAAAGCAGTCTCGTACAATAAAAATAAAACAACAATAACAAAATGAAATGTTAAACGCCGGGAAAACTCGGAATAAACCAATTATCACAACGCGTAAATAATCGCACAAAAGGTGCGAGACCATACAGAAAAATTCCGACGAGAAACGGAGTAGTACGGCTAAACATGTGACCAAGAGCGTAAAGATTAGTTGATGAAATTTCAAAGAGGTACAGTACCGTGAACCTTTCGAGCACTTCGACTCCGTTCCGACCTCAGCATCCTGGGGGGAACACAGTAGGCTTGCCCAGCATTCTCGTGACGCTGTAGAAGTTTTCCACCGGCGAAACGGCAAGGTACGTCCAAGGGAGAGCGATGAGAGCTGTATAAATCGCTCAAAACGTGGGGAGGGGTTAACTACCCGCCACATTAACAAAAACAAAACACCCTAATTAAAACCAACCGGGATAAAAGAAAATTAAAAGGTTAACTTACCTCGGCCTAAACAAGCCGAGCATCTCGGGGTGGTAATGAAACGTGCAGCTACCGTTGAACCAAACAGATCCGCCAAAAAAAGGCGTCGGAAAAGCCTTTCACTTTTCACAGCGTCTTGAGTAAATTCAACAAAATCCCAACCGGGCGCGGTACAGCCAAAATTTTCAAACCAAGATCGCAGAAATACTCAAGGGATTAACGGAAAATCACGCACGTGAAACAAAAATGTCGCTCAACTAACTGCCACGCCACGAATCGTGCAAAAATCTTAACGCGCCGGCCCACGATCAGGATCCACACGCTTCCGGCTGGAGTCGCATCATGGAAAGAACCGCACGACGCGAAATTCAAATCCACCGAACTGGTCAACAGATAGCACACAATGACAGAGGCCAAATGTACGCTAAGGACGGCGAAATAAGTGCGAGACAGTAGCCAAGTAAACAAACGGGTTAAAGCGTGAAAATAACCGTAACACGGTTGGCAACACTGTTCCAACTAGAACCTCCAATCGGCACCTTCTCATCGGGCAGCATTTTAAATAACGGTTGTATTTTTTATTGTAATGATGAGACTCCGACGGATTTTGGACAATACTAAGGGAGGTTAATTATCTAATATATTTGATGACAATTTGCACCAAGCACTTAAGCTCAACTTAACTTAAAGCGTCACCAGTGACGTCACTTAGAGTATGACTTACACAATGCTGTGTAACCTAAAAATTTCACATTATATATACCAATTTAAGCTCAGCTTAAGTGTTTGGTGCAAATGGCCATTAATCACTCATGACGACAAAAAACCTAACATTATGTACAGCTGAATTAAAAAAAAAAAAACGGGACATGAAATTTTTCCAATTGTAAATTTGGTTCTATTTGTCAATTAATTGTCTACTTAACAATACATACATACCTTTCAAAAAAATTAACCTATTCACCTATAAACTGACAGACAGTCAAATAATTCTAACCTATTTCTAATAAATCCAGAAAATTACAGAAATCTAATAATGGTTACAGTCTCTGATGAGATGGCGTTGAGTGGAGGGTTTGTCAGTCAAACATATCAGTGGATATTAACGTAATCGGTCATGTCTGACATGTTAATTTTTTTACGTTAATTGAATTTTATCAGCTACCTACATGCTGTGTTGCCAACTCTGTCGTTACATCTCCCTTGAAATGAAATTGGAATAGCGCCAATGGACGGTCTACACCAGATCCTCGCGGCCTAGATTAGGGAGAGAGGGAGACGTAGCGACCGAGTTGGGAACACTGCCTACATGTCACCGAATAGAGTCTCTGTTAATAGAGTTTGATTGAGTAGGGTTGGGTTGTTTTTATACCGATTGTAATTTTAAGCAAGCGTGTTTATGTTCAAAAGTATCGATGCCTCTGGTCTAATAAATTAGGTTACCCCTTGGCTTCTGCCAAAAAATATAAAAAAAGAAAATTTCGACAACGTTTGTTGACGTTTTAGTAACGCGCCTGAAGTTTGAATTTATCAAATCTGTTAGTCTCAATTTCATAGCCAAAAATTGGCATACTGACTCAATTACTTCCAAGCAATTTAATTGGAGTTTAATTATTGAACTTCCTTGTAAACGTAAAATAATTAGGCCAAACATTACTTAAACTATAAATACCTCTCTATTGCAGAATTAATAACATGCCTCCATCTTATAAAGTGTCATAAATCAGGAAGCAATGGGGCAAGAATCATAAAAGAAAGTAATTTTATAAAACTTTAGGACAAAGTTACTATACCGAATGTCCATCGCAGTTTATAACTGCTTCGTAGATTATCTTCGCTTAACATAACAGAGGTTTTAGGTTTTATCAGAGCTAACATCATTAATGTATTTATGTACAGTGGTGGCCATTGAAGTCGTTACCCCCTGGCCCTTATTGATCTGTAGTGGAAACAAACGAGTGGCCACGAGTGTACATATTGCATTGCTTTTCGTCCATAATTTATTTGCTGATTGTTTTTTAATGAATATTATTTGTTAGAATTCATTGCCGTCCCAAGAAGTCGGAGAGCCTGTGTCCGACGAAAATCTCAACCGAGAATAATAAATTAGTCTAAGCAAGACTCGTACTTTACTATTTAACACGTGCGTGTCGAGGCTGTCCGTTACGCAGCTGCTCCTCCTCTGGTTCATTTGTTTCTTCTTGTCGCACTTAACGGACACCCTATGACCGCCGCCCCCGTAGGAGATAAT
Organism: Dorcus hopei; assembly: GCA_033060865.1. Taxonomy (NCBI): domain Eukaryota; kingdom Metazoa; phylum Arthropoda; class Insecta; order Coleoptera; family Lucanidae; genus Dorcus; species Dorcus hopei. Next base: position 33,232,110 of record CM065423.1, on the reverse strand, counting down.
ATTTAATTCCATTTAACTATAGAGTTAACTGACGAGAGCATGGTGTATTCTGCATGCACTTTAAGACGTAATTTGAATAATCACACAAGTATTAAGTATATACATTTGTAAAAGTATAATTATTATGAATCACTAACACGTTTTGTAAGTTCACTTCAGTAGAGTTCACTTTGCTTTGTTTGTTTTAATTACCTACAATTTAGAGTTAAGCAGAGTTTTTTTTGTTTTCATTTTATTTAACTCAAACACGGTTTACCAATGTATTAGCATTAGGCGACCTCCCCCCACACGCATTTTAACTATAAGCAAGTTCTACCCCCCCCCCCAACGACATGAACGGTAACATCAACGTGAATTTTTGCAAATTTTTGGGCTGTCCCTTGCAAAAGCTTACTGCACAAGAAATGCTACCGTTACTGTTGAGTTTTCACACGTAGGACATTAAGAGCGTTTTTAGTGAAGCCCCCCCTTTTTGTTTTACACTTTTAAGGCTCGACTTTTCAATCATCTGTGACGGAAAATCCGGGCTTTAATACATTGGGGTTTTCGCAAGTTGTTGGCTTGGCTTTCAAATTGATTTTTTGTCACAACATATCAGAAATAAAGAGAGAAATTGAAGGGCTTCACTAAATACGCGTAAGCCAAAATCGGTAAACCACGTCAAAAAAAACAAGATTTTTATATTGCCCTAATTACTTTTTAGAAAAATCCCGAGAGAAAAAACCTATTTTCATTGTGTGATATACATTGTAAACGTACTGTAAGTATGAAGATGTTAATTGTTCCAGTTTTAACAATGTCACAGTGTACAGTAAAATTAAAAGTAACGAAGAAGAAACCATTAGTAACTATATAAATGTGAAAAAGTTTATCAAAATGCGAGACGGACGCGTTTATTTTTTCCTTCCACATCCTGTGAACCGATTTTGATAGGCTTTTGCGACTCGGTGTGTATTTTTTCATATTTTTTAAGGACGCAAATCGCCGAGGAAGTCGGCGAACTGCTGGTTTTACGGAAGGCAAGGTTTTAAATCGTAAAAAAAAGTAGTTGGTATAGTGATATTATTGCTGTATTAACATTTATAAAAACACAAAAAAAATAAATTGTGTATTAGTAATTTGCAGTAGTTTTAGATTATTTCCCACATACTTTTTTTTTAGAGTAGATGCACACGTATATTGTTGGCGCACAAAACAGCTTGCAGCTTTTCAAGTAAGTACATACAATTTACAGTAAGTATTTAAGTTGTTGTTACTAGAAAGCGGATGACTTTAGGTTTTAAATAACTTATTCACAAGCATTACTTCTCCTCATATCAAAAACTATAACCGGCCGCTCTCTAGTTATTACGTTTATTAAATAATGAGCACCAGCATTCAAGATTTGTTTTGCAAAGTTCATCTTATTCGTGAAGAAAAAATCATATAACAATGAAACTCATATTATTTGTAAAAAATCTTTTATAATTAATGAAACTCAAATTCAAAAATCTCAAAAAGATTTTTGTTAAACTACTGTTCCAGAAATTTTGCTTTGATTTCAATAAACGGTTATGTATGAGATGTACCTGAAGTTTTGGGATAAGTGGATGTTTCTGCTGCGATTTTGTAGCCATTCTCAAGAGGCCTTAATTTACGTACTTCTTAGTGTTGACGATCTGCCTACTCCTCGATGTTAACACTTAGGAATGGCCAGACTCTAATTACTTCTTGAAACTGCGTACAGCATTGTAGCCAACACTTCACAAACAGTTAGTTATTAACTATTTTAAAACAATTGTTCTTAGGGTAACAGGTAAGGCTTAAAACCTAAAATTGTCCTGATGAGGTCCAAATAAATCGAAACGCCTTTTCAATTAACTTGAAACACGTGAATACTGCGCATTTCTTGATCCTATTTTAAGTCAAAAGTTTTATTTACTTCGATGCTTTCATGTTGTAGCCCGTTACTCAACCTGTATCGCATGAATTCTATTCACCGGAAGTGAACGTCATTTCGCCCACCAAGGAGCGAGTCAGGATAATTGAGACCATCACGGAAATTCCACCTCCACCTGAGAGCCGGCCTTCATCAAGACTGTCTAGAAGCAACTCTCTCAGAAAGTCCAAATCGGCAACTCCCAGGGATGCTTGGAAATTTTAAATTTCACAATACACTGCACATTAGCGAATGTCTAACCAAAAATAATATATCTACGGCACAGGGGAGGGGGGGAGCAAATTTTTTAATACAAGGAAATATTCATCAAAACATGTTTACAGCAAACTGCTTAAAAAATATTTAGGTTTTTTGCAAAAGTTTTTTTTTTAAATTTCTTCTAGTTTTCAGTACAGCAAAATTATTTTGATACTTTTAGGTTTTATATATACATGTGAATACACATCACAAACCTTTGTTAATTAAACTCATACATCACACCTGCATGTTATACTTAGAAGTCAAACTTTGATAACGTGCTGTTAGATTTCATCATTTTAAGAGAAAAGAAAAGAAAAATAACAATAATTCCGAAACTTTTTTATATGTTTTTAGTAGATTAACAAAAACGAATTATGTCCTAGCTATTATGTAGGTATTTAAAAAAATGTTACGTGTTTCTAGTTGTTGAGAATAGAAAAGGCATTATTGTAAATTTTAATATGTAGCCATGAAAGAAGATATACTTAGAAATATAGTCTTACACCAAATAACACATACGTTATACGTATATTTAAGTATACTCTAATATTTTGATGTTTTAGTTCCTACCTATTATATTTTTGCTGGATATTATTAGAAAATTAAGCTTTGTTGCTTTAATATATTGACTATTAGTTAAGGCGTATCTAATGTTTTGATTTCATTTTAAAAATACCAAAATACTACTCCCTTTTCCCTTCTTTTAACTTCAGAATTTGTTCCTTAAAGTTGTCGCTACAGTGAAATTTTGCAGACGAACAACTTCTTTATGAGAATAAACTTCCACACACAGTAGATGCGTAAAAAATTAACATTAACTACAGTAAAATCTTTATCGTGCAAATACAGTGCGATCAATAATGACTGTCTGTGACGCTACTTTAATTTACAGATACCTACTACTACGCTGTGAGTGATCAACAACGATTGAAGGTTTGCATCTAAAATATTTCCGAAATATTATTTATCAATCTTTAATTCTGAAACAGCTATTTACTATAATAGCATTTTCCACACAACACTGTACAAACAGTAAATTATTATAGAACGGCACATTCGATTATTGTTGATCACAGTGTACGTACAATATGCCACCTTCTAATAATGGAGGACTGCATTAGATCAGAATTATTTTAAATAGCGAAATATGTTATTAATGTAAAGTAGTGCACAATTAAAACAGATGATTGGTCTACAATAACTTTGTATAGCAACAAATATAAAAAATATCGCTAGCAAATGTCAATGAACAGAAAATGAATTATGGCAGGTTACAACAGTTAACGTATTTAGCTTGGACTTAAATATTGATATAGTCCCCCTTGGGAAGTAGTTTTTTCAGACAGTCTTTACTGATCGCATTGTACATTGTAAATTAACTTTTTATCTAAAGTGACTAGTAACTTCTACAAAGAGAACTAAGATGTTTAAAGTATAGTGTAATGCATTCAAGTTAAAAGTTATATTTATACTTTCGACAACCCTGTGCAACAACCACAGAACAGAAAACTATGAGGAAGGAGTATATGAAATGAACATGTGTCCGGAATGGAGGTTGCAAATGGTGGAGAGCTATATCCGGGAGACATGGCGCACTGTTTCAAAAGGACATTCATATAAGAATATAAATTCAGTTATTCCGTAATCCGTAAGAATATAGAGAATTTACGCGTTCAATTCGTGCTGAATTCACCATAAACGAAAGTTACCCAAATCACTGATAAAAACGAATTTATATCGAATGCAGCTAATATCTACGTTACGTCCATGATTTTCACTTGAATCATAACCTCATTATTTGTTTATAAATAATTTTAAGTATCCTAACATTCAGACAAATTAAACGAATGAAAATACTTACCTACCTATGAAACGTAATTTCCAATTCTTTATTCTTCCTGGTTAGGGAAGAACCACAAGCGAATATAAATAATTATAAACACAACCACCATCCAAAATGTTAAAAGTAATGATTCATATGTGGAGGTTAAAAATGGCACTTCCGTCGCACATTTCAGTCTGGCTTTTATATAGTAATAGCTTCCTGATAGTTTTCTGTTCTGCAACAACCTTCACCGAGAATTGCCAACTTTAAGGATTTATCCCTTTTTGGGAATTTTTTTATACACAGGTAGGCACGCTTTCAGGTGTTAATTACTTATATCATATTTTTGTCGAAAATTTTTAATTTATCGAAATTTAAAATTAATTTTGTGTAGTTGTGTGGATATTCTTTTGTTTTATTTCATAATTTAATGTTTGCTTCAATAGGTAATTACCTTTTTACTGCATTTTTTTCAATGCAGGAGAATTAATAGGAGATAACCTAAGGCAGAGAGAGAATGCAATTTGTCGCACACACTCTTACCAAATGAACCGAAAATCAAAACAAAGTAATGCAAAAATAGGACTAAACGCAAACTAGTCCCACGGTCCACGCTGCGACCAAAATCCCGAATCAATGGAGAAGGCCGTGGGCAGATAGTTGCGCACGAGTCAGTGGACAGATAATTTCGCACAGGTAACTGTAGATCTAAAAGGGCGGTACCTGTTGACGATCGCAACAACTTGCAACCAAAGGAATCCCCCAACAGGAGAGAAATTTTCACTTACCAGTCGGTTCAGCCTAAGTAATCCGCTCCGAGGGACGGAGGGGTAATCCCCAATTAAATACGGTACGCAAAGAGAGAAATTCAAAAATAAATTTTAAAAAAATAGCCAATTTAAATAAACTTTAATTGAAGTAAAAACAGTTGGCCATTAAAACGTCCCGCCAAGCCACAAGAGTGAATAATTGATAGATCACGGCGACAAAATATCACAAAAGACGAAAGGCCACGACACACTTATCTTTCTTAAAATTAAACAACAACAAAAATATTAGCATCCACGCTTAGGGCCGTATGCACTGAACACTTAAGCTGAGTTTAAATTTGAGTGACGTCTATAATTCCTGCTGCGTTCGGAAATTATACGATGTATTTGGAGCGTATGATCTCATCTTTCTCAATCACGATTTTTAATCTATTTTGTATCTCGCTCATCCGTTTAAAAAAATCTCGTCTTTATATTATTTCCATGACAATAGGCGATCTCTCACATCCCACATTTAAGTAGAGTGTAAAAAGATCGCCTGTTGTCATGGAAATAATATAAACACAAGATTTTTTTTAAACGGATGAGCGAGATACAAAATAGATTAAATGTCGTGAGTGAGAAAGATGAGATCATACGCTCCAGATACATCCGACGTATAATTTTCGAACGCAACTACTATATGTCCAAATAAATAAAGGTAGGCCATGGAAGATAAATTAATACATTATTTACATTAAAATATTGTCTAGTTCTTGAGGAGAAGTTGCATGGTATTTACCGAGTATCTAGTATCTACACGTTTTCAAAATTTAAAGAGAAAGTTCGAATAAGACGCATGCGCAAAAGAAATCACTAGTGTTGGGATGTAAAGCTTGTTCGGGTTCTCGCCAGGACAGTCCTAGAACCGCCCTAGAACGTTCAGGAGCATGCGCACAACAAAAAAACGTGTTATTTTTGTGATGCGCATGCCCCTGGCGGTTCTGAACTTTCCTCACGGGAACCCGAACAAGCCTATATGTAGACGCGAGTTGTTCGCAATCAGTTCAGTTGTTTCTAGAATGAGTGATACATGTCCACACTGGAAATAAGTTCCGAGTTCTGGCTTGCATCTTGTCCGAACTCCGAACCGTTTCATCTTGCCGCTACTTCACGGATCGGGTTCGGTTCGTTGAAAGCTCAGAACCGACCAACACGAGAAGCGTCCTCACCAAGTTCAAATCTTTTGTCGAACTAGCACCGAGCAGCTCTAAACTTGTTCAAAGCTTTGGTCAGTACGCGCCTTATGAAAGCCTCATTTTTAAACCACAGAAACAGAATTAAAGATAAAATCACGTTGTTTTTCGAATAAAGAAAAAAAGAGGCGGTTTATTTTCTTTCTATGCAATTCGATTTATAAACTTCTCTAGACACTCGTTTATTAAACACTCGCTCCGCTGCGCTTCGCTCGTCCCTAATTAAAACTCGTGACTAAAATGCCGTTTATAAAACTTGTTGCATAATATACTATTAGGCACTACATCTGTAATTAGCAAATCTTTGTGTCCTTAGAGAAAGTCTTATGTGTTTAATTAATCATAAGATTTACTTCAAGCATTCCATCAAACATGCATGACATATCAATATTTTACTTTAAAATAACCTATCGACATTATCCTTGAAGTAATCCTTTGATATTCATCTGGGGAAATTTATAATTTATAACTATTCAACTATACACATAACTAATGTAGGTATTCGTTGAAATAATAACCAATAATTACATATTCAAACGCACCTGGATTACATGTCGGTTTCACTTCTTTCCGCCAACCAAAATGACAAACTCGACAACGTACCTGCTGTACAACATCAAAATATTTAAGTACACATCTATGTACAACATCAGTCGGATTCGAAGTGGCCCACTTAGATTTTTGCTTTATTCATCGAGAATTATATACAACTTGCTCATTTTATTTTTGATTTATGGCACATTGATGTACCTTAAAGAAAAAGGGCTGGACGAGTTTGAATCTTCCGTTATGGTCTACTTTTACTTATGTATGAAGTACTAACAAGTTGATTCGCCATTACCGAATCGATCTAGTTTCAGGTATAACGGCTTTTTTTCGATTGAATTATTTCTACGCTTACGGACCTGTTAGTGAATCCATCGTTAAAAAGATGAACGAAATATTTATTTATACAACCAGAACTGGCCTGGAAGAGAAAGACATGAAACACCAAGTCCTACTCTCAAATAAATACGTGCCTTTTTATGTCTTGTACATCATGGTTTTCGGATTGGGGTACCATGTTACTCCGGTCATTACTGCTTACGTTTTTAGAGGAGAAAAGTGAGTTTGATTGAATATACCTACTCCTCGTTCTTTGCAAATGTGCTGTGTTACAGAGTGTTACCCATAACGGTTTATTGTCCGTATAACTGTAAAACTTCGCCTCTCTTTGAATTAACTGTCTTTATGCAGATTGTCATGAACTTGGAGATAATCTTTTCGGTTATAGCACCAGATTTGTTTTTTTGGAATCTGTTGTATTTGACGAGCCGTCAATTCGAATTATTAGGTAATTTCATTTTAAAAGTACTAATTTCTTTCTTAAATTTGAAAATTTTTGCTTAACATCTTTTGTTATGAATGTAATATATGTAACTAAAGGTTTTCGTAAAGAGATCAATCAACCAGAAATAGCTACATGTTTATACATACAGAACTGTAAACAGATTTATAACATAGCAGTTCCCGTAATGGTTAAAACAAGGGATTACATTTGAGTAAACATAGTAGGTAAAGACTGCAACCAAAATGTGGGAATATGCGAAGCGCAGTCCGTCCCTACTCTATCTATTATTACGTTTAATACAAAATTCATTTCCCCGTCCATCTTGTTGAGTATGCAAACTGCTATAGATATACCACGAACTGGTTATATTGTAAAAGCAATGTTCTATTGTATCAATCAGAATATAACTTCCAAAACTCTTAAGTCCTGATAAACATTTTTCAGGATGGGAACTGAAAAACAGTCTGTATACAACTTTACTTCACAACGGTCTCGAAAAGAATTTGGTGCTGAATTTCAGACAACACTTGGGCGATCCTTCCACTAATGTTGATTTCTTTCGCATATACGATATAATAGACACACAAGAATTCACGATGGCTTACATAAAAAAAATCAGCGAGCTTATTAGATTCCACAAGTCGCTCGTAAAATTCTGCGAAGATGTTAACAAGTTATTTTCTCCTGTGATTTTAGCATGGTGTATCCTCGTTATATTTCTCACCATGATCTGCGGTTTCTTGTTCCTGGTGGTAAGTTCGTGTTTCTTAATTCTTGTTGTGGTTTTCTACATTTGATTGTAGACTAATAACATTGTCTTACTGACCATTGGTTTAACCCACTGCGTCACTTTCATGTTTGTACTTCTTTGCGTATGTGTTCTGGCACAACTAGTCAAAATGAAAGTAAGTTAAGAATTATCAAATTTCAACCAGGTAAATAATCTCGCTGGTCTTTTATAGAGCGAACAACTGCAAGATATTCTATACAGTTTGGAATGGTATACATGTAGGAGAGAATTTAAGAAAGTGTTTTTAATCCTGATGCTCGGAGTTAGAAAACCAGTCACATTTACAGTTGGTAAATTCGCAAATTTGAATTTAGCCGTATTCGTATGGGTAAGCACTTCAAATTGAAATTTTTGATAAAACAATAGGAGTGCATTTTATTTTTATATGATCTGAAATGTAAGTTAATAAGTTTAAAAATCTCTATACACGAGAACGTATTAAATAAAAACAATCAAATAATTAATACAATTCACAGACAAAACAGATAAAACATTAAAATTATTATTTGTTTCTTTTTCAGACAATAAAAACTACGTTCTCATACTTCACTGTGATGCGTCAGATCATCGAAATAAAGTAGCGAGAACGAAATGAAGCCATCCACATGTAATCAATCTGGTCATATTGTACATTAAGAACCTAGAAAAAAACCTTTGAGAAGGAAGAATAAGATTTAAATGTGGAACTCACACGGCCGGTATTACCAACGTTTTAAGGAGACCTTAAATTTAAGTCGTGTTTAGATTGTGACATTTGTGCTTGATTTGTATATAATCAATCACATTCTAAACACAAATTAAATTTAAGGTCTCCTTAAAACGTTGGTAATACCGGTCGTCAGACTGTTAAAATTAATTTTATACAAGAAAGTAAAAAAAGTCTTAACTAAATAATTCTTATTGTCTGCGATGTAACGATTCGGTACATTTCCTAATTTAAATATTACACAATCAGAAATTTTTTTATCAAAAATTACTTTCTTTTGATTGTTAGACCTAGTACCTACACTTGTACTAGGACATTTTTGGATTTCAAATTTTATTCATTTTTTCTATTTTGGTTTTTTTGAAACGTCTTTAGTAATTTATGAAACTCATTTAAAGCATTCGTAATTTTATTTTGTGTCGGAATTATTTTGGGCGCCAACCAACCGCCATATGACAAAACAGAATAAGCTTATCTTTAAATTGCAAAAATTTTTAAACTTTTATACGTCTAAAAACCAAAATAGAAAAGATAGTATAAAACACACGTTTCATAAGACATTTTAGCGCACATATTTATTTGAAAACTCGCTGCTTTGCGGCTGGTTTTCTAAACTTGAGCGCGTGCGTTAAAACATGTATTATGAAACTTATTTTTTAGTAAACGGTGAGCAAATAAAAATCAGGTTAGAGTAGGCGGTGCAAAGAAAATATGTTTCTGTTATTAAATAAAAAGTCAATAAAATTGACAGTCGATGAATGTATTACATTAATTATTTCAGTTAATAATCACAGACATTGCACCGCCTACTCTAATCTGATTTTTATTTGCTCACTTTTTATATTACTAGGAATCTTATAATTATTAATTGTAGTAGCTTATACGTGCCCTTATAAACATAAATATTTAGAACTGGACTGATTCTGGGGAGAAGGAAAGGTAAGGGTTTCAGTATGAGAAAAGGTTTACCGATCAGTTGATTATGGATAAACCCGGATAGATGACATCACCACTTTGTACTATTAGTAAAACAATTTTGTACCCACCTATTGCCATAAATTTCTATAGTATAGAAGGTTATGGCTTATCTAACGGTACATTGATGAAGAAAAATATCCAGATTATTACATTTACATTGCTACGTAGTGCAAGAACATAAGTAGTCAGTATAAACTTTCACATAAGTACTTAATTCAAATTATCATGCAAAGTTTTTCTGTAAACGCCACCCAAATCTATGTAATTTTCACAGTTGTCAATGTCAATTATTTTTAGTTTAATAACAAAATGGGTACAAATGTTGATTATATGTTTAGTGAATATTATGTATTAATTACACAAGTATTTAGCAAAAATAAAAAATTTACAACATGTTAAAAATCGTGAGTGAGAAAGATTCGATTACGCCCAAGATCACAGTATAAATATCTTACAGTAGGGACAAACCGTGTCGGCACCTTTGATGTTCGATACCCCGATTTTTCACCCCAACATGGCCGATATTGGCGGTCCTTCATTCTACTGCAGTTAGATGTCACTAGTGCTGTACATATGTTTATGCAGATTTAAAACCGAAAACAGTAAAAACATAAATTAAATGTAGCTTCGCCCACAATGGATGAATGTGTAAAGTCAAATACTTCAGTCTCCCTCTCTTTCCGAATATAATAATCAATATCATGTACAATATTTAACACAAAATTACACCTATTATGTACAATCGACGAAACTAATAACGAAAATTAACCTTATGCCTATGAAAACTTCAAACTATAACCACATATACCGTGCTATAACCACACTTTTGTACACAATGATGTAATGACGTGTTGCGCCACACTCGGTCGTTTGTGGAAGGACCGCCAGTTTCGAAACATGCGCATTAAAAAACTGTTCACGCAAATACCGGATTTGTCCCTACTGTAAGATATTTATACTGTGCCCAAGATGCTCTCGCCTTCGCAGTTTATGACCGTAGCCTAGAGGTGAACTTTGTAGTGATGGGAACTCCGAGTCCGCTTTGATTCCTAAAGTCCCTAGATAATATAAAGTGCGACAATAAGGAAGCCATTAGACGCGTTCAACGGAGAGCAGCTGCTGAGTTGCTTACTTAGCAATCGTCTGTGATTGGCTTATTACCTTAATGTGAACCAATCACAAACGATTGCTGAGTAAGCAACTCAGCAGCTGCTCTCCGTTGACCGCGACTATTTTTCTGGCCCATTATGCGCGGGAATTTTAAAATGAAAATTTTGGTTGATTTTCATTACAACGGAAAATAAACGTAAATGTCAATTTTTTTAGAGTCTTACTGCGCAAATCTAAGCATGTAAACTGTACTGTTTGTCGACTAGTAAAATTCTCCCATAATTTTCTTTTTTCACTGTTTCCTAGTTGGGATGGAAAAACGAAAAAACTCTATAATGCAACTGGGCATAAAGTTGGATTAAAATTATCAAAAGCAGGAGAAAAAATAATTTAAAAAAGATAAAGCAGGTTCTTGTCCGATGAAGACTGTATCACAAATTTTTTAAACAGACATTGAAAATCGCTCTATCACTTAGATAGTGCGCATTTTCAGTGTCCGTTTAAATAATTTGTGTTAAAAAAAACTGTAATAACGTCCTTAACACGATTAACTATTGCGTAAATCGATAAAAATAAACAAGATCTAATAACCATCACAAACCACAAATGAACAAACCAGGAGCACCACGAGGCACGGATGAGCACCATGAGCACCTTCGAGTTTCGAGCAAGCACAAATATTTTACACATGGGCTGTAAGAGGTGGTATAATAAGAGTGTCATAAGTCGTAACTAAAAACTGCAATATTTCCGTTAGCTGCAAAACTACTGCATTTTTTCTATCAAAATTCAAAATTTTAAGCAAAATGGTTTTAATAATCATATCTTCAACGTCTTTAGATTAATATAGTTTATTTATTATGGTGTTTTTAATATGATTCATTTATTTGTGTATTTTTAATTCCTTTTGGGAGCTGACATTTATCAATTGCCAAAAAGTTTAAAACTCCTTCGTCTCCATAACAAATATTTGTTCATTCAACTCAAATATACAAGTCTGTTTGTATCACGTGACACAGACGCCATGTTTAGGCTAGTTTTTAAAATTTGGTCCCAAACTGTGTATTGCCGTACTTTATACAGACATATAACGTATGAGCATAAATGTTTGAGGACAAGTTGAATTTCCCGCCTTTCAATATTTTTCTTAAGTTGGTCAAATGCATAGGTTACAAAAAAATAGACAAGTAATTTGTTTATTTTAAATACAAGAAGCGGCAATAACTACTGACAGGTACATTAGGCAAACGCGCCCCATTTTGTCTTATGAATTCTTGGAGCCGGCTGCAAAATTTACACAGGCGACACTGAACAAAAATTAATTTCTCAAGACGGCCACACACAAAGAGTAAAAATTACTAGATAGAGACGCGGGAAATTCAACTTGTCCTCAATCATTTATGCTCATACTGTAGTTATACACTGCGTTCGTAAAGTATGGAATAAATTCATTTTCTACGAAATAAACGATATTTATGTAAAATCCTGAAACAGGTCGATTTTTAATTAAAAAATGACACCTTTTTGGCGGAATTTTGCATCTCCCCCTCCAACCCCCTCCAAGTGATAGTTGTCCCTTTAAAATTTTTAAATAGAATGGGGGGACATGCGATACCTCATTTGAAAGGGCTTTTCATTCTCTATTCAGTAGTATAAGATTTTTTTTAATTCCTATTTTTTCTAAAAAGAATAATACATTTTAAAATCTACACACAAAATTTTAAAATGGATTATTAGGATGACGTTTTCCTCAATAGATGGATTGGTCGAAGGGGGGCAATTGAGTGGCCGGCTAGATCTCCCGATCTAACACCTCTCGATTTCTTTTTATGGGGATTTCTAAAAAGTAAAGTCTCCAGAACTAAACCAAACAGGCTTGAAGAATTAAAATTAATTAATTAATGTTTTGCATGAGTTTGAATTTCGTCTTGCTTATAGTCAAGAGGTAGGAGGAGGACATTTTGAACAGTTTCTTTGATATTGGTGTTATTACTTTTACTTCTACGTTGATTACATACATTAGTATCTACAAGTTTCTATTCGTTTTCATAATGAATTTTAAAAAAATTCAAAAAAAAATTGGAATTAATCAAATTACCCTGGAAATGAAATGTTTTAGATGAACGTCTGCAACGTTTGTACTATTGTCATGAATCAAACGGTTCCTAGTTCGAACATTTCATTTAAATTATTTCATTTTAAAATTTTGTGTGTTGATTTTAAAATGTATTATTCTTTTTAGAAAAAATAGGAATTAAAAAAAAATTCTTATACCACTGAATAGAGAATGAAAAGTTCTTCTAAATGAGGTATCACATGACCCCCCATTCCATTTAAAAATTTTAAAGGGCCAACTGTCACTCAGAGGGGGTTGGAGGGGGAGACGCAAAATTTCGCTAAAATAGTGTCATTTTTTAATTAAAAATCGACCTCTTTCAGGATTTTACATAAAAGTCGTTTATTTCGTAGAAAATGAATTTATTCCATACTTTACGAACGCAGTGTATAACGAGTGTCTAAATAAAAAACTGGTCAAGTAGGTTGTGGAAAAATTTCCAAACAAGGTCTGTATGTCTTGGATAGCTTCGTACTTTTAGCAAAGAAATAAACCGCCGTAAAGTAATAAATGATTAAAGGACTTTTCTTCAATTGAAAAAGGCATTTTTTAGTATTTTATAAAAAAGTCGTTTTGAAATAAACAATTTTAAAGCAACATCACTATTAATAAAGAAATAATTCAACAACAAATTTTGACGTTAGATTTGACAGCTCGACGATTAAACTTAGAAGAGACGTGCATGCAGTGAACAAATTCTCGGCCACAGCCAACTTGATCAGATTTTTATTTAGACACTTGTTATGTATGAGTTGTGCATTTGTATTTTATGGTTTGCACTTTGCACATGTGTCCATATGCGTTAGCTGTTGTTGACTTCACCTGATTCTGTTTTAAATAAATGAGAAAGCCGAACTGTTTAAGATTTCGGTAAATTAAATTGTTATTAGTATTGGTACTAGAGCAATTGTTTCTTTATAGGTAGGTAAAAAGAAATTTTAATATAACTTGTTGTAATGCAAGAGTTTAAATAAAGCATTTAATTAAACACAAGTGAGTTTTGAAAGTAGCAGAAAAAAATTTAAAATAGCAGGAAAAAGTGATTGGTGTAGCACAATTTGTTTTCTATTTGATGGCAACACTGTTAATTCGTACCGACTCCAATTCCCGCGTATTTGAAATTGATTTTGCTTCCAATACTTCTTCCGCTTTGCGTAAAAAAAAAACGATTCCTGTTTCGAGGATTCGCATATGTAACCTTGAAGCGTGTTGTCGACAGGGAACGTTTTATGTTTTAAAAATCCTTTATTTTAATAATTCTGACAATAAAAATATTTAAGCGTGAAACACAATGAGCGCGAACTGTATGTTCATGTTCTCTTGACGCCGCAATCTTTCAACACGTATAGCGTTTTTGATTCACTTGCACCGGTTGCACTCAGTGTATTTACATCTTCTTTTAACCTCATGTAATAACACGAGATGAAGATATTCTGAGTGCGCACTAGTGCGGTCAATCGAAAACGCTAGTAGTTAAATCCATGGTTAAATCTTATAGCATTTTCGATTGACTGCACTGGTGCGCACTCAGAGTATCTTCATCTCGTGTTATTACATGAGGTTAAAAGAAGATGCAAATACACTCAGTGCAACCGGTGCATGTGAATCGAAAACGCTATGAGTTAGAATAATGGCATTGCGCACAATGAACAGTGTCGAGAGCGCTGTAGCGAAAAAGTTGATCGACTTTTGACTTTTACGCGCCGACAGTCGGCACCTAACCTTACTTTTATTGCACAAAGACAACAAAGATGTTTAAGTGAGAAAATTATAGAGGAAGTAACGAAGGATCCTTTACTGTTTAACAAAAAGGGCAAACATTATAAAAATATTATCAAAAACATCAGAGTTTGGCATTCGTTTAAGGCTACTGTATTTAGAAGGTACCGCCATTCATTTCCGCGGCTTCGTCCCCCAAATTAAAAAGGATGCGATGCCAAATTAAAAAGGATGAATGAATTTGATTAACCCCAAATTAAAAGAGACAGAAAGTTGGCGCTACCTTCTCGATAGGTTACTGTATCGAGAAGGTAGCGCTAACTTTCTATCTCTTTTAATTTGGGATTAATCAAATGCATTCATAAACTCCTTAGCAACAGTACCTTGTTATGTACCTATCCTTTTTCTTCTTTAGCGTTTCATTGCTTCCTTTTTAATTTGGGGGACGAAGCCACAGCATAACCAGCATGGAAACTGTTTGCCGGCACTTTTGATCTGGCGGGGCAAAATTTTTTGACCTTGGCGCCATTTTGCGAATGTAAAACCCAGAACCCAGTGCCGCAATAAAAATATTTTTGATAATCGAATTATTTAGGTTATTTTGATAATCGGATTATTTTTAATTTGAATTATCGGATCACTACTTGAAAGCCTAGAGTTTTAAGTTTACTCAGTGCACCCCAGCATGCATAATCAAAAGCACCTATTATGCTGCTAATTGCACGAGACACCACTGTTCGTATTCGTGCAATTGAAGAGCGCATTCGACATAATGTTCGATGCACGCAATGAGCAGAAGTGAGAGGGAAAGCGACTGCGTGTCAGTGCATGTAACAGTGAGAAAAAGAAACACTCCGCGCGTCCAGTCGAATACGCTCTAACAAATCACATGACAGATTTTCCATCCGGAATATGGCGGCTCAGTTTGCGCGGGAAATCTTCCCGCCAAGGAGAGTGAACCTGTTGTATGTATTTATGCTGTGACGAAGCCGCGGAAATGAATGACGGTACCTTCTAAATACAGTAACCTTACATAACAATAGACAATATACAGGAACTCTATAGAACAAATATTTTCAATTTCGTACCGAAAATGGCTATTTTTAAAAAGTACCTAAAATCAACATTTCGTACCGAATTAGGTACAATTGTATCTAAACGGCAGCACTGTTAACTGCTGTGATCATCTGAACGCGCTCATTGTTTAGTTCGGTTCGTGTTTAGAAATGTAACCAACAATCACAAGAAGTCAAGTCCCTAAATGACACCATATGATTTTGACATATCAAAACAAAGCAAGCTAATTGCGACTACAAATGTAAACGACACACACTGCGCGTTAGTTTTCAGTAGTTTTTTAAGTTTTAAATGAAGTTACCCAAGATACCAGAGATGTCCAGCGATAAAGGAATCATTAACATAAAATTCAACCAGGACCAGGGTACCTGTTAAACCATCACACCATGTGAAACACAGCACTCATTCATGAACGTCTTTATTTCAGGATGTTTTGTCTGTTGTATGGAAACAGGACTGCGGATATACAATGTAGAACCCCTCGTCCAGAAAGCTCACTACGGTACGGTAAGGTAACTCCCCCATAAACAGCCGCTAAACTTAAATTTTTAGATATTGAATTGGTAGGCAGCATATCACAGTGCGAAATGTTGCATCGCACGAATATAGTAGCAATAGTAGCCGGAGGGTCAAGGCCAAAATTCGCTGACAACACACTATTGTTATATGATGATGCAGCAAAAAAATTCATTTTAGAACTGACATTTTCATCATCGATTAGAGCAGTACGTCTTCGTCGAGATAAGTAAGACTAAAATCAATATATGTTGAGTTCGGAAATTCACGCTGTGCAAGCTCGGAGTGAAAAATAGAGTGAGAAGGCAGCTGTTTTGATATACATAAAAGTGAGACAAAAGTGCTCGAGGAGTGAATAGAGTGAGCGCGGCAGAATTACCGAACCCAGCAATAATAATGTCAACTAAGAACTTATGGCAACACTAAATTTCAGGCTTGTAGTAGCGTTGCTGACACAAATCCATGTATTTTCATTTCCATCGCCTACGCAACGTTTATTTTCAATCGAAACCAAAGAAAATCCCAGAGGTTTATGTGAGATGAGTCCGCTCGCTTCTGCTGAAAAGCAGATATTAGTCTTTCCCGGACATAAAATTGGCAGTGTGCAGCTTGTGGTAATGTAAAAATACAATTACAGCGTATTTTCTCTTAAGCAGATGCCTACCGTGACCAGAAGACTGTCTGCCTATTAGAGGTGTCCGCCTAATAGAGGTGCAAATCCATGTAAATTACATAAATGGAGAATTAAAAACTGGCCGGTTAAGAGAGGTGTCCGCATATGAGGAGTGCCTGTTAAGAGGGAGTACACTGTACTATTGAATTAAAAATGATCTATATTAACTAAAAAAATATTAACATTAATTCTAATTAAAATTTAATTTCAAAGAATTTAAATTGTGCTTTCTTATAAAATCATTCAAATTTTATTGTAGGATCTCTTTAATACCGAAACAGGCATATCCAGTGCACCCGTCTGGATTCCAGCACACAGAAACGAACTGGGCTGCATTGCAGTAAACCAACAAGGCACTAGAATAGCTACCGCATCACACAAAGGCACCCTAATTCGCGTTTGGGATTCATTTTCAAAACATCAAGTCGTCGAACTGAGACGAGGATCAGATCCTGCTACAGTTTACTGGTAAATTAATATCAAATCAAATTTCAATGAATAGGTACTTATTTCATTTTTCAGTATTAACTTCAGTCGAGATTCAGAATACTTATGCTGTTCAAGTGACAAAGGTACTGTGCACATATTTGCGATTAAAAACACAATGTTGAATCGAAGAATGACGTAAGTTTACTGAGAATGAAGTAACTTTGATTTTATACGCGTTTGTTTCAGTTTATCTAATTTAGGAATACTCGGTAACTACGGCGATTCACAGTGGGCCTTCGCAAATTTCACAGTACCACCGGAATGCGCATGTGTCTGTGCTTTCGGATCAAGCAGTTCAGTTATCGGTAGTGAATAAACCGGGCCTAAATGAAACGTTTTATATTAAACTCTTTTTTTTTTCAGCAATATGCTTGGATGGCACATTTCATAAGTATGTTTTCAATGCTGATGGTAACTGCAATCGAGAAGCTTTCGATGTGTTCCTTGATGTCTGTGATGATGACGACGACAATATACAATAGTTCATTATCTAACATAATTTATTTATTGTAAGCATAAAATTGTATTATATCACATTTATATAGTTTTCTCAATAACTTGTGTGCATATTATAAATTTTTTAATATTTTATATCATTACAATTTCAGAGGCTGAGTTTTCTTGTACCTTATAATTGATTATAAAACTCTAACAGTAACTACTAGCAGCACAAATTTCACGTCGCCTTAAACGGTTCTTTTACTTTTTCCTATCGAATGGATCTGTCCACACCTTCATATCTAAAATATAAATTAAGTTCAAATAACTAAATTTTCAATTGGCAAATATGTTTACTTCCTGGTTGTATGTCTTCTTGTATAATTCCTTTTCGTGTCTCTTTCTGTATTTCTTCTACAATAAAGTTACTTTTTACAGTTTCTTAGCAATAATATTCAAAAATGTTTTATAAAATCTAATAAGCAAAAATATTATTGTTCTTTCAGTTTTAAGTAACTAATTACTATCAAACTAATTCTTTAATGAAATTATTCTTTGCCTTAAAAAATACTAATTGTAAAGACTAAAAATTACATACCACTAAATATGAGAGAGCAAAATTCAGAAAACGGTCACTTACTATAATCTTCGATGTGAGTCATAGGATAAATAATAATGGGGTAAATTGCTACTCCTATTAAACCCACTAAGCCCCCTATAAAAGCAGCATACCTCCAACCTATTAAATGCACCATTTCGCATTTACGTTTATTATTATTCCGATCACAGCAGTTTTCAATTTTAAAGTGAGGTTATAACTTCAAATAATTTTGGTTATGTACACAGATTTATCAAGTAGCAGATTCCATGTAGAGAAAGAGGAATTGATATTAACCACGGGGTGGACACTTATATTGGAGAACTTGGTACCTAGCAAAATGAGGTAGTAGTATTTCCCCTAATTGTAGAGGTCGCAGCAGTGCATAAATTTAAATTTGGCGCCTTACTTCCGTAACGCCACCGACCTGTCCAACCAATCGAATGCAAGTTATAAGCGTTTTATGATAGCGTTATGCGATTATACTCTTTGTGGCATGGCGTTGTTGTGGTTTGTGTTATTTTAAAGTTATCGTTTATTTTTAAAGTTTTATCGTTTAAACATTTTATGGAAAACTGTTTCGGCAGAAATAATATTTTACTTCGTACAGCTGTTCTCACTGAACATTTACCAGGTAGTAATCTGTCTTAAATTTTGGTAGATAACCATTATTATTAATTTCAATTATGTTATTTAGAGCCCCTGCAAATAGAGATGATAAATGAAGAGAACCAGCAATTAGATTAACCTGTTCCGGAAGGTAAGAGTATACCTGTTCCAGAAGGTGAGAATATTTTTGGATTCGTTGCCCTGCATTTAGTTTATGGTCAGTACTGTCGACATTGTTTAGTCCGTAGTAATTTTTTGTTTTGTTTGAACACTAGCTGTTTTCCGTAGTAATTTTTTGTTTTGTTTGAGCACTAGCTGTTTGATTGTGGAGGTTATAATTTGATATGAAAATTTGAAAACAAAGGTCAGAATCTTTTATTAGCATAAATCGATTTGAATGTTGAAAAGTGATGTACCAACAGCTGATTCTCTCACAATTGTTAACCTGAACGTTTTCACATTTAGATGATGAACTGATGAGCATTTTTTATTTTTATTAAAACTAAGCAGACTATTAAGTCGACCTTGTTATTTCAAAACGACGAACAGACCAATGAACCATATTTTGAGAAATCACAGTTTGTAGTTTTAGTGTAGAACATATAATAGGATGATTGTGAATTTTACTGATCTGTTTGTCCTTTTGGGATTATACGGTCCAATTGTAGACTACATAAAAATTATAATTTCGTATATTACTCTGACGTTAATTCTATAGTGGTTGTATGTATTATAATGCACTGTACTTATTTTAAACGTACTTAAATATAAGTTTTTTTATGAAACTGTGTTTTATTTTCGGTTTTACAAGTTATTGCTGGGTGTCACCAACACTAAATACATGTAATCATCGACTAAAAGTAAATATTGCTATGGTTACACATGGTAAAATCATAACAATATTTATTTTTAACGTATGATTATATTTATTTAGTGTTGATAAATGATAAATGAAAATTAAATATTGAAATATCAAAGGTTATATTTGGGTTTGGAACTACGGTTACTTTTTCCCCTAATTGTAGAGGCCGCTTTACAAGGTACTCAAACTTTCTATTGAGTGTCCCATCTATTTATGTATTATCTATGATATTAACTTAAGAGTGAAATGGTATATACACCCGTTTAAAAAGCATTGTTCATTCTAAGTCACGTGATCTAGGCTTTGAGTGGCATCTTTGTCGCATACATGAGCTAAAATTACTCACAGATATTCGCTATTTCACTCACATGCTGATATCAATCGAGAATGCAGGAAACATAAGGCACTATCAGCACTGTGCTACTGTGCATCTACCCCTTACCAGATCATTGGTTACGTACGCTCCCAGTGCTGCCAATGTATAAAAAGCAGAAATCCCTCAAGAATTATCAAGAAATTCCTTTTCAACATAGAAAATCCCTAAAATTTGTTACTACAGTGGGCTGATTCAGCGGAACATATCAGTAACAGTTCCCGGTCCAACAGTTGAGAGTTGAGACTGAGCACTCATTTCTGCTGAATGAAGTTCACTCATCATAACATGTTCCATTCAGGTAGCGGACAAGTTACGCTACAAAAAATGGCGACCGCTCCAACTCATCAACTTGTGAGAGGTCGCATTCGGCAGAAATTTGGTCAATAGTTGCACAACTTTCGGGTCTGCTGAATGCGCCCATTATCAGTAATTTTCGAAGGGCACGTTCAGCCGGGATTCACACTGACCGTCCATCATCGGTCGTCCTCAACTGCCTCAACCGTCCTCGGCCAAGCAAATTTCGGACCGTCCTCAGTCGTCCGCAGAAATATTTATTAGATGACTTTAATTTTTTCGTTTTAAACTTACAACCTTGTAATAACTTATCTTATACAATAAGGATATCTATCCCAAGCATCTGGACGATTGTAACCTATCGGTTGCTTAATCTGACGCTATCGAAATGTTTCGATTGTTGTCTGCTCTTGATCGTTTGAAACCAGCCGTGGACGATCAAGAACGGTCGCTAGCGGACGCTCGGTAGGTGTCAGCAGCTGAGAAGTTGAGTATGCGGTGTCGGCTGAACGATACGCTGAGCGTGCGCTGTATCTCAACTGTTGTGAAATTATCTCAGCGTAAATAAGTTCGCTTTGTTTTTGGCTGCGGATATAATTCCAGGTTATGCTTTTATTTGTAAATTGTGAACTCATCAAACTGTGTAGTTTGCTTCATTTGATTTTGTATTAACTGTTCAACTTCTTCAAATAAAACAATAAATTTAAAGTCATCATCCAGAATTTCGCACAAAATAAAATTCTGATGAAAATTGTCAACCATGTTTTTAAGGTTAAATCGTTGCATCTCAGCAGATCGTTCAGCCGAATCGGTAACGCTAACATACAGCATCTCAACATGTTGAGTGTTGTAAGTCAGCTGCTGTCATCGGCTGAACGTGCCCAATGTAGTAATACATGTACCGCACATTCAATTAAATTCCAAATTAAAGTAGGCTCTGATTTCAATGTTTTTTCTCCTAAAGGTTTGTAGCACTGACAGTTGTCAAATTATTTTTCCGTGCCAACATAACCCCTCAACCCTTGACAAACACATTTGAACTATGAAAACATAAAGAGCAGGGTATGTTTGTGCATACAAGTTGAAGGACAGCAATATGAGCTTCTGCTTTAAGCTTTAATGTTGAAATTGAAATGAATGAATTAACCTTGCACATTTTTTAATGTGATGTTATGTAAGATGACCAGAATTTGAAAATCCTTCAGGAGGACACACTCCTATAACATGTTCAGACATCAAATTCATTTCCACGTAGAAAATAAATAATTTATCAAAAGATAAATTAATAAAAAATAAAAGGATCTATTTCAAGTTTTATTTCTTTTGATCTTTTTTATGTACAAAATAAATAACGGGTGTTTTTTAAATTTGGCGTCAAAGTTGATGATGATGAGGTGTTTATTGTGAACGCACCGCAATTTATTAAACATCGATCAATTTCTTTGAGTTTTTAGATTAAAATTGTTTTTTTTTTTTTCGAATAGAATGATTTTTCGCAAGAACAGAAAATTTTCATGGTGAAGTCATATTTTCAAAACGGCCACCGAATTAATGATGTGTGGCAGTATTCAATTCAAAATTGTTTTGAAGAATTCTGTTAACAACTTCTCGAGGCAGTGTACACAATTAACAACTGTCATTTATTAAATTAAAAAAAAAACACTCTTTACATACTTAATTTATCTCCTAATAAACTAACTAAGGCCCAGTTGTACAATTCTGGCTTAACTTTAAGCCAAAGCTTAAACCCTTAACAATATTATTGTTGAAATAATCGTTGTCATGGGTTTAAGCTTCAGCTTAAATTTAAACTGGCATTGTATAATTGGACTTAATAGTTATATAATAGTTATAATTTAAAAAAAATTAAACATTAAACACCCAGTATTTTTGAAACGGTTTACCTTAGAACAAAACTTTATTAGAGTTTTTTACTTAATTTGAATTGATTATCACGTAGGTGAACTGGTGACATTACGTCGCGGGACACTGTGTATATTACTGTTTTATTTTTAAATATTTTATTGTTTATAAAATAAAAATCTAAAACCTTATCTACTTACATAGTATCAGTGAAAATTTTTGTAATCTACCCAATATTATTTTAAAAGTGCAATAAATTGTAGAGTGAGCAGATTCAACTGATCGGGGTTGGTGTCAAAGAGGTGTTAAAAGACCTTTAATAAATGGAATATGTACAAGATTGAAAGCGACTATTTCTATCAGACACTGGTATCCATTATTATTATTATTATTATACTATTAACTAGATTTTATCATTTCCTAAACATATAATTGCTTTTAGCAGATTTAAAGTGGCTTTAATATTATTCGCAGATATATTTTTAATCAACTTTTCATTATTGTTTCATATGGTACATTACTGGAAACCATCAAACTCTCTTTTCTTCAGAATTGTTCCACAATCGTTCTCAGTCTTGGCACTCTGACGCCATCTTCACTCAATTCTACAAAACATATTCAAGACACAAATTTCCATTTACATAAGTTTCACAAACCATCACTTTTCGGGTCTAGCTATAACACTATGCCATTAGAATCCTTGAACAACTTTACAGAAACGTCTATGATTAAAATCGGAAGGAGTATCCAGAACGGAATTAAAACATGGTACACCTCCAAGTTCAGAGACGGATATTCCAATTTTAGACAGATAATAATCTGTGCGGCAACTTTAAGCATTATTACAAGCACCAGCAAGTTGTTCTTGTTCTTCGCAATTGTAGTCAGTGTCTCATCTTTACAATGGATTATAATATTAAACAGTGCGTCTATCAATAGTATGAGGTCGTAAAGCCACAAAGGAAGAAATATAAGGAACCAGTTCCAATGTGTGCGCGATTCTAACCGAAGGCACAGCAATATGAAGAAAACTAGTAAAATGAACCAGGTAACGATAGCCCTGTGCATTACCATTTTGGCGAAATCACGTTAACCTATACGTCGAAGTAAAAACGTGGATAAATACGATTTACAAATTTATTATCGTAAACAAACCTTTTCTCTGGAAAGTTGTCTTTAATAAATATTTGTATTTACTTTTATGTTTGAATGTTCCTCGGATACCTTTTAGGTTAAGTAAAGTGTCAACTAGTGTTACCAATATAAGCGCTAGTAGTAGAGGGTTGTCCAATTCAAATTATCAAATGGAATTCAAAATTAAGTTTCTCTTTAACTAGGTATCTCTAAAAAGTTAAAAATACTTTTTTTTTAATTGATTTCCCAGAACCACGTAATTTAATTTTGTCGTGATGTCGTGAATGACAAAGCTAGGTTATGTTTATGTTCGTGTTAACAAATCAGCTACTCGTGTAATGCTTAAAATGTCACTATTTTTTTTCTTAATCGTTGAATAAAGATGTTCTACTTCATAGTTTTGCTGATTTCTTCTGTGAAATTATTACTTTTACCTTCTTAGTAAGTGAAGGCATTTCGAACTGAATTATTATAATAATGCAACTCTTTTTTAGCCATTCCACAGATTTTGAAGTTCACAGGAACTGGTTGGCGATAACGAGCAGTTTACCAGTAAGCAAGTGGTACTTTGAAGATACTTCAGAATGGACTTTAGATTATCCACCGCTATTTGCATGGTTTGAATATGGGTTATCATTTATAGCCAGGTTTTTCGATGAAAATATGTTGAAGATAGAAAATTTAAATTATGCTTCTTCTAAAACTGTACTGTTCCAACGTTTGTCTGTAATTTTTACAGACCTCATTTATGTTTATGGTGTGAAAGAGTAAGTATAGATAATAGCCAGTTATTCCAAACTGAAGCAGTAAACATGCATCAATTTCTCTATGTTCGCTTTAATTGTTTAGATTATTTGTAAATGTCTGTTTTATACATTCAGATATCTTTTTGATTAAATAATTTTTTAGATGTTCCACCACTCTACCTAAAGCTTGGAAAAATGATATGACACTACCAATCTTACTTTTAACAAATATAGGTCTGCTTATGGTAGATCACATGCACTTTCAATATAACGGTGTGATGTTCGGAATATTACTTTTATCCATTGCCAAAATATTACAGGTGAATTAAATTTTTTTGATCATTTTCATTACTATCTATTCTAATACATTTTTTTTGTAGGGAAAATACATGACGGGTGCCTTTTGGTTTACATTTTTGCTAAATATGAAGCACATTTACATTTACCTCTCCCCAGCTTACTTTATATATTTATTAAAAAATTATTGCTACAAATCGACTTCCAAAACATACGCTTTTCAGTTGGTAAATTTTGTAAAACTCGCCGTCCTCGTCATTAGTATTTTTATAGTCACATACCTTCCTTTCTATGACCACCTCGGACAGGTGAGTTCCATTTAAAATCCTACACGATTTTTTTCCAAGAAAAAAAATCAAAGGTTTTTTCTAGAATGTTTCCGTTTAAACGAGGTCTTTGCCATGCGTATTGGGCGCCGAATATTTGGGCGTTATACAACATTGCTGATAAAGCATTGGCTGTAATAGGTAAGCCACTACAATAAGCATAACTTGATTTCATAAGCTTGTTTCTAGGAACTGCATTAAATTTACATGATGTGAATTCGACTGCATCAATGACTGGCGGTTTAGTACAAGAATTTTCCCACTCGGTTCTTCCAAACATCTCTCCTCTCGCCACCATGATCCTAACAGTAACATTTCTAATGCCTGGAATGCTGAAATTATGGACGAAACCCAAGAAGCCGTTAGATTTTGTGAGGTATCTGGTTATTTGTGCACTAACTTCATTTCTGTTTGGTTGGCATGTCCATGAGAAAGCAATTTTGATGGCGATTATACCACTGAGGTAATTATAATTTAAATTAATGCAGACATCCACACTTTTTCTTTGTAGTATTTTAGCAGTTTTGGAACCGGGAGATGCAAAGGTTTTCCTGATATTAAGCACCGTAGGCCACTATTCTTTATTTCCGTTGCTCTTTCCTAATAATTTACTTCTTGTAAAAGTTATGCTTTTATTCATTTACTCTGCCTATGCATTCTACAGTTTGAGTCACTTGTATCCATTCCAATATTTTAAATACAACTTGCCGCTGTTAAGTGTCTTAGAGAGTGTGTATTTGTTAGGTTTGATTCCACTATTCATCTATGAACATGTTATCCATTCCCTTGTTCTGAGATTAGACACTAGGCTACCATTTTTACCTCTCATGATGGTGTCTGTGTATTGTGCCATCGGTGTTTTATATTCATGGACAAGATACTATGTATATTTTTTCTCAAAATGTAGTAATTAATTGTGTAGTTCTTTTTACATATCACATAGTGTGTACAAATGCAGAAGTTACTTAGAGATTGTCAGATTACTTATATTTTAAAATTGAAAATGTGACGAACGTAATAAAAGTGGGTCCTTCCAACAGTGTCCTTGTGCTTTAATGATTGAAAAGCAGTTATCAATATTCCAAGTTGGATATTTTTTTGCTGCATAAACAAATTAAAAAATAAATCAGAAACAAATTGCTGCATGTATAAACAAAACATTGTATTGAACATTACCTTCATATTCTTAAAAAATATACCGGGTGTTCTTTTACTGTATGCAAATATTTAAACCTTTAATACATCACCATAAATGGCAACGATTGAACTCATATGTCCTTAACAAAAGTTTTACACATTTCGAGAAAATCGCAGTTGAAAATCGGGCAAGAATTAATCGCACGTCTATGTCTTTGAGGTAGGTCAAGAAAAGGAAATTTTATTGCGACTGCAGAAAGCATCTGTTGGAACAAAAAACAGAACTGCAATCGAGCAGTGACCCAGTGACCTTTGCCGAGTTTGGGCGGCTAATAAAAACATTTTTTTTTCAAGTCGTATCGTAGCCAAGGAATTTGCTTCATTTTATTTCATTTATGATCATGACACACAATTTGTTGCTCCGTATCCTTTGGGATCAACAGTTTAGTTTGTGAAAAGTTATCGAACGAGTTGAAGCTAAATACGATTACTATTTTTTGTGCTTAATATTACTTATTAAAATACCGCGAACGGCGAGAGAACAGATGCTCCTCATGTACGGCGAAGCACTGCGGATTTATGGAAACACATTTCCAAATCAATGCAAGAACATTTACAGCTAATGTCCCCGCATTTACGCGATTATGGAACGTTTCGTGTGTGTGTCGCTAATGATGGATGCCACTTTGAATAGTTGTTATAAACATTCCTAAATTACTGTACTGAACGTTTTAATGTGTTCTTCCACACAGATATTATTCGGTGAGTGAGTGCGCCTTTGCATATTAGTCACGCCTGTGATGTTTATTGCCTACGATCAGCGAAGAAGGTTCCGTAAGTTTTGTAGTTTAATGACCGTCGTATAAGGGGCGGATAAAATAATTTTCCCCCGTTATGAACATTTTTTTTTTAATTTTTCCGTGTTCTATGTGCTCTTACGGTAATGCGGTTAAAAATTTTGCACTTATTTTACAAACACCCTGTATATAAAACAGTTGGAGACAGTACTATTTCAAATTCTTTAAATTTCACTTAATCTAACAGATGTTTTAAAAATAAATTTATTTTTATTTAAATTCTACAAGTGTCTACTTAATACAACATGACTTTATATTTACTAAAGTCAAGAAGCTGTGAAAATTCTTCTATTCTAACTTTCGTGATCATTCATTAGTGCCTTTTCTGTCTTGCAAACTAATATTACATACTTATGGTACCCTTTAAGAATTAAAACTGTATAAAACTAATAGTCTTTATCTTAATAGTTTTCATCACAAATTAAAGCATGGTAACTCAATAAATACTATTTACAATGTTATCAATAAAGATTGTCTGAAAATAAAGTACTTTCTAAGAAGGAATATATATAAATATTTAGGTTTAATAAATGGTTAATACAATGTGTTCAATAAATATTGTCTGGGAAAAACTTTCCAATGATTATATAAATATGTTCGAGTTATGTCAACTGTATCTGAAGTTTATTTATTTTGTTGTTGTACAACATTATTTTAAACCAATCAGCTGTTTTAAAGACTGTTTTACATTAGAAACATATTTCGTAATTTCAAATAAATCTGATGTAATGCAATCCTCTATTATTAGAAGGTGACATATTGTAATAAATACCTGTAAATTAAAGTAGTGGCTCATACAGTCATTATTGATCGCATTGTATATTTACTATTCTATAACACTTATAAATAATCTATTATCTAGTTTCTACATAAAATAACAGTCCATTTTGTTTAATAATAAAACAAGGCACTACCCAATATAGTAATTATTGGTTTTCTTTTAACTGTTACGACTTAGTTTGAAGTAATTTGTTGATTACACTGACTCCTTATAAACAGACAAAATTAATAGGAGTACAAAAAAAAATTACCTATAAGTGTGCCTACAACTATTTTAGATTTATTTTTACTTAGGAACAAGGCAACATTTAGAGGACCAGTTCGTGGGACTATAACTCCCAAACCAAACATGGAATGCATTGCTCAGTCTCTTTGACAAAATAAATAAATTATTCACTTAAATAGCAGTACTTAATGTAATTGAGTAACAAGGCAATATGCATGTTGAATGTAAAGTGATTGCAAAATCATTTCAGTCTCATTGAAACTAAGAAAATCATTACAGAAAACCAAGGGTAAGGAAATATTTCCTGAACTTACGTGAAGAGATATTAAAAAAAATTAATTGTTAACACGTTGACTGCCACGACACATTCGAGAAAATGTGTCCGGTACGCCACGATATGATTAATCTTTAATTAATTAATTAATCTTTGTTTTATTACCATATCCAAAAAATAAAATAAAATCTTTTTCAGATGCCCTCATATTAATTACTAATCTATTACAGACGCCCCGGGTATAAAATACTTATGCATATCCCACGAGTAAATTCGTTGTGGGCGCTGCAAAAAAGTTCTTCAAAGATGAGATAACTCGTGGAGGGCGCCTAACGAAAGTCGGCCGACAACGAGTTATATCGTTTTTGGCAGTCAACGTGTTAATTAATTAATTAATAATTGTTGCTCCTGAAAATAACATCACATGTGTTTACTAAACAATTTTTATCACTTAATAACATGTGTTGGGTGATATTGCGGTTTCAATTATGTTGGAAAAGTGCAATTTCAACCGCCATCGCCAGTGCAAAAATAAATCTTACTATTTACTATTTCAATTAAATTCTGGTATGTCATCAAATGAATACCCAGGCACTTCGTTGTAAGCGTAATAGGCAATCCTCATGTGATATGCACCAGGTATAAACATGAGGATGCCCAAAATAATCATCGGCCACATGCGATCCGAATATTTAGAATCAATGTGACCGCTAACGACAAGGCTTCCAAATATAAGTAAAATCGTTCCAATGACCAACAATAACGCAGCCAAGCCTATTGCCTTCCAAGGTATCTTCTGGGGTGGATTAATAAACTGCGCATCCACGAACCCGTTATCCGTGGCGGCCAATTTCGTGTAATCGACGTTGTCATATTCCTTTCCTCTTCTCCTGGACATCTTAATGTCGTCCAGGTAATCTAGAAATGCCAATTTTAACTTGAAAAAGTAAAAAAATTCAAAAACTAACCTGAAATCGAATGTAAACTCATGGTCGGTAAAAAAGATAGCTGATGGAGCTGATGTGCCGACGCGCGGTTTTCGTAGGCGCCCGGGCCCGGTAGATGGTGGTTATTGCCCGCATCGTAATTCATTTTATGACCTGTTAAATAAATAGCGATTTCTAATTAGCCTGAGCGTTTTAAAATAAGTATTCACACTTAATATTAATTTGATAATTTGTGTTCGAGAAAACGCCAAAAGTCGCCACTTCAGTGCTGGTTACAGGGCGCTAAAGGGCGGGTGATGTCATTAGTGTCAATGTCAATCAAAATGAGTTCATGCAGAGGGAATTAATATGTAATTAACGTAATGCAGTATAATTTTATATGATAATGATATAAACGTTTTAGATTAATGCAGAAATAATTTGACCACGTCGGAGCGAAATACGCTTGCGCAATAGAGAAAGGCTGTCACATTTAAAATCCATCGTGTTATGATTTTATGAATAACTCAACTGCAAGTTACATAAGATAGTTTTGAAGATGTAAAACGTGTTTAAAATGACGTTGGTAATTGCGCACAACGAAAAAATAAGTTTGTTGCAAGTCGGTTTTGATTGCAGTGGATTCCTCGAGCATCCTCTATACAGGTGTTTCGGCCCTATTTGGGGCCTTATCAGCAGAAGCTTTATTATATGTGTTATTGTTACTTACCACAGCAATTTTGAATAACATGCAGGTACGATTTTATTAACATTAATACGAAACCGTCAACATTTAATGTTAGATTAAATTGTGGAAACTGAACATGAATTTTTCTATGTAAATAATATTCATTACGCTCAAATTATTGCAACTATAACATTAATATTGTTCTTACACGAACTCTTTCACCATGCACATATGACAGAACTGTCGAGATTTTAGGTTAAGAGAGCGCCCTTTAACCAGCGCTTAGCGGAACACGCTTTAACTGCACTTTTGCCCAGGCCCCAGACCAATTAGAACTCGTTATTTATTTAGCAGGCCTTGCATTTTTGAATAAAATAAAAATTCGATTTTTAAAACTGCGTTAAATACGAAAATCAGACATTTACTGCTTTGATGCTATACAAAAGAATTGAATGCGATATTATATACCGTGTGTCCCAAGTAAAGTTTTCGCTAGAGTTGTGTATTTCACAAACATTAATTTCGTATTTCAAATTATCTGGTTGCTGACATTTATCAAAAATTCTGAGTTGTGTCGCTCTTGCAAATAGCGCATCATTTTATTTGGTAAAGCATCCACCTTAGGATCAAAGCATGGTTTAGAATCACTTCTGAAATGTTACTCACCGATTCGTGAAACAGCTTGTATAAATAAAAAAATTCGTAGCGGTATTTGGTTACATATACGGTGTGATTTTTAATGACTGAGGATGATTTGAATTTACCGCCATACTAAATTGTTATTACGTTGGCAACACCCGGTTGTGTCACTCACCTTTGTCATTTTTCTTCCGATATAAGAATAGTACCTAAGAGTAAAATAAAAAGAAGTAAAACATCAAAATGCGCCTGCGAGAAACCAAAAACAAAATAACATGACAACTCTAAAATTCAATAATTAATACAAAGTGATCAAGAATAACTGATTGAGTTGGCAATACAATTAAGAGCATTTTTTTATTTGGCTATTTGCAACACTGCAACCGGACATATTTTTTGTTGGTTTATTTGACATAACTTGAACAGCGAACATATTTTAGGTCATGTGAATAAAAATTAGCGTATTAATTTGTATTAATGTAATGTCAGATGATGCTAGTTAAGTGACGGCTGTCAATGTCAAACCTTCAACAACCGGAAGTTACTCTAGTTGTACTATTTAAAAATAAAATTCAGCGCTACCAACTCAAACAGTGATTCTTGACCACTTTGTATTTCATCGCAGATCGTCGTGTAGCCACATTTAAAATGTGAAATCAAATACCGTAAACGACAATACCGGAAACTCCGCTCCAAAACCGGCGACTTTTAGCAGCGGCCTCTGTATGCCGTCTTGAGTTGTACACTAACGGTTTATTTCATCATAAAATTGAGTTTCTGTTATTTATTAAGGCAAGGCCTAAATATTTGCAAAACCCATCCTGTTATTCCAGAATTTCATAAAAAAATATGTTACTTTCACGTTTAAAATTGATCTAATTTTCAAACTAATCAGTGTAGTATCCAACTCCTATCAATAGTGGGCGCTAGTGGCGGTGTCGCTGTCAAAACATACGTATTTTTACATGAGTTTATTGTAGGTTTGTTGTTTGTTCGGGTTCGCACAAAAACAGTCGGGAGCATGCGCATAACAAAAAAGTCGTCCGGGTTTTTTCAAAACAGTCACGGATCAAGTAATCAATGTTTTGGTTTTTCTTAGGACAGTCCAGAACTGTTCTGGAATCGTTCTAAACAGTACTTGCTCCGAAGTGCGGACGATTGATAATTGGTTCTGGAGCGCCTCCACGTTTTGAATTTAATGCAGCTGCGTTGATAATTTTCAAGAGTTAGCAGAAGTAATTCATTTCCACACAAAAACTGTGGCATATGTAGAGAATACAGTAGAAGAGATGCCGAATTTATAGAACATTTAGGAAATAATAGTATAAAAGTTGGCGTATCTAGTTTCGCCATCTACACGCTATTTCATAAACTGAACGAAGCATTTTGGTTTTATCGGATTTTCTCGCGTTTTGAGACAGTACAGAATTTTGCTCATTGCGCTTACAGTTCTGCGCAATCCCTAAACCGTTCTGAAATTTCGAACTCGAACAAACGTATTGTCGTTTACGATATTTGGTGAAATATACTAAAAGCTTTTGCACCAAATTCAAAGTATCCTCAACCATTAAAAAGCTCAGTGTTTAATTTTGTTGCTTCATTTTTTTTTTTAAATATTATTCTGCTGCAATTTGAAAACACCAAAATGGAACTGAAAAGTAACATATATTAACAATTTTTAAAATCTGGCATAATTTCTCTTTTTACTAAAAAAAATTTGAAAAATTTTATAATGATACTAAACGATTATACATTGTGATCAACAACGATTGAAGGTTTGCATCTGAAATATTTTCTAGATATTATCAATTATTCATCACATGTAATAATGTTGGCTAGGTACAGCTGAAATAAAAAAGAAAACGGGAAACGAAATTTTTCCAATTGTAAATTTGGTTGTATTTGTCAATTAATTGTCTACATGACAATACATATCTTTCAAAAAATATAACCTATTTATTTATAAACTGACATAGCGTCAAATAATTCTAATCTATTTCTAATAAAGTCATTTTCACACTAAGAAAATATTGAAAAAAATATGCCAATTTTTTTGACATTTCTCGTTTTTATTGATTTCAGCTATATGAATAAAGCTGAGTTAAGTACAGAGTTATTCATTCCGTATCTATAAGGATATCAATAATAATTCCTGCACAGCACCGTGCAGCACATTCAATAATTATTGATCACAGTGTACTAAATGATGCCAAAATATTTAAAAAAGTATTTGAACATCTGAAGTCAATTTCAAATCATCACGAAGCAAAATTGAAATGAAAAATTTATTAAAAACATTTCGAAAAATAAGATAAGTACAGTTATAAAAATTCTACTTCTTACTTTTAATCAAAGAAATTTTCAAGAAATAAACAAACAAAAATAAATAAATTGCACATTTTCCCTTGTCATACAAAATACCTTGGCGTTTCCATAGATTTTATTTAAATATATTTTTTGGGACACACGGTACAGTGTGTTTTAGATTAAAATCGGCAGAACTGTATATTTTGAATCACCTCACGCGAATTACGAATTTCAGCGGCGTCGGTGCCGTGCGCGGACGTGTCAGGCAGAAACGCGAAAACTAAATAATCAATGTCGTGCGTTTCTTTCTCGCAATTCGGCATATTTTGCGCAATGCTTTAGTGCGCCTGCCGTTTGAAAATCACTGAGATGGACTGTACTGAGGGTTGCTGCAGTACAAGGGGAAAGCTCGGGGGATGCAGACTTCTCCGCACCCTGCGAGTCGATCAATGTGCTTTTCATCATAGTCGAAGGTGGTTGCCGTCGAGATAGTTTTTTTTAAAAAGTACTCATCCAATCTATTCGAATAATACACACGCAAAGTGATCAACTTTTCGCCGGGTGCAAGTGAAAAAGTTTCCAACCCTTGCTCGTTGATAACGAGGTATAATAAATACATATTAATTAGCACACGATTTTTTAAAAATTTATTTGTTTTTTTTTTTCATTTGCAATTTCCAAGTCGCTTTTAATTTTCTACTTACGTTATTGCTCACCCTTTACATTTCAACAAATATGCTTTTTCTGTAATTATTAATTATCATCACAAACTAGATTTTGAATCAGCTCCACTTTTTTGAAAATTAATTTCTTGATTTCTATCTTTTTTTTTGATAAAATATTTTTTTGTATAGACTCAAAGGTTTCTTTCATATGTTTCGATGTACACATAGGAATTGTTAGGTTTGTGTGCAGATATATTTTTTAACTTTTTTTAAATTAAAATGTGAGAATTGCATTAATTGTTCAAGCAAAATTTCTGGGAGCCGGCGAGGATCATCCAATGCAACGGCGTATAGATTGCAACGGTCAAAAAGGACATGCGCGAAAAGTTGCATGTTTGCAAGGCGCTGCGAGTTTTCTGTTTTACCTTTCTTTCTCGAATCAATTTTATTTCTTTTAGGAAGAAATCGGAAATTTAAAATATTGAATTGAAAATAGAGAAATTAGAAAGCAAATTCAATTTACCACATTTAATGCAGGACTGTCCAAGCTCCAAGCTCCAAGGGCCGCATTAACTGCAATATATAGAGTGATTCTTGAATAAACGCACAAAAATGTATTGACGAAAGGAGAGACTTTCCAGAACATGGGGAAAATGTTAAGAAAATTCTATACAACAATTTATAATTAATTAAAAATTTACCGGAAGTGCACATTACGTCCATGCACAAGGCGAGAAGCAAAACTTTACATCTTTAAAAACGTGCAATAAGCGTTTATGGTGTTACGCAGAGAATCTGAGTCGTTCAGACGTAGAACTTAACCGTGAACTAATAACACACAGTTGCACAGCTGATGATGAATGCATCGAACAAGTATATTAACTGATATGAGGTTAATTAAAATCAATTACGTTTTCAAAGGTGTACAAGAGTGAAATATGTAATTTACGTCGCTTTAAGAAAATAACACACCGAACGCTCGTATCGAATTTTGTTAGACTTTGTACAAATTTGTGCTAATAATTCATCTTTTCTAATAATAGAATTTGTTTCTCTTTGAACGTCGCACACAAAACGAAATTATAATAACTAACTCATGTGTTTATTGATTATAATGTTTTAAATTCTTGTTGTCATCATCATTTCTTTGTTATTAGCAAAAGTCTATTATGATTCAAACATCAGCGATAAACCCAATAAACGACCTAAAGAAAACCGACTGATTAAAACGCAAGGGAAGGGTAAACAGATACTGAAATGTTTATGACGGACACGTTGATTGTGGAAATACATTTTACATTTACAATACAATTTAAATTAAAATTAAAGACACATAGTACTAGGAATTCTTAACACGGAGGTTTGAATTGTTTTCGTGTTGTAGCGATTTATTTGTTGACCTGTCGAAGCACGTGTTCAAAGTGGCTCCTATTATTTTATACAATTTGTACGGATTCATTTACTTCTGGTGGTTTGCATGCATTTGTCAAGTGAATATTTCGTTTGTATTTGGCTGATCACGTCAATTCCGTTTAAAGGTCAAGTTCACGTCCCACGCCGTACCTTAACAATCATGAAACTATAAAACACTTATGACTTTATTTATGACTTTTGTTATTTTTCCCATGTTCTGTGATGTCTATGCTTTCAACAATTTTTTTCTATTTAAAAATTACCCCGTATATCGTACGATTCGTTTTTAGTTGAAAAGTATTTGAATGCATTTGTTACGTTTCACCGTTGTTCGACAGCTTCGTCAGAAGTGAAAAATATGTTGTCAAAATAAACATATTTTTCACTTCTGACGAAGCTGTCGAACGATGGTGAAACGTAAAGTGTATAGTGCGCGATTTAGTGTCCGCTTAAAAGATTTTGTGATACAAATTTCATTGGACAAGAACTAACTGTAAATACTTTAGTAAAATTTTATAGGAAAAGTCATGGTGCCTTGTTTTGGACAGCCCTGATCTAATGTATAAGGAGTTCAAGACCGACGATTTGAATTACTGAATATCAAAATCATATACCTATATACTTGATCAAAAGAAACAATTGAATTATTCGTTAATCACCAATAATGAAAATATTAATAAAAAAAATCAAATTTATAATCACCGTTATATTCTTATACAGGCTGTTTCAAAAGTCGCGACGAACTTCAAGCGTTAATAACTAGTAAAGGAGAGATAATCAGACCTATGTTTACATGAAAAGAATTGTTTAAAATCCAATTTCCAACTATCCCTTTCATTCTTCGTCGCCACTTATGAAACAGCCTGTATAGTCTTTCTTCCAATGCCATGACCTCACTTTGCCAAAGGGGATTACCTTTTTGGTGATCAATTTATTCTTAGTTCAATTGAAGGGGCAAGTCTTCTATGGAACACCTAAATAAACTGCATTTCTTTGATTCAGTTAATATTTATGACTTTGCTTTGCGGAAGCCTAATTTTTTTTTCTTTTATGCAAACAGGCCCCGCATGTATACGTCACCGTTCTGTTATCTGAAATAACTTTAATAAAATTTAGAAAACACTATTTTGCAAAAAAATAAAAGGCAGCAAAATGCTGAAGTATAAACAAGGACATCTGTTGGAACAGTACGTGAACCAAATTTTTAAATTCCAAATAATTCATAAATAAAATTCGTACTAAACTGCTAAGGGCGTTTTTATTGAATGAAAACAACATTTCTTATCAAGCCAGCAGTAAAACTACTCCAGCACAGGGAATTAATAATTTAGAGGAGAACGCCATCTGTTAACCACTTAAGGAACTTTCTGGAATACAAATCAATTTTACTCTATTTACTATTTTACTGTTTGAAAAGCAAATTTTTAGTCAAATGAAGAAAATTTTAAATACATTATTCATTTATGATGCCGTTTCTCTATTATGTATTTGTTTTAATTCGTATGGCAAAACATGAAGTGAAAATAATTGTTAACAAAGAAAATTGTCGTAATTTTGAAGATTCTCATCAAGCTATATGTACTTATAAAAAATAATTATTACGAATATATTTTAAATCCAGAGTGAATAAGGTTACTGGGGCCCAATTCTTGAAATCATTCGACATCATGTCGCATGCGACGTGACGTCAAAATGACGCAATTCCCGATCGATTTGTATAGTTTTGTACGAGAGTCTACGTCATTTTGACGTCATGTCGCATACGACGTTTGTCGAGTAATTTCAAGAATTAGGGCCCTGTATTGAGAAGGTAGTGCCAACTTTTTATCTCACTCTCTTCTATCTCTTTTAATTTGGGGTTAAATTCATTCATAAACTCCCTAGCAACCATAACTTGCTATATAGCTATACTTTTTCTTCTTTAGCGTTTCTTCGCGTCCTTTTTGATTTGGGGGACGAAAGCCGTGGAAATGAATGGCGGTACCTTCTAAATACAGTAACCTTAAAGCCTTGGTCTAACTACAGCGCAATCCGCAAGCGTAAATGCGCAGTGCGCAATGCGCATACGCACACTGCACACGAAGCGGTCTATCTATACTGCGTATTACGCTGAAGCGCATGTTGTTACCTGCTGTCATTTTATAAAATTTGAAGAGAAAAACGAATAACTTTAAACGGAAATTAGTTGCCATTATGTTAGAGGAAGAAAATAACGATGAAGAAATAATGTCGATGATTTTAAGGATAGAAGAAAGAAATGAAATGTATCCCATCTTTGGTGGTGGTGGTCGGGTGCACTCGATTAATGATAATTCGTCTTCTTTGGTAAATTTGCAAAAGTGTTTTGTCTTTGTCACCATTTTAATTGCTTAATATTGCTACGACCAACACTGTGCGCTGCGTAAAAATTGCCGACGAGGCGACTGATGCGCACTACGCAACGGAAAACTTATTTACGCAACCGCATTACGCTTAACTTAGACCAGCTACATAAGAAAACATTAAAGCAATGGATGACGGATTGCGCTTTGCGCATTACGCGTGCGGATTGCGCTGTAGATAGACCAAGGCTTTAGAGTGAAGTTTTTAGAGCGCCATCTATGGGCCAGTTAGAATACATATTTAGCCACCATACTATTTAATACTGCAAAATCATCGAACTACAAGGTTTTAGAAATTTTAGTTATTTTTTATAAAATTTTAACAGTTTTTTTTTTATAACAGACAACTTTTATTTAAAATCTAAAAAATGCAAATACGTACACAAATTTGAAACTCAACCATATTGTCAAATTTTTCCAAATTACATTAAGTCTTTTCCCAAAGTATTTTTGTTTGTTAATGAAGGCTATTATTTTAAAATTTAATGTTTTTTTTTTATTTACCTAATGAGGAGCTGATTCATTGAACTGGCGATTTATTGTGGTTGTTAGTAGTGACACTTTTTTGTGCTTATTCAGCAATGGAAGTAGTGTCCGAGGGCAAGAATTTTAAATTAGTCGAAGAAGAAGCGCTTCCAGAAATTTTAGAAATTTTAAGTCATTATTTACCCGACTCGATTAAGGTAAGAACCCTTTATATATTTTATTGAAATATTATTACGTTCAGCATTAGGCCTATTATTTTCTAGTATGTACTAATTAAACCTTCCTTCAATTTTCTTTTGTGATGATCAAAGTTATTAAAAATTTGTGAGCAAAAACATTTGAAATAAGATATAGATAATGACAACTTCCAGTAAAGCCCGAAGTGGTGCGACATTGAAAATATTTTATACAAAATATCATATATCATAATATAACAGTGCGCTAGTTTTCAAAATCATCCTACACATATTTTCTTCACCAAAAGCTTTTAATTTGATTTCAATTTAACATCTAATTTAGGAGACCCTCTATATTGAGATTGAAATTTCGAATAACACAGAAAGCGAGCACTTTAACTTAAAAGCATTAAAGGGGTGTGTTCGAAATATCTGGCATATCTTCATATCCAATTAAACTATAATTTATCAGAATCCATGTAAATAACCCGCAAAAGTTTCTACACTGTAAAACACACCGAACATTCGAATACATATACAGAGTGGTCCCGAAATAACGTGCCAAAAAGAAATCAGTTATAGGAGATGATGAGTAAAACTCATATATGTACAAAAAAATTCTAATAAAAGTCTTTTCGTTTTTGAGGTAAAAATAATTGAAAATTTGCTGTATGTGAATGAATTTAGATGTTACATGTACCATTGCTAAAAAAATGTAAATATTGTTGCCACACAACCAGAGTTACCTTTTCAAGTATCTCAAAAACGAAAAGATTTTTATTAGAAAAATTTTTGTATATGAGTTTTACTCATCATCTCCTATAACTGGTTCCTTTTTGGCACGTTATTTCGGGACCACGCTCTATAAGGTATAATCCAGAAAAACAAATCTTGGTTAACCTCCGCAAAATTACTTAATTAATTATTTTGAAGAGGTTGACCAAGTTTTTTTTTCTTTAAATCCAACTCTGCAACATCATGGAGCTTCTTCCTAAATATAATCCAATACCAAAGCGAATAGTTTTCAAATGAATTCCTACTGTGTTTAACCTTGAGGGGCGATGCGGAATTATTCGAACTTGAAACCTTATTCTAATTGACTTAGCAGAAGCAAGCCGTACAATGCAGCCA
This sequence comes from Dorcus hopei, assembly GCA_033060865.1. NCBI lineage: Eukaryota > Metazoa > Arthropoda > Insecta > Coleoptera > Lucanidae > Dorcus > Dorcus hopei. The sequence continues at coordinate 33,192,968 of CM065423.1, read as the reverse complement.
CATTCGAAGATTAATTTGTTAATTTTCCACGATAAAATTGCACGCGAATTCAATCGCTTTTATTAAAGTGGGTTACAAACGCAAATGGCAACGCAAAAAAAAACTAGAAGCTAGAAACTACTGCAGTCACGCATGTGGTGTATAGTTTGCATGTTCCCCATTTTCATAAAACTTTTAAGCTCGTCTCTATGCCAACGATTTCACATTTCATCAATAGGAACGGAAATAAAAGCTTCTAAAATGGAAATTTATTTATATATATTTTTTGTACATTTATTATTACATACATCATTGTAGAAATTGAACCAAATCTTGTAAATAGCCTTTAAGAAATAAGGTATTAATATTTTTTGAGTGAAGTATGAATTTTAGCCTTTTAAGAACAGGAATAAAAGGCAAGTTATCCAAGAGGGTTTTGCTGTGTCAACTTTTACAGTTGATGACAAGGTAGAGAGAATAAGAGCAAAGTAATATTCGTCAGTTTCCAGTTTCTTGGTATCACTATAATATCGTATTTTTAAGTATTGTGTGTAGCTTTAAAAAAAAATTGAAAATTTGCGTAGGTACCTACTGATCACGTTTTAACAATTTTCTTTTTCAGTTTCACCAAACTCTAAAAACGTACTTGAACGACAGAATTTGGGACTTCCATTTTTACGTAACCAAGACTTGGCCAGAGCAGCCCGTAATTTTGCACTTTCCTGGCATGACCCAAACGGTAAGTCTAAAATGCAAACTTATTCACGTACAGTAGCGGACAATAAAAACCGGGCAAGATTTTAACATGTCGTGCGTATTTCGACAAATTTGGTAAATGGTAAATCAGGCTTTTATTGAGGTTATATTTCTGTCAAAATAAATAAATAAAACTTGAATCAAACCTCAGAATTACTACTGACATGTTTTAAACGTCAAAAATATGAAAGCAATCAAAGTGGGGTTTACATTGACATTTAATGACGTGCCCGGATTTTATTGTCCGCTACTGTACCTAAGTATTTTAAGCACGAATTAAAATGAACAATATTTTACGTGTCAGAATTTTTTCATTAGTCCATGATTATCAACAATAAAAAAGGTGACAAGAGTTACAATAACACGTGGCGTTTAACCGGGTTTTTTCATTAACGCCGCGCCGTTCCTATTGAATATATGGAAAATTGTTTTGTTTAAAAGTATCATCCTTTCAAGCTCCGCATAATTTAAAATTATTTACAAATATACAGTCTGTCCCAATTTGGCTGTACGATGTATAACTCCGTTATTTTAAATGGAGCGCCCTATGTTTTATAACGAATTTAAGCTTGTCAGGTTATTTTAGAATAAGTTTGATCAGGGTTTTTAAGATATTAGGCTTTTTTTACGGTTTTCGGAAAATACAGATGTAACTTTCATAATTAACGAAGAAAGTTAGAAAGCAGATATTGCAAAATGTTTGAGTAAATACTCACTTCTGATTTTAATTAGCACGTTAAAATACAGAAATTATTAAATAATATTAAATATCTCCTCAACCGTCAGTATATAATTAATTGAAAGATAATTTCATGGAGTATCTAACGACGATATAAAAATAACACCGTTCCATTTAAAAAATAAAACTTATTGCCCTTCATTTGTTGTCGAAATGGAAATAGTTTTACTGGATTCCTGTTTAAAGAAAAATAAATTTTGTTACTGCGGTAGATACCTTCCACTTAGCTTGTAACAGTGCCACAATATCTGCTTTCTAACTTTCTTCGTTAATGTGATATTAATTATAAAAGTTACAACTGTATTTTCCGAAAACCGTAAACAAAGCCTAATATCTTAAAAACCTTAGAACTTAGGTATAATTGCGAGATAAATAATAATTGTACAGTTGCTTTGTAAAGTAGGCTGAATTTTCAAAATTTTAGCTTATTGAAATGCTCTTAAATGCTAGAATTAGCAATGGCGGTTGGTTTTTCAGCCTCCGAAAGAATCTTGTAAGGCATCTTAATAATTTACACTGACTTTTGACAGTAGCAATACCAAAATTTATAATAATTTTATATTTTTAGTACGAAAGTCCTATTTAAATAGAAAAAATCTGCCGTACCAAATGTTTATCTCGCAATGGTACAGGGAACCTTATGAAACTTACCCAAAAATAACCTGATCGCTATAAAACATAGGGTGTTTTCCTTTTAAAATAACGAAGTGTTACACATCGTACAGCCAAATTGGGACAGACTGTATATTTGGAAATAATTTTAAATTAGGCGGAGCTTCAAAGGATGTTACTTTTGTATAAAACATCTTTCCATATTATCATTAGGAACGGCGCCGGCGTTAATGAAGAAACCAGAGACTGTATATTTACTTCACAATAATGTTTTTTCAAGTATTGATCTTTACTCCTGAAAAAGAAAAAAGAACCATAAAAAAGAGATACTATTCTGATACTAGAAAAAAAAATTAAAAAATATTTATTTATACTCTCAGTAACTTTTAAAAAAACTAGTGTTACAAATTAACGAATTAGTGAAAATAAAAAGATGAATATAGACCAAGATATATCTTCCTGTATTGCAGTTGTAATGAGAAAAATAAAAAAATAGAAATACAAACGAAAATGTATATTTCATAGCCTTCATACACTCAAACATAAGTATGTATCTTAATAAAGATACTAATAAAAAATTGCAATTTAAATTTAAATGTAGATTCCGCTTTTGCAAAAATCTACGAGAAATTACCAGATAGGTGAAATAACAAAATAAAAGTCGCCTTTGTAATTTGAAGTAGGGTTTTGGGTATCTAAGAATAGTCTTCAAAAACAAAATTTTTGTAGAAGGGACTATTACAGGAATAGAAATAAAAATGGACATTATCAAATAACTACTCGTACTTGGTAATACAAAAATAAAGTAAAAAGGTAGATTAAAAGCTAATCGTCGCCTTTGTAGCTCAGTGGTTAGAGTGCATGGTCTGACAATCTAAAAATCTGAAAGAGAGCTGCACAAAGAGACCAATATTCCAACATAATGAATTTATTGGCAAGCAACTGCTTGCTCAAGGCCACCTCCCTAAAACTGACTATTAAAATGTCGGATTATAATAATCCCAGAAATGGTAGTAAGTAATAAGGCAATAAACAGTTCCCAACATTATACCGGGTGATACCGAGTATAACTGTCACATTTGCCATTTTGTTTGATACCTACTGATTTGCAAATTACATTTACATTTCCATAAGAGCATCAAACAGTATGGTCGCTTTTTGTGACATTGACGTTTAAGTGACGCTACTGGGTAATAACTTATACTGTGGTAAAACAGCAGAAAGAAGAGCAATAATTACGTACCTACTTTTCACTTAAGCAAAGACATGCCGTCGAGATGTCATGACAAGAGTTGGTACAAAAAAAATTTAAATCATTCGGTACATGTTCCACATAATTCACTTTCCTCACAATCAGCAACCAATTTGAAAAAAAAAGTCAAATACGATTGTTCAAATTCGTTGTACTTATGAAGTATCCAGGTAATCATAAAAGTAGAGTTCTTGAGATACTCTTCTGTTGATGAGGCTCCAAATAGGGTCGAAACAGCTGTCCAGAGGATGATCGAGGAATCTATATTGCAATCAAAATCGACTTGCAACAAATTTCTAGATATAAAAAGAGATAGATAGAGCATAGATTTAGCTCTGTTCCAACATCACTTTCTGACCGTTTCGAAACCGTCATAATCAATTGCCCACCGAAATAATGATCGATTTTGACAACTTTATCAAGTGTAAAACTTTGATGAGTGCATGCTTTTGACTGTTTCGAAACCGTCAGAAAGTGATGTTGGAACAGGCCTTTTATAACATGGTAGAAACATCAATCTTTGACTGTTAAATGTTGATTTACAACAAATTTTCCTTTTTCCTCAAATTCTAAAATCAAAGGAACCAAATGAATTCGAAGTAGAAGTAAAAATGTGTATAAATTAAAAATATTACAACACCTACAATATCAATACAATTTATCAAACTGTGTTTGTATTTACATGGAAATTTATTACCTTGATCTTTGTTCTGAATTTTCTTTTTCTTTTTTTAATTGTGCTATCTATCAACGGTAGGTATATACAGGGTGTCATCTATCTTGAGAAGTATTTTTGCGTGGAACGTCGGTGGGTATACGTATATAAAAAGAAAATATAATAAAATTAAGATATGATTTTTTTTAAGTGCAGAGTAAAGCTTTTGGGCAACACTGGTTGATTCATAAGTGAACATTAACGAAATAAACAATTTTTAAGAATTATTAATAATAAATGATGAATTTTCAATGCTCAATTTTATTTATAGAAAATAGAAATTAGATTCATTGCTTCATGCAATATGCAATTAAAACAATGTCTGCATGTATAAATTCATAAAGGTAAGGAATGACTATACCGAAAGATACCAAAATTGATAAAACATAGGTACAGTAGCGGACAATAAAATCCGGGCAAGCCATTTGCACAATGTAAATCTCACTTTAATATTTTTGACGTCTAACACATGTCACTAGTAATTCTGACGTTTAATTCAAATTTTATTTATTTATTTTGACAGAAATATAACGTCAATAAAAGCCTGATTTACCAAATTTGTCGCAATATGCACACGTCAAATTTTTGTGCGAATTTTATTGTCTGCTACTGTACCCAATATTAGCTGCTTTCGTTCATACCAATGATTACTAATCATAAATACTGGATTCACTTCGTGCACATTTATTCGTAACTTTTATGCATTGATTCTATAAAAAACGAAGGAATTAAACTCATATTTCATAAAATGAACGGAAAAAAGTTACGAATAAATGTGCACGAAGTGAATCCAATATTTATGTTTAGCAATCATTGGTATGAACGAAAGCAGTTATTAAGAAACTGCAGCAGATTAATTTTTAAAAAAATTTAATGGGTTACCATGCTATTCCACCATTTTCTTTTTTTTATCTGAAACGAAATATCTCAGAACGGCAAATAAATCGAAATCGTGGCAACTTTAAAGGCTTGCGTGCATTAACCTTTCTTTATGTCAGCAACTGCATTAGTCACATGCAATATTGACCGGAGCAATCACGTGACAAAGGGGGTCGATCCTTGAGTCCTGCAGGGCAATTAAAGGAGGCGCCGTTATAAATACTTAAATTCCAATTATGTACCTAATCGTTTTCATAGTAAATTTCTTGAAAAGTTCTTTAGATTCAAGAAATCTTTAAAAATAAGCAAATTATCTTCGATTGAGATGAATTTTAAAAAAATCTTACACAAAAATATATGTAATACATAAATAACAAAGTGAATTAGATTAATGAAAGTAACGTAAATGAATCAAAAAAAAGACAAAGAAAACATGACTTAATTAAATAATCAATATTACCTTAACTTAATTGTAATATACCCATATATTTATTACGTTTCGATTAGGTATTAAAAAAATCTTGTGGCTTTTAGTGCTTTTACCTCAATAAATTTAGTTTTTAATTAACTCGAAAGCCTTTTTAAAATATGCTGATGTTACCGGAATAAAATTAGGCCGGCGACAAGCGACTTACATTGTAACGTCGGCATTAACTGCATTACGGTAAAAAAAAGCTCCGAATTAGCAACTTATATTTTCCGAAGCAGCGTGTATAAAAATTGACCTTGTTGGCTCAACGCCAAGCAGGGTCATGGCAACTACTGCAGATATTTGCTTCGAATTACTGTTTCTTGTCACGAACCAGGACCGGTTATACCCCCGTTTTTAAAATAGGTCTAAATAATAATACTTTCACGAACACGTACGATATTGGGTGATACTGTGATACATCGAAAAATTCAAATAAAAAATAACATTTATACAGAATATAACATACATATTTTTTTGTATTACGTTGAGTCTTTGATGGACCTAATTTTTTTTAAACATAAGATGAGTTGAATAGATAATTAAAATAAATAGATAATTTTTTATATTTCAAATTATTTCTTAAACTTTTTTTAGCCCAACGGGAAACTGTACGAAAGCTTCGGTGTGTTCTGTCCTTGCGATCGGCTTGAGGACTTGGAATTGCTGTTCAACGAGGACGTTTTAATAGACTGGACGCAACCCATCTTTCTGAATTTCACGCACGGGAAAATCATGGAGAAGATTGAGGAGTTTTATTCCGATAAGGGAACTATGGAAAAGCTACTGGGTGATTTTTACATTTGCGATGATGAGATTCATGATGATTGCACTGACGAGTGAGTATACCCTCAACGAGCAGCAGTTTCAAACTAAACTAAACTATTGCTTTATATTTTTCTTAATAAATCGGATTTGAAAGTGATGTGAAGGTCAGAACACAAACCTGAAAATGTTTATAATTAACATGTGTCTTCAATTAATTTATTCTCTCTAAGTTTTAAGAGTTTTTTGCCAATCATTGCCGTACAGCGTAATTTTTCAGACATACCACGTATTTAAAAGGTAAAAGAAACATTTTTGAAAGTTTGGTCATATTGTTTAGTTCTAAACGCCATACAGTCGATTAAATGTAAAATATGGTTCAACATTCATGGAAAATCGATGATAATTTCCATTTTATAGGGTATTCTCAGAGGATGCGGAGATGCTGCAATTGACTCCCGAGCACGCTCAAACAATTCACGACTTATATCCGGCAAATCAAATGGAATCGTTAGAAGTATTCAAGAAGTTAATAAAGAAGTTGCCATGCTACGGCGTCTTTTCAGCAACGGGTGATTTAGCGGCGTGGATGGTGCAGTCCTATTATGGTGCTATGTTTTCTATGCAAACGAAGCCGGAGTATCGAAGGAAAGGCTACGGCATCTACCTTGCCAAGTACCTGACGAAAGCAGTGACGGAAAGGGGTTACATGCCGTTCGTCGTAATCCGTCCCGAGAATGACGCTTCCAAGAGCTTATACACCAAGCTGGGTTTCAAGAAGAACTTCCAGACGGTGCGGGCGGTGCTGCGGCCGCACGAGATGAACAGCGACGGCCAAGGCGGAGGGACGGACACTTCCTAAATCAAGCTTCCGTTCTGAGCTGCCTACGCACATCGCAGCTTCGTTTCTCCTCCTCTACGAAATTTTATTTTCTTCAAATTTTTCAGCAGACTCTTAATTGAAGCAACTAACTCCTAGTGAAAGTAGATGCATTAAAAATATCAGAGTTAACAGATCGCAAACAACAAAATGTGCTTTAAATCAGTCATATCTCATTATCCTTGGGACGGAATATATGAGAGCCTTGATTGTCTAAAATCGATTGTTGTTAGCTGGCTGTTTGTTCTCTCTTGGCTTTGTTTCCTTGCTAGTTTGTTCACGGGAAAAGAAATAGGAGGCTTTGACAGGCATTTACAAACAGCCATTGTGATATTTATACCTAGTTAACTGCAGTGCAGAGTGCAGCAAGCATTTAAGCTGTGAAGAAAAAGCGTTGCCTCTCTATATAGAAAATTTGTCATTTTTCGGCAAAACAAGGAGTATACATACTGTCCAAGGCAAAATTTACATAATAGTCGAAGAGATCGCGTAATGTAACTTTACGTTTTTATCCTTTATGTAAATTTAGGCCTATAGTTGAAGTATTAGGGAATGACCAAATTGTAATTGATATTGTTTCTGTAAAACATAATTCATCAATTATGTGTACGAGATTCAATATTTATTTTATTTCAACGATATTTCAATAAAAGCACTATATTGAATAGTATACCTCTTTCATTTTATCATCGTGTAAACCTCAAACCTCAATTTAATAATATAGCTACAAACTTACTGAATCCACGAAGTTATAAAAAAATAGAAAATAAAAATACCCCGTTTATTCCCAAAATTACAGCAACTGTCTTTTTGATGTTTCCTTTATAAATCAATGCCCAGTACGATAGAAAACACCTGAATAAGTGCGCTTTAATTTCGTGCTTTTTTAAAAACTAAAGAAAAATATAAACGGTAGGTATGGACAACTGGACAACCCTATATCATCTAAACAGCATTAAATAAAATAAATGAGTTATCCTTGTTTGAATATTCTCAAGTTTATTGCTTCTAAAAACTTAGGCCACTTGGAATTTTTTTTAATCATAACTTTTTGTAAACCGATTACAAACTGTAAAGTTTGTGGATTTCTCACAAATTTATCTGATAGACATGCCCATAAACCGGAAACCGTGATTAGATGGTATGAGTGAATGGTGTATGGTCACTACACACGTGCGTATGCGTATGTATCTGGAGATTATTTTAAAATTACACGTCGTCGAAATCGTGTTCCAGCAGAAAAATAATTGCAAACTAGTTTCCAAATTGAAAATGCCTAAACTTTTGTGGTAAAAAATATTCAACAATAGAAAATAAAGTAATTACATAATTATTTTAAATATAAATAAATTGGAATGGATTCTGCCATAAGATATTTGAAGGAAATTAAATCGCTTATGGCTGTATGCACCGAACGAATTAACTCAGCTTAACTTTAAGCGTCACTTAGAATGTGACTTATACAATGTTATGAAACTTCAAATGTCACAATATAAACGTCACTCAAATTTAAGCTCGATTAAAGTGTTTGGTGCATATAGCCCTAAATAGTTATCCAATGAAATACAGAAATTCATATAATTAATTACCTAGACTACCAATAAATAAAATACTATTCATTACAAACCTGTCAAAGTTTGAAAACATTCTAACAAATTCATTTGACTACATAGTATTTATGAAAAACATAAAATATAAAATAAATTAAAAACTATATAGATAAAATGAATATTTTGTTTAATAATATACCGACATAAATAATTAGATATCAAACGATAAAAAACAATGAAAAACATTATATGATAAACATTATAATTTTATTCCATATGGCAGTCGGGGTAAGCATTAAATAATGTTCCTAATTACAATAAATTTGAATTTAAAGTTGGTTCTTGTCCGATGAAATTTGTATCACAAAATCTTTTAACCGGAAAAATATTTTTCACTTGTGACGAAGCTGTCGAACGACGGCGAAACGTTAAGTGTATTGTGCGCTATTTAGTGTCCGGTTAAAAGATTTTGTGAAATAAATTTGAAAATTTAATTACTAAAAATAAAATGACTAGACCATAAAAATTTTGAATGACTTTTTTTTATAATAAATGAAGCATGAATTAGAGGAAATTATTAAAGATCATTTGTTCAGACAAAAGTTTCTTGACGAATTTAATTTTGATGATGATGTAATTCAGAAACCAAGACAAAGAAAACAAGGAATACATAATAGAAAAAAAGATTTAGATGAATTACCAAAAATAACTGAAGATAATGAAGATGTAAAAGTTGTTAGAGCATGAGGTTCATGTGGAGAGATGGTTGTTGATTATACGTTTTATTGTAATAGTGCAGAATATGATTTATATATGTATCTATACAAGATATCATATGCTCTTAATTGTATTGCCAACTCAAACAGTTATTTTTGACCACTTTGTATTATTGAAAAAATTAATAAGGGAAAGTTTAAGAGTTCAATTAGTTGTAACTATTCAATATGAAAAATTTGATTTATCAGGGAAACGTTATTGATTTATGGAATATACATACTATTACGAGCAAAACTATAGAACCAGTTGTAACAGAAAAGAAGACAAATTTGTTTTATTTCTGAAAACACCATATAATAATTGATCCAGTGAAACTGAAAGCACATAACAAATACTTAAAAAGGAAGAAATATAAAACTTTATTTAAATAATTATGGACAATAAAACAATTTTTTGTAGAATGATTTGTTTTTTATATTGCTATGGAAAATGTACCAAGTTCTGGAAGTCGAGATATTTATACGGCAATATTTGCGTTTACAAGTGAAGACGTGAACGCAAATTTCAGTTTAAAGATCTATTGTAAACAGGGTTGCCAGCTCTTTAAAGCTAAAGTATAGATTTTATTAAAAAAAATAGGAGAATATAGGAGAACATGGAAATGAGAAAATAAAAATATAATTTATATAATATATTTAAAATATAATAAGTACTACAGCGAAATCATGAATGATTTCAACCCACGTGACCGCGCCGTATAGGCAACACATTACACTCTGTTGGTAACAATGCAGTGCTGTATGTTAAACCCGTGGAGGGAGTAATGACTGGAGACCGCATCTGCTATCCTTGCAATGTAAATTTTGTGGACGGAACAGACACCGCACAAACACCTTTTATGACCCTATTTATATTTCCCGCCCATGCAGAAGTAAGGAAATTTTATACCAGTTTATGGCATCATTGGCGTCGGGCGTTTGGGTTATTTCAATAGTGTTTACCACTGCGTTTACCTAGTGATCTATTTTGTGTTTTCCTTCATTCCATATTGATTAATCAATTTAATTACATAGTAGTGCGTTTTTGACTTATATTTCAGTAGTCCGATTTTATTATTTTTGGACAATTTACCTTTAAGTTTATATATATTTCATACCTAAGATATAACGTTTGCAATTTCTTCTAGTACATTGTCATATTTTATCCTCAACAGTAAACAAGAATGGTGAGCTGTAAAATTTACAGAAAAATTTACTGCTCTTAGATCTCTTAGAAATGTTTTTCAGTTCAGTGAGGTTTTTAGGAGGTTGTAATGATAACCCAACTTGCCGCCATTTCAAAAGTGCTTATAAAAAATTACTCTTACACGCTGAATTAGCAGATAGAGGTGTTGAAAATTGTATTCCTCTGCAACAATTGCCGATTTTAAATTGTTCTTTTTCTAGAAAGAAACCTGAAGAACTGATAAATGCTGATCATTCAATTTATATTAGTACTTTGAGTGAAAGTAATGAATTAGATGGAGCTGATTTATTGCTAAGAGAACATAATTATTTCTTTAAAGAAATAATTATGTAAATATTATCACTATTTGGCATAAAAGAAAATTTTAGATCTCGAGGGGGATTAAGCTATCCTAGTGATGATGTTATTTATATTTGTGTGGAAGCTTAAAAGAGTTACAGGATAAATTACCGCATTGATGGAATTAAAATTAATAAATTTAAAATAATTTCCAGTTTGTTGGAATTTTTTTCAAATAAAAGTGTTTTTAAAACCAGACAACATGAGCACATTTTGCTTTTAATTCAATAGTGATAAATATTTATTTAGATATAAGAATAAAATATAGTTGTAAAAATATTTCTAATAATACTGAAACTATCCGAAATAGCTGTAAAAAATTAATACATTTGAAAGGTCAATAAAGTATTTGTTAATGAGTTTTCTTTCGCTGCTACCTACGGCACTGGAAACTCCGGCCATATTGAGAAACCTTTTATGACACTATAAGCTTTGGCGGGTCCGCCATGTATTTGAACTGACGCTCCCTCCTGTCATTACTCCCTCCACGGTTAAACCGTTCGAGAATGTAAAGCTGGATTTACATGGAGCGTTGAGCGCGTCAAAACGCCGGGCGTACTGTACTCTCATTGGCTACTGCTCTTTACGTATCGAGCACTAACCAATGGGAGTAGAGAACGCTGGGAGTTTTGACGCGCTCAACGCTCCATGTAAATCCAGCTTAATGCTTGCGATTTGAGAAGGCATCCTAATTTATATCACCATCTAGGAATGCTTGATTAAAGTGGTTAAACACAACGGAACCTCACTTTTTTCAGTGTCGCCACTTCTAGAAAACAAAATCTATTCAAATGGGTCACGTGGGTTGAAGTAATTTATGATTTCCCTATATTAAGGCTTGTGCACAATGAGAAAACGCGTGAAGTATGAAGTAACATGCGAAGAATTGAACACGTTTTATATAATGAAGTTGTTCACAGTAGAATTGCAGTTCTATTGTGAACGACTTCATTATATAAAACGTGTTCAATTCTTCGCGTATTACATACTTCATACTTCACGCGTTTTCTTATTGTGCAGAAGCCTTTACATTCATTACTGCTACTGTTCCCGCTTTCGTCATCGGTACTTTCATCAATTTTCTTACTAGCTAAGTGATCTTATCCAAGGAAATACGTGTTGTGTTTTATTTTTATGTTTAATATGGAATTTCACAGAGTAACAGCTGAGAGTGATAATTTTCTTATTCTCATCATGATTAATGCAATTCATATCCATTTATACTCCCAACAGTAAAATTTCAGTTTTTAACCGATCAACCGATGTGAATGTGATGCAGATGCAGCCATATTGCAGGCAACAATAGAAAACAAACAAAACTGTCCGTAGCCAGTGTAGCCACATAAAATGACGTCAAGACTTAAATTTCCCTAACTGAGAATTAAAAAAAAAACGGTTTCTTTTTGGAAGAAAAACGCAACAATTTAAGACGACCATAAGAAAGTTTGTTCCGTGAAAATATAGGAGATTTTCTCCTATATCTAATGCTTCATAGAAGGAGATTTTGTTAAAAAATAGGAGAACTGGCAACCCTGATTGTAAAACAATATACAAAGTGGTCAAGAATCACTGTTTGAGTTGGCAGTGCTGAATTTTGTTTTTAAATGGTACAACTGGAGCAATTTCCTGTTGTTGATGACTTGACACTGACAGCCGTTACTTTACAAGTGTCACCTGACATTTCAAATTCAAATTAACACGCTAATTTTTATTCACATAGCCTATAATCTTGTCGCTGTTCAGGTTACGTCAAATGAACCAACAAAACATATAGGGCACATTTCAGAATTAACCGGTTACTCCACCGGTAGACATTTTAAAATTCTAAAATTCACTGTAAAGCATAATAAGTTATTTTAGCTATAATAAGTTATTAACTTATTAGAGCTTTACAGTGGCTTTTAAATTTTTAAAATGTCTACCGGTGGAGTCACCGGTTAATTCTGAAATGTGCCCATACATATCCGGTTGCAATGTTGCAAATAGCTGAATAAAAAAATGCTCTTAATGGTATTGCCAACTCAAACAGTTATTCTTGACCACTTTGTATTTTAAACTCGTGGATCCTCATTTTGGTTTAAATAATCCGCCAAAAACCATAGCCAGCTACATTAACATTCACTGACGTGTATGTATGGCCGTTTCAATTCGACTTTTAAAAATTTTGACGGTACTCCACTCAGCGCCTCTTGTGAGTTTTTAAGTAATTGTAGTTGTCATTAAGTTACTGTCAGTAGTTTTGTAGTATCTTTAATAGGGAGCGCTGAGGGGAGTACTCCACGGCATGCTTTCTCAGAATCGAATTTCAGGCGAATTGAAACGGCCATACATACACGTCAGTGAATGTTAATGGAGCTGGCCATGGCAAAAACCGATAACTTTTGCCCACAGCCACTTGTGGCGCTGTATTTTCTTGCTACCAACGTAATGAAACTTTCACATCTATTGCAAGTAGTTTGTGGTCTCCATCTCGTTTTATTATGTTATTTATTTAGGTTAAAACAAGATGAGAATACTCTGAATCCGCAATCAGTGCATATAATTCACCTCAATCGAAAACGCCGTTTAAATAACTTTTTTCTACTTTGCGTTCACAATGAACTCATTGTGACACCAAAAACAGTTTCACAATGAAGCTCATTGTGAAACTGTTTTTGGGGAAATTTTAGTCAATTTTTAATTGAAAATATTTATTAGATTCTACAAAATAACTCATTATTTATTTGTTACTTAACAGAATACTCACAATGAAGCTGGATAAGAAAAATTAATATTTGTTAAAGTGACTTTTGATTAAAACGAAAGGTTTTCAGTTCGTTTTCGTTCAGTTTTCGTTCCGTTGGGTCACTCCGAGCTTGCTACGCTTCGCTCGTCGTACCCCAACCCCACTCGTGTTACAATAAGCCTTCTTGTGAAACTCGTAAAATAATATACTATTTGGTAATCTTGCAGTTTATGTACCCAATTTTATATAGCATTACAACGCATGCGCAAATTCATCGATAGTCCGTTCCGTTCAGCAGGATTTCGAGTTCTGAACCGTTTAAAATTATACTGAGCCTGAGCAGTGCACAAAATTAGACATAAATTTCATATTACGCATGACTTGAACGATTCAGAACTTGAAATTCTGTCAAATGGAACAGACCTATAATTTTAATTCCTAATTGTAAAGTATGTAGGTAGAACTCATTTGTGTGTACGACATATAATTTTGTTTGTATTTTTTTAACTTATTGCATCTATTTGCATCAAAGCTCTGACTTTTTTACAGAATTCCATTTTGAGGTCATTTTTATTTTGGACCATCCAACAGTTAAGGGCGATTTACACGAACAAGTTTTTCTTTGCAAGTGACATTTTCTCTCTCTAATATTTGCATGCATTAGAAAGAAACAACTAATCGCTTAAAAGTTTACTTGTACAAGAAAACTTTTACAAAAAAACTGGAACAAGCGCTATTTTCTACAAGTTTCTGTAAAAGTTGACGGTTTGTGCAAGCGCAATTTACCGATTTCACGATATACCAACTTAACTTTACAACGTGTGATTCGTTATAATTATAACCTTTAATTCCGACAATTAGAAGTTTGTGTCTTTATTATTTGTGAAATAAAATGCGGCAATGGAAGACTGTTCTGTCCCTTCCACTTTCAAAGGTTATGTTCTTATTTGCTTCTTATCGTGTTTATATTTACATTCGTTTTAAAGTTGGCAGTTTTGCACAAGCAAGAGAATTTACAAGAAAAACTTATACATGTAGGTGTACTTTTAACGTCACTTTTAAAGCCGCTTCAAGAGAAGAACTTGTTCGTGTAAATCGCTCTTTACAAACAGTTTAGCAAAGATTTTAAAGTAGTAGAAATTGACGAATCAAAATTATGAACCAGCAGTTTGCGAATTTTAAAGAATAACATATTTTGCTACATAAACTGCGAGATTACCGATTTTTTTATTCGATCTCACTATATTTTAGATTTTTTTTTATACCAGATATCTTTAACTTGTAATCGACTTTCTCCTTGGTAGTTATAGATGACGCCACTTGTCCAAAAAGTCACGTGTGTTTGTTTGTGAAGGCCGAGCTGACGTTTCGCGTGTGTGTGACGTCAATAAATATTAAATGTAAATGTTCGGAAAAATTTTGCAGTGTTTCATGCATGTTTCATGTAAAGCTGCGTTGATGCAATGAAATGTTGCCACAAATTTATTGATGTGACGTTTCGTTGGCGTCTTGAATTGAATCACGACATTCGAACGAAAGACAACCCAAACTAAAAATACCTCGTTCCTCCGGTAGCCTCACTGCTGAATTAGTCTTGAAAACATTGTACATTTTATTGTGTTTGTGTTTTGAACATTTACAAAAGATCATTGGTGGAAAGGAGGAATTAGAGTCTGTGATTGGCAGTTCGGTTAATTCGATATATTCATGTGACCTTTACTACATGTTGTACATTGTCCACATATTTTCCATTTCGCGAGAAGCGTGAAATCTTCAAGACTTCGTGCGACATTATTTTTAAACGTCGCGATCGGAATTTAGTTCTGTGTAAACGTGACATGCTGTCACAACATCAGTTTTTGCTAAATATAATGTGAACTTGTGTTGAGTCACGGTGCTCGTACTGTTCAATGTGGAGGATCGCGATCAGCGCGGGAATCGAACTGTTTATTTATCGAAATTACGATAAAACGTGAAGCATTTGACTTTTTCAAGGTTCAAAGATCGTCTGCTTGATTTACTTGACGCTGAACACTCGGGGTAAGATATGTAAATGATACTGAGAATTCCCAGTGTGCTTTTTTGTTTACAATTTATTGTGCAATAATCGAACAGATTAAACCATCAGTTTAATTTGCATTCATTGATCATAGTGTATATCAGATAGTAATTTGGCTTTCGATTTTTGAGAAATAATCAAGAAAATTCTGAGAAATCAACCCTTACAGATGTGGTAAGTTCAATATTGCTATAAATATTAAAGTCCAGGCTGCATATTATAAATAGCTTGCATAACATTGAAAAGTTAATCCTTATTTATTGCCAACGACGAAAGTTCTTTATGTTTTCTTGAAAATTCCTATATTTTTGTTAATTGAAATCGATTTAACATAATAGGGTTATGTAACAATATTTTTGTATTCTTCTCGTTTGCAAGATTTGACCAAAATAGTGGATGAGGAACAAATCTAAGAGGAATAAATGTTTTCCAAAATATCTTCTTCAAACGTCTTGGGAATTAATTTTTTTATGTGAAAGAAAACACAAATGCCTTTCAAGCTGATTAAGTTTGAGGTTATGTTTATTATTGTGTTGTCAAAACACCAACATGCAATAAATTTCACTTTGCAAGTCTTTTTCTTTAGGAAGGTCGATTGCAATGGCTGACTTCTCCGAAGATCTATTCTTTGATCCGGGGATCGTAATAAAACAGGAACCCATAACTTTGGACACCACAGTAAATATATCTGCAAGTGTTCCAATTCCCGGCAGGCGAATCACTGACTTATCTGACTATCGTGATTTACAATTTAATATAAATGCAACCCAATCACCGCCTTACCAAGATATGTCGTTTTTGGGGCAACCACAGAACACCCCCGTGGAGACTACAATGTGGGGAATCCGTGGCTTAGAAACCGAGACTAAGCAAGAGTTCATGCATATGGACGAGGACGATATCTTCAAAGTTGACAAGGCAGACTTAATCCAAGGCCCTACTCTCGCAGAGTTGAACGCGAACGACGACACATTTCTGGGAGATTTAAATTTCGATGATTTGCTGCTTCCCGAAGAAAGTATGAATTACATAAACGGATTATCACTCACACAAAATCCCATGCACAAATTGCCTTCGCCGTTAGTACATTTAAATAACAATAATTTAAATAATAACAGTGCTTTGCTTGCGACGTCTTGTCCTCCCGCTGGCATGGGATACTACAGAGACTCTATTGATTTTATAGCTAATGTAGCAGCACCTAATTCGTTTAACAATTACACCTCGAGAGCAAACGTTTCTTCATTTACGCCAGCAAATCAGCCCAGCGTTAACTCGATTGCACCGATAAAATCTTTATCTCCGGCTGCAAATCCTTTATCATCGAAACATAGTACTTTGCACGAGCTGCTTATGAAGCAAGACAGTTACAAGTCTTCTCCGGAACGAAATACTTTAGGCCAGTCTGTACCTGGCCCCAGCAGTCCCGCTTTAAATTCATCGGTCGCTCGAGTGGCGAGATCGTTTAATTCGAGACTGTCGTCTTCTGCGCCCACACATTTAGGGCTGGAACAAATTTGGCAACGACGGGAGCCACGCAAGCATTTGCTTTCTACAGGGTCTTTGGCAGAAGCCGGTTCAACTTCATCTTTGTCGACAGGCGGTGTTTTAAGTCCAGAAGCGCACGATCTGTCTCACGATGAACAAGAATATGATGAAGATAGTGAACATTATGAAGACTTTTCTTCTGATGATGGTAAATAACCTGTGAGCAAATAAAAATTAGATTAGAGCAGGCGGTGCAAAGAAAATGTATGTCTGTGATTAAATAAAAAGTCAATAAATTTGACTGTCCATGAATGTATTACATTAATTAATTCAGATAATCACAGACATACATTTTCTTTGCACCGCCTACTCTAATCTGATTTTTATTTGCTCACTTTTTATAGAATTTACACACATGCAAGAATCTCGTAAGCATTTTGCTTATTTACAGAAATGTAAATCTAGTTAAATTAAGTTAAAATGATAAGCAAGTTGACTTTATTTTAATTCCTTCTGGTATTATTAGCTAAATTGTCAAAACACTTAAAAAAGGCAGCATGATTTTGAAAGTTCTAATTAGTTTATCAATTCTGTAGGAGATTCAGATGATGATGATGATGACCACTCTTCAAAAGGAAGCAAGAAAGAAAGATTCTTCTGGCAGTACAATGTGCAGGCGAAAGGCCCAAAGGGTCAACGACTCGTCATGAAAACAAAAATGGAGAATCCACACATTCTCAATGAAGTAACAGACCCGGTTTTCAGCACTGAATGCGCAGTGAGAGGCATCAAGCACAGTGGAAAAGCAAGGAAAGGAGACGGAAATGATTTAACACCGAATCCTCGTAAGCTGTACAACATTGGAAAGGAACTGGACAAGTTAAGCCGCATCATAAACGACATGACGCCGGTCAGCGAGTTGCCCTTCAACGTTAGGCCAAAATCACGTAAGGAGAAGAATAAGCTTGCCTCTCGGGCTTGCCGATTGAAGAAGAAGGCCCAACACGAAGCAAACAAGATTAAGTTGCACGGACTTGAAACTGAACACAGTGAGTGATGAATAACTTAAGTTGTTAAATTTTTATTATTAATGTCGGTTTTAGAACGATTAATAAATGGATTAAGCCAGGTGAAACATCTGCTGGGTAACAAACTTAAAGAAAATTCTACTGAGGGTCCAGAACAACTTTATGTGAATCTTGAAAAGATTGTAAAATCTGCAACAAGTAAGTAAATCCCCAACTTAAAAACTTACAGATTGATTTATGTAATTATTGATTTAAGAAAATATCAAGTTAAATTTTATTTTAAAAACTCTTGGACTAGGACATGTTATAAACTCGGACATTTTTAAGTGAATGTTTTCTCAATAAGAAATTTAATAATACTTTACCGTTTACCCCTAAAATAATAACACCTGTTTTGAAACTTTAAATTACAATGGAAAAGCATTTTTTTTAAACTGATGCACTGACCGTTTTCTTGAATTCCCAATAATCATTTCAAACCTGAAAACTTAAAAGAGTATGATCCTAACTGTGATATAAATGGTATTATGTTAAGTTATTGTATGCAATATTTTGTTTTATTTCTTCGAAAAAAAAAAATTCTAATTTTAATGAATTGCAGAGACGAAAATAGCAGGTCAAACAACGGACTATGTGAATAAAATACTGGAGAAAGTTAAAAGTGGCGTTTCCAGTGGAGGACTCGAAGATTTGTAAGGATTACTGTCCTTTAAGTAGCTTTGAATCTCTTATTATCTTATTTATCACACCAAATATTTTATAATTTAAGCATTTCAAGGCGCTTCTTTAGTTAAATTGTTACAACTCCAATGATATTTATATAGATCCATTTAGATGAACATAATTGTGCTTAAATCCGGAATATTTGATAAAATGTTTATATGGGTTTCTGTTAATTTATTTACTTAGTATAGGAAGCATTTTATGCTACAACGATAAAAAAAAATTTTTGATAGACGTTAGTTTCACTAATAAAACGAAAAGTCTGTTTGGAGAGCTTATTATGTTTAATATAAGTATGCCGTGAATGTTAAAAATATTTCAGTGTTATTTTATTTTAAATGTAAGTTATAGATACCACTATTTCTTCCTTAACTAAAGGATTGCTGGTAAATGTTGCGCAGCTAAAACTAATAATTGCGCTAGCTTTCACATAGGTGTCTGAAATCTGATCAAATTTGTACATTATGTAAATGAAAATATATATGTATTGTAGCGGAGATGAAGTTAGTGAAATTTTTAAACACGTTTATTAATATTTATTTTTAAGTTATTCTTGATGTATGTATTTTATTATTAGGCAGTCTAATTTGTAGTCATTAATTAGGTGTATATGCAAACATATATTTATAAATGTGGAGTGCTTTAGATTTGTGTCAAAATTATGAAAATCAGAACAAAGCATGTTGTACAACTCCGATTTGATCATTCATTCCAGTTAATTGCAATTTACAAATCTGTTTGTTCTTTGTTATGGGAAAATGTTCAGAATGGTCGTCTAGCGCACTCTGCATTAAAATTGAAAAATACAGGGAATTTATTAAATCAGCACAATTTTGTAAATTAGCTTTTAATATATTTTTCTACTTTTATATGGCAAAAAAATAACTTTTTTATTGTTTTACATATAAAAAAAAATGTAAATTCTCTGTACAAACATATTTTGTTTTGTTATCTAACAGTTCCTATTAGGCTTAGGCTTTCTTAAGTTGCAGTTTTATTTGTTTATGTTTAACAGTTGTATTATGTCTTTGTTAACAATTGTTTCTAAATGTGTGCATGTAGAAGAGCACTTTTCATTCATATATTCATTAAGTTGGAAATAATAATTAAGAAGTATAATAAACAGAGTAGCAATTATAATTTGCATATGAACCCAGTTAAATTTACTCTGTGATTGATTTAAATTTTTTTTTAAATACAATAATTGTTAACAATAAATCGCCGTCTGTTATAAAAACTTGCAATTTTTGAGCTAAAAACACTTGTAAACAAAATGAAAATTGAGACAGGGTTAGTATTTAGTGTAGCATTGCAGGGTTTATGAAGCAGTTTATGTAAAGAAAAGACAAACAACATAATCCATAAGCATATATTATACGTCGGTGTAGTTATCTCGTATTTTACTTGGCCTCGTATATATTTTAATAGAAGTTATGTTTGCATCGAAAGCAGAAACGTTGATATTATCGTTGCCATTTTTTGATTTGACTGTGACCTTTATTAGCATTTTACGATTTTAGGACGGTAGGCACTCGTAGAGTTACTATTTCTTATAAACTTGGTGCAACATTCAGATTTTCTATTAAATTATCGATAATCTTTAAAGATATTAGAGGTTACTATTAACATTAGTATCGTATCAATAGAAAACAGGTGCTTCGTATTTCTGCGCGACAGAAAAGGCGAACCAATTTCTAAAATTTGCAAGACTGTATTTATTTTCAGTAAATAGGTTTTCTATACTTGCAAAATGAGATGTTTCATTATGTGATAAGTGCAGTGCACCAAAAAAAAAAAAAGAAAAAATCTCCGTCAATTTACTGAACACTACAATTTGCCAGTTTGCCATGCCCTGGTATGGCTTAAATAAATGATATTTAATATTGCTCAAGATTTTCAGATTTCAAAGCGATGTATGAGAAACCTCGAGTTGATTTATTATTTTATCAGCAAAATTATTAATTAACTTTTAGAATGTCGATGAACCATGAAAAGTAAAATATGTTGGGAGGGATATGGGGTTTTGCCTGTGTGATGAAAACTATGAATGTGTTCAGTTTGTGATACATTAAGGAAGTTTTGTTTATACTTGTACATAGGTTGTATAAAGTCGCAGTTCGAGCTCAATTGATCAGGTATATATTTATATTTATCAATAGAAATAATCTTAATATGGAATAAATGAATTAGTTTATTTTTGGTAGTGTACGTCTTGTACATCGGCTGTGTTAGAGTAATTACGAGAGCACGCATAAGCCAAGTAAAATACTTACATATATTATATGGTATATACGTATTTTTAATCTAGGCTAAGTATATTTTTGCATAGTTTATAACCTTAGTCAGCGTGTATATTTCTATATTATATAAATGTAATATACATACGTAGTTAACTCTATCCAAAGTTCATCTAGTTTTTTTCTTTTTTTTAATGCACTAGTTGTTTTCTTTATAAGTTTTTCTTTTTAAACGTTGTCTGTATTAAAATATTTTTGATTGTTTGAATAAAATTATCAAGCACGTAAAAATTATTCCAGTTTTGAGTCCATACTATTATGTACACTTGAGGAGCACTTATGTAAATTATAAAGCCCTTTTAATATCTGCCTGTTTAAATTGGATAAAATCTGTACCTGCACTCGCCTTGTTTTATTGTTCCCCTTACCTACATATTTTCCTGATATTTTTTAAAGCTGGTAAATTAAAATACAAAATATAATTCAAAAATATATTCAGTTTCTATAAAGCAAAAAAAATATTTCTTCAGAACTGACAATGAGTGAAAATTAAATGCCTCACAGATTTAGTAAAAATTACTTTCAATAAATTCTTACATTAACATTCCCAATTTACACATGTAAAACAAATACCTACACTTATTATTGAGTGTGCATAAGAAAAAGGCCTGGATTTTTATCGAGGGCACATTGCATGTCGTCCTCCATCCACAGGCACTGACGCTCCTGTAATAAAACTTGCAGAATCGCTGGCTAAAAATGCAATCGTTTTAGCAACTTCCAGTGCTTCACCGGGTCTTCCCAAGGCATGAGTATCTTTGGTCCGCTTTAGAAACTGCTGGTATTGCTCCTCGTTCATTCCACCACGCTTATGGAGGTTGGTAACGGTCACTCCGGGGTTCACGCTGTTCACTCGAACTTGCTTTGGTGCTAGGTCTAAGGCAACACATCTGGTGAATTGATCGACCGCTGCTTTAGACATGCAATAAGCGAGGACTCCGGGGAAAGCACGAATTCCATTAACGCTAGAAACATTGACGATGTTTCCTTGGGTTTTAATCAAGTGGGGCACCGCCAGCGTGGTTAGCTGATAGATACAACGAACATTGATGTTCATCATCCTATCATACTGGTCCAGGCTGGTGTTTTCGATGCTTCCCGTTTCGATGACTCCAGCATTATTTACAAGGACGTCCAATTTTCCGTAGTGCTTCAGTGTGGATTCAAAGATTGATTTTACGTCGTCTTCACTAGTCAGTTCGCCTGTGACTATGAACGGTTTTGGTGTGTCTTTTGGGAGAACACATTCGGAAGCCACCTTGTTTAGGTTCTCCACGTTTCTGCCTGCCAATGCTAAACTGGCACCAAGACTTCCTAAGTATTTTGCAGTTGCTGCACCGATGCCTGAACTTGCACCGGTTATTAGCACGACTTTGCCGGCGAATTGCATTGCACGAGTTCTGCTGTGTAAGCTACTTCACTTACATTCACATCTGATAGTACAGTCACTTGTAGGCTGTGCTTTTTTTAAATAGCCGGCGAATCAGGAATATTCCACTTATTTTTAATCTCTTATCTGCGTCAGTGGCATTGAAAACATTTAGAAATGAGTTGCCCTTCACCATGAAATCTTAAGCGTGTATGTGTATCCGAGTTCTTGTAATTATATAAAGTACTTAAGTATTTAATGTTGCAATTTGGAATTTTTTTTAAAGTAAATACATAATAACATCACAATATTTAATAATAAAAGGCAAAATATTTATATTAACACTCATTTAGTTTTGATTATAAAATATATGCAATCATTTGGACAACTGTGGTAAGTGTGTTGCCTGTTCATTTTCTTTTCTAATAATATACTGGGTGTATGTATTTAACTCCGACGATTAACCTAGTTAGACTGGGCAAGCTTTAAAATGTAGCTAACAAGTTCACAGGGGTGTTTACTAAGACTAACTTAGTATATTTTTACAGATATTTCATCGCTTAGGCGTTTTTTTGAAAACTCACCCTGTACAATACGTATATTTGTTATCAGAGTAACTTTAAGAATCTGGATTTGTCAAAATATACAGGGAAGTTCTATTAAAAAAGATACGTATTTCTTGTTTACCCTGTATGTATATAAAACACTAGTGCAAAACTGTTAGCATGATTGGAATCTACATAAAATGTCACGTAAGACCAATTTTTAAATTTTTCGTATCGGGTAATAATGGAAATAACAAAGAGGGATTTACATTAACAAAAGTAACTCTGCACTACAGTTGAAAACAAAGAATAGTAGTCGAGAACAGTTTTTCAGTGGTTTGTTGCTT
Source organism: Dorcus hopei (assembly GCA_033060865.1). NCBI lineage: Eukaryota > Metazoa > Arthropoda > Insecta > Coleoptera > Lucanidae > Dorcus > Dorcus hopei. The sequence continues at coordinate 33,169,490 of CM065423.1, read as the reverse complement.
TATTTCTTTAGTTCTACAACTATCGGCAACTATCGATTATTATCGATAGTCACATGCGAAATTATCGACTACTATCGATGGTGTCAACTATCGATATTTCTCCACCTCTACTGGGCAGTCTGGGCAAGCGAGCTTTAAAATGTAGCTAACAAGTTCACAGGGGTGTTTACTAAGACTAACTTAGTGATTGGTTTCTTTCAAATTGCAGTCGATAATTTTCGGCGGATGTCGTATAACGCAACAGAACTCATAGGCGTACATACTAGTTTTATTGCGTGTATTTGTATTTAATGAATTAATTCAATATAATTAACTGATTAATTAAATTAATAATTCTATTTCGTAATGAATAATCTATTATTATTTCAATTAACAAGTATATTTTTTGTAATATTCGATTTTTATCTCCATTTAATGAACGCCGCCTATGTGCACTAGGGACGAGTAAACAGTACCTCACCTTTCCCACCCACCGCAAGATCTGTTGATGTTGCTTTCAAACAAACCGTCCTATTTTGCAATGGCATTACCAGTCTACCTTGATTAGCCGTCGACGGTTACTATTCTAGTGAGTTCAGATGTTTAGTGTTTTTATTTTTTTTGTTCTTGTGATATTCGTGGTTGTTGTTGATATGTTGTTATTTTTTTTTATTGTGATAGATAGTATTTTTAATTAAAAGTCGCTCAATATTTTTTGGTACTGAATATTTAAATCTGGTACCCTTGGAGATACCAACCTGGTACACAAAAAGTTCTTGCTTGGAACAACGCTGTGTACAATTTTGATGATTGCAAGCTTCTGACCATTTCTGACGGTTCGAACTAGTTATGAACTGTTGCTGGAACAAGCCTTATAAAATAGGAACTAATTGAGAATTGGAATAACCTGTACATATGTGAATCCTACGACAAATAACACAGGTTACTGTTTATCTGAAAATTTGGATATGTGAAAGTAACGGAGCAAAACGAAGAACTCGTTTAGCCAGTTCTCAGTTAGCTAACACGCTACAAAATAGCGCTCTGCTACGTAGCAGTAGCAAAATGTAAGCGCTATTAACTAGAGTGCTTTTTTTTAAATGTCAATGCCTGCGTTCAGCCTGGCAGAAAGCTACGTAGCGCTTCGCGTGCGCCACATAGCGTGACGTCATACATGTGTTCAAGCCGAAGCTAAACTTCTGCTAAGGGAGAGCGATAAACCTAGCGGCCGCCACGTTTTAAACCGCTTTACGGAGTAAAACAAAGAATCCGTTCAGCCAGTTCTCAATTAGCTAATACGCTGCAAATTAGCGCTCTGCTACGTAGCAGTAGCGAAAGGTAAGCGCTATCTTTGGCGGAACGCGGCCTTTAATTTTGAGTATTTCACTTTCATAATATTCAGTGTTTCTTTTACGTAAGTGAATTTAATTAATCAATACTGTCGTTTGACTTGCCTGTATTATATATTTGCAAATAAATTTTTAGCATACCAGTTAATATACATAGCGTTTTCGATTCATCTGCACTGGTTGCACTCAGTGTATTTGCATCTTCTTCTAACCTCATATAATAACACGAGATGAAGATATTCTCAGTGCGCACTAGTGCGGTCATTCGAAAACGCTGACAGTGTGTGTTGCCAACAGTGGCGCCATTTTTAAGCCATAGCCAAAGTACTGCTTTTTACAATTTTTTTTTAAATTAATTAAAAATCGATTCTTGGAACGGTTTGGAACAAATGTCTGAACGCTTTCTCTGCATGTTTAGTGCCAGTTGTTCAAACATTTGAACCATCGTTCAGCTTTGAACTTATGGCAATTTTTGTAAAAGCATATGTTTGTCGTAAGTCGTAATGATAGAACTAAGTTCGGAGTTGAACAATGTTTGAGCAACCGGCCCTTTAGATTAATTTATTTGAGATAAATTTAACTATATTTCTGAAACGTAAATATGAATAAAAATATAAAAACCGAGAAAACTCAAATACTTCAGAACTATTTACAAGAACGTACAAAAAATAATTGTCATTATACTTCACGTCCATGTTTATCTAACTTCGCCATTTATTTGATGAAAAATTCAAAATAATAAGCAACCATTAGCTCTTGGCAAGTTTAAAAAACAATTTATTATGATTTTCATATGATAATACATTCAAAATGGTATTTTGTAATGTAGAAAAAAGGCAAATACATTATATGGTCAAAAAAGAAATGAAAAAAAAAATTGTACAATAAAACAAGTTTTGAAAAATAAAAAAAAAACTTTAATAATCAAACGGTAACATGTAATTTTTACATAATAATAATAATAACATTGTCAAGCTTCTCTAAGTTCGTGCATCAAGTTGGTACATAACGACAGTTCTAATTAGTAAATGTAGACATTAATTATTGATAGTACAGTTAATGGAAAATTTATGTACTTAAAAAAATCACGTGATCTTAATGAAATGAATTCATAGCGTTTTCGATTGACCGCACTAGTGCGCACTCAGAGTTTCTTCATCTCGTCTTATTAGGTACATGAGGTTAAAAGAAGGTGCAAATACTCTGAGTGCAACCGGTGCGTGTGAATCGAAAACGTTTTTAATCTCATGATTGTCTTTTTGTCGAACGATGACGTCTACATATTTTAAAAGAAACTATTTTATAAAAAAACATCAGGCCCAAGAAATCCCTATAAAACTAGAAACTCAAGAGCTAAAAGTCGACATGTATTTACAGTTTTGCTTAATTACTTTACATTACTGAATCAATACCTAAATAGGAAATAATGTATGTACAAGTTAAACTAGTAATACTAAAAATATCAGATCTATGTTCTAGCTGAAAATTTCATTAAAAAACTAAATAGTAGGAACTGATTTTACATGCTGTTATTTTTCACTTTTCAACTTGATGCTACCCTTCTGAACTTAGAGTAGTCTGAAAAAAATAATTTCTTAATTAAAATAAACTGAGTATACAAGTTATACTAAAAATAAGAACCATATACACAAATCTTTTAATGTATAAAAAAATTGTAACTTATAAGCGAAAAAAGCAGATATTAAAAAAACGAAGGAACAAAATCAAAATTGTTATAATATTATCTGAATTTTTGAAGGGGTGGTAAGTTTTCTGCTCTGTAGTAACTCAATAGTGATCGCATATCCTCAAATGCTAACAGAATGTACTGGTCAGATTCACTATAGTAGTTTGTTGGTGGACATGGTAATTTCTTAAGCACATTTAAAATCCTGGTTTTCATTCCTACAATATTCGTCCTACTGTTAGTTAATATGGAAATAGATGTACTTTCATCTTCTTCCTGTATCGCAGGCTTGATGTCAATGATTATATTTTTGAAGGGATAATTGTTTTTAGATAAATTGTGAAAATATAAATGTAACAAAACGTATACTTCCTCATTTAGGAAGTTTGACGGAATTGAAATGCTGTTTGCAATGCCCTAATAATAAAAAGTGGAAAATGAGAATTAATTAGAATCAAATTAATAGTAAATACGTACTTCTGGAGCTTGATACACCTTCGACCTTACATTAATTTGATAAAGTTCTATAATCTTCAAATCTGAAAGTTCATTGTATAATTGAATGAAGAGAGCTCTCAGGACGTCGCTCCTCAAATACTTATACCAGCTGTTTATAATAATTTGAAAAATATCTGTTAATTCTAATTTGCACTCGCTATAGTGATTAAGCATGTTTATGATGAGATGGTTCAAGTACTTTTTGAAATCTAAAATGTATGTCATTAATTTTTGCAAATTTCAAAACTTCTTCATTACCTATGCACTGACAAGACCTTACTTCCAGAATTATGAAGCACAACATGTCTTTTGCGACTGCAATGTTTTTCTTGAGTGTCTCGTCAAGAAATTCGCAAATTAATCTTTTCTTGTATTCCAAGTATCTTGGGAGGTTTTCATCGCTGAAGACGCTATCATTTATCTTTAAATCTAAAAGTTATTCATTAAAAGATTAATACTGTGATTACTTTTTTTAAAAGACTTACCTAACGATTTTAAAAACATTAGGGCATCCCTGAATTTGCCATTTCGTGTAAGAACTTTGAAAATGAACAAGTAACGAAAATTCATAGTAGAAAGATATTCAAAATTATTATCAATGCACTGCAAAATGAAAAAGTTAGTTACGAAAATAATTAAGGTAGAATACCTCACCTCGATTGTAATAAAATCTGAGTAGTCATTAGGAAATTTCTTTAGTATGAGATTAGCAACTTCATACTTTCTGTAGCAGTCTAAATAAGTCAGTATGTTGAAGCCAAATAATTGCAACAAATGTGTTTGATTTAATGCTAAAGACATTGGACATAAAGTTTCTGCAATTAAGAAAAGTTACTAAGCAAACACACGGCAACCTCATTAAATTACTCACCAAAATTGCTGGAAAAAATCTCTTTAACAATGACTTCGACTAGGTTAGGGTCATTTAAATTCTTCAGTGCTATAATTAGGTGGACCACAAATGATTTTGATAAATTGGGCAAACTATATTTGGCAAATAAAGACAAAATCTTAGGAATATTTTTCTGTTTCAATGCCTTACATAGCTCCATTATGTCACTATTTGCTACATCGTTTAAGGTACTTTGGGTTTCTATGTCTGAAGATGAAGTGCTCTTATTGCTTACCCAATGCGGAAAAGCTAGAAGCCCATCATCTGCAAATTTATATTCTCAATTACGTAAATATTACAACAGATAATATGGTATTAACAGCAAAAGTTAAAAAAAACTGTGAATAAACATTCTCAAATAGAAACTTAAAATATGTATAAATACGAAAAATAATAAAAATAAAATAAAAAGTACTAGCAAAGACGAAACAAGACACAATTAAGTTAGAAGCCGAGGAACAATAGCAAAGTACATAAGTATGAGTACCAAAGAATAAATATAACACAAAAATAGAAACAGAATTATTTTAAAAAATTAATGGTATCCCCATGTTAATCACAGGAAAAAATACCATAAATAAAATGAACATAGAATAATAGAACAAAAGGAAAGTTAGAAAAACGAGAAAAGCAGCAGGTAGTAGGAAAAATAAATAAAACAAAAATGACACAGGATAGGAAGAGTTGACACCAAAAAAAAAAAAAAATAATTCTTCCTTTCCAGTTTTACACTTTTAACAGTAGAAAGGTGGAATTACTCAAGTATTAATTAAAAATTATGCACAAATTTAAAGAGAAGAAGATTCAAATACTTTTTTTTTAAGTTTATGAACACCTTCAAAAATACACTTGCCTTTCATACCCGGAATCCTGTTAGACACACTTTTTGCAGTTGCAGCTAAATAATTATTGGCATATTTGGGATTACTGAATGCTGCCTCCTCTGGGTTTTGCTGCACCAAACATTCCTTTCTATAACTGTAACTTTGATTATGTGAATTAAATGCAGTGAACGGTAGTGTAGGAATATATTCTGTAATATGTTGTTCCTGAATGCCAGGAATGTACGGATCATAACTACCGCTGTCCCTAAAGTTATTTATATTTACGTCATTTAAAAGGTTTATATATGAATTAGCTTGCTCGTTTATGACATTAACAGGTTCATTGCCTAAACTTGAACGATCCAAAGACATGTCACTTGAACTACCCGAGAAAGTCGGTTCCTTAATATCTGTACTGTCGACTACTTCTTTTTCATCATCAACATGAGACTGTCCTGTGGTATTCACTAGTTCATCATTTGAGTGAATATTATATTTATCTCGGATGTGATTGACATATTCGGATAAACGAAAACTCCTGAGTAAGTTGATATACTTGTTGATCTTAGTCTCCGCCTCATGAGACAAATTTAGCCTGTCTGTTACAATCAAGTCGATGTAGACGTTTTTACAAAATTCTTTATTAGGTGGATGAGTGTCAATGCACTTGTTAAATATGTCACTTATGACACCATGATCGAGATTGTTCCGCAGGGAATTAATTAATTTTTGGATGAAACACCAATTATTTTCGAGACAACTTTGATCGTGTACGACTATATCAAACAGAATTTCCACCAGCCATTGTTCCTGGCTGTGAGCTATGAATATTTCTTCTAGTGCAAAATTGAAAGAGAGCCCCAATTTTTTTAGGGCCGAAATGATCATGATCACATACGGTTTCTTCTCTAGGTGTGTCACATGTATGACGTCTTTTACCATGTCTATAAGTGCTCTTTCTTGATCTTTTATGTAATTCACAAGTACATGGAAAATTTCTGTAAATAGATATTGCAACTTCTCAACAACATAGTTGTACACGTACTTGAATTGGTTTGGACTTAAATCCATGATCATTTTCTTGAAATACTCAGGCACACAGTGAAGGAATCTACATTTTCCAAAAAAATAAGTGCATTTTCCTTTTTTATAATGATGACAGCAAAATCTTCCCAGTATATAATTCAATTTTATATTAGAAATTACTTGTGTTTCATTCGATGCCGATGCTATCCACTCAGATACTTTTAAAGTGTCTTTATCTACTGAAGTGTTTTCGCTGGAAGGAGATTGAAGGATAGAAAAGTTGGAGTCTTGTACGCTTTGTACAGTCGGTTTACAAATTTCAGTCAATTTCACGTGCTCTGAGTACAACTTTTGTGATATGACAGTTTGACTTCCTGTTGCTGACCTGTTGCATTTTGTCGTCACTTCAGGAAGTTCCTCTGTGCTAACGTCAAGTGATATACTTTTCCTTCTTGATTCATTGCATTTATTGTATACTTTAGGAACTTCTACTGTGGAAATATCTGGTGTTGGGCTTCTTTGGTATTCCTTTTTCTCTTCTGGATATAATACCAAGTCTGCTTCAGGAGATTGATCTTCATCAATATTTATCTTACACGGTTCATCTAACCGTTTTTGATCTTCCCCATCACAAAAGGATCTGCAAATAACATTGACACTTGACGAATATACACAACTCTAAAAGCTTAAGTATTGTATCTTTTTTTTTTGTTAATGACTTTGGAAGTTTTGAATACTGAAATTAATTAATTTGTTACGGATTTTGAAGTATTGGATGGAACTTAAAATTCTCAAAAGTATAAAAATTTATTCAAACTTATAAATTAGAGAAATTAAAGAAAGTATACTTACTCAGCATACAGCGATATAGCATCAAAATCTTCATTACTGTGGTTCTGTCCTTTTGCTGACTTATCCAACTTGGACAAAACCTCAGCGGTGATACGAGTCGGTGGTCTCTTTGTTAGTGGTAAGAGGGGAGTTTTGAATATGTTCCTCTGTCTATTCAAGCGTTGTCGTAAGTCAAATGGAGCAGCGGTGGTTTTGTTACAATTCACTTCACTGTTATTATTATTGTTATTACGAAATTGAACTGGTTTGCTTAGAAAATTATTTTGAGCACACTCAGGTGACTGGATGAACAGTTTTCTATTAGGTGATGGCTTTTGTGTGGAACATTTTTCCCGCGTTTCAGCAATGGTGGTTATTGCAGGGGGTGTAACAATTAGTGATTCGTTGGGTGAGGGAGTGATATTTTGGACTGGTGACCTTTCTAAAATTCCAGATGTGCCATCATCACTCGTCTCTGGACCAGATTTCGATAAAATATTCTCTTTAACACGTTTGGGAGGCGTGTTAAATAACTTTTTAGGTGAAATAATGTCATTGTTGATTTCTTTCTTTTCATTTGTATTTATATCTACAGTTTTTATTTTTTTCGGCGAATTTGTATTATCTATTGAAATATTTCTTTTTTGTGAGAATGATCGTAGATCATTTACAGGTTTATCCACGTTTTTCCGCAACTTAACGGCGTTGAATCTTTTTAAACGTGACCCAAATTTATTGAATTTATATGTATAAGGTTCAGCCACTTTCTGTAATTCATTCTCATTCTCACCATCAGATGAGTTACTATTAACAGTAGTATTACAACTAATATCAATATTGTTATTTCTCTCATTTTGGTTTTGTGGATCAGGTTCAAATATTGTGCAAGGCATAGCAGATATGCCTTGCACAGAACTATTACCTGTCATCTCCAATTGCGGGCCAGTCATAAAATTAATTTTTTTCACTGTTCTATCATTTAAACTTGTCGAAAATGTAATTTTTATTTGTGGAGGGGTTAAAGTAGTTTTAGGAATGTTGAGACTATCGTCTTTTTTCTCTGGGGTTTTCGATGAAATATTTTCTGAAGTTGTTCTTTCTGGAGTTAACTTTATTGAAGTTTCCAACTTGGAATCACTTTCAACTTTGATTTTGGTCGGCAATAAATGTTTATATGAAACTTCTTCTAAAACTGCCCCTTCAAAAATTTTATGGCCGGATGTAATGCAATCAACATCAGATGGCACATCATTCGATCTTTTCCAAAATTTTCTGTGCGCAGCAATTTTAGAATTTCTAGTTTTCATTGAATGATGTCTTCCTTTCATAAACTTTCTTCTTCTTCGTCGTTTCAGCTTAATTATTTTATTTTCTGGAGTAATCACTTGATCTAACGGAATCAAGCTAATGGTAGACGTTTCTTTTTCACCAGACAAATCTTTGACGATTTTTATGTTGTGCAAAACAGGCTCCTTTTTAATCGGTGGATGATCGAGACTCACAGTGTTGGTGTTACTTTTATTTTCAGGGGGAGGGGTGTCTAGAAATCTTTTCGGCAAGTTACACTTATCTAATCTACGCAAATTATATTTTGCAAGTATCTTCGCACCGCTCGAGTCTGCTGGAGGTTCAACTTTGATGATATGTGCTTTATTTGGTTCTCTGAAATTCTCTGAGTTCATTAAGTCCTTACCTGCAATGAAAATTGTAAAATATTCTGCAAATTTTAAACATTTTAAACTTTTAGCAGCTGCAGCATGGAATAGAAAATGAGGTTAAGATTCTCTGAACAAAAGGTTTGTTCGAACTGGAGGTTCTGACTAGTTCAGAACCGTTTGAATCAGTTGGCCTTCGAAGTACTGAATTATTTTAACAGCTCCTTTGAGAAGTACAACTCTAATGAGTGTATGTTTTGAACAATTCAGAATTAGTCAGAACTCGCAGTTCGAACAGACCTTAAATCAAAATCATAGTGAATTTCAATCGTTCCACTAGTGCATACTCAGTGGATTCTCATCTCATTTTAACCTCATGTAATAATCAGAGATACACTCAGTGTATACCAGTGCAGCGATTGGAATTCGCTATTAGTCTGAAGAGAGCACATAGACTTCTAAGATTGTATATTTTATTTCTTTCTTTCTTTTAATTATTGCTGGGGAAGTATTGTGATGAAATTCATTTCTCAAAGAGCAAAGTTATGGAAGTTACTTATTTACTCAACATTTGTACTACTTATGGCCATTTGTACCAAACACTTAAGCTGAGCTTAAAATTAAATGGTGTTTATAATGTGGCATGTTTAGGTTACAGAGCATATTCATAATATTCTAAGTAATGCTTAAAGTTGAGCTTAAGTGTTTGGTGCAACTGACCATTAAACTATTTCACACTTTCACAGGCAATAACAGAAATTATGGATCTCAAATGTTTTTGAATGCAGTACGGTATATGTCATCTCGTCTGCGAACATGTTAAGTTCCAATCTTATAGCGTTTTTCATTGGGAGTAAATTGTGCACTGAGTGCGCACTCAGAATATCCTCATCTTATTTTAACCTCAAGTAATGAAACGGGATGGAGAATTCTGAGTGCACACTCAGTGCAAAATTTAGTCCCAGTGAAAAACGCTATTAAATATCATTTCTCTTCTCTTCAGTTTTAAAGACTAAGGTCAAAATGTGATAATCTGACTAAGAATATTTTGCAGTCACAACGACAATACGAACTCAAATGTTTACAATGATATCAAACAAAAAAATAAAACTTAGTACTTGGTACTTAACTAACATGAAAATTCTACCTGTTTTATTGTTATCACTGGGTTGATCATCTGAATGTTCTAAAACAATACGAAAAAGGGACATAATTCTCTGGAAACTTATGCAAACATTGTTACACACCATGCAATTCAAGTGACTGTAAATACACACGCTTCTTCTGCCACAGTTGTCTTTCAGCCTCCTCCGACCTTTCCAAAACGACCACTGGCGACAAAGCGTTGCACTTACCCTCAACAATATCTTCGACTTTGATACCTGAAATAATGCAAGGGGGCAATTCAATAGCATCTGTAGTGTCACTGCTCGAGGCTGATGAAATGCCACTGTCAGTGTCTTTCGCGTTTCTCTTCGACCTCGTTCGCCTTGTTAATTTTCTGCAGCCCTTCAGTACCCTCTACAAATAAAAATGGTTATAGTGCCTGCAACTTTCAAGACAGAAACAGACTTACTTTAATATCCATTAAATATACAATGTTTTGAGACTGACTTAACAGAAAGCAGCGAACTGTACAAATAGGAAACGCTTATTTTCCGCATACAAATTTTCTTAACAAGTTCTAAACTTACATGTTAGTTGTTAGTTTACACAACGCCATTTGTGCCTAACTTCAGTTCACATCGTATGAAAACTATTGATGCAGATTTGAGCAAAAGTCCTAAAAACAGACAATCGGCGTGGTTTTGTAAGGATAATATTGTATCTGGAAATAATCTTGCAAGGGGAGCAATTTTCTTATCTCTTCTATTTGCTTCACAAATAGGCGCCAAAGAAGTATGTAATTATTGCCAACCCTGCAGAAAGAAAAGAACACTGCAGAGTTGTTAAAAGCCAATCACGTTTTCAACAATAATTGTACGCAGCGCTGTTGGTTGAATTAAAACAATTAAGCTGCATATATAGGTGTCCCAGAAATGCATATAAAACTTCTTCTCTACAATCGACAATTCTTAGGGCTCCCAAAACTAATTAATTTCTCCCATTAATTCTTAAGGCTGAGTTGCACCATCGACGTTGTTAACTTAATTCTAGATTAAACATTCTTCGCTTTTATTCGAGATTAATAGCGTTTTTGATTGATCGCACTAGTGCGCACTCAGAGTATGTTCATCTCATGTTCTTGCATGAGGTTAAAAGAAGATGCAAATACACTGAGTGCAACCGTTTCAGCTGAATCGAAAACGCTATAACTTTAATCGATATCGATGCAGCTGAACATAAGTTTGATAGTTTCAGCATAAGAGGGCAAAATAAAATAATTGTTAAACGTTGGTTTTACATGCAGTTACCTAATTTATTCGATTTTTGCATAACTTGAATGTGAATTTAAGTGAAAATTTTTTTTTCATGCAACTCTATTTGCAAGATTGACATGCTGTACACCGCGAATATCCAAAGTATCCAAAATCTGTTAACCGTTGCCAGCTCTAATTTCGTTCTACCTAGTACGATTTTGTTAATAGCTCTAGTAGGGATGCTCAAAACAGTTAAATGAATCGATTCAGTTGAATCGATTGTATGGAATCGATTCAGATGAATCGATTCAATTTAAACACGTAGAATCGATTCGATTCAATACATATACATATTACCAATTTCTATTCTTGAAATTAAAACTTACGTCGCAGCATCATATTTTATGGTTCCATTGCAGTGTTTACAACGAATAGATTTGCTGTTATCAGTAATAAAATGCTTCCACACTTCACTTGTTTTAGGAGGCATTATTCTACACTCACACTCAAATACAAAATACGTATATACCTACTGTTCAAGCGTGCAACGCAAATTTTTGCTCATTAATGGTCAAAGAAATTTCTGTAGTTTGCAGTGTTCTGTCTTATGCCGCGGACTTTCCCTACCCACAGTTTTATCAATTTGAGTTATTGGCTGCCAGTAACATATAGATGGTGTGGTGATAAAAAATTGGTTGTATGTCCACACCTTTCCGATTCGATTCTTGAATCGATTCACACCAAATTGAATCGATTCGATTCTTTCGATGCATCGCTTACAAAGAATCGATTCAACTATAAATCGATTCGATTCTGAACATCCCTAAGCTCTAGTACATTTTTGAAAATTAAAGTGGCAACCCTGTGTCTTTGGTTGCTGCCAACCTTGTAAAAAGACGATAATGGTAAGTTAAATGTGTGGTTATATTGTCATTTTTGTTGTAAATACAAATTTAAGCACATATAGATACATTTATCTAGAATTTTTAACGGCGTAAAGTATGTGCATTAAAGTAACTAACATATTTCACAGTCGGTTACATTACACACTGATGTTGGGGACATCAAGTTAGAACTATTCTGCGAAGCTTGCCCCAAAAGTTGCGAAAATTTCCTTGCCCTATGCGCCAGTGATAGCTACAATGGATGTCTCTTCCACCGCAACATAAAAGGATTTATCATTCAAACTGGCGATCCAACGGGTACGGGCAAAGGGGGAAACTCAATATGGGGCAAGAAATTCGAAGACGAATTCAAGGAAGAATTAAAGGTGAGTTCATGGTGGCAACCAAAACTGTCTACCATAGTTTAGTTTATTATGTAGCATAACAGTAGAGGAATTGTTTCTATGGCTAACAATGGACCAAATACTAATGGAAGCCAATTTTTTATAACGTATGCAGCACAACCGCACTTGGATTTGAAGTACACCTTATTTGGAAAGTAAGTTTTCACAAAAATTAATATTTAAGATTAATTTTAACAATTCTTTCTTAAAGAGTTATCGATGGGTTTGAAGCGTTGGATGAATTAGAAAAGCTTCCAGTAAGTTTGAAGAACTACCGTCCCTTGACTGATGTAAGAATCAATAATGTGACTGTACACGCTAATCCTTTGGCAGGGTAAATAAAATTCGTTTTTAAGTATTTACTTTATTTACTCCACATGATTACATTCATAACATCTAATAACAGTTCGTACTGATTTATTTGCTGCCAGGAACTAGAGGAGCCAGTTTTTCTTGCTTCCTGTTATTTCCTGTGATGGACGAAGGTCCTGTTGTTAAATTGTTGAATGTCGGGCAATTTATTTTTAGCCAAAATCCTCTCTTATTTTTGTAAAGTCCCTTTGAAGTTTGCTAATTGCAATAGCTTCCTAAAACATTATTTTATGTTTTGAACATGCGCTGGGCAAACATCATTTGATCAATCTACTGTGGGGCAATTATTAAATTTTAAACAATGCGAATTAATTATTCAAAAAGAGGAAACATTAAGCATTGGATTCTGTAAATTAAAAAAGAGATACTTTTTCTTTTCATTTTGGTTTTACATAACAGCATCTGTAAGTTCAACATGAAGAGAGAAAAAGAAGTTATTGTTCTATTTTTCTTTTTTATTGCAAAGTACTCCTAGTCAGGTTTAATGCAATCTTGTAAAATATCTGCTGTCACAAATTTGATAATGAGTAAAATATTTTTAAGTATTTTTGATGAGAATAATATAGTTTTTTCTAATTTCACTAGTATCATGCTCATAAAATAGTATCTACCTGATTATCTGGTTAAGTGCATTACACGAATCTGGCTGGACCCAAATTGACAAATACAATTGACCAGTTATTTATAATTGCTACAGCTTATTGATGTCAGTAGGAACGAGACATCACGGTACGACAAACAAGAAGTCTCTAAGTTTCGAGAAACTTCAGAGGCACTAATGGGGGATGTTAAAATTAGTTGATATTATTTAAAGTAAATCGATGAATTCACATCAGGCCTTCAATTCTCATCCATTACAAAAATGGATTGTATAGGTCAGAGTATTTGTTTCAAATCAAATCATTAGTGACTCTCAGCCTCTATTTCTTTATAATCCATAGCGAGAGCAGCCAGGTTTTCTCTTGCTTCTGAAAACTCCCCCTCTTCCATTCCTTCCCCCACATAGTGATGGACAAAGGCCCTCTTTTTATACATCAAGTCAAATTTGTGATTTAGTCTTATCCAGGTGTCTTTGATTGCTGTATTATTTGAAAGCATTGTTACAGCCCTTTGGACCTTCGCAAGATCTCCACCCGGAACTGCTGTCGGCGGTTGATAGTTAATACCTACCTGAAACATTATTTTATAATCTCTTAAAATACAGTTCCATTCGGTGCAAACCTTAAAACCAGTTGGACACCAATCGACAAATGAAATCGAACGTTTACTTTTAATATTTGCAATGGCATTATTGACGTCGGTAGGAACAATATCACCGCGGTACAACAAACAACACGATATGTACTTTCCAGATCTCGGATCGCATTTCACCATTTGATTGGCCGGTTCAAAGCAGGAATTTGTTAATTGTGCTGTCGAGAGTTGTTCGTGGTAAGCCTTAGAGGCGGGTACAAATGGGGCGAATGTTATCAAGGGAAAGTGGATTCTGGGATAGGGCACTAGATTTGTTTGGAATTCGATTAGGTCCACGTTCACAGCGCCTTCGAATCTTAAAGAAGCCGTCACTGCAGAAACCACCTACATTACACGCAATATACATTTTATGTATTTTATTACGGTATAATTAATACTTGTCCTAACAGCCTGTTTAAATTTGTGTATGTTGGCCTGGGCACATCTAAATTTCTAGCTAATATATCATATACAGCCTCATTGTCCATTACAAAAGCAACATCTTCAAATTCTAATGTGCCATGAGTTGTCAGGACTGCATTGTATGGCTCTACTATAATCGGTGATATCTGTAACAGTAAAAGTTATTTTAAATTTAGTTTTCGTGAGCATTAACTTGTTGAGTAACAAAACTTTACTTGTGGGGCAGGAAAGATTGCAAATTCAAGTTTTGTTAATTTAGAATAATCGTCGCATAAATACTGTAGCATCAAAGACGTAAATCCAGAACCGGTGCCTCCTCCGAAAGCACGAAATAGAATAAAACCTTGCAATGAACTGCAGTCATCTGCGACTTTTCGAATGCGATCCAGAACTAAGTGAATCATTTCTCTTCCTATGCTGTATTCTCCTCGTGCAAAGTTATTTGCTGCATCTTCTTTGCCCGTCAATAGCTGTTCAGGGTGGAAAAGTTGTCTGTAATGTCCAGTTCGAATTTCATCTGCAATTACATACGTAAAAAATTATGAGAGGTTGCTTGGGACTATACCTATGACAGTCGGTTCCAGGTCGACCATAACCACTCTTGGCACACATTTTCCAGCAGAAGATACACTGAAAAAAGCGTTATAACTATCATCGCTATGTCGTCCATGGTAACCCTCATAAAGCTGTCCATTCGGTTGTATGGCATGTTCCAAACAGTACAGTTCCCAACATGCACTTGCTACTTGTACACCTGCTTGTCCTATATGTATTTGTACTACCTCCCTCTAATAATAATGTCGATTAATATGGTTTTATTGGCACATTATGTTGGCATACGTTTTTCGGCATATTATTACTTCGAAGGGTTCATTATAAATAGTTTCGTTTGTATGTTATACTGGAAATTTTGATGTTCAGAGTTGAATTGTATGACAAAATAAATTTGACAGGAAATTTAGAGTGAAAAATTTTATGTCTAAACTGTCTTTGTATCTTTAATGGGCACTAGATCAAGTTCTAGCACAATTAGAACTATGATTAAATATAAAATAACATGGAGATGGAAGTATTTAAAGTATTTAGAAATTGTTGCAAAAATAACTTTTATTTCTATTAATTAACAAATCTACATTTTCTGACAGGTTTCGTTAAAATTTATCTGGGGCAAAGCGCATGTCGACCGCCATCCACTGGAATTATTGCCCCAGTAATAAAACTTGCATCATCACTTGCAATGAAGGCAATAGTTCGAGCAACTTCCTCTGGCTTTCCAGCTCTTTCTAAAGGGTGAGTAATCTTGCATCGCTTAACAAACTCGGCATACTGTTCCTCACTCATTCCACCTCTTTTATGTAAGTCTGTAATAATCACCCCTGGATTAATGCTGTTAACCCTGACTTGTTTTGGGGCAAGGTCCAAAGCAACGCATTGCGTAAATTGGTTGATTGTAGCTTTCGACATGCAATACGCTACAACCCCCGGTGAAGCACGTGTACCAGCCGCACTGGAAATATTAACAATATTGCCTTTGGTTTTAATTAAGTGAGGAACTGCGAGCATAGTCAAGTGGTAAACTACCCTGACATTAGTGCGGAAGAGACGATCATACTGGTCAAGGTCGGTATTCTCTATGCCTCCTGATTCGATGATTCCAGCGTTGTTCACCAAGACATCGAGTTTATTGAAGTGAGACAAAGTTGTTTCTACAATGCGGGACACGTCTTCTTCTTTTGTTAAGTCTGCTATTAAAAGCAAGGGTTTAATTTCCCCTGTACATTTTTCGGCTACCTGGTTTAAATTATCGGCGTTTCTTCCAGTCAGGGATAAACTTGCACCTAGTTTGGATAAGTGAATGGCTGTTGCTGCTCCGATGCCTGAGCTTGCCCCAGTGATCAACACTACTTTTCCTTTGAAAGCCATTGCAATTTCTCAGGATCTGATAAGCCCCTTCGTCCACTTGAGTCCTTGTCACTTATGATAATTATAATCTGCGCAAGCTCATGTATCATGTTATTAATAACATTATCTTATTCGTCATTCTCTAATAAAGTGCTAATTAATCACAAGTTTAATTATTTGAATTAAATTGTTAAACATTTCAATTTGGCAACACCGCAAGATTCTGAGTCCCTGCTCCCTGCCGCCCTGCCTAGTTCCTACAGTGATACCAATTCATAACGTTTTCGATTCCCAATGCCTGCATTCAGCCTGGCTGAGAGCTACGTAGCGCTTCGTTTGCTCCACCTAGCGTGACGTCGTATATGTGTTCAAGCCGAAGTTAAACTTCTGGGAGAGCGATAAACCTAGCGGCCGCCATGTTTTAAATCGCTTTAAAAAAAAACTATGTCGTTAGTAGTGATGGGCAAAGTAGTTATTTTCAAATAACAGGTACAACCTGTTACTGTTATTTACAAATAACAGTTATTTTTAACAGGTTACAAATAACAGTTCCGGAAATCATACTCTTTATTTTCACATATCCCCAAAAGCAGTGTTGTAACAGATACATTTTTCAAAGTATCTAGATACAGATACAGATACTTATCCTAATTTGTAACTCGTTACAGTTACATATACTTCTTTTTTGAAAGTAACTAGATCCAGATACAGATATAGTATAAATGTATCTAGATACCTTTCAGATACTTTTAGATACATACATAAATGTTTTACATAATAATAAAAATAATAATTTCAATAAAAAGAAACTGACAAAGCATCAAAGTTTGAAACTGATAAAATGTCAAACAGAAAGAACAATTATCGTTTTATGACATTAACAAAATTACACTGAAGAGTAGTATCCAAGACATCAAATCAAACATCAGACAAGTTCACAAGTAGATTACGTTACGTTGCATATATTCTTCAACTAAATATGGCTCCAAAGTTTAATAATAGTCAATACGTATTTCCGTGTGAAAACTTCTACTGCTGGTTTAGCAGTACTAAGTTAAGCAGATAACGTTTTGCAGCTCTCGTGGAGCATTTGTGATTGGCTAATTCAAAATCATTCAAAATTATAGCCAATCACAAATGCTGCACGAGAACCATAAAACACTATCCGCTTAGCTGAGTAGGGAGCTTTACTGATTTATCCGTTGTGGAAGTTTATTATAAAAAGATATTGCATAATATAAAGGAGATTTTTCCATTAACGTTTAGCCTGTGTATTGGAAAACTGTACTTTTAGTTTCTTGTAACATAATGTGAGATGGCATTTTATTTTTATTTAAAAAATGTATCTGTGTATCTAAATGCTCAGATACATACATAAATGTAACTAAATACAGTTACAGATACCAAGTACTACAATGTAACTAGTTACAGATACAGATACATTGAAAGTATCTAGATACTGTATCTAAATACTTGTAACTAGATATGTTACAACACTGCCCAAAAGCTATTGTACAATCGCGGCCAAAAAAACGTCATTTTTAGAATACTAATGCCCAGAATAATGTCAAATACATTCTGATAGACATTTAAACTTCAACTTAAGTATCAATTAGAATGTGACTAACATTTTGTTAAATCTATCAATAATGTCATAGTCCAAACACCACTTAAATTTAAGCTCTGTTTAAAAAGTTGGTGGGTGATTTTAATTATGAGCTGATACCTACGGATGATAAACAATAAGTATTACTGTTTGTCATCCGTAAGTATCAACTCATAATTACAATCACCCAGCAAAAGTTTTAGTATTATAAAGTTGACGTTTAAAAAAGTGTCCCGTTACTAAATAAATCCGTTACTACAATGTGAACATTGCTTTAATCACAGCATAAATACATACAGCAGGTTCACTTTCCTTGGCGGGAAGATTTCCCGCGCAAACTGAGTCGCCATATTCCGGATGGATAATCTGTCTAACCTGCATTCGACTGAACGCACGGAATGTTTCTTTTTCTCACTCTTACATGCACTGAAACGCAGTCGCTCTCCCTCACACTTCTGCTCATTGCGTGCATCGAACATTATGTCGAATGCGCCCTTAAATTGCAGGAATACCATCAGTGGTGTCTCGTGTAATTAGAGGCATAATAGGTGCTTTCGATTATGCATGCTGGGGTAAACTTTAAACTCAGCCTTCAAGTAGTGATCGGATAATTCAAATTAAAAATAATCTGTCATCCGATTATCAAAATAACCTAAATAATTCGATTATCAAAAATATTTTTATTGCGGCACTGGTGGATCCATCCGCAAAATGGCGCCAAGGTCAAAAAATCTTCTCCCGCAAGATCAAAGGTGCCGACAAACAGTTTCCATGTTGGTTATGCTGTGCTTTAATTAAGGGTATTAATTACCGACAAGCGCTTAAGGATTACGTTTAATTAATTACTTTGACAATTCCGGCTAATGCCATAATTCCGAATGTAATTTTAAATAAATTTTTGAGAGTAAGTAAGCATATTTTCTAAATTTAAAGTGAAATTTTCCATCATTTTTGTAAGTTTTAAAGCAAGCAAATATTTTTTAAAAAATAAGTTTTTTTTTTCCTAAAACGTAACACAAAAAAGTTCTTTCGCAGAAAATTCGTGGACACAGTTTTCTGTTTTTTTTTTTTTAATTTTGTTGAAGAATTTTAATATCCTAGGACAAATAACACAGGCTACTGTATATCTGAACATTTGGACATGCCAAAATTTGCTGCAAAATTTACACGGGCGACACTGAACAAAAATTTATTTTTTAGGATGGTCACACAAATCACTAGATAGAGACGCGGGAAATTCAACTTGTACTCAATCATTTATGCTCATACAGTACATAAGCGATTACATTCAACCTTTGCAGCACATAATTTTGTCGATCAGTTCGTACTGAATTCACTTTCATGCCCGTATGCACAGACAAATCTTAGACTTAAACCAAGGTAGGTAAACCCTTTGAACAATGTAACTTATGCGACACACAATTTTGAAGTAGCTTTAAGTATCACTTTTTCCTTAAGTCTACCTTGAGATTTGTCTATGCATACGGGTATCAGTTTGTTAGAATTGAACGCATTCGTTTCGTTCACATCGAAATAATGTACATCTCGACCTCATATTGGCAACACTGCAGGAAACCAAAACATTGAGGAGTTGAGGTTGTCTGCCTGAAATGTAAATAATCTGACATTTAAAAGTTGGGTTGCTCTTAGCGCTTTTAAATTTTTGATTTATAATGATGACGACTGATTGGCTGACGAGTATAAAAAGAGCAAAGAAATCAAGCATAACTCAAAACAATTTGAAGAAAGTGCACTATGAATTCGATAATGGAGCCGAAATGGTCGAAGAATATAACATGGACACAAGTGTACTGAGCAGACGTGCCTGGAAAAAGAAAACCAACATTGGAGGAGAGGGAGACTGGGACATTGAAATAGGCGATCCAGAGTATCGTGGCCTGAAACAGGACTACTTAATTAAGGAAGACTTAAATCAAGTACAACATGTTAATATGTTTAAGCAACATGTTTCAAATTAATTTGTATTTTAGCCACTTGTCAGTCGGCGAATAACAAAACTCAACTTGGAATGGAGAATTCGTAATTTGCCGTACCCCATAGAAACCTACTCTGTTACTGCAGAACCTGAAAGTAAATGTCTGACGGTACGCACTTCAAATAAAAAATATTTTAAGAGGGTGCACGTTCCCGAACTTGAACGAGTAAATTTGTTGCCTGAACAGAAGCAAGTTCAATTTACACATAAATATAATACTCTAATCATCACGGTAATTTGCTTTGAAACATTAGTAATATTGACAGGTAATTTTTTTTGTTTTGCAGTATAAGAAACCTAAAGAAGTTCTTGACTTGGAAAAAGCAGTGTTTGAAGAAATTCAGAAAGTACCATCTAAAAATGAAGGAGACATGAACTGTAAACCTAGTTAAACTATGTGTTAGGATTTTACATAATTTCTAGTCATTTAATATCACAGAAGATTTTATTTGGACATCATTTTATTCACTACACTTGTATTGTGATTAAAGTATGTTGCTGACACTGCGAACATAACCTCATAATTTGCGTTTGACGTAATTACTACAAAAACGCGTTTTCCAAGTAAAAGTAAATAAATGAAAGGAAATAAGTGAAAGATATTGTTAATTCTAATTTTATTGAAGTTGAGTGACTATTATTATTTTTGTGTTATTTTAAACGGTATCGATCGTAATATGGTGAAGAAAAATAAAATTCCTGATGGGTGAGTGTGCATACATTTTATCAGAAAAATAGAAACAACTGCTTAAATTACTATAACTTTTGGTCTAAATTAAATACCTGGTTTATCCAGGAATTAGGACATGCTAGTTTTTCCCTTCTACTTTTTGGGTTAGATGTAAGTTGTTATTTATTCTTAATTTCTTAAGTTGGTAACTTGGTAGGTTGTATACTAGCCCTAATTTTATTTGCTTAAAAAGATGCACTGATGTTAAACCTAAGAGAAAGGAAAGTAAATAAAATTAATTAAAGAAGTTAATGATATTCGAAAAGGATTTAGTTGCACCAACATTAATGTTTATTAGTTGTCCGGAGTAGTACCCCTCCAGTATTAATTTTATAAGCTAACTTTCAGGTAAATCTACATATTTTAGAAGTGATTACAATTTTCAATGAAAATGTAAAAAGTATTAAAATGTTGTATTTTTCTTTTAATACGGTTATTGTAATGCAGATGTCGCCCTTAATGCTTTTTTTTCACTAATATGTCTAATATCTTCAAGCTCAAGGAACCCATTATTATGCCTGGTAGTCTCATTGGGTTCAGTTATGAAATTACAAAGCAGTTTACTTTTATGGACGACTTTTAATGATCTCCCACTCTGTATTCTCTTTAGTTTTCGTTAAAATAAAATTCGGAAATATTTCCCTCGGTTATTAAACGTCAATTTAAAATCATTTTTTCTTATTCATAATACACGATTGTGAATATGACTTTAATATTAATAATGAATTTTATTGTTTCAGTTGGAAAAAATTAAAAAATAAAACCTGTACACTGGATTTCACAAACGTCACTTAACTTTAATCATCGTTTAAGAATAATCATTCCTATACCTTCAACACATATAACCATGACAACGTTTACTTTTAACGGATGATTCAATTTAAGTAACGTTTGTGAAATCCGCCAGTAGACAGTAGTAAGTAAGAATCTTTAAGGCATCTTTGAGAAAAAAATGACTTTAGTTACACAACTAGATTTATTGATTTTTTCGTAAAACTTAATTATTACAACAAAATACTTCACAATTATTTTCATTCTTATTTATTGAAACAGAAAACATTCAGTTCTGCTTTTGCCTGCTGTTACTGTTGCGGAAAATTACTTGGAAAGGTGAGAACGGTCTAGCCATCAATCTGTAGATGGCAGCACACTTTCAAATGTTCCTTGAAAATAACATATACGTTGTTCACAAATTAAAAAACCACCACCTGCTGCATTATGTTGGTATAAAACATAAGTCCCCTATAAAACATTATCAAAATAGCAAGGTTGGCAAGGTATTTGAAGTTTCATGTTAAATTAATTTGTCAAATCAATTTTATTATTATATTGTTTACATTTATATTCATTTTAACAAGCCATTTCAATGCCTCGAAAACAGAAAAATATTTTAAATGCCAAAATGAAAGAAGCACTCGTCAAATATTACCAAATTACTAACTAGGACAATGTTGCCGGTTGTACTTTTCACAAGGCAACATCGCCAGTGGTCTTTGAATTTGTGAACAGAGAATATTATAGATGAAAACTTTGAGTGGTACATTTTCAGATGGCATTAGTTACTATCGGACGTACGTATGTTGCTGTTGTAGCAAGTTAGTAAATAAGTAACTTTGGCATGATTCAATAATAACCTGAAGTAATTTAATTGTAGGTTTATATGTATTGTATTAAATATCGGAAGAGAATTTTGTGTGGGTTTGTTCCAGCAGCATTTTCTAACTAGTTCGGAACCGTTAAAAACGGAAGTAATGAGCGATTTTAACGGCACCTCAAATGTACAATTTTGATGGCTGCATACTTTTGACGGTTTCGAACTAGTTACGAACTGTTGCTGGAACAAACCTTATATAATTGCTGTATATTCCGTTTAATATTCATACATTTTAACCGCATTATTATACCGACTGTTTCAAATTGAGTGTGCATTGAATGGATTGCCAAAATCGTAGAACCTGTAGATTCGGTTAAATGGAAGAACAAGAAAATCAAAGTTGAAGATGATCGGGAAGAAACGTAACGTTTAATCCCATTCTACTGTATCTATTTGATGCAGAAACAAAAAGTGTAGACTATATAAAGGAAGAAATAAAAACACAATGAGAAAATATAAAGGAAAAAAAATCAACTTTTTAACATTTTCGCTAATATCTTAAGAACAGGCAAGAGAAAAACTATTCTGTTCTTGGCTATTGACTGATATTTCTATTTAACCGAATCTATACCTCTTATGGTTTAGTTCTTTTAGTTGATCCCTTCAATGCACACTCAATTTGAAGCAGATAGTAGATTTTTCCCTTTCTCTTTCGGTATTTTATACAACTAATCGAAAGTATCTATGTAGTCTTTATTGAGTGAGTTTAAATAAAATATTCTTATTTTGAAAAATTGAAAAAAGCTTTTTGTAAAGGAACAGTTTTCATTTGTTTTTACTATCATGCTAGATTTTATTTTATTTTGATACACGATTTGTAAATAAACTTTATTTTAATATACCGGGTGTTTATACAATAATCGCCTTTCATTAACTTCATTAATAATAAATTATTTCTCTCTCCCATTTGGACCAAATTGTGAACTTAATCTGAAAGTATGTAAACCGAAATCGTACCAAACCGACTCTTGAAACGTCAATCCGAATCGAATCAGTGATATAAAACCTATACCTTGAACCAAATTTTACTTTAAAAATTAATTTTTCCAAAGAGTCTGTTTAAGTAAATTAATTTATTGTATTTTTCGAATTATTTCTGTTTGTGAAAATTACATTCACTTTTGCCAACCCAATCCAGCTAAACTCAATTAAGTCGCAAAACTTCAAATTTACTCAGATATACAGGGTATCCCAAGTTGAGTGGCCTATTAAAAGTTTTCGGGGAAAGGAATACACAAAAATTCTGAAAATTAGTACACTGCCCTAAGGAAAAACGATCTTTCAGACTAAAATATTTTCATTTTTATATCACTTCCGGGTATACCCGAAGTCGTCGTTAACTTTCTTGTTTTAAGTGGAATGCTATACTTTTTCTTGCAACTTCTGATTCTACGCAATATTTTAAATAAAAGAAAACGTTAAGGCTCCCCTATACTAAGTATAACCAATTTTGAGATATCTTCAAATTTATTTGAAAAATTGTTTTGGTGACCTTTCATTTAAGAAAATGTATTTATGGTAATTTCAAATTTAAAGATTGAAGTGGCATGTCGTTTGAAAGTATAATGTTCAGGCCTTCAAATCATATCCTAATTATCCTCGAAAAAATTCACAGGCTGGTCACAATATGGTATCGAAGCTCTGCCCAAAACTCAATTTTCGTAAATGGAACACCCTGTATACTTTTACATTATGAGATGCAAAATCAAATTCTACAACGATTGGTATTAGCATTCCCTATACCTATGCCGTTCCGTTTTCTTGCAACTTCGTACTAGGTTTTCTGCGTTTTCCCAGTTTGTAAACGAATGCCAAAGAAAAACACTAACTAGGCCGGTCGCAGCCGTAGCGACAAGCTCGTAGAAAGCTTGGGACATGTATGACGTAAGTACAAAAAAATGTATAATTGTTTAAAGGAATCACGTATTTAAACTAACTAATGCTTGTACATTATTATCACTTGAAAATTAATTATTAAAGTCAACAGCTGCATTTGTTTGCCATTTTCCACGGCCACCTTTGACATTAACTTGTTTTAAAAGAAATAATTCAAACAAATCTAAAAATCTTAGAAAATATCGCAGATAGATATAAGACATACACAACAAAAAAGAAAGTACTTTATTAAACGAAGAATTTAGGATAGAAAAATATAGGGCACGCTGACCAACCTGTAGCGATAAAAGGCTTATAATGGCTTATAATGAGCTTATGTATCTGCTATATCTGTATCAAAAATATTTTTCTTAGAGTTAAAAATAAATAAAATATGAATAAATAAAATAGTGGCTGCAAGTGGCAGTTTTTAGACAAAATGTAAAAAAGAAAGGTTAGGTTTAGGTATAGACAATGTTATACAGAAAATGTGTAGAAGTTTACGGGCAATCCAAATTTGGTTTCATATATAGGGTATGCTATTTGAAATAGAAAAGTTGTGACCTGCACCACTGTTTTGATTCACTCTGTATAGATGATAATAATTTTATGTTGTAGACTTCTAAAGTGAAGAAATAAATTGTGTCGACAATTTTTTCGTATCTTCAGTAATTAAGGATATATTGCCCGAGAACACACTGTTGGGACAACATGTACTCATTTTTGTCATGTGGCCAAGTCAATTCAGTTACTTCGTCTCATCTTTCTTGGTCATTTCTTCTTGTTTTATCATTTTTCCTATATCTGCATTTTTTGTGTGTCCGATTTTGTTTTTCTTGTTACTTTTCTTAGAAATTTCACTTCTGCAGCAATAATTTTTCCTTCATGTTTCTTTTCCAAAACCCAGGATTCACTTGGGTTTGTTGTGAGCAGACTTCGGACATTTCGGAGCATTGCCATGGCATCGCAATGAATGGGCACTTTTCATTGGTCACATTCGTAAGAACCAACAGTTGCGGAATAGTTATCGATATGTCTTACAAATTAAGCGCTATTTTACCGCTACTTCCGGAACGGTCGGCCATGTTTTGGAGCAAATATTTTTACGCTACTTTTCTGGAACATGTTGAGTTTAATGGTGGATGTGGAAATTTCTCATTTGAAAGTCATAATTGTAAGTATTATTGAAATAATTAATTAGGATGCTGTAATTTGGCTTTAAATTTGATTTATTCTTTATATTTATTACTGTTTACAGCAATAATTGTTAAATTTAATACTACGAATTTGAAAGCTATTGCCCTGGAGGAACTGTAATGTTACTTGGCTTGTAACAAAGTTACATGTTATGTGGCTTTTAATAAAGTCCTAATTTCTACTTCTAATTTGAAATTTGACAGATTTGAGAGCGCAGCGTTTATCAGATACCAACAGTTGTAAAAGTAGCGTAGCGGTAACAATTGGTCCTTACGGACGCGACCAATGATCTTCGAATTGCGTAACCATGGCAACGCTCCGAAATGTCCGAAGTCTGATTTTGGATGCTATGATATTTTTTCTATCCAATACTTTTGCTAATTCTTCGCTTTTCTTAAATGAGTTTGTTAATAACATTACACCAACAGCATATACCAACCCATCTTTCCCATTTCCAAGCCATTGTGAGTAACTTCAATAATCATTCTAAGCTTTCCTTTCCTAAATACTTAATCATTGCAAGTTATCTTATCTATTCCTGTAGTCTTTACAATTTTCATTTTTATTAAGAAAAAACTAAATTGATCACTTTATTTTTAGAACACCTAGTGATAATTCTTCTAAGTTCTGATTAAAAAAAGACGAGGAAAATTTCCTCCTTTCTTTTTCAGATTTTGGCATTAGAAAAATCGATTTGAGTGCATCTAGTAGAATTCTCTGAAAAAGATTAATAGTAAATTATTAATTTGGGTACCACCACAATCACTTTGAAGGCTCTTCAACCAAAAAAACAAAACAGATGGCAATAAAACATAATTTGTGAACGCGGTTATCTTTAGTCGTAGTCGTTGAATGTGTTAAGTGCGCTGGTGTTTCGGAGTAATGAACAATTACTCACCGGAAGATGGATGGCTACATATTATTAAAATTGAAATGTGTTACAAATCTTATGTACGTTGTCGGTGTTTAAGAGAAAACAACTTTTAATCACTCGGCATGGCTGCGCCAAGATTGATAGCGAGAGTTTACTTCTTGCAGATGGACAGACTACACCGACGTCGGAGAGCGCATACCCGGAACACCGTTTCTGCCTTTCAAAGTGCCTTTGAAGCAGGTGAGTCGCAGATTTTATAATATATTAAAACTTTTAATCGCCGTTGTACGTTTAACCGTTGATAATAATAATAATAAATAACGACCTACACGACTATTGTTTCTTATTAATTACAACAGATCATCTTACTTGTGATGAACGCCGGCGCCAAACAATTAGAAGCTCTGTCAGAATATTTCAGAAATTACACCCACGAAGGCAGCAACGCAAGTCAAGATTGTCATTAAAAAATTATAGCTGTACCGACTCTATATTTCTTTATCGCATTTGTGAAGTGTGAGACTACAGCTCAAATCTGTTATCGAATTTAAATCTTTTTACTCCTATTTTTAAAGTTGAATGAGCAAATAAGTAGTACAGAACCAAAATTAAAAAGAAGAAATGATACCGGTTGGTCATTTAATATGCATTGATATGTAATAACTAAAGACTCCAAATCTTAGGTCCATTTATCCGCCCAATTATGTATTACTCACTGCTCCTACTGATCTAAACCTCAATTGGCCCAGCGCCGTATAACGGCTATATGATACATTGGTATCTAAACAAATTTTTTCTTAATGGTATTATTTATTCTTTATTCTTGAAATTATCTCGTATCGTCGAAAATACAAAGAATAAGTAATAAAATGTGACGAAGTTGATTTGAGTATATTCTCGGTATATCGGAAAAATAAGTCGTAGTTCAATCAGCGCTCATTTCTTTATGCGCATCAAAGCGCCTACGTATTTGGTACTATTTTCTGGAGACTTTAGTAATAACGTACCTCTTACAAATCTTCATCAATCATCTCGGTGACGACTCCAGTAGTCCAGGAGTTTCGATGCATGGAATTGTACTGGAAAGTTTTTGAAACCTGTGTAAAAACCAAATTGGCCGCGCGATTTAAATTAGTTTCCTGTTTAGAAAGTAGAACACCCTGTATGCGTCAAAATAATTTTAGGTTATAGTACCCAATAGGCAGAAACTCTTTGTGAAAGAATTTTTTTAAAAATCTTGTTCAGTACATGAGTTATCAAAGAAGGTGCGCTTAGTGACTCAGCCTGTATACAGACTGTTTCAATTGAAAGCTGTCATCCTAAATAAGTTTGGAGGCAATCTTATTGGACGCATTAAAAATTCAATGTCGCCATTTCTTCGGAAATATCAAAGAGCCATGGGGAGGGAGAAAGGATGCAAGTAATATTGCATTTAACATGTCTAATAAGATATGTTGAATATAAATCGTAATTTTAAGTTGACATTGAATGAAACAGTTCAATTTTTGATACAGTTTACTGTCCAATTTAAATTGTTCAAGAAATATTGAACCAAACCTCTTAAAAAATTGGTATTACCAATATTGGTATTACCAATATTTTAAGGAAAGCTTAAATTTAAGTTGTGTTTAGAATGTGATATTTATGCATGTTCTGTATCTTTGAATATAAAACTACAGGAAGGAGTATATTATATTAAATAAATGTGACCGGAATGGAGGTTGGAGGCAAATGGTGGGGACTTGTTTCCGGGACACAGTGGCGCACTGTTTTAAAAGGATATAAATTTAGTTAATCCGTAATCCGTAAGAATATAAAGAATTTACGCGTTGGATTCGGCTGGATTCACCATAAACGAAACTGATCGAAATCACTTCTAATGCCCGAATTCTTCATCGCCTTATCTTGAGGTTAAATTTATCTATCAGTTAGAATGTGACACATAGTATGTGTACGGCCAACTGTACGTCACATTTCAACTGTTAGATAAATTAACCTTAGGTTAAACATGGTGAAGAAATCGGCCATTAGTGATCTACTGATAAAATCGAATTGATATCGAATGCAGCTAATATTTATGTTACGTTACTTGAATCATCATAACCTCATTTTTTATTTATAAATACTTTTAAGTACCCTAACATTCAGACAAATTAAAAGAATGAAAATCCTTACCTATGAAACGTAATTCCCAATTCTTTATTCTTCCTGGTTAGGGAGGAGCCACAAGCCGATATAAATAATTATAAACACAACCACCATCCAAAACGTCAACAAGTAATGAATCAGACGTGGAGGTTCAAAACGGCTACTTCCGTCGCACATTTCAATCTAGCATTTACAGTAAAGACCCGTTCCTGATAGCTTTATATTCTAAGGTCTGTGTAAAATCACTCAAATTTCAATTAAATGTGACTGACATTTTGTCGAACCTACATAAAATGTCATATTCTAAAC
Source organism: Dorcus hopei (assembly GCA_033060865.1). Lineage (NCBI taxonomy): Eukaryota > Metazoa > Arthropoda > Insecta > Coleoptera > Lucanidae > Dorcus > Dorcus hopei. The sequence continues at coordinate 33,140,782 of CM065423.1, read as the reverse complement.
ATGACTTATTTAAATTCTTAAAATGTCAGCAATACCTTCCTTTAGTCATGTAAAATAATACATTTGACATTATATAGTGACGTGACATTTAATATTCGATGTGCGGTTTACCGATCCTATAGGCTTCTAGATTAAAAGGCTTTTGAGACACATGTTATAATAAATGACGTATTTATTTATTTGATAAGATATAAATGACTGTTTTCAGTTTTCAGTTACAGCTGTGATGGATTATTTAATTTTCTAAGAATTATCATGAAGCTTATACGGCGTTAAATTCCGGAAAGAAGTAGAATTTCACGCCTCTAAAGTATTCCCAAAAGATTCTGAAACTGTGGTATGTTTGTTGTCTACGGGGGGTCGTCATCCCGTTTCCAAACCCGAGAGGACGAAATTGTTTTATATTAATATATCACGGGGGCCACCCAGACTTGTTTTCTTCGCATTGTTTCCCGAAGTTCGACGACGACTTCGCCTCGCAATTATTTCAACTAATTTATGCCTCTAAATCCCGCCCGTTCTGCGGCTGTTCACGCACACAAAGAAATCAATTACGTACCAGCACCTTCACCATAATTATTATCTGCTGATTATAGCTGGCCGGTAATAAATATGGCGTTTGATGTGACGGTGTGATAGCGATTAAGGCGAAGAGAGGGCGAAGTTAAAAATCTAGTTACGGCTAAACATGCGTACAATTTATTTTCGAGTTAACCTTTATCACCGTAATAATTACGCCTGTTTATGTGGGTGTTTTCTTTTCGAACGAAGCAGTTCTTGTTTCTAATTTCGAACTGATAACCGCCGAGATATCGGCTTCGGTTTATGCATGCGTTAATGCTAACAGTTACATTAATTAACGCCGTTAAAAACAAGGAATCCATCGTAAATAAGGCAGGAACGCCTGATGCTAACGGTTGATGAGGACGTTAGAATTATGTTTATTAAGATCAAATTAATTAAAAACGAAATATTCCTGTGAGCGCGGACGGTTTCGAGGTGGTGTTAAAATTTTAATTTGACATAAAATATGTATGCTCGTTTCATCAAGTTTTAGAGATTATCTTCTTGTGCGTCGTCCGGACTACTGTTGTACGACAAATATTTACACTTGCTTTTGATGATAAAGCTTTTTTTAATTTTTATTGCCTGGACTCATGTGGAAACCGTGGACTGAAGGATCAAATATCTGTTTGCTGCTTTCATAAGAATTAGTGAGAGACATTTCGAGTTAAAAAATATTAAAACACGTCAACCGAAATGTTTGTTAAAATAAATCACCGTAAGTATATTTACTTCAACTAGAAATCTTACCACAAAAGTCTAGATTGAACCTAATAGAATTTTATGAAATCATTTTTGGAGCATGAACTTAGTAAAAGCAGGAAGCTTTCGGAGAGCTTTAGTTCACGACGACAGAAGATTATCCCGAGCTTCTGTATACTAAACAACGCTGCAATAAGAACAGCAAGAACCATTTGCGAAGTTAAGTCGACAATAAAACGAACTTGTCCCGTTCGTTCGGATTTGTTAGTTTTGCCCGTTGACGACGAGACACGACCCCAAATATACGGCTGCTCTTAGACAAATTGCTTTCGCCGTCTCAGATGCGCTCACGGTAAATCTCCCGGAAAGATCAGAGCTTTCCTTCCATATTTTTAAAGCGAGGTAAATTTAAATATGACAAGATTATGAACAAGTCTGGGCAATCGGTTACGGAACGCGGGTCGATCCGGCGAAGCGGCGCCAGCCTGCATGTGTGTGGGATGACGCTGAGACGCAGGACGCGCGAGTCCGCCCTCGCAAAACGGCGCCGTTAACATGCGAATCTACACCAGATACGCCTTAATTGACGGCCCGTTTTCGATCAATATGGATTGCGTAAGATTCTTCGAGAATAAACCATTTATTCTCATCTGGTAACAGATTTCTATAAAAAAAAAGAATCTGGTCGGTTTTGTTTCTTTATATCGTCAACAGATGAAGAATTGTTTAATTCTGTGTTGATACGATTAGTGGATTGCACTTAATTTTTGCTGTATTAAATCGGTCTTAATCATGAACATCGAAGTGTAATAAAATTCTTGAGTAAAGAAGAGAATACCATGATTATTCATCATGTTTTCAAGTCAAATATTGGTCAAAGCTGGTTCGTTGAAGGACGATCCAAGAGGTGGAAGGCCCTTAGAAGTTCGAAATACAGAAATGATAGAAAAGTTGAGAATTTAACGAAGAAGGACCGACGTCTGAAAGTGTCATCAATTGCTATAGAAGTTGCTGCAGTTTCAGGAATATTGTTACGTAATAAATTCCAGAATTAGGTTAAGGGACGCAGCTCCATTAAATAATACATTTATATGTTTATAATATAGGTAATAACGAGTAATAGACTTACATGGCTTACACTGCACTATATGAGGAAAAAACTTTCCTCTGACTAGAATAAGACTATAATACTCTAATTACGTTAATACCCTGGAAATCAATTTTTCCAGTATATAAAGTGTTCGCCTTTTAAAAAATCTGGGGCGGGAGTTTATGTAATCCTTTCTGTGCCATATGAGTCATCAGGAAATCATACTAAAATGTACCGGAGGAGCTTATTCAATCCTTGCTGACATATAGCGGTGTTAATGGACCACACCTCAAAACACACACACACATTAAACACGAAAGTCAAAGAAATATACACAATAATACACTCCCCTGAAAACGAAATACCAAGAGTTGTTTTCGAAAAGCAAAACCATGCGTTAAAAATTACCATCATTGTGACAAGCGAACCATGGAGTCGTTGGAAATAAACATAACTAAAGAAGAACAGTAGTGGGTGAAACAAAAGTTGGATAATAACATCCCCAAGTCAGGAACAAATTAGTAAATTACCTGGCCAAGGACTTCAAGAAGCTGAAACACCTTTGCACAGCACGCTTCTGGCCTATTTCGACTACAGCCACGAGCACGAAGAAGAGGAGATTTGTGTACCTTGAAGATGACAGGAGGGTTAGGGTAAAGGCAACCAAGGCATACTATGTCGGAACCAATTATCAAGAGCTGCTGAAACAACACCTGAAAATAGTGAGATGAATAAAAAAGTGAGTGGCACACACGGCAATAAATTGGCAAACGTTGAAGACACAAAGAAATTAACAAAAAACCCTGAGTCATCGGGAAATTGTATTAAATGCTTTTCCAATGACTTATACTGGGGATTCCTGCATGGCAAGACCGTCTGATGTAATTGTTTATGTTAATTATCCTTACTGGAATCTTTGGCAGACTGTTTCATGCAGCTATGATGTAGGCCTTAGCAAAGTGTCTGCACGCTGAATTCCTAGGCTGTTGACGCCATCGCAAAATTTAACTAGTTTAGAGGGGAATCCAAACTTATTTTCACAAATTATCACCGGCGTTGAAGTTTGGGTACATTTTTGGGACGCAGAGACAAAACAAGAATCTATGTAAAAGGTTCTCTACCCCGAAAAAGACACGGATACAAAGTTCTGCAGGAAAATTGATGGCTACCAGTTTTTGAATACCAAAACTTAAAAACGGCTCTTGGGTAAAAGCTCTTGCACGATATTTGCAAGGTGCACAAATCATGAAAAGTTAAGGAATTTACCGACGTCGTGCCACTGGCTTTATTGAACTGAGCCATCATCTATATATTCCAGATTTGGCACCCTCCGACTATTATTCGATAGTTTAGAAAGAACCTGCGAGGAAGGCGATTTTTTTCAGATCAGGATCTAATAGATGCTGCAGACAATACTTTTGTGAATTTTTTTTTCAAGTTGGTGAGAACAACTGGAAAAAAGTGGCACAACGACTTAAATTCACTTAGGGTGAACTCTCACCTTGATTGACGCCCTGTCTCAGTGTCCTACAACCAGCGCTAAAGTGGCGACATTTGGCATTTTCTCAAGGACAAGAATTATGTGAGTACACGAGAGGAACGTAGAGGAAATAGAAAAGCAGGTTCGGATTGTCCAAAAAGTTCAACTCATGGGTAAGATGAAGCCCTCTTATATCATTTGAGGCAAAATTCACTGCACGAGATTCCGTACTTGCAACAAACTTTCTTGCATCATGATCAGCGGCATATCAAAGAATTAGAAATTCCGATTTGAAGAATTCGGCAAGTGCCAAAAAGTAGAAGGAACGGAATGGAAGTACATAAGCAATCGTGCCATTTTTGAGGTAACGTAATTTTTTTCTGATGAAAAAGTCTTCAAGTCTCATCATGACGGCTGTATACGCATGTACCAACCAGCTAAATGAAGATATAATGAAAGAGGCTTATCCCCTGGGTTTAAGTCTGGACGATTTTCCATAAGTATTTGGGCATGGATATGTTTGCATGGTCCGGGTATAGAATGGCGTAGTAGTGTTTGCTTGAATGCGCAAACTTACTTCTATAGTGATTTTGACATAATAATATCGAGTTGTTTATCTTGTCCTGATCTAAACCCAACAGAAAATGTTTGGGGTTCGTTAGTAAAAAAAAAGTATAAACGAAACTTGAGACTTCAAAACGACAATGAATTATAGGCACTTATTGAAGGTAGTTGGAAAGAATTAAGTCAGAATGAAAATTATTGGCGAAATTTTATTTCATCTACACCTGAAAGACTGAATTGAGTATTAGAAGCTGATGAAGCAATGATAAAATATTAAACCTTTCCATTTCAACAATTTATTCTGTTGTTATATTAAAACAACTACACATCTGTTACGTTTTATTTGACAACTTCTGATAGATGTGTAAAATATGTTAGATTAGAAACGTTGGAGCGTTTATCTATGAATACAAGCTACCAAGAAGAGATCGACTTATAAAATTGGGAAACATACATCCATTACACTTTTGCCAACTTCCATTCTCTGTAAATGCTTTAATCATTATAATTTTCATGGTAATCTTTGCCTATTCGGTCAGGTCATATATTTCCGCATTCGACTTCCTTTCCCAAGAGTCTCTTATCTCTCTTCCTCCATGGATTCTTATAGGTGTTTTCTTCCTCTAAATATCCATTCTTGTTTGTTCTTTCTTGTTCATAATCAACTAAACATTATCATCACCATTATTTTGTCCTGGTTAATTTTAAAGTTCCAACTTACGTACCTTACCTATTGCCTATACGACCGGTCTTTTTCTTACCGTTTTCAGTTCTCTTGTGCAGCGTTATCTTTTTGCATAGATGACGCTCTTTCTGTAGCGTTCCTTCTTTATTTAGAACACTTTTACTTCAACACTTTAATGGTACCACTACTAAAGTCAGCAAATTGTGAATGCACACGTTGCTCTGTATTATGATCAAAACTTTCTCTTGGAATTCAAGTTTCTGCAACAACATGTCATGGCTCAAGAGATCAATAACTTTTGGAAAATTACAATTGTTTTTACCAATATCCTGGAAATTCAATTTGCTCTTAGTATAAACTAAAACTAAAGCTGCTGAAATGTTTTAAGAGTTTGGTTGTCTACTGGATGTAGTCCCTTTCTAAATTGAAATACAAGTGCCTGAATTGGAACAAATTTTTTGTCAATTGGCCTGAATCGTAATAATGACTGTCTTTATGGAAGAAATTTCGAATGAAAGATCCTTCTTAAAATCCTTTGATACATTTTCTAGAAAAATAAAAAAAATATATATAATTCTGATAGAATACGTGAAACTGTAAGAGGAGAGCATTTCCTTATCTTGCTTAGATAACTGCAAAAAATCACGAAGAAATGCCACAATAAGTAGTGACTTATAAAGTAAAGAACAGGTAAAATTCTTGCTCACAAATGATCCATTTCAGTATAAAAAAATTATCATTAGTAAAGCACGGATTTATGTAAGTGCATTTTTAGGCCATGAGTCATCGCTTCACAGTGCGTACGCCCGACTAAAAATGCACGTAAATCCGTGCTTTAATCATTAGGCTTCGAATAGATTGACCGCGGTCTGTATTGTTTTAACGTCATTTGATTAAAGTCTTTTTTTAAATTAAAAAAAAGCTAGTGGTGTGGATCAACGGCTTGCATGATAAGAATTTTTGTTTTCTAAAAGTTAGTTTCTAGTAAATGCATTCAATGAATATCTCGTTCACTGATACTATTTTTTACTTTCCTACTAAAATGTCGACTAAACCTGTATTTGAAGCAGCATCTTAATTTGTTTATTAATTTAATTTTGCATATTCCGATTATATGTATGGCTTGTATAATAATTATTATTAGAGTTATTAATTAAGTTTGCTTAGTTTAATTATATCTATCGTAAGTCGAAAACTGTATTACATATTTAATTCATTAAATTTGTAATTAATTTCTAATTTGTTGTTATTTTGATGGATGATCGCATTTATTTACTATCTGATCGCCGTCCGCCGAATTAATTAGTATATTTTCATCGTTTAGCATTAACCGTGTAACAAATTTTGCATATTTAAGTAATTTATGCCGGCAATAAAGGTTTTTCGCGGCGTAATTTGTATCCATTTAAATAATTACCAGCCATTTGTCACGAGTATGACATTTTCTAATATTTAACACCTACTTGCAAAACCAGTTATTAAATTATTTATTACGTTAGCGCATTGTGCGAATCCTGACATTTGACGAGATTTATGTCCGGTGGTCCGGACGGTAGCCATTCGCCGTTTGATTTTAGAAGAAATTAACATGTCACGGGCCCGGCGATCTTCCTCTGGTTAAAAACGCACACGCAGGCTTATGTGGGTGATCTCAGAATTGTAAACGATCGTCTGGAAGGAAGACAGTTAATTAAGGAATATGTGGAATATGGGCAGAGCGTCGAGTTTGTTTTAAAAAGTTGTTCTGTCCCACAGCGAAACTTTCATTATTTTACTTCGAGAAGATTACAATACATCCCAAATGTTTCACTGCGACTATTTATGTGGCAGTAGGTGTGAGGCTTTTGTAAAATTTAATTACAAGTATAATAACTGAAGTTAGACCAGTACTTGAACTAATTGATTACCACGAAATAGATTTTTTTGGAATTAGAATGACTTTCATATTTTTATGAACTTGTTACTGTACCTACCCCGAAAAAAGTCTTTAATCAGAGAAAGTTGAGTTTCTTAAGTCCGACACGGACGGAAAGATTGATTACTTGCAGAATCTCATCCTGAATGAAGTAAAGATCAACTAGCACCTTATCCTGGCCCAACCATCAAATAGCTTAACTAGGGAGCATAGCACAATGAACTGATAAACTTTAATATGAAGGAGGACACACTAGTGCATCATCCTGTATAATTAAAAAAAATTATATGCTTCTTTTATATTCCGTGTTAAAAAGAAAACATAGGAACAATCCAAAACGAGTTACATAAACGTCGAAAAATAGACTTATGTTCAAAGGAAAAGAAGACATCAATTTTTTGCGAACGTCGGTATAAATCTCGCGTGTCCGCTCCGCAGGACCAACAGGCCATAAACATCGACATTTTCGGATGCATTACGATTGACGCTCAAAAATGAAGCAATGTCGTGAATCACGTACGATCCTCGTAAAGGGAATTTATGGCTCTGCCAAAAGTTAACGAGGTCAGATTAATATTTCCATTCTTTTTCGTCTCTGGAAAAAGCTGACGGTGGGAGTGCAAGACAGGGCGTGTAAACAAGACTCTTCGGAGCGTTTAGTAAACAACGAACAGATGAGACCACACCGCGCTTACGGTTACGGGATCAGATTACGATGCGATTACAAAAGGCGATCGGTAATTACATCTCATTAGACAATTAAGGTCGACTGTATTACAATTTGTATTAACCTCATTTTTATTATGCAGCGTAATTATTTTAAATAATATTATTATGAGTAATAGTGGTTGATTTCCGGTTAATGTCAACCACTCATGAGACTATTATTTAAAATAATTACACTGTATAATAAGAGGGAGCAAATATAGAATGAATGTACACTATTGTCAAAAGTTTAATGCCGCAGCAAAATAAGTAACTAAGGCTTACTTCGATAAGGCCGTTTCTTGTATTGTCAAGATTTGGTTCAATTTCGACAATAAACATTTAGAACAAGAAATATTTGTGATGTACATAGATACGGTTTGGAGATAGAACACGTTCTATTTTTCCAATTAAAATTTTGATACAGTTTACTGATTTTTCTGATTAAGTTTTCGTCTCGAAAATCTGCCAGCCTTGTACTAAATCGGCTTAACAAATAAAATAAAATTAATTAAGGCCAAATAAAGAGGGCCGAGCAAAATTAAACACATAAATCACGGCGCACGTCGAACGCGGCTTATGAAGTGCCGACCGTGTTATTCCGTGCTCCGAAATGACTTGCAACTTGTAAGATCATGCGATATATAATTAAACGCAATGTAATACGTAGGCTTATGGCTACCATATAAGAAAATTGATATATTAAGTTGGCGCTTTTAATTTCGCGTCGATTAAGTAGCGAGAGACCACCCATAACAACCATTCTGTATACTACTGCTACCATAGTGGTTTAGTTGCATTAAGACGATGGCGAAACCCCGTATTATTTATTCGCGGTTTTTCTTTTTTATTTGGGGAGCATAGTAATTTAGTTTAAATGAGGTTGCATTAGGATATTATCTAAAGTATCGAAAACACGAGGTTATATTATTTTTGTTATGCAAGGAGATTGTTTTTAGTGTAATATGAAATGTTTAAGGAATTAGAATTAACATTACTTATGTCGTGTATTACTGTGCATATATATTCGTGTAGGTAACTTACATACATACATATACATGTTGTCGTTTCGAATTTTTTCCCATCATTTCCTAAGCTGCTCGTGTGCCTGAATAAATACATAAATCAGCACCAGATGATACAATTTGCGGCAACATCGATTTCATATGTATGACCGGTGCACGCGCGTTGCATCCATTAGAACCGCAACGATGATTAAAGCCATAATGGAACAAAAGAATTCATAAATTATTTATAACGGGAAGTAATGTCGTTGCGGCCAGATAAATGTCGTAACGCTTCCCTGAAACGTCGTTAACATAAGTTCGATGTGATATTCGCTCGTATTTACTTAGGATGTAAGTTACCAGTACATCAGCTTGAAATCTTTGGAAGGATTACATGGTTACAGCCTCAAATTTCTAACACCTCCTTAAAAAGAACCTCGACTTTAGAATTGGTTGAAAAGTCTCCGCCCTAGCTAACTATTCACATGTCATACCTCATGAAGAATTGAGAGAGATGAGAGGGATTTAGTGATGCAGCAAACGTAGGATAAAGCTGATAAGAAGTGAGGAAGAATTGAATTTTATTTTTGATTAACATTTAAGTATTCTTATTGTTTACTGTCTTCCTTAATGGTATCTATGACTGCGTTGGTAAATTCCGTTGTGCTTGCTGCACCTCCAATATCTTTAGTATGAATCTTTCCCTCGCGCAGAACTTTAATCACAGCACCTTTGACCTGCGCGCAAGCGCTTTTTAAGTTTACATGTTGCAACATCTTAGCCGCGCATAGCAACATAGCAGTCGGGTTTACGACGTTTTTTCCCGCGAGCAGTTTGGAAATGTGATGGGCGCTCGGTTCGAAAACGACGCAGTACTGCGAGTATTCCGCCCCTGGTACCACACCAGCTCCCCCAACCAACCCAACCGATAAATTATCGATGATGTTCCCGTAAAGGTTTGGGGTGACGATGACGTCGAATTGCGTGGGTTTGCTCACCAGCTGCATGGTGCAGTTATCGACGATCATCGATTGGAGTTTGATCTTTGGGTACAACTGCGAAATTTCATGGCAACACTTCAAGAACAGACCGTCTGCAAGTTTCATTATGTTGGCCTTGTGCACGCACAACACTGTTTTGCGTTGAAAACGCGTTGCGAAATCGAACGCGAATTTTGCTATGCGCCTCGACTTCGTGGCCGTTACGATGTTGAAACTTTCAGTGACCCCTTTGACTATTTGGTGTTCCAGATTCATGTACGCTGATTCCGTCTGTTCTCGTATGACGTAAAAGTCGACGTTATCATGGCGCACCTTCACACCAGGCAGCGATTTGATATGCGCGACGCTGGCGTAAAGATCCAGTTCAGTTCTGATCTTTAAATCCAAGTTGGGAAAGTCGTCGTAAGTTGGCAGGTTACTTTGAAAGGGGCTTTTGAGGCACACCCCATAATGTAGTATTGAATCCATTGCTTTGCCAATGGCCTCTTTGTCGTCGACGGTTAGTTTGTGCACCACAAACTTCACGGGGAGTGACATGGCTCTGAATACTGCTTTCACGGAGTCCATTAGTTCGGGCCCAATGCCATCACCTGGGATCATGGGACATGTTATGGGGTTGGATTTTGTGTATGGTTGGCCTGTCTTCGGTAGGGACAAATTCCTTCTGCATAATGATTTTATGGGATATTTTTTAGAGGTGATTTGACTTAATTTATGCATTTGTCAGTTGCTTGAATTGACAATGACACTACAACAGAACTGTTTTGACCATAGTTTTGACAATAGTCAAACGTCAGTTATCTCTTTTGCTCTTTATCTTCCATCATCAAAAAATCAAAACCAACTTTTCAATTGAACACTCCTTATAACGTATAATTAATTTGTTACTAGTTACTTTCCGTCATCTGTGCACTGAGAAAAATAAACTGTTCAGTCAACAAAAACACGTTCAGTTAACAGTATTTTTCGTTTACCTATTAGCAATCACGCGTGGTCATTGAATCAACAGTCAAAAAATGTTAAATATTTTAGATTGAATCAACTCAATATTTTGTTTGAGGCAAGCATACAATGAAGACATCTTTCTAGTTGCTTTAGTGCCCAAGAAGATTGATACAAGAACTTTAGATTGTTAAAATTGCTAAATATTTTATTTGTCTGAACGCTGTTAGGGAATTAAAATTATATTTTTGATATATTTTCAGTACGGCTAACAAAAGCGTAGAGTCAATTCAATCTAGACTATCGTTTAGGGAAACATCAATTAAATGTTCCCCTCTTTGCGATACTGCCAAAGTAAGATAACCCTTCAACCTTTGTTGAGGTGACAAGAGGAGCTGAATAAACCTCTCAACGAACTTTATAATGTCGGACGCATTCGAAATATGAATGACTTATCCGTTTAAGAAACGATGTCGAACAACAAGGTTATGCTGGGACAGGCAGTAAATATACGTGAAGTTTTAGCAGGCGCCATCTGGAACTCGATAGCTTATTAATATGGGAATTAACCCTCGCTTTTACTTGACTTAACATTTATTACGTTAAATAAAAAATCAAAACAGACACATAAAAGCAACAGCACTTTACGATCATTTTGAAATTTCAACTTTTTGATTTAACATGTTAAGCATTTTCGTTTTAAGGAAAACATTTACATCGTTCAGTCAAACGTAATAGTTTAACATTTTTTTAGTGTTACTTCAACAATTTCCAAGATGTTCAGTTAAGAATATTACCGTTGAAACAAGTACATTTTATTTAAGTCAACGCACAAAAAGTTGACATTCAAAAAGTTGTTGACTTAACTATTTCATTTTTCTCAGTGTGGTAACGGCTGTCGCCTTGGAAGATTCAAGGAGACTTTAAGGTTCCATAAGAAGCAGAGTTTTGAAACCTTTTTCTTACATATTGTATGAGGCACTCTTTCTGGAAACAGTTTTTGGAAAGGTTCACCAAGCAAATGTTTCAAAAAGTGTTAGTGGTTGCAGTAGTGCATTCATTAGCGTTTCTTTAGATCTGGAATTCCTCTAGTCTTTAAGTAATAGATCATTAAATTAACCTAGTTATGTAATGCTATGGTACAGAGATATAAGACATCATATGATTAAGTAATTTTCCATCTTCCCTGTAGTTATTTGATGATTTCCGAAAAGGAAGTCAATGTTTTTTCATTGTTTTGCGAAAGACCTGCCGTATAACTACTTAGCGATCAAAATTTTAGCTCACTTCAAAGAGAACAAGGTGTTCTATTTAGATATTTGATATTTGAATTTTGGAAGGTGAAAACAACACAGAATGCATTCTAAAAGAATTCCTCAGTGAAGATAAACCACCCAGAGTTCAAGGCGAATTTATAAGTTACAGAATTGGAAATTGAAGTAGTTTTTCACCGATTCTGGGTAATTGGGCACGACCAAGATATTATGGTGAACTACCATTTGGTTTCTGAAGACTCATTTTTCTTGTTGGTGTTTCCATATGAAGAGGAATAAGGATGATCCATTGAGATTTGTTAAATGAAAGTGTTTATGTGGTACTGCAGTTATTGTTGAAGTGAGTTCTTGTAACTGAAGATGTAGTCATAATTCCAGGCTTTAACTGTTGCAGATGACGGGCCGGCTCGGCAAGCATACAAGAGTATGTCACTTTGTTTATCATCTAGGTAATAAATATTATTTAATGTTGTTGCAATACGTGAGAGTTGTGGCGCTGTGGCGACTGTGCCGTATTTGGGAAGACAAGTATGAGGATGAGTCCGGATCGAGCGGCCCACGCCACGTCCTCGGGCGATGGGAACGACGGAACTGCAATAAGCACACTAAATTCGGCATTTGGGACGTATATTTAAATACAGACGTTAGCCGTTGCGTTATTACAGATAAGATCGAATTTCGTTTAAAAATAAATTTCGTGCGTTCCGGTCGAAATCAATAGGTCACTCACTCACATTTCCTATGAATCGGGTATGTTCTGTCGAGGTAACTACGATTTCTTCGGCCATCAATTACGTTGATTGATCTCCGCCAGCTTATCTACCATCGCTTTGATATAATGTAACCAAAAATGCCGTTGATAAGTTTCGATTTAATAATTAGCTTTGTTCCATCCGATACTTATTGGACTGGACGCCGGGGACGTGAATTGTTAAAACGTTAATGAGGAGAGCACACGCCAGATGTTTTTGTGCGCGAAAAAGTCGCCTCCAGTTTTCGCTTCTCGTCTTTTAGACCCACTCTAATGGTCTTGGCACATGCTAAAATTCACGTAGTCCTAAATTTTTTTGTGCTCGGTTGTCTCGATTTATGGCTTCGTCGGTTTTTGTATTTTTACGAGCTGGTTTTTGTTCTTCTTTCCACACAAAAAATAAGTCTTTTACATAAAATTATACCATCGAGGGCATAAATTTCATTTTTACAGTAGCATTAAAAGTCGCTACTTAAACATTCTTGACATCAATGTCACTTTTATGTTGGGAATCAGGCAAGGTATTTAAAAGTTAAACGCTTCTAATGTATTTTTATTTATAGAAATTTCCATACCATATTATTATTAATGAATCAGATTGACATCATTTTTGAAAAATGTAGGTTAAGAAGATGAATGCAATAATCAATGATTTATACATGTCGCTTTTGATATTACCACACATTTGGTTTTGCTGGTATTAAAAAGAGGGCTAGCAAAACGTACCTTATCAAAAGGAGGGTCTAACTCTTTGAGAATAGAGGGTCTAAAAGTAATAGGTACAACAATCTTGCGCGGTAAGTTATAAAAAAGATGATAAAATAAATAACAACTTCTAACGTATATTAAGTGCGTGAACTGCGAAAGTGTTCTGCGCAAAATAGAAAAAGTAAAAAATAAAATAAAATCAGTTTGAAGTAATAAATTATGGTGGTCCAATTTTATGTGACGTATTGACACCGAGCCGATTAGTTTTTTTATGCGTTTTCACGCTAGTTAAATCGGCCCCGAAAACAAACAGCGGACGTTGCGTTTTCATTTCACTTGACGAAGACGCCCCGCCGGCCCGAAAATGTAAATCACCGTCGGCCCCATGCCCTTGCCCCACGACGGGCTTCGATTTTATTTACCGACGGATTTTCGGCTTTGGCGGCGCTTTTATTCTATTAACAATCGCTTAGAAACCCCATAAATATTCATTGCCTCTCAAAATATGGAAATTAATATCTGTTTCTACATTTATTATAATACATTAATGTATAGGGTGTCCTACCAATTAGGTATAAATCTAACTAAGTATTGCACGATTTGTTACAAAATAATACACAATTTTATGTACTTAATTGATCTTCAATCTAATTTTGGGTATCATTATTTCATATACTATTTTTTTTCTGTCTAATTTGATTACAGTTTCTTTTTTCTTTGAATTCTTTTCTTTCTTTTCTTGGATTTTTTTAGTTCTTCACTGCCTTAGTCTACTTTCCAAAATTCACCAAATCAGTTAAGAGTTGGCGCTCTGCACCTGTACGGTAGCGGATAATAAAATCCGGGCAAGTCATTTGTACAATCGTACAATGTAAACCTTACTTTAATATTTTTGACGTTCAATCCAAATACAAAAGTCACTAGTAATTTTGACGTTTAATTCGCGATGTAATTGTCAACGCGAGAGGTCTCTGTTAATCGCAAAATGGCCGATAAAAGGGTGAACAACATTGCAGTTGCGAAGTTTGATTGGTGCTGTTTTCTGATGTTTTCAATGTTAAACCAATCCGTGAATCATCCTTTCGATGGTACCAGCAGATGTCGCCTACTTTGTTTGATTTCGCGAATACGAGTTTGATTTATTTACTTTAACAGAAATATAACCTCAATAAAAGCCTGATTTACCAAATTGGTCTAAGTATGCACGACATGTCAAATTCTTGCCCGGATTTTATTGTCCGCTACTGTATATTATTTTTGTCCATAATACGAAATGATTAAAAATTTCTTGGGCATTGGTTGTGTCAAAATTTTGATTTTTATAATTTGTTGAAAACAACAGCGTCGAAACTTAATTCCCAATTATAATAAAAAAGTATATCTAATTGACCAAGAGATGGCGCTAAGTAGCTGTTTTCCACAATACGAAATGATTAAGTAATGAATAGATTTCCCAAATTGGTCAAGAGATGGCGCTACCTAACAGTCGCAGTTACAGTCACTAAATAAATACAGTACCGCAATCCGTATGCTGTAAGACAAAGAAACCACGTTTTTGCACTAAAATGGCCGATTTTCTTGTGATTTTCTTTGCGGCAAGTTTAAATGGCCGACTTTTCTAGTGATTTTATTTCCGGCAAGTTTAATCAAACTGAACCTCTGTCAAATAAAAGGTTAAAATGCCAAAGTGTGTCGTTGTTAGTGCTAGACATTTAAATTTCCCGCCAATATTTTGCACTAAAATGGCGGCTAATTGTGGTACTGTAATTATTTAGTGACGGTAGTCGCAGTACGTTATTGTCTTCCAGAATACTAAGTGACTAAATAATGAAGAGATTTACCAAATCGGTCAAGAGATGGCGCGTTATTTTTTTTTCCAAAATACGAAGTGATTACTAAATTTCTCGGTATTGGTTGCGTTAAGAAACTGATGTTAAACTTGATGAAAAAACAGCGTTGAAGCTCAATTTCTACCTCGAAAAAATTGATTATAACGAAATTATAATAAGAACTTTAAATTGGCAAAGAGATGGCGCTACATAATAGCCGCTCTATGTTACTGTTTTTCAAAATACGAATGATTAATAGATTGAAGAGATTTCCCAAATCGGTCAAGAGATGGCGCTACATAACAGTCGCTGTATGTTATTGTGTTCCAAAGTACAAAGTGATTAAATAATGAAGATCGGTCAACAGATGGCGCGTTAATTTTTTTTTCAAAAATACGAAGCGATTAGTAAATTTCTTGGTATTGGTTGTGTCAAAAATTTGCTTTTAATAACTTGATTAAAACAACTGCATTGAGCTCAATTTCTCCTTCGAACAATTTGATTAAAACAAAATTATAATAAAAAAAAACTTCAAATTGGTCAAGAGATGGCGCTACATAACAGCTGCTGTTCGTTACTAATTTTCAAAATACGAAATGATTAATTAATAAAGTGATTTACCAAATCGGCCAAGAGATGGCGCGTTAATTTTTTCCCCAGAATACGAATACGTGATTAGTAAATTTTTTGGCATTGGTTGTGTCAAAAATTTGATTTTTATAACTTGACGAAAACAACTGCGTTAAAGCTCGATTTCTCCTTTGAAAAATTTGATTAAAACGAAATTATAATAAAAAAAAATTCAAACTGATCAAAAGATGGCGCTACATGATAGCCGCGATACGTTATTGTTTTCCAAAATGCGAAATGATTAATTAATGAAGGGATTTCCCAAATCGGTCAAGAGATGGCGCTCTATTACAAAATCAAAAATACGAAGTGATTAATAATTAATTTTCTGGGCGTTGCTTATGTCAAAAAATTGATTTTTATTATTTGATGAAGGCAGTTGCAACGAATCTCGGTTTCCTTGTCAAGAAGTTAGATACAAACGAATTTATCTTATGATTAAGAGATTTTCCAGATCAGCCAGGAGATGGCGCTCTTTAACAATCGCTGTTAAGGTACTAAATCAACATACTTCGTATTCAGGTAGCGCATTTAGTGATTTTTTATATCTATCCTTGTCGCACATTCTTCTCATCTAGGGATAAAAAACAATTGGAAATATTATTTGAAGTGACGTTTGTCAAAGTTACTGTCAGTGGTTAAGAAAATTGAGTTTAAATAATCGCATCCCAAACTTTTATCGTTTTATCGCATGACATTTAATGATACCGCCTTTCTCGTAAGAGAAAAATTCTGCAAAATAACAACTTTTTCATTGGTAAATAACTTAACTAGACATAACCTAATACACTTTTAAATTGAAACCAGTGACATTGCGGTAAACAGAATCCCCTAAAACTGTTGTCTTCCTTATTGCACTTGCGACAATTGTATTTGTTATCTCTGTATCTCAATCCTCTCACGAGAGGAATGGGATTGCGTTACCTGTACGGAGTGTTGATTTAGTACCTTAATCGCTGTACGTTACTTTTTTCTTTAAAATACCTTTATTTTTATTTTCTTCGTCATAATAGTTTTAAATAATTTTTTATTCATTTTATTTTTTATTTTTATGATATTTAACGGTTTAATTTTGCAAATAAAAATGTCAAGTTTCATTAAATATTTGTATTTCATTAATTTTAATAAAAAGTATAGCTTTTAAATTTCATATAGAATATTCATATACATACACTTTTTTTATTAATAAGTCAGTGTAATACTGTTTTCCATTTCTTGTATTTTCCATTTTTGATATTTTTTGGTTTCGTTCATTTTAGTTGATCCCAAAATAATTTGTTTAATTATGTTTTTATCCAGTTATAAAATTTTTGATCTGTTCCCTCTAATCGAATAAACTCATTACAAAAGATTCAAAGTGGAAGATTTTCCATTTTCTTTATTTTTCGTATTCGCTGCTACATTTAGATAGTTATGCTTGTATTGGTACATTTCTTTGATACATTTGATCCGATTGCACTCCTCTTTGTAATAAGCTCACATATCGCGACACAGCACGACTATTTTCTGACCTGTAAATTGTGCCGTGGATAGCAAATAGCAACGAATACTGCTCCCCCATGAGCTATCACGCACGAGATGGCGACCAGTGCGGACAATAGCGTGTCATTGCAAATTTTAGCTGCAATCCAACCGACTTGCAGCCAAAATTTTGCAAGCTCCAGAATCTTCTCTATGACTTTTGGAGGACTATGACAAGTTCTTATTTATGTAACGAAAGACGAAACGTTGGTAGAAGAATGTAATGTTGTGGTTCCACTGGAAGCGATAGAGAAGATGGAGACAACGGTCGTGGAAATCTTTAAGTTTATTCTTATTGAACTTAAAACTAATACTTTCCAAAATGTTGACTTAATTTTTTCGTTTTCTGTATGTATTTTTTTGGATTTTTTCGATTAAATGTAAATGATGAAATTAATAAAATAAATTGTAGAACGTTAAATGAAACAATGTGATCAAGAAATCGGGAATCATACTAAAATTAAAAATTAGTTGATGGCACAGTAACTGGAAACATAAAGCAGAAGTTGAGGAACAAATGAAATAAATAAATAATGAACTTTATGCAGTTATTCGATTTCTTAAATATTTACATATTTCTAGACTGTTGGGTATTTAGTATTTTGGTTTTAACTGAAATTGTATTGAACTGCGTTGAATTTTTCTTTCTGATTGTTACTTGACCAGGTAATTGAAGTGATTTAATATTGGCGTCCGAAGCATACACATCGGTAAAATAAAGTGTGTTGTTAGAAACGGTCCGATGGACATTCCAGCACAGCAGGGCAGAGGAACGCGACTCAGATTCTGCCGAAATTTGTTGGGTCCCTCGGCCACAGCGGGTGTCCGAACGTTATCTATTCTTTTTCATACTCTTTTGAAAAGACAAGAAGGGAGAAGACGTTGTTCCGTTGCGGAGGGTGCAATAACTTTTTCAGCTGTCTGGGCTCACCTGACCGCCCGGACGTGAGCCGGATGCCCAATGCCGTAAATCTACACTTTGCCCGCAATAAGTTCGGATCTGGATTTTCTTATTCGCCTGATTTATCGACGTTTTCCACCGAGAAATTTTCAATTAACGGCCGGAATAAATTTAACGTGTCCGAAGCCCAGAAGAAGAAGAAGAAAGAAATTGTTGCTCACGCTGGGTTTGTCAATTATTTCGTTGGTCTAAAACGCCGTTCCGGGTGATATATGAGGGAAGGGGTTATTAATAACATCCAAATGCTTCAATTGTTGATTCTCAAGGGTAATTTATCTCTTTCCCTCCCGTTGGTCCACTACTGCATAAATATTGGTGGACAAGATAAAGGTCTGGATGTACACAATGTTAATGCTACCGTCCGCCATTATCACTGGTTTGTTATTGTATCAGGACAAATAATATTAAATGACATCGGACGGTGCTTTCTGGCTGCCAACGTGACCTGAATACTTAAAATTACATTTTAATTAACACGGAAAATAAATCAGACTATCAGTAACTTCAACAAAGCGTTATCACTTAATTAACAGCTGAAATATACAGTGAATTAAAGTGATGTTTCTATTGCGTATCATCAATTGATTAGTATTAATAAAGTACTTTATTATACTTTGAGACCTGCACCAATTTGTTAGATAAACACATGTCTTTACATAATAGCATTTGCTTAAGGAATAGTCTCATAGAATATGTTAAACTTGAAGTATCATGGAATTTGTCAAAAGCAAAAGAAATCTAAAAAGAAATTATTAACTAAATAGATTCTTTTCATTTTCGGATCAGTGAGTAAAATGGACGTAACTTGAAGCTTAATTTAAGTGTGAATCTTTTTAAAGGAAATCACTGATGTGGCGATCTGGTCGCTACAAGGTGATCGCACGAAAATTGCATGAAAATCGCCAGAATTAAAGAATCCATTCATGTGGAAATTTATAACAGTGTCCTCTCCGGGACAGGGGCGGGAAAATCGATGAAATCACTTTGCAAAGTCTACTGAAAAGACCATAGGGGCGTAGGGGCAAGGAGAAGAAAAAGTCGTCTTAGGTCCAAGAATCATCGGGCCTAAGAACCCTGATTAAGCATCATAATCCAAGCTAAGACGACTTCGTATTAATTATAATAATAAACACAGACCTCATGTCAAAGTAATTATTTGATTAAACTTAATGATAAGGGTCATTTGTATATAATGAAATAATAAGAAGTTTGAAAAGAACAAAAGGCAAAAATAATTTTGATATTTAATCTTGCAAGTGTAGTGATTGTTACATTATACAAAGCGGTTTCTTAAACGCATAAATTGTGTAGTAATTGCTTGGAATGAAAACGACACAGACCTGTGTTGAAATAATTGCACATAATCTCTGAATCTTAAACAATGTAGCTGTCAGATCAATAAAACGCCTTGTAAATCACGCAATAACCTGCAAGGAGCATTATATCATAATCGTGGACGCCGATTTATTGTGCAAGAGTCCGCTGACATGTGACAGATTAACGCTGCATTCATCCTGCGCGACAAAGTGAATATAAGTGCAGACCACACCGAGTGACACTGTCAGGTCGGGCATCTATCAAGGAGATGAGCCTCGTCAACAACGCTCTTCGGATGGATCTGAGCCACTCCCATAATGATCACGTCAAAGCAGCAGCACAATTCGACAAAATAAAGTTGTCACAATCGGTAGTTATAGATTGTTATCTCGAGCTGGTCTGTGCAATATTAATTGTCGTCCGACTAATCGCTTCTCACAGGCACAGAGTCGACCTCCTGCCGAGAAGAGATAGCTTTCTATGACACTTTATTGTTTTTATTTATCGCTGCGTTTTGTTTCACTTTGACACCTTCAATTTCGAAAGGAATAAACTTTCTCGATTTATAGTTAACTTAATTGAACACTCGGACAGGAATTTATAATCGACCACAGGAAATACCGCTTGCATTACAATAAACAATTGTCACAAATAATAGAAGATTGTTATATTAGGCGAAAATCTATCACACAGATTAGATGTTGTGGTCAGATGAGGGGGTGGTAGGGTAGACCTGAAATTAAATAGAAAAATCTGATTAACAGAATCGATTATTTATTAATCAAATGTGAAGTTACAATTGGATGAAACAGCTTCGAAATAGACAGCAAACGATCTTGAGGTTCAATAAATCAAAGTTCGATACTTTTGGCATTAAATGGACTGAATGATTTGAATTACGGTTGTCAGGTAGGGGAGGTAATGTAATTATTTGGGATCACTTTGAAGATGGGCGATTTCGTATACTTGGGGAAATTAAAGAGAAGCATGTAAACATCTTATGAAAACATATCAAATAATTGCTAATGATCTGGGGTCGTTTTGGAAATGAAAGCACCCTGTAAGTTTGGGAAAAACGACCAAGTACATGTGCTGACGCAATTAAATGCGTGGAAGTTTTTTATTAGTCAGACTACACCACACTTAAAAACAAAGTTGTTAAAACTTTCCTTCGGTAGAAAAAAGTAAGAACGAGTTTTTAAATTATTAACTCAATGAAATTGTTAAGTTATGATGGTAACAACTGATATAATTTTTAAAGGACACTTTCATTCTATTTAGTAACGTCGTATCAAAACGAATAAATTTTGGGTATTTCTAAAAAAGCATGATGCATCATTTGATTGCGTAACTATTTGGCATATCAATAGCAAAAGGGTCGTCCCAGTATGACGTACAACCGAAATAAATAAACTTTCGTCATTAAATCACCATAATTTACCATATTATAAACGGGGTTCAGCTACCCAAAAAGGGTGGATCGGGCCGTTCATTGGGAACGGGGAAGCGTAAAAATGTGAATTTGTTGTAACACCTCTACCTGTCCTAACGTTTGCATATCTAAATATTTATAAAATGCCGTGAGCTCAATATTTGTCGTATCAACGGGCGCCAAGGCCCGCTGTGCGACAAGAAAAACGATCCGCCGCAGACTCCCGTGGGCGAAAAGCCGAAACAATGCTCGATTTGCACAAATTAATATTAAACCCGCATAGGAAACAGTATATCGACGGCGTTCTGTTTTATTACCTTCATATATAATTTTTTAATATGCGACTTTCATAAAATATTTACGTTTTATTTTATTCCTCTTCTTTACATACATGGAAACGGATGCGACAGCAAAGCGTATTTTCTTAGAATTTATTTGACTTCCATATTTATACTTGACGATTACTTTATATGACCACAGTGTTTCATAATTGCTTTAGGATTCTTCATTTGGGCAGGAGAATAATCTTACTATAAAAAATTAAATGTTTCATGTTTGATAAATATGTCTGCAAAATTTGATGATGACGATCACGAGACGAACTCAATTCTGAATAAAAATGGGCGCAAAGCACGATTGAGTACACTTTTGGTTCGATTTTAAACGAACAAGTCGTATGGTCGAATATATCACCCAGAGTCCGAAGGCGTAATCAGTATTCACCAAATGTCATAGAGTGTATGAACAAACTCCGAAAATCGGTGCGTCTCTCTGTACCTAATACCATGGTTTGGGTGAGAAAACATTAATTTATTTGCTAATTAGTTGTATTATTAGAAATGAACAACTGCTTTAATTGATTTACAGAATGCTGATTCTTCTCATTTTAAATTATTTTGAATTTTTTGAACCTTTCACAAATATGTCTGCAAATTTGATGATGACGATCACGAATTCGAATCCAATTCTGATATAAAAATGAGCGCAAAGCACCACTAGTCGGCTAAGGACACTTTTGGTTCGATTTTAAAAGAACATTTTTCGTGCGGTTTTAAAGGAACACTTTTTGTTCTATTTTAAACAGTTGACTTTACTTTTAATCAAAAAATGATCTCTTACTACAATTAGCTTATATTCGTACTTATTTATTTCAACAGCTGCGCTGCCATCTTCAGTACATACATCCACTCGCAAGTTAAAAGGATTTCATGAAATCTTTGGTTGGTATGAACTACAGGATATTCTCCTCACCAAATTTTTAGTGGAAATTTTTAGTATTTCTTCTGTAAAAAATCATTAAGCTTATAGCGTAAGTTGAACACGACTGAACGTCGCCTACGCGACCGCGTAAAATTCACCCACCTAAAAATTATGTTATCAAACGACTTGGTTTATCTAAGGTTTTGCAATAAAACTGCATCCAAGGAATACCAGCTGCACGCCGAAGTGACTCATTAAAAAAAGCCAGCCTTATGTAATTATAAATAGACTTGAGTAAGAGCGGACGGGCTAGGAAAATCACGATGACTCATAGGGCGAATGGCCCACATGCAAAGTTTTCGTAATTGGAATTTCCGATATAAACTATATACAAGACAACTGGGTTTCATGCAGAGATATCATAAAGCTACAAGTCGTATGGTTGAGCACATCACTCACAGTCCGAAGGCGTAATCAGCATTCACTAAATGTCATAGTGTGTGTGAACAAACTCCGAAAATCCGTCTGTCTCTCTGTATCCTGTACCATGGTTTGGGTGAGAAAACATTAATGTATTTGCCAAAGAGCTATGTTATTAGAAAGTAACAACTGCTTTAATTGATTTACAAAGTGCTGATTCTTCTAGATATAAAATTATTTTGAATTTGCTTTGTATTGTGTCGAACGATTCTGAACGCCCTGAACCTGATACACCTCCAGTCGTTACAGCTTACCTACTTCACACCCACACCATAACAGATTGAATCGGCAAAATTCTCAAACAACAGAACGTCAAATCCATTTACTTACCCATGACGAAACTTTCAGACTGCCTACCCTCCACAAAAGATCACATCCCCTTAAATCCGAAGGTGTGTACCGAATTTCATGTTCCTGTGGGTGTGTATACATCGGTGAAACAGAACGATCTGTTAGCACTCGTGTTTCTGAAGATGAACACTGTACTAGACTCTAGTCGTCCAAGTTTTGTATCAGTGTTATGATCTTGCTATAAAAAACAGCTTCAAAGAGACCGGCACTGCGGTCGCCTCTATGTCGCTTTTTTTGGCAAGGTCATAAAACCGCTACGAATCTGGGACGACTATACTACAAACAACTGGGTCGGTCCTAGCTGAACACAAACTAGAAACTGGACACCAAATCCTATTTTCCGACACAAAACTTCTAGACCGCGCATCTCATTTTTTCAATCGTAAAATCCGTGAATCCATAGAAATCCTCAAACACCCCGATAACCTGAACCTGAAACTGGCTTTTACCTCCACAATACTTGAAATTAATGATCCGTCACGCCTCAACGCTCACCGTTTCGGCCCATTACCTCCACCGACCACTATAAATACCATGACAACAGACATGTACTCAGTCTCAACGACTAACGAGAAGCAGCAGCAACACCACCACCACCAGCAGCAGTAGCCCTGAGGAAGTTCTTCTGCAATGGAGAACGAAAGTTCGGCAGTAGAAAAAGTCAACGTGACGCAGTTCCAACCGGAAGCTAGTTCAAACATGAGTCCTTTATGGTTTGATTAAAATTTTGATAAAAGAATGAGGAGAAGAAATGTAAATTGTTGATTATTTATTTCTGTGTAATTAATGTTGTAAAGTTTGAATTAAGATGTAAAGTTTGGGCGTAAATTAGTAGAATTTCTCTCTCACTCTCGTCGTGATATTTAGAGGACCATAGTAGTATCTCGACGAGGCCTTGTAAAGGATAATTCATCCCCTTTCTTTTATCATTTTTAACCACCCTTCCCTCACACTTCTATTAAGGATAGGTATATTAAACAGAAGGACCAATTTTTCCGTTCAGGATGCAAAGGAAATGTTAAGTTGCTCAGATAAAATTTGGACCGCGACTTAAAACAACGCAATCCTTGTTTTCTGCAGTTTTAATTCTTACCGCGGGGCCGGCACCATTCTGAATAGTCTTGAATCGGCCAGTTAAGAAAATTCTGCTTTTTCAGCAAGTGGAGACGAGTTATGATTCCACTGCGTGGTAGAAAGTTATTTCCCGCTTAGAAGCTTTGCACGGGACAAAAATATTTAAATATGGTTCGTTTAAATGATGTTAGCTATCTATTGACAAGATCCGATAATAATGTTTTAAAAACTGCAGTTCGGGGGAAAAAAATCAGTTTCTATCGGGACAGTCTCCATTTTCTCTCCCCGTGTTTGTTCTCGTCGCGATTTTTTCTCAGGTCGGGTTTCGTGAAAAATCAATTAATTTTCCCACAATTTGTATTTGGTAATAAAGGAACGTTTTCGAAATTAAAATTGGATTATGGGAAGAAAAAGAGACTAAACGTTAAATGTGGTACAGAATACCGTTTCTTATATCTTCGAATTAATTTAGATTGTATTGTTTGTATTTTCATTATTGAATTTTTGGTTGAGATATTTATTTAAAAGAGCAAAAATAGTATGTATATGAATATTTTGAGTATGTATATAGTATATACGTATGTAATGAATAAAATTTCGTTAGATTTTACGCAGATCTTTCTAAAAACAAAATGAAGTAATTAATTTAGGTATGTTGTTAACAGGATCTTTTTCAATGTAAAACGAAATCATTGAAGTTGTTAAGTTATTGCATGAAACCTTCACGGTTTTAACGACGACTTTTTCCTTCAGCCAACAAAGTAATACCTGCCAGTCCAGAAAGAATGATTACATTTATTAACCCATCTAATTATCGTGGCGTTTTACGACTGCTCAAATTATACCCACGCTTATTAAAAATTACTTTTGTGCGGTTAGTACTCGTAATAACTATAAAATATTTTTCCACTTAATTATGATTTTACGGCTTAACGGAATGCGTCGCCGCGGTTTGTTTTATGCACCTATTTAATTCGGTTTCTCTGCTTGATTTCAGGAGGTGTGTCAGCGCATGTTGGATGAGGAAGAATGGTAAGTAGTGATATTAATTAATCGCAGGTTAAGAACGATATTGCGTATAAATTCCTGTGTATTGGTTTAATGCTCCATTTCAAACGGCTTGATAAATTAAACTGAAATGGCGAGCAGCTTGTAACGCTCTTAAACGCGGCCCATAAAGAAAAGTAATAGTTGCGCCAGCGTCTCAAGTGATTTAAGTACGACCGTCGGTTTTATGCGTAATTGATTGTTAAAGTTATTTATTACTAATATCGCGTTTATATTCTACCTGTTCTGATTGTAACAGGTCGTTATTGTTGCTCAACGTTCGGGCATAACTTTTATGTAACGAGCTGAAAGACGAGCAGAGTTATCTTCGTGAATGCTCTTTTACAGTGAGTTCAGTTATCATATCATAAAGATAATTTAATCTAATTTCATGAACGTGATTTAGTTCTGTTGCGGCGGTTTATCAAGTCGTATTATGTCAACAACCGTAAAACTGTGTAACGTACATCTTAAGTTAAGTACCTTGTAGGTATGTACGTTACACCACACACACACACACAGAAGTCAGTGTTTCTTTTATTTTTATTGTAAAACTTTCATTACTCAAATAATACTTTGTATACGAGTACTGATGAAAATGGAATCTATTTTCAAGTTTATTGCATTTGATAATGAAGGTGCTATGTAAAGGAGTCTAGATAAACAGCTTCCTTTCACTTCCCTTTCGTCTTTTGCTTCAGCTGAGGCATTAAATTCTTCTCTTTCCGACTCTTCTTTTTTCATGGCAGAAGAACTTCTTCCGAATCAGTGAGACTTATAGTCTCTATGAGTAGCAGCAGCAGCGAAAAGATCAGCAGCAATGGCCTTAAAGAGGTTCTTCTGTAACAAAACACGAAACGTTGGAACGTCGGCAAGAGAAGAATTTAGTGACGTTTAATCGTTTAAGTTCTAGTAAAGATGGACGCCGGCCAAATTAAATTAATTTTTCGCAATATCCGATATTGTTGTTCCCAGTTTTACAAGATTTATTAAAATAATCAATCCTTAATCATTTAATCATGCAATCATTTAGTTACACCCTGTATATTAAAGGAACGTTACCTGAATACTTTTATAAAAGTCTCCAAATATGTTTTAATTGTATTTCCAACTCTTGTAGTGTTAAAAGTGTAGCCTTATCTTAATTTATTTAAATTTCCCCGGCCACAATTAACAACCGATAACGTTACGTTAACGCGCTGATTTATGTTAAAGAATTACATCGGAACACGTCCACGAAGACGTGAAATATAAAGCTTACTTAAGGGTAAACGAGGGTTGCCGGTCAGATGGGGCTGAAATTAATTACTCACAAATTTGAAGTCAGAAATAATTATTTTTTATGCACTCGGCTAACGTCCTAATAACGACCGGCTGATGTGAAAACAAATCGCTTGTTAGCGGCCGAGCTGCGGCTAATTTATCAATTTGACTGGGGAAGCGCCGGTACACGCGTGCATTGTTTACATTTCTGCTGGTCACCTTCTAACTTTTTCTTCAAATTTTTTCTTACAGGTTTACGCCTGCCATACTTCTCCAGAAGGAACCAAACCTCAAGCTCATAATCGATCTCACCATGGCTAAAAAGGATAGATATTATTTTAGCAGGGTAAGGAATTGTCTGAATAAATTGCAATGTATAAGGTGGGGCACGATTAATTTCTCATTTTTGAAATACGTACATGAAATTTGATTTGAAAGTATTTTGTCACATCATTTTTCTGTAGAAACAATATTATAGTATTGCGACGATAGAAATTCGCAGAGATCTTATTTTTCTGTGAATAAATAAGACCGTGAACGTCATCCATCTCCTTGCGTGTCATATTCGAGTTTCTCGTGAGCGCTATCGCACATTCGATTCTAAAGTTACATCTTCTCGTAACCTCATTTGATTCCTGATCAGATCACGTCAGACAAAAAGATTTATGTTGTAAGAAACTGAAATCGTAATCCCTCGGACCCGATTTAAAACGGCTACAGACAAGGATCTCCACACGTTCCAAATACCGCATATGGCCGTGGTATTAATTATGATATTTTAACTATATAGAATATGTTAATAGAAAATCAGTGTATTTCTTTTATTATGTTAATGAGGATCATGTCAACACGTGCGGCGTTGGCCCCAGCGAAGCGCCTGATTAATTAAATTGGATGGCTATTATATTATTAATTATGTACTTGTAATAATATTGTGACGTCTCGCGTTGTCCATAAACCGTTCAATAAATTCCTTTCTGCCACTCGGCTACCGCGGAATTTAATTAACCGGCGGACGTTCGGATTCAAGTCTGAAAAGAAACGGAAATAAATTTCGCTGTTAATTCACGTTACGAATTTGACGGACAACTTTTTAATTGCTTTCGAATATTTAATTGCGTTTGCCTTGACGAAGAAAATATTAATTTCTACACCACCCACCAGACAGTTTCCTGACGGGAGTTTCGGATTAAATTAGGCATAATATAGTTGGGTACGAATCGATTTAGTTTAGGGTCATATTTCATGTTCTGGTAGGAAGTTGAAATCGAATTCTTTGCGTTCGTTTTCTCATGTGGTTCATGAAGGTAAATAAAGTGATTTATTACGTAAAATTCGTTGTCTAGTTTTCGGAGATATTAAAGAATTGATATCATTGAAATTGAAAAGTAACGAATACTTACTTTGTAACTTTTAAAATTTTTAATTTTAATTAAGAAGTAGTGGTTGTTGTAAACCAAGAAAGTAAATTAATTTAAAATTACGACAAATCTTTTGTCAGCAGTTGCAATTTTTTAAAAAAATTCCTTACTCGTTACTATTGGTTAATTTAAATACTACGTGAAGTATCATTAAAATTTTTTTCGTTAAAATGGCATGATTTGAATAATATTTAATAAACAAGAGCCATTATTATTTAGCATATACGGTTGACGTAGTTATTGCTACCTACCTAATTATGTCAAAATAATTGACCTTGAATGGTTTACGAAAGTTGAGGGAGACTCTTTTGCATTGGTGAACAACCTACCTGAAATTATACCCAGCTCAGTGGAGATGGGGGTGGGGATACACAATAGGATCGTCGGTAGATCGTTATCTAGTTGTTAATTAAGAAAGAGGGCGCCACCTAGCGTAAAAGTTATTTCATTGGTATTACGTGTAACCGCTAGGAATACACACGTGAATGTAGCATATGGTTATCCCTCAATTATGAAATTCCGTATATATATTATAGTTAACAACCACCCTGTATATATATTATATATAACAACCACCCTGTATACGTCAATTCTACAATAAAGGTTTGACAATTCGATATGACATTTATTGATTGACTCGAAAAAGGTTTAAGTTCACGCAATCGTACAATAAATATTTAAAATAAATAATTAAAAATTCACAGCACGCCTGTAACGCTTAGTCACCGGCAAGGGTATCCTATTTGGTTTACAGTGGAGTTATACAAGGTAAATTATAGATATCTGTCAATTTGACAGTAGGAGGCGGTTATTAATTTTAAAGATCTATGACTTCAAATAAACGGATACATAACTTTCAAATCGATGACATTTCTTTATATAGTACAAAAGATGTTTAAATAAGTAATGTAGAGGCAATGTACGATACCGTGTTTGACGTTAAGCTGCGTCGTCTGAAGACGCAAATCACGATGTCCGCATCGAAGTCTCTGAGGGATGGTCTTGATCCTACATGGACACCTGCACCTTCGTGATGTTTGTGATTAGAAGAACTAGGCGTCTCCCATACGACTTTTCTGTTTTCTGCCTAACACCAACTGCAATCTGATGAATCTACCCTTTACAACTTGTACGACTTGAAACTACTCCGTACGACTTAAAATTACCCCGTACGACTTGCTAAAGGAAGAAAAGTGACGTTTAGTTTGACAATTCGAAGTTGAATCGAAAGACTTACCCCTTCTTTAGAAGTAAGGGCCAAATGAAACTTTTAGTACATCCATTTGATGTTGGAGTTCGTGACGTGAAACAATCTGCTACACAAGCATTGGCGAAATTCCAAACGTCTTTCTTAAGTGCCTTAGATCCCTATTGACGTCTAGGTGGTCGAATTCAGTATGAAACACTCAAATCAGCTTCAACAGCAAACGAAAATGACCTGCACTTAGGAATGTCACGTACACTAAGATGGCGATTTTTTTTGTTAATTTTTATTTTCGAATCAACAACTAAACAATCGCCAACACGTTTCCAAGTCCGAAATTAACCAATCTACACGCACGAGAAAGGAAACAAAAAGGAAGCACTTAGAGTTTGAATTCAGAATAGAGCGATCAGTGAAGCCAAAAACAGGACTTTAGAGTTTATTATCAAATAGACCATTAAATGAAGACGAAATTTAAAAATACCCTAAAATAAAATCAATAAAACAAAACGAACCGTAACATTATACCAAAACAAACACATTGAGATGTGCAAAAAATAACGAAGGTACAAGAATTGTAGAGTTTAAATTTAAAAAAATTAATTCCAAATATCCTATAAGATAATGGAAAAGGATTCCATGCATTCTATCCTATAAGCTAATAGCAGATAACGCAACAGTTGAACAGGTCTACAGAATTGCAAAATGCCTCAACCAAACCATTTGGCACATTGTAAAACTTAACAGAGCAAGATACTTTAATATTTTCATATTGTCACAACCTATGCCGCCGATAAGTCTATTGTTAGAATGATGTGATTAACGATTAACATTTCTTTATTGTTCAAATTTTTGCTGTATAAATATTGTATGAGATAATGAAGCTGTTTTTACTAACATTTTTAATTAAGAGTTTAGAAATCAGGTCAAAATTGTTGTTTGTGACTGTTTTGCGTGTGATTTAGAAATTACTAAAGTTCGATCTCTAGCTGTGTGCCGGTTGATCTGTTGAAGCGTAATCTAGAGTCGGCACTCACTGACTCGGACAGATTGAGATAGAACTAATTGGTTTATAGCGTGTATTTCGGCGATATTTTTATTTGTAATCTATTCCGTATGCATATTCATAAGTAATTAACGGAATAGTTCGGCTCATGTCAGCGCAACACTCCTATCACTGACACAGCCCGAAAGATAATTCATATTTTTTGTTGGGGGCCTTTGTTATGTGGTGTTGGATCAAGTTGTCAAATTAAGATTAAATTCCCTAATACCCTTCTGATTGAGCGCGACGCCTTAAACAAATTTATTAATTTTTCTTTCAGGATTTTACGAGCAATGGGGTGTGGATTACGGAAGTCAAGTGCGAAGGTGGAGGAAAGAAAGTGCCAGCACGCCATTTGGTACAAAAGTGAGTATTTAGTTCTTCCTAATTTGGCTTTATTGACTCTTTTAACTCTCCTCTTCCTCTTCTTAAACTTAAACTGAAATTTATGCGGTGGAATAATTTCCGGAATTGCCCTGTCAGTATTTTTCACGTCATCGCGCCGTTTAATGTCGTGAATAAATTTGCCAACGCCCGATGATAAAAAAAAATATTTCCGTGAGTACGTCGTTGTTAGAAAACGAATAAACCGGCGCTGCTAAAATGGAAATATAATAAAACGAGGCGAGAGAGCGCAGAGGAAGAATGGAATTACGCCGCGTCCGATGAATTTATGGGAATAATGAAAATGCTGTAAACGGCCACAGAGCCTTTGTGAATTTAATTTGTTGTTTGGTAATTACGTCATTTATACGCTGTTATGTGTTTTACTCGGATTGCGTTTTGTTCTTTTTTATTGTTATCGACGAAGTGTGGGGGCAAATTATTCAAAGTATCTGGGATCAATAAAATGGACCTCAAAATGCTGTGAGGTCTATTCCTTGACAAACTAAAATTTATTTATTTATTGAACGCCTCTTCCTAATTCCAGTTTTCTCTTTATTTTTATGTTAGGGCATTACCAGGTTGCCAAAGATTTACAATTAGAAAAACGCTCACATTGTCTGTGAAGTCTTCTCAGGTTTGTTTATATTGGTAGACATCACCAATCAAACTAGAATTTTGAATCATGGTGATTGCTCGTAACACTCGTCCAAGTAGTTCATAAATCCTGGAAAAAATATGCCACCGTTGGAGACCTCACCATGAACTTTCCCATCTCGACCGAACGGTAATATTTCTCTTAACACCATTCTTCTGCATATAAGTCAATTATTACGCATTGCGGCGTGTCAGGCGTACAACTATAAAATTTTATGGCCCCCGCGTTCATACCGAGAGCTCACTACAATGTATTATGTGTGTCAATAAATAAATTATAATGAAATCTGTAAATAGCCGAGGCACGTTGTGTAACATCAAGAAAAATCTGTAATGTGAAACCGCGAAGTTTTACGAAAGGCAATTGTAAATAATGCTGGGCACGTTGGTTCTAAACCCTTTAGCTTTTAAACGCAATGGGTAGGCAAATTTTTTGGTTTTATGATTTTAAAAATTGCAATCCCCAAATGACCTGCTTTAGTTTTGTAGGTATTCATTTCATTTAAGTGAACGGAAGTTGCATGCAAATTTAATCCATTTAAGATCAACTTTATCGTCGTGGTGCCTTTTGAACGAGTCATCTTCTTAATAACAACCGACATTAATGCCTTAATGCCTTTAGTTGTGCGTTCGAAGCATAAATCGCGGCTGCCATGTAAGCGAATACGTATTGCAAATGGTTTCTTGTTCCTCTCGTTATCGGCCGCTTTTACAAGTTTATGCGTATTTATAATGGGTGTATTATATGAATCGCCTCGCGAAGCAGAGACGTGTAAGGCAATTCTATTACTTGTAGTCGGTCCATTCCATTTACATAATGCTTTCATTACCACCTCGTGGCACCTCATTGACCCTGCGTTATTAACATATGACCATAATACATCCACAACGCGTTCTGTCTTAACACGCCCTTCTTTCTGTGATACTTACCTACCCATATATTGTTTCGGTCCCGTTTCTTTCTTTGGAAATTTCAACGACGTGTGCGTCTGCCTTAAATGGGAGGAAGGAAAACATTTTTTTCTCTGAACAGTACTGCACAGTGCACGGGAACGTTAAAGAAACGAAAGTGAAAGTGTCAGATTCTGAGAAGTGATCTCGTTTTTTTTTCTTTGGAAATTTCAAGAGCGTTGTGTTTACCATACGTCGGAGGAAGACAAACACGTTTTTCCTTGAACAGCACTTCACAATATACCTATGCACCATTAAGGGCATGAAAGTGAGAGTAGCCTATCAGTTTCTAACAGACATCATAAAAGTTATCCTTTATCTTTTGGGGTTTTGAATAATTGAACGCATCCCTGTTTCTTGATTTCTTCTTTCCAGTGATATTAATTCTCCATAAATTTAATCCTCTTATGTTCTCTGAAAATATGAATAATGTGCCGACACGATGTTCTAAACTCCTGCATAGAGAAAGAGTAAAGACATGAAGTGGCAGTTGGAAAGATTAATGGTGCAATAAACAGCTGGCGAATCAAAGAAGCTAAATCCATTTAGAAAAAGCTTTTGATTGGTCAGCTGTTTATTCCGATGTTAATCTTCCAAACTCCCACTTCATCACTTCATGTCTTTACTCTCTCTCTATAAAGGACTCCACAATGTACCACATTTCGAGATGTAATTGATGAAGTATGGTCCTGTCATGACCATCTAAACCCTCTTGACTTTATGGGGTTAACTTAGAATCTTTTGTTTTGTGTGAACCTATTCGAGATTCGAATCAAATAAAAAATATCCTCGTACGAGCCCATCGTTAATAAAGTTCGTACCCCTTCGAATGAATACTTAATTTATATAGAAACCATGCACATGCGAAGCCAGCGCCACCAATGACCATATTGTGCATTAGTGGTATGAAAATACGAGTTGTTTCAAATTATTAGTGTACGTTTGAACTTGAATATTGTAATGTATTTCAATACCAGGAAGCTCAAGTATTATGTACTACAATCGTACATTGTCATAAGAGTGATATTATTCCCATGCAATGAGTCTCAAGAAATATTTTCGTATCACTAATTCACAAATCACCACGCCAGGCGGCGCTGAACGCAGAGATGTGCATTTCGCCTATATAAATTACGAAAATTTTCGAAAGTCAAAGCAGATTATCTTTGGTCAGGCTCCGATTGAAGGAGTGTCACCAAATTTAATTTTAAACGACTTGCCTCGCACCTACCTCGACAGATGACAAGCTCTGCTCAGCTGTTCCCCTCGACTAGCAATCAGTGAATTTGGGGGTGAGTTAATTAAGATGGTAAAATAACAAAAGGGCGCCAGGTCAGACTTGAATAAACAAACTGAACGTAAACGATCTTGTTGACGTCTCCGAATCGACTAAATCGACAGAAAATCAAAAGTAAACAGAGGCTTATTTAACTCACTGGTACGTTAAGGAGTAAACACAAACGCAATAGCAAAAGTTAACTTAAACTTTAATTAAATACCATTAACCATGTTGAACAGAGGTACAATACATAAAAGTGTACACGATAATTTGACTTCTTAACAATAATGTGGTTTACCCACAAATTCAAAGGCCGTAATTCGCTCTCACTACTCGGTTATGCAAGAAAAATAAACAAACCGATTCACGACATGTCAAAATAAATTAAGTTGGATATGCTTTAACTTTATTGACAGCGTACAGTCGGTAACGTCAGGTCAAAATTACCAACCGAAGTGCAGTGGTATGCAGTGGATAGTTACGACGTCCTCTGTCGATCGCGTTCAGCGTCGACAATCCGGTTCAAATTGGATTTACAGGGCACGTCAAGATGGCTGGTCAGGTTTCCTCATAGGACCGGAAAGCTCGAAAAGTACTACGAGTTGACTCGATTTGAGCCCAACTCACGACGGTACAATATAAGAAGGCTGAAGCGCAGTAGAAGATCTGTGCATACAACTAAAAGCCTGTATAGAAGGAGAAATGAGTCGTTATAGCGCCCAATATGGCGTTCAGACAAAACGCTGGGTTTTACCTGGGTTTTTGAAGTATTCCAGGCTTGGTATGGGGCTTAAAATACCCCAAACTCGTTCGGTGGTGAATTTTCCTCACATAAAGAGCAAGAACCCCGAGATTACACTAATACACGACATCACCTTACGATGGCCGAACATAGAATTAAACGGGAACGCGAATCTAAGGTGGTGGACGCTGAATAACGCGCAAAAGTCGCAAGCGGTAACCAATGATGAACCATGATATAGTCACGTGGTGTTCTACATCGAACGAGCTTCGTGGTAGCGGGGAAGGAGTACAAGGTTGCCAAACGTACCGAAACGCGGCTTAGACGTCGCTTTGTTGCCACGTTTTCTTAGCGGCAAATTCAAACGTAACAGGAGTGTTTGTTAAACCAGTGAGAAATGTTACATTGTAATTTTCCCCACAAGCAAGGGATTTTCCAGAAATATGCAAGACTGAATGATAGCTCTACCATTGCCTCAGGCAGTCTTGCATATTTCGGGCAAGCCGCTTG
Organism: Dorcus hopei; assembly: GCA_033060865.1. NCBI lineage: Eukaryota > Metazoa > Arthropoda > Insecta > Coleoptera > Lucanidae > Dorcus > Dorcus hopei. The sequence continues at coordinate 33,106,096 of CM065423.1, read as the reverse complement.
GTTTTAGGGAAAACTGCGATATAACGTTTACCAATCCTCAGACAAACACTCCTTCAACCTGTGCATGACCAAGGTAATCTGCTTCTGACAAGTCTGCTTGAGCTATCTTGCGGTCGTCTTCTGATTAGGATCTTTGGTATTAACCTTCGCAAATTTCCGCAATCGTTTTATACATAAATTAAAAATTCATTCGAAGGGGTACGAACTTCATTGACGATGGGCTCGTATAGTACCAGAACTTTACGTCTTTGAAAATATCAACAGTGTGAATATTTGCTTGCACTGAAGAAATAAATCGACACTATACAGGATGTACTCATCGCTAAAGGCTTGAAATTAATAGCCATTGGAAGTTGAGATTACTTATAGGTGGTTCCCCAGTCTGTTACAAAAGTTTTAGTTCCAAAACTTTTAGCAACTTTACACTTACAGTTAACTTCTACAATTGTTTACGGAATACAAATTTGTTCTTATTCGTGGAAATACTTCTTCCAACCTTTTAGTATTTATTTGTTCCCTTGTTATTTTTCCACACCAATGAATAATAATAATAATAATACAGCGACGTGTGCAGTTTTTGTTCACCAATTTATTTATCCGCGCGATGCCCAGAGTGACAATATAACAATACGTATGAGCATGTTATGATTAAATAAGTGTCATATATACTCAATAAAAAGAAATATATGGCTCTTAAACCATCTTTATCTGCTACGGGTGTCACGCATGATTTAAAGTTTTGCCACGAAACCAGTTATGTTTATGTGAAATATAAAACAGAAACGACATTTGCGCCGCTTTTTACAATGTCTGTTGAAAATTCATTGCTGCGCGCATGTTATTGGATTTACACAAGTAATAATTACCATAACATCGTTAATGATTTCTTTTTGATGGTGCACTTTGAGGATCATCCAAGTTCTGATACGTTCATTAACGCCTGACTTGTTAAGACTTCGTCTAGCCGGAGGGCCAAGTTTTTTTTTCCTTCAGATAAATAGCGTACTAATGTAGCAATACATGTCATTTAATAAACTATCACGCTAATATCATAATAATTTTAGTAATAGGCTGACAGGCAACTGGTCATTTGTGAAGCAATTATCTTTTAAATATAGTTATTTAAATGTCGAAATTACCTCCTTGATAAATTAGCCTTTGAAATATTGAGCGTGGAACATTCGGACGTGGACGAGTCGTTCTCGTCGGAAACGAGGTCGCGATTTTTTACAGACGAGGAGAGGGCATTCATCAAACGCTTATTAAGAATTACCAAAATGAGCTCGCCATTATCGTATATTTAATTTTAATTGAATGTCATCGGATTTGACTCTGACGTATCGGCGGAAGAGCCATTCGTTGCTCGCTGGTGTGGGTTCGATTTATTAAAGTCGGCGATATCCAATTAAGCTGATTCTGAAACGCACGTTTCACTTCAAATTTATTGCTGTCGGTTCCGTAAAAATAAGGTTTTGGGCCGGTTTTGGCCGGCCCAAGTTTTGCACATTCATTAGGACGCTACATTAACGAGATTTCTTCCACTCAATTGACTCTTATGATTGTTCTTTAAAAATTTGTTTGTACAATCTCTTTAGGAGCTTTTTAAGACTACGGATCCATTAGTTGTTGTAATTGTAGTTGATGTACATATAAGTCAGTGGTTGGCGAATCGTTTTAACCGCCCAAAAAGTACGAAGATGGTGTGGACACAGTCTTAATTGACAAGCAGTGTTGCCAAATATCTGTAAGTAAGTTTAGTGGAATTCTGTTTAAATCTTAAGTCCCCATGTCCACAATACTAAGTTGGAACCTGAAGCTCCACAATTACCAAGGCAGTCCCAGTCATAGCTCCAAATTTTGCGATTTTATTTCCAGGTTGTCAACACTTACCTACTGCTTTAGTATTGTTATAAATTAGTGTTTTTTGAATAAAACACTTCCAACTGTTCTGCGCCTGCTTCTATTTTACATTATAATCCGATTCCTTTATCTAAAATTTTCGAGAGCCAAACCTAATACCGACGAGAACGTGCGATGTTTGCTAGAATGTGGCGACATCTCTTGTTTTTCCTGGTGGCTTCATTTGGTTGGTTTCATTTCACTTACCTTTCCCTGTTATTCGTTTTCATCTTTTATAATTTTTTTCTGTTTGTGACCAAAGATGATGCGGGAGCTCACACGTTGCTTAGCGATCAACGAAGGATGTCACAATGACATTTGTTAGGAACGTCAAATTGACAAACGTCAAAATGACAGAGGTCAGAAATGTCAAAATGATAGACATCGAGAAACATCAGATTGATAACGGCAGACAATGGGGTCTATTCTGTAAGCATTTCATATGAATTGTTATGCTTGTTATAATTGATATGTGACAAGCATAACAATTGATTTCCTAAAAACCGTATTCTCTTGTATTCTCTTCAATTGATTGTTACGGTATATAGAATCGTCATTGGTGAATGGCTGAGGTTGCTATGGTTACGTATCAATTAATTTCTCTTCAATTATTGTTGGGTATCAATTGAAATGAGTTGGTGCTTACAGAATACAGGTGAATAGGCGCTTTCCAATTGCATTTTGAACAGCTCGGAGTAGCTCCGAGTAGTTCGTTTGTGCAATTGGAACACATTTGAGCAGCTCCGGAGTAGCTTCCGAGTAGCATTGAGTAGCTCGTCTGTGCAATAATTGGAAAGCGCCTAATGTCAGAGAAACAAAATACGGGCGAAGGCGTCACGTTGGCATTCGCGTAACAAAGTAACGATCACGATCGTCGCAAACAAACAAAATTTAGGCTCCCCCTTGACGAATTAAAGCTTTGATTAAAGCGAAACCGCATTCGTTCATGATTGGTCCGCAAACAGAATCGCATCCTCAAATTTAGACGTTGCGATTTTTCTTATATAATAATAATTTTTTCACAACGCAATTTTACAAAATGTCAACGTGTAATATGTCAATGAGGAAAATAATTGCATGTTACACGATGACATGCGCTGTGATAAAATATTTGTAAGAGAAATCGCAACGTCTAAATTGAGCAAACACAGAACGGCTGCTCCCTGACGAATGAGATACAGCTCTGATCATCTATGATTCGTTTACACATTTTAACCAATGATGCAGAGTTACTTCATCCCCACTACGAAAAAGCCGTATAAAAGGGAGAGCGCTGACGCTCCGGCTTCAGTAAGCCTTGAACAGCCAGTGATGGGAACGCTCACCACTTCACCAGTGCGTTCTGAGTAGCCATTGTCGGGAACGCTCACCAACATCAGTGTCCTGAGCAGTCATTGTCGGGAACACTCACCACCAAACCCTTCCGTGCAGCAAATTGTCAGGAGCAACATAGAAGCCTTCCGTGCAGCCTATTGTCGGAAGCACTCACAACCCTTCCGTGCAGCTCATTGTCGGAAACATTCACCACACACACACACACCTCTTGAGCAGCCATTGTCGAGAAATCTGTTCTAGAAGAGGAGAAGAGGTACACACCAGGTATTCGATCGTCCTGAATAGTTCATGCGCACTCCACGCATTGGAGAATAAGAAAGCCGCAGGAATAAAATCGACGTGAAAGACTTCCCACGCATTCTACATTCTACCAACATCGCCGAAATCGTCGTTACAACAGAGACACGTTCTAACAGAGACATCGCTCTCTAATAACCAAGCGGCGGGATAATCGTGGGGTTCAAAGTCTAAACGTCTTCGAGCGCGCGCTTGATCGTACGTAAAGTTACGTGTGAATATTTGCTTTATTTCAGTTAGCGAGCGCCAGGCGACATCCGCCACTGACTGTTGTTTACGTATTTTGTACAGTTTTTACGCTCTATTGAGGTCATTCACAGTACAATCCCACGAAGTCCCCCTGGTCTATTAATAACCCAGACGATAACCGGTCAGGAGAGCAGAGTGTCATACATATTGTTTTGTATTGTTTATCCGTTTTTCAATTTGTTGTTAAAGTTCAAGTTGTGTTGAATAAAGTTATAAACCAGAACACGCTACAATGTTAAAAGCTACTGCATTCAAATTGTTGAATGTCATCATTTTATTCAGAAATATTTTTAATTTAAAAAAAAAATCTCAAGTAACTGGAGTTAGCTACTAGCACTTCTGAAGAAGTGAAGTCTCGGATCAATTATTTGCTGTTCTTTCATAAGGATAGGATTTGAACGCTGTTTAAACAATAAACTATGTTTCTTCTTTCTTCTTCTCCTCTCTTCTCTCTCCAACTTTCTTTCGATCTCTTAGATGGTCGCCTTTGAGATCTATTTTCCTACAATGGGCTTTCCAAGCTCTGCTTCTTGCTTGATATTCCGCTGTCTCTGTTCGTTCGATGGGTTTATTACAAAAACTTTTTCTTTGGCTACATCTTGTAATTTCCAATTTTCTCTAATTTTTTTTATGTCTCTTAGGTCCAGTTGTACAGTTCCAAAGCTTAAACCCTTAACAACGATTATTTGAACAATTGTTGTTAAGGGTTTAAACTTTGAATTAAAGTTAAGCTAGAATTGTACAACCGGGCCTTAGGTTGGGTTGCATAAAAATGTGAAACCAGGATTAAATTCAAGCCTAAGTAAGATGTGACACATTTTAACGTGTAGAAATTAGGTGTCTCATATTGTAACTTAGACTTAAATTTAATCTTGGTTTAAAAGTTTCTAATGTTTCATTTCGTATCATTGCCAGTGTTTTCGTTTTGACAGTTCTCATCAATTGCATCGTGTTTACTGTATCTGTCCTGGTCTCTGCGGCATACATACGTCAAAATCGGTCTTACTACTGCCTTATAGTTTCTTGTTGCTACTGTTGGTTTAATGATTTCTTTTTCCATATTAAGGGCCGGTACTTTAAGCATCGATTAGCGTTAACCTTTGGTTTATTCCCATGCCTATTATTGTAGAGACAATTGTTTCTATGGGTATAAACCAAAGATTAAAGTTAACCAGTGCCTAAAGTACCGGGCTTTAATCTTTCAAACATCCAGATATTCTCGCCGCCTTAATTGTTTGTGTAATTACGTGCTTCTGGTTTTAGGTTGTCGTCACTTGCGACTCTACTCCTAGGTATTGGAAGCTCTTTACTTATTCTAGTATGATTCTATTTAATCTCCAATTTACATCGTAGGGGGTTCTTTTGAAATTTATTTGGATTTGAGACTCATGTCTATAAATAATATTTGGTTTATCATTTTGCTCTCAGGCAAGTTCTTAAGTCCAGGAAAGAATTCTTCGAATATTTAAAGTTTTGCATCTGCATCTTACAAAGTTTGATATTCGGTGTTTGTTTTATCAATGGAAATAGTATCAAAAGTTTCGTATCCTAAATTCTAAAGTTGTAACGAACCGTTCAGTTTCAGGAACTGTCCGTATTTCGTGGATCGTCGGCGCGAAGTGTCTGTTAATTACCTCCCGTTTCGTCTGTTCATTAACAAAGTGCAATTCACATAAATATGCGCGGCGTTGTATAAATACATATATCTGAGGCATGTTATTTTTAATTTGGTGAAGATAAACATCTAGAGCGTTGATCTCACCTTATGTAATATATCCTGAAGCTGTTTCTCAGCGTTAGGCGCGACAGGTCGGAGTCCCGCCGTTCGAGGAAGATTACGTGCGGCCCGCGGGACGATTGTTGTTCCATCCCTCTGTCGAAACGCCGCATTTAATTTTCGAATTGATCTATAGCGGCGAATTGATTCATTGGAATCGTTTAGCTAAAACGCTTTTCGTCTTTGAAATTAATGTTCTTCGTCCTCGTCCTTTTTTTTTTCTTCCACCTGGAATATGCCATCAATTATCCACTCCGTCAGTTATTATAAAAAGTAAGGATAATTTTGCATGATTCGTCGAAGAGAATCGAAGGTTGAAGACGAATCGAAGGAGGCCGGAGGTGGTGTGCTATACATGAGTTATAAATACCGACACTAATGGAAGAGAGTATCCTTTTGTTGTACTTTAATACCCGTGACGGCGGAGTAATGGGGTGGGCTGTTTTATAGGGCAGTGCCGACGTCAGCTACTAATAGATCCGATGTAGCAATGGGTTAATAGAGTCGTCATTTGATCTAATTTAACCGTGCCTCGATAATTTATTTCACTCTGCTACGTCTTTTAAGTCTATTAAAATTATAACCTTTTCAATATTGATGCATGACGTCGCCGTTGGTTAAATTTAGTAATTTCGTTTTTGACCTTCAATTTTTATAATACAAAGGCTTAGCATATCAATAAATTAATTTTCATTTTGTGGTAATTGTTAAAGTCAATGAAGTATTCCTAATATAATAAAAGTATATCTATCTGTATAGATTGATCATCCCCATCATATTTTGTAACCCTGTTTATATTCTTTGGTCCAAGTTCTCTTCCACGTGGAGTAATGCAGTTGCCAATTTGGTAGTCTTCAACTTGTAACTTTAACAGTCAAAAGAATTTTACTGTTATCTTCTCTTGTTATTGAATTACAAAGGTTCAATGTATTTACGTGTCCTGTACGATTCCGTTAGGATAAGATTTATTGAAACATAACGTTCATAAAAGATGTTTTTTTACGAGTTAAATTTTAATCTAACTCGTAAACGTGTAAGAGCCCATATTGAAAGTGGTGTGTGGTGGAAGAGGCGCGAAACACTTCAACCTCCCGCGGCGGTTTTTTATCAGGCCCGCCGTGCGGAAGGGTTCTGTTTGCCTACAAACACCGCAAGACGACTGTGGGAACCCAACTGATTCCGCCCGTCTCGTTTGTTCCAGGTTCCATAGGATCGTCGACGAGTTTCTGACTTCGCCCTATGCTTCCGACAATGGTAAGTAGACTGTAATTTCCCCGCTTATCGTGTAAGGCAGTAAGCTATCTTATCGGGCCGATTTAATTGGGCCGCATTCAGGACGGATTACTGTAAACGTTAAGCAACACCCGTTTGTATTCTGAGTCGTCGTGGAATAAAGATACCGAAAAATACTCTTCGGGCTCTTATCGTCGACCGACGTGGTGATTGCGTACTTTGGGGAGAGGAGATCAAATTTATGGATGGGACCCGGACTACCTGTACTACAATTTGTAGGAAAGATTCGGGGGTTTATTTAATTTTTGTTTTGTTTTTAATTTATGTCTTTTGGCGATTTGAAAAGAGAATAAATAAGATATGCTTTGGAATATTGATTCAAGTCCTTTGTGTTCTCAGTATTTATTTATCGGCGAAGTAAAAGTAAAAAAATTGAACGTAGTATAAGTTACACTAATGTAGTATTATTTACATTGTGAGATATTGATACATAAATTAATGGCATGGCGGCAAGAGTGGAATACTCAAGGCGAGCAGCGATTAATTTCCAGAAATTTTAGATGCCATAAATTTCCCGATCAGTCTAATAAAGTTGGAAAAATTAGCTCAAGCCGATACATAACTTAACGCGCTTTAGAATGTGTTAATGTAAATTCCAGCGTTCCCCGGATAGATTGGCTAGTCGTATACGTTATTGAATTTTTATCGACGGTGTACACACGGATCAAATTATTTATGTCAGCCGATAAAGGCGACAATATTTTCGAGATTTCCAGCATTCTCAATAACAGATCGTTGCCCTTTCGTAATCTATCTAGCAGGTTGTTTAATATGAGTGGATTAAAACATCGTCAGTGTAAGAATGTCCTATGCACACATTGTACCGAACGCCGGAGAAACACTAAACTTGATAAAGCTCTCAGATAATTAGAGAGAGGAGAGATAAGTAAGTGTCCAGTCCGCCTACGTGAATTCTTGCTCTTCGGCTCTTCGAGAAACGCAGTTAAAATTTGAAAAATGTATGGACAGTGTTTCGGATGCCGCATCGATGAGCCAGCCAGCTACCTTGGAAGCTTTTTATATATCCAGAAGTGACTACCAGCGAACAGACAATGAATTAAAATTCTTAGAAACTCATACTCGTGATTATTTATGTTACGGCTACGTACGTTTTGAAATATTGAATGTGATCTTATCGCTGCGATCGTGGTATGAGAGATGATGGGTAGGTAAAACTGTGTTGAGACTGATGCTTCATTTACAGACAACAATAATTATTCACTTTAATTCTTATTACTAAATTAATAAGTACGTTCATTTTAATTGTTTCTTCGTTTACTGTAAAAGTGGGCTGTGAGTAATCGATTCGACTACTTTGAATAACAACTTTTTGAGATGACGGGTATGAGGCGACACTTGGTTTCTGCATTTTATTTTTACGTCTGTCCTAGTTTGAAATTGTACAAATACATGTTTAATAATCCAGAAAAAATGTCATTTATGCTATCTTCGTCGCTATCTATGTATATTTAAAGCAGTGAAGCGTAATATCTGCAAAAATAACGTCGAAAAGCAAGTTTTTTCCCGCATTATGTCATGCCTTGAGTAGTTTGAGTTTGGCGTGTTCTTTGGTGTTTGTATATCCGGTGTGTTTGGCCATGCAAGGTCAAATACTGTTGTGATATTTACGTTAGGGTTAATAAAAACATTGAAAACGTTTTACAACAAGGTAAAAAAGATATTTAGTTAAAAGTAAAAGTAAAGTCAAAATGAACAGTGCCGAGAACGATGGAGTAGAAATAAGTTTGGCAGACGATGATCTACGGTGGGTGGACGAGCTGTTTGCTGCAGGCGGCTTGGCTAGAATTCTGCGAGATAATGCAGAAGCACCACAAGAAGCCAAATGTACCATTGACTGCAAGACACTGGCCGATCCAGGAGCGGAAGTCAGTTAGGAAGAGGAGGCTGGTATATAAAGACGACGGACTATACATTACCACGAACTTCCGCAGCAGTACCTGAAGGCAGAAAGAAAGTGAAGTGCAGTGGAAGTGAAATGAAGTGCGGAAATTGTGTTAATTTAATTCACTCGAAAGAGAAGAATGGAGAATCTAATTTGTTTTGAAAATTATGAAGTCAAGAGTGAGGTTAGGATGTTAGTTTAGTTTCAACCTATGAAAAAATGTTGGTATTTACCGATGTGGAAATACAGTGAACATTTTATTTGTGGAAAAGAAGTGTTTCAAATAGTACTGCTACCTACCTAGTTGGCCCTCTATAAGTTGCGAACGCTGAGGGAAAATCGTCCATGTTAAAGGAAACTGCAAGGACATATGCACAGCTCAGTGGAGAGGGGTGGATTGTCGGTAGCTCGGTACCTGGATCATGGCCAGCTCCATTAACATTCACTGACGTGTATGTATGGCCGTTTCAATTCGCCTAAAATTCGGTTCCGAGAAAGCATATCGTGGAGTACTTCCCTCAGCGCTCCCTATTAAAGATACTACAAAACTACTGACAGTAACTTAATGACACCTGCAATTACTTAAAAACTGACAAGAGGCGCTGAGTGGAGTACAGTCAAAATTTTTAAAAGTCGATTTGAAACGGCCATACATACACGTCAGTTAATGTTAATGTAGCTGGCCATGCCTGGATGTAAAAGCGATAAGGTTCCAAGTAGTCCAAAATACGCTCGAGAATAAAAAAAAACCGTTACGTTAAATATTTCAATATTTACAAAGCGTAATTTAACGCGATGTCACCGGCGAGGATATCCTGTGCGACTCACAAAATAACGTACAATAATCTCTGTCAGGAGGACAGTAAACGCAACTCCAAGAACGAAAATACATAAAACACATAAACGTGGGTTCTGAAGGAACCAAAGCCTTCGTCAGGCAGTGACAGTACACGGTGGCACAAAAGGTAGCCAACAATTAATCGTAATGAAACGTAACGTAAAAGATATAGAGGGTTAGTACAATACCAATCTAGAATCCCACCAATTCTACGATATGTTCGGCCTGGAGGGCTACGACCCACGAAACTTGTCCAACACAGATCGGCAGCTCCTTCAGGGGTTCCAGAACGGTGATCGACGGTGTTTCGGTAGAAGAAGCTCTCGGAATGGTGGCATTCACGGCAAAACTCGTTCGGGGAGAACCAAGCGGTTACGTCAAGGTCACGAGAAAGTGACGCAGATTTTCCAAACTTTAACCCTCACGTACTTGCTAACGGAAGAAACATAAAAGTAAGTAAAAGAGAACAACGAAATTGAAACTGAACCAAAAAGACTTACCTCTGGTAGAGAAATTGCTGCGCGTTGGCTCGAAACCCAAACAAAATTCAACGACACCTGCTATAAAACCACTGGATTAAATTTCCAGAAGTCGTTCATGAACGATAAGATCCCCAATAGCCTTTGGGTGGTCAAGTCTCCAAACACAAGCTCCAACGAAAATGCGACCACAGTTCGCGAAGTGCATGTTAAATAATAGCTTCTAAGGACGCCGCACCCGAGAATGCCTATAATCTTAAAAGAATCATAATATAAGACAACAAATCAACCCCTAAAAAATAACTGATATTACAATACATTCTCCCTAAGCTAATTTCCACCAAGAACAAAAAAATCGAAATATCGAAGATACGCCCCTTCCGCTCTGAATTCTAGAAAAATTATCAGTGTCCCCAACTGTTATAGAAAGAGACCAGAAACAACTTACAAACGAAATAAAACCAGAACCTTAGAGTTTATCAACAGATAGAGCGCTCACTGAAGCCAAAATAAATATAAAAGATTAAGAAATCGTTATCGCGAAAACGGAACGTAACAGTACTTACTTTAAAAAGCGCGTGTGTGCCAACTTAAAATTTGAAAACAAGCATGTAACCTAAAATTTATTTAGAAAATGTACTTTGGTAAATCGACTTCGCTCGGTGTTTTTCTTTTTAAAGCGCCTAGTCTGGCATACGCAGGCGACGAATATGATGGAGGGAGAAAAGTCATAAAAGGAAAAGCGAGGGCAGAAATTGATCCATTCTTCGATAAATTCATCGGAAATAAAGGGTGTTTTTTTTTTAGAGGAATAGAACTTTAAAATGAAATAAAACACATAAAAATCATGGTAATGGGCATGGTATTGGCGTTATTGGAAAGATAATTTTATGCCATTAGTGTTTAAATATGATTTTGTTCATATGGGCGCCGCGACTGGCACGAATGAAGCGCAATCTGCAATAAACTGATTTCGTCGCGCGCATAATTTCGCGTAATGGACCTGTTAGTTGCTCCCCACGATCATGTGATATCACACCTATGGATTATTTTCTGTGAGAATATGTGAAGTCGGTAGCTTACGCCGATAAACCATAGACGTTGGACCACTTGGAAGCCAACATTTACCACGTTATTGCCGATATACGACCCCAGTTGCGCGAATTGGACTTCCAGATTGCGCTTCATTCGTGCCAGCCGCGGCGCCCATATGCCCGAATTCATATTTAAACACTAATGGCATAAAATTATCTAGCCAATACCATGTCCATTACTATGTTTTTTATGTGTTTTATTTCATTTTAAAGTTCTATACCTCTAAAAAAATATCCTTTACAACGAACAAGTACGCAGCCTCCGGCCGCGCCTTTCCTTTCAATCGCAACGATTCAGAACGTTTTCAGTTTTTGTAAAATAAAACAAACTTTTATTAATAAAAGGATTAGAATCATGTTTATTATGAATTTAAGGAAGTGGAGGACTTATTATTTTAAAAATTAAAATTGAATTAAATCTTATAACCTGTGAGCAACTAAAAATCAGATTAGAGCAGGCGGTGCAAAGGAAATGTATGTCTGTAATTAAATGAAAAGTCAATAAATTTGACAGTCCATGAATGTATTACATTAATTAATTCAGTTAATCACAGACATACATTTTCATTGCACCGCCTACTCTAATCTGATTTTTATTTGCTCACTTTTTATTTTAAACTTTAGTAATTTAGTTTGACTCGAGCGCAAGCTTGATTACTTAACACATACAGTTCAACCCGATTTAAACAAAAATTTAATACACAGGGAAAGCAAACGTGCAAACGAGCTTGACTTTCTCATAAACGAGGATATTGGCTTGTGTCAAACAACGTAGGGAGTAATTTCTAGTTGTGCGAACGCAGGAAATTACTTCGACATTTCGACACAAATCAGTGGTCTTCAAAAAACTAAATAAATGAACAAAAACCCGCGAGAAAATATAGAAAAACCAAGCCACATAAGCGATAAAGAGAGAAAATTTCCTAAAAACAACAATAAAAGAACCAACAAAAATAATATCAAATTATGTCAATTCACAGCACTATTAATTAAGAAAACTGCTACAAAATTGGCCACAAATAACAAAGAAAATAAAACAAATTGCCCATAATACAGCAATACGTCAATGGTCACTCACGGTTGCCTACAACAGAGCGTCGCGTGTCATCGAACACGACGACTGTATAAATAGCAAATGTCAAAAAAATAGCATGAAATAATAGAACAAAAGTTAGAAGATCTCTCGAAAGATTGAGACAGAATTGAATAGGTCAAAAGATCTTGATTCATTCAAATTTACCACAAAATGCTATTTTCAATATACACTTTATACACTGGGGGAACTTCAGCCTCCATGAAAGTAATAAGAATAAGAAAGTGACTGTTCTATTAAACATACGACTTCTATCTTGTTATAAATATTGCTCTTAATGAGGCGGAAACTCCCATGTTAGAATTGGATTAGATAGTACCATATCTTTACATCTGTGTCACACTTGGTACTCCATTTTGGGGGGCACCCACTAGTCGTATGTACAGAAAACTAGATAACGATGACAAAAACACCTATTTACTTAGATTTATGTCCAGAAAACATACTAATTACCATTTTCTATTGGTGACTTACATCCGATTGCCCAAATTGAAAATTGGACTCACCTTTAAATTGTGTTGAGTAACTAAATCGTTTGCATAAAGAATTTTTCCCAAAGTTTTTATCAGAAATCGGTGTAACTTCAAAGGATTGCCCACTAAATCCGAACAAGCATCGAAATTAGGCGCACTAATTTAAACTGTGAACATGTTAAAGTTGGGTGTGTCGAAGTAATACGAAGAAAGATCGGTCCGAGATGGATGACGGCGTAAGAACCGGGCTGGGGCGTCCGTCTTACAACCATAATTATTCATTATGCTCGTTCTTTTGTTCAAAATCGATTTCAACTTTTATGTGTGTAGAACACATTGTTTATCAAGATATACGCTGTTCATGATCGTATACAATTTTGTACTACAAGCGAACAGGTGCAGGGGCAACTTATATGGTGAGAAATCTCGCGTGTTCTAATTTATTAGATCTGTAACTACAAGTCGGACAATAAAACTGCTTTTCGAATATATGATGTACATAAACCACTCCTGCGTTATGCTACTGCTGCCTACCGACGTCATAAAACTTGTGTGATATAAATACGCGACAATAATCTCAAATCACAAAGTCAGATTTATGGAAAACGTTTCTGGTTTTCATAAATCTGGAGACTAACAATTCATAGAAGTAAGGAATGCTGCTTTTCCATACACCATTTCATCTTGGCGTAAGCAAAGATATGGAGGAGGACGAAGAAGTATTACACAAAAAATTTGTTAAATTTTTGATAAACTACCTATGTACTACACGCTGGTGACTTGTTCAAAAAATGACTTTAATTTCGATAAAACTGTTTTGGAAATTCGTTCGGTTTCTTTTTTCTGTAGTACTGTAGTCGTAGAATAGGTTTTATACTTCTTGATTTGTCTTTCCTTTCCAATTACCTTTCAGCTATTTATCTCCGAAGATGCTTCTTAATATTCGTTTCTCTCAAACTTTAAACCTTGTTCCCTTTCTTTCTTAGTATGTATCCAAGTTATACTCGAAATGGTACAAAACTAGCAAGGAAAAATAAAAAAGATGAGAATAATTTCATTGTGAATCAAATCGTAATTATAACGAATAACCAATTAAATTAAGAGCGACGTAAAATTTTGGAATCAAACCAACTTGAACTCACACATACACCCAAGCAATTAATCAGTTTCTACCAGTAGATCAGTTAGCCAGGCCTGTAACAGATGTGTAAGGCTCAGTTCGAAAGCGCAGCGTGATTTACTGTCCTTATGTAGGTGAATGTGGAGCGCCTTGTGTACAAATGAGATCTGACGGGCCAGGCCTCCCAATGGGTTTGAGTTACCGATTATTTGATACTGAATTGATCTTCGATAGCACACAAGGGGGCCGCTTACTTACCAGCATCTGCGCATTAAGTATTTTTTTGTGGTCTTGTCAAACAACGTTACTTACTCTATTCTTTTCTGTCTTTACTGAATTATCTATTATCGTGATTAGTGTGAAATATAATAGTCGAATTTCTAAACATGCCAGTTTTTTTATCACTATTTAACAACAGCATTTTCAAATTTGGCGTTAATTTTGAAAGGAAAAATGTTAGTTGCAATATCTTCAAAACTTTTCTTAGAACTTTGAACATATTCCAAAGTAGTGTTAGAAGAATGACGTACGATCAACGCACATTGGTGATTTGCATTCGACAAAGCTTGTGGAAGATTGTACAGAACTGTTGCAATTCAGTAAAGCTGAAATGAAATCATTTTTGACTGTAATGAAAGTTACTGTATCTGTTTTGCAGCTCAAGTCTCAAAATTTCTGTTTTTTTTTTTTTTCATTTGAATTAAAGTATAGCTTTGAAGTTTTTCTGAGAAACTGTCATATGTAGAATCTTTGTAGAAAAAGATACAGTGTTTTGGAGCGTACGGCAAGTAAACAGGCTGGTGATAGCAAGCGTGGATCGAGCTGAACCAGCTGAGCCAGCGAGTGCGCGCAAAATCAAATGGGGACATTCAATTGTTTTTTAGTATAAATATCGGTGCAAAGCGCGGACGCGTATTTATACTGAAAAACAATTGAATGTCCCATTTGATTTTGCGATCAACTTTAAACGATTTTAAATGCGGAAAATTCTTTCTTCGACTTTAAATGTACCGATTGTTAGAAAAAGAAAAATGAAAAATTTGACAACGGGTCAGAAATGACTATATTAAAGGATGTAATGGTGTGATATGGCAGGAGGTACATTTTCAAACAATTTGAAATGGGCGATATATAAAACACGTGGAAAATATTAATTCTATTCTACTCAAGGACATTTCGAAAGATTTTGAGGAAGATTGTGTAGAACTATTAGTCTTGCATCATAATGCTGCTTCTTCACGCAGCGAGGCTAAAACAGAACAATTTTTGACTGTATCGACGATCCATTTGTTTTGCAGGTCAAATCTCAAAATTTGTCTCTTTTTCATTTGAATGAAAACATAGCTTTCAAATTTTACTGTGCAATTATCTGTAGAAACTTTTTAGTGTTTTGAAGCGTACGTCAAGTAAACAAGTTGGTGAGAGTGAGAATGGATCAAACTGCCCCGATATCAGCATTGCCAGCGCACAGAAATGCAATGTACCAACCCTAATGCAAAAGAGTACCAAATTTACCTAGGAAGTACCAATTTTGCTAGATTTGTTAATATAAAGTCTTTGTAGTAATGTAGTAATAAAGGTTTAGGTTTCGCTAGTGTACCTTCATCAGGCTCCTATCATCAAAAAACTGTTAAAATTGAAATCAACCGTCATTGGAAAGAAGAAGAAAAAGAAGAAGAAGGAATATCAATGATGGTTGTTTGCATGATGATGAAGTTTATAATATCGAAACCGGCAGCTATATTAAAATTTAAAACAAATTACGAAGTACCTCTATGACCACGTTACAACTAAACATGTGCATAATTTTTAACAATCAACAGTTTTCTTTGGTTTAAATTAATTCAATTTAGTCTAAATAATAATAATTATAGTTATTGCAATCGTCTTGCTTGAACAAAAATGACCAAAATGGACGCAGCATTACTTTGGTACCA
Source organism: Dorcus hopei (assembly GCA_033060865.1). Taxonomy (NCBI): domain Eukaryota; kingdom Metazoa; phylum Arthropoda; class Insecta; order Coleoptera; family Lucanidae; genus Dorcus; species Dorcus hopei. The sequence continues at coordinate 33,090,309 of CM065423.1, read as the reverse complement.
AAAAGCTTAAAAAAAGTATCAAAATGGTACCAAAGCACCAACTCTGGCGCTCTGGCAACACTGCACGATATTCCAGGTGGCTGCAATTTAGTTGTGTTACATATTAGAGTCGGCGAGCAAGCGATCGCGCGCAAAATCAAAAAGGACCTTTAATTATTTTGCGCTATAAGTATCGGTGCAAAGCGCGATCGCGACGTTCTTACTTCAAGTCTAAACGCGGAAAATTCTATCTTCGACTTTTAAATGCGGAAAATCCTTTCTTCGCTTTGTGTTAAAAATAAATTAAAAAGGTAGCAGCTGGACGAAAATGGCTGTATCTAGTGACAGCAAGCACAATTCAAGCTGCCACGTTATTCCAGACGCGTGCAATTCGTTTAAGTTGTGCCACATATTAGAGCTGTAAAATCAGATAAGACATTCAATTGTTTTTCAGTATAAATACCGGTGTAAAGTGTATCTGCGACATTCTTACTTGAACTCTAAACGCGGAAAATCCTTTCTCCGACTCTTAATGCGCAAAATTCTTTCTTCGATCCTAAACGTACCGATTGTTAAAACAAATTAATGGAGTAGAGCGGGACGAAAATGGCTATATCTGGGGACGACAAGCGTGGATCAAGTTGCCCCGGTATTCCAGATGGCTGCAATTTTCTTCAAGTTGTGCCAGCGAGATCAAACGGGACATTAAGTTGTTTTAAGATACAAATACCGATGCAAAGAGTGCCGGCGACATTCTTACTTCAAATCTAAACGCGAAAAACTCTTACTTCAAGTCTAACGTACCAGTTATAAAAAAAAAATTAAAAAGGTAGCAGCGGGACAAGAATTGCTGTATCTGGTGACAGCAAGCGTGCATCAAACCTGCTTCGTTATTGTTCAGTTGTTTTTCAGTACAAATACTGGTGCAGAACGCGTCCGCGACTTTCTTACTTCAATTCTAAACGCGGAAAATTCTTTTTACGACCTTAAACCTACAGATGGTTTAAAAGAATATTAAAAAGGTAATAGCGAAATAGAAATAGCTGTATCTGGTGACAGCAATTCAATTCAATTGCTTTTCAGTATAAATACCGGTGCAAAGTGCGTCCGCGATATTCTTACTTCAACTCTAAACGCGGAAAATTCTTTCTTCGAGTAAAAAAAAAAAAAATTAAAAAGGTAGTAGCGGCTATATTAAAGAAGGTAATGGTGTGCTACGACAGGAGGGAGTGGCGGGTGATCAGCTCGTACATTTCCAAAACAATTTGAAGCGGGGTTATATAAAACATATGGAAAATATTTTCGAAAATGATGAAGTTCTGTTCTGTTCCTTTAGCTTTGCGCAGTACCTGCTAAACCTGCTGGCCGAGCTTACTTGAAGCTTATTTTGCCCCTCAACAGAGTAAATTTTTAGCTGGATCTGAGACGTTTAAACAATACAAACATCCATGGCTCTGGTAGGTTTCGAACCTACGCCGCTGAGCGACACGACTTCCAAAGTCGGCTAGGCTGACCGCTAAGCCACTCGGTGACCCCTAATTGTAAAGTTAAATGTTCTTTTCCCTTTCGTCGATGCTGCTTTTATATTAATTCTATTCTAATCAAAGGCATATCGAAATCCTCGATGATAAACGACGGCAATACAATTATAATTTTCCGTTTTCTCTCTAATTTATTTGTTGAATTTTTCGGCCGGCGTGTGTTTATTACAATGCATTAATCAGCACTGTACGTAACGAATAAAGTATTCACGGCTCTCACAGCAGGAATTAATAAATATGTACATTGATTTTTGATATTTATGTTATTAATAAAAATGTAAAGCGTGGATTATGTGTAAATTTTGGTTAGCGGCGGTGGCGCGCACATCGGCCTCTCGGCGATCCATGTTTACGGCCAAAGCTTTCCACGCCATCAGAATTTAATGAATTTAGTTCATAAATCGTTTGGGGCATGGAAAACGCGTGCGTTACTCAAAGAATGTTTAATTTCATGGATTAATTAATGCTTAGAATAAGAAATTAAAAGTCATTTATTTTCATACTACCTAATATGGTTTTTCTTTTAATTACAGATGCTGTGATTGGTGTTCATTGCACCCACGGTTTGAACCGAACCGGCTATTTTATTTGTAAATATATGGTGGAACGTATGAATATGAATCCGACGCAAGCCATCAGTGGTAAGTACTACATAGTATCTTTAGTCCCCCCTTCTTAAAAAAAAATTAGGTTTGACATGTGACATTCTTGTTATATTATTATTTTGGGAAAGTTGTATCTTAGTAAAAAAAAAAAAAACTCTTCGGATACGTATAATTTACAGTTTAATATACAACGTGAGAACTCTCGGAATGTTTTGCAACCATTAATAACCCATCAGCTGTAAACGAGTAGTAACTAATTTCGTGTTTTGCATGGAATCCACGGCGTCTAAGGAAGCCGATTCAAATTACGATCACCTGCTTAAAAATTCTCTCGGCGTTTTCTCTCCGTGGCCGTTAATCATCATCCGCCCGATCAAAAGTCGCGTAGGCGAGCGTGTCGTAACCGTACTAATGAAATTACGCCCGGTTTTGCCTTTGCTTTGGCATCTCGTGCACGTCCAAATCTCCTTTCGGGATTAATTGATGTTGTTATATTGTGTTAATTATTCGCCGGAGGTCGAAACACAAATTGACGAGTATTTAAATACAGATTCCTGGTTTTATTATCCAGTTAGCTCTAATGAAAAAAAATATTAAATGTTCGGACTGTTGTTAGTAATATCGCTTCCCGTCGTTTTTGAAAAGCTTTGGATGGAAGCGTTCTGTTTTTCACAGTTTTCATTACAAAAAAAGTACCATCTGTTTAGCGTATAATTTGCTCTGCAGTAAATGTTATTGGCCATAATCCTTAGAATTCCTATGATCTCGATCTTCAATTGTTTCGAAGCGGCCACCCTTTCCTCAGTTTTTTAAAAGCAGTTTTTTTTTTTAAATCTGTGGTGATTGCCCAACGGGGTCCTAAGTCAAAGACTTGTCAGGACCTCAGGCGCGGGAGTGCATTTGAGTGTGTGTAAAGTGTTCTATGGCTTTGTTACTTCCAACCTTCTCGCCGTTTAAGGGGAAGCAGTGTCGTATTTTATCCCCAACACTGAAGGGTGCCTGAAGTCGATACCGACCACCCCCGAGAAAAATCCCGAGTATGGTTCGAACCGACGACCATGCGATTGCAAGGCCGGTCTTCTTACCACTTGACCGTTAAGGCGTTAAACACAGATTTTAAATAACTAATAAAATCCGTCACGAAAAATATTGTAATAGGAAAGTTAGAACGTTAGAAGGTACTTCTGGGATTCCAAATAAATTATCTTCTTCTATAGATAATAAATCTTATAATTCTCCTTAGGATATTGTTAATGGGTTTGCAGACTTATTTTCTAAAATTTATTTAACTAATTCTAATGATACTGTCTCGGTCTGACTAGGTCTCGGAAGATGTCTATTCCAATTTTTATCCTTTTCATTTTGTTCCTATTACTGAGGATGAGTTATTGGAAATAATGGCTAGGTGTCCTTTCAAAATTACTGCTGGTGAAGATCTAATACCTAGTTTTTTTGGTGCGTTATGCGAGATTTGTACTTGTCAAACCTCTCTTGTATATTATAAATCTTGCTATTACTACATCATCATTTCCAGATGTTTGGAAACGTGCTAGAGTTACTCGTGTTTACAAAAAGGATGATAAAGTTGAGTTAAAAAACTATCGGCCTATTTCCATATTAAATAATTTTGAACAATTTAAGTAGCGACATCTTGCAATCGCTTTTTGACCTAACATCGCAGTAGGATTGACAAATTGAAGCTAGTCCGCCACATAATAATATTATGTGGCGGACTAGCTTCAATTTGTCAATCCTACTGCGATGTTAGGTCAAAAAGCGATTGCAAGATGTCGCTACTTAAATTGTTTATTACTTTCACATCGCATTGGCGAATAACTCGGACATTTCGGTTTGGTTTGCGGTAGATTTCTCGAGCTACGGTTCTGCTGATGAAGGCCCAACTAGGCCTGAAACAGCTGTACGGAGCCTGCTCGGGGAATCTGCTGCAATCAAAACCGATTTGCACACAATTTTTCTAAATAATTTTGCTAAGGTCCTTGAGCAAGTTGTGTACAGGCAAGTTTATAATCAAGCTCGTTCATATATTGCTCCTTCTCAGCATGGTTTCGTCTCTGGTAGTTCTACAACAACTAATTTGGTCATCATAACGCATCTGGATAAACGAGGACAAGTTGATGTTATATACACAGATCTCACTAGTGCTTTCGATACTGTTCACCACGGCATCCTTCTTAAGAAGTTAAGTTCTTTCGGTATGACATCATCTGCTTTAAATTTAATGAAGTCGTATTTGACAAACAGAGTAAACTATGTGTCCTATAATGGCTACAAGTCTTTCGAATATCGAGCAACATCTGGTGTGCCACAAGGTTCCAATTTGAGTCCCTTACTTTTTGTGTTATTTATCAATGACTTGTTGGTGTCTCTAGAAGGTCGAGCTCTTGCTTTTGCGGATGATGTCAAAATCTCTGCCTTAGTTACGAATGATCTTGAAGCTACAGAACTCCAGCGGTGCCCTGATGCTGTTGTGTTGTGGTATTCAAACAATTACTTAAACTTAAATGTCAGCAAATGTTGTGTTGTAACTTACACCAAAAAGCTTCATCCCATCAATGTCAATTATTTTATTAACGGTCAACCGTTAAAAAGAAAGGATATCACTCTTGATCTTGGAGTTTCCTTTGATTCTGCGCTTTTCTTTTCCAATCATATAAAAAATATTATTACAGTTGCTTCAAAAGTGCATGGTTTTGTCTTACGTACGCTTAAATATTTCAGTAACCTAGATGTTTTTAAGTGTCTTTTTAATTCGTTAGTTGTTAGCAGACTAGAATATGCTTCGCAAGTATGGGCACCCTTTTATATTAATTGTTACCGTTTAGATATTGAACGCGGACAACGTAGGTTTCTGAAGTTCCTTACTTTTAAAATCAGTAGGCAATATCGTCCTAGAGGCATTGACTATGATTGCTTACTACTTAGGCACAATTTTCAATCACTCAGTGAACGTCGTGATATCCATGGAGCCAGATTTATTTGGAAGGTTCTTCACAACCAAGTTGATTGTCCTGAAATCCTGGGATTTGTGAATCTTCTAGTACCACGATTTAACTCGAGATGGACCACAACATTTCACCTAAAAACTGCTAACACCAATATTTTTTTAAAATCTCCGCTTTACTCTATGTGCCGCAATGCCGAAGGGACAGTACTCATTATCATATCTGCTCGTATTTTTTATTTTTATTTTTAGTTAAAGACTCGCAGGTTTTATTTTCTTTCTATTTTTTTGTTCTATTTTTATTATTTTCATCGCTTCTGAGCGATAAAAATAGTAAAGGTCTTGGCCTAGGTCCTTGAAGTAACCCTGCTTTAATTTGAAAACTTTCGGAGCTTTCTTTTCTGGTTATACACACACACATTCGATGATAATTTCATTAATTCCTCAAGCTCTACTATTTTATTAAAATTTTATTAAAGTCTAAAGTTTTACCTCTATCTCTCGGTATTACGAAATCTTTATTTATAGAGCTGATTACTTACTTTACTACTTTTCTCTCTCTCGTTTTCTTCTTATTCTTCTTCTTAAGGTAACTGGCCAGAAGTATTTATCATTGACTTTACACTTTTAGGATTTTATAAATCGTAAATTTTATTGTCTCATTAAAATTCTTATCTGTAAATTGCAATTTCCGGCTGAATGTCAAATGAGTCATTTCGTAAATTTTATCTCGGTGTTTCTTTCTCTTTTATTTTAAAGTTTTCTAAAATCTTGTTTTAAAAATTGAAGAAATTGCATGAAGGTTGTAATTACACTGTTTTAAATTTGAAGAATGTTTTTAATAGCGAAGAAACTCATTGCGAAGCTTGTTCGGTGGAACTATTAATTTCTTTTCTTGTCGCCAATGCAATTTGAGAAAATAACATTTACTTGGCAGAAGAAACTTGTTTTTAATGCAAGATTTTTTCTTCTTATTACCAATTCCAATTGGATGTCCCTTTTGCTCTCATTGAACTATTGCTTTTCGTTCTCTTTCCGTTTTTGGAAGAAAGCTTTTCATCGTTATTATTTCAGGTACTTTTTGTTATACAGTGTGTTTTAGATTTGCGTATTTCAGTTCAATGAAAAAGAAAAAAAAATTCATGCCTTGGCTAAGATCATTACATCAAAAATATGTGTAGTAAATAATTTTTGTTTGTTTTGTTAGTTTTTTTCTTTCAACTCAGCATAGAAGTAAGTTAAAAAGGAATTTAATATTTTTCCCCGTTCTACTATCACGATTTGACAACGTACTGGAGAATTTCGGCGCCATTTTTGAATAACATTGTATATGATGGCCCGTACATTAGTTTTTTTTTAACTTAAACTTCAAATGTGTTCTCTAATGATATTTTATTTATTTGAATGTACAGGTTGTTTTAAATTTGAGTATTTTTATTCACTGAAAATATTGAAAAGGTTTGTTGTCATAGACTTTGGTTATTACGACAAAAAAATAAAATAACTTTTATTTATAAGATAACGCAGCCTTTTCTTCTTTTATTCTTCTAATTTAATTTTAAAAACATTGGTTACAATCAATTGATGACGAAATCTTCTTGATTAATTGTGTTGTACAGGGTGTTCTTTTGCTGTATGCAAATATTTAAACCTGTAATACATCACCATAAATGGCAACAATTGAACTTATATGTCCTTAACAAAATTTTACACATTTCGAGAAAATCCCAGTTGAAAATCGGGCAAGAATTAATCGCACGGGCAAGAATTAATCGCAATTGAGGTAGGTCAAGGCAAGGAAATTTTATTGCGATCGTAGAAAGCATCTGTTGGAACAAAAAACAGAACTGCAATCGAGCAGAGACCCAGTAACCTTTGCCGAATTCGGGTGGCTAATAAAAGCATTTTTTTTCACGTCGCAGTAAGTCGTATCGTAACCAAGGAATTTGCTTCATTTTATTTCATTTATGATCATGACACACAATTTATTGCTCCGTATCCTTTGGTATCAACATTTTAGTTTGTGAAAAGTGGTTGAACGAGTTAAAGCTAAATACGATTACTATTTTTTGTGCTTAATATTACTTATTAAAATGCCGCAATTCACGAACGGCGAGAGAACAGATGGTCCTCATCTACGGCGAAGCTCAAGAAACAAGAAACACGGCGTATTTATGGAAGCACATTTCCAAATCAATGCAAGAACATTTACAGCTAATGTCCCCGCATTTACGCGATTATGGAACGTTTCGAACGTTTTGTGTGTGTCTCGCTAATGATGGACGCCACTTTGAACAGTTGTTATAAACAATCCTAAATTACTGTAGTGAACGTTTGAATGTGTTCTTCCACATGAGCGAGTGCGCCTTTGCATATTAGTCACGCCTGCGATGTTTATTGCCTACGATCAGCGAAGCAGGCTCCGTAAGTTTTTTGTTGTTTCATGACCGTCGTATAAGGGGCGGATAAAATAATTTCCCCCCTGTTATGAAAAATTTTCTGTGTTCTATGTGCTCTCACGGTAATGTGGTTAAAATTTTTGCACTTATTTTACAAACACCCTGTATATTAGTGTATGAATGTGTTAAAATTTGAACACTAAAATGAATTTTTCTTTCTTTTTAGATTTCGAACTTGCACGTGGACATAAAATCAGAAGAGAGAAATACGTGCAGGATCTACTTCGGAAAAATACCGTTCAAAACTGGCGTGATAGATCAGAAAACGATCAGTATTTCCAACAAAGACGGAATAGGAACAGAACCAATAATTATGCTCGTCCTTATCCACCGTCGACTTCTGGTGGTCCCCCTAATTTCAAAAGAAAATGGCAAAGGCAAGACGTTGAATATTAGTTTCAGCTGTAATTCATTTAATCAAGAACGAAACAATAAACCCTGATCACTGAAACACTTGTGTCGTTCCTTTCGTTTTTATTTCAGGTCGAACGGTTTCAGAAGCGACGATTCATCATTTGTGTGTGTGTGTGCTCTAGCCTGCATAATATCAAAGTTGAATTTATAGGTATTTTAATGCATCTCGAACGCGCTCCCTATTACAATTTATTTAAATTTATAACATTGCCGGGATATAAATTATAGCGAAAACCGATTACACCATTCGTGTAATCAGATGTGAATAGAAGACCAACAACTATAAATATAAATTACCTGTTGGCCGTCGTTGGTTTAATAAATTCACTTTTCATGCGTGTGATAAGGAAACAAATTGCCACCGTGCTTACGGACCACTGTTCGTGATGTAATTGAAATTTATGAAAAGCCGGGACGCGTCTTGCTGAGACAAACGGACGAGATTTATATCGACTTTGAAACTTTCGGCGGCAATAAATAATGACAACATTGTTTACTTGTAGTTAATGGTAGTTAATAATGTAATGCGATATAAATTTATCACCCACTCGTGTAATTGTAGGTTGTTACAAGCTACCTGATTCAAACTTGATTGGCTAAAAAAATAAAACTACTCCTTAAATTATTATTTGTATGCACGTTGCGTTATTATATTAAATCTAAGTCAACAGTCCGATCCTGTTTAGGCTAGAGTTACCTAAAAAGCGTAGCAATATCAAACTTGGGCGCGATAAATTAAAGTCACACAATTTTAGTATAACAAGGAGCGAGCTTGATACGGATCTTGGTGTCGGCAACATAATTTGGGCTCATCGAACTAAGTAAGGCAGATATTTTCAGGTCGAAATGAATCGGTTAGTTGCCTTCAGTGTCGGGTGAGGCGCCCCGAGGACTGTCAGCAAGTCGACTAATAGCCAGGCGAAGAGAACAATAGCACCTTAACTAAATACAGCGTTTTGTCATCGGCAGCGAATCACGTAAAAGCAGACTTATGGGGGGTCAACCTGAAACATGAAAATCTTTTATTTGGGGGTCTGATTTTAAAAACCACTTTACATTTTAATTTTTTATTTTGAAATTAGAATTATTTTAGAACCATCGTTACCAGTGGTAGCAGAAATAAGATTGATGATAAGATGATTGAACTAACAGGAAAATTAATAATTCATGGTCAATCAGTCGATCGCCCCACAATTATTATTTAAACAATTATGGCGTTTCAATGCCGTGTTCCGAGAACCGCTGCCGTGATATTTATTTGTCGTCGGCTGTAAACTTATTTTACGCCAGCGATAAGACCTCACGAGGCGCCGGTAGTCGAAGACCGCTCCGACACCGGTAGGCCGCTTCAGATCACTGTTATTTCCATTATCTGAAGATCTGGAACCGATAAATCGTTTTATTCTTCCATCAGATCGCATCGACGTTTCTGCCTCAGAAATATCTTTTAGTACTTAATTAGTGTCTAACGTTGCCGAAATAAAACCAGAATTTTTACGTTTACAGTTGTTAGTTGATGGTAAAAAAATGTTGGAAGCATTAGAGACAGGATTGCCACCTTGTAATAATAAGTTTCGAGTAGTCTTGGGTTTGGGAGGCAATTAAATGGAAAAGGACTTACAGAATCCGCGTTGGTATCTTCCTTTTTTGTTCTTTTACTTGTAGAATTTCTACAATTATCCACTAATACTGTCACTTGTTTCTTCTTTTGTGGGTCTGAGAAGACCATTTAGATGGTACCTACCCTCCTCTGCTACAAAAGTATTAATCATTATGCAGATCAAATTGCCAAAATCCTATATTAGTCCCTGCATAAATCCGTTCGTTTGGCAGTTGAGTAATAGCACAATCAAAACGAAATTATCTCCCATTTCAACCTCCCGTTATTTATTGTAATTTGAAACAAACAGAACTGTATTAGTTTTGTCGTCAATCCTCGCAGGTTGTGGCACGAGAACTAATTGCTGTTTATAATTTTGCAATTTATGATGCAATATCGCAGCGGGAGGTCGGCTTTTCAAAAGGAACGAGCACTTTCGATTCCAATAGAACAATAAAAACACTTCAAGAGGTTAATGGGTCGGGACAATTCCATCATTCTCGGCACGGTATTACCGTATCTAATCGGCAACGCGAGAATTTGTGGTCGACATCGCTTCTATTATAAATACCTCATGGACGTGCGTAATAATGTTTCACACGGGTCCATTAATTAACAAAAAAAGCAGCTTGCCAAAAACGAATGTCTTGGCGATTTGCTTATTGTTATACTTGTTGCGAGAAAAGTGTGTTTCTATTAAAACAAGCGCGTGAAAAATGTTTGGACATCAACCCTTTACACAACGTCTGTGAACCCCACTGGTAGTAAAACGTTACACATACCTTAGATACCTAACCCAACGCAAGAGATAACAAATACATTTCAAGTGAATAAAAATAAATCGGTAAAAATAAAGGGGCGTGTGATTCAATCGCCTTTCGCCGTCGAGTTTGTGGCAGAAGTGTTTTTGGCTCCGGTAAAATGGATATTTTAAACGTCTAATTACCGTTAAATTATACCGCTAATTTTGTGGTTCTTCTTTCCTCATTAATTGCTACTTAGCGGCGATTTATACCGGCGTAAATTCGGATCGGTTTAATTTAATCGCCCCGGGCAGGTGGAGTTTTTATACACGCGTTTCTGCGATGTATAAAGGTAAATGATGGTTGTTAGTTAGCATTTAAGATATACTTATACTAAAAGGCTAATAAAAGTAATAGGGAATTCTATCACGGTTATAATCCTTAGAAATATGTGGAGTAATGGACGAAAGTTATGTAACATAAAAAAGAATTACGTTATTTATAAACGAACAAATATATAATCATTTATTACCTATATGAAATACAATAAAATTGTTGGGAAGAAAATAATTTACATTTGATGTAAATAGTTGAAGGAGATTATAAAGTGAAAATGATTAAAGAAATCTTTTTTTTTGGGACTTAATATAATCGAATATTGTTGGCAAGATACATAATTAACGATCCCATACATATAATTAAGTCACCCATGAAGAAGAGGATGATGAAACTGCCCATTGTGAAGCTACTTCCACCAAGAAAAAATTGGAAAAGGGAAAAGGAGGAAATATGAAATAATTGTAAAAAGGAAAAGAAATGGAACATCCCCCTAAGTAAGGAAATCGAAAACTATAGATGGTGTTAAACCAATATTAAAAAAACGGATTATAAAAGAAAAGTTCCATTCAAATCTTAAGAAAATATTGCTGTGCTCGTTTTGGCCAATATAACACAACTGCCACCTTAAAAAATTGAAGGTAATTACAAAAAATCCCAGATTCAAATGGTTTAGAAAAGGAGTGGAATACTTGAAAGGAATGGTACTAAAGCAGGAGACGAAAATTGGAGAAGGAGAAAAAGGAAATAATGATTAATTGTAAAAGAATCAAGGGGTTATCTAAAGGGAAAAACCAACCCAGTAAAGGAAACTAGTAAATAAGTGAGATGTGAGAAAGTATCCTAGAAGACGCCCTGAGGAAGACAATTGTCTTCTGCTCTGCGTTACTTACTAATTCATCACCATTGAGAGCTTTGAGAAAGGAAAATCAAAAACCAAATGTTATAGAGAAACGATGGAAGGTGCCACTGAAATGGCACACAATTGGATACAGGAATGAAAGCAAAAAATGATTGTGAAACGGATTCCCAAGTAAAATCTATAACTGCTTAAGAAAGAATTCAGAAAGGGTGTAAAGTCGTGTGAAGAAATAAAAGTCATGAAATGCTAAGTAAAATCTGTAGTAGTCAATTCCATTGCGATCTTTGCGAAAGGAGAGTTTATCAATCCACCACAAATGAGATCTTAGAGAAAGGAGGATCTGAAGGGACTGAAGGGGTATACCTAGGGGTAGAAAAATGAAAGAACACGTAACTGAAAAGGCAGTAAAGAAGAAGCAAATGGAAAAAGGGTGATTATGAAAAGGACAATGCTGAACTAACAATTTTGAAAACTTAAGGAAAAATTCACAAAGAGTGTTAAAGCCATGAGTAAGAGGGTTGAAAGGAAATTCGAAGACCAAATATTGGAATCCCAATGGTTTAGAAAAATGATGTAATATGAAAATGTAATGGCCACAGATGAAAGAAATTGATGAAAGGGAAGAAATAAAACGGAGATTGATTGTGAACCAGCCCAGAAAACATCAGGCTAAATAAATATCCAATTTAGGGTAAAAATGTAAGAAGAATTTCATAGAAGGCGTGAAATCATTTGAAAAACGATTCAGCTACAGTGTTTTGAAAAGAAATTTTAATTATTACACAATTTTTCTTTCTTAAATATTTTTTGTAACGTGTCCCGTTCCACTTTATTCAAACCATCATCAGAAATTGAAAGCGAAAGTAAAAAAAAATATCAAATATTTTTAAATATTATTAAAATGAAAAAAAAAAAAACAAATTAAATTTGAAATTTAAACTGGTCAAGTTACAAAGTAATTTTAAATATTTCTTCTTCAAGATTTTTTTTGGCATAGGTACAGACCCACAAACACTTTAAAAAATCTTCAATTTCCAAACAGTATTCAGCCAAAGATTTTATAAGGTACGTATTGGTATGGCGTGTGTACTGAAGATGGGAGCTTACCTGTCGAGAGACGCATCTTGTGGTAAGAAACATTTCATATTTTCATATCTTTGAGAAAAATAAAAAAAGAAAACCTGTAAGACCTTGAAAGCCCAAACGCTTTTTTCAATTTGGTGTCAGTAGGTTTAATTTCAACCAATGCAACAAATTTCGAAAACGAACAAGAGGAAGGAATACCTTGCAACTTAATATGACTGACCAAGAAGCTTCAGTTGCTCAAAGGAAGAAATACAAAGGAGAAGCCCAAACACCAAATGCATGCCATTTTACAGTTCACAGGAAACTGTATTTACTAAAAAAAAGGAAGTGGCCTACAAAAGAAGAATTATCTGAAAGAATGGAATATGAAAGGATTGCCTACCGATGAATTAATGGCGGCTGCTAAACTGTAATAAAGAAAAGATAAAGACCTAAGAAAGAAGCTGAGGCTAGAGAAGCAAAAAAAAGAAGATAAAGGCTCTTCAAAAGGTGTACCAATGACACAGAGATGGTAGGTTTAAAGAAGAAGAGAAAAAATGCCATGAAAGGGACAAGAAAGAAAGCTAAAGAAAACAAAAGTTGTTGAGGGTGGACTGGCGATTTGAGTATCAGAACTGCTAAGAGAGAAGCTAGAGGAATAGAAGAAACGGAAAGAGAGGTTAATCGAAGAAGAAATACGAAGAAATTTTGGCGACAGTTTTAAAGAAAAACTGAAGGTAAAAGAAATAGAAATGCCTTGAAATATGCAAGGGAAAAAGCTGTTCTAAGCGGATTGGCGATCGGAGATTTAGAATTGCTAAGAGAGAAGCTGAAGGTGAGGAAGCAAAATAAAAAGGAAGAAACATCAATTGAAGAAGTACGAAAAAATTTGTCTTTATTGTTGACTCAGAGATGAGAAGTTTAAAAAAATGCTGGAGAAGAAAGGAAAAGAAGTGCCAAGAAAGAGGCAAGAAAGAAAACTAAAAAAAAAAATAAAAGTTGTGAGTGGACTGACGATTTGAAGGAGTACAAAGGAATTTCGGCGATACTGATGACCCAGAGAAGACAAGTTTAAAGAATTGTAGGAGAAGAAGGAAGAGAAAGGAAGTTAAAGAAGAAAAAACTGCCTAATTCAAAACAACGTCCACAATTTAAGATTTATGATTTGATGTTTAAGCATAATCTTAATCAAAAATTCATTATGGATGGAAATTACTACTCAATAAAAAAAATAGAGTTTTCCATTAAGGGATAAGAAGGTGCCATCAAAATATACAAATAAATATTCTTATAACTTCCGGTGCGGACGACGTTTCGTCCTTTGTTACAAAAGGACATCCTCGGGGCCTCTGCCGTTGATGACCTTCAATTATGTATTTTTTCCACTAGGATTTCCCGTCACTACTCTTCTTCGTTTGATAATGTGTCCTTTTCTTCCTGTCAGAACAACATCAGCTGAGTTGTTATGTCGAAATGTCCAGATAAATCTTCTTTATAACTTATTTTTCTTCTGCCAATATTTCGTTACTCACGTTCAATTAAACATTTTTTCCATCAGGACTTACGGTCACTACTTTTCTTCTTTTGTTGATGATTCTTTTCCTTCCTTTTCTGAAAGGAGCATCTGAGTCCGTTACCTCAAATGACTGATGACCTATTTCTTCTGCTGACGTTTCACCCTTTATTACTCATACTTTATTTACATACATTTGCCAAGAATTACATGGATGTACAAGTCAAGTAGTATAGATTACTTATTCTAAGTGCAGCCAGAGGGCACACCATTGTCTAACCTATCGTCTAAGAATTCTTTCATTGAGTAATAACATTTATTCTGTAGAAAAGTTTAACTTTTTTTTTAAATAATTTGGGTTTCATAGAAGTATTGTATTTTGGTAATTTATTAAAAAACTTAATGCCCAAAATCGACATAGTGTTGCCAAATTTACTTGATTTATGTTTTGTCATGCATAGGGAATTCTTGTCTCGGGTGTCATGCTCATAGTAATCGGAGTGCTTAATCAAGTTTTCTTTTTCTTTTCTAGTGAAAAGGAGACACTTAAGTATAAATAGTGATGGAAGCGATAAAATGCCCTCTTTAATGAAAGTTGGTTTGCAAGATTCTCTGAAGCCTAAGTTAAAAAGTAGGCGAATTATCCGTTTTTGGGCGATAAACACTCTCTGGCTATCACAAGCATGATCCCACATCATTACATTATATGCTAAGATATTATGCATCATTGCATAATAATCTGAGTGTAATCTATCTTTATCTTGATTACAAAAGGACATCAGGTCTGCTACTTCCTGTTGCAACCGCTGGTAACATTCAGTTAAATATTTGGTCCACGAAGACCAGATCACCACTCTCCATCTTTTGTTGATGTTTTCTTCTTCTTTTCAAAACAACATCGTCCAAATAAATCTTCTTCTAATGACATACTTCTTCACTCGACGTGTCGTCCTTTATTACAAAAGGACTTTCTCGAGACTGTCTCTGTTGTTGTTCTTCTTGTTGCTTGTTGTTTCAACTAGGTTTTAAGATCAACACATTCCTTCTTTTGTTGTCCAAATAAATCTTCTTCTGGGGACTTACCTATACTTCTTCTGCCGATGTTTCGTCTTTTATTACAAAAGGACTTCGAGTTTGCTGCTTCCTATTGGTGCCGTTGCTGATATTCAAGTAAATATTTGTTCCACCAGGACCAGGTCACAAATCTCTAACTTTTGTTGAAAAATGTAAAGTTACTAACAAATGCCAATTAAAATCCACTGCAATTGCGATCTTTGAGAGAGAGAAAACGAAGATCACAGATCGAAGACTAAGACCGTCTTCGGAAGAGGACGCCTCCGATCCAAATAGTTTGGTTAAACGACGGAATGAAACAGCAGCCAAGAAGAGAAAAAAATTGGAATGAAGGAAACGGAGAGTGATTGTAAAATCCATTCGCAGATACGAACTATAAATACCTAAGACAGGATTCATAGAAGATGTTGAGACGAGGAAGAGAATTGTAAAAGTGAAAATTCCCCAACCTAATTCATTTGTAATCTTTGTGAAAGAAAAGTTTACTAATCCAACACAATTGCGACCTTAGAAAAAAGCACAACTGAAGACCACCGATTGCAATTAGAATGATCACCGGAAAGGGTAAGCTCCAAAAGCTTTAGAATGAAATGGCAGTTAAAAAAAAATTAGTAAAAAGGAAAGTGAATGTGAAATGGATATGGAATCACCAAAGAATTCGCTCAGGTGGAAATACATGATTCAATTTGGTTGATTCAACCAAACTGAAGCAATTGTATTGGTCGAAAATTTCATAGCTTTGCTTTCGACCAATACAATTGCTTCAGTTTGGTTGAATCAACCAAATTGGATCATGTATTTGTCACCTTTATCTTTTGCGGAAGCTTTTATTGTTGCTGTTCATAAGACCTCACCTTCAATCGAATACTGTTGGCAGTGTTACATAATTGATGTATATATTAGCATTTTACAGGTAATCCGTGCTTATCTGGCGATAAAACTGTTTGTTTTATCACGCATTTTTTGTGTAATTGATTTATTGTATCACTTACATGTTATTAATATCTGCCAATTTGTTTAAGTCTTATCATGGGAAGCTTGTACCTTAAAATAGTCACGCGCTTCGTCGTAAAGGTCGTGGAATTACCGAGATCAGATTTTCAGTTGTAACTGGTTGGAAACAGATGGTGATGGTATAATTTGCAGCAATCAAATTATAGTGTTTTTTATTTGCACTCAGTAGGGGGGAAAGGAATTAAGCCTGATTCCCAGGTGGTTGGGGGTATTAATGAAATTTAATCCTCTTATGTAACGACCCAGTTGAAAATGAGGACGTTATAATATGCACGATCTCACTTAGTAATGAAGACCTATTATTATTGTACTGATTGTGATCTGATATCTAACAATGGGTATTGTTGGTGTCTACTCATTTAAATCCTGATTCTGACACGAGGTAGGGCTGCAGGTCCGGGGAGGCCACGGCCGGGGCGAGTCTCGAATGCCCAAATCGCGCGGGAGGCATTGTTATAGTTCGCCCACCCGTATCACACCTCTCGGGCCCGTTTTATTTTCGTCCATTTCCATAAAAATTCGGCGCCAACATTCAATTAACCACCTGCTTACTCGTTAATGCCCGAACGCCGAGGGTGAAATTAGTTAAAAATCACAATTTATCAAGGCTACTGACAATTAATTTAAATTTTTTAGCATATCTGCCCGAAAGATCTTCACGTTTAATACGAGGACCGTATTGTTTTTATTGGGAGGACCTTCGGGCCACGGGCGTGAGTTGTGTTTATTTTAAATGATATATTACCGGGAATTAACGTTTTGTTAGGTAATTTGTGCGCTCTTTCTTTTATAACAATGTTGGAGCACTATTTGTGTTATGACAGTTACAAATATAAGTAACAATTCAATTTTATTGTGTGTACCCAACATAATAACTATTGTACGAAAGTCTTTAGTCATCGGAAAGCCGAGTGCTCGAACAATATCAATTCATTCGGACCTTTTGAGTTCGGTAATTCAGGAAGTAAAGCACTTATCGTAGAGATAAAGTTCCCAAAGAGGATGTTCGATTTCAATTTTACAACTTGGATTTACCATGGCAAAAGTAAACATTGATTGGCCCACAATTTGATGTTCTATTGACTTATAATGCCACGGAGTTTTACCATTAAGGTATCCTTACATATGCTGTAGGAGTGGTTCAATTGACCAGCACTGCTAATTTTGTATCGTATCCCTAAAGGGTTAATTACAGTTTTTCAGTTGATCCAACTTCTTCCCAAAGGATCTTGATCCTTGTTTTGTACTCCAATTTCTGTGGTCTTGTGATGCATACATACATACATAAGTATAATATGTCTACGTCAGTACGAAACTTTCTACATTCGCACTTAACCATTTTTAATATGCACTAGGAAATACATATTATTAAATTTCATACTTGCTAATACGGTTGTTTTGCGTACAATGTATCGTAAATCGAATGGGCCGTGCAGGGTTAGCTGCAATACATATCGAGTAGGCACACACACTCACACATGCCATCAGCAGGATCAGATAGACGCTCGCGATCGCAATGAATAATTCACGTTATCGCTGCTTTTATCTTGTTATAAATTCTAAGCCTACTTCGCCTGCATAAACAATAATCTAACGCGCTTATATGTATCACATAAATAATATCTACTAATAATAATGAATGTAATCGGTAGTGTACTTTTGTCTCTTTACACACTTGAATGCAGACGTAAAGGGGAACAGTTGATACATACACTGAGCTATTTAGATCGTTAATTGACGTAATTATTTAGTCCTTGAGAATAGAATATGTTTTAAGAACTGTTCCTGGAAAACTCAACCTACTTCTGATATCAAAAACCTAAAACTGGCCGCTCTCTAGTTATAACACAGTATTTGCATCGCCCAGATATCTCTTAGTTTAGGTATCATCAGAAATGTTCTGTAATTCAATTGGTCTTTCAACTTTTTTGAATAAAATACATCATTGATTAACTTCAAGGCTGTTGTCTGTTTTCTTTTTTTTGAAAGGGCGAAACGTCGGCAGAGAAAAAGAACAAAAATGCATAATCTTTAATTTGACAGTCAACAAGCAGCTTCTGTTTAAGAAGCATAATAATTGTAACAAGTGATCAACTGAAAAACGAATTAGTCTCTACTATAAAAGATTTTTGCTCAATTGTTAAAAGCATTATTTATAAAATTGCTGATATTTTAAAATCACTTTAAATATATGCCAATTGATTGACAATTAATATTAGTATGACGTTATCCTAGACTTACTTTAAAATTCCAACGCCAACTCTAAATTCGTTTTTCAGTTGATCACTTGTTATCAATCATAAAGGATTTCAATTTTTTGTCGAAATCTAACACACAGGTTCTATTTTAATTCTATTTTTGATTGAGGTTCAGAGTAAACACGAACTACTAAAGGTTAATAGGGTTTATAGTAGCAATACGAAAAGCTAAAGTAGTCAGGCCCGCCGCTGCCCGTTGAAATGCACAAGGGCGCCTGATCAGAAGGGCGCCAAATTGCCTGTAATTATTTAAACAGATATAATTAAAAATGGATTGCTCTTGAGACTAAAGCGGCAAAAACAATTATTCAAAAACGCCATGTTTTGTAAACTGTATTTCAGCGGAATTAGTTTTTGTTCATAATTTTAAAAGGGCGCCAAAATATGTTTGCAAAAGTGCGCTTGACACCATAGCAGCGGGTCTGAATGTAGTCATAAGCATGAGAAAACAAAATAAATGGAGATCAAAGGAGAGGCAGAAAAGAAAAGAATGATCTAATTATTGAAATGCAAAAAGGAGTGATATGTGATATGGACGGCTTGAAAGTTTTATATATTCGGGAACAGTCATCATAGAGAAGGAAGGTAAAGTAAATAGGCTTAAGAAAGCACACAAGAGCGCAGGAGCACAAAACAATACAATATAATGACACGATCAATAAAATGGAATGGGATCTAGTTATTAAAAATACAAATATGGAAAGAAATGAGGTATGCGAGAGAAGAATGTAAGATGAGTTTACTGAGCAAGGAAAAAGGGAGAATTAAGCATGAGTAAATGGGAAAAGTTAGGAGCTAATAAAGTAATGAGATTATAAAACTTGCAAGGATAAGGGATGCTAAGACAAATTCAAAAACTAAAACTTGGATGGGAGACAAAGAAAAAAAGACCAAGGAAAAGATGTTACGATGATCAGAGAGGCCGAAACTCCCTTCCTTTTCTTTCTCGGCGTCGCGTTGTTCCTTTAGTTATGGCAGCATTTGTTCATTAGGTATCGAGCTTGCATCTGGTGTGCGTTTTATAAAATTAATAAAGCTGAGACATCTATGTCTAATTTAATTTTCTTTCTTTTTCTTAACGGAGTCACATGGAACGTGTTAAGGAGGGAGAAAGGTATAAGTGTAACTCGATGGAAAAGGCTACAGGAAAATTAACAACAAGATGTACGACTAAATAGCCTGCGATCCAGTGAGTATAAAGACAAAATAAAAAATAGAAGTATGGTAGAAAAGAAATTATGGAGGGACGAAAGAGGGAGAAGTTTGAAAAACGTCCAGTTGTGCAATGCCAGTTTTTAATTTAAATTCTTGAAATAATCACGGTTGAGGGGCCAAGCTTCTGCTTAAATTTAAACTGGCATGGTACAAATGGGCCTGAGATGAATAAATCACGAACTAATGATGTGTATGAAATTTATAAATGTTACGGGGTAAGATAGAAAGAACATCTGGAAAGGATAAAACGATAGAAAACTGTGAAAACGATGAAAAATGTAATTGTGGAAAGGAGACGAGAGAAGATAGGGCGAAGGGTTTGAGATATACAAAATTGGAGAAAACATCGAAATGTGTAATTAAATGGCTTTCCTTATGGTTTCTAATAAGAGACATAAGGAAGCTAAATGCTGGTATGTGGCAGAAAAATGTTAAGATACTTTTACAGAACAAACAGAAATCTTTGAATTTGTACAGAAAATCAGAAATGAATTAGTTTAGAGTTTATTAGGAGAAATTGGTTGGCACAGTAAAAGCGACGAAGCATATAGGGTAGGTGTGGGCAAAGATATGGGGAAAGCGTGCGCAGTGTACATTGGGTGCCTTCCAGGTACTTTAGGGGATCGCCGCTAGGTTGCAGGAGCGCATGCTACGCCTCCTGCCAGAACCTTGGTTCAGTTGTGCTTCTTCACGGGGAAGAAATGAGGAAAGTTCATTTTTCACCTATTTCATCTAATGTTTTGTTCAATGCATGCATGCTCTGTTCATCTACTAGCAGGGATTACGCTTTATATAGTTGTTTTCATAAGAGAAGAGCTCTGCGTCATAAATAAAACGCGTCTGGTGTTGCATCATCAGACTTAAGAATCATAACTCCGTCCTTTTTTCTCATTCACCGTTAACAAAGAAATAATAGTCGGTTGTAACTTTGGCGATTGATTACGCAAAGCTCAAGTTTCGTGATTTTCATATAACTGACCAATCCTATGAAAGTCGACGTCTTGAAGATCATTTTGCAAGCCAGTTTCTTTCGTTTTCTCGAAAGTGAAATCAACAAGTCACGTTTTGCGGCAGTCATTAAAATGAGGAAAAGATTCGCATGCGTACCTTTTCCCCCAAAAATGCGAATCTTTTATAATTTGATATTGTTTGATCTTATGTCTTCAGTCCTACCTAGTTCTTTTTTTCATTTTTTTTCATGTCTTCTTTTTTTTCTTTGGGCGTCGACTACCAAGGTCATTAGTCCTGAGACTCTGAAGTTAAAACCTAAAATGAGCGGCTAAGTGTTAGTGAAAATTGATTAATAGTGTAAGTGACAATTAAATCGATGGTCTTCCAGTTTAGATTCTTTGGAACAAGTCGGATGCCTTCAAAAGGAGCAACAGTTGTTTGATTCTCAGGGAGTTATTACTGAGTATCTGGGAGAGTGTTACTTCGACGCAAAATCTACTACGGAGGGCGCCATAACTGGTACAATCCTGCATGACGTGTCGAACGGTGAGCGGAGAGAAGCATAATGAACATAAAGGCTGTTCGTCTGCAGTTAGCAAATAAGCTGAAGTAAAAGACGTATGTCCAATTCCTAGCCGAGTGAGTACTACTGATTCTTTCCTGGTCAAAGGCGTCGGAGATCGCCAGGATTTGATGGAAGGTTTAACGTCGTAGAGAAGTCCTCGGTATTCGTCCCATTTACGCTGCCCGTTGAGAATAACACTTGATTTGAGGTGTTCAATAAAGTCCTCATAACAAATTGGCACATTTGAGGGGTCCTCAGATGCTCCAAGGCGGGCAGCTGCGTCAGCCACTTGGTTCCCAGGAATACCTCTGTGCCCCGGTATCCAGACGGAAGTGCATTTCCTTGTGTATTGGTGCAGCCGGGTGAGGATTTGTAACACCAACGGATGGACAGAGAACTGATCAGTAATAGCCCGTATGGCTTCTAAAGAGTCAGTACACAATAAAAGTTTCTGTTGCGCATCAGATTCACAGACATCGAGTGCCTCTAAGATAGCGTACAGTTCAGCAGTGAAAACGTTGCAGTGGATTGGAAGGAGGACTCTTCATCGAAACACAAAGGAACTGCCATGTCTTAGTCATGCTAGTGTTATCTAGGTACCTACCAAGCTGGCAGCTTTCAGTTTTGCTACAGTTCAAGAGGAGGCACCTATTTATTTGTGTTGTTTAATTTTCCAGAGTACTCTAGCAATAACCACTAGGTTAGTAGTAAAGAGCTCAAAAGTAATAAGAAAAGGTTGTTTACTTGAACAATGTGATAACTTGTAATAAGGCTCTTTTTTAAAATAAATCTTAAGCAATTTCTTATTTTGGTGTTTTTGTTTCATTCAAAAATCACATCCCGTGGGGCAAACATTAGCAAATACAAATTTTCGGAAAATTGAAATTTGAAGCTTCTGTCAACAATACGGTTTTCTACCTATGGCACATAATACGCAAAGGATCAACCTATAATTTCACCATCTTTTCCCAATCATATCTATTAAAGAGGTTCGTGTAGGTCCAAAAAACAGTTAGGTGCGTACCTTTACCCCCACTTACCCTAGCCGTGGACGAGAGATGAAAGCAGGAAAGAGGAAGGGGCGAATGGATGGTGTAAGGAGATACTTAAAGATCTTAAAGAGAAATAGGAACGAATTAAAGGATTCAAGAAATTGAAAATCAAGGTCAAGCTATAAAAAAGAAGGAGTTCATAATTCAAATGTACACTCTTTAGTAATTGATCATTTTATTCTGTAAAGTTGTTCAAATAATGACAAGAATTAAATTGAAGAGCAAGTTATAATTAAAGAACAAGTTCAATTAATTATTTATAAAAATGTAGCAACATATCCATGTATTATCCAAGAAGTTAAGGAAAGTATAAAGTTGCAATCGTTTGTTGGTTGTTTGCCTGCACACATATTTGATGAATAATAAACTTCGAGAGTATGTACTTTATTTACAATGCAAATAGTTACATAAATTCTTGCATTCTTCATAAAAGCAAAATTTCAGACGTGCGGGTAAATTTACGGCGCAGTTATGCAGAAAACCGTAAAAACAATCACAGTAATTCACGTTACCGAATGCCTTTAAATGCATTTCGGTTCTGATTTTACAGTTCTCAAACAGCAGTTACATTCCGCGATTTTCACTCGAGGAAAACAAAGGCGTCGCGGAACCGCCGTCGGACGAAACTTTCCAGACACTTTACGCTTCATGTTGTGACCGATTACGCGAGATGGGAGAAATCTCGTCAGCAAAAGTTCGGGAATTATCGCGGAAACAAAACTGCGGATCTCCTCCTGCGAAAGGAGGCGATTTGAATTTTTGCGCTCCAGACGATAAGGAGACGGTCATAAATTTTCGCGTTTATCGGAATATTATACTCCTAGGTGCTAAAAATACATCGCTAAGATTATTTTGTGTTACAAATCGTTTAATCAATTAATCACGCTTAATTAACAGTTCTTTTTATAAGTTTGAAGTAATAAAAAATATCAGAAAAATGATCTTTTTAATTTCAACTGACTTACGAATTTGTTTAAAGAGATTTAAAATCACATTCGAATTTCTTTCTTTCTAATATTAAACTATTATTTCTTCAAATATATCTACGTGTGACATTTAATAAAGCCGCCTCTACATCTGTGTTCACGATTTTTCGGAGAACCATAAAAATCTAGTCATTTTAAATCATGAAATGGAGATATGCAGGCACTCGAGGCGAATATGTTACGTTCTGCTTTGAAAGACAAAGAGATTCGAGAATCACCACGAGTACATCTACCCATGCGGAACTGGCCTAAGGACTAAAAGATATAAAATAAAGTATTTGATTTAATAACCAGTTTACGTTCTGATAATGTAAGTTCCTTGTGAGAATTAAAGACCGAAATAACCCTGAAAACTTGCACATACGTCCTTGCTTATGATAATTACGTATTAAGAAGGTCGAACAAATTTGTGCTATGCATAAATAGATTGAATATCCACTATACGCTTTTTGCGGTTTAATTTGCATGTATCGAAAATATCGCTGAATATTTATTAATGTAATTCGAACGTTCGGTTAGCGTAAAATTTAGCATAAGTATGTCGGCGTCGAGATGTGTTAGAAAGTAGATGTGCAACTTAATAAATTCTATTGTTTTATAATTTTTGTAAATTTTATATTTGCTTCTACAACGAATTAAATATAATTTTTTTTTTGATTGAGTGCAAGTACATAAATATTACATGTGTTCATTTAATAATCCGATAGCATTACCTGTGGAAATATTTTGTTTTGGAAAACGTATGTCGCAATGTTAAAATTGAACATAACCTGACTTTTAAGTGTCAACATGGCATAAAACATAAACTAACAATTACTATTCACTCACGAATTAAATAATTTATTACATAAGATTTCAGAAAGACAATCTCTGTATGGGATCACCATGCGGTAAGTATAGAGCTGAACAGCTTTACATAACAATTTGTGGCACGTTCCCACAGAAAGCACAATCTGTTGTTGTAAGAACGATAGAATTATAACCACTTAAATTTAAAATAATTTAATTATTTACACAATAAGACAACATACAAATGAATACCAACAGGTCTGTTTGTTATCCTGCACTGGTGTACACCAATGCATACTTTTTCGCAAAATACTCTTTAATGCAACCTCAAATGTTTGTGTTATGTCACTATGAATGAGTATGATACGTATTAACACATTGTCAATGAATTTATGCTTCATTAAAGCATATTTCGTAAAAAAAGTGTACACTAGTGTACACCAGTGCAGGGTAACAAACAGACCTAATATTTCATTAAAAACAGTGGCAGTTTTTCTTTTGTTGTATTCGACGCACCGGACTATCGTGATCTTAACAAAAATCTTTTCAATTTAGCGCGTATCGTTGCTTTTACTTACGATCTCGAACGATCTAGGCCCGATTAAATTTTCATATAAACAAGTAATGCCTCTTTGACACGCAGGTGGCCTACTCATCAGAATGAAACAATAGCCGTCCTCCATTTACAACTTATTTGAACGCGAATCGATTCAAATTCACTTAAAAATCACTGATTGCATTCCATTATTTTATTATGTTATTCATTTGGCGATCAGTGATGAGGAAGTGTTTGAGTTTCCCCTCCCGCACCTCGTACTGATCAAGCTGGTTTTCTAAATCAGTTATCAATTTCATGTGATTTCATACGTATTTTGAGGTTATGTTAATTTTAGTTCCAAAACATCATTCCTTTAATGCCCAGTTTCATAAAACGTAGTTAACCCCTCGAACAAGTTAATCGTGTGATTAAGCAATATCATTGGTGAAAATTTAAACTTTCCTCCAATGATATTGGTTAATCACACGATTAACTTAATCGAGGGGTTAACTACGTTTTATGAAACTGGGCCTCAGAGTCTCTCTGTTCACTTTAAAATCAGTTCAGTTCAAAATCAAATTGATTTGATTTGATTTGATCTGTAAAGGTAGACTCTATACTGCCTGTAAAAGTAGATTGTATACAGTCGGTAAAGGTAGATTGCATACAGTCTATAAAGGTAGATCGCATACAGTCTGTAAAGGTAGATTGTATACAGTCTGTAAAGGTAAACTGTACACAGTCTGTAAAGATACACTGTATACAGTCTGTAAAGGCAGACTGTATAGGTGTACACAATCCGTAAAGGCAGACTGTATAGGTGTCTCTAAAATCTGTAAAGGAAAAAAGCCAGTAGATTGATAAAACGATCAAAACACTCGCAAGAGGCGTTGTCGGCATTGCGTTGGTTTAATTAAGCCAGTATTTTATTGGCTAAAAAGTAGTTAGTGGTGCCTTCGGTGCTTCATATCGGTACTTTATCATATCTACTGGCCTTGTAAAGGACGAGAATTTGTCATACACTGCGAAATAACTAACTGGACGATTGTATCTTAAATTTATATATAATGGGAGGTGGTTGAAGAATCCCCGTGTGGAATGTCTTATACACAGTTGGCCTGATCAACACTATCTATGCGTTTTTCGTGAGTAAATGAAGGATAGAATAGTAGAAACCGCATGAGTAAACGAAATAGCTACATCAATCGACGTTGCCGATTGATAACACGGGCCACGTTCCGGCCACATTCCTACCTTCGCACGCAACATTGTAATCTCTCTATTTCACTTCCACACAAGTTTCAATGAGCCTCTCCTTCATTTACTCACAAGAAACGCATAGATACTGTTGGACAGGCCAGCACAGTATATTATTACGAACTTTGATAGATCTATCAATTTGGAAAATATTTTATTAACATATTTCTCTATCTAAACCTACTATTTGCCGAGATAAATGCCGTCAACGAAGAAACATCTTAAATGCAGGCCCTTATTAAATTGCTTTTAACTCGTTTTTGGTACAAAACTCAGAGATCTGTCAAGTTGTGGCACTTAAGCTGCGCACGAGAAGACGTCACACTTCATGATACTTCATAATAGAAACATTCGTGGATCCTGCTATATCCAGGAAGGATCGTCGGACCAGACTTCTGGGCAAGGGAATCGTTCATTTCCAGTGGTGATGATTTTCCCATTCAGAAGTTCGCAGCTCGCAGCTCTATTGTAAGGAATTTTAATTTGTAGTAGCCAGCGAAGACAAGAAATTTCTGAAGAAATTATATATTGATTGCTGTCTTTCATTTCAGTATAAATAAGTCTAAGGGTGATGAAGAAGTTGCCCCAATGGTCACGGATAATGGATCCGATAGGTACAAAGCTGGTTCTGTCGGAGATGATGTCGCGCTCCTGTCAAGTATTGGGCACCATCAGGATGTGATGGTGAGCACGGGACATAAATTCTCTTACGTCGATGGAGGTTAATTGTTATGTTAAGTAACGCTTGATTAAAATTATACAGTGAGCCTCTAAAGTATGGAATAAAATTCGTAATCTCCTTATTTTTGACATTTCGAAAAAACGCTCGGACAGGTAAATTTTGATTTTAAAAAGCACACATTTTCAACTGAAAATCAATTTTTGACAGTCATTTGTTTTCGAATAATGACGTCATTGACATTTTTTAAAAATAGCAACCACCAATTTTTTTTCATGATTCTGATAGCTCATTGAATTCTCTATCCAACCACATCAAAAATTTATTATGTTTTATGGGAAAAATTTTGAGAAAAAAATTATTTTATATCTCAAATTCTTTTAAACGGACACTAAATGGCGCACATACACTTAACGTTTCGCAGTCGTTCGACAGCTGTGCGCCATTTAGTGTCCATTTAAAAGAGTTTGTGATACAATTTTCATCGGACAAGAACCAGCTTTAATTAAAAAAATTATTGAAAATGAAATAATAATAATACTTTAATTTTCGGTTAAATGACGAACCATGATTACTCGACTTAAAAAAGACTTTGTTTAAATGACAAGAATGACAAGTTTTCTTTTATTGTTGGTATCATTTTGGTTTTGTTGAAAACGTCACGCCTACTTCATTCATGATTCATTCATTTTCAATAATTTTTTCTCAAAATTTTTTCCATAAAACATAATAAATTTTTGATGTGGTTGGATAGAGAATTCAATGAGCTATCAGAATCAAGAAAAAAAATTGGGGGTTGCTATTTTAAAAAAATGTCGATGATGTCATTACTCGAAAACAAATGACTGTCAACATTTTCACTTGAAAATTTGTGCTTTTTAAAAACGAAATTTACCTGTCCGAGCGTTTTTTCGAAATGTCAAAAATAAAGAAATTACGAATTTTATTCCATACTGTAAATTAAGAGTACATTGATATATCATCATCTTTACATACTATATATACTTATTTGTGGTTATACAGGGTGTTTGGGATATAAGGTAACGCACCTTTTGTGTATGCAGAAATAGACGAAATAAAATTTTCTTCCAGTAATTTGCTTCGTATGTCTTTTTTTCAATTTGAAGAGCCACAGTTTATGATCTATTGGAATTTCAAAACGTACTAGCAGCAGATAATCATTTTTGTTTTTTAATCTTTAAGAAATCGTAGTGAGTTTGACGTTTAATGTCAAAAACGTTAGCTCGCTTCAAAAATTAAAATTAAACGTTTCAAAACTTTTTTCTTTAAACATCAAAGTCATGGCTAAATTTATTTTTTTTGAAAACCCAGTAGATCACAAACAGCGGCTCTTCAAATTGAAAAAAAAAAAACTGTTAATGGAAAATAATAAGAAAATGGTAAAAAAGGTTTACTGGAAGAGAAGTTTCTGCATACACAAAAAGTTTGTTACTTTATATCCCAAACACTCTGCACATAACTTCTCCTGTTATTTACAGTCATAGCCATCGAAAAGAAATGAATTTAAAAAAATAAATAGATGTATAAATTTAATCAAGCATTACTTGGCTTTCCGTCAATACAACACTTATAACACCAATGTGGTTTTCTAGGTGATTGCTCCATAAAAAAGTACTTTAGTACTTTAAAGTTTTATAAAAGAATGGAGTGACATATAGGAAGCAAAATAAGATTTTTCAAACTTGAACGTAATTCTAAATTCTTTTATTGGACAGTCTGATCTGAGCAAACAGAGGCAAGTACAGGGTGAGGCAGAAAGATGTGAACATTGTATGGGAGAGGGATGGGTGCCAAATTGAGGCAAAAAGATGTTAACATTGTATAGGAGAGGGATTAACATTGTAGGGGTTGGGGTGGGTGCCAAATTGAAACCCTATAACCAAATCCCTGTCTTGTAATTTAAAGTGATTAAACACACATTTAATGTTAACATCTTTTTGCCTCACCCTGTATAATAGAATTCTTCCAAAATTTTCGTGTAGAAATAATTACCGGGAACAGTAATTTTACTGCCAAGGATTTTTTTTTAACAATTTTAGGGTAATTTTGATTCCGAATGTGCCATCAGTTTTGGTACATTCACTCTAGTTTTTGAGATAATACACACCTCCATTAAGACAGGTAAATGTGCACGTTTCTACCGTAGTATGTACAGGGCCGGCCACAAGGGGCAAAACACCCGGGCCCCGGGTCACACAGGGGCCCTCACCAGGTCCGTAAATTAGACAACCTAGAGCTTGTGGCAAAATTCTATCTAACACTCCATCTTCTTCTCAGAAATATACGAATTTGTCTAAATCCAAATTATACATTCCACAAAATCGTTGTACTTTTAGGTCGTAGGAGTAAATTGCTTATTTTTTATTTCGACGTATTTTACTAGCTGTAACATATTTGTAAATCTTATTATTAAAAAAACGCATCTAAATACATATACATATACAGGATGTTTAGAAAATGTGTTCGGTTGTTTTACTCAGTTATAGATATCAGTAATACATATATAAAAGTGTTAATAAACGTAGATGTAAAAAATAAATTTTGCTTGTTAACCCTAAAGGATTAACAAAAGTCACTACAATGACTTTTCAATTTAAACTAATATCAAGTGTTCACTTGAAAAGTTCATCAAGTAAACTTTGAATTTTGCAGAACATTGTGAAGCAGATTTTGGATTACGTCGATGCGAAATGTCACTTTACGTTATGTCACGTTAAATTACACGCAAAAGACTTTTAATGTTGGGCTGTCATCCGTCAAACGTCAATTAGTTTAGGCAGTCGTTCCTTTTTCCTTATTTATTCATTCATTAAAAAATCAAAACCAACTTGATGAACTTTTCAAACGAACAGTCTTTAGTAGTGATAAAAACCTCGATTAAAATCAGTTGCTCTTCTATTCTACGCCTGCTCCATAAAAATGAAACCAATTGTATTTTAAACCACTGTCATAGCACACGTTATTATTACCAAAACTCAACGCCCACCGCGCGTAAATAAGTTTCATTTCAAAAACTCAAAAAGTCTCGGAAACGGTTGGTTTTCGGATCTACGTTCGTATAACTGTGTGAAATTTCCAAATATGTCTTTTAAACACCATCTATAAAAAAAAAACTTAAAAATTTACAATATGTAAAGAAAACGGAATAAAATGAACGAATGTATTGGGTGACTCAAAACTAACGCCTGTGCTTAAAGGATCGATTCAGAAAGCCGAAACAAATCAAAATGAAATTTTGTTTAGTTTGTGCCTGTGGCAAGTGCCACTTTCGTTACCTCCCAGTTAGGGCCCTGGCTCCCGTCTACTCCATACCATAATACTGTGCTTTAAAAAAAGGCCCCACAATTCTTACTGCACCCGGGCCTCGTCATTTAGAAGGCTGGCCCTGACTATGTATCTAGTATAATATTGCGTAGTATAGTGAAATAATGCGTAATATTCGGTAATACTGGCGAAACTGAGGGTATATTCGGAATGAGCGACACAAAATTACCTTGGCATTAAGACTAAAGTTATTGTTCTATTAAATTGTGTTTTTATGGTATTGCTTTCCTTGGAAATCATTTCTTTAGGGGAGTCGTAATGTGTACTAAATGATTTTCATGAGCGACCCCCAATGGCAGTTTACATTGAATACAGAGTAAATTAATATGTACCATCGCCGCCACTAAAAACGAAACGGTGTGTCAAGGCCATGGCCGTAAGTAATTGGAAAAAAAGTTCGTTTTCCAAGGAGTTTATAGCTTCTCGTTTCGTGTTTAGTGTCGGCGTTGGTACATCAAGAAGCAAAATGAAATATGTATGTTGCCTTGTAGAATTTTTTTAACGAATAACTAAATAATTAGATTTAAAATAAAAAATTGCAACGCTGCGGTAGGTTATTTCAGACAATTTATGGTTAATAATGTTCCATTAAGCGTCAAGTACTACTGGCAGACGTAAATCAAGATTTTACGGTCGAATTTGAATACAATTTCGTTCGGCAGACTGTTCAATGAAGTAATCACGATTAGTTGTTTTTATTTGCACGTTGAAACAAAAACACCTAATGATGTAACCGAATGTCAAGGCCGGTTCTGTTAGCGCGTCCGTCGGTGCTTTTTACACCTCCAGGAGAGCTCGGATTTGTTCAGACCCGAAGTGCATCTAAGCGCATTCCGCTGTCACGTCCCATTCGTTCAATATTTGGTTTTATTTGTTTGGTCACTTCTATATCTGCCCGGCCGGGCATCCACGTATTGCCCAAGAGGTTCTATTACGGTGCGTGCACGGTAAATCTACCTTTAATGAAAATATAAAGACTTATTTTTATTACGCGGCGCATGAATCATGTGTCTACGTAAAAGGTAAGACCGGGTACGCGAGGATATCAATAATAAATTATTGACTTTCTAACATCGAATATTTTCGGGTCCAGTATTAATAATAAAGGATATTTACATACACTGTTCACCGTATTATTCCTGCCGACGTACATAAATAAATATATTCACCGATCACTCCTTACAATAACGATAAATTACGTTGTATTCAAGGTTTTCAAACTTTAAAACATCAAAGACAAGGTTCTCTTTTTGAAGGACGTCATCAAATTTCATAACTTTTTTAGAATGTCACATAAGAAAGCATAACCGAGGAATTTTAAGTTTCCGATGTTACGTGAAAAATTGCACGAAAAAATGTAGGTACTTACACAAATTCAAATCTCAAATAAAAATTTGGAAATGTGTTAGTAAAGTAAATTAAAACAAGTCACATTACTTTTGTCTATTAATATACGTACACCTTAAGTACGTAATTTTATTGTTACTTAATTTTCCTATAAAAGAAGTTATGTAGCTTTGTATACGCTGAAAGCTCAAGTTACACAATTACGTCAATACAATCCCCGTAAAAACCTCGCTATTATATGCACGCAACCACAACCTTATTAAATTTCCTAGAAAATAGTCGCTTTATTACGCACGAGTGCGCGCTGAGAATAGTATTAATTTGTTAATAAACATAGGCAGGCCTGTGACAGAATGGCCTTTGTGATGTGTTAATGTATTCGGAGACACGAGATGGTTGAATATTTATTTGTTTATTCGACTGTTAAGTTGAAGATTTGAATAGGTGGAATTGGCAATAAATTCGAGGGCTCTTCCTGCTAGCTAATTCGCTTACACAAAGACAATCTGCCATCAATCGTGTAATTAAGCACCAGCGTAAACCTACAGAACTATTGACATTGACTGCAAATGAAGCGATTTAACGTAAAACGATCGCAAATTCGTTATTCAAACGAATGGAAAAATTGCAAATATTATTTTTAGCGGGAGACTTTAACGCTAGATCAAGACACGAACGTAACTAAAATAAATTAAAAATTAAAGAAAAAAACGGGGTTTACACAATGAAATTATTAATAAAAGAAGTCACGATACGTATGTCTCTTACTCATATGTAGAAAGTGCCTTGAAGATCCTTCATTCTCGTCCCCAGTCAATTTTTCTTTTGGGCTTGGAGTGTTGTCTAGGCCTGACAGTAGACAAGGGATTCCTAAACTTGTTTAAGCATCGACCCCTTAGCATGAGACAAATTTTACATCACTCTCTCTCTCCCTTTCAAACTTTTCTATCACTACAACTTTCAAACGCTGGATGAAGTTAAAATTTTATTCAGTAGTACGAGTATTCAATTTTTTTTTTAGTCTTTAACACCAACACCTTTCAATAACTAATTATGTATCTATAAGTCGACCCCCAAAAGACCTGTGAAGGTTCATCGACCCCCAACCTAGCTCTACAGATTCATCCAGCCTTTCAAATTTTCATCGTCTCCTAAGGGACTGACATCGACTTCGTTGGGAATCCCTGCTTACT
Organism: Dorcus hopei; assembly: GCA_033060865.1. Lineage (NCBI taxonomy): Eukaryota > Metazoa > Arthropoda > Insecta > Coleoptera > Lucanidae > Dorcus > Dorcus hopei. The sequence continues at coordinate 33,057,967 of CM065423.1, read as the reverse complement.
TTAAATAAGTATTTTTACGTTTATATTTTCTTCCTAATTAAATAAGAAAATGTCTTTGATAATAATTATACATAGAATCTGTGAATTTCAATTTTGAAATTTTCAATAAAATCCTTTTGGTATTCCTGGAACTGTTTTTTTTTTTAAATTAAATTTGGACCTGAACCTGGAGGTCTTCTTATAATCTTAAGTTATCTCTCCTTCCCAATCGTTATTAATTAAAAAGCATATTTATTATTTGACATAACATATTTTACTATTTGGTTATGGAATTGGCAAATAACAACTGTTGAAAATAAGATCGAATTTTGTCAATTAAATGGAAGACGAAACAGATTTAAATTTTCTCAGTTTGCTTCAATGACAATACTGAATTCCATCTATTGGATCATGGGTCATGTAACTGAATACTTTTTTTAATGTGTTTTTCTTTTTTGTTATCAAATGAACTTGTACATTACAGACGCAATAAATATGTTTACCTCAGGTCACGGTGTTTTTATCTAAAAATATTTTTAGTCACAGCAAGATGTTTTCTTTTCCTAGAATTTCCATCATTTCACCTACACTTGGTCCTTCTTTCAAGCCACTTAAAACACTCCTCAACAGTTTCATGAATTAACTAAAAGAGACATCGCTTCCTTTAGCCAACTCCCGAAGCGTAACGTTAAGTTTTTCTTTGCTCAAATCCACGGGTGTCTCTCAAAAGTACTTGGAGTTTTACGACTGCATTCACGTGTTTCGGATTAAAGAACTTTCCACTACTGCTAGAAGGAGCAACCCATATCATCAAGTGATGTGAAACCAAATCGCTCAATCAATTCACAGACGATTCCAGCACTGACTTTACATGTTCCGTCTCCAATTGTAGAAAGACACCCCTTGATCTGTTACAGAATTGAGATTCGACTATTTCCTTAACTGCCCGTACTAATTCTTGATCATCACCATCATTTCGAGTCTATTAAATTCGAGCAACCGCTGGGGCATTAGTTTTCCATTCGATGCATTAATCTTCTTCATATCAAACTGATTTGCTAATTCATCTAAGTTGTAAACCCTCGATTTCAAACCTCTCTCTTCGTTTTTTTCGAAACCGCCCCCTGAGCTGGCAATGAAATTAATCAGGGCCAGGGGGAGAATACCGCTTTCCCTGAAATGCGAAATGTGAATGTCACCTTGCCTTTACTCAGCTTGCTTCCCTCTGCGTTTAAAAGCAAAGGGAGATGGCTATACACAGGTGGCGCCCAATTAAAAGCTCTATAAATTAATAGCTTTACAATTAAGAGCTCTATACATTAATTTTCCACTTGTTGCATTAATCTTCTTCACATCAAACTGATTTGCTGATTCATCCAAGTTGTAAACCCTCGATTTCAAACCTCTCTCTTCGTCTTTTTCAAAACCGCCCCCCGAGCTGGCAATGAAATTAATCAGGGCCGGGGGGAGAATACCGCTTTCCCTGAAGTGCGAAATGTGAATGTCACCTTGCCTTTTACTCAGCTTGCTTCCGTCTGCGTTTGAAAGCAAAGAGAGATGGCCATACACAGGTGGCGCCCAATTAAAAGCTCTGTACATTAATATGTGTTTCGTTGTGGAAATCTGCCATTCGACTCCCCTCAACACATGCGAAATTTCCATGAAATGATCATCAAGGACATTGACGAAATGGTAAGTTGGATAGCCATCGGATTTCATAATGACGGGGTCACCTTCGTTCAACGAAGTACGAGACTCTACCGTAGATCAAATCATCGAATGCTTCGAGGCTAAGTGGAATCTTAAATCGATTAATTGTAATTAAGACTGTCAATTAATTAAAAAAAAAACTAAGATTACTCTAACTTAATTAATTAAAAATTAAAAGGTGTAACCTTTTAGTTACGCCAATTTAATTTTTTTTTAAATTTTCAAAGAGTTACTGTAATACGTTATAATTGAACGAGAAATTGAAAAAGCTTTAGTTTGCGAGAAATGAATCTTTGTCAAAGTTTTCGATGTGAATTATAGTTGTCACCGGTTATAGCGCGGCTCGTAATTACTAAATTTTTGTCTTTGTATTTTATAAAAGGTGTTTAAAAATAATGAATTCCGTTTTCTTGTTACATGCAAGTTGGATGTGGTGTTAGTTTGGGGAACAATTCGTTAGACTTCAGGCAAAAATAAATTACCACGGTCATTGTCAGCGTGAAATTCTTCTCTTTGTGTCTAGCTTTAATTTCGTAACACAATGTCGTAAATAAAGTTGAAAAACGGAAAAAAAATTTCGAAATTTCGTGCATATAAAATTTCTCGATGGGAAAAAGTACGCTGTCGCATTGAAATTCAATACTTCCCGGCTTAATTTATATGTGTCACATTGTTTCGTTGCTGTGCGGTACATATTTAAATGGGTTACAGCGAGGTCAATAATAAATTTTTTTGTTAATCCCGAAACAAACATGTCGTACTCGCGTCTCGTTTCGGTTCGGCGCGAGCATCGCAAGGGAATTTTCGTTGCCGGACCAGAAACAACACCATATGTTTGGCTTATTTATTTTAAATTACCGTGTGCGTAAATAACGCATGTCGTGATACGTGATACACACTCGCTGTGCTACTTAGGCAGTACAATAAATGTCAAAATATTTCGGAAACAAAGATGTTAACAATAAGTCAACGGCACCGAGAGAGAAATATCCGAATTGTGAAATGCCGGGCGTTATTTATGACGTTAATAATCTGGGAAATATATTGCGACGAAGCTAGTGTAGGTGCTAACATACTGATATTGAGTTTCTTCCTTTTGATCAACCATAAAAGCGAACCTAGACATTTCCATTGTGAAATCTGAGTGTGCGTTACTCTTGCAAAACCTACAAGAAATTCCTAATTTCTTACAAAAATCGTAAAATGTTAATATTTTTGGAATAACAGGTTCAAATCGTTAACACCACTTTAATTTCATTCATTTATGCCCACTTACGTGTTGCTGTCGATTGATAATACCTTAATTTTCTATATTTTGTACAAGATTTGGTTTAAATTCTAAATTGAGATTGGATACTGGTTGTCTAAAAAAAGATAGAACGTGTTCTATGTTGCCAATCAGGCAAAAATTTCTTGTTCCAAATATTACTTTAGGAATTGTACCAAATTTTGTACAAAAAATTGGATTGTCTGGCTTTTATGTACAGATCGATCAAATTACATCATTTTATATTATTTTTCTGATTTAACATTATGTAAGTACATTAGTAAGTACACTGAGAAAACAAAATGCATTGATATAACAGTTTTCTTTTTGTTGTGAATAAAAATGTTGATTACACTAAAATTTTTGTTAAATAGGTATACATACACATGTTACTGTAACAAAAATATCATTTTAATTTTGTGTGGTTACTTTAAATAAAATTTATTATTACAGAAATTTACAACTAAATATTTGGTTTATTGTAAACAAAGTATTTGTGTAACATAACAGTAAGCTATTTGATTTATTTGTTTTGACATGGTAATCTGATTAGTACAAAATAAAATTAATGACATTTATATAAATGTTAAATTATAAAAAAAAATTGTTTGAACGTATTGAAACGAAATCTTTTGTTGGACAAACAGTTTTTTGGTTGGATTAACACATCTTGTTTTCTCAGTGTACGAGATGTATCAACTGGACAAATAATATCAAATTCACGAAACTTGAGCTCTACGTCATCAATCACCAAAGTTACTTACTGTCTACAACCGGCAGATATCTCAGTATTAACGGAATAAGAAAAACGATGGAGTTGTGGTTTTTATGTTTAATTATGCAACGCGAGACGCGTTTTATTTATGACACAGAGTTCTTCTCTTATGAAAAATTCTGTAACTGATTTGTGTTCCAGTTTATTTACACTGACGGTAATGATATATGTACGAGTGTACAACGTACATACATATATTATCTCCAGTAAGGAAGGATGCGGGAACTCTTTCGTTTTATGTTGACACAGGAACTTACGCAATCATCTGCAGATAAACATCATTCTTATAGCGGACGGTATGTATATGCGCATTTATGGCAAATATCCAGTGCGAAATCATTCGGCGTAATGCTCATTGATATTAACATTCAGATACCCAATACACACACGTTCTTCCAGAGGTCATATTTGTACTATCAGAGATTACGAATTATCGGACTTTTAAAAAATATTTACAATTTTCGGAGCACTTCATTCATACGTTACATGATGGACCATTAACTACGCGCGCGTCAATAAGGGATAATTTTAACCCCCGGTTTAATATCGCAAAGTGCCAGTTGCAGTGATCGACGTAACCGAGTCGGCGACGTCGTCGTCGGTCGTAAAGCTGAAAAAGGAAACGCTGCTCCACATTCGAAGTCCTACATACAGGCGGAAACAACCCCGAGTAAGATAGTTCCGAAGTTTAAGAATAGCGTGGGCGTAGTGGGGGCGAGATCGAAGGCATCGCGACGGCGACGCCGGTGTCGGGTCAGTCAGTGTGCCGACGCTTATCGACTCGGGCAGATCTACGCCATAGAAGACGCTCGGCCACGCGCCCGTCACACGAACAAATGCGGCCCCCATAGACACATGTACTACACAACAGCCAGGTAAGTTGTGTTCACTGTGAATACTTGGACAAAAAAAAAATAGGTGTCCATGAAATAAGTATCCTGTATAGAACATACAAGTATATCGAAATCTTACATGACATTTGATGTATTTGACGACTCCTAGATAGGGTTGATTTAAAAACTCTGTAATTCTTGGAAATACCTTTCGTGGACACCTATACGCTTCTCTCATTGTCAAACTCCAAAACTGAGTTTGAATGAGTCTCTTCTCACGATTTTATTTGCGACAGCGAGCGGCGGAAGTAACGAACAATAAATTCTGCCTCCGAAGTCAACCCCAATAAAACAGTTCTAATCTTCTTACCTAGTTCGGACTGCGTGGAATTGCTCTTTAAAAGTGCTAAATCTTTTAGATTTATGTGGGTAACAACTGTGCTTGAATAACCTCATTACCGCTGCAAAGTGTCATGTCTTAAGCATTGCTCCGGTCGTTCGGTGCACCTGGGGTGGCACTTTTCGTCTTCTTTAATGAATACCTACCTTTCGGTCGCCGTCAAAGAGACGGTTTTCTTGTCGGGTCTAATTTCGATTATTTGTTAGTTACGTTGGCTTTAGTGTGGAGGTAAAACTGTGCGGCCATTGTCAGAAAAAAATCAATAGTTTAAAATTACTAAACGAATTATTAAAGGTTAATTTGTAATAAAAAAAGGAACAGTAGAATTTCGCATATTTCTAAACAAAGTTATTTTCTACCATTTGCACTGGTATAGTATAGGTGGAGAACAGAAACTGTAGTATGATCAGAAATAACAATTACCGCTATTACAATTTTTTTATTGTACATTTCGATTGCCTTGAAGTCATGCTCATGGTAATTTATCACTGCAAATGAAATAGAGAGATTGTGTTACTCTTTCTAGAATAGCAGGAGAGTATCTATTTCGGTAGTAAATTAAAAAAGCTTGCTTTTAATAAATGTCAGCTTTCATCGAAATAGTTCCAAAAATAGTATTCATATTCGTCTTCTTTTCAATTTCAGAATTTTGTTGATATTTATTATCGAAATTAATTTGTATAAATTTTCGCCGTTTCTTTTTTAATTAATCAGAAATTTTGGTATTATGTAACTGAACATTTTTTAGTGGAGTTTCAAAGATTTTTGGAAAAATATATTATACATACTTAATACTATGTGTTTTTTTAAAAATGCCATAAGGGGTGGCTGTGGAAAAGAAAATTCGTGTCTTAGCTCCACTCATTTACTCTAAATTTTCAGATTTGGCATGTGTTAGATGCCAAGCTACGACATGAGTTTTAATTTTCATGGCCAACCTTTATGGCATTTTTAAAAAAACACATGTTATAATACATATAGATAACTTTTTTGGCTATATGCTGATCGTATAAAACTGAATTAAGAAAATATACGACGCAAGGCTGTTTCGCGAAAGTTAGAAGAAGATAGCTACATAAAACTTCTTTGACTTATCGATCGGTGCCGATCGATCGATAAGTCGATAGTAAAAAAAATGAATTGTACAATTAATAGAAAAAAGTCAAATAATGACAATTGACTTTCTGTTGATTTTTGGAATTTGTAATTCGTTAACTTTCCTTCATAATTTATATCGTTTTCGATTGAACTGCTCTAGAGCACTCTCAGAATATCTTCATCCCTGATTATTACTAGAGCAGTCAATCGAATTAATAATAACCAGACTTCGGACATATTGGAGCGTTACGTAATGAATGGGCACTTTTCATTTGGTCCTCATACTGCGTAACCATGGCAACGGTCCGAAATGTCCGAAGTCTGGTTATTAGTAATTCGATTTTCTTTATTTAAAAATGTTTAAAGTAGGCCATATACCATTAAATAATTACATGTAAAATACATGATAAAATTTATGTAGAAATTGATGTAAAAATTTGCACAGAACATGTTTCAATATTTGACAAAAAATTGATGTGTATTAAATGGTAATTTATGATGATATTAATGTTGATAGACGTGATTTTGTGTCACTAACTTCAAGTAGTTGACAGCATTATTTATTTTGTGTATTAATTAATACATTGCAAAATGAATAATGTCTTTTCTGCAACTATTAATAGCTATAATATTACTGATACGGCAATAACAATTTCATTTTAATACATAGCCAATGAAGAGAATGGTCAAATGCAACCAACACATGCCCCCCTTGGTAAACTGTAAACAACGAAATTACTAAAATTCATTAAAAATTCACGTCAACGATCTTGAGATATAGAATTTTACATGCAAAATTCATGAAATTTAGTAAATTCATTAAAAATTCACGTCAACGATCTTGAGATATAGAATTTTACATGCAAAATTCATGAAATTGGTTTTCGTCACAATACACGTCGAAATTTAAAAAATACTTGTAAATTACACGATTTTTATGATCGTCTATTGCGGCTTTAACGAAATTATTCAGAATTTATTTGTTTAAATACAATTATTTATCCATTTTATTGTACTCCTAAACAACCTGGAAATGCACAAATTTGAGTTTCAAAAAGCACAAAAGGAATCGAAAAATGTTCAAATGTTATAATATTCTTCAATATTTTTTAATTCATTGGTTTACTGATTTATAAACATGAGAAATAATTCACATTGTAATCTTTGGCATATGTATTTATTTGAGGAAACTGTAATTTGCGTAGGGAAACAGTAACTTTATTAATAAATAATTAATTAAGTCATTAATTAATCAGTTAGGATGACTAATGAATTAAAATCACTTATAAATGTACAATGATTAAAATTAATCTGTTGCGTTCGGATTGTGTGGCAACGTTAATTAATTAACAGTCTCATTTAATCGTCACAGACGATTAAGAGTAGTTACAATAAATTATTTATAATGTTACAGTTTATTAATACGAACAAATTAATTTATAATACTCCAAATAATGCAATGATTAAAAATAATCACCAACTATTAATCACGTTTTATAATCGTGAGACCTATTAAAAAGAAAAAAATACGCTATCATTCAAAAATATGTAACATAAAATCATTAGGAGAGAAACGAAAAAGGAAATCAGATTCTGGTAAATATTTATTAATTCATATGCCATTATGATGTACCTACTAACATACCGGGTGTCCATCGAACGTGGTCTTCTTCTAGAGCAATGGTTCCCAAAGAGTGGATATCCGAAATAAAACAAAAACGCCTTAACCTTTAACTTATAATAAATCTTTTCTTTATTTGTTTTGGTAAATATGGAACAAAAACAATATATATCACAAAATCTTTTAAGCGGAAATATGTTGACAACATATTTTTCACTTCTGACGAAGCTGTCGAACGACTGCGAAACGTTAAGTGTATAGTGCGCAATTTAGTGTCCGCTTAAAAGATTTTGTGATACAAATTTCATCGGACAAGAACCAACTGTAAAAAACAATATACAGCATATCAAAGAATTCAGAAAAAATTCTCTATCAAATAATATAAAAAAAGATATAAACATCCATTAAAAAAAAAGTTGCCATCGTTTGACATAACAGTTGGCACTAAAACGACGTGAAACTCTTATCAATTGGTTGTATCTTTGGAGTCGTTTTAAATGAGTGTTTGCTTATACAAATCGTACTATAAATAACAGAGTTATATCTTGAAGCGTTTTTTATTTTACACCCGGTATAAAAGTATATTGAAATTTCTAGAAAGCTCCAGTGCCATCTAGCATTCCCTCGAATATAGTCGAAAGTTTAGAAAACATAGAGATGTAATTTTTCCGGAAAAATAAAAAAGATGGAAATTTTCCGATGACCTTTTCCGGTAATTTACCAGAAAATTTCCGAATCAGTTAGAGTAACGTAATTCTTTAAAAAAGTATTTTTTATAAACTCAGGAGCAAACGCTAATTAAAATAGAACCAAATACTCATGTACAACGGTAATATAAAAAATGACAGAAATTACAAAATAATGTGTATTCAGAAACCAAACTTACGCTCTGGCGTTCGCTTATAATTAATAAATTGTACGTATAGGTATTTTTCCGCATTTTGGGCGCATAATCTTTTGAAGTTAGGTTGGGCATTACATTTTAATAAATGATTTTATGTTAAACTGCGCAAGCGCAACAAATAATAACTTCGTAAAATTTTCGTCGGAAATTTTCCAGAAAAATTGGTTAGAAAGTTTCTGGAAAGTTTCCATTTTAGAAAATTTCCAAATTGGAAAATTTCTGAACCCACATCTCTAAGAAAACACGAAGACAAAGAAAGAAATTGGGTTTTTTTGTGAGAGATGGCGCAAATAATAAATTTCATTACTTGGTGATAGATGGCGCTGGCAACAAAGAAAATATTGAGGTACTTGGCGATAGATGGCGTCAGAAACAAAGAAACAAATTGAGCTACTTCGTCACAGATGTTCCCATGAATGAAGTTTAGTACGGCAAGAGAGGGGGGTCACCAAAAGGGGGTCCTACACCTAAAATACTTGTAATTGGCAAAAAATAATCAAAGCCCATACTTGAGTACTACGAATTTTTTGAAATTATGTACATCATACATCTCTGTCTTGGAATGATAAATGACATCCGAAAATAAAAATAAAAAATATTATCTTAACGCAAAGTTCTAAGTAACTGTAAGTTACGTTAGATTCTGTTAAATAAAATATTTTCTATTTAATCAGCAGAATGATTACGTATGAATAATTCAATTAGGAAATGACCTAACCTTTGCCAAAAAAAAAAAAAATTAATGGCCATCCAGCAGCACACCCATTTTACGACTCCGTTTAGTCTGTCATTGCCAGTCAATTAAAAATAGGATTAGATTTGATTTTATTCACCATGACGTCATTTTATCAAACCATAAAAATTTTACAACTGCGAAACTGCACCCAAAACGATGATTAAGAAAATTTTTCGAAACTTTCAAGCGTGCGACGTGACTTTCGGCGATCGTATTTTTAAGGATGCGAACGTGCGTTCCTCCTCAATTTATGGAACGAGAAGTGGTGAATGCGAAAGATAAACATTGTCGTTAAAAGGAACAGATGTTGTTTAAAATTTAATAAAATAATTATCAAAACATAAAGATAATTTATTGGTTATTAATTTCCAGAGGTCAAATTTAAGTGCGCATTTCTTGATAAATTCCGACAGATAACATCCCTAATTACAATAATTGATTCCGGCCGGTTGGTCATGCGCTTTTTTCAGTTCTTTGTCGGAACCATGAAAGAAGTGATTTTTATTTATAATTATTGTGTCAGAAATTGAAAGTTATTGCCTGTAAACTAGGAAGTAGGAGCAAGTGTATCAGTGGCTTGCGATAAAAGAAATCCAATTACTTATTCTAATTATAACTGCTTCGTCAACATGTTTAGTGTATCAAGTCTGAGGGGGGCACCAGGCAGTCTATTCACCATAAACAAAAAGCAATTACTTTCGATCTATATAATTTCATATCTGACAATAAAATAACAGTTTGCAAAATTCTCTGTAAGTGTTTTCTTTTTCGTAATTCTATTTAACAAACATAATATGCAACTTCTAAGAAAATTAAAATTAGCTGTTACCTCAGCCTTCATTATCAATGTAGTATTAGTATTTTATTTATTGCAGCATCGTACCACAGTTGCGGAGTAAATTTGTTTGCTTCTTGCTGGGCATTGATAAGCACTCCGATTTTAACAATGACTAAATTCTACGCGATGATAACCCCTGTTGCGAAATTTCGTTTTCATTACACCGGATCAAAAGCGAAAAAGCTATACGTATACAATGTCGGAAACTTTTACGACTTTTTTTTTCTTACTCTTAATGATAGACTAAATGGCGCGGGACTTCTACTGATTGCCAGTGGACTTTGGAACTCTCTTGCAAAGACGACGTAGTAAATTTTTTTTAATAGAATTCCTTTCTTGTTTTCAAACACTTTTTACGATCACTGTATATATCAAGGCTAAATAGGGGCCAAGATGACCATGAAGCCGATCTAGAACTCAAGTTTAAACATAAAATAAAACGCTACTATCTTTGACGCACAGGCAAAAGAAAATTTGTAAATAGAATTATTAAATATAAGTGCCTTATACGCGGTAATATTAAGGTAACTCTGATAGTAAGATGGTGTTGGCAGTTGATGTGTTCACAATAATGTTAAAGACGTTGATATACCTTCTGAGAGGGTGGAAAGATGGGCAGAACTTCTTTCTTTTGAAACAACTTCAAGTTTCAGCACAATTATTTGTGAAACGCCCAACTGATGATGTAAGCTATCGATTGGTCTACTACTACTTATCCTATTGAAGTGCCTAAATAATAGACCTATTAAGAAAGACGAAAAGTCTTCCTGTTTGCTTGACAATGCTGTAAGAATTCACGTACCCTGTGGTCTTTTTTCTGTTGGCATATGTTATTGGCAGTGTTAAAAAATTACAAAAACCACAATTCTGATATTATAGCGAACATTTTCTAGATTTTACCATTATAACATTAATGTGCATGTTATTGTGACAGATCAGTAGGTCATTAAGCCATAACATGTCGTTGACTTAACAGTAATTCCATGTATCCACAATATATCAACTTTTCAGAAGAGACAAAGACGTTTCTGATTTTTTCATAAGTAACAACGTAATTGCGAGTGATGTATAGATGTATACTCGTGGCCAAGTAAATTGTTATGATTCGAAGGACACGTGATCCTTAGGGCGAGGTTAGTATGGAGGGGTAACGATTTTAATGGCCACGACTATACATTAGCACTACAAGTCACGACTATACATTAGCACTACAAGTCTTTTCCGTTTCTCTCTGTCGGTTACTATAGATTTTCAATCTACCTTACATCTTCTTTGATAGCCTCTAGTCGTCTTTTCTTTGGCGTTCCTTCACTACATGAATTTTACTTAGGTTTCTAAATTTATCTGCTACTTCCTGATTTGTCATTCTTCTCTATATTCATTTTCATCCTACAAAAGATTCGTTTTGAAATTTTCCTTTGCCACATTATGTTTGGAATGTCTTTGAGGTATTTGAAGGTTCGATCGAAAGCATCATCTGATCCTTTACCAATGAAAACAAAATTTGAACAACAGGTCACAGCTCTTCCAATTTCTGAAAGAATTGCAATGTTTCCACCTTAATCACATTGCGGTTTTGTGACACTAATACGAAAGCACAAAAGTGATTATGTGAGGTTGTATTTACTATTTTTATTCTAACCTAAACACCTAGTTCATTCTCGCGAAAAACTTGGACGAACGTTCAATTATATTACTCTGTCAATCTTCTTCAAGAATGATTGGAGTAAACACCCAATAGTACGGATTAAGCTATTCATTAAATTAAGTCTTCCTTAGAGAATTACAATGTTCTTATCTTGAGTGAATAAGTCGTACGCATCGGTTCCTCTTCTTTTTGATAAATGACATTGTAACTCTTTTGCAGTAATGGAATGTCAAGTGTTCAGATTGTTTATTTTGTGACCTCAGATATGAGCAAGCAGACACATTTTACGACCATTATATCATTTTGCCGTTTTTTTTCTTTCTAAATATATAATGAAATAGTCATAAAGGACTTTGTTACTCATCGCGTTAACATGAGTCCAAATTAGTTCCGGTTTTGTACACAGTAGCAGTTGTGTAAGGATCATATTCGGTTTTGAAAATTTCATTGTACTTCTTTTTACAACTTCTTTTGTTGTTACATTTTCGATATGGATAATTCTTGCATTTTCTTTCTCTGATTCTTTCTTGCAAAGTAGATTCTCGAAGCGTTTCTTTTATCCCTCTTTCATTTGATACGTCTATTATGGCTTCTCCCTTATTTTGCTTTCTTCTTAAGTTTTTCGGAAATTTATGGAATAATTTTTGATTTATTTAAACTTCTTCCATTTCCTTTTCAAATTATTTTCAGACTTCTTCTGTCAATGGTAAAAATTAAAAAAGAACTTACACATATTTTTTACTATTATAAATGAATTCCTTCATAGATATAAATTAAATATAAGATACTTATTTATGGTTTGTAGCTTTTTGCAAATTAACAGTTTACATTTTATTACCTTCATACTTTGGGGTTGTAGTGAGAATTTTATTACAACAAATTTCATTCTATTTCGTCCGGTAATTGCTTTTGGCGAACCCTTATTTTACTGCAGTCCGAACGTTTGTGAATGGAATGTGTATTCCGGGGCCCGAAAAAAGGAAATAAAATTTCCTTGCTAAAGCAGTTACTGACGCCGCTGCACAAGCCCGTCGTTTCCGAGAAAATCATATTCCGAGCAGGTGTAAAAATCAAATAACACCTTCGAGTAACAGGTAGAGATGTTCGCTTGTAAAATTCAATTCAGACCGACCCTCCTGGTCTTCTTCTTCTTCTTCTTCTTCTTGAAGCCCACCCCGAGCTGCCCGGTTTAATTGAGCATCGGAATTACTACTGACGTCAATTGCGGGTACCTGTTAATAAAGCAAAGTTCACGATGGACATTAATTCATTCAATTTGTTGATGTTTGTCGATGGAATTATCGCATAATGGAAGGTGGTAATTTCTTAGGAACGCATCGATTTATTGATTTTTTTCTGTGTGTGTGTGAGAGTGCGTCTGTTTATTTGCAGTTAAGGCCGGCCTCTTTCTTGATGAACAGGCCAAATATTTTTCCGATTAAAAAACTTTCCTATATTGTGATCTACGGAAAAAAATCAATAAAAAAAGAATTGTGAAGATAATAATGTCGATGTGATACGTAATACGTATGCAAATTTGTATAATTGAATTTGACGAGTCGCTGCTTGGCACTGTCACTCGTGATGTAATTTGCACATTTTGGATGTATTGTGTCAACTGATGTTGTACAATTTTAAAATATCCGGGATTTGTTACAACGCAAAAGAATTTAATTTTCATTATTCACTCTTTACGTATCATCTACACATACACGTTAACTCGCTGTGTACTCATCTTTGAACGAGATAACAATCAAATATTTGGTTTTTTTTTTGTAAAAATATCGGAAAAATTTGTAATATTTAATGAAACATTGTACAAACATTTCTAAATATGTCTCAACTATTAAGTATATAAGATTAGTGTTGTCTAATCGTTGCAGAACGTAAACATAAAAAAAATGCTAAATTTATCGAATTCTGAATTTTTTCAGTAAAAGCCTCACACTACTGAATTAATAACTTTTTCATAATCGTATGCAATGTTGTCTGGAGCATGATTAACACGTTAAGCGTTTATTTTAAATTGTGTCAATTACTTTGCTTATTCATTCATTGAATTAAGTTTCCCAGTTTCTTGGAATTCAGAATTGTGTTAATCACAGCGGTCAACTCGACCGCGATCTTTTTCACAAACAACAACAAATTGCCTTTTCATTTAGCACAATATCTCCTCTGTATTATTTTGTTCGAATAAAAATTTAATTCGAAATCGAGTTCACTTAAGCTTACGATTTTTGCTCAACAACTTAATTAATAGGATATATCCGCCATAAATTATCCGATTAGCTCACGCAGGCGATTAATCGCGAGCGCAGAAGTTAAATGGTTAAAATCCGTTTTATGGTTGCATATCGAAAACGGAGATTAGCTTTGGATTAGATGTGTTTTTTCGAAGGCGTTTCGTTCGCTTCTTATCTCACTTCATCTTGTTTTTAGAAATTTTACACTGAGCAATTATTTATTTATAAGAAAAATAAACACGACGTACAACTCCCAAGTCACAATTTTATTCATACATAGACATAGTTGAACTTAAGAACGAGTTAATTTATGACAATTAAATTCACCTTTAGCTTTAGTTGTCTTCTATTTTGGCATTTAGTTTTACTGATGGCTGATATTGCAAATAAAAAAAAATGGTGATAATCTACATAATTCATTAATAAAGGCTATGCGGTGTTCAAACTTCAAATAGCCATGGAATCTTTTATAATATTGTGAATCAAGGCCCTTATTTCTTTTAACTAGAGGCCGGATTTTAGGTGAAATGCCTTTGTTTAGTTTTCAAGGTTTTAATTTTTAAGATACCTCTGCGTTTAATTAGAAATAGATTCAAATGACTCGAAAGAATCGTAACGAAGAGATATTTAAAAAAAATCTTTAAAACCTAAAGAACTAAACAAATGCATTTCACCAAAAATCCGGCCTCTACTTATAACTAAAAGATTTACTTCAATTTTTTGAACAATTTAGACTACGCAGTGAAGTGCAGAGAAATTTAAATTGAATCAAAAATTGTCTGAAAAAATAGAACGTCTTCTAACTTCAAACTATCGATGCTAATTAGTGATTACAAAATTAAATCAAATTCTGAATTGTAAGCTATGTTCTAATTTGATAATATCTATGCGTATGGGCGATGGGATACCACTGAGGCCAATTGGGCGTCATGTCTGGGACAGTAACCTTACCATAGTACTCCTCATTTTCATTAATTCTTTAGAAATTTGTTTGATGTTCGGTTTCGATTGCAATGAATTCTTCTGGACTGCTGTTTCGGCCTTATTTGGGATCTCGTCAGCAAAAGAGTAGCTCGAGAACTCCACTGCAATCTCAAGAATTGGCAGCAAGATGTCGCAACCTAAGCTATTAATTCTTTAGTTTTAGTTTAGTAACTCTATACATTTTTCATTGCATTTCATTATTTTTATTCTTCTAACCTCTAACATAATTGACAACCTTACATGCTCGATTATTATTAGCTCGGTTATTAACCGACAGAGGAGGAGGAGTTCTTAAAAGCTCGTCACTTTTAACATTGAAATTTTTTTGTATTATTTTTTTTATTTTCTTTTTAAATCGCCCATGCAGCTTCTAAAGCAGAACACTCACGATACGTTCAAATTTAACCAAACCTGTACTAAGTGCATGCGAAACAATAAAATTTCGTCCAGAGGTTATACGAACGCATGACATCTTGCGTCCTGAACGCAAGGACGCAAGATGCCATGCGTTCCTATAACCTCGGGACGAAATTTAATTATTTCGCATCAGTTCTGCTTAAACCAGAACACTGATAATGACGTTCAGAACGCAAGATGTCATGCGTTCGTATAACTTCGAGACGAAATTTTATTACATATTTCGCATGCGCCCTAGTACAGGTTTGGTTAAATTCCGCCTACGATTTCAACCGAACGTATCACATCTTGCGTCCTGAACGTATCGTGAGTGTTCTGCTTAAGTCATACTAATTTTTTTCTCATGCTTGCTTGCTTGTTAGGTTCTTTGACTTTCTCGAGTGCAGGGTACTTGCCGTTTTCATTAGTTATCGAATTTTTAGTGTCGTTCCATATTTTTTAAAATACATTAATTTTTCTTTAATTCACCTTCTTATCTCAACATGTATGCTTTTTTTTAAAGTCCATCCAATTTCAGTGTTTCTTTTATTAACTTTTTTTATTCATTTTCTAAATATATATTTTTTTTGTAAACCAATAAACCTGTTCTCTTTCTACATGCACCGTATTCTCTATTTTCAAGAGTTTTTTAGTTTTCACTTTTTTCTGTTAATTGTATCGCTTCTACATTTTTGTTTCCTTTAGTTCACTTCTATTTTATCGTTCACATTTTCGGTTGTCTATATTTCACTGTACTGTCCATCTATTTTTCTTTATTTTTACATCGTTCAAGCCACCAGCTGTATAAGCTCGTCGGGGAGGTGTTACTTAAAAACAAAAATTTTAAAAACAACAATTTTTGTTGACTTTCTTATGAGACCAATTTCATTTCTATTGTTTAAGACAAGGTTTTAAAATTATCTAATTTTGTATGTATTTAAAATAATATTTATTAGGTAACTTTTTTTTATTAACTAAAATGCAAGATAATGGTACTTCTCTCTTGAAGCATTTTCATGTTTTCTTAGTTTGTTAAGACCCTGTATATCTAATGTAATTTATTTTAATAGCAAACTAGTTAATTCGACAAGCAACATTTTTTTATTTAAGAATGACTGTCGTAAAATCGAAAGTAAAGTTTTTGGTCCTCTTGTCGACTCCATCCGTGGACTTACTGTATATAATTTCTTTGGTGCATTCATTTCACTTAATTCACAGTCACTTTCTAGCTTTCTTAGGCTCTTCATTTATTTCCTTCGACATTTTGATTTGTCATTTCCTTTAATTTCAATTAATTTCATAAAATTTTCTTCTCACTTAATTCGTCTTCCTCAAAGTAGCTTGACTTCTTTAAGCGCACTTAAAATTCATTCTTTGTTCTCAATCATTTTTGAATTTTTAATTTATTCCTTATTTTTTGTTTGATAAAATTCTTACTTCCGATTTGATTCATTTGAATTCTTGACTAAATTTTCATTTTATTTTCGTTTCCTTCTCTTTCATTTTTTTTTACAAAAATCCAATTTATAAATGAACGTTAAGTTGCGTAAAGTCTTAATTAATTTGATTTGAATTATTATGACAACACTATGACATTCTGTAAATGTCGCCCTCGGGCTTGAGGAGTTACACTCGACAAGACAGGTACTGGCTATCTGAACTGTCGTACTATGGCATGGCTTCTCACATGGTTCTTTTCAAAGGTCATTTCGACCATGTAACACTCCGGATGTCTGCCAGCTTCTCTCTGATTCATCGCAATCTTCTGCGTTAACAAGCCTTGCATCATATGCTGTTTACGTAGATGGAATTCTGCGAATTTGCAAAGGTCAATCATGTCTCACCTCGGCCAAGGTTTTTGATAAAGCGAGCCGCTGTTATGCTTATTTACACAATCTTTAGGTGGGCGAATTTTCCGTGATCGCGTTGTATTGAATTTAACTTATGTCCTGAGCTTAATAATTATGAAATACTTGATTTCTTACAGTTATATCTTAAAGTTGATTTTTTTGTCTTCATTATGATTAATAAGTAATCCTACGTATAAATTTAGTCAACGTGATTATCACAGTTATCTATGAAAACTAGCGCAACTGAGATTTAACTCAAATGATTGATTTCATGTCAACAAATTGTCAGTCTTAGGGTGCATTCGACATCATGCTCGGAGCGCTCGGGGTCTTTCTTTGTCTCACTCTTACATTCACTGAAACTCATTCGCTCTCCCTCACACTTTTGCTCAGAGCGTGCCCCGAGCGTAATACCGAACACACCTAATGTTTGAATAATGTTGTTATTACTTTAATCATTTCTTCCTAAAATGCGAAATAAGGAAGTGTACAAATATAATTAGGTCCATCCGGGGACACACTGTATAATTAATAAAAAGTTTTTTCCAGTAATAAAACGATGAACAGTTTCGGCTTCAAAATCATGATTGTATTTTACGTGGGTGTCCGTATTTCACGTTTTCTTAATTAGCGAAGCGTTTTAGGTCATACAATCCCAAAGCAAATTAAAACAACGAAAAAACAAAAGCAAATAATAAACGTTTTGTTTTGTTTTGAGCACGCACGTACATACATGTCCAACTGAAACTTTAAGGAGTGGCTCGAAGCGATATCAAATACGGCATAAAAGTCTCATCTCCCGCGTATGACCAGCCAACAAACAATACGTAATAATCGTCCTTTGTTGAAAACATAAAACTTTCTAAAAATATCGAAGAATTTGTTTCTTCATTCGTGAACGACATGAATAATAAGAACAAAATACTGAGGAGGACTTCTTCGAGTACACACACACACATACGAGACGTCTGTAACTGAACCTGGACAGGTGACAAATTATGGCGGTGCGACCTCACATATCGCGACGAGATCATTCGCAACCGTGGGTGTGATCCCGGCTGCATGTTTACTCAAGTAACATGCTGTAGCCATTTGCTGAACAAACATGAACTCGATGGTGCGTTTTCCTCCTCGTTCTCTTCGGAGGCTTAGCATAACGTCGCGTCCAGTGTTTGACACATCTTAAAAAATTACTCGTAAATTGTACTCGTTCGGACGGATAATGGGTTGTTTTGTCAGAGTGTTTGTCTAATAACACTTTATATTACGCGAGTTTGTTGAGGACGTCGCGTCATTTCATGGCGTTATTTATATCTGTTTGTATTAGTTTACCAATAGACTACCAGATATTCCTAGTACAAAGGATTACCGCTTAAACTCAAGAAACTTATTAATTGAAATTGGATTAGCTTTATCTTGATCTATAAAATATTTTTTGACTTCGTATGAAGTAATTTTGTTTTTCATGAAATTCTTTTACAAGAATCACTGTCGTAAACAAAATTCTGTCAAAGAAATTCAATTTAGTTAACAAGCTTCAAAAACATAACGTTTTAAGTTTAAGGTGTAAGAATTTAAATAATGTCCAAAAATTGCCTTATACGGCATTTCCAGTTTCTTATATCGCGTGTAAGTTACCAATGATGTTAGATAGAAATAGTAAATTTTGACGTCCCGTGGCATTTAAAAGCTTACGTCCCGGGGGAATCACACCTCCAGAATTAAATCTAAGCGGCATTAATTTGTCTACTTACTGTCGGATCAAAAGTAATCGTCGTATAAACGCCATTTAACGGCGTGAACGCGAGCGGCTGCCGGCTAACAGACGTATTAACTGGCCGCGCTCGGATTTACAGACAGACGTCTTTCACCTCAGGAATCACTTGCTGCTTGTTACACGGTTCCACGATTCTATCCGTCGCGGCTTTATCGATACTATCAGTCGATAACTAATTAGCCATCTTCGTTCTGATCCGAGAGATACATCGACGCTTCTTTTCTCGTCCATCTATCAATTGCTGCAATCGTCGTTAGTGTTAACGTCGTGGACCTCGGAGGAGACTTGTAGTGTTGATTAATCAATTAATACGTTTCAGTCGAACGTACGACACGTGGACATCAAGTATTAGAGGAGTAAGAACCGTATGCTGCAACCAAAAGCAGAATGTTCATTATTTACATTTTTCAGTTACAAGTTTTATGTAGAATTACTTAATTTTTGAATTGTTCTTTGCGAAAGTGCAAATCCTAGCTTCTTCTTCTTCTCACCTCCTTTTGACTTCCAGATGTCGAAATTAGAACTCTGTATTTTTCGAAGTCTACTCCTTTGCATCCCTTGTTCATATCTTCATTTTATCTAGCATTTTTCCTTTTACCAGTCATAATTCTACAATTTTATCCATCTTAGACCCTCTCGTTCCTTAGTCTTCCTGCCTCCAACTGACCTGTTTAGATTCATCTTCGGTATAAATGTCCATACCAGTTTACTTGCAAAATTGGCACCTTGGCCAAATTAAGTTTTGCTCTTAGACACCTCAAAACAAACCCTCCGGCCATTGATGACATTTTCTACACGTTCAGCATTGATCCTCCAGACAACGCTCTTCAGAAGCAGTTATTTCTCCACAAAAGGATGTGGTACAAGGGAAGTTGTCCTAATCTTTGGTTGAAAGCTAGCAGATGTTCCTTGCTCAAGAGGAGAAAGGGTAATAAGCTGTCGCCCAAACTCACTTACATTTACTGGGTTCGGATTGAACGGTTTTGAAAATGTTGCTGTGGAAATACTGTTTATTTGACAAGCGTGAAATGGTGATAAAAATGGTTTTGTGTTACAATGGCAAATTGGTCGGCCAATCAACGGATCTTTGCCGTAAAATCGTTTACCCTGAGATTCAGCCTATCGTGCAAATTCAGAGGCGTTTTCGTCATGAATTTAAATTGCCAGTGAGCGCTGAAGACCCAACAGGAAATTCAATTTTGAGATGGGTAAGAGTTTTCAATAAAGAACTCAAAATTTGTCGGTCGTACACGTACGGTTCGAACACAAGGGAAGGGAAGGGAAGAGTCAGAGTAGCCCTTGAACGGAGTCCACAACGTTCTGCTTTTCGGCACTTGGCAATTTCAAAGCGAAGTTTGCGACGAATCTTACATCTGGATTTGAAATTCCATCTGTATAAAATACAGATACTCCAGAGGTCGAATCCTATCGTTAAAGTTAATCGCTTCAATTTCTGCAAGCTTTTTTTGGAAACACTGAATAACATTGCAGACATTCTTGATAAACTGACTATGTCTGACGTAGCTCAGTTTCACCTTAGCGGGTATGTTAATAAGCTGAACTTTCGCTACTGGACAGAACAAAATCCAAGAGAAATGCAAGAAAATCCACTTCATGACCAAAAGGTAACGGTGTGGTGTGAAGTGTCCGCTTTTGGTGTAATCGGGACATACTGTTTTGAAGAAAACGGCCATTCCGTTATAGTCAGTTCGATTTGGTAAGTTGAGATGCTGGAAACGTTTGTGACTGCAGAGCTCTAAATAATGGATGAAGATGAAGTCTGGCTCCAACAGGACGGCACCTTACCGCATACAGCTAGACGGACGATTGCTCTTCGCCTAATTTCAAGGGTTGGCGACATTGCCATTGCATGACCTGCAATGATGGTGCCGGATTTTTTTCTGTGGGGATTTCTAAAGTCTAAAGTGTACTCTACCCGTCCCCAAACACTTCTTAAACTTGAAGAGAGGATTCGTGAAGAGGTAAATTCGATAAACGAGGATTTACTCAGAAACGTTACGCTCACTTTCAACAACAGATTGCAGCAATGCAATGGACGAAGAATCCTAAAGTCTAAAGTGTACTCTGCGCGTCCCCAAACACTTCTTGGATCGAATTCTTGGATTCGAGAAGAGATAAATTCGATAAACGAAGATTTCGTTATGCTTAATTTCAGGAACAGATTGCAGCAATGCATAGAAGAAGACGGTGGTCATCTTAGGGATGTGATCCTTACAAGCCAAAAGAGTTATAACAAATTTCCAGAATAGTGTGTTTAGTTTTAGTCCTAATTAGTCCAAATATATTCTTTGTTTCCTCACAGTGGCCTATTAAAAATCGTTCAATCCTATTGCCGGACCCAGACCAAGCAAAATCTTTAAAAGCTTGTTCCAGAAAGGGCTTATGTTATAATTTACATTTGAAAATATAACCTCAACAAAAAACACTTGTGAACGACACCATAATAACGTTGGAAAACTGCCTTTATTTTAAGATAGCATGGATAAAATAATGCAAAGTTCGTTACTCGTATAGTCGAAGCGCAAACAGGAAAAGATGGCGACCAAGACACCAATGAAAGCAATTCTACAAAAGGCAACCCAGGTGTATGAAGTACAAATATTCTGGTTTCCAGACTTGGAAACATTCGTAATACGTGCTCTAGATGATAACGCAGATGAAGACAGTTTAACTGAAAGAATCATAGACGACATTAACATAAACCGACGTAACCAAGTGGTTAGTTTGGAGTTCACATTTGGTACAAAAGAGATTTTCGATAAAGCGGTTGGACTATTCCGGAAAGCAATAAGTCATGAAAGTACTGATTCAGGAAGATCCGAATCTTAATACTAACAATTACAATTACTAATATCTTCTTTATAATCATAATACTTTTTTATGGTTCCTAGAAAGCAATCGACTTATTGTGCAACGTCAGGCAGGTTTTAGGCAGCCGCCATTCAATTCAGGAGGCGCAGTTCTGTAGTCTTCTTTGACCTTGAGAAAGTATATGATAGGATTTGGAGACATGGTATCATGTAATGTTTATGTAATTTGGGCTTAAAGGGCAATTTTCTTAATAATCGAAGTTTGAGGGTACCAAATTGGGTCTGCCCTATCCCCTAGCCTTCCAGTAGAGAATGGCATACATCAGGGTTCTATCAGTTCTACCACAAGCGTCACTATACATATTTCTGATTGCTGTAAATAGTGTAACAGATGTATTATATTCGTGTATCGGTAGGTATTTGTACGTCGAAGACCTCGTCATTTATTTTTGCGCTACTCTTAAGCAATCTTATAACCCCAGATTGTAAAATGCAATTGATGCAGAGCTTAAAAATGTGAAATCGCGTGGGTTTAAATTTTCTAGTATTAGGACGTCCTGCCGCCTTCGATAGCCTCATCGCGATCCTTGGGTTTTTGGCAAACTTAGAAATAGAAAGAAATTCGACCTCTTTGTCAGTCCATTCAGGAATTCACGCTATATGTACGCAGCATTATCAGGCTCCAGTTTTCGAATCAAAATTCTTTGATCACTTTCTTTACGAATGACCTTGTCTTCTCGTTACAACTGATTTAGCTTTTCTGTATTCTATCATCTTTTCTTTATTCAATCATCTCATTTCTTCTACTTTTAGGATTTCACTTCGTCGTTGTTACTTCTTAAATATCTTGTCACTTTCTTGTTTTTTTTTCCTCCAAATCTATGCATCTGTCTTACGTTGGAGAAAACAATGAAAACGGAGGCGGAATACACCCAATCATTTTTCGTACGTACTGTTTGTTAGCGGCATATCTAAATTGCCCAATAGATCGTGGCAATACCATTGATTGAGGCAGTAGCATTGATTATGGATTCTAATTTGGTAGATGGCACTTATTTTCAAGTTTTCATATAATTGTCTAATTACATTTTTACATTCTACATGAACGTTTATGAGTCTATTTATCGATAATTCCTCAAACAATGACTTGCGCTTGCTTATTTGGCAGAATATTGCATTATTTGCCAGAAGCAATACACGCACTATGGCCTGGTAACTATTTTAAACATGAGTTAAATTTTGAAGTAACTAAACCATAATACAAATTCTTAAAATATCGATGGAAAACTTCGCCGTATTTTGTTGAATTCGCATCTCTTTCTAGATTTAAGAATCCGCTGTCTGTGGATTAGATTTTCTGATAAAATAAAATGAATCAAACCTTAACGTGTTACTGAAATACGCTTCAATCCAAAGCTAACCCTAAGTCAAAAATTAACCAAAATTCTTTGGTTTAAACATTGACTGAAATACCTGGCCTATAGGTATTCTGTGATTAAAATATACCAATATTGTTTAGTAAATATGATACAAAGCTGTGTTATGATACTTTAAGGCTGGATTTCTCAGTCCTAGTTTAACTTTAAACTTCTGTTTATTCCCATGGTAGCAAATTATAACAACAATTGTTCCTATGGAAATAAATAGGAGTTTAAAGTTAAACTAGGACTGAGAAATCCAGCGTAAATGTGTAAGTGCTAATCCCAAAAACAAAATAGTCAGATACGTCCTTTAGGCTTTGGACGGCAGCATTGTCGGAAGCATATCCAAAGCCTCCCGTGCATTAATTGTCAGAAGCAAGACGTATACTCTTCCGTGCAACTTATTGTCGGAAGCCACCACACATCTATTGGCGTCATCAAAGCCAACCGTTGAACAAGAGAAGAAGTGGAACTCAAGCAAAAGCAAGATACCCTGAGATTGTTCCTTCATCAACCCCATGTTCAACATCCCTTACTACGTTACCAGAGACTGCGCTCCAGTAGCCCAGAGGATAACCGGGCAAGAGAGCCAGACGATAACCAGCCAGGAGAGCAGAGCGTCGCACATATTGTTATTTAATGATTTTTATATTGTTCATCCGTTTATTTATTTGGTTGTTAAAAGTTGTGTTGAATAAAATTAAATACCAGAACACGCCCATATTATCAATCCAGAACTTCTCTTTTGTGCACCCTCGTTTAACCACGTTTCATCTAAATCACTGGTCTATCCTCTTTCACACTGAGAAAACAAAATGTGTTAATTCAACCAAAAATTGTGTTTGAACGTATTGAACCGAAACTTTTTGTTGGGTGAACACTTTTTTTGGTTGAATTAACACATTTTGTTTACACTGATAAAACAAATGTGTTAATTTTACCAAAAAAATGTTCACCCAACAAAAAGTTTCGGTTCAATACGTTCAAACAAAATTTTTGGTTGAATTAACACATTTTGTTTTCTCAGTGCATCTAAAAATGAATTTCATTCAAGTACATATTTTCTTTTCCACTTAACAGTGTTCTCAAAGCAACTTTTGTGCAAAATATAATTGTGTTTATTGGTGGTTAAAACTTTTGCTTTTTCAAACTCATTTTTATTCAAAAATTGATGTAACTATTAACTTCTTATAAAATTTTATTTAATGTTGTTGGTTCAAACTATGATCCTTTACTGTAAAGTACTTCCTACTGAGTTATGAAACGATTCTGATTTTAATTTTCTTTCCCTACTCTGAAAATTACAATTTGAAAATCCAGTGGTGTTCGATACCACTGAAGTTGATGGATTGTCGCGTAGTTTGTAACACTGCATTTGCCAAAGCTCCAAATGGGAGGCGTCCCTTCTTAATGGTGAAACTACGATGTAGTATGGGAAACTCTTGTTTGTTACTGTAGCTTACAAATGATAACTTTGTTATCCATTCGGCGTCGGAATTTCCGACTCAATTTATGATTTTGAAATACCAGTGGCGATCAATGCCCTTCATTAATCGAATTGAATCACGACGCAAATTGCATTCAGCATAAAATAGGTTTTAATTCGCCGACCACACATCGCATACACGCTCGAAAACAAGCGTTCAATTTGCAGCTAAATGCGAGAGCGGGCGACAAAAAATCCAATTTTACGCGATGGAAATCATATTTTGCGCGAATGCAAATGAGCCGGCCACCGAATGGACTTGCAAAACTGTAATAATCGAACTCATTCTCGGCGGGAGAACGAAGCGCGGAAATGCACTTCAATTAATTGAAGGCGATTACTATTTGCTATTAAGCTCTGGGCGGCATGGTAGAGCACATCACGCTTCTCGAGGAGTTCGCAATTTGCATTCCAAAGCGTAGATTATGCAAAACGAAACCTGTTGGGTTGCAACGGGAGCCGGTGCCTCACCTTTGACTGATATTTGATACAATTTATTACGAGAACGGCACTAAATTACTCAAAACCGACTATTATCATTGCTGGGCAATCCGAATTTTTAATCAACGAGAGCACCGCCCGAAAATGAATTATCGCTTCAATTTCGCCAAGTTTCTCTTTTAATTACGCCATGTAAATTAATTGTTGCGTTTATCCGAGTGCCTGAGAAAATTGAACTCGCAGGATGGCGCGCAGCGGCCGTAAACAATCACGCATTATTACGCTAATTACCGTTCGCGTTACGCCAAGTTTTACTGTTTCGTTGTGGCACCGTAAAACGAGCCTAATTAGAAGCTAATTGATAAATAGAAACATAAACGGCTGTTTCGTTTATAGAGTGCTAACTATGTGTAATTTTTATAAAACAAAACATAAATCAAAATGCCTCGCTGCGTTAATTGGCAGACGTCTGTCTGTAGAACCTCCAACCTCAAGAAGAATCTATTACAATACAGAACAATATAAATGGTCACAGGTGTGAGTTAAATATAAACAAGATACCTAATTGGAAAATTATTTTATTGACTTAATAAATTAGGTTAATTTGGAGGCCTCAAAAACACGTTGACGTCATCTCCAAAGGGAACACACTTTCCTATAAAATCTCCACTTTTAATATTCCATAGGCTCATTCGTTTGAAAATTTTGAATAAAAACGGGATACCTGAATGGTATTCTTCCAAAATATAATCTTATCCAAACCAAAAGTAACAACTGTAAATAATTTTGGTAAGGACTTATAAAAATCGAACTAATAAGCGAACTTGATAGCGTTTTGCGCAAATAATTTGATTTAAAAGTTGTTAAAACGCATACATATGAACGTGTGATGTATTATGTTATTTACGAGAGGCAGAAGGCGATGCATCATGAACACGAATCCCAGAGATACTTATCAGTTCGAGGCAAACAGGGAGCCGATTATTTATACATTTCGAGCGTAATGCGGCGCGACATTCATAAATTAGGAGCCACAAATAACGCGCAATAAATCCTTCTCCTCAGACACCCAATATTAACAATTAATAGAGTAATACAACTTAGCAGGACCTATCCGGGCTTGGTGCGCGTTAGGCATAGCTTATTGATCACAAAAGTGAACGCTCAGTGGCGCTGCCTAATCCCGAAAGCGGCGGGATTAAAATTCCTGCGCGTAAACGCGCAGTCATTTTGCAATAAACGAGTCTTTCGGTTCACCTTCAGATCGTTAATGAAAAATAATATTAGGGTTATCTCAGTGGTCGGATTTAAAACTGTTCCAGGAATAATAATAATAATTTATTAATATTTTAAATAATAATAATAAAAAAAACTAATAGTTGAAAAGAAACCATTAAAGACAATGGCGATAAAAAGCCAAATCGAAAATGTTGTTGCTCAAATCTTTGGTAGAGAGTTGGATTACCTTTGGATCAGAAGTCTGGGTATTGAATCAATTAAAAAAAGCAAAGGAGTTGCGATCTAACACTACAAGATCACAGAAAAAACAAGACTATTAGACAAAGAACGGGGATTAGAAGCACCATCATAGATATCAAGATGACCTTGGTATGGCCATAAGCAAAGGATGGGAGAAGAAAGACACCAAAACAGATACGTATATGAATGGATTCCAACAAGAGAAGAAAGGAAAGAGGAAGGCCACTAACTAATTGGAGATTCCAACAAGAGAAAAAAGATAAGAGGAAGAGCACTAACTCACTGGAAAGAAAAAAGGAAGCATGGGTAGTTGGATGAACGTCATAGGTCACGTGGAATACAGGATTAAATGAAAATCCCATATAATGTTTGAAATAAAAACAACATTTCATGTTTTAGACATCTACCATATTCATAATTTTCTGAAGTTTCTGTTGTTGCTCAATCTTTGGTAGAGATTTGGACTAGCTATGGATTAAAAGTCTGGGTATTAAAAAAAAGCAAAGGAGTTGCGATCTAACACTATAAGATCATATAAAAAACGAGACTATTAGACAGAGAATGGGAATTAGAAGCACCATGTTAGATATCAAGACGATCTTGGTATGGCCATAAGCAAAGGATGAAGCAAAGAAGAAAGATAACAAAACAGATACGTATATGAATGGATTCCAACAAGAGAAGAAAGAAAAAATGAAGATCACTAATTCACTGGAGATTCCAACAAGAGAAGAAAGAAAAGACTAAGACCACTGGAAAGAAGAAATAAAGAAAGCGTGGGTAGTTGGTTGTACGTCATAGGTCACGTGTGATACAGGATTAAATGAAAACCCCACATAATGTTTGAAATAAAAAGAACCTTCATGTTTTAGACTTCTACCATATTCATCATTTTCCAAAGTTTCAATTATTTTCTTTCTTAGGTCACAAATTTGCGAATCAAATGCTGCTTTCGTTAGAAGATAAATAATCTCTTGATATAAAATTACAGAGAAATCTTTATTCACTTTTAGTACTGTGGTTTACAGATACATTGTTGGCACGTCCATCTCTGATGATAATGTCATACTGCAGCTGAAGATGAGTATTCGAACTTTAGTCGAATCCGAAAACAAAATTAAAGAAATATGGGAAATCGTGAATTCTGCTGTGAGGTAGTCTGAGGTAAACATGGAATCTGAAGGTTTTAATAACTATTTTAAAAACAGAGCAAATATATTATACTCTCACTTAACACCTCCGAGTAATACTTTTGACTACTTCATCAACCGAGTTCCAACAAAGGGAATTTCAATCGTTCTTACTCCAGCAACTGAGCAAGAGGTCATCGATTCAATAAAATCAATATTTGATTGCTATGCTAATACTCAGCGCCAAGTCTAGACGGAACAAATGCATCATTTACTACTGGAACCTTCCGAGATTCTCTAAAAGTGACTAAAGTTATCTCTATCTTGAAGACCAGATAACTCCAGACCCATTGCCATATTGCCTATTTTTTCCAAAGTCCAACTTACTCGAGCACAACAATCTCTATTCGAATCGTAAATATGGTTTTCGGTTAAAACTAACTACCGTAGATGCTAGTCTTTCGCTGTCTAATCTCATAATGAATAACATGGAGTCAAAGAAAAGAACATCAGTGATCTTCTGCGATCTAACGAAAGCGTGCGACTGTGTACCTCATAATATATTGCTACATAACTTAAGCTATTACGGATTTAACGTAATTGCTTATGACTGCTTGAAATTTTATTTTTCGAATCTTTCGAGTTCAATACATCAAGAGACCTCCAGCTCGTTATCCAAGCGCGAAACAGGTATACCGCAAGGATCTGTCCTAGGTCCTCTATTGTTTGCGATCTTTATTAATGATCTTCCTATGCCATGTCACTCTTGCTGTCGATGGTGCAACTTTGGTAACAAACGATATTGACACAGACGCAAATTTACAAACGATGAAAAGGCAGGCGACTGATTACTTTACTAGCAATAAACTTACCTTAAACGGTGACAAAACTAAAGAAAAAACATTTTCACTGCCGATAGAATCCAAATCGAGTTCATCTAGATTCTCGACTTACTTGGCAATGTGACATTGATGATCTCTGCCACACACTCCATCATCTTCCTTATATGCTATCAGGAGATTCATAAATACCTAGGCTGCTAGGATGGTCTACTATGCTATATTTCATACAGAATCTACATTCGCTATTGAAATCTGAGGCCATTCTTTATGTCTGTGTAAAAAAGTGTTTGTACTACAAAAGAAGCCGTGCATATTTTATCAGACTCACAAATGGATGCTCATTGCAAACCCTTATTCTTACTGCATAAAATAATGACATTACCAAGTATTTAGGTTTATAAACAGGTAGTAAGTGTGTACCGTAACCTTTATTACGTGCGGGTGATAATATAACTGTGCCCTACCTCAGACTCAATAGTACGACCTCAATGACATTTGGGTTTGAAGCTATATCTATATAATAATCTACCAGGGTCCTGGAGGTCGTTACCGATGTCGCAGTTTAAGCGTATAGTAAAGAACCACCTAACTGAAAAATGCTTATATAGTGTGAAAGAGTATTTACGTGACCTCAAGGCCGGTCCAGACGCAACGACTTATCCAACGACTTGTCGCATCAGACAAAACGTATCAGGCAAAATGGACCGTGTGGATCGCAAAACCTTAGACAAGATGTACGTCTACACGTTCCATTTTGCTTGATATGTTTTGTCTGATGCGACAAGTCGTTGCGTCTGGACCGGCCTTTATATGAATTCCTTTTGTAATAATGCTATGTACTAAATTTGTAAATTTAAATTTAAAATTAATAATTCTGACTATGCTTAAATTGTTTTTACAATTTGGCGATTAAATTATCTATTTATTGAAAAGTAGTACTTCTGGATTGCCTGATTTCTGTTGGCGAAACCTGATTTGAATATCCCAAAGATGTAAGGATAAGAGGATACGTTCAGCGGAACAAACAGAGCTAAATTTGGACAAAGCAGTAAAAGAAACAAAGCGCCACTTCTATAACCCAATTAAAAAAAATGTATTCCAATACGATAAAGTCAAATTCTGCAATAGTTGTTGCAGATCCAAAGGAAACTAACATCTTTTAATTGGACGAAACTCTCATCCTTCATATGCTCCAGAAGTATTACTCTTGTAAGAAATCGAGCATTTCATAATCATTAGTCTCATTACATAAGTTAAACTCGATACAATGTCGCCTACACGAGTGCGGAAAATTCGCCCAGATTATGTAATATTATGTAAGCAAGTGGCTCGCTTTATCAAAAGCCTTGGCCAATGTAAGTTATGACTGAGCTTTGCAAATTCGAAGAATAGCAGCTGCATAGGTGACTCATCTAAAAAGCCGAGCCTTATGCAACCGTATAAGCAGACGGTTTTGGAAAATCACGATGAATCATAGAGAAACTGACACACATGTAGAATACTATGTAATCGAAATGACCTTTGTAAAATCATATAAAAGTCCATGGCATAGCACGACAGATGAGACAGCCAGTGCCCGTCTTGTCGAGTGCAACTCCACATATCCGAGGGCATAATCAACATTCACAGAATGTCTTAGTGTGTGGTTGATCTCCAAAAATCCGTCCGTGTCTCTGTATCTACTACCATGGTTTTGGGTGAGAAATCAATAATTAATTTTGCCAATTTGTTGCGTTTTTAGAAACTAACAACTGCTAATAGAACCTTTCTCTCACTCTCGTCGTGACATCCAGAAGAGCATAGTGTCTCGACGAGGCCTTGTAAAACTGACAAAGTTGAAAGTAAAGGATAATTCATCCCTCTTCTGTTATCATTTTTAACCACTCGCCCCTCACACTTTTTTCTTAGTGGAGACATTTTTCAAAATGTCATAGAAATTTTATGAAAATAATTTGTGAGAACTACGTAATTTTGATGGATTTCAAGTAAATATTTAAAGCTCGACAACTTCCTTCCGACGGACCTAATATTAGGTCGTGAAGTTTACTTTAAGCTGCGGTGAACTTAAATATCAAACTCGACTGCGGCGTGAAAGGCCAAGGTCTAGGGCCCCGACACGGCCTCGTGCTGTACTATAATCAATTCGGACCGGAGTGAGAAACCCTTCGTCAGGATTGCGGAGAATTTGGCGCAAGATCATAATCGCTCAGCGAAGAAATAAATCAAGCAATTGAATTTATTTAATCCAACACTAAAACTAAATTTGTTAACTTGGATTATTTCCACTTAATTTACTATAAAAAAGAAGAAAAAAATAGTTTTATTTTTTCTTGGATTCACTGCTTCATTCCTTCTCCTCATTAAGTGTAAATGTAAATGGCGAGTGTTCAATCTTGTTAATGAGGCGAGCAAATCAGATTTTACACCAAAAGCAGAGCATTTGATATCCAATCCATCATTTCCTTGCAAGATTTTCTTGATTCAATATCTTGTAAGTATGCGTAAATGTAAATTCGCGTCGTAAAAAATGTCCATACTTGGAAGATGGATCACATTTCAGTAGAGTTTCAGGGTCGTTAAAATAATGAATTCCAAAAGTTTTCTATTAAATCACCCACAGAATCGGTTGTGTTTTATCGATTTCCATCAAATGAGTGAGCAATTGTAATGATTTATAAGTTTATTTTTACAGTAATTAATTATTTGCGTTGTGGCCGTTTTAATTCTTTACTAATTGAACTTTTTGTTACATGACAATCATGTAACGTGGTTTTTCCGCCTCTTATACATAAAACGTTACGATACTCGTTTAATTATAATTCAAGCAGCAACTACGTCTTTCAAATTATTCGAATAAATGAAACTCTTGGCTGTGATTTTTCCTTGGATATGTTTTTTAAATTTTGATTGGAGTTAATTGGCACTATTAAAAATTAAAAATAAAATAAGGAAAGTGTAGTTTACTTTAAGTTAGGCAAATCGTCGTAAGTATTAGTTAATTTTTTATACCTACACGTTTAACTTGTTGTCTGAAGATTATTTTTACTCTATCTCTTTTCTGTTTTAGCATTACGTTTAATAATTATAAGTTATAGACGCATACTATTGAAAATTTGTTGTGAGTCGGTTTTGATTGCAATGGATTTTTCGAGTATCCTCTGAACAGCTGCTTCAGCCCTATTTGGGGCCTTTTCAGCAGTCACTTCTCACAAAAATCGGCCGTAAGGTGTCGCTACCTAAACTGTTTATAACTATTGAGTTTATAAACTGAAGAATTCGTCAGAAGTGAAAAATATTTTTCACTTCTGACGAAGCGGTCGAACGACTGCGAAACGTAAAGTGTAAAGTGCGCGATTTAGTGTCCGCTTAAAAGATTTTGTGATACAAATTTCATCGGACAAGAACCAACTGTAAATATGAAGAATTTTAGTTGTTCTAATTGTTCCAAGCATATACGAGGGAGTATTGATATCTTGTTAGTGTGGAAAGTTTCTGGTAGACAAAATTGAATACTGTTGCTATGGGCCTATGGTTACAATAAACTATGATGTTTTATAAATAATCCATCCATACGTTGAACAGTGAGAATTTTTGAAAACGGCATGCCTGAGAGAAAGCTAGATATTGAAAAAATCGAGTTTCGGTCAGTTATTAAATATTTATTTTTGGAATAGTTATCAGGCAAAATGTACATTCCAAAAGGAAAAACCACAAGAGATAAAATGCGCAAGAAGCAAATGACAAAAGAAGTAATATAAACGTATAAATTAAACAAACAGCAATAGCAATAAAATATAAAGAGAAAATAGAAGAAGAAATGAAAAAACTAAACGAATTAGACATAAGAAAATTTTGTGCAAATCGGTTCTGATTGCTTTGACAGCAAGCATGGCCGCCTTGCATGGGATGACTTATTATGTAGCGAACTGGCTTCAATTTGTCAATCCTACTGCAATGTCAGGTCAAAAAGCGATCGAAAGATGTCGCTACTTATGAATTAGACCATGGCCGGCTCCATTAACATTCACTGACGTGTATGTATGGCCGTTTCAATTTGCCTAAAATTCGGTTCGGAGAAAGCATGACGTGGAGTACTCCACTCAGCGCTCCCTATTAAAGATACTGCAGAACTACTCATAGTAACGTAATGGCAACTGCAGTTACTTAAAAACTCATAAGAGGCGCTGAGAGGAGTACCGTCAAAATTTTTAAAAGTCGAATTGAATCGGCCATACATACACGTCAGTGAATGTTAATGGAGCCGGCCATGATTAGACATAGATAACAACTTGGAATCATTATGGATAAATAATAAAACTATATTACTAAAAGTTGCAAAAGAAACCTGCGCCACCATAAGAAATAATAAAGGCAGAAAACAAACAAGTTGGTGGAATGAAGGGATAAAAGATGCGATAAAATAAAAAAAAATACAAGTGGAAGAAATACTTGAATATGAAAAAGGAAATAAGCTACAACGACTATAAATAGCAAAGAACAAAAGTAAAAGAATTAGTCAAAGATAGCAAAACAAAAGTCGTGAGGAGAATTTGGGGAAAAAATGGAAAATGATAGATAGCAATCAGAAATTCTTCTACAAAGTATTAAAATCACTTAGGAATAGCAAGAAGCATAGCAGTAAGTATATCAAATCAAATGAAGGACAAATATTTGAAGAGGATAAAGAGATCATGGCAAGATGGAAGGAATATTTTGTGGATGTGCTTAATGTAGAAAAGAAAATACAGAAGCAAGAAGAAGCAGATCAGTTAAGTATAGAACCAAGAGAGGAACAAGAAAAAGAAATAAAGGTAGAAGAAGTAAAAGAGGCAATAACAAAAGCAAAACTAGGAAAAGCTGCAGGACATGATTGCATAACGCCGGAAATTTTTAAAAACATGGGAGAAAAGAGCGCAGAAATTGTAACAAAACTTTTTGACAAAATGTGGGTAGAAGAAAGTATGCCCAAAGAATGGAAAATAGGAATACCCATTTTCAAGACAGGTGATTACCGCAAATGTAAGAATTATATAGAGGAATAACAATGCTGAGTATAATAGCCAAAACGTATAAAAGAATATTGGAAAATAGACTAAAAATGCAAATATAGATCCAACTTGAAGACTCACAAAGTGGTTTCAGGAAGGGAAGAGGGGTACAAGACCACAAATTTACAATAAAACAAATAATAGAAAAAAGAGAGAACAATAAATAATACATGTATGGCTTTTGGAGATCTAGAGAAAGCGTTCGATAGCGTACGAAGAAAAGTAATTTGGGATAGCCTAAAAAGAAGAGGGATGAATAGGAAGCTGAGGAATAATATAGAAAGTATGTATAAGTCCACAAGAAATTATGTACGAACGGGATATTCACAATCAGAAATATTGGAATCTAAAGACGGCCTAAGACTGGGAGGAGTGTTGAGTCCGACACTATTCAACATAATATTAGACGATGTATTAAAGGAAATAAAAGGCAAAGTAAAGAAACCACCAGTAGGATATAGAAACAAACATACAAGAAACGACAATAAGCGAATGTGCCTTTGTAGATGATTTGGTAATATATGCAAAAAACGAGATAGACCTCCAACACAATTTAGACACATGGTATAAAGCTCTACAAAATAGAAACAAAAATTAACACTAAAAAAACAAAAATAATGACAATTGGTAAAGAAGATAAACAGATACTGGTGGTATTAAAATAACAATAAAGTTGAACAAGTAAATGCGTTTAAATATCTGGGGGTAAACGTACAGAAGGATGTTAAAAACGAAGCGGAAATAAACGAAAGAATAGAGAAAGCTTGAATAATAAATTTATAAAGAATTTTGTTGCAAGTCGGTTTTGATTGCAAAGGATTCCTTGAGCAGCCTCTGTACAACGCTGTTTCAGGTCTAATTGGGCCTTCGTCAGCAGAAGCGTAGCTCGAGAAATCCACCGCAAACCAAACCAACCTGTCCTATTATATTCGCCATTGCGATCTAATAGTAATGAAAATTCAGATCACGACATCCTGTGATCACTTTCTGACCTAACATTGCAGTAGGATTGTCAAATTGAAGCCAGTTTGCTATATAATAAGCCATCCCATGCAAGGCGGCCATGCGAGCTTGTCAAGCATAATGAAAGTTTTTAAAGAATTTATAAGAAAAAAAGTCAAATACAAGCGGCAGAGATGAAATATCTGAGAGCAACTACAGGTATCACACGGAGAGACACAATACGAAATGAAATAGTAAGAACTGAACTAAAGGTGGAACCAATTCTAAGGAGTATAAAAAAACAACATCTAAAATGGTTTGGACATATGATACGAATGAATGACCCGAGACAGCCTAAACAAATATGGCAAACAAAGACACAAGAGAAGAGAACTAGAGGCAGATCAAGGAAAAAGTGAAACAATGAAGCGGCAGAATGCTTGAAAGAAAGAGAAGCAGACCCTTACAGGGCAAGAATAATGGCAAAAGAGAGAAAGAACTGGGCCAGATTTGTACATAACTACGGGACAATTAGATGCCTCAACACTTTTGGGTACAATAAGGCTTATCGATTAGAAAGAAATTTTTGCTGATATGATAGAAACCTTAGTGATCAGTGTCCTTCATACGCCACTATTAAAAACTGTGTTTTAAAGAGGAAGATAAGATCTGAATTTAATAAAGGAAGATCAGATGTCGAAGATGAGTACCGCTCTGGGAGACCACTTTCTGCGACCACTCCGGAAAACCTAGATTGTGTGATATGATTTTAGAAGATCGACGAATTGGGCTCAAACGTGTAGCAGAAGCATTGCACATTTTCTACGAACATGTGTTTTTATTAATGACGACTTGGGTACAATGCGAAAGCTCTCGGCCAAATGGCCAAATGGATTCCGAGATGCTTGAATGCTGATCAGAAGCGCGTTCGATTGACAACGTCGAAGGAAATCTGCTTTCGTTTTGAAGAAAATTCCTCAAACTTTTTGAATCGGCTTTCATTATGGATGAAACGTGAGTCCGTCACTATGTCCCAGAAACTAAAGAGCAATTCAAAGACCAGAGCAGTCTGGTCTCCACGACGAAATTTCGTGTCCAAAAATCGACTTGCTTCAGTTTTCTAGGATAAAGATGGGATAATTCTGATAGATTATTTGGAAGAGGGAGTTGTTAACTAAATTACGTAAGAAAATTGTGGAAAAACGCCGCGGAGAACTTGCTAAAGCTTGCAAGGCAACGCTCCTGCTCATAATTCATTGATTGCACTGCAAAAAATTGGACGAAATTGGTTTTGAATTGGTTGACCACCCGCCCTATTCCCCACATATACCACCGCCAGACTATGCATTTGTTCCCAAAACAAAAAACATTTGAAGGGTAAAGATTTCGACAAATGACGAAGTCACATGTGCCGTTGAGGAGTGATTTGCAGACCAAGTCAAAATTTTTTTTTAAAGGGCTTTGAATTACTTTATGAACGTTCTACTAAATGTGAAAGTCTTGAAGGATATTATGTTGAATACGTAAAAGTTAAGTACTTATCCATACTCCCTTGTACAAAGCTTTTATATTCCCTTTTATTGAGTCTTGTTGTTAATAACAAAAGCATCACTGTACTTACTACCTTATATGAGCTTGAGATTTTGTGATGAGGAAACAATTTTGGAATAGAGGCCATAAAAAGTATTATTGTTTTATGCGACTGGCTTCGTCTTAAGAAGTCATCTTCGAGGTGGTCGTTATACGTACAGCGGTTAGTACATACCATATTTTCATCAACTATGAAGGCAGTTGGGTTGGAATTAGGAACATCTACACGCAATATTAAGCATAAATAAATTGTTTTTTTAAGAGCTATGTTAAAAATTTGATACCCAAAACCGTTACCAGTAAAGAAAAGAACAGATCAAGAAGGAATAGATAAGGAAATCAAAAGAAGAAAACTAAGATGATTGGGGTACGTGTTTTCCTTGAGAAATTAATTTGTTTATCATACATATAATTAACTCTGGTGTAACCAGAAGCAAGAATATGCCAGTTTTTAATCTCTTCCCCTTTGGGACACGTGTATTTATTACAACAGCTTGATTGTTAAGGTTTAAGTTAAAACTAGAGAAGTTTTGCCAAAATTTGGAATGATGTTGATCAATGGGTACAACGGAACTAGTTTATGCAACTGACTTGAGTCGTAAAAGCAAAACTTCCTTTTCCTTATCTGGAACAAACAACATCGTTGTTTTCGAGTTCGAAACAAATCGAATCAGTCGCGACGTAAACTATCCAGATAAATTGCAAGGGACACGTGGAAAAATAATGAAGTTCTGAAACTAAGTAAGTGTAATAAAACCTTCGAGTCTAGACGTAGCGCTTCTTCAGAGGAGTCAACGACCACATGGTGCCGGTCACCTGAAAGTCGCAAACACCGGGCCATACTTCAGTAAGTTCGCGGGGCGCCACGGCGACGAGCTCGATATTTCGTCCCACACTTTTTGTTCTTCCCTTCGCGTGCACACGGAAAACACATCCGTAATTTAATGGGTTGTTACGCCCGCCAACTTGGAATTACCTGTTCGCCGGGCTAAATCAAACGCGTGAAAGTTACAGATGGTCTGTTTATTTAGGCAAGAACGGAAGGGCATTAAAACAAACTTCCCCATGGGGCGTCTTTATTATAAATAGCCGTAATTTGTACTAATTAAGCACGTCGCTCATTGTTTGTAGGCCCGTCTGGTTTGGGCGATAAGGCGGTGGGAATGGAAACGACGTCGTTACTCCTGGCCCCCTTCACAACGCCGCCCGTACTCTTTTTTTTATGATACTGTGTAGTGCAGCACGTAAATGCATGATCAATACTTTGTAGGTTACAAAGGAGTCGTTGCATCGACGTGAAGGTAACGGAATGGTTCGCCGCACCGATGGCATTCTACTCGGGACGGCACAAACCTGTAATTAAAACAATTTTAAATCAATACATTGTAACGAGCTCTCCTTATTACCATTTTTATTACATTGTAATTACTTAATAGAAAATACTGCATATTTTACCTATAAATGATACACGAGAGGGCATTGATGAATGCTGGATGTCCCATAATGGATTTTACTTTTGTTTTTTCTTTTTCTAAATAAATAGTGCGCCTAATAATTAAATAAGTCGATTCTTAATGGATTTTAGTAATACTTGTTTATTTAATAGGTGCAAATCGCTCTATCTTTCACAAATATTTTACGTCGTTACAATAACAAATGCGTACGTCGTTACGTGTGCGTTTCATCATCGCCACGCCAAGAGAGCATTAAGAATTGTTTTTCTAAAACATCTCCAATAAATCTGATGGAAATCCCTTAATAATGGCACAGATCTCCTCGCTAAACCTGATATCGCGTAATGCGGCACAGACGCATTCCAATTGACGAGATGGCATTTTATCAATGGAACATTAACAATATGAGCGCTGTATTAATTATTTTAAGCTGGGGCCTTAAGTTAATTGGATTTTTGGGGCAGAAAGTCAGCATTCCACGATTTGATTAAGAGGAAATTGCGAAATATTATGCGTTCCTACAATATTTATATTTATTACATTTTTTGTTTCGACGAGTGTTCAGTTGAAAAGTTCGTCAAGCTGATTTAGATTTTTTTGATGCAGAAAGAAGACGATGACTTCCTAAACCGATTGACATTTGACGGATTACGGTTATCAAACAGTTTACTTTCTCCCTGTTTTAGTGTAAATTAGACTAATTCATTCGTCAACATAGTGTCATCACTTGATACCATTTATGCACCGAATATTTACTTATTTATAACTTTTTATAATCCAATGTGACGTTACCTAAAGTGACATTTCGTGACATTTATGAAAAATCCAAAGGCTATTTGAACTTTCTAAAGTGAACACCTGATACGATGAAATTCAAATCGATTGAGTCATATGTGTTCGTCTGAGGATCTACAGTTACAATTACAAGTAGATTTGAAATATACCAGGAGCGTTCAAAGGTGAGAATCTAGTTGCCTTGACCATAGAAAACAACGGATGTTCTGGCATATTCCAACTTGTCATTTAGTAATAATCAAATTCTTCTCCTTTACGCCTGCCCATAATAATTAGGCATCTCAGAGAAAAAGTACTGTGATTTGTTGCACAACGTATAATCGTTAAATTTTTAGTGAATGAAAGTGTTTTACCGTCTGAAATCTTTACGAGATTTGAACTCCAGTTAGAGGATAAATGTATGCCCAAGACATGCGTGTTTGATTGGGCGAAAACATTTCGAGAAGATCGAGAACCGCGTAGAAAACTTATGCCATGTGAGACGACCGAAAACGTCCTTGACTTCTGATCAATTTATTCGGGTTAATCGTCGAATAACTGTGAGAAAATTGTCAGATGATGAAAGCAAATGACCGCTTTCATCATTGAAGAAGTTTTTAAGTGGCCATAAATTTAGGGATAAAAATGAACTTATTACAACAGTGCAAAATTGAACACGCCCGCAACCAAAAACCTTCTTCGAAGATGATACCTATGCGGAAGCTTCCAGAACGTTGCCGCTAGAGTATTGCAGTCGAAGGGGACTACCTTGAAAAATAGTACGTAACACGTTTTTGTCTCGTCGATAATAAAGACGAGACGTTCTAAACTCATTCTCACTCATATTTGGGCGATCCTCGTATTTGAAATTTGGTACACACTTGCATTGGAGAGGGCGGAGGCACTTCCATTTTAAAAGAGCAGAAAAAATTGCAATATTTGACTTCGCTTTTGATTTGAGCAAACCTAATTTCGTCTGAGTGGTTATGTCAACGCCTAGTCAGCTCACGAACTGATTAAAAATGTGAAACAAATCTTGGAAGTAGCTTCCTGGATTTCTATTAGTAGTGTGCTCTTCCTGGTGTGTGGCATTTATCGGACCATTTCCAAGGAGAAATTACTTAATTTCCATATTGTTTGACTTGTCTACTAAAGCTTCAGATAATCCACGTAAAGCAAATTTTTATCTGATTCAACGATAACGATATCCTCGATGAAATCTCTTGATCAACCTTATATCATCTGAGTGGTTACGTCAATGATATGCATATAAAAAAGTGAAGCGTTAGGAAATGTTCTTTGCTCCCGTTCGTCATAAAACAGTGGACTTCAATGCTCCATTAATCTTTTACTCAGAGATTCAAATACTTCTCATCAATCAGCTTGATAACGACGAAAGGATTTTGTTTCTCTCCCCCCTCCAAAAAAAAAAACGTCAGCAGTCAACATGTTCAAGTTACTTTACGAAATTATTTTATTAATTTGGAAACGGTTATAGGTTTTTATATAACCTTCTTTAAAGGGTCTAATTTTTAAATCTTAACATTGGTCATCATTTCATAAAGATTCGATCTCCGATATGTTTACCATGGCATTAGAAGGAGAAGTCGAAAGTATCTGGATTTGTTATTTAATAATAACATGTCTTTATTGAAAGTGTATCAGACGCAGTAACAAGCAATAGGGTGAAGTTTAGCAGAAACTTATCCTTGTTGAAATCAATTGAAAATTACGTGCATAACTATAAAGGCAGAAACAATTTTTCGTTCTCGAGTTTTCTGGGTATTACGGTTTTCTATATATTGCTAGTGGCCATTCTTGTAGGGACATCAGGTATATACGGGCCTAGTGGCTCTTGGCTTCGAGGTTTTTCACTCTTCTTTGCCACGTTTGCCCTTGGCTTCTTCTTTCCAGTTCCATATTCCGACCTGCCTATACTTCTTCCAGCCATCTCTTTCCAGGGCGTCCTCTTCTTTTCTTTCCTCCTTCTCCTCTCAATAAAACTTTCTTGATCCATCTGTCGTTAGACATTCTGGTTATATGTCCCAACCACCTGGCTCTTTATGCTCTCATTGTTTGGGTGACGCTCTGTTTTTTCCAGTGGTTTCGTATAGTTAGATGCGCCATACTGTAGTCATCTGTTAAACCCAAGATAACCTCTAAAACGGCAATGTTTTTGTTTACATATCTCACAGCGCCAGTGGCGTTTCATTTTTAAAGGGGGCAAAATCGTTGTGTACCATAAGGGTATTATTTAGATTTTAGACCAATCTCACGTACGAATTCTCAGTTTCATAATGAGAATCATAAACTGCAAATTTACCGCAAGCTTTTATAAATTCCACACTTTTTTGCGAACCCTTAAGTGAACATGTGACGCCCACGGTTTGTTTACAAACAGAATTATAACCAATTACAAGTCCTTCCAATCAGAGACTGTGCCCGCAGTAAACAAACATAGAGGTTATGTTGGAGTCTAACATTGTCACCTAAAGGCATTTCTAATTCTACTATTTTATTGGTTTTTTCATAGAGATCTTCCAGTTATTTATTTATATTCTCCATCCGCTTGTATGCCTCCATAAATCTTAAACCATTCCTCGTTCCCTTATTTCAAGTTTTAGGAGTCTTAGGCCAAGTCTAAGTGCCAAGTTATTACTTGACGATTAGCGCAATGCATTTCCTTATCTTTAATCATCAAGTATTTTACTGGCCACTTACTCGGAGATGAAAAACAGGGCCTTAGTAAGCAAAATTTTATGGGTTAGTATAAGTAAGGTTAATGGACAGGTAAGGTACCTCCAAATTTTTATTACACTCTCTTCTCTCTCTTAATTTAGGGTTAGATTCGTCGCAATCTCCCTGGCAACCGTATCTATAGTTTTTCTTCTTAGCATCTCAATGCGTCCTTTTTAATTCGGGGGACGAAAAGGCGTAACGAAATGGCGGTACCTTCTCAATACAGTAACCCTAAGTATAAGCAAATGATATCACCATCTTCATTTAATAGTAACGAAGAATGTATCCAGTAACACGATCCCATTTTCGTAAATAGTTTTAATCAATTTCAGCAAGTCGTTACTTATGTAATCATTGAATTTCTTTAATACAGGAAATGGAAAGGAACAGTAAAGTTATTGATACAAGTTACAAACAGTGAGATGTTTAGGAAAATTTATTGAAAATAAACGAGATCCAAATATGGAACCTTATGGTACTCCAGTAATTACTTCGACATGTTTTCATTGGCTATCACCTTTCTGTTAAAAAGCTACCAGTAAGTTGCAATATGTATTTTATTCTTTGGATTCCGAGCTTTAATTGACATTGATGAACATTCTGGCCCATTTCATTCTCTCTTGCAGATCCTTGAAAGAGTTTGGTTGATGACATACCGGTCCATACTTCTCCTGCATCCACGATTCTTTAGATTCTTTCACTTTTATTTGCAGGATAAATTGTAGTAACTGTTCCTCAACGCATGTCCAAACTGTTTTTCGCCCTTTCTTTTTCTTTTTTGAATTCTGTCTGAGAAGGTCTCGTTAGTTACTTGAAGCATCGGTAGTTACATAAAAAAAAGGTCTGTTTTAACAAAATTGTTCTCTATGATTCAACGACAATTATAAATTAATTGGTTTGGACCATTAGGTTTTCCAAAACCTGTTTGACGTTTGCTTTTTATATGATTAAAATGGCTGTTGAATGGCATGCAAGAAGGTAAAAGGTTGCACCAATTTCTTTGTTAAAGTAAGTTATACATGTATTCTGATTATGTTTGATGTGTGTACCTATCGATGATTTCCTTCAATGGAATGTGCCATGATAATTTGGGCCACATAAAATGGAGACATGAAAAGGTATTAATTCGTTGAAAGGAATTTACAGTAGCTAAACACGTCTGTTGACTATGTCACAATGATCACGAATAACGGTCTGGATATTTTCCAAGTGCGTGCACAGCGAACCTCCTCCGGCACGCATCGACACGCTCGACTCGATAATAATCACGAAAGAGCGCCGGATAGATCCTCCGATCGATATAGAGACTCTTTTGGCCTGCGTCAGTCCATCAATCCGTCCATTAATTCGAGACCACCCTTCGGTAAATCTCGCATCAATCCCCTAAGTAGCAGCAACGCTTTGC
Source organism: Dorcus hopei (assembly GCA_033060865.1). Taxonomy (NCBI): domain Eukaryota; kingdom Metazoa; phylum Arthropoda; class Insecta; order Coleoptera; family Lucanidae; genus Dorcus; species Dorcus hopei. The sequence goes on along the minus strand of CM065423.1, from coordinate 33,015,326 downwards.
TGCTGATTAACTCTTCGTGTCTACGCCCGTCCAACCCTTTCGATTAAGATTGGGGGAGTTATATCGGCAGCGTCATCGTAATCGGGACGGGTTCTCGGCGGTACAAAAAGGAGAGAACTACGCGTGTTAATTCGAGACAGGGATTGCAATGCAAGGCATGCAGTTTTTTATTCTTGAAAGCTTTACAGAACGAATTAGTGAGTTTTACAAGAAATTAGCACGTTCCGATAAATATTTCCTGCATGGCAAAATGAAGCAAAATAAACATTCGGAAATGTTAAAAAAATTCCTCGTTGGGTGAAGGTTGTACGAGGTTAAAGAAATATTTAATTATTTAAACTGCTGTTTTGTTTTTACATAGCTTCCTTGAACGAAGCACTTCATTTATACTTTTCAGCTGTCGTGACAAAATAAGTATCAACTACAATTTCAGAATTGTTCAAATTAATCTTCATCTGAAGGAAAGTTATCAAAGTGAAAAAAGTGCAGTTGAAGGTAATCAAAGGTTCTCATGGAAGATACGCCCGTAAAGTTAGAAGTCTGTGCCAAATCGAGACCGTGTAGTTGCTTATAACATTATTAAATATTCCTTTGCAACAAAAGCTGCAATTAAAAAGATTGAGGATAACAGCAACACATTGGTGTCGTCAGTTCATACAAGGGCCACTAAGCATCATATTAGAGTGGCATGACCTAAATGTTACGAAAGTAAACCTGATGGAAAGAAGAAAGAGAAGTTCTGATACAGCAAATAAAACTGGAAAGTATCTTCCCTTTAACTCGTTTTTTTGAAAAGAAGGAAGCTAAATCGGAGCTGGAAGAAGGAGGCCTAATCCTTCTTATAGTTAAAAACACTTGACTTGAACAATTTATTGAACTGCGTAGGTTTTATGAATATGAAAGTAATTTCTTGCATCTACGAGGTTTTGGACATCTTTTTCTGCTTTTCTATCAGTATTTATAGTTGTTCGTCTTCCTATATATATATTCAATCAATAGAACCACTTCTTTTGCCTCAAAAAACACTGCCAATAATTTTTTAAGAGCAGATGAGCTTTTTTGGGTGAAGAGAATCGCTTAGAGGATTCCAACTATCCATTAAAGTTATCAATTTAAATTTAAGTCATCATCATGTGAAGCTTGTGTTTTGGCTTAGGCAACTTTAGAATCCAAGTGTAGGAATTACTTGGTGGAATTTTGAAAATGGTTGTTTCGAATGCATTCACCCACCTCGCTTAATCATCCACTGGAATTCCACTTTTTCCTGTTTATTGACCATCTGAACGCTTATTCTAGTATTTTTAGTAATTTGAACACGTTTTCAATTAAAGATCCTTTTAGACTACCACCCTCTTTGGTTCGATTTAAATTATCTGAAAAAAAATGTAGGTAACCTATTCTATCGACAAATCACATAAGCAATTCGAAAATCTCTGCAGAAATCGAACAAGATCTTTTACAAGAATTAGGTTAGTTTAAAATAGACATGTTAACGAACTTAATGCTTAATTTAATATTTAAAGTTTATTGTTTTGTTAATCATTTGTGTATCTGCGGATCTGCGGTTTGTCTTTGCTTTGTTGTTTATGTTCTTTTTAACCGCGGTGTAAATATACATAAAAAGAACTGTCACATTTCGACAAACATTTCCTGCATTCTAGAGGCTAGGTAAACATTTTGAAATATTAAACAAACCTTGGTCAAATTGATGGTTATATACGAGTTTTAAATTAACATCGAAATATTTTTTCAACAACTCTTTTTACTGGTTCTTATGCTTACTAAACATCTTCGATTTATTCGTTTAGACCTTGCTATACTTTACAATGGAAATGCTGTATTAATTAATGTCTTCACTTGGTTCACTATCAAAAGTGGACTTAAGAAGGAAGCTTTGATGAAAATTTATTACAGGTCTTTAGGTCCAAAAAGTAGCCTTGCTCCTTGCTATTATGCTTTCAAGTCCATGTTCTAAGAAAGTTGAAATTTCTTTTGTCAGATCTTTAAACTGAATTGATTTATATTATGCAGTTCGTTGGATAATAAAATTGGAATTTATTTTCCAATTCTTACGTTCCTTGGACGCATTAGAAATTGCAAACTTGCTTTACATTTTCTGTATAACAACATAAATTTGAGTTAACTCAGGAGGTCATCTCTTGCCATCTCACGAATGCCTTCACAATGCGTCAGGCCGGGCTTTTATTAAAATAATAAAAGTTGGGCCATCTCTCCTCTAAAAATAAAGCCGCGGAATTTACGAAGCCTCCAAAATTCAGCGCCGGAATTTTTTATTAAGTTTCTAGAAGCATTCGCGTAATAACATTCTTTACGTGAAAAAAATTTCAGTTTGCATCATCAGATGAATGCAATACTCGTAGTTTAACCGAAAGCTATTAGCGTTTTTGTCATCTTAGAATTCTGCGAGTTTAATAAAATTAAGTCAGAGAAGTGTGACATATATAGGATGAATCATGGTAAGCACTTAAGAACATTTCTTGTATAGAGGTACAAACTTTCGGTTATAGCAAATTGCATTATTTAAAATAAAGTATTGCCAATGCTATGTGTTACATGTATTTTAAATATTTCCTAAATACTTACAGGCTGCTTACAATGTAATGCTGTTTCGACTTCATTTCAAAGTCACCAAAGATTTTTTTTTGCTGAATGTAAATTGTTGTATTTTATATTTAGTTGTACTGTTAAAGCTTAAAGTTAAAGCTATTAGTTTTCTTGAATTGTGTATTTTTGAGGAATATACATATATGAATATCATTTGAATGTGTGAACAAGTACGTCAAGTTCATGTCAATCTTAAGACGCAATTTCATCTTCTTGTGCGTGTTTATTCACCGAACTGGTAGAGATATATTGAAATTCTGGTTTCGGTTACCGGTATGATGGGACATTTTATTATGCATGCGTGTTCCCGTGTTACGATTAACATATGAATAGATTATATAAGAATATATTGTGTACAATTCAATTCTTGAACAAGTGATAATGATATACGAACATAAAAACATGAATGGCCGTACGGACGTTCCGTGCAACGCGATACCTAATATATTCATAATAATTCTCCGCGGAGATGTATTCTATAACAGTAAATCGAGAAGCGACCGGCCGGAGAAGATTTTTTCTTTTGCATAATCACCGGGAAGAAAGTGAAATAATAAACAGGACGATTTTGTTTCGGGAGAGCGTAAACACGAAATTAAATATTCGAGGAAGCTCCGGCGGTGATTGAAGAAGGCAAATATTTGTTCGTCAGAAATTAAACGAACTATGGGGAACTCTATTTAATGTTATTTGTAGCTGAACGTCAGTACTTATGATTGCGACGAATGTAAAGTGCCACTTCCAGTAACATAACACTCATAATTCTGTGTCAATGTTTGTTAGCTGCGCCCCAAGATTGAGTAATGGTTAAATATATGCAGTTAGATTTTGAATTTTATCCTAAACAGTTAACCATGTTGTCCTTAAAATTAATATTTAGCTCTGACTTAAAGAAAACCACCAGAATTTTCGTCCAAAATTCGTTGAAATCAGAATATGGTAAGTCTTGCAATAAAATCATAATCATAATATAATTACTTGTTTATTTAAGAGATAAGGGGAATCACTACAGTTTTTTTGGCTCGGGGATTTCATTTCGTTAATTAACATGTTGTAATTAATTTTTTAACGCAGCTATTTCATTAGGAGATAAAAAGTTAGTACAAGTAAGGGCTGAACATAAGCAGGAAAAAAGAGAGTGAGGATTAATACTTCTTAGAAGACTGTACACATTCATCTTCTATAGAATAAGTTTTAAATACCAAATTATTGCAAAAAATGCATGAGTACGATCACGCGAGCACATGATGTTGCACTTTTGGATAAGTTGTGCAATACATTGCTTTTAAAAATATAATTGCATAGTGCCTCAGATAGCATTTAATTATCTATGTTCCTATATGAAAATGCCATCCAAGGCATACTGCAATTATCTTTTTAAAAACCTACATTGCATAGTATTGTGATGTGATGATATTATAAGATATGTATACATATATGTACGTGAATTCACCAACACATAACGTATTGGATTACTTCCTGACTGTGGGTAATCTTAGCCACGTTTATTCCGGAAAACTGTTATAAAAAATAACATTATCTCGCGCTTGTATATCAATCTGTGCTAATTTATTGCTGGTAAAAGTTTGTACCTTTCAACCATAAGCAGTGTTTTAATTCTTTTGAATTGTTTACGAATGTAATGACTAAGAAAATACACAGAAGGAAATAAGTTACTTCCGGTGGAGTTTCCGAATTTAGAGGAGAAGTCGAAGTCACTCATTATTTTTCTTCCTTTCTTGGGTATTAGATAAGTTTTTTTTTTGTTATAAGAATGTTAATGTTTTATTAAATATGTGCGATTTCAGTTCGGCCTGTCCGAAGTAATATATTTTCAACAAAGTGCGGTTCCAAATATATTAGCACAGATGAAGTGATTGGTTGATTCAAATTTTAAATTAAAAGAGTTTTTTTAATTTAAAATATATTTTATTTCGTTGATGAGTTGATTCTCTTCTTATAGGATTGCATTCTGTCGTTTCCTAACTTTGTATCTTTTTAAATCTTTTTATTTTAAGAAGTGTAAATCTATCCACGTTGATATTTTTTAAGATGCCCTTCCAGGAGGGCGAGGATGATTTTTCAATAACAACAGACTTGGTCAATCTATTTCCATTTGACATATATGTTTCGTTCCTTCAGATCCACAGGGCCACTGGCCATTGACTTCAATTATTCAGTTTTTTTCATTTAAATATGTTTTCATATTGTACAAAATTTATTTTTCAACAAATCTCTTCTTGTTCTTCTCGCTTACTTTGTTCTAATTGGGGTAATTGTGGTCAGCACTGTGTTCATCTTCTAATATTATGCAACCAACAATAACCACAGCAAGGGGCTGCCCACAAGTTGCGGTATTATCACCGCTCCTGTGGACTATTGTTGTCGACGACCTACTGAGAGAAATGACTGATAAAGCTCATCATCTTCTTGTTTATGCAGATGATATACTTATCAGAGGAAAACATGAAGGCATAATCTCCAACCTATGCAATGCAGAATACTCTGAACATTATCGATAGATGGTGCCTTAAGGAGGAACTCAGTGTAAACCCTAGGAAAACTATCGTAGTACCATTTACGAAACGTAGGAAGCTGGATTTAATCGCTCATCGTTTAAATGGTCTTACTATACAGCTCTCCAAAGCGGTGAAATATCTAAGAGTAACCCTGGATATGAAACTCAATTGGAAAGCGCATATCGATAAGACAGTTTGAAAGGCAATCTCTTTGGTGAAACAAGGGGCTTGCAACCGCGAATGATTCAGTGCTCATATACGAAGTAATAAGACCCTTAATTACTTATGCCTCTTTAGTGTGGTGGACAAAGACCACTGAGGTTACTACGCAAAATAAACAACAGAAATTGCAACTATTAGCGTGTTTGACAATAATAGGAGTTACCCCAACAGCATGCCTGGAATCTTGCTAAACATCCCATCACTTCACTTGTAGGTGCAGAGGGAGGGCATCTTAGCTTCGTTCAGACTAACCCGGACTAGAATATACAAACCAGGTGATCGCACAGGTCTCATCAGAATACTGGATTTTTGGCAGCTAGACATATTAGAAAAACCTTCAGACATGGTGCCGAAAGTTTTTGACTTTGACATACCTTATGAGGTCGATATTAGTAGCCGTCATATAGTTAAAAGTCAAATCGTACAGTTAGGCAATAATGGGACATCTGGTACACGGATGGATCAAAGGCTGCAAAGAGGATAGGCCCAAAGTCATCTATAGGTATCAATAGCCTTAGGTACTACCCCAACAATCACGCAGTCTGAAACACTTGTAATAAATCTATGCGCCCAGGAGTGCCTGAGAAGGAACACAAAGGGCAAAAAGATATATTCTATAATCAGGCAACTATAAACGCAATCAAGGCATATTGGAGTCCTTTTTTTCCTTATGACAATGCAAGCAATCCCGCAAGGAATCAGCTAAGGGCAACAAAATTACCCTAAAATTCACACCCGGCCATGAGGGGAACGAAAAAGTCGACAAACTTGTTCGTACTGGTCTGAGACTTCTCCCATAGGTCTGAACCTTGCTGTGGTCTGAATAAGACAGTATAGAAAAGAGACTGAAAGGTAGATAGAAAGGAAGAAAGTATTCTACTGGAATAGTGTTCCAAGCCAAAGAACTATTGGCCTAAAACTACTCAAATGCTTCTAATTCTAACAAAGAATGAATTAGAGACTATCACAGGTCTTTTTACCGGCCATGCCCTGTGAGGTACCACCTTAACAAAATGGGCTTGGCAAAAAGTGACACATGCAGATTATGTGAATCAGAAAATGAAACAGCTGAGCACATACTTTGCAAACGCGTGGCAATAGCTAGACTTCGGCTTAGTCACTTAAACAGTGTGAGTCTGACACCTGATGAAGTGCAAGACCAAGCCTCTTAGGACCATTCTGCACTTCGCTGAAAAGGTGGGGTTTCAAATTAATTATTATACATAGGGTTTCGAACAATAGATCAATTTGGTCGCAGTTCTGTAAGAGCCCTTATATCCCCCCAGTACAATGCAACCATAATTTTCTTTCTTTCTTTTTGCTTAGCCTCAAACCCGAAATGCCTGGTACTCCATTTAATTGCTAATGTATAGGGTAGGTGGGGGCAGAAGGTTCCAGTTTCGACATATGGCTTTCCCTTGGTATCCTAGAACGTCCTAGAAACCTGAAAACTGGCTTGTATCCTAGTTAAATATCTCCTCTAGCTTCAGTAAATAGGAAAGAATTTTTCCTAAAGATGAAGTTAGCTAATTTCCCATTTATCTAAAAAAACCTCTTTGGAACCTTTTGCCTCATCGAGTGGGGCAAGAGATTCCAGAGATTTTCTATATTAGGAATGATTCCCAAGGTTCATATCAAATAATGGAGAATCTAATGAGAGGATTCACACAATAACGGGAAAATATCGCCGAAACTGTTCTGACTTTTTATCTTTTTTCAACAGACATACGAAAATTGCTTAAAATTACATCGAAAGCGTCCAAAACACACTTACCTCATTTTCTATCACATAAACGATCCGAACGCAATGAGCTTTGGTGTAGCAACTGATAAGAAGTCAGAGGAACCACTGCCACCTGGATGTCCCCTCAAACTCTTCCCGCTTTTTTTCAAATGCCAGTGGAACCTTTTGTCCCATGGAATCTTTTGCCCCCACCTACTCTACATTTATATAATTTTTTCATTTATCGCGACACTATTCTAAAAACAAAAAATATCTCGAGATCAGAATAAATGGATGGTAATCGAGCCAACAGTACTTCTATTGGTAAGACCTGCAAGGATTAGACAAAGCTTGGAGTTTACACTGGAGAAGATGGTCACTGAAAGAAGAAATTTCTTCCAACGACAAATCTTGAACCTGTTTATTTGATATTAATTTGAATACGGAAGTAAACGCGTATTTGCAGAAATCTTTTGAAAGTATTAATTAATGTCCTGAGTTACTCATAACTGAGCAGATTATTAGTTGTAAATAAATGTAAACTATTACAAGAAAATAGAGAAAGAAGACCGAATAAGAAGTGGTTGAAGGCTAGTACCTATTATAAGAGAAGACGTACCTTATAAAGAAGCTAAGTGTAAATGATTGTAAAGGGAAAAGCGGACGGGGTTAATTGGGAAAATGGAAAAAGCAGTTTGATAGGAATTTTAAGACAGGTTGCTTTATCGAGAGCATTTTTAAAATCTATGAAACACTCTCTAAGAAGTACTATTTTATGGAGGACATTCTTTGTTGTGCTTCCTCATAGTATAGTAGAATCTAGGTGGTAACAAAAATTTGAGGATCAAAATTTTAAACATGTATTTACTCAGAAATGTTCATAGTCTTATCAAGTTTGCATTATAAATGGTGTCTATAAAGTCCTTCCTTTTTCAGTTCTTCATCTCCTTGCCTGCGTTTTTCAAGTTCCTTCTTCCAAATATGTTCTGCATTTTCACTGTTTTTTTTTGCGTTATAAAAGTTATTTCTTTTTCAATTAAATCTTGTCTGGGTGTAGATGCACTTTCCCTCACATAATTCGAATTCTTTCTTAGAAAAAGTCACTTAAACTTTTAGAGCTTTTTATCAGTTTCAGAATCAGATAAAAGATTTTAATAATAATTAAGTAATATTACGCTGGATTAATAGTAAAATAATTAGTTGAGATTATAGCAATACAAATGATGGCCAGGATATTTATGTTGGCTGCTATAATTGGATGGGTATAATTTAAATATTGGATGGTTCATGATGGGCGAATTCTTCTCCTTTTTTTCGAAAGGAATTTCAAAATAGTCGACTTCTGTTTACCAAATAAATTTGTAGAAAAATCTCCGAAGCAATTAAGTCTTAATCGCATACTAATACGAAATTAACGTCGCACTCGGCCTCCTCTTATCTGTGTAAACACCGATCTCCAATAAAATTAATTCAAGACTTCACGGATGATTTCACTTCGAGCTATGAATAATCAATGAGCGCACTCAATCTGGGTCAGTACATCATAAGAATGCTTAATTCACACGCCGTATCAGACAATTACGGCGCGTTCAAGCGCGGTCCGGGCTTTTTCCTGACTCACGAGGACCTCTCCGGAATACCAATAAAACCGTTCGCTTTAAAATTTTATTCGCCGCATAAAAAATACACATAAAAGGCGTAAAGATAAAAAACGCATCGGCTTTATCTGATACCTGGACAACGTCTGGCAGGATCGGTTTTTAATGAAATTAATAAAGATATAAATTAATTCTTTACGTTCGTTAACGTCAACTTGGCTTTTAATGAAAAAGAAGCGATACTAATAATAAAATTAAAAACAAACTATAGGTTTCACTGTTTGCAATAAACTTTTAGGTTAAGTAAATATTATGAAATATTGGCAATTAATTACAGGAAATAGTTTAGGAGAGGATACTATTTACTCGTATAAACAAAAGTAATTCCTGATTCGTCAGAGAACTAAGATGTTTTACGAAATAGTAAAGAAAAAAAAACTCCTTAATCCTTTTCAAAGAGAAAGGAAATAGAAAGACCAAGAGATACTGTAATAGTACTGAACTATCCTAACAAGGAAAACGCAAGATGTTCTTAGAAGCTTATGATGAGAAGCCCGCCTTAAAAGTTGAAAGGGAAAAGAATTATTAATTTAGTGCCACTAATACACTTGTTTGGTGTTTCAAGTAAATATGACGTAAAACTTTCGGTACAAATAACCTTGAAACTATGATAAGTGATAAGTCGATACGCACGAAATACACAGATAACGAAACAGGTGACACATAATTATTGAAAAAATAGTTTTACGCGATTACTATTATTAAAACAATTTCAGGGTTTACTATGATTACATGCTTTTCTGAATCAATGAATCAATTGAGTACACAAAAAGGAAATGATCAGAATTTGTTAATTACATCATAGTCAAAGTCAAAGCTTAATGAAATGATTCAGCATTACCGAAAACTTTCATTCGGTCCTCTTGGTTGAATAAACTCGTGCTACCGTTAACCAGTAAAAGAGTGAAGCAACATTTAATTAGGACATTTGTTCCTGGTGATTATTACTCTTTCGATCCTTATCGACGACACATATAAATTTTCGTCGGCGCCCGATCCACCGCTGATTGATGATTTCTAATTGGCGACGGACCGTTCGGCGCCGGTAGTTCGCGAAACGCTCGTAATTTACGGCCGTCGTTAACCGAAACGGCGTATCTGTATCTGGGAACTTGCGAAAAGAATTTGTTTTAATTACGGATAATAAATACGCTGTTAAAGTTCGGCCTGAAATGTTGAGTGAGCTTTAAGCTCGCTCCGGATCGCATTGAGTAAGGTTACAACCGCACATAGTATAGCGAAACGTCGAATAGAATATGTTCTAAAATCTGTCTATTAAGTTAAATTAAATTATTAAATGTATTGTAACATTAGACAGTTGTAGAGAGACAACGCTCTTCTTTGTAGCTCATTTTCGAAACACCACGTGATCCACTGCTGGCATTTTGAATGCAATTTTTCTTCTTAGTGCAGGAATGTCCGTCTTGTATGTATAGAACATGTTATAAAATTACTCTTTTGTACTGAGTCTGACCTATTACTAGGTGTAATAATATCTAGTTATGCGCCCGCAAGAATTTTAACGAATGACTTTACGATGCAGCGACGTGGTTGAGATTTGTACGCCGCCGATGGCGTTACGACGTGCTCATTTGCACATGTGCGTGTTTACAAAATGAGGGAATTAAGTGATGATGCGGTGGTTTTAATTGTGCGCATGCTGAAAATTCCTATGTGCCACGGTGCACCACCGGTTTCATCGTTTTCTCGTTACTCTTGTCTTGCAAATAGAACGCATTCTGTTACTTGTAATAAGTAACGTGCAAGGGAATTCGATTTCCCAGAACGTTTGGAAATGACTCCTTTTAGTTCAAATGTTCTCCAGCACACGGATTGAATAAAAAAAAGTTATGTGGATATTTGGGCTTTTGAAATAACCTTCGAAAGGATGAATTGAACATTAGCGCACCGCTCATTTAAGTGGAAGAAGAAAATTATGCGTTTTTTCTTCTGGATTATTCGGACCATATCCGCTTCTGTCGTTAAAAGGAAGTGAAATAAAATAACACTAAAACGACGAGATAAATTCAAACGGTACAGAAAAATTAAGATGAACAAAATGTAATTTCACTCTTAATAGTGTTTAAGTTATAGTTAAAGAAAATTAAATTAGGGCAATCATCATTATCAAAGCAGTATTATAAGCCATGGAGGCCTTGTTTCTTCAATTCATTCAAATTCCTCCAAATTCCACAACATCCTTTTCTATTGGTCGGCCCCATGTCAAATGTGGTTTTCATAACTTTTTTTTTTACTGTAGCCTCACATAGTTCTTTCTTAATTGTTTTTTCCTCGCACATGAGCCAACCATTTGAGTCGTTGTGAACATATCATCCAAATAATCACTGGTTTTGATATAACTATCGGTGTTCTTTATTCCTTTTTCTTTTCCAAATGTGTGTACCCTTTGTTCTTCAAATAATCATTTTCTTCCGTATTTTAGTCTTCTTTTTCTTTCTGGCTTATTTTCCAACGTTTCCCACCACAAGTTACCATTGGCCTTATAATTGTCTTCTGTATTTTTCTTTTTCTCGTTTCGGTACGTGTATATAACTCGTGTCTAAATAAAAACCTGGTCAAGTAGGCTACATTTAGTAATTCTGCTATGTAAATGCAATGGATAAATTCTCGATCACAACCCACTTGACCAGGTTTTTATTTAGACGCTTGTTATTTGCAAGCAATACGTGGAATTCTAATTAAAAATAGAATCAGTGTGGTATGACACTGCCTGATATCAAAAATTTATTTATGGGTGCAAAAGACAGTTTTATTGCACAATGTCTAAGTTGTTGTTATCAAAGGTAATTTTCGGTCTTTCCACGAACACTTTCGGATAATCATACTATAAGGCTACACGTACTGATCTATTGGCGAGTAAAGGTGTGTTTCCACGAGGCCAGAAAACAGGCCAGTTGCTGGAGTCCTGTGATTGGCCTTGCCAATTCAGTGAATTCCTATTTCAACTGGCATCCAGCGGTGTTTACACGGAGCCAGCCACTAGCTACTGGCCTGTTTACTGGCCTCGTGGAAACGCGCCTTAAGAGGCGTAGTGAAAGAGGAAGGTAGGCGCAGTAAACTGCAGAAGTTGAGGGTCACTTTTATATCTTTTATTTGTCTCCACCTCTTTTCTAGTTTTTATGAAACAATTGCGTTCAGAAACTACACTATATTACTGGAAATTTATAATAGAGTCTGGAATATGGAGATTGTTCCAGCTGATTGGGAGATGGCATTGATACCACTAATCTACAAAAAAGGAAATAGTAAATGCTGTAAAAACTACAGGGGCATTTCACTCCTGAGTATACCTATGAACGCCTATGTAAAAATATTAGACAATAGATTAAGAGCAGAAATAGATATAACAACATTAAGCGGCACACAAAGTGGTCTTCGTAAGGGAAGAAGTATCCAGGACCACATATTCACAGTAAGGGCAAGTAACAGAGAAAGTAATAGCGCAAAGCAAAATTGCCTCACTTGCACTTATACACTTAGAGAAAACCTTTGAAGAAGTACCAAGAAAGAAAATTCGGGAGTCACTGCAACGAAAACAAATAATTGAGAAAACAATGCAAGACATAAATAGCCTAGGTACACAAAAAAAGTAAAAACTGTGTAATATGGAAAAATGGCAAATCAGATGCGTTTTTGATTAAGGAAGGACTGAGACAAGGAGGAGGCGTAAATCCCTTGCTTTTTATTATATTTATGGATGACATAATCAGAAATTACGACCATTTGTGATAATAATTACACACAGCGAGTAGAACCTACAAAATAACATGAAAATTTGGAATGAAATACTGAAAGAATCTGGAATGATAATGAACAAAGGTAAGACGAAATGTACGAGAATAGGAGACCAACGAGAAATGAATACACACGTAGAAGGCACTAAAATGAAACAAGTAGATTTGTTTCAATATCTAGGAGTTCTGATTGACAATATGGGTTTACAAAATGCAGAAATTAGCAACAGAATAGACAAAGCCATGAAAACCTACTATGCTTTGAATAATAATTGATAGGAAAGAGGAAGTGTCACGAAAAACAAAGATAAACGTCTACAAAACAATTTACAGACCAATATTGACTTTCGACTGTGAGACATGAGTTCTGACTAATAGACAGAAAAGTAAACTACAAGCAATCGAAATGAAGTACTTGAGGAAGACTAAAGGTGTCACAATTAAAGACAGAATTAGACACACACAAATACGAAAAGGACTGAATATAGAATCGTTGGCTACATACATCGAGGAAACACAATTGAGTTGGTGGGGGCACCTGCTACGTATGAGGGGTGAAATACAAGTTGTAGAGGTATGGAAAGCAAAAATATATAAGAAGAGGAAGGAGCCAAAGTAGACCTAAAAAGACATGGGGTAATACTATAACTGAGTTGCTGGTGAAGAAAGGAAGTACATGGGAAGCGCAAGGCAAAAACAATGGTCCAAATTCGTATGCTAATAATGGTACATGTATATCCAAACACCATAGCTGATAGAAGTGGACACTGATTATATACATATAACATGCGATCAATTGAATTTCAGATTAGGGGCCTAGCTATGAAAGAAAAAATTCACGTCGTAACTTACATCATACGTTTGCAAATGTCAAAAAAAAATTGTAATTAGAACGTTTATTTCAAAATCATTTGAAAATCGTCTTTACAATACAACAAAGGGCTTTTATTGTGGAGTCATTGAGTAGGTTTCAGCAGAAGGAGGGCTACTTTGGACTTATTACGTGAATTTTGTGAAGTGATTTGACGGACATTGGATTTTTTCTTTGGCCCTACATAAAAAATTCAATTTTTAAAACCCCCGTTGATAATCTGAATATGCTAATGGAAAGAATAACTGAAAAATGTGTTGAAAATAATAACTCACCAAGGTTACTGCAAAACTTTTTCGAGGGATTAGAAAATGCCTGGATGCAGAAGGTGTACATTTCCAGCACCTTTTATAAATTGATTGTATATTTTTATTGCCAGTTTTATGTTTTTAAAGCTTTTCAATCTCAAATTGTGTTCATAATTTCACAATTCTTTGCCTTTTTTATTAAATATTAGGTCACCTATCATACTATGCTGACTTCAGACGCACATTTCTGGCTTTATGAGAAAGTAACGACACCCTCTCTTAATCCATAGCATACTCTAACCTGAAATTCATTTGATCGATACCCTGGGATTACTCTTGGATAGTATGTATTACTAAGATTAGTTTTTCCATTTCAATTAAATTTAGAATTAGAATTAAGTTTAGGAGTACTTTTGTTTTTGTTTAATTTAGACATTTGTTTATTTATTATAACAATGTCATATATTACAAGGTTAAATGGTAGAACAGTAGTAGTTTATGACTACAGTGAATTTCGCCTTGAGGTTGCTTACCATTACATTTGGTTAACTCATATATTTTTTCTTTTCTTGTTTGATAAATTGTTATGTTCTGGGAAATGCAATAAAGACGATTATTATTATTATTATTATCTTCAAGCAGGGTGAAAAAGGTGAACCTCTTTATATGGAATGAAATAAATGAAAATACAGGCTGGTCCCGAAATGACGTGCCAAAAAGAAATCAGTTATAGGAGATGATGAGTAAAACTCATATACAAATTTTTTTTCTAATACAAGTCTTTTCGTTTTTGAGATAAAAATAATTGAAAATTTGCTGTGTGTTAAAGAGTTTAGATATTACAGGTACCGTTGCTAAAAAAATGCAAGTATTGTTGCCATACAACCAGAATTTGGCACCTTATTTCGGGATCACACTGTATAACTTTTTAAAAGAAATTTTTAAGTATGCTAAGTGGAAAAGATGCAAACATATAGTTTCTGAACACGCTTCTTCTCTTTTTCTTTAAGGTATTTAATGATGATATTGGGTGGCAATATATTTAGTTGAAGGATCTATTTTCCTTACCGTAGAAGTTGCGTCTCTCTGAAATTTAATTAAAACAAAAGTAGAACCGATGGATATCCCTATTTCGTAATAAAAAGTTTCATTAATCATCAGGAATGGCATCTAAGCTGGAGTTTGTTCAAATTGATTAGTAATCTTGAAATTTTTTCACTAAATCAAAATTACCTAAAATCTGGATTTTGAATTTGGATTAACTGCCGGATGTAGCCTCAATTCCAGGTACGTCGCGAAATTTTTGGTTGCGTCACAGCAACTTTATTATTGTGAGACAGATTAGATACGCGACACACGCCTTTTTTTCTCAATCAGATCGTTTCAATAAATAAACGTTTACAAGTAATTATGTTATTAATCTCGATCGATGGAACGTTGTTTAGCTGGAAGTCTGGCGCCAACTAAATTTAGAAAAGTGCGAGGCAACGCACCGAGAACAGATTCAATAAAAAAAAGAGCAAAATCGTTTGTTTATTATATTACGTTAGTAAAGTGTCAAGGAATATTTAGGACACCTGTATTGCAAATTGGATGACCTAATATTCGTAAAATTCTTTAATGAAGCTGGGATGTATTTAATAAATCTTTTAAAGCAGTCGTTTATTTTGAAAACATTGGCTCGTCTAAGCCGGGGGCCTTAAGTTTTTAATCGGTTGTTCGTTCCGATTGACGAGCCATGCAGTGGCTGCTCGAGAGCTGGAGGAATGCCAAAAGCAAACAACTGGTGGCTGTGTACACACGGCTGTCCACTGTTGTAGCTTCTAAACCGCTAAAAGTGTTTGCCTACGTATTCACCTAAGAAGGTGACTGCCGTAGATAGTTTCCCAGAAAAAATTTCGTTCTTGCTTTGCTGCTGCTGCTAGGTGGATGATGAATGGATGAAAGCACCGTGATTCCTTTCCTTGGCCCCCATTTTTCAGTACAGTTTTGATATACCTTGAAGGCAATTTTCCATAACTGTCTTATTTTATTTAGAGGCTCCTACAAATATGACCAAACGCATAAACACTTCAATGACTTGTCAAGATCGACTGTTTTTTGATCTTTTATTAAAAATATACTTCATTGCATTGTACAATCAAATATGTACAAAATATAACATTTTCGGAACGTACTTTCACTGTGCCTCCTAGAACTTATTCGATTTCTGAAACAAATTTAAGTCGAATCAATTATTCAAATGCTTTAACATCTTAGATACTTGACACTTATACTATACAGTAATTTATTGGTTTTATTAAATATTTACCTACAGATATAGTGATTCTTCTAAAACTGAGTCACTAAGTGATATTACAACATAATTAATGATGTTAAATCTTTCCTGCTAAACAAAATAATTCTCCAATAACCGTATAAAAATAAAAATTCTTGATATACTCAAGGATAACCGACGTCATGTAGACTTTTCGATGGATAAGATTTTATCGCCCGAAATATTTCAGATTATATTTGTATTACACTTATAACCAATTGAACTCTGCCATTAACAAGAAAAATAAGAGCGCATCGCGGCTTCCAACCGAAGACAGAGCGTGCGCAAGACGCCTGCGGTCCTTTATCCTGCCAAATGAGTATTTGCAGAAGGATTTACCACCGGCGTCTGCAACGCTTCGGTTATGATGATGGTCTTTCATGGAGGCCGCGAGCGTGGCTCGCAAGTGAGCTCTTTTTGACGCTCTCACGTCACGTTCGCTTACATGATAAATGGTATTCTCACAGAACTTCTTCTGCGCCGTCGAGGATGGGTGTAATTAAATTCTGCCAGTCACTTCGGAAATTTAATTCGCCCTGTCAGAAGATCAAAGAACTAACTCATCCTTGTTGGATCTGATAACGTTTCAAAGTTTTTAAGTACTGCGGACCATAATTTTCAAAATTAATAATGGATATGTCAGCGAGAAGATATGGTTGTTTGTATTCATTTAAGCTCTACAAGATGCTCAAGGTACTTTTTAATATGTACTACAAAAATTAAACTATATTTTGGATGAACAGATAGAAATAGAAATAAAAAATAAGTGTGCTCAAATATTTTAAAGGTAGGTAGGTATCCTCGATAATTATTCAAGACTATGTAAGAAAAATGCGAAATAAATTAACACCGCAATAAAAGGTTCGTTCCATCTTCAACACACGACATACTTTTCCGTTCAGGTATGAGCGATCTCATTGATAATAACCTGAGTTGGCCGATGAGGTGAAACGTGTGTGCTCACAATAAGTTCGAAATATGTTGGCGCCGTCATTACAAGGAAAAGCTGTTGATAAAATTTGAAATGTAAATTTAGCTTGAGCACGCAATTGTGACCGCAGGAATTCGTGAGTAATTTAGTAGTAGTAACTGCCTAATTATTTTTTATGGAGATAAAATAACTATGCTGTGATGTAATAATGTATTCGTGCGGTACCGCTAAATTTAGTTGTCGAGTAAAACACAGCTTTACAGCTCGGAATTAGCACAATTTTTTTCTTTACGTAGGAGCAAAGATATGAGTATGCTAGACCAAGAAGTACACACACATAAGCCGAGATCGTAATTTGGATTTTTTCGTCTCTAAAAACGTGATTATAACTTAAATGCGATATGACTATCCATATTTTCATCGACATGACAAACGGCAAAACCAAAATTCCATACGACTTTATGTAAATTTCTGAAAAAATTAAGAAGTGACTATCTAAGGAAGGGTGAGTCCAATATCTGGCTTTTAAGGCCCAGTTTTACAATCGTGGAATAAGGACGGAATAATTGTTCGCTGAATATTCTTTAATGTTCCTTCATATCTACGTCACACCTACGTAACGTTATTCTAAGAAGAATGCTTATCTGATGATTGTAAAATCGGGCCAGAGTGTTTACAATTAACACAATAGGTCTGTTCCTGCAACGTTCTGGACTACTTTGAAACTGTCAAATATATTCGCCCATCGAATTAATCACCGCTTTCAAGAGCTGCCTTAAATGTAAAACTTTGATCGGCGCATGCTTCTCACGGTTTCGAACCAGTCAGGGACTGCTGCAGGAACAGATCTTACATTTCTTGGATATTCAATTTTATTATTTGAAAAGAAAACATTTCTTTTCAAATAACTTAAATGGTATTTAGTTGTTTCTGTTTTCTTTAAAATTACAATAGGTAATGTGTACTTATATGTCCTTGACCACTAAACGTCACTATTGATATGACCAAGTCGAAAGAATAAACCAAAAGCACAATAATTTGAAAAAAGAATTAACTTAACAGAGATGAGAATATGAAAAAATAAAACAACTTCCAGATCAAGTAAGAACAATTTAGCTTACAGAAATTAGAGGGATAATTTGTTTATTTTTGTCGATATTAATTTTATGTATTATTATTCTGATATACTTTTGTTCGATTTAAAAGTTCTTTTATTTTCTTTACGAGCAGTCCAATAACAGATGGGAACTTATTCGTTATTGTATTATCAATCTACGAATGATTTTTTTGGTGTTTCTCAGAACTGACTATTTATTGATATTATGCCTTTCGCCCAACGACGAAAGACAAACGACAGTCTCAACGACCCACGAGAAGCAGCAGCAACACCACCAGCAGCAGCAGCCCTGAGGAAGTTCTTCTGCAATGGAGAACGAAACGTCGGCAGTAGAAGAAGTCAACGTGACGCGGTTCCAACCGGAAGCCAATTCAAACATGGACGACGGCCGCAGAAGCCTTAAAGTTAAACTTAAAAAAAATGACGAAAGACAAAATACTAAAAATTTTGCAAGAGATGTTTTGGAAACCTGGCCAGTACAAATAAATTGTACTGGTTAGCTTTGCTTGGAAGACTGCAGCTTTTGCTTCTTTCTTTAGAAACTGGTCCTTCCATCTGACCAATCTTCACAAAATAAATTTATATTTTATATTTTCTTTTTTAAGCATTCTCGCATACAGCATACGTGTCTTTTTCCAATGACTTTCATGACACCTTTATTCCAAGCTTCCCCCTAATCTCCCTCGCTTTCTTCTCAGGGATGGTTTCTATTTTCAATCATTTTCTTTTTTCCTTGATTCATTCTTTTTCTAGTATGATTTATTTTGCAGTACATTAATTATCCTTGCTTATGTTCCACCATGATTTTTTGAACTTTTCAATCCGAAACTTTTATGAATCCTAAATAAATAAGTTCGTTGACAACGTTCAATTCATGTTTCTGGTTATCTATCAAAGAGATTTTGTGTTCTTCTGTTTTTAAGGCTGTTTTAGATTATACTTTTTTCGTCCAGAAACTTGAATAAGTTTGAATACTAGAATCTAGTATCTAAATTCAAGGTTGTTTTAAATATTAGTTCATAAACCGATCGCTGGTGTCGTAGTGTGGAAAGTACTGGAAAAGTACAAACTGGTACAAACGTGGAACAAAACTGCCAACACACAAAATTAAAGAGAAGTTAAATGCTGAAAAATGAATTTTTATAAGAGAAAGCAAACCAGATTTCAGAAAATTTCAAAAATTCTGCAAATTTATGATTTGCAAAAACAAAATAAGAAACCTAGAATTTGGAGTCAGGACTGGTTATTGCGGAGAGATGCCTTAAATGTAGGAGCTTTATGTTTATCTTTTAGGGTGTTGGTAATACTGCGACGTGTACTTATGCGCAAGTCTAGTTTGTAAACTTTGACGAAAAATAGGTTGAGAACTAGTTTGGAAATAAGTTTCTAGACGTTTCTAGTATGAAACCTTGGATGACTTTTTTCTGATTTACATTATTCAAGGTAATTCTAGTATTGAACTTGTCAAAGTTTCTAGACGAAAAAAGTATAATTTAAAACAGCCTTTAGACTCATTGTTAACTTATTAAAACTGAGTCATTTCTTTCATTGATTTTGATCATGATTAGTTCAGAACCTGAACTGGAATTGGATTTATCAAGATGCAGGTGCGAAGATAATAAATTGTCGGTCAAATTAGCTCTTGGTCTTGTGTTCTTTGACATCGTTTCTGTTTATTTTTTCAAAAATAGAAATGAAAAAAAATGTGTTTTATTTTTCATTGAGTATTTAAATTATTTATTTTAATTTTCCTAAAGCTCCCAATGTATTCTTTTTAATTTTATCAACTGTGTTAAAATTAAATCACAGAAGGCCGTATTCTGTATCTTTATGCTAAATTTTAAAAATCTGCTAAAATCTTTCTTTTTAACGTAAATTGTGAAACGATATTTGGTATTCTGTATCACATAAAGTAAAGGACCTGTTACCATTATTTTAACGGAGACGCTAAAAATGATATAGCAACAATGCAAATCTTTTAAATTGTGAGTCTGTCAGTGTCAGATGGTTGTGGACTCAATAATAATTCTTATTCTGGATAAGTTAGTATTAAAACGAGATCCTGCAGAGTTTTATGGAGGTTCTATTGGGTATCATCAACCACGGTTCCAGGGGATATCCACCGTCATCTATTAAATAATTTCTATTACCACCATTCTCCTATAATAATAAGGTGCATAATCTTTTTATGTGAACAATCTATCGCACCAGTAATGTCAGAATATTTATTACTATTAAATCCAGCTTTGACTTCGTTTTTCTTTTGCTGTGAATATGGAAGAGTAATCCAGCTACTGAATAAATTTGTAACTAACAATTCTGAAACTTTACCGATACAACGGCTAACTGATGGTTGACTTAAAGGAATTGCATATCCAAATTTAAAAATGTTGTGTCCTGTAATTCAAAATGGTTACTAGAATCTCGTAGATTTCTTGTAATTCTCCGTGCTGTAGTCCCTTGAATCAGAAAATCATACTTATAATGACTAATGTATTTACTTCTATTATTTTAAACTTATTTTTGCTGAATCTGATTCTCTTCTATACTTGAAAAATTATTTATTCTCTCAGAACAAAATTTAAAACATTAACAAATCTTTTTTAGTTTACAATTAAATTTTAATATACGTATTTTTCAGTAGGTGTTACAATTTAACAGATAATGGGATAATTAGAGGATTTCTATTAAAAATTTTAGCAGATTTGGATATTAGAGAATATGTAATACCATTTTACTTTAACGCCCTTCTAAAATTTAAAAGACAGTGAAAATTTAGTTGAAAAGATACAGAATACGGCCTAAAATCAGTGGGAAGTTTCAGCTATTGTATTATGAACTTTAACAAAATTGTTTATCATAAATTATAATTTGTCGGACAGGTTGTAAAATAAATTTCACATTTTAATATAAGAAGAAGCTATCGACGTACAGCGAAACCTCAACTTTGCAAACCTGTCCTACAAACTCATTAATTTTTTCAAATAATTTCCAACAGATTTAAAAATTCTTAAAGAAGTTATAACAGCTTGGGGATCTGTAAAATTTTTAACTCTAAGTGAAGTTATATAAGGCACCTATGTCTTCTAAACATTTCTTGAAGTTTTATAAAAATTCCATATTTTTATTACAGCTTAATAATACATTGTTTAAAAAATGATTAGAAATAGCTTTTGTGGTCACATGGAAGTAAAATAATAAATTTGTAAGAAGGAATGTGTAAAATTGTGTAAAACATGATCTATGAAGCAAAAATATAAACTAACTGGTTTTCTGGGAAAATTAAAAGTTAATTGGAGACGAAAATTAAGAATTGTCTTTTAGAAATCATATTTTTAGCAAATTATTCGATTTTAGTTTTTTCTTTTCTTTTTAGAACGGAAGGCTTTCAATTGATAATAATTTTATTTTCTGAATGATGAGATACACAGCTTCTTAATATATTATACATCTCAACTTTATGAGACAGTCTTTAGAAATTATCAACTTTCCTAGGAATCTTTACTTTCCTTCAGACCATAAAACGCACTTCAATTTTAAGCAATTTTTTTCTCAGTAAAGAGGCGAATCTTACGGTCAAAGAATATTAAATTTATGGTTTTATTTTTCTTTTGCAATTAAGAACACAAACTAAAGTTAGGACATTGCTGATATCCTGGAAATCGTAAATAAATTGTATCTTAAAAATGAGGATGAGATCATTTCTAGACAATAATATCTGGAAGAAAATGCCACTCTTAGTTCTCGTTCTTGTTTCCTTAAATTTTAAATTTTAATTGAAATAAACAAAAATCCTATTGCTGATTTTAATTTCGACCAAAATTATATTCATGTTTATGCATTATCTACTGCGAACCTTCTCTCCAATTTTCTATCCTTCTCATGCATTCATTTTCTGTAGAACTTTCTTCAGCCCTGTTTTCTCTTCTCATATTTGCTACTGGCTATTCATTTGATACTAATTGTAGTCGTTCAATTGAATAATCTCAGTAGTTTGGTTTGAAGATTTCTTCAAAATTCATCAATTTCAATTCTGTTTATTTTTTTGCCTTCTATTTGTCGCAAGCTCCTCACGTTATTAGTTTTCAATTTATTTCGCGTGAGAAGAAGAATCATAATTGTACCTTTCATAAAAAGGTAAAAATGATTTATTTCCATTGATTCCCCTCTAATTTAATGAGCAGTTTCGAACAAGCAAGATTCATAAAATTTTCTTGCAGCCTCGGTTCCAAGAAACAAGTATCCCATTAACCACGAGCAGTTCACACACGCTTTAAATGTACAAGACACCTACACCCCGTCCATCCTCAGGTCAGACCACGACGTATGTTGTTGTACGTCGACCGGCCGGCGCTTTTGATCATCCAAGAAGTTTAGCGCCATCACACGAGGCTCGTAATCCGGACACCCGAAATTCGTTTTGCGTGAAGCGGCATTTTTTTGCGGTCGGCCGAAAATCAATATATTAGACCGCCGAAAGACGAATTTAAACGGAAGGCGTTAACTCCCAAGAGAAAGATATTCACCGACAAACGGCCTGTCCTTATACGGATAAAAGGATTGAGTTGGTTGTGGCTCCCAGCGCAGCGGGCGGCCTTCTTCTCTTCGCATTGTGCATAATGATATGTTAGATGCGGAAGATGCATCACGTTCTACTTATCTCCGCGCGAAACGACCACTTCAGAAAGGAACCGCATAAAGACATGTCAGGGATCTAATTTACAAATTGGTTTTGTGTTATTTTTGTAGACGCTGCCTTGTTATGAATAATCTTGTATGCACGATGTTATCACATGATAGATTTTATCAGCTGGAGGTATTCAAGATATGTTTGCGAAGTTGATTGTACAGTTTTAGAAATGCAATTAGCACGGTTCAGATTTACTTCAACTCTAAGAGATTTATGTTTATTTTTTGATTCTGAATGCATTCTGGATTGCCAAGAAGTTAAAAATCTAAACAAATAATAATATTAATTTCGTCAGTACATGATGTCATTTGTAAACACAATCGGTTTTTCGTTCATTCAAACTATTCGGCGACTTTGAAATAATCATTAATAGAGCAGGCCAAAGATAAAGCACAAAACCGATAATAAAAGTTGGAAACGAACCTTTGTGAAACAAAGTCACTGTGATTGGCTGGGTACAGATTGAAGACTTTCATTTTAGCCAATAGGGATTTCATGAAAGTCTTTAAACTGTATAGGTAGGTATATGTGGATAAGTTTTATTCAGATTATGTAATAATTGACGTTTTTGCGGGCAATTAAAATCATGAAGGATTAGCTGTGGTCCTTGATAAGCGTTTTTCTGCTTTTCCTATTGAAGTGATAATTAAATGCCATCCTGATCAATTTTCCATTAATTTCCTCCGTTTCGCCTTCCGTTGCGCTTCCGTCATCAGCACGCACACTCTCTCAATCAAAAATTCGTAAATACTACACGTGTTTTACAAATATTTACACTCGCCTGTTTAATCAATCACTCGTTTTTATGCTACAAAAATCAGTCGTGCGCTCTGTTGTGTTATTTTAACGGCGTTCGGTTCGTAGGCAGCGTTCATGTAAAGGAGTCCAGATAAAGCGCTTTTTTACATTTCGTGATGCAATATTTGTCGAGGTCCTCGTACGCCCATTTCACAATGGTTCGATGCCGGGGTCCATGCGAGATACACTCGTACGTAATTTAATTTTATCAAGTGTTTGCATGATAGGCCTGGGAGACTGTTAATTATACGATCGGTTCGGTTAGCTGCATCTAAACGCCACTTTTCAATGTTTACTTGTTGTTAGAGGCAAAGTCGTGGAATATATTGGTAGTAAATCAGAGGTGAAGACGTCAGGAGGATGATTTTCGAGACTTCTTATTTATAACTTAGAAGATATGTACACACCAACAGTTTTAAATATTTCATATTGTATTGG
The DNA here is from genome assembly GCA_033060865.1 of Dorcus hopei. NCBI lineage: Eukaryota > Metazoa > Arthropoda > Insecta > Coleoptera > Lucanidae > Dorcus > Dorcus hopei. The sequence continues at coordinate 32,991,414 of CM065423.1, read as the reverse complement.
GTTGGTACGTTTGTATACTCGTGCTTAAAAGTATCCGGATGATCGACGTGATCTCCTGGTACTATGCAAGCTTACCATAAGGGACAAATTCGAACGAATTTATTGCTTTTAATTCGGATACTTTTAAGCACCAGTCTACACTGCGCGTTAAAGTAAAGTGTTATTACTTTAAAACATTGATCATGTACAGTCGCAATCATAACTTACAGAACATCGTACCCATATCCTTCAAAACTATGAATGTCGAATGCATCCAAATCTTAATACTTAAAAGTGAATCCGGAATGTCGTAAATCATTTTTTGCTTGGAAACCACAAATAAATTGTCCACGATGAGTTTTTCTGTAAAGGTTATGTCATGAATTGTGACTGCGACTGTACGTTCAATACAAACGGAGTGGTACTGCATTTAGGTCATAACAGCTTTTTATAGACACGTTGATACATGTTAATGATTTCAATGATTTCATAATAATAGTGGTTTAAAACTAACTGTGGATTAACTTCCGAGAAATAAAACGCTTATCAATTTTAGGATATCACCGTTTTGATTTTTACCGGTGATAACCATCGTCTGTCTAAATAGTTGGAATGCCATGAAGCAAAAAAATGCAGAGGAATGCGACAATCAAACAACGATTACGAATTAATTCTGACGCTGTGTTCACAGTAACTGATTAAGACTTTAGTTATTTACAACCTGGCAACGGCTCCTTAATGACAAAGGTACGTGCTGGGAAATTCCAAAAATGCAAAAATGCGGAATTTTTATGGCCTTTTTCGCCGAAACTAAGAGGCAGGCCTTTGTAATAGCGTAATTCATATTTTTACTTAAAATATGCCTCGCTACATACATACTCTGGAAAGAATTCTTTATGAACTAAAAACATCCAATACATATTTCAGATGGCAGCTCAAAGTTTATTTATAATTAACAATGATCTTTGTCATCATGGATTCAAAATTTCAAATTTCCAAACGAAACAAAAATAAAATAAAAACAAATTTACTAGAGCTGTCAACAAATGATTGATGATTTTTTTAAAATTTAATTGCACTGCTTATAGTTTATATAATTTGTATTTGTACTGTAAACAAGATTTAGGTTGTCCAAATTGAGATAAAAGTAAGAACGTTTGTTATTAGACGCTTGTAATTCATGACAATGACAATGAGTTACGGACACCTTCAAGACCTAGGAACATGAAACTCATGCTGATTAGCAAATCAATGATTCAAGTACTTCTAGAAAATCAAGATAAAGAAAGAGTCAAAGGTCCAAACAACAATTAGAAGAAGCATAATTCTGATGAAGAAACCAGAATTGCTAGATAAGTTTTGCTTAAAATAAAAGGTTTGCGAATTCTCTAAAGTCAAAGGAAGAGGTAAAGTTAGAAGCAAGTGAAATCCAATTATGCAGAGGATATTTTAAATGTCCTGGATAGGACCATTAACGTTATTAAAATAAATTGGATAGAGTTTAGGACCATTCATTTATGATGAAAGAAGAAAAGCATTTACTTTGGACATGTTTTTATAAATTTGATGCAATCTTGAGAAGAAAGATGTTAAATTGGATTGGAATGATTTTTTTCTTAATTTAGAAGAAGAGGATCTTTTAAAGAAGATGGGGATAATCTGCGCAGAGGAGATATGGGACATAAAAGACAAAAGCTAGACTTAGATCTAGCTCTTAAAAGTAAAACAGTTCTTGAAAGGATTTTAAAATTCTCAAAGGAATTTGGTACTTAACTTAATGATTTGAATGAGTGTAATGACAGATCCGTCGATGTACTCGCAGGAAATTAAGAGCTATTAGTTCGCGATAAAGGAAGAAAAACACTTTAATTACGAAATGCATTTACTAACACTGCTGCAGTTATGTAAGGAAAAAAGCTTAAGCTTCCCCATTTGGTTTTGGAATTAAACAATGTTGGCGAAAGCAGCCTTTAAAGATGACAAGATTAAGGCCCGATTTTACAATCGTAAGGATAAGCATTATTCTTAGAATAACGTGACGTAGGTGCGACGTAGATATGGAGGAACGCTAAAGGCCAACAGTGTTCCCGTCCTTATTCCACGATTGTAAAACTGGGCCTAATGGAAGGTAATCTGTACAAAGGCGAAGACCTTTGAAATGAATAACTCCTATAAACAAATTTTAAATTTTAAACGTAGTTTGAAATTTGGGTGGCTGTAATGACCGAAGCTTTTGAAATAAATAATTGAACAAGAGCTTTTCATAACGAAACTTTGGAAATGTTCTCACAGATACAGTTACAATTTTAAGAGAGAAATTAGTCATAAAAACATCATTTGACATTTTATGTCTAATTTAAACTTGGATTACAAAAAAATTCTAATATTACAGAGAACTTATTTAAAGATGACAAGAAACACAAAATGTCGATCAAGGGCCTTGAACAATGAGAGCGTCAATTTATCGTTTGTATCACTTAAAAAAACATAATTAATTAAAAAGTTCGCGGTTGGCGCCAACAATGTTCATTAACAAAGGGAGATAGTGCGATTATAAATTATCTGTTATTATGCCGAAATTAGGTATGTGAAGGGCTTGCTTGTTTGTATTTACCAAATTTTTTCCAACATGTACTTATCAGTAATTCAGCTTTTTATACTTTCAAGTAAGTACAATTTTTAATAATGACACTTTCGAATGGAATTTAAACAATCAATGCTTTGACATGAAATGCAATTGCAAAATATTTCGAAAGTTATTGTTAATTGAGCAAATATTGTAAAAATTATCTATATTTGAACTTTTAGAGTAGCTCTTATATTTTACTATCACCTTTGAACATTGGATACCTTCCGGAGTGTGTGGGTTTTTGATACCAATCTAATATGATGTTGAAAAGAAAACAGAAAAATCTTCTTCAACAGTGAACTTTAATCTCGGAAACTTTCTGTAAACACTATAATTTCGGACACACTGCATTATAGATTCTTCGTCAATGAAACCTGAAATCTTAAGAGATTTAACATCTCATTGCGTTTTGATTGAGGTAGGCCCAGTTGGGTCTTTGCTTAATCATTTGTTTGTGGTTTCATCTTCCAACAAGTTCATTTTATTTTATTAAATGCATAATTGTATGTTCTATGGCATGCATGCTGAGCTGATGGTAATTGCCATCGGCACCAAATCGATCGATTCCCAAAAAGTATATTTGAAATTTGACAGAAACTTGAAATTTTATTATCTCAAGTAAATAAAATAAAATGAAAAAGCTAGTTTAATTGTTCGTAAGCAAACCACAAAAAAAGAGTCACAAAATAATAAATTAAACTCCTTTCTTCTCGACCGAACAATAATGAAATAGATAACAAGGCGCGATGTTATAGCCCAAAACGAACCGATTACGCGCCATTAAAATTCCACAGCTTTTCGCAAAGGTGCTAAAAACCCAAACGTGAACTTCACAAACCGCGCCGTCCTTAATTCAAATGCAAATGGCACCTAATTGATTTGAGCGATTAGCCAAATTAATGCCCGCACCTTCTTCGCTAATAAGATGGCCTGTCTTCGGTGTTCTTCTGTCCCATGTGTGTCCAATTATCCACCGAAATAACGGAACCTCATTTTGTTCTTTTTTTTTAAATTTATGCTTAAAGAATATTTTCGTTGGAGTCTTTGTGAAAGGAATAAATTTTAAACTGAATGACAATAAATCAGAGCACTAATTTTTGAATAAGTGATTTAATTCCTCATCGAATTACACAAAGTTTAGAAAACTGGCCAAATCTTAACAAAGATTATTTCTTTCTGGACGAACTTGTACTGTTGGTGAATTCTAAAGCTACTGGTCTAACGGATCTGTGTTCGTCTCTGCGCTCTTTCCTAATTCTAGTTTTTTTTGTAATTTATTTATTATCAAATTCCATCAGTTTTCTCGACTCTACTTTTGCACTGATATTTAAATTTTGGTTTAACTAAATTTACTGTTGTTTGATGGGGTTAAGAAACACCTTTTTGTGCTAATAGAGAAGTGGTAAGTATATAATTGAGGCCACGTGAGAAGCGCGTCATTAAACTCGTGACGTCAGAAGTGGAGCCCGGCCGTGCGTTCCAGGTACAGGAGGTGCGCTGATGTGGGGAGTGTGGGTGGCGGTGGTGATAACAGCTTTATTAACCTGGGGCGGTTTCTTTAAACAGAAATACTTTTTATTAAGCAGTAGCAGTTTGATGGAAATAATAAATAATTAATAAAAGCTGCCCCTATATACGAGGGTGGGATGATAATTGGCTAGCCTCCGCATAGATGGCGCTCGTATCGAAAATATTTATACGTCACTTTGAAGTTCAACTCTTAAGTTGTCAATAGTGAAAGTTTTATATTAATGAGTCAAGTAAACGAGTCAAGTAGTTTCTTGTTAACAGCTGTTGAAACAACACGTGTTTTGTGTCTTGTTAGCAATGAAAAACATTGAGCATCGTGCTGTTATCAAATTCCTTTTCGTTAACGGTTTGAAAGGCTTAGACATTTTTGATGAGATGAAAAATATATTAGGAGAAAGTACTCCATCATATGTAACCATAAAAACTGAGTTGCTGAGTTTAAACGGGGCCGTACGAGCATCCAAGATGTACCCCGCTCTGGATGCCCAAAAAGTGTCACTACAGCAGAAATGGTCACTAAAATCCTCCACATGGTAATGCAAGATAGACGACTAAAATTGAGTGAAATAGCCAATATTGTAAAGATCTCAAAGGAGGGGGTATGCAATATTGTAACCAAAGAATTAGGCATGAAGAAGCTGTCTGCGCGTTGGGCAAGCGTTTGCTTACACTTGAGCAAAAAGACGTTCGAATGCCTGTGGTAAGAGGACCGGCCTTGCAACCGCATGGTCGTCGGTTCGAATCGCACTCGGGATTTTTCTCGGGGGTGGTCGGTATCGACTTCAGGCACCCTTTAGTGTTGGGGATAAAATTCGACACTGCTTCCCCTTAAACGGCGTTAAACGGCCTTAGACATTCGAACGCCTGAACGGTCCAGTGGTAAGAGGACCGGCCTTGCAACCGCATGGTCGTCGGTTCGAACCGCACTCGGGATTTTTCTTGGGGGTGGTCGGTATCGACTTCAAGTACCCTACAGTGTTGGGGATAAAATTCGACACTGCTTCCCCTTAAACGGCGAGAAGGTTGGAAGTAACAAAGCCGTGGAACACTTTACACACACTCAAAATACACTCTCGCTCTTGAGGTCCTGACAAGTCTTTGACTTAGGACCCCGTTGGGCAACCACCACAGATAAAAAAAATGCAACTTTCACTAGAGTCTTTGGATCGTTTTAAGAGAAATCCAACCGTTTTTATGCGACAATTTGTTACCACCGATGAAACCTGGGTTCATTACTACACGCCTGAAACCAAATTGCAATCAAAGCAATGGACAGAATCTGGATGCTCTGCTCCAAAGAAAGCAATGACAGTAAAATCAGCTGCCAAGGTTATGGCATCAGTATTTTGGGATGCAAAAAGGATTTTGATGATCGATTATCTTCCAAATGGACAAACAATAAATGGCTAATATTATGCTAACCTTCTGGACCAAATGCAACTAAAATTCAAGAAAAAAGGCGCGGTTTGGCGCATAAGAAGGGCATTTTTCATCATGATAATGCAAGGCCTTACACTAGTGTCATTGCTATGGCCATAATTCATGAATTAAAGTACGACTGGCTTCCACACCCACCCTACTCACCTAATCTGGCTCCATCTGACTTCCACTTATTCCCCAAGCTCAAAATTTTCTTGGGTGGACAGAGATTTTGCACACACGAAGAGATCAAATACGCAGTTGACTCCTACTTTGACGAGACCTTGAAGAAACGGCCTTCCGCGATGGGATCAAAGCTTTAGAACATCGCTGGACGAAGTGCATTGAACGTTCAGGAGATTATGTTGAAAAATAAAAATGATTTTGAAAACGTAAAGCCCGTCTTTCATTCTCAGGCTAACCAATTACCATCCTACCCTCGTAATAACAACTGTTCACGTCTGATAATAAAAACTGCCCTTGTTTAATAAAACTCTCCCAGATTCTCCCGTACTGAACGCCTGTCAGAGTGGCGGTGAGCAACCAAACATACTCATTTAGTACATAATGTTTCTTCTCCACAAAAAAGTGGCTTAGAACCAACATTGTATATTCACTGTTTCATGTTATTTTCATCTTTAAACTATAAAAACACACCTCAGTATATGGAAACGGTTATTTATATTATAAAGAAACTTAAAAATTCTGTAGACTTCTCATTGTAGGTACTATACGTGTTGCTAATTATTATTTTTGGTTATCTCGACATCACTTTCATCATTTTCTTGTTCCCAAAAATGTTTTAGTTTCAATGTCTCGATGAAGTTCAAATATGTATGACTTCAAAAGCTTTTTCGAAGGAAAAAGGAAATAGAGAATCGATTTAAATCTTTTGAATATACAAAGTTGAGTGTGTCTGTTTAATCATGCCTTATAAAATTTCACTTTTTAATTCAGTACATTTCAGTACATTAAGTGCTTTTCAATAATCCAACGAAGCAACTAAGATGGCTCCAATTAATTTTATTTTTTAGTAAAGCAGTCAGAATTTATTCTATACGTCATCACTCATTTACATTTTGTAAATTTAAACAAATGCTTCCCGCGATAATTCGAAGCAATATTTACAATTCTGATTGCAGTGTTTCCTACAAAAAAAAATATTGTGTGAATAGACGCCGGAAAGTCAAACTGACGCATGACGCCAGGTCGACGCCGACGCGATGCTTACGAATCACCGCAAGGCGCAAATCTAACTAATTTTTGCACAATCCCTTAATACAATGCCAAGGGAATTTTCATTCGTACACAGGTCGAGATATTTCCCCGATAAGTTCTTTATCTTTACCCGACGCAAAACTATATTTAGCAATTACTGAGCAACACCGGCGCGGCGTGCAATATTTACAGAAGTGCAAATGACTTAATTTGGCAAATGGTCTGATTCACTTCATTCAAGCGTTTTAAATTCTTTCATTAAAGTAAACTTGCCCGCGGTGATTCACAGTAACTTGCACTGTTTCCAGAAACCGGAACTATTAATAAGCTCAATTGCTTAACGTGGCGTGAATGTATGCTGGGATTTGTTTACCTTTACGCAAGCGATTATTATTATTTGGGATTATCATTGCTGATAGTGTTTAACTTTTTAATACGACCGGGAAGGTATTCGTTTCTCTTAGTAGTATCGGCTGACCGTTCGTTTGCAGAATGTCTTGGTTTTGTTCTTTCGATTTCCAAAGTTTGTAAAGTGGTCCAAATCTTTTGTGATGAACACATTGCGAGAAGAAAGGTAAGTCTGATCACTGATTAAATATTTGCTTGAAATGGTTTGCATACGATGATACCCAAGTAATTAATCTAATTGCATTCTTCTTACAAAAGTTTTGTTTATCCATTCTTCTTTACCTTTCGAGGGAGAGTGACTTTCACCAGGAAAACGAGAGTAAAACGCTTCATCTGTGAAACAATTATTATGTTTGACAATTTACGCTTCGTGATGTTGTAATGACAGTTGTAATTAATACCGGATCTTGAGAAACAATGCAAAACATCACCAACACAGTGTCCATCTGCACATTAAATGTTTCTCGGAATACTCAATGTAATAATATTTGTGTAATCGAAAGACTACTGGTCGATATGGAAAGGTCAGACTGTAATAAACCTAATTTCAGATTAAAGACATATAAATAAGAATGTTCTAAAAATGTAGCCCAAACACAAATTACCGGTCATGTAGAGAAAAAAAAATTATTATTATTTGATGGTGTTTATCCATTAAGATATAAATAGTTTTGGCTAAAGTGAAAAAATCCCACTTTTTTGAAGAATCTGTTTCGGCTGAAATTTAGACGGAACATTTCTTTTCTTGCGAAAATTTGATGAAACTTTTTAAAAACCACGTCGTGAAATTTTTATCTTTATTTGAACAACTTGGTATGGAAGCTTACTTCTTGAACGTTCAGGATTAACTTCGATTCAGAATTTGATCTGTTGACAAAGAATATTGATGAGAGAATAATAACTCCAGACAAAGAATACTGAAGAGAGAATAATAACACCAGTTTGTCCCTCAACAAATTTTATCATTTCAACTAGACACAGTTTTCAGAGATTATTTTACAGATTCAGTTTGAAAAAATAAAAAAGTTTGACGTGATAAGCAAAGTCATTGTTTATTGGGTTTCGCTCTCCCATTTCAGTCAAATAAGGGTATATTCAAAATTATGAAAAGTTTGCTTATAAACTACCAAAGATTATACTTTGAAATATTTAAAATAAATAACTTAGTTGGAGCAAACGAGCAACGTTATTGAAAATTCATTTAACTACTGTATTAACGTTTAAATAGATTTGTTTGTGTGGCCCAAAATTAAATCAAGCTATGTTTTTGGGAATGGTTGCAAATAAAGAAATTAATTTTTCCAAAGCCATAAGCGTCTTCTAATTTGCTTTCATTCGCAGCATTCCCAGATGGAACTGGTCGCGTTGATGTTCTTTCTTTTGCCCACGTTTCATCCTTAATCACATCTTTAAGTAGCTACTGACTGTTCTGCTATTGCTGTAGCACTTTGATTTATTCGCTTAAAACGCCAGAACATGTTAAGGGTTGATTAAACTGAACAATTTCTTCTTTGAAGTTAAATTCTTGGGGATATATAACCAACCCCAAAAAGCATAGGTTGACAAACAATGAAATTGTTGTTCTGCTATTACTACAGCACTTCGATTTGTTCGATTAAAACGCCAGAACATGTTAAGGGTTGATTGAACTGAACGATTTTTTCTTTGAAAATGAAGTTAAATTTTTGGGGATTTACACCCATACGAGGGTAAGGTGAATAGTTCTCGGCCTGACACAGGAAAAATTTATGTTTCCTGCCTGGGTGCACGTGTCATTAGTTCGTATGACAAGTTTCAACTTGTTCTCTCAAGTAGTTTGTTTACACGAATTTTTGCAGTAGACGTCTTGCGTGTTTTTCGTTAAAATGGATAAACTTGAATATCGTGCGGTCATAAAATTCTTCGTTTTGGATGGATTAACCCCTAAGGAAATTCACCCGAAGTTGACAAAAGTTTACGGGGACTCTGCTCCTTACATGTCAACCGTTAAAAAGTGGGCAGCTGAATTTTCAACGTGGTCGCACATCCCTCGAAGATGACTCACGTGAAGAACGCCCAAAAACCGCGACCACACCGGAAACCATTGAAAAAGTGCTGGACGTGTTGGACGATAAGCGAGTAAAGGTGAGTGAGATAGCTGAGGCTGTGGGGATATCGGAAGAAAGGGTGCGAAACATCTTGCACAAAGAATTAGGAATGCGAAAGCTCTGCGCAAGATGGGTGCCGCATTTGTTCAATGCCGATCAAAAGCAAATGCGCAAACGATTTTCGCAACAATCTTTGGATCGATTCAATAAGGATCCAACCGATTTTGTGCGGCGATTTGTCACCATGGATGAGACATGGGTCCACCACTACACGTCAGAAACGAAACAGCAGTCCAAGCTCGTACATTGTCCACTGATACATCTTTCCAGTTGGAACCAGTCGAGTTGATGTTGCTTTCTTTTACCCACGTTTCGTTTGTAATCACAGACGCCAGAACATGTTAAGGTTTGATCGAACTGAAAAATTTCTTCTTTGAAAATAAAGTAAAATTTTTGAGGATTTACAACCATCCATTGTCCACTGATACATCTTTCCAGTTGGAACCAGTCGCGTTGAAGTTCTTTTTTATATCCACGTTTCATCTTAAATCACATGGAACATCTTCAAGTTGCTACTGATTGGTCTGCCATTGCTGTAGCACTTCGATTTATTCAATTGAAACGTCTGAACTTGTTAGGAGTTGATTGAACTAAACAATTTATTCTTTGGAAATGAAGTTTTGGGGACTTACAACCATCCACTTTTCCAAAACCTTAAGCGTATTTTGCTTTCAGTCGAAGGTTTCCGTGAACCTTGTTCCTAGTTGGAACCAGTCGCGCTGATGGCTATCTTTTGCCCGCAATTCGTCTTTAATCACATGGAACAACTTTAGGTTCTGCTATTGATGTGGCCCTTCGATTTATTCGTTTGAAACGCCAGAACATGTTAAGGGGTTGATTGAACTGAACAATTTATTCTTTGAAGATAAAGTTAAATTTTTTGGGATTTACAACTATCTCCAAAAAGCCATAGCTTGGAAAAAAATGAAATTTTTCCAAAACCTTAAACGTGTTCTAATTTGCTTTCATTCGAAAGTTCCCGTGGACTGTGTCCATTGATACTTCTTGGATTGCTGGAATCACTCACGTTGATGTTCCTTTTGCCGACGTTCCATCTTCAATCAAATGGAACATCTTGAGGTTGCTACTGATGGTTCTGCTATTCCTGTAACACTTAGGTTTATTTGATTATAAAATGCCAGAATATGTTAAGGGGTGGGTGATTGAACAGAACAATTCATTTTTGGAAAATTCAGTTTCTCTTCTTCATCAAATTAAATCATTGTTTCTTCCAAATAATACGATATTTCTGCTTTGGAATAATTTCCAAATCTGACGAAATGGAGCACGGCGTAAACACTGAGCTTTTTTCGTCGGTAATTTGATGAAAACGTCTTTAAAGAAATGTTTGAAAAGACGACTTCAGTGTGCAACAGTTTGACGAATGGGTATTGAACAATTAAGGGTTAATGACCATTTAAGGTGAATCATTTAACATTGTTGCTTGTTTTGTCCATATGGGTGATTTTCGTAGGATGGAGATATTGCAGCGTATGAGTGAAAGGGTTCAACTAGCAACAAAACCCAATGGTCTGGTCGTCCTTTGATCCTTGCAAACAGATGGATCTTCTTCGTTAAATCTGCTCGTTTCAATTTCAGTTAGCCTAAATAATTATACATACAAAATGTAATGTGTATGTTTTGATAAAAGAATTTGTTTAAGAGTAGTACATTGTAAAAGGTAATGACATAGCTATGGAAGTTGCAGGCGTCTAAACAAAGCAACAGCGCGAAATGCTAAATGATAGTAATGTCCTTCGTAGAACAGAACAATAAATATCGGAAAGCTCTATAAATCTTCGCCAACCTGAGCGAGAGTCGAGCGAGAGACCACCGTGAAGAAGATGTTCGCTCGCAGACACCGGGCAACCCGCCGAGTGACAGCTGTCGGTTCCTATATTCGTTCTTTCGCGAGTTTATGTTTATCGCGTTCGTAAACACGTCATTTTTTACTCCAAATAACACCTACGCTCTTTGGAAGATATCTAGATTCAATATTTATTTACGCTCGACGACGCGATGGGAATCGGTGTCTTTGCTCCGCGAACATAAAAACTGATTTCAATTTTATGCGTCCGTCTGTTTTCGAGGAAGAGAAAAACAATACAATAAATTCCGCTAACTACAGATACAATTAAACGTTATTAACTAAATTAAACATCCGGAATTTACTTTAGGGTACAAAAGTAAACTGAAGCCAGAATATTTCAGAATCAAAATAAAGATGGTTTAAGAATAATTAATTTTTAATATACACTGAATTAAGTGGAATGTGCATGCTCGCCGTAATTTATAGGCAACGCACATTCTCGAATAAAAAATAATAACAACTCATAAGTCTACGTGATCGGCAATCGCAAACTATCTTTGCGGATACGTGCCGCTTTACACATGCTAATTATTTAGTTCTTAGATTGTTTATGTTTGAGGTGAAGCAATAATTCATTAACGTTTTAACAAAAGAAAATCAAAATGAGGAGCAAATTAAACTGCTTTGCAATTTTTTATATGAAAACCGTAAAGAATACGCTCTGATTCTCATTAAAAAAAATTAAGAAAATAATTGCATTCCCGTTTAATGAAAAGGAAATAAAGAATGAAGAAGAAATGAGCTTAGATTTAAATCAATAACCATGTTCTCTTCCGTTTTCTGTTAACACGAGGAGGTTTGTAATTTATAGAATTGCATTTCAGCAACTTTTCATCATATCCTTTGGTCGTACACGTTGTTTTTCCTCTGCTGGATGTAGTTTCTTCATCTTTCTTTAAAGAAGATAACTTTAAACCTTAATGAGAATTTTGTACACGGAACATTCCGTGAGAATCGAAATTTCATCAGCAGGCAACCAGGTATCTTAAACAGTGGGTGTCAAACTACCATCACCACAGGTAAACGTCTCAACCATAAAGAATATTACTTTTAGCTACTCATTGATGTGCAAAGCGAAAAGTATTTGGTAGTAATATAATAAAGTTGTAACCGTTCACACTAATCCCTACTTGCTCATTCATGACGATGCCTTTGCAAATTTTGTGATTTTAAAGTTGCTACCTACTCCTACGTATTTTAAGAAAATTAATGAATGGAGTTTCAAAAATAGGAATTGGTAAAATTATTAGATGAAAATGACTTGCATGCATTTGGAGTCGTCAAAGTTATAAAAAACTTCGTACCAATCTCTGATTTACCGAAGAAGGTGTAATTTCGTGTCCGAGGTGCCTACCTGCATTGACAAACAAAAGCGATGCCCTCCTTAAACAAAACCAGTCCTTATTTGAAATGCGTTCGAAAGGGACACGTTGGCCTTTAAGTTAACGGCATGGCCGGCGTTTGTATTTCCTCGGCTGCGTACGTCAACAGTTATAAAATAATCTTAATCCCGAAGGAAGGCGTAAAATGGTCGTCACGCAGAGGTTAATAACCGAGATAACGAGATTTGTTTTGTAAAATGTTAATTTTTTATAGCAGATAACAATATTTACCTGTTTAATGGTATTATGGTCTTATGAACGCCGCGTGGTAATTTGTTCGCTTTTTGACGCGGTTATCTCCTTCACTTTTATGCGTGTGAAATTATTTGGGAAATAAAAATAACTTTATAGCTTCTTAAAAACGTTAGCTTTCTGAAAACAACAAGTCTTCTTACACTTGTTTGTATCACACTCATCGATAATCTCATCTGCTTCATGTCGCTGAAGTGTAATGTTCTATTGACAGTTCGAGAAGACCAAGATGTAAAAAGAAGTCTTCGGAGTGATTTTTTATTTTGTAATATTTTTGGCAAACTTTAAACTGAATTAGCCAAACACTTTTTAGTAGAGTTAATATTGTTAATTGATAATTCCGAAAAAGCGATAAATTTTTGGAATTTCACAGACCTAGCAAAAATATTTTGGGAGCTGAGATATAAAGAGCAAGAACGAGACCAAGATTGAGATTTGTAGAAAATTGAAAGTGTGTAAGAAATTTCGAGAATGAATGAGAAATCTAGAAGACATTTATATCTGTCTAGGGAAAAATGAAACACACAGACTGAATCTCAACGACTAAAGAGAAGCAGCAATAACACCTGCAGCAGCAGCAGCAGGCCTGAGGAAATTCTGCAATGAAGAGCGAAACGTCGGCAGTGCAAGAAATCACTGAAACGCGGTTTCAACTAGAAGCCACTTCAATTATGGACGACGGCCGCGGAAGCCTTCAAGTTAAATTAAATAACGAGTATCTTGTAAGAAAGAAGAAGGTCGATATTAAATCAAATAAACAAAAATTTTTAACAGTAAGATAAGAAGAAACTAAGATTGAAGACTGAACGTGTTTAAGAAATTTAAGAAATGGGAAAAGTCATTGAAACAACATAAAAATAAGAAAATCAAGAAGAAAGATTGTAAGATCAAAGAAAAAGAAAGACAATGTGGAAGAAATTTGGAAAATAGTGAAAGAATTGTCAGTAAATGCGATAACATAGCAAGGTTGGAAAATAAGGTTTCAAAGGAACCAAACCGAAGCAAGACAAAAAGAATAAGATCGAGGACAAACTAAGATCAAAAATGAAAAAATAAATAAGAAAATTAGACTATAGAGAGAAAAGAGGAAAGCAACGCAAGGAAATACCTGTAGAAAAAATATCAGTTTTTAAGAATTCTTAAAACTGTCACGAACTGAATATATCGAATTTTATATTTTTCGATACAACTGGTTCATTGGGTTACCACCAAAGAGACAACCAGAAAGCATTTGCAGACAATCAAAACAAAGAGACAACCAAAAAGCATTTGCAGAAAAGCCACAAGTCGTATTTTTCTAATTTCGAAAGCACGTAATACTTTTCGGACGTTCATCAAACGGAAAGAAAGAAAAAATTATGAAATTGTTATGTAAATTGGAATATTTTTTGCATTTACCTAAACGACAAAGAAGAAAGAAATAGGCACTTTAACAAAAAGTCAGCATTTTCAAGAAAAATCCGGTACAACGCAAAAAAATCGTTTTTTATTACGTGTTATTTCTTAAGGATTCTGCTTGTCGCGGATGATAACATCAAAAGAGTTACTTTTAATAGAAACAGGATATCCAAATTACAATTTTGTTTAGGAAAGCACGCAAGTGTTTTGAAGATAGAGGGATATTGCCACTTTTTCTTTAAGAGTTTAGTGGTATTTACAGAGAATTAATTACTTCAAACTTCCGGAAAATAAAACTCAGTGTTCAAATTGCAAGCTTATAAATTATCGACCCTATAAATTAACTAAAAGAAAACGAAAGCATATTTTACAGGTTTTCTAATGATGTACAGTGCCTTCCAAATGTATTAAAGAACGGCGTTATTTTTAAATTTTTTTATCAATTCTAGCCATGGATTTTGGACGGCATGTCGTAGCTTTACTGTAAAACAGCAAAAAGGAGTGCAACGACGTATTTTTCACTTAAGCTAAGACATGCCGTTCAGATTTCGTGACAAGAGTTGATAAAAAATTTAAAAAATCACTCGGTACTTTAATAAAACCGTAGTCTTAAGAAGTATTTAAATAAGGTTCATCATCGCCCTGTATTATTGGATGAATTAATGTCGTCCGATTCTAGTATACAGTACATTATAATTTAAAATTACAGTATCAAAGTAAGCTGATTTCATAATTGTTGCGTGTGCATGCGAGGGGCGTGCTTTTTCCATATGTGATTGTGTGTGGACTGTATTTTGTAGCCCTTGGCTTATTTGTGTTGATGAATAAGCTTGCTTTATATTCTTTATAAGTCTTTTATTCTTTTACTTACACAAAACAAACTTAAACATAAAAAGAAAATACAAAATTTGTAACGGAGCACGTGAACACGTAAAAGCAGAAACTAATATGGCTGCTTTGTCATGCGCGAACCGTGGTGTAAATACATAAGGTGACACGCTAAAACGGATGCACATTAGTCAACCAATGAGGTGTCAGCCAAAAGGAGGCACAGGAAACACGAGGTTTTCGGCATCTGACACTTGTCTGACGTTTGTTATGACACTAATGATCGATTGACTCGAATGCTTTTACTGAATTGTGTTTGTAATTTTGAGTATTTCACTAATATTCAATGTTTATTCTACGTAAATGAATTTAATTAATCAATTACCGTGATTTGACTTGCCTGTAATGTTCAGCTTAGCTGAAGCATAACCTATATTATGGCTACACATATGCGCACGTAAATATCTGTCAAGCGAAACAAATTATGGCCGTCTCGAATTGCCGCGCAAAAGAAAAACGCTTATATTTTTGAAATTGGCGCGCCCCTTTTCCGATGACACTTCATTGGCTGGTACCCCACCGCGAAAAATTTCGTGCGTAACGTTTCACCTATTTAGGGTGCGTTCGACATTACGCTCGGGGCACGCTCTGAGCAGAAGTGTGAGGGAGAGCGAATGCGTCTCAGTGCATGTAAGAATGAGATAAAGAAACACTCCGAGCGCTCCAAACGTTATGTCGAATGCACCTTTATATGATTCCACCATGGCGCGAACATTCGGACCTGCGTAAGATTTATTAATCAACGACAAGATCGCATCCATTCGGGTTGTCTCGTAATGATTCGTGCGCGCTCGAACATTCTCATTTAATATTAAATAAACTTCTCTGAACAATAATATTGCGAGAAATTAATGCGTCGTTATCTTCCAAATGATTACTTTTAATTAATTTTTCCTTTTTCTTATTAATATATAATTATTATTACTCTATTTCTATGCTTAAAAATTTGATAATTACTTCTTTTGCAGGAAGTGATCCAATTAGAGTCATCTTCAGAAGGCCATGTCTTAGCTAGATTAAAAAAAAAATTAAACGTAAATGTCAAATAATCCTAGCTAGATTCAGAAAATTAAACGTAAATGTCAAACAGTTTTCTGAATATAGCTAAGACATGAGTTTTGATTCCAGGGCTGTCTGAGGATGACTTTAAATTGAATCTTCGGATACATCTAGTTTCGTATTAAATAAAATCGATGAGAAAAGTATTGATACTCGCTAGAATTCATTATGTAAACGGTTATGATCATTTAAACTGGTCCATGTTAAATTTGGTATGTTACTATAATTGGATTATTGTAAATGGTTCTTTACATTATGTAGACGTCTTCATCCTTGTTGAAATGATAAAATATGTGTCCTAAATTAGGAAAATGTATTTGCCTTCCCCATTTATTACTTTGATTGGTTACTAATCCTTTATGAACATACGAGTATATCCCTTTTTTCTTTTCTCAGATTTAGAAGCAAAAATTTCAAATAAATGTTAATTGTGTAAAGCCGGTTACACACCTCAGCACAAACGCGAATGAGGAAAGCCAAGGACACGAAATGCAGGTACGGACTCGTTTGATCTGAACGCTGTCGGTATAGAAAGCGGTGGCCACTAAAATCGTTACCCCTGCTTGCTAACCTCGCTCTTATTAACCTGCTATGCAGCCTCTTTCGCATTCAAGTATGTATCCAGTTTAAAATTTGTCACTGAGGCCCAGTATTTCATTAGTTTAACTTTAAGCTTCGTTTTATTCCCATAGTAATAATTGTAAAGATAGGGCAACGCATTGCGCTAATCCGTCAAGTTATAACATGGCACTTACTCAGAGATGAATAAACCGGGCGTTAGAGTCTATGATTAAGGCTGGAACCACACGAGTGTGTACGCATACCGTTCATTGTAAGGTACATCAAGAAGAAATGTAAATTCACATCAGTTTAGAAATCAATGTATAGTCTTGAACAGTTAAAAGCGAACGCTTGGAAATTTCGTTCTCTTTTAACTGTCCAAGACTACACTTTGATTTATAAACTGACACATTGTTGTACCTAAACACGCGTCTATGAAAAAAAAATGCATGCAATACTGTGTTGCCAACAAACAAAGCCTCTCCAATTGAATTATTTTTTGACCCTATTTTTAACGAGGATAAACCACTGGGGGTTTCTTAATATGAGTTTCAGTGATTAACCAATACAGCGCTGGTAACAGAAACCTTTCACGATTAACTTCCTTCATTTATTATTATTATTTTTTTTAAATATTAACGGGTTATCCATTATATTTGTGACTAAATAAAATAAATTTAGAAAACGAAGTGCCAGAAGGTCACAAAAACTACGTCGAAAATCTCATGTTATATTTTGTTGGTCAGTACAAGAACTATGGATTAGATGACATGTTTCGGTTTCAAACAAACCATTCTCAAACCTGTGGTTAAATCATAATAGCATGTGGCCATTTTTACTTAAATTGAATGACATTTAATGACAATAAATGTTAAATGACATTAAATGTTAAATTTAATCATCCGTTAAAAGTAAACGTTGCCATGGTTACTTGTGTTGAAGGTATAGAAATGATTATTCTTAATCGATGATTAAAGTTAAGTGACGTTTGTGAAATCCAGCGTGAATGTGCTAATGTGATTTAACCTCAGATTTGAGTCAGGTTTGTTCGAAACCGAAACATGTCCATCTAATCCATAGTTCTTGTACTGATGAACAAAATATAACTTAAGATTTTCGAGGTAGTTTTCTAAATTTATTATATTATTTTTTTGTTGCATGTTGAAGTTAAGCAACTTTTCAGGTTCTGGAACTTTCAGACATTTTAGGTCAGTACAATTCAACGGCTCAATTGAAAACGTTCTAGAAAACCTTATGCAAGATTTTCCATTTTTGTATTTTATGCATTTACTCTTTTGCTGTTTGGATTAATTAATGCAACGACATTATTTTTGCACTAGGAATAGCTGGTATAGCTCGATTTTCTAAGAAGTATACACTAGTGTTGGCTAGTGAATCGTGATTCGAATCATGAATCTGCTGATACGTTTCAGATGAGCCGAGATACTGCATTTGTTGTTTGAATTAATTAATGCAATAATGCAATGTTAATGACTGATTGATAAATAATCAGCTCGATTTTCTAAGAAGAACATACTACTGTTGGCTAGCGAATCATGGGTCTGCTGATTCAATTCAGGTGAACCGAATCTGCTGAAGCAATTCAATGATGCTATTCAAATAATGAATCGAGACAAAAAATCGATTTACTGTTACTGAATCTATTCATCGGCACGGAATTGAATCGATTCATTGTCTCGAATCAACACGATTCAGCAACGCTAAATCTCAAATTCACTGATTCGATTCAGCATGAATGAATTCAGACAGTGAATCGATTCACTATTTCTGCCCACCTGAAACGAATTAGGAGATCAATGATTCGAATAACGATTCGCTAGTCAACACTAGTATCCACCAATCAATCGGTAGGTATATGAGAAGCCAAATATATAATGCAAAATGTTTAAAAATAGTAATACTATATGACACTCCAAATAGTGTACATAACTGCCATTGTAATTGTAGTGCCGCCTGTAATGGAGATGTGTTGAATAGTTTCAAGTCGTAATGCTAGTACCTGTACATTATTGCTATCATAATCAGACTTCGGACAATTCGGAGAGTTGCCATGGTTACGCAATACGAGGACGAATGAAAAGTGTCCGTTCATTGCGCAGCCATGGCAACGCTCCGAAATGTCCGAAGTCTAATCATGATAAATGTGATTGTGTTCAAGTTGGATTGCGATAAAGCGACTTTGTGGGCAGATTTATCATTAGTGATTTAAACTCAAGTTCAGGTGAACTTAGTTCATCTCTTGATCTCAGTTCTCAGTCAAACAACTTTGCTGCTTGATCTTTGACAAAACAAAACACATGTTTTTTTTTTAAGTTAAACTCCGAACATGGTTTAAATCAACACTGATTCTTAGGCCCAACGATTATATCAACAATTGTTGCTAAGGCCTAGTTGTACAATTCCAGCTTAACATTAAGCTAGAGCTGAAACCATTAAACATTGTTTAAATAATCGCTGTCATGGGTTAAGCTTCGGCTTAAATTTAAACTAGCATTGTGCAAATGGGCCTAAGGGTCTAAGCTTTGGCTTAAAGTTGAATTGGATTGTATTGGATTTAACGGTTTCAAAACTGCAAACTATAGATTCATGAGGACATCAGAAGTTCCTTAGTGATTCGTCCAGTGTTTTATATTAAAGATGTTCAGCAGGGAAATGAGGGTTGTTTAAAACTTTTTATGTCTTTAGTATTTTAATACAATCAAACAAGTGCACAAGCTTCACCTATAGTCGTGCGGCAAATCGTGTTTTATGAGTTTTGAAAAAGAACAACGAATTAATTCTGTTATTGTATTAGAATATTACCAGCACGTTTGTGTGCGTGTGTGTATGAGTTATGCTAATTGAAACGATAAACGTCCAATAAATTTCGTAAGGACAATAAGGATAATAAAGAAAAATGTCATCGGCGACGAATGCAATTCGTTAGTAGTTAATGAAACAATTATTTTTGCACGGAGTGCGTCGCGTTTCGACATGCGCGTCTCGTCACTCGATAGCAATAAATAAAAACGATTTGTTTAAAAAAAATTATAGATATTTTGTTTTGCGAGATTACATTGCGCAACCGCGTATAATATACCTGGAGGTTGGGGTAGCCCGAGTCCAGCCGAGCTGGTGGGCATACACTACTCGCAACCATAACGTTATCAGCTTTGTTGCAGTGAAGGTGCTCGGATTGTTCCTCTCGCCAGTGTTTATGTTTTTCGCAGTCACTTCTAAATGTGTGCCGAGACAGGTATCCTCATCCTTGCCAATCACAAATATGTTAGTTCTGCTCGAAACGGGCGCACGCATTTTTGGATAATTGCCGCAGTTCTGTCGCAAGCGCAAAATTGAATCCTTGGTGACTTAAGTTTGGCGTCGAAGTGTTATCCAGTTCTTGGACAATTCTATATGTGTTAGTGCGACGGCCATCGTCGCCTGGACGCCACAGACGACGCACAGTGATTCTAGGATGATGTTGGGTGATGCTCCATGCGGCACCACTCGCCTCTGACCTTACTGGATGATCCCTTATGAGTTAAATAAGTAAGTGATCCTTTACTAACACCGTCGCGGTGCGACGACGCGACGTCGTCCTGCGCATTGCCCGCCGCCTCGTCCTTGCTCAGAGACACTTAAATCTTCATCTCGTAATTACCTTATCAAAAAAAAATAATTACGTATTTTGTTGTAACGATAAATAACTATAAAGATAAGTTGACATTTAAGTAACCCATTAATAAAAATCATTTCTAAGGTTAAATAGGATATTTTGTTTTTGTTTTATTTTTTTACATAAACATTTCATTAATATAAATGATTCACAATTCATCCTGGTTTTCAAATTTTGCTTATTTCATTGTTTCCATTTTGTTTGAGGATTCAAAAATAATTTATTATAAAAAAAAAACAACGCTGCCATTCACAAAATAAAAGAAAATAATGCAAACTGCGAAAACCATAAATGTGTAGATGTAAATAATTTCATTTAAAAACTTGCCATTCATTTACGTATATTGAAGTGAAGAATATTTAGTTTTACAATAAAATTATAATTTTGTAAATCTGAAAACGACTTTGATTATTTTCAGGGTAATTGATCCTTAAAAAAAATATTTCTTCCATAATTACAAAATTCCGGTCCCCGGGCCTGCCTGCTTTATTTGAAACACTCTTGATCCAATTTTGTTTTATTACGTTGGGCTTTATCTTTATTAAAAGGACCTGGAGCTTTTAATTCGGGCGAGTTGTAATTATGTGGATGGAAACGACATTCTGAGGAAGACGTTAGAAATATTTGTCTCTCGTTGCTAATTAGTTTAATTAGAGGGAACTTACTAATGACAAAGAATTTTTGGGGAGGACGAACAACTCGATCTTTGATTATATTGATAAAATAATCAAGCAAAATAATTAAAATAAAAAAATAATTGAACTGGATTTCTAATAACACAAAAATGTCTACAAAATTTAAAGGTATTATTACTTTTAAAATCATTGCAAATTTATATTTTTTATAATCATAATACGTATATGAAAATAATATTCTGTAATAGTTTCAGTTTCAAAAATTTACAAAAACTAAAATTAAACATTTCATTATTTTTCGAAATTAGTCCAAAAAAAATTAAATTAAAGTTCGCTATTTGTTTTTATCAAAACTGATAGATAACTTTTGATTATTTCCTTAAACCAAAAAAGTATTTTGAGATTTATTGGATAAATAACTGTTAAAATTAGTAGGTACCTTGAATTACAAAAATTCGTTTACTAGGTGTAATAAGAATTAATAATTTTTTTTTGGATTTCATAAATTCATTTATCCATAAATGATTAAGTACTTAATGATGAACGTTTAAAAAAAAAATTATTAACTATAACTGACGAAATATTGATTTTCTTCGCTATCAAAATGTTTATTCTTATTAACATTTTCTTCGTCAATGATTATAATTGTAATATACAAGGTATGAGTTCTTTAAGGAATGGTAAGTGTAGTTGCACATTAAATTGTTCTTTTCATTTCTTGAATATTTAAAAAATAATTTTCTAAAAACATATGGTCTATTGCAAATCGAATATATGTTAATATTTTTTACTCAAAGAGATGTAATCATCTCTCCTTCATGTTTGCAAATAATCTACAAACCCCCTTGGTATGTTCTAGCATTGTAAGTACTCATACAATGCATTTGGTTACAACAAGAATTATACTTTTGCAAAAAATATATCATCCAGTTCAAATTTGCAATTTTTTATTTCAATTTAACAAGTCACCTGTTGTTTTTGAATTTATAAAGTTAGAGCTTCAGCTTAAAGAAATGGTTAATATAAAATTAATTTTTTTATTATAATTGTAGTCCAAAATTAGCTAAATATCTTTCTGTTTCCGGTTTGCTTAAGATACCTATCAACCACACTTGTTGTATTAAAAGCACATGATTTCTGGTTATATTTAAGAAATATATTGAACAAGTTAGTTAATATTAATTTGTTAAACGCGATAAGAAATTGCGTTTTCCAGTCATAGACATTGCACAAGTTTATGTCACATAATGAAGATTAAATTGATATTAAATTAAATAACGGGTCTTACGTTATTTAATTGTTGTAAATTAATACGAGTTCAAGATAATTTTTAATAAACTTATTAGTGCCATTCAATAAGATTTAAAACCTCTCGTCATCTTTTATAAAGTAAAATTTATGCTCCTGTAAAACATAGTTCTTTAAAGTCGGTTCCTTGACACAATTGCTTTTAAAAACATGACATAGAAAATTCTCTTTAAAAAAAGAAAAAAAAACAAGAGGACATCTTTTTAAATAAGGACATGGACTTTCCCCCAATATTTTGCAAATTTATTAAATAATTTCTATTTCAATAGTAATTTTTTAAAATAATTCCGAACTTTGATATAAAAAGACAGCAATAGTGGTGATATATTTTTAAATCTCGTTTTCTTGTTGCGATATTCAATAAATTCAATTCTCTTTGTAAATTGCGGAGAATATTTATTTAAATGTTAAAATTAATAAACCGGGCGATTACTTTTTTTTAACCATAAAAAACGTTCTGCGAACAAAATCGGGGTCAAATGACGTTAGCGTGCGCGTAATATCTCACATTTATCCTGGTATTTGCCGCGTAAAGAATTTTAAACTGTTTCTAGTAACTAATCCTTGCTTCAGAGTTCCATGCGTAATCGGAGATGATCACCGGTTTAACGTGACTTTCAGCGGAAAAAACGATTCTCAAAACCTGGCCAAGCAAGGATGATGATAACCTTACGGTTCTTAAGATTGAAAAATTTCCTGCGGCCATTTCAAGGATAATCTCGCTGTTATTTATTGAGTCCGGGAAATTTCCTGAAACTGTTCACTTCAAGGATAATTTCAGTTTTTTTTTCTTTTTTGTACGAAACGAGTAAGTTGCGAAATATTTATCGTTTAAAAAAATTCGCTCTGCTTCTATTAACTCCCAGATTAAATTCGTAACGGTCCGCGGTGATAATTCTTGTTTATTTTTCGAGTAATATAGATAATAACGTTTTAATAGAAATGAAGCACTATTTGTTTAAATTATTAATTAAATTTATGTTTAATCTTTGCGATTTTATTGTTGCTATCGTTTTTACAAACACATGCCAGTGATTATTATATTACAGGTTATTTCGCAAGTGTACGACTGTGGAGGGGTCCTCGTTTAAACTAAGAAACTTTAAACATACTGATGTGTCGTCTTTTCAATATTGATTTAAACTCCAGTTAAACTTTAATTGAAAAACGAAACTCCGATTAAACTCAAAACTTAGTTTGAACTGATATTGAAAAACCAACCCTTAACGTTTTAGTCATGTCATCGTGTTCCTCCCCATCATATGTTTTAGTAAGCACTAAGATTATCATGTGTTCATTTAATATTTCGGTAGCATTGGCTATGGAAATATTCTATTTTCGAAAAGGCATGTCGTAATTTAAGCTCGCCGCGAACAGAATTGTCACTAGTGTCATTCGTCGTGTCAATTCTGACATTCTGTCAATCTTACATTTCAAAGTCAGGTTATGTCCAATTTTAACACTGCAACACACGTTTTTCAAAACAAAATATTTCCACAGGTAATGCTACCGGATTATTAAATGAACACAGTCATGTTACTTAAAGATATTTAGAAGTGAAATGCTTTTTATTCAAATGAATAACCTTGAATCAATGAAAGGGTTAATTTAAAGATTTCTTTTTCGTTGTGTTCCCATTACGTTATTATTGTATTGGCTTCATCTTATATTAAATAGTAACTGCATTGTGGTTTGAATATTAAAATTAATTTCGATCCCATTGGCCCCCATCACTTGTTCAAGTATGCGCTAAGATAATAACGTAACTAAGGAACAGAAGTTTGTATACTATAAATACCTTTAGTAGTACACAACGTGATATTGATTATAGGAAAGTAAATTCCCAAATATTTGATAATGCCTGATTAGATTATTTTTTTGCATAGACGTTTCTTAATGCTAAGATCGTGAGCGTAGGAACGTGGCATCCGAAACTCAGAAACGACCACAACATCGGTCAGCTTCCTCTAATCTGAGTGGATAATTATCTAATTCTAATGGTTTATACGACTATGACCGTCAACCAACGAAATATATGACCCCCCGTGCGTTTTATGGTCGCCAATAAAACGGAAAAAATGTTACACCTGGACTACCTTGCGCGACAGTACATCCGTGGTGGTGGAGTTCGAAAGAGAACAAAGCAGCATAACTTCTGAATGATGGAATGTTAAGTGTATCTAATAATAAAGGGTGACATAACTCACATTACTGTTGACAAATGTATTTAGACTCTTCCAGTGTTGAAAGTGTATGTTTACTTTATGCAAACTCACATTTCGGTCCGGAGGAGAAGCACAAGAAGAGCCCCGGTCTTAAATATGTGTCCGGGCTCTAATTTATAGGTCACTGCGACATTACAGTAAATGAAACGCTTAGTATTCGGGTGGCGATCTCTCTTGTAAAGAAAACAAAGCAAAGAAGAGTCTTTCTTGCTTCTTTTGAATTTAGTAAATATGCAAAACGGACAAGGAAGGAAATTAGCATCCGAAGGCTGTTCAGAATCTCATTTTGATCTTCATTTAAATAATACCAGATGACCAAATAAAAAATTGGCCAATGTAGGCCTTGCATAAATTCAAACTTACGCTCTGATTAATTTTTAAATATTTCACAATTTAAGTCTTCTATAATAACTCCTCTCTCTAGTTAGAATTTACTTCCTTTTGGAGTTTTCGACGATTCGTTTCAGATCGTTGTTTAAAATTTTGGAATGTCGGGATCGTTACCCTAAAAATAGTTTGTTGAAGACATTTATGACGTACCCACTTAGAAGAATTAACAATTTTAAAGGGAGAAGTCGAAATGGTGTAAAGATGTCGGTAGACAAGAAAAAAGAATGATGGTGGCTGCAGGCAAACAAATCTCTGCAGTCTGTCTTGTACTTGTCAACAATTATAAAAGTGGTTTGGTTACAAAATTCTGGAACCATCTCTTCATTAAGGCTTCTGACCCTGTTGTCATCCACATAGTTGCTACTCTAGTTTTAAAGAAAGTGAAGTGAGGACAGGTTTGGTAATTTTTCTGCAAGGTTCAAATAGTGCCATTAGATTCAGTCGCAAGATTTTCAAGCAACAATTTATAAAAAAGAAGAAATAGGAAGAAGTGGAAAAGAGAAAAATGTGCAACATAGCAATTTATGGCCAATCCAATCCAAGTATAATTGGCAGTCATTGTCCATGGTACCTTTGACGAAAGAACAATTGGAACAAAGAAAGTGAAGTGACAGGTTTGGCTGTTTCTCCGCAATGTTCAAATGTGCACTAGCTTCAGTCACAAGATTTTTAAGCAACTAATTATAGGAAAAGAGAAAGGAAATTGTGAAAAGAACAAAGTGAGTTGTAAGCTTGCAAATTAAACATGGTTCGTTTAAATGCTGGAAAAGGTAGTAATACCTGAGCTATACATATAGCAATTTATGACCAATGCAAATCTGAGTTCTTTGGGCTATGAATGTGTTAAGCATTTAAAATTCTATTGCAGAATAGATCGAAGCCCCAAAATAATGGTAATAATATCTATTGGCCGCCGAACCAACTTACATTCAATAGTGGTAAATAAATAGATCTGCAGAACAGCACCATATGGGTTGGCTCCTTTCTGCATAATGTCATAACAATGGCAGAGTATAAGAAAATACTCAGTAGGGACACTTAAACATCAGTGTCTAAAACTACACAAGTATACAATAAGCCTCAAATTGTTTAGGAATTTTAGAATTGTTCAAAACTTAGATCACTGTTGTCTCAGTTTGACCATAATGTGGGTTGGTTCCTTTCTGCAGAAGGTCGTCCAATTGGCAACCATTAACCATGATTGGTAAGGGTAGTTTACGTATCACACAATCGTCCAACACCTAAACAAAGTTCATTAAGATTGCTGAATGTACTAGGCTTTAGTTTTCCAAACAAACCCATATATTGTTAAAGTGGGATCCAATTAAGGAGACGGAATTGAAATTTTCTAACAGAAAAAATTCTGTTTGTGAATGTGAAAGCATATTACAAGTTTTTTATTTAAGCAAATGCAATATTTCTTTTCGTAGAGTTGTATGAGAGTTGATATCAGTAACACAAAACTGATCGACAAATTTCAGCAATCCTTGTAAGGTACAGTCGCTACATTAATTTATGTCATAGGAAGATATCAAGCCATTGATTTTAAACAAGATATGAAGAAGCGATCATTCTTTCTCTCTTTTTGACAAGGATTAAGAATGCGACTGCGACGCGGAGACACTTTAAGCGGTAAGGCAAAAGGCGTGATCAGAAATTAAGAAAATACGAGTAAGATGAAGTAAGCGAAAAAAACAAGAAAAAAAAATTGGATACCTATAAGTAGGTAGCCCAAATGAACGAAGAGGAAAGGGCACCAATTTGAAACGTAACCTACAAGAAATTATGCAGGCAAAGAATTTAAAAGGCCATTGTTGGAAAGATCTGAAGCAGCTTTGAAGAACCTCGCATGCGCAAATATGTTTAAATAGTAAATAAGAGAGGTCTAAGCAACGAGTCTTGCGGAACTCCCCTTTTTTTAAGAATAGCGGATTTCTATCTATGACCAAACATTTCTTGTCTTATTTGTTAGTTAACTGGTCATGAATAAATGTGACATCAAGCAATAAAGTAAGCAGACTATGATTTGAAATCTCAAGGTGTACCTAATAATAAAAAAAGAACTATACACATTATTTCGTGTTTATTGATAGCATTGATGCGTAGCCTGTGATCCTCACAAGTGGCTGTTTCGCAACTGTGATTCATTCTGAAAATAGATTGATTATCCGTCAAAATATGAAATTATTTATTCGTGATTCAAGAATTGTCGATAAGATCGTCTTAAGTCATGCGAGCCTACTACCGGATTCTATTTGTTCCAAAACACACTAGAATAAAGGATTGTGAAAGAATTTAAAACCATTTGATTTTACAATTGTATTTCGATACCAATTGGATGGTCTAAGCGGGTCATTCTAATCGGATTTGCAACCTAGCAACGGTGGTACCTCCTTAACAACTGGTAAGAAGCTGCAATCTCGGAAATGTTCAGTGGTAACAGGATATAACGTTGTGCGCTCTCGATAATGGTCGGAAGTAGGATAGTTATAAGTTGTAACTTGCAATCCCGATTAGAATGACCCCCTAAGGCCCGATTTTACAATCGTCGGATAAGCATTATTATTGGTATAACACTGGTATAACGTGACGTAGATATGGAGGAACATTAAAGGATATTTGGCGAACGGTTATTCCGTTCTCACTCCACGATTGTAAAACTGGGCCTAAGAAGTTAAACAAGGTTAACAACTGCATACGTATGGCAGTTCTGCAATAATTCAAATCTTGCGTTTCCACTGTGCCATATCCAAAAAGTCATGGTTTTTAAGTATGCAAGATCTAATAGTAGTTTCAATTCACTGCCCTAAAGGGCTCTCAGAGAATTGTCATCTTGTTTTAACCTCTTGTAATAATAGGGTGCCTCATTTTCTGCAACTTCGAAATTTAACCCATTAAGACAGTGCCATAAACCCATTAAGACCCAGTTGTACAATTACAGCTAAACTTTAAGCCGAAGCTTAAGCCCTTAACAACAATTGTTGAAATAATCGTTGTCATGGGATTAAGCTTCAGCTTAAATTTAAGCTGGCATTGTACCTACAACTGGGTCTAAGATAGTTTCTTCCATTAATCTAATGGGAGAAGGATAATTTTAATTTGTAATTGTCAAGGAGTTTGTAACTAAAATTTGACTTGCTGACCATTAACAAGTATCTCGGTGATGTGTTTTTTTTAATACATTTGCTTTCTTTAAGAAAGTGCATGACTTTATAGAGCTTTGAATTTTATGATTTTACACTACACTTGCATTCTTTTTATTGTGAATGTAATGGTGAGGTATCGAATACGTTTTATTGAGTTATAGTGAGGTGCAAAATGATTTTGCAAGTACACAGATCAATTCTAGATAGTAGACAAGTAAAGTTGACCGTAATTAATAGCGTCTGCCCACGGGCGTGGTGATTAGATGTTTTGTATGTTTTCCTACGCAAAGACCGCCGCTGCTTTGATCTCGTCTGGTGTATTAGTAATTAATAATATAGCTGTCATTGCGGTACACCATAACATGTTAAGACCGCGGTCCACACAATGCTTCGCACTCGCAAGAAGTTTTATGCCTACCAGACTGCGTGAGGTATAATTGCTTCTTGAGTTGCGGAATCCGATTGTTTATCGGCGCCCACTTTACAATGCGTTGTTACGTACATAGGTCGACAACACCGCAGTAATTTAACACGTCTCTTTCGCGTAACGCTTCGCTTTGATGTGGAAAAATTGTAAACTGCAACTCGCATTTCAGCTGATTGAATCATGTTGTTCTCTTTCTTTAATGACCGCAATTGAAGGTAGCCACTTTTGCAACCGCATTTAAAAATAGACTGCCCAGAAATATACTCGTATTTTCACTTGGTTACTCATTATTCATTAAAAGGAGGAGTTACATTTCCCTAGCTTTATATTAAGGGTAAAATTATTTTAAATAGAGCGAAAGAGATGTATGAATACCCGAATCGATGAATAATTTATAAAATAAACAGAATTCCTAAAGAAAGCTTCGCAAGGCTTTCATTTTACCTTTCGATATGCAACGGTCTCAATCCCCAACACTGGGTTTGTCAACTTATTTGCACCAGGCTGCGCCTCATCTAAGTGTGCGACCAGCATTAAAGGCCGTGTTGTATTATAGAGATTATGAAACAAAACAACTTCAGCCGATTTTGGCTATAAATACGAAATAGTGAGGTTTGTGGGGAAGCTTCAAATGTAGGTTTACCAATTTGAGAATGTTACTTTATCTTTAGTTACAATTCGAAATGTATCATGGTTTATTCATTGTCATCTATTGTCCTGTATGAAATTGAAGTTTCAGCCTACCACTGGTACGGAATAAATTAATTTTTAACTGTCTCAACATTTTCATTTCATCCTTACATAAATTATGTTAATTATAGTCTATAGTTGTACTTCTTGGATATACGAGGGGTGTTCCAAAAATTGTAGAGGTTCTTTCTTCCATTAATATTACAGTTAGTTTTCCACTATAATTTTCGTTTAATTCCTATGCACGTGTTCCAAAAGGAAATTAGTGTTTTTTAGATGTGTTTTTCAGCGACCCTCGTCCTTTTTTTCGTGGTTAATTTATAAGAATTCCATACAATTCCTACCGTTTTGAAAATATTAGTTTCTTTAACTGTAATTTTAACACAAAATCTTTTAAACGGACACTAATTATGCGCATTAACACTTCACGTTTCGCTATCGCTTGATAGCTTCTTCAGAAGTGAAAAAATATAAACAAGGTTGTCAAAATAAACAGGGTTGTCAATAGAATGTAATTTTAACGACTCTTATTTTAGATTCTTTTCTAAAACAGACTTCAATGCTAACATAAATAAGTCTGATTACACAGAAGGGCGACTTATTTATTTTATTTTTATTTCTTTACATCGTACAAGTCAAAATCAATGTTGATTGATGTTCTACGTCAATTCTTCATACAAACAATTTTTTGAAACTAAAAAGAACAGATAATAATTTTGCAGAGAAGAAATGTTTTTTTTTTTAATGATTAAATAAGAACTGTCAGGTAAATACTAAACATTACTTCGATAATAAGAGACCAAAAAGAGCGTAAATAAAAACAACGAAATGTGAAGAAGAAACTAAAAGAGAATAATTCGACAAACAGAAACAAAGAGAACAAATACCATGGAAATTACTAAGATTACGACGAACGAAAAACAAGATTCAAAAAAATAGTAAAATGCATAAATAAGATGGACAAAAGTTAGTGAAAAACCGACAATTTTCTATCGGAAAGCTTTTGAAAATCAAAAGCAATTGAAACACAATAGAAAATTGAAAAATGGCAAAAACCAAAGATGCTCGTATGACGGAATATTTCAAAATCAAGAGACAAATGAAAGAAAGGAAAAACAAACTGTAAAAGGAATGTAGTATTAAAAATTAATTCGATAAAATACAAAATAAAACTGAAATAAATGACACCGTAATACATTGTAGTCTCTAATAACGTGAACTCCTAAACGTGAACACTTGTTTTGGATACTGTGTATATTCTAAAATGTGAACAAGTAGACAGTTTATCATGTTTCAATAAATCATGGGACGTTCATGTTATAGAGAATACAATGTACGACAAGAAAAAAAAGCAAAGAAACAAATAGTCAACGATTTTCCCACGAAGGATTTGAAAATTGTGTCTTGCGCAAAGTTAAAGAAAAATTGAAGCAGCTTTAATAATGATGAAAATAAACGAATCAACAGAATAATCGTTAAGTTTTCTCTTGATTTTTTAAAAATTCCTTTCATTTTTCTTAACCTGTATCCAGGGTTGAGCTGATTTAAATCATTTGATTAAAATCATTTATTTTAACAAGCGATTTTTATTTTTAAAAATCATGTTTTTTTTTTTTTAATTTGTACATAGTTTATTAATGAAATACAAATATTTAATGAAACTTGACATACTTATTTATTTCCAAAAATAAACCTTTGAAGTAGTAAACATTTAAAATTTGGAAAAGTAACATTTTGATAGTTTCAGCAAGTTTCGGTGAGCACTTGTCGGCGCTCATATTTTTTCGACTCGCAGCAACAAGTCGCATGAGTTTTTAAACTAAATTTAAGTTCCATCGCAAACTATTTTTTTGCTTTTTATTATTTGCTTAAAAATGTATATGAAAAGTCAAGAAATACTTAAAATGAGGTCTTTATTTAAGACTATCAAAATAATCATGATTTTTTAAATTATTTTATTTGTTTTTTCTGTATTTTGACAAAATACAACACTACCCGAAGTGCACATTTTTGAGAAAAAAAGAGTTCGATTAGTTGACACTAGATGGCGCTGAGTTCATTTTAAAATTTGAGCAACATTTTACCAGTTTCTCTTTACTGAAATGACAAATGAAAAAATACGTACTTTTTAACATGGCGCAACAAAGTCTTCTTTTGTGAACGCAGCGACAATCGCCTAGATGGCGTTAGTAAAGCACCAGTCGTTTGTTTATTCTATATTTTGACGAAATACAACACTACCTGAAGTGCACATTTTTGAGAAAAATAAAGAACCATAAATGATTTCTTTTTACCACCTCTTTGAATCTCAGAAAAAAGTATGTAGTTTGTTTAATTGATACTAGATGGCGCTAGCTTCATATTAAAATTTAAGGAACTTAGATCCCTTACATTGGGCGCATTCAGGGACGCTCAACGGCTGAAAGGGTAAGTAAGCAGTTTCCCTGAATGGACAAGCTGACAGACCGCTGAAAGAAAGCTGCTGAGAGCATAAACTGTAGGCTGAGTTCCTCAGCGCTATAAAAAAAAAGTAGTGGGAGCATAATTTAAATTTACTGGTTGAGTCAGTATTCAATTTTTCCAGTCGATGATTGGTCAGTAGTTTATTCTGACCGTTGACTTGACGATTTTCTGCAGATTGACGGGATTGACCGTTTATTTAACTCGCCCATATAGTAAATCAAGCATGTGAGACTGCTGTCATTCAGAACTTCGTTCAGGGAATCGCTATGTGCTGACACTTAGAAAACGCTGACTGAATTAGAGCTTAGCTAAGCCGCTGAGCGTCCCTGAATGAGCCCATTGTTACCGGCTGCGTAGATCCTTTTTTAACACAGCAGAAAACGCAATGAATTTTTTTTTTAAATCTTACTCTGCAGCTCCTGATTTGCCTAGGTATCAACGGAAGGCTTCGAACATTTGCCATAAAACAAGGAAAAAGGAATTGTAATTGAGATAAGTATGCCTACTGCGATTGCTTTAAAAAGAAACTGTGGTGAAATTGGTTCTGTTCTAAGTCGCTAGATGGTGCGTGCATACGCCGGGGTAATCGTAAAATTTAAGAGTGAATGCT
Organism: Dorcus hopei; assembly: GCA_033060865.1. Lineage (NCBI taxonomy): Eukaryota > Metazoa > Arthropoda > Insecta > Coleoptera > Lucanidae > Dorcus > Dorcus hopei. The sequence continues at coordinate 32,959,104 of CM065423.1, read as the reverse complement.
CTAGAACTGCAGCGACAGTCCACTAGATGGCGCTAGTGAAACAATACCGTTTGTTCCGCTCAAAAAATAAGAGTAATGGACTGAGTAATGGACTTTGCTAGGTAAAGGCTGGAGTTGCTGCTAAATTTCCGTATATTAAGTTTGACATTTCAAATTTTTCTTGACAAAAACACAACCTCAATAAAAGCCTGATTTACAAAATTTATCCAAGTCTGCACGATGTGTCAAATTCTTGCCCGTATTTTATTGTGTACTGCATTTGTATATTTTATTAATACATATTTAATAATTTTTGATTTCTTTTCATCGTGATTTTTATCAACACTGATTTTAAGACATTTGACAATCGTGAAATTTTCGATCGTAAAATAAAACAAAAGACGATCGACATATAAATAATGAAAATTAACAAAATTGAAAGAGAAACATAAAAATAAAAAATGTCTCATTAAATAAACAAATCGGGATCGACTTTCTAAAATTAAGATATATTTTAAGACATTTGACAATTGTGCAACTTTTGACGTACAATAAAACAAAAGACGTTCGACAAATAAATAAGGAAAATTTATAAAATAAAAAAATTACATAAACATAATAACTTTCATTAAATAGACAAAACTGGTTCGACTTTCTAAAATTAAGATATATTTTAAGCAGGGTTGAGCTGATTTAAATCATTCTGATCATCACTGATTTTAATGAAGCATTTTTTTAAAATTTTAGAAATCATGACTTTTTAAAACTTGTTCGAAGATGTTAATGAAATGCAAAATTTTGTTTTTATTTAAAAATATCAAAAATCAAGGTTTTTTTTAATTTTAAATCGGTGATTTTTTTATTACTTTTTTTAATCGTGATTTTTAACAACACTGTTTGTATTATTTATTTTCATTTAATGTGAATCGTCGGTCTTCTCTTGTGTTCCGTTCATTTACAGTGTTTCTCTTTTGCTTTTCCTCTTTTGTCAATTGCGTTTCCCTGTTTAGCAAATGATTTTCCAGATTATGAAACGTCCAAGCTAAGTTGCAAATGATGTTTCTTATTTGTCAAATCTCTTTCCGTTTCTAGATAATGCTTTTCCCATTCGTTTAAACATTTTTCTTTCAACTGGCGCAGAGTCAACGAACAGTCTACATCAACCCAGTCACAAATTTGTTCTTTTTGAGCTAAAGATAATTTTGGTTGTCGATGTCCAGCACTTACCTTTGCAACATTATTTGTCTTCCTATAAGTCGCATACATTTTTCTAACGGTATCAGATAAAACTGAAAATTGTTGTGCTACATTTTTCACTGTGGAACTATTATTCAAAGAATTAGCGTACGTCGTTGCTTATTTTGGTCTTTTTTCTCTTGTGACCATTATTCTCCAGATTATTATCCATATCAATACGTCAAATATTTAAGCATGCAAAATGTTTGTGAAAGTCAGCTGACAAATACGGAAACACATTTGACACAAAAGGAAATCCATTGACAAAACAAGCCTACTAGTATAAAATCATTGGAAAACAATTAGACACATATTATGGAAACCCAATTGAAAAAGGAAAAGCAATAGGAAATGACTGTAAATTCGCATTTCGTTATTTGTTTCACTTTTCTTTTTTTTTAAATAGAATTACATAATTACATTGATGGCGACTTACGGTTCTCTTCTGTTTCCTGTTAATCCTTTGACTCTCAGATTATTCGACGCCGGAGTAACGTCGATCTTCTTTTATATTTTGTTTATCTCATTCGTCTTATTTCATTTTTCATTTCAAGTTTTATTTTGCGTTTAACTGTTTTCAATATTTTTCCAATGACTGCACTATCTTTTATTATTACGTGAGGTTAAAATGAGATGAGAATATACTGAGTGTGCAGTCAATGGAAAACGCTGTTAGATTGAAAGAAAAAACTATGGAATCGGTTTCTTGACTTTTAGTCACCATTAAACGTCTTCTGTTGATACAGAATGTGATTTTTATGTCTAAAATGCTAATTAAAACGATTTAATAATCTCTTAACCAGTGAGATTCCGAGTAAGTGCCTAATTATAAAGTAAGTCCTCCCGTTTAAGTATAAAATCCAAAGTTTTTAGTGGATAGTTTTCTGTACATGTAATTTTATTGAAAGCAAGTGCATGATGCAAGAACGATCAAGAAATAGTAATGTTATGTATTGAACTATGTATTTTTTAAAAACTGCAACCTTTGTTTATTTTCCTGATTATCCTTAGCGTTTCCGGTGGTTTTAGTCAATCAATAAAAATCATACTAGTTCTTTTTTCACGAATAAATTACTGACCTGTACAAAAAAAAAGTTTGCTTGCGTAGCCATATAATACCGTGAATCAATTTCGCGTTGTTCATTAAACTTTAATTAAGCTTTTCAGTATGCATAGACACGCCGGCCGATTTTTTTCGGCTCTCTTTATTCCTCGGGTTCTCGTAATACGGCTTTCTCGAAATCAACTTGATGTATTTTTTAATTGATTTATTCATAAAAGCTTTGCGGGTTTATTTATTTATTTTGTTCTCGGCGTGTTTGCTTTGCGTGGATAAACGAATTAATCGAGTTAAGAAATTGCTGTTCACAAAATTTTTTTTTTATAGTTTTTGTTTTATATTAAATTTGGCTTTAGTAAAGTATTTAGTTACTGCTGCAAGCTGTGATAAAAGTTTTCGACTGTGGAGTATGTGGTGTTTCAAATTTAACGCTGTGAATAGAATAAATGTAGAACACGCAAAAAATACATTATTTCGATTTACAATTCAGCAAAATCGCCGCGTACATACATACAACGAACATGTCAAGGATAAGAATGTAATAATTTCACCGCTTTACGTTCCGTCTCGATAAAAATGTTTTGTGCAAGTACACTAGACAAATTATTTGATTAGCAAATAATGTTCGAGATGTACGCCACTCGAACTCCGACAATATATACATTTTTGTATCGCCTGACATCTGATAATATTATATTTAACAAATTCGTGATAATGTTAAATAGACTTTGATAAGGCGCGCCATAAAATAAATAATATTTCGCGGATGTCTGCGGGCATTTTTTTTTAGTTTTTTGGTTTGTCACACAAATCCAGAAAATGCAGTCGAAATTACTGTAAGTCCCAGCCGCTTGTTGTTATTTATAGCGGCGTTAAGGCTAAATTTATTTTTATTTTGCGATAAGTTAATTAATGTTGTAGCCGTGATTGATTGACAAAAATAATGAATTTATTTCCAAGCGTCTTATCAAGATCTTAATGTAAAATATTTTTTATATAAACAACGTGATCAAGCGCTGTCAGACTGAGTGAAAATTTCTAGTGGCTCACTGTCAGTGTCATTTAAACGTGTTGTTTAAGTGGCAGTCGCATACCAATGGTCTAATTCATACACAACTCCAAATATAACGAAAGAATTTGTTAACGTAAAGTTGCCAAGTGTGAAAAAAACGCTATCTCGTGATAACTACTCATTGTCATTAATAAAGCAAAATATTTGAGAAGTGTGGCAATACAGCTTTTGATGTTTTGGAAATCATCAACACAATACAATAGAATTTTTTATTTTTAAATTATCTATTCGCCAAAAATAGATTTAGGGCCGGTACTTTAGTCACCGGTTAACTTTAATCTTTGATTTATTGCCATAGAAACTAAAGTATTGGCCCATGGTCTATTCCCATAGAAACAATTGTCTTTACAGTTGTAGAGATGGGAATAAATCAAAGGTTAAACTTAGTCGGTGACTACGGGACTGGCCCTTATTCATTCAAAAAGAAAAAAAAAAATGCATGACTTCAAGGACACCTGTATATTCGCGAGTGAGAGAATTCAAAATAGAACGTGTAAGTGAGCGAACGGTTTATGACCGAAGTGGTGTACAAATACAGCGATCGAGTAAACATTTGAACAGTTTCGCAAGAATGTAAAGACATAAACACCTTTTATAACCGAATAATGAAATATGCACGCGATTTAATTAATGCTATCGAAGGGGGCCACAGGAATTCGGGTACTTATATCTCAGCTATTTACACACATGAAAAGATGTCAATAACTTGCAAGATTAACTCTTATCAACTTACGTGGGCTTTCAAGAGTTCCTGAAATCTTGGCCAAGATTTCACAATTTCCCTTCATTTTGCAGAATCAGGGTATTGTTAATCCTTTGTCTTTGAAATTGAACTTTGTGGCCAAAGTTTAAAAAAGTCCTGGACTTTATTTACATATTATGAAGTGTCGTCTAATCCATTGGTTAAGTTATGCAAGTCACGTATTATGTATTTGTGAATTAAAGTTTAAGAATCACTCATTGGACGAGTGGCAGAGGAAAACCCACTTTTAAAAATGAAAACTGTTGCTTTATTTATTGTAATTACAGTAATTCTTAAGCCAAATATTTAAAAGAATATAATTTTTGAGAAAACGACAGTAAAAAAAGCAGAAATTTTTGATACAGTTGAATGAAAGGAGGTGCAGAAAGTGCATATGCATCATTTGTGATGATCCAGTGCAGTGCAGCAATTAATTGAATGGGAGAGTAACAAAGAGGGAACATGATAGGAAACATAACAAAACAGATATAAAGGTAGTTAGAAAAGCAAAGAGGAATTTACTACAGACACAAAACGAAGACAACTAAGAAAATGTATGTACACTACCGCCCACTTTTTGATTATAATTTTTTTATTTTAATCCAAACCATTAGGTTGAAATTTTCAAGGTATATTTACGAGGACTCGTTATGTAATGCAATACAGCTTTTAATTACGCGATTCTATTCGAAAATAATATAATAATAAATTACAGTAATAATATTTGCCTTGAACTTTTTATAGCAACTTGTTGTTTCGGTGACCTATCATTATTTTTATAATACAAGGTTCGTCCATAAAGTTTCAACGAAATCACAACGAAATTTTCGTCACACGTGCAGACGCATTAAATTTGGCTTTAAATGTCACATGTTCAAAGGTAGCCAAATCTTAGCAAAGTTATTGATTTCACTGTTGCCAGTACAATACCAAACTGTCTCATAATTTTTGAGCATCCTCAAGTGTGTTGCTCAAGTTGAGATGCAAACAGTACCACTTATATTCAAGGGGGCATTAATAATTTAGGAATAATGTTGTCATAGTGATAGTCCTTATTAATGCCTTACCTTACACAGTTTGTTAAAGAATAAAGGAAATCGTGTTGATTAATTAGGTTTTGAAGTACTAAACTTCACACCATGGAACTGAACAAAAAATAAGAAAGGCAGGAAAGGAAAGAGTTGGATGTGATGCAGTGTTGCCAATCGTACTAAATTTAGTATCTCTAGTATAGTACTTACATATTTCGTAATAGTTTTCATCGACAAGAACGTGTTTCAATTAAAACCAGTACGTTTTAGCTAAACTTCACACACTGGTACACTTAAGTACGTGTAGAATCTAGTAGGTACGTTTTTGGATGTGGAATTCTCATTAAATATTATTTTATTATATGAATTTTATTGATTACATCAAACAGTAGCACATACCTTGCCTGTTGTGATATTTAATTTTGTTTTTGTCGTTAAGTACCAATTATTGGTCATTGCTTTACCATATTTCGTATAGTTCTAATTTAGTACCCTTTAAAAATGTAGTTTTTTTTCATTAAATGCACTTTCAATCCTTTTTAGTTTGTTTAACTGGTAACAGTAGACCGACTAAAGGGCAGGTTTGGATGCTAGAGTAAAATAGGCGATGAAAAACTAGGAAATTTAAAACGAGAAGCAAGAAGTCAAGGAAGAACGAAAAAAAATCAAAGCAAAAGGCAACTCCCACGAAAATATTGAGTTTTTCAAATTAGATCAGAGTTTGAAAAACCCAACGTACATATTTACCATTTGTAAGTTATGGCAAATTAAAAACATTTATAAAATGAATCTTGGGAATCTTATTCTGAAAGTTGCTATAAATTAATTCTTTGAAAATTGCAAACTTCTGCAAAGATTCAGGAAAGAGTTGAGAGGCAATCTCAAAGAGGTTTGTTGGTAGTAGAATTAGAGATGAATAACCTGGAAGTGTTTACAAGAAGGGAAATCCACAGGAGGGGCACAAAGGGTAGATAAAGCAAATGCGTAATTTGTAATGAATAAATAATTCTTACTTTACAAGGCGAATGTTTAAAGAAAATAAAGTTGAATCCAATTAAATAAATATGTAGAGTGATAAGTAGTAAGACTTCAAGCCCGGAATTAATCTCTTGCAAAAATAATCTCATTTTTGACTTGAAAGGTTTACCCATGAATTTATTGCTTCAATCAATTTATTTATTCAATCTCCACTCGCTTCTTTGAAATTAATAACTTATTAACGTCATTTGAAAGAATTTTTATAATTAGAATTCCGATCCCAGTCAAGTTTGGTATCAAGAGAATGACAAGATTAAATCATCTGGATAAACATAAGCCTCGAATTAGTCTTGAGTAGGGAAGAGCGAGAGCATAATTACGTTTGTAATATCAGTTAATTAATAAATGTTCTTGCTTACGTAATAGGTTAAAATGTATTTTTTTTATTCTCCATAACAAAGCTTTTGGATTTTTCATCCATTTTAATGAATCCTCAAATTGTTGGTTTGAATTGTTGGTTCTTAACTCGAAAAAGTCAAAACTTTATTATTTTTTGAAATCTTTCAGCGAATTTGTTTTGAAACAAACATTTGTCCATTCGTAGGTAATTCTTTCATACCATTTTGTTGTGAAGACTTATTCGTTGGAACATTTTCTTTCATATCCTAGGCAAAAGTCTTAATGCTACACTTACATTTTATGACCTTCAACAGGAATTCAATATTTATTAAAAAAATAGCGTTAAAATTTAAATTTTATTCTTCTCCATCTGCATGCTGACGTTTTTGCTTCCTATACATATTCATGGATTAAAGAGGTTTCATTCACTTCAAATTTGCCTGGCTTCTGTCCCATTTTATTCGTCGATTCATTCTGATTATACAGGGTTTGATGTGCGAATAAATTTCGTTCTACTTTCGCGTTTCACAAGAGCGCAACGAAATAAATATTTTATCGCAGACATAGTTGCTCGTCGTTCGAGCGCTATCTCGATTAACGGCCTTCTAATAACGGAGAGACGCTATTCGAATTCAATCAGAAGTGCTCGCGCGCCTTATTGCCACTAAAAATCAAAGAGTTACGGCCGATAATTAAGAGACGTCCTTCGTGATTTTGCCGTCGGAATGTCTTTCACCTTTGCGTAACGCGACATCGCGCGCCTCAATATTTAAACAGTTTATCACTTATCATCCGCAACTTTATTTCACAGACGATAAAATATTTGTTTTTGCATGGTGCATTCATTACGCGTGAATCACGCAGATGCAAACATGAAATTAATTACCCACGTAGAAGATTGGACGTTTAGAATTGCCTGTTTTTAAGCTGTCGTAATTAGAAAGTATTAACGCCTCCGTGTCATTGAATGAAGCGCAGACGATAATGCACACGTGCGATACGTGCGCTATCTTTTGGATGCGTTTTCAAATTTTGCTGCTCCAATAAAATATTTCTTCAATAATTAAAACAAATATTAATTTTTTAACTTTTATATAATTTTTTTGTTGAATACGAAGACGTTTAAACTATTTAATAATTAATTAACATTCCTCCTTTGGCGTATAGAATCGAATACAAACTAGAAAATTCATAATATTTAAAGAATTCTTCTGTAAATATACACACACGTAACCGAAGTATGGACATAATTGAGTAATTCATATTTATGACTTGCTTCGTCCTCGTCGAAGTATTTTGAATGAATCAAGCAGGTGATTTCCCTGCCGTTGTTAAGATTTTTTTCTCTCCAAATTTAAAGCTATTTTTACTAACAAATTTTTTAAAATATATCTTCACCTCATCTGTGTAATTTCATCAGTATGAAATTAGAAAAGTTTTTGTTATTAAAGCCGTGTCAACACTAATAAAAAATGTTTCAATTACTGAAAAAAATTGGATTTTAGAATTCTGCACAGATATCTTCGAAATTTACATCAATAGGAAGTTATAGGAAAACATGGAAGAGACGTGACATCTTTCGGGCTGAAAACTTTCTTCTTTTGGCTTTCAAGAGGTACCGAATAGTTTTCAAAGGAAATCACTTCCCTTACAATTTGCTTTCGATCAACAAGTCAAGTTTTTATATCATATAACTTTATTGTTATTAATGCATCGCGAAATTTGACCTGAATCTTTTATGACGTGAAAAAAAATATCACGCAAGGTAAGGTAATTAGGATAAATAGATTATTCATATTATCCAAATTACTATTGGAAAATCTTTGGTTCAGAAGTATCAAATGCATCAAAAGTATCAAGATTTAAAATATTATTCTTCGATTACAAATTACAACAAGCAGGCGCGTTTGGAAAATTCATTTTTTCTATTTCTCTTCTCTTGTGTCCTTGGTATCTACAACTTAAACTTTCATTTACTTTTTTCTTCTAGAACCTTTTTCTTGTGTCATTTCGACCTCAGTCTTCCATCGTGACTACTTGCCTTTTAACTTATCAGTTATTTGACTCTACATTTAGTTCATCTACTGATTGTTCATACAATGGCGTCGTTCCATATCCCCTTAATTTTTCTTTGACACTGTTGTTTGTTGGTCACTCTTTTCGGTATTTGTCTTTGTTAGTTCTTTCCTAATACTGTGTTTTTGACATAACATAGTTAAGAGGCCTTCCGTTAAGAACATCCTAGTATATACAGGGTGTTAGGTAATTGACTGGACACCTTTAAACCACGTATTGAGAACACTCTGTAGAGTAAAAAAGCCTTTACATTAGAGGGTGCTGCGGCTTTCGTTTTCCAGGAAAAAATTCAAACAAAAATCGATAAAAATTGTTTGGAAACCACACATACTGGAATTATCAGCGAAATTAGCCAAGGATTGTTACCTAATTCGTATAATTTACAATAATCTCGGCACAAAGTCAGCTTTGAAAATATATCACGCAATATTTGAATCGAAACTAAGATACTTAATCTGCTTCTGGGGTTTTACTTCGTTTGAAAATTTGAATAATTTGTTTATAATTCAGAAGAGAGTAATTAGAATTATCAATGGTGCTGACTATACAGCTCACTGTCGTCAACTGTTTATAAATTCGAATGTCCTAACTATCTTTTCATTATTCATACTGAAAACACTAAGCATTACTTTTAAATAAAAAAATAATTTACTTAAAACTAAAAGTGTTCACGATCATTTTACTCGGCAACAAAATAACTTTTAATTACCACTTCCTCATAATACATAATATGTTAAACAGTCGCCCATTTACATGAGTAAGCTCTTATTTAATAAACTTCCTGCCAATATTCGCAATTTAAACAATATCAGACATTTTAGATTGCAGCTAAAAAAAAGTCCTTCTAAGTCAGGCATTTTATTCAGTTAATGAATTTTTAGAATTTTTTAACTGATGTTTTCACTATGTTTATATGTCTTATTTATTGTACTTTTTGTATTTATATCTTATGTATTGACCCTCATATTGTCACATCCACTGCTGATCAATGACTAAAATATATTATTATTTTCTTATCTACTGTTACCCCCACGTGCCGAACGCAATCCGGGCGGGCGATCCCCTGCCATGAATTCCCAGATGGTTTATTGTTTTACGACAAGCAACTAACGCACGTTCAGTGTCTCAACAGACTTTGGAGTGTGTAGGTCAGTGTGAGGTCAGGGTCAGCTTACACAAATAACGAAATTGTTGACATTATTCTAATGTACGGAGAATGTAGGGTGCAATGCAGCTGTATCCCCAGCGTCGTACACCGAATCGTCAAACAATTATTGCAGTTGTGCAACGTGTAAGAGACACTGCAAGAAACATCTGCTTTAATAGGCGCTCGCTACGTAAGTATTATCAGCGGTCCTCAATAGTTCGCTCTTTTTGCATTTTTTCAAAATGTCCCGACAATCCATCATGTCTACGTATTTTCTGATCCCATTTGACACCCTTAATCTACAGTTTTAATTTGTCCAAGCAATAACCTAACACCCTGTATTATCTGAAGCCTTCCTACCTAGTGGTGTAAGGCTAATCCACCCCACCTACTTCCCAATCTATGTGTCGTACACTAGTCCGCGCCATTCTGACTTGTTCTTAGCTAACTTCCTATTTGTCTGCATAGTGTAGCCCTTCCTTCCTACAACTTCATTCCACGTCCTTTTTGGCCTGCCCCCTTTTCTCTTTAGTACAGTTCTTGCTTCCCACACTTTTCTGACTTGCTTACTTTGCTCCATCCTGATTAGATGCCCCAGCCACTTCAACTGACTTCGTTTTACAATCTCAAGCACTGACTTCACCCCCAACTCGCTTCTGATGACTTCGTTTCCGATTTTATCTCGACTTGACAATCTCTCAGATATTTCATATCCATTCCTTGGATTCCACTTTTTGTGCCTTTGTTAATACCCACGTCTCGGCCCCAAACGTCAGTACCGGCCTGTAAATTGATTTATATACCTTCATCTTCGTTTACTGTGACACCTCCCTTTTACTAATAAAGCTTCTACCAAGACCTCCATACACTTTTATTGCGGCTTTGATCCTTTCGTTTATTTCGTCCTCCTGTTTTCCTCATACGTCTATGGTGGTTCCTAAATATTTGTAAAATTCTACTTGTTCCACACTATTTCCATTTATTTTTACGTCGATTTTCTGCTATACGAGTAGTTGGATATCAGCATTATCTTAGTTTTCTCTTCGTTAATCCTCATGTTCCTTTTAGTAAGTAACACGGTCCAGATATTCAGATTCGCTTGTAGATTTTGTTCGTTAGTCGCAAAAATCGCTAGGTCGTTTAAGAAAGCACATTCTGAAGTATCTATTCTATACAAATTCCAGTACTTATCCTAGATGCAGTTTTTCACTTTTGAAGCGGTTTCCTTAATAATTGTTTCATTCATCATCATTATAAATAATGTGGGGCTTAGGCAGCTGTCCTTGTTCTGAATGATGAAATACCTCGGATTTAATATTCCATCTGACTCTATTTCTGCATGCTCTGTACATATCTTTTATAGCATTTGTTAGTTTCTTGCGTACTTTGTTTCTTTTCAGCATGTCCCACGCTCTATGTCTCGGAGGTCTTCTCCACATCCAAAAAAGCTACCGCGGCGTCTAGATCTTACTCAAGTATTTCCTCAGTTATCTATCTTACCCGAATGCTGTGTCCCTTTCTGAAGCCATTTTGCAAATCAACCATATCAACCATCCAAATATATCTACATGTTTTTTTATTTTCGTTTCGGAAGTATTTATACCTTGCTATCTCCTCTAATAATATTAATCTTTTAATTGAAGTGTTTGGTCTTCTTTTCAATTTATTTGCATCACTTGTTGTATTGGTGTTTATTTTTATTCTCGTTTTCTGTATTTCCTGTTTCCATATGTTCGTCAACTTTTGAAGTTGTTCCTCATTTTTGACCACTAAGTCATGTCGTCCACTTCAAAATGTATAGAGTTTATATTTGTATACCCTACTAGATTCCTTATTTTATACTATATTTATTGTATTTATTCGTGTACTGAAACTGATTCACTGCTTGTAAGAGTAACAAGTCACTTCAAATTTCTCTGACATCCTTTCATACAAGATTACTCCTCTGTCTCTTTTGTAAAACTGTTTATTTTCTTTCCAGGCATAATATCCAATGCCTGGTTTAGGTTAATGAACACAATACAGAGGCTGGGTTTCTTAGTCCTAGTTTAACTTTAAACTTCTGTTTATTTCCATGGTAGCAATTATAAAAACAATTATTCCTATGGAAGCGGCAGTTTAAAGTCAAACTAGGACTGAGAAACCCAGCCAGAGTAATTTACTTCATTCCATTATGTTGCTCTTGTCAATTTTGATATTTGAAGACATGAAGAGATTTAAGTGACATAACTGCGTGAAGGTAAAGACAAAGGAGGAAACACATTGAGGAAATGTGATGCACATACACCTAATACTACGTATTTCCTCCTTTGTCTTCTCATTATCAATTTGCTGTTATACAAATCGGTTGACAGATTAGTTAGAGAGTCAGTCTTCGAGGCACAATTTTGCTTTCAACAATTCGCTCCTGGTATGTACCTAGCTCGTAGAAATTATAAAAAATGATGACTTGTAACTGCACAGGAAATTATTATAGCCTTTCTGGTGCCAGTTTTCACAAGAAATACTTTCGTAGTTTTAATAAAAAAATTGAATTGTCCTGTAATTATTCCGCAAGTTGATTACTACAGGTATACAGCATTTCCTACATTTGATTAAAATAATATCGTTCATAGACGACGGGACGTAGGTGTCTGTAGCTGTAATAAATTGTTTACATATAAATACGGATTGTCAGTAGCCAACAAAGAAAAGCACACGCTGTTATTATTACAATTACCATAAATTATTGGCATTATCATATTAACTACCGTGAATGCGAAACAAATCGTATGCAAATGATAAATCGCTGGAAGAAACGAAATCGTCTGATACACAGCAATAACCATACCTAATGCAATTGTTATTGTCGTGTTTCCTGAGCTCTCACCCAGCCAGGTATGTCGTGACTTGACCGCACAAATCAAAGCCTGAAATGCGCTCTATACGCCCGCTGAAAATTTGTACTTTATGAGATTATCTAATTTACAGCTCAAGATTTACAACCTCGAGATTATGGTCAGTATACAACGGATTAAGTCGGGGATATCAAACAAGATTTGTCATCCTGTCATCGCCCGTCTGTATTAGCGTCATCGTATGAAAGATTTTATACGCTCCATAATTCAATCAAGAACTTCTTTTTTCTTCTTTACGAGGTTCAGAAATCCTTCGGGTTTCGGGCGAAAACTCATTGTCTACGGGCATGAGGTGCGTAGTTAATGAAATATGCGCAAACAAAAGATATGAATGGCACGAGATTTCGAAACAGGTACGGCAAACAGCGTTTAATTGCAGAAAAAATACCCGAAGACATCACGGGTATTTTTAGTTCCGCGCGGTGTTAATCCTCGAGATAAAGGAAAAATGCAAATAACGTCGGAGAGTTATTTAACAATTGTAAATTTGCGCTCGCTGGCGGCGGCAAACAAGGTATTTGGGGCAAAACAACCAGATCCGGTGACGAAAACAAAATAAAGATGTCATTGTCACGTTCTTAATTTGGAATGTGCAAAAATAAAGTCTTATCATCCTTATTTTGATCAACCATTTTTTTTCTTTGGTCAACGATTTTGAAGACCTAAAAAAAGAAAGTAAAAACTAGAAGAAATGGTGGAAGAGGAAGAAACGTAAATATTTGACGTTACAACTGGAAGGGTTTTTCCAAAAAGGTACCAAAAGTTGGTGAATTATTAGAATTGTTGGATTTATTGGTGGTACGTAATCATTGGCTGTGATTGCAGGAATTTTTTCTGGAAATCTTAAGAGGCCCTCAGTAAAACGTGCTTCTAGACAAAAATTACTGCTGAATACTTTACCAGAAATATTGCAACAGGAATCAATCAGATTTTTAAATCCACGTTTACAAAAACTCTCTGGTTTCGAAAAGAAAAAAAAAGCACTGCATCGTTTGAGAAACAATGTTGTTTTATCTAAAGCTTCATTCTTCCTTAAGAAAGAAAGTAATCCAATGAGAAAACGTCTTGTGGAAAAATAAACTATATTGTCATGCTCAAATATTGTCATGCTCAACTATCCAGATATTTCGCGTTGGGAGAGGAGGAGGAGCAATGTGTATTACCGATACCAAAATAAATTCTAATGGCATCGTTCCTTTTATTCATGAATACGAAGATGTATTGAAAAAGGATTAACCAGACGATGCAATAAATATTTTAATACGCCAATTAGAAGTCTCGTATATTCCGAATCCTGTCCGTTCATTGTAAATTCTGCGATAATGGCACCATTTACGTAATGATATATGACGGTTTGTGCGCACGCAACGCCACGACTTGTAAAATATGCGAATATACTTATGCAGATTGGAAAATAATACCCACTATCGCAGTTTCGCATTTAATATTTTCAACGGGGTCTTAATGTGTTCGCAGGTTGTAAATCGAAACGGTATATTAAACACTGATGACGATGATACTTCTGTTTTATACCTAACTTTACTGACTGTTCAAATCACTCCATGAAGTATATTAAGTATGATTGAAGACCACGTAGACTTTATGTAGTTACTTAAAAATATTTTGTACAAGTCTACAAACCTCCCCGAATTTATAATGTAACCCATGAAAAAAAAAGACATTCAAAGAATGAATGTTTAAGACAAGAAATGGCAATAAAATATTTCGGAGATCAACAACTTCAAGATATGTGGAGTAAACGAGAGATGAAGATGTTTCTTTAAGTGTGATATTGTTTTTTTTTTTTTTTTTTTAGTAAAAAGTGGTCGAGATCCAACGGGTAGAATCTTCTTCGATGACTCCTCTTGGTTTGATTGTGAACTTGTTTGCAAACCAGAGCAAATAATTTGAATTTTATGCTAATCGTGAAGGTCAAATTCTATTCTACATATCCCAGAGTAGACGAGCTTATCTAAAGCCTCGTCTGGCGGCATTACGCAGTTATCCTCCGTGGTTTATTGCCTCGTGCATTAGTTTAACCACTTAACACCGACTTTGCGAGGATTCCGCAAAAATCTCAGCCGTTCATTGTTTTGTTAATAAAAAAATAACAATGTCAATTCAACAAGTTTTCTTGAACTGATTGATTGCCAATCAAGTGTAATTGTTTATAATATCTGGATACATCAAACACCTTTTTTATTTGCATCTCATTCTTTTATTTGCATCTCATTCTTTTATTTGTGTCGAAAAAAAAATGGTTTGGTTTAGCTTTGAAAAATTACACATCGTTCATCTAGTGAAGCTGTACAACAACAAATGTAATTAAAAGAAGAAAGAAAAATCTTCTAAATTAGATTTAAGTGATCGTGCAATCACATTATTACCTTAACATAATAAAACATTAAAAAATGCAGAAAATTGTGGAGATAAATTAAAAAAAAAAACAGTAAGAGATAAAACATTCAAAAGAAAAAGTCCATCTCACAGCAATTTTATTAAAAAAATCAAATTCATTTAGTTTTCTTCCAATAGATGGCGCTGTTGTAAATTATTTAAACATGATAACACGACTGAGTGAAACTGAATTTATGAATCGCAGCAAAAAGTAACGCTAACAAATGCGCTGCTTAGCCAACACTGTTTAGCAGTATTCCTTTAGGATTGATGGATTTGAATGATCCTTGATGTCATTAATTACTGCCTGAAGACTTTATAAACCACATAATAAATCTAGCTAAGTCAGAAAGTGCAACTTACACTTTGTCCTTTTAGGAAGGGTTTTAAATAATTAAATAAAAGCCTTTTCAGTTATTAAAAGAATTCAAAAAGAAAAACAAATATTTGAACTTAAAAACAATTTCTGGCCATTGGCCGACAGATGGCGCTGATTTAAACTCTCTCTGCTCCATTTTGAGACTATATATTGTGGATATAGTCTCAAAATGGAGCAGAGAGAGCATTCTTGTTATGAAATTCTGCAGAGAAACCTTTTTAGGTAAATCGTATTCATATTGAAATGAATAGAATATTTGATTTACTTATTTTTGTTACTTATTTTATTGTCGATCATTCATATACAGAATCGGAAATTTGGGAACTGGACATAGCAAGTTAGCTTCGATTCGATTCGCGGAGAACCAATAGCCAATGACCCGTCGGGGCGGGCGGTGACCATTGACTGGCGTGATTAGTCAAATTTCTTTCTTTATTTTTCTAGTGCGTTTCCTGTCGCACGCATTATAACAGGCTGTCCAGTTGAACATTTACCGAATCTGTATGACTTGGAAGAATAAAATTTGCTAGACATTAAAAAGAAAAAAATAGAGGAAAGTCTCTTCTCTTATGGCTGTTAGATGGTGTTTTCTGTGTCCTTTTTAATATACCAAGTGTCGCCTAATTTGAGCGTGCTATCCGCAATTGGCTGCTTACGTGTTTTATTTTGTAATTTTTTATACATCTGATTTCTTTCGGGCATTCATTTCATTCACAATCTACAGGAGTTACAATTTCTTTTATTCAACATATACAGATTCGGTAAATGTTCGACTTGACATCCTGTTCTAATGCGTGCGACAGGAAACGCCCTAGAAAATAAAGAGGGAAATTTGACTAATCATGCCCACTTGTTTTCGATGCTGGCTACCGTTCACCTTGCCGAGCTGTTGCCAATTAGTTCGCCGCGAACTGAATCGAAGCAAACTTGCTATGTCCAATGCCCAAATTTCCGATTCTGTAGTTAGGGATAAGGAAAATTTAAATCTAATAATTCTCCTCTTTTCTTTGTGCAAGAGAAATAGTTCTTCATTTTAAAAAGTTTGCTCGGCCTCGGATTATAAAATTGTTTCTCTTCAATTTCACAATTTTCTCAACTTCAAATTCTCCTCCTTTAATTTTAGTAGCATTCCTTTCACAAACTAGAACAGTTCTGAATAGCTCAAGTGCACCAAGCCCTTGTTCTATTCACTAATGTAAGTGGAAGTACGTCGCGCACTAGAACAGTTCACACGAGATTCCCCTCACCCCTCATGCACCATCTTATGAGGTGGTGTTCGACGCATTGTGAGGGTATGTTGATGTAATTTGAATTTTGTGTTCCTTTCAGAACAGTTCTGAACAGTTCAGTGTGTATGCTGTACGGAGCTTGAAGCTCGTGAAAGGAATGCTACTAATGGTTGGTAACATATTTTAAATTTCCCTCGTTTTGTTTGGAACGAAAATAGCTACTTTTCCAGTAAACGTTTACGGAAAGTTGTTAATGGTGGAATGTCCAATCCACGAAATGGTAATAATAGTCCAATAAACAACATTAACACTACTTTTCCAGTATTTTGGACGCGTTCTTCATTTCATCAATAAGCCCACTTGATGGTGTCGTTCTTTTATTGTTTCATAGCTCATTCAGATTCACTAACAGTTGTTCTTTTATTCTAGTTGGTTCTAGATGGCATCACTAATCCAACACTTACTTCAGATGATGGAACTGTTTGAAAGCAGTGTCATGAACGTGTAAAAAGCAGAAATCCCTCAAGAGATGCCAAAAAAATCCTTTAACAACACAGAAAATTCCTAAAACTTGTTACTAGATTCCGGAATCAATTAAAAAAAAGTCAAGCATCAAGTTAAAGAAAACAGAAACAAAAGACGGTCGATTTCACAGCCCAATTCAATAGAATAATAAAAACAATTAAACGATTCAAACAAAAGACAATGAATGTTTCAATACAATTTAATAGATTTATAGTTTTTTTTTTAAATAAAAAGAACGATGAGAAAGCAAAGAAATGAAATAATAGAATTAAAAAAAAATATGAAATAAAAAGTTTTAAAAAAGCGCAATTCAGTAGATTAATATTAAATTTAAAAAAATACAATTTGAAAAGAATGGTGACAAAATAAGGAAAACAAAATAATAAAAAATCAAAAGAAATCAAATTTTAAAAAAATATAGATTTTACAACACAATTTTAAAAAAAATTTTAAATAAAAAGGAAGACGAACAAGAAAAGAAAATGATTTCGGCTTCTTTCAACAGAGAGCGTTGTTTAATGTTTTATGTTTTAACAACATAAGTCATTTTTTACATATGCGAATTGTTACATAAAAGAGCAACTTTGAGCTGTCTGGGAGCTTTCAGCTTTCAGTTCTTTTTTACGAAATAAAACTTGAAAATTACTTTTTTTAGAAGAAAGAAAATCCTTAATCCCGACTCAAAAAAATCCCTTAAAAAGTAATTTATCCCTTAAGTTGGCAACACTGTTTGAAAGTGCAAATCTCAAACCTAACCTCATATTTAAACGTAAATAAAAATTGTATTAATTAGTGTGTGAAGGTGTTTAGCACGGCTTAGCACAATGCAGAAGCCGAGTCAGGTGGTTGTAAATGTAAGTTACAATAATGTAACCTACACAATGCACAAGTTTCTGAGGTTAGAAAGGATTTCAGCTCAAAACCAAAGCTTCTGTCATTCTGAATCTGTTGCTTTCATCAGTAGATGACGCTACTGAATCAAGTCTCAGCTTTCAATCACAAATTTGCATTGAAGTAAAGAACAAGCCCTATATGTATTAATAAAGGGACTCTAATATTAATTGTGGTTTTTGTTTAGTTAAATATAATTTCGATGTAGATTTGTTGTACTCAGCGATGCCAGTGAGGTTATGAAAATTTCATTAGACATCTCTCCAATCAAAGCTGCGTTGACGCTGGCGCGTTTGCACACCGTCAATTACCGCTATTCCAATTTCAGTTAAACGGACGTTTAGTGAAGTTTTCATAACCTCACTGGAAATGACATTCAAAGTCCAGCAGCTCAAGCAAAGAAAGAATCCGTTAACAATACGTGATTGATCTATCTCTTTAAATCGTTTTTGCAATTTGTTACTTCATGAATCTTTCATGCGCCTAATTTATGAACAAAATGATTAGTAATCCAGACCATTTATAAAGCAACAAATTAAGCTCGTTGACTATGAAATATGAAGACTATTAAACAAGACAAATTATCGTATCCTTGCGGTGATTAATAAATTTTGTGACCTTTAATTGCTGCGCTAATGAAACACCGCGGTGTTCAATCATGCCCCGCACTTTTTGTTCTCCGGCCAGACCGAGTTACATAATCTTGAATAATTGTCGAAATTGTTGTTGCAGTCTGTAGGCGATAGACAGACTTTTCGGCCACTGGATATGAAATTAATACTGCATGAATTATGCATGGAGTTTTTTTTTTTCTGGCGTGCACATGTGTTAGTTTAATTGGGTCTCTCCTAATGTATAATTTTGTTTCTATTTGAATACATTTAAGACAATTATGACAAGACGTTTGAAATATTAGCGTAATAAATTGACTGAAAACAGATTTAGGCTACCAAGGGCAGAAATTTGCGTTATCCTTGTTCGTTTGCCAAGTTCCTATTGAAATGAGTTTTTTTCTTCATCGGCGAATTAGAATCGAAAAGACCGAGCACATGCAGCTGTTGAGTATGCTAATGAACTTCAAGTACATTATGGTTTTTGATGTGCGCATATGTTTTATCACGCGTCAGTTTCTTTCCACGCAATTTTGCTATTTTAAGGATAAACCGAATGAATATGGATTAAAATGAATCATTGCGAATATGATGTTCCATTGTGTTAAACGATGTTTGATTAAACAATAGCACGTGGGACTGACACTCTCACTATCTGGTAACAAACAAACAGGAGCGGTTGAGAGGAGATTGATGACAACCAGAAGTTGTGATGACTACGTCTTAGACTCGCAGAAAGAATTTGCATCGGAGTTTGGCGCGCCTCAAAAAAGATGCTAAAATTTTTCGGCAACGATCAATTATTTCTTTAATGAGTTCGTTGGCGTTCGCCGTAAAATTTATTTTCGCCGTGAAGAAGCGGCAGGACTGTCGTCTTTTCATTAGCCCGGCCGGCAAGAGGAGATGCGTAAATTATACTCAAAACCAACCGTTAAATAAGTGGGTGGGAACGGCCCCTTTTGGTTTCTATATCGATTATGTTAATCTCGCTCCCAATTTTACTCCAGACGAAACTGAGAATGGCTCGAGACATCGCGTGTCGTCAGCTCGGCTTTGAATTTTTAATAAATCTATTTATGACACGATACTGGAAAGTCAAAGTACTCTTTGATGAAATTTGTCCTACATTATTCGAACCTTCGCCGTCTCTTTAGCATAATAAGATTTTATGTGAGGTTGAACACATTTAAATTTAAATCAAAATTCAGTGTCATTGCATTCCATCAAGATACTATTATGCACTATCAAGTTGAATATGTAGTAGCTTTACCTTTCTAATAAACAATAATAATAATACAATATCGTCGTTTACTGTCACGATTATACCATAAATTATTAAGCACGAGGCACGAGTGCAAACTTTTATTGTATTAAATAAAAAAAAAGAAATGAATTTAATTATTATTTAATCGAAATAAAATATTTGCATTGTGCTATCGAGTGAACTAAATACAACAGTCTTTATCTTAATCTAGAATAATGTTTATTATTATATTATGTTGGTAGGTGTATATATCATGCGTTCATTTAATATTCTGGCAGCATTGGCTATGGAAACATTTTATTTTTTAAAGGCAGCTTAAGCTCGCCGCGAACAGAATTGTCACTAGTGTCATTCGTCCTGTCAATTATCGAGCAAGTGTTTTCGTGTTTGTTTGCGTTGTTTGCTAGTTTTATACAAAAATAAGTTATTTTCAGGACTCATTTACTTCACATTTATTGCATTACAGAATGGTGTTTACATTACATTTGTGATTGCTTAGTTCAAAAATCGATGATGCATGTGTGTACTGAGTACGAAACTGCTTGGAAGAGTTTAGAGTTGAATTTCCCGATGTTATTGTTGACCACAAAACACTCGAAGACAACCTGCATTGGTGTGTACAGTTGTTTCGAGGAACTGGAGGTTTTTCCGAAGAAAACCAACTGATCAATCTCGAAAATGTACTGCCGAGGTTATCGAAACTGCAAGGACATAATGAAAAATGCTTCTCACACCTCTATCCACCAATTATCGCAACAGATTGAGCTTTCTGTGGGAACGTGCCACAAGTTGTTACGTAAAGCTCTGTCCGTACCGTATGATATTGTTGCAACAATCGCTGCTCGATGATGTGAATCTTATATAATAAATTACTTAATTTGTGAATACTATATATCACATGGAATCGGTCAGTGCTTACGAATTTTGACAGTTGAATTATCGATTGCGTTTGTTTGTTGTTAATGTTTACAATATAAGTAACTTGAAAGTAAAATGGCGCTTGAATTGGCAAAAATCGATTATTTGAAAGCTTTTTTTTTATATGAGGCTCTCTCTGTCTTATCTCACAAAATCCATTCGACTTCTTAGCATTAGATGCGCGCAGTATTTGTTTTATTGAGAGATAATCAATCAACAGTGTTTCACTGAAGTTATACTAGTTTACTAGTGATTAATTTGAAAGTTACCTGGAAAGCACTCAAATTATTTGTGTAATTCCACTTAATCTCCTCATTTTTTAGTTTATCACTTATCGTTCTATTAATTAGAGCGCGTGCTTGGTGAGATCTGAAATGTGTGTCGCAATTATTTGTCAGTTTCTATCTCGAGTGTTTGTTTACTGTCTATTTGTAGACGGATCCTTGCTGCTGTATCGCTAGCGAGCTTTAGTTTCTATGAACTCCAAGATACAGTCAAATTCAATTCAAATCGATTTTAATCGGAATTCGGTCCTTTCAGAAACGCAATATGGTTTTGTTCGGATGCATGAAGCGATTGGGTCCAGAATATTTCGTGTGAGAAAGTTTTATGAAACACAATCCTACTTCACCTATGTATGTGCATTAGGCCCGTTTTAGACGGTCACATTTTTTTGGAACTACCACAGTGAATGTTTAATTGGCAACTTCTCACTCACTTTGAAACAAATTTGTTACAAAAAATGTGACCGTCTAAAACAGGCTTTAGAAATTTGATCAAATAACTAATAAGTAGTTTTATGTATACATTCAATGTAGTAAAAAATTTAAAACATTTTCAAGAAAAGCTTTTTCGATGGATATAATTACTTCTATGACTAAAAAAAAAAGTTTGCGTAAATAGAATACGCAGTGGTAACTAAATGTTAATTCAATGTTAAAAACCAAAGTGGGTTAGGGGCACTGACGATTGCCTCTACAATTACATTTGTATTCTTCCTCTTGAGACCTTCAATAGGTATTTCTATTTGGTTTAAATAAACTTGACTACTGTCTATCTTCTTCTGGCGTTTGAAGAATGTGCGCGCCACAAATTCTTCTTTCTCCGATTTTGTCTTTTCTTGCAAAAATACTTCCTCAAGGCTGCTGCAGTTCCTAATTTTTCCGTATGGTTTGCTTCGTTGAAAACTTTGGTTTTTGATCAACATTTTAAGCCGGGCTTTTTGAGATGAATCTCATTAAAAAAAAATTGTATTACAGTTGTCAACTGTAACAAAAATATGCGAAACAAAACCTTGAGGGGAGGGGAGCAATAGAACTGTAGCCTTTTGATTCTATATACAATTAAATTCTTCTCGATTCTCTCAGGATTACACTTTGAATAAACTCCGTGTCCTGCAACTGTATTTTTATTATATGAGTATCGAAATATGTGTAGCCTTAAAATTAAATTCAGTTAAATCTACAAAAAGCAACACAAATGAAAATCGTGGTAAGAGATTTTTTTTTGAAAACATGTTGCATCAAAAAGTCAAAAATAAATTTATTATAAATTCAGAGGCACGCTGGTATTAAACAAATACAGCAGCGAAATTTGACATAAGTGCAAACTTTGAAAAGACAAATCGCCTGAGAAAAATAAATTAGGAAAAATTAGCAAAATGATAACAATCAAGGACGAGAGCTCAGAATAAAAAACAGACGTATAAGCTCGTGGGAGCTATAATTATGACGGAATAAATAATATACAAACAAGAAGCACGTGCAGGGGATTTCTACACAATAAAAATGTCACAAGGAATACCTACTTGCGTATACAAATAATAATAGACATGACTGGTCACGTGTGCATGCAAAAAAAGTGAGCGTCGATTTTACAAATTTACAAAACAAGAAAAAAGAAATGGAGTATGGTTAGAAATAAGAAAACAACATCACTAGCAGAAAACAAATAGAAGAAAAAAATGAACAAGATAGTTTCAACACTTGATACACTTGGATCCAACTGAGTATGAAACTAAAGGGAAAGAACAGGAAAGAGAAGCCACCCAAAATATGGATCAGGAAGACGACGTGAAGAGGAGCACAACAGCTATTATAAAACAAGGAGAAAACATTCATTACTTTCATAAAGCAAAGGCTCGTTACTCCTCGACACCTTCAAGTGAAGGTGAGTAACCCGCAAAAGACTTAAAAGAGCAAAGACTTTGTGTGTCAAAAGACATTTCAGAAATACTATATTTTTTTCTGAATAGAAGATTTTGAAGCTTGAGGTTGAGGCTACCATTATAAAATAGAATAATTTATTGTGGCCTATCACAAATGGTAAGGTACTTCACAAATTTGCAAACAATTGACCACAACATGGAGAATAAAAAATTCTCTAACGATTTAAGACTCTCTTTTGTGTCCTACTTAGCTTCCCTTTTTCGTTCCTTTGAAATTTCAAGTCATTAACGAATAAAAACGAAACTTGGGGTTTCTGGTCAGTTCACAATGTAGGGTTCTGGTGGAAGGAAATTTATCCGAACGGTTTGAAGTTGAAGGGGGTTTGAGGCAGGGTGTAAGTTTTTGTCTGTGCTCTCGAAGTAGTATTGAGACAAAGTGAAATAGATGGAAATAAGATAATTACCCAAGATGCCATTGTGTATAGGTTACGTGGACGACTTGGTCTTACTTATAGGAACTAGAAAAAAAAACCTCACAACATTTGTCCCAAAAACAGAGGAATATGGTTTAACTTGTAGGCTTCCGCGGCCGACGTCCATGTTTGAATTGGCTTCCGGTTGGAACCCAATTCAAACAGTAGAACATGGCGTGAAAATAAATTATAGGGAAACAAAATACATGGATGTGCGAGGAGGACGCAATAAATATAGGATTGAAGGTAGGAGAAACACAACTTTCT
This sequence comes from Dorcus hopei, assembly GCA_033060865.1. Taxonomy (NCBI): domain Eukaryota; kingdom Metazoa; phylum Arthropoda; class Insecta; order Coleoptera; family Lucanidae; genus Dorcus; species Dorcus hopei. Next base: position 32,935,366 of record CM065423.1, on the reverse strand, counting down.
TTTAGAAAAGTAAATGAATATCTATGGGCTAAATAAATAGAAAGACCGATGACAGCAGAAGACTTTCAAAAGGAAGTAAAGTGCTAGAGGAGATGAAAAAGTGATGAGCTCTACTTTAGTGTCAAGAAACACTAAAATAAGATATCGCACAATAACTAGGCCAGTAGGACTGCATGGTTGTGAAGCATCGATGTTAAACAAGACAGTGAAAAAAACTACAAATTTGGGAAAGAAAGGTTTCAAGAAAATATGTGGTGGAGTTAATACAAAGATAGAACAATTAAATAAAGTACAATCAAAGAAGTTATGGAGAAGCATGGTCGACCAGGAATTGCATTATATTACAAGAACACAGAGGATGAGACAGTTGGGACACGTCCTCAAACAATAGACATAGGATTTATTGTAACACTTTAAAATTGCTGGCTACATGTGTCAAAATAAGTGTATAAGTATAAGCGTTATTATCGCTATACAGTCAGTATAAATAAATGACACGCTAGAAGAATACTAATGAGAGGAAAATGTGGCAAAAAGCGGAGAGGAAATCGTCGAAAGGATGGCTGGATTCTGGTTGAAGTTGAATACTCTATATTCTGAGGCAAATCAAAGAAATGGAAAAATTCTATAACTATGGGATAACAAGGTATTTAGGGTGGAGTTAAGACGAAGGCAGGTCAATTGAAAGAATAACGAACAAGATGTTACGGATAAGTACGGTCGATTACGATTACATTATGAGACCACAGAGGATGAGATAGTTGGAACACGTCTTCAGAATGCCAGGTATCAAAAGAATATCAATGGAAGGAAAATGTGGGAAAAGGCGGAGAAGAAGATCGAAAAAGGTATGACTGGGAATTGTGTAGGTGGGGTTGGAGTTGAATACGGTATTGTTCAGAGACAAAACAAAGAAGTGGAAAAGAAAAAACTACATATGCGGGAAATTAAGGTATTAAGAAAAATATATGGCTGAACGGTCCAGTGGTAAGAGGACCGGCCTTGCAATCGCAAGGTCGTCGGTTCGAAATGCACTCGGCATTTTTCTCGGGGGTGGTCGGTGTCGACTTCAGGCACCTTTCAGTGTTGGGGATAAAATTCGACACTGCTTCACCTTAAACGGCGAGAAGGTTGGAAGTAACAAAGCCATGAAACACTTTACACACACTCAAATACACTCCCGCTCCTGAGGTCCTGACAAGTCTCTGACTTAGGACCCCGTTGGGCAATCACCACAGATAAAAAAAATATATCAAGGAGTTAAGACGGAGACTGGACAATGGAAGAGAAGAACGAACAAAGAGTTATGGATAAGTATGATCAATCAAGAGCACAGAGTATGAGATAGTTGGGACATGTCTTCAGAATGCCAGGTTTCAGAAGAATGTATTAGGAGAAGAAGGCGGAGAGGAAGATCGAAAGAAGGATGACTGGGAGTTGAGAAGGACCGACCTAAGTGGGTTTAGAGTTGACTCCTGGATTGAAAAAGCTGGAAACAGGAAGAAATGGACTAAAATAATTTCGAAAGTTGAAGCCAAGAGCCTGTGTAGCTGATTTATGTGTAAACAATGTAAACTTTTCCGTGTCATCGATGCCCATGGTGTATTGCCCAATATTTTGTAAAAGTCCTTTTTCCCCAAAGCACTTCCTCACCCAATCAAAAGTTCTTCAAACTTCGATATGTTAAATAGTAATTAGTCCATTGGCATCACTTGCTTCACCTGTATGGCCTCACCATGTTGTCCTTTTCCTTCGCGGTGTTTAATTCTATACCCACCAGGTGGAAATAAAGCAAGATGCTGTGTGTGTAGTTTGAAAGTAATGTTAAAAGTCAAAACGTATGGAGCATCGAAAGTGTTGAAGGTGGCCAAGTTTTCAGTTTTGACGTGTCTGTCAGTATCGATACCAAGTTTACTAGGTATTTAGATTGACGGTTGTCAAAGATATAAGAGTTTGACTTAAAAGGATATGATTTCTCTTTGCAAAATATGTTATAACAAGTAGCAGGTTCGAAGAAAGCTTACGTTAAATTTAAATTAAAAAAGAAAAAAAATGCTTTACGTGTACAAGAAACTGGGTGCGACTTACAATTCCGTGCGCCGATAATATTTTCCATAATTACTTTCGGCAATTTATACAGTTGTCTCGGGCGTTAAAGCACGTTTAATTAATTTGCTTTTCGTGTATTTTACATGCGACTTAATTAAAAGCGGCGAGCCGACGTAATTGATTATGATTATGATACAGCCGGATATCTATTAAAAACAAGTGTTGTTATTAACTTTCAGATTACAAGTTATGCGGCGGAGAAACTCGGCCGCGCCATTGGTGGACAATAATGAAAAAGCGGGCGATTTTATCTTCCCCATTAACATTTTCAGCCAATTAACCGGCGGTAATTTTCATAGGTGCCCCTTGTAAGACATGGAGGCAGTAGCGCGCCGAAGAAATAAATCTCACACCGGACGGTAGCCGCGCCGCGAATTATTTAATAACAATAACTTAATAAATGTTTCCGTGAGCGGGGGCACCGTGGGGTTCGCGCAAATATTATTTCGTATCTGCGGGGCACGACCGACGTGAGAAATGGCGTTTTATTTGTGAGAAGCTGACACGCTACTCGCATGCTGTGCTCACATTCCCGATTTTCAACACTTACAACTTACACGTTTATTTATTGCCGTGGTTTTTTTTATTATCTAAATAGCGGTTGTTCTTTGAATACATTTGCATATTAATACCCCACGTAATCTGATAGGCGATGCGTTATTAATTTTTGGCTAATTCAATGATCGCCGATCGTATATCATAAACTTTCATAATTCTCCTCTGACGGTTTAATGTGCCAGGCTGAATTAAATTAAACATTTTCGAGAGATAAAACTTCATTATTGTGTGTTTGTTTGTGTAACGCAATTTGGGATGCTTTCACGCTTTTACAAATTTCGTCTTTGTGCTTGGAACCCAATTACGTACTACGTAATAATATGTGAAGGCTGAGGTGGACGATTATTATTAACGGTGAAAGTATTTTTTCGTGACACACATTCTTTGAAATGTATTTGAATTTTATGGGGTTATAAAGAACAACCTTTCCACTTATTAGATAAAACTTGTTTCATATATTATCTACGGAAAAAAATACTTTTAAAACTTGAAATTCATGGAAATGTCGAAGAACAAGAAGGATTTATAACAAAGGGGACTAGCAATAAAAAATGATATAATTAAACTATACTGGGTCGGCCTGACCACCACTGGCTATGCGTTTATCATGAGTAAATGAAGGATAGAATAGTAGAAAGCGCATGAGTAAACGAAATAGCTACATCAATCGACGTTGCCGATTGATAACGCGGGCCACGCTCCGGCCGCAGCATTCCTACCTTCGCACGCAACATTGTAATATCTCTATTTCATTTCCACACAAGTTTCAATGAGCCTCTCCTTCATTTACTCACAATTAACCGTATACCTAGTCTTAGTGAGACCAACTGTGTATATGTATACAGTACAGAACAATTTAGTAAGTACCTATAGTAAAAAAATTATTAAACATGGGCTCGCTTAGACTGTGGACTTGAAAATATTTCTTTTAAGGCCATAGACTTTTTCATTTTATGCAAGATTTTATCTACCATGGAGATTTTGTAACCGTTATTAATTGCTATATTTTGAATTATGTTCAGTTCTTTCTGGTAGTTTATTTTACTCAAAGGCACATGTAAAAGTCTATAAACTAATGAATTGAACGCTGCATGTTTTGTGCTTGTTGGATGATTGGAATTGCAGGGAATAACTGTGTCGGTGTATGTTGGTTTTCTGTATATACCAAAGTCAAAGGAATTGTCTGTTTTTTTATCGTTAAATCTAGAAAATTAATGGAACAATCTGTATTTTCTTTTTCTAGTGTGAACTGAATTTTTGGATTATGGGAATTGATAAAATCGAGGAATTTATCTAGTTGTCTGTCAGTACCAGACCATAAGGCATCTACGATGTCATCTACGTATCTAAACCAGAAGATTATATTTTTGATCAATTTGTCTGACGAGCTAAAAATATTTTTCTCAAAGTTGTCCAAGAATATTTCGGCAAACAAAGGAGATAGAGGTGAACCCATGGGTAAGCCTTCTTCTTGTTTGTAAATAGTTCCATTATACTGAAAATAATTCTGATCGAAATTTGTAGCAGATAAACATAGCAAGTCTTTTTTTTAGTAACTACAAGGACAATAAACTTTAAGTAACGATCGAGGAATACAATGAAAAACATTTTCTTGCGACTCTATACATACTTCGCGATCTCCATCTGTCTATAACAGTTCTGTATTTCAGGCAATCAAGAATAATTTTTACAATAAATAAAAGTGAAACACAAATCGAATATTCATTGCAAAAATGGAGAGTTATATTTAATATTAATTTTTCACTAAAGAAAGTGTGTAATAAAAATGAATTAATTGAGAATAATTTTATGGTTAAAGCACAGTTAAAAGTAGTGAAATTTGATGTGTGTAAAGGAATTTTTAGAAACGTAAACAAAATGGAAAAAGGATTCTTTTGATTAACAAAACGTGATGTAATACACAAAGGAATTCTCACGTTATAAATGTGACACTTGTCGAGTGGCGACGATGTTTGCACAAAATTTAATCACAAGACATTAATAAATGCCTGGAATAGCTGAGTTATCTGTAACATTTTTAAGAGCTGCACTAAACGCAGTCATAATTCGTTATTAGAATTCAAATATTACATCACACCTGTTGCTAATTATGTAGAAGAGATAAAGAGCGGAATTTCAGGCATTCCAATTTACGGCCCGAACATAAACAAAGCAAACAGAAATAATTTATTACAAAAGCGGCGAATTACGATTTTATTGCCATCAAACAAGCTACTAATTTCCAACAAATTATCCTAATTAAGTTCGAATTACACAAATCAGTATAATAAAGGCATTCGTTTTCAGTTCCATTAGGGGGCAGGATTCCTTCGTCGGACGCAATTTTCATAATAAAAGATCGTAACGATTTAACGGCTTATAAATTAAAGAAAAAATAAACATATTCGCCGCATATAAATATTTATTTACGGCAGGACGTATTTCAAGGTAGTTATTAGAGATGGATCAACCTCGTAAATCGACTGCCTAGGTAGCTCCTGATCTTTTTTAGATTTCGAACATAAAACTTTTAAGTATTATTAAGTATGAGATGGGTTCGAGTTAATCGTGGAGTGTAGAAATGAAATGACCTACTAACATGATTCATTTGAATAAAACCACAAAACTTTTGCTCTTTAGATGACGACATATTTCCGTTTTCTTTTTTATTTTTAATTGTTCTTACAGTGTAACCTGAAGCTCAAGACAAGTGGCGCCAATCATGATTTGTGGTGTGGTGACGATATTTAATTACAACATCAAGCATACTCTGCGTCATTATTTAAATACCAAGAAAAATATCGTTATTTCAGAGCCGGTATATAAATAGGGACATCTGAGTATGAATGGCAGTTCACAGAATGGATGTCATATAATAGAGTAAATCCTTTCCGCACAATATACTACAGTACATAATGCGATTATTCTAATGCCGCGCTTATGTCAGCTTAGAGCGGGTTTCCTTTGGCAAAACGTCAGCTGCGTTTTCGGTCACTGCCTACGCTACAATCGAGCTTTCAGCGCTTGACAGGATGACCACCCAATCCGAACCGACAGATATCAATTATCCGCTCGTTTTATTTGCTTACCACGTGTTATTCTGCTCAATATATTCAATTTAGTCCACCCCTTCCCACGCCTCTGATAAGCCGATTTCTGCAAAAGAAAATCCTCTCAAACACGTTTCACCTACATAATAAATTCGGCTTAAATTAATGGTCCGTAATGGATTCTTTGAAATTACATACACGTTTTTAATTTCTTTATTTTGGGAGATTACAACGTGATTCAACTTTTTCTCAAAAGCAACAAGTCTGAACAGTTAACGGTTCTTGCCATTATTTATTCGGGATTAAAATAAATGGAAATAAATAATTTTTGGAACCTATCGGTTATTTTATCCTCCTTTCCGTTTCCGGAATATTCTAAGCTATTTTCTAGATCTTATGTGTCATCCATATAATTTTAATGACAGATGATTCTATTTCTGCAAAGTAATTGTTCGAGTAACAAAAATTAGAGTTTATATGCATATGAATGTAGGTATAAGTGCAAGTTAACAGATCGAGGAAGTCGCCTCTAAAATACCATCACTTGTCGATACTGCATTATAAACGAGGATCTCTATATAATTTTGCAAATATACCTGCATGGTTTTAATGCCATGTAAAGCCGGTGGATTAATTTATTTATTGCATATATAGACAGATTCAATGTGCCTTCTTTAGCATATCTCTGAAGTGAGTGTTTTGCCTGAGGATAGAAAAGGATTGATGCCCCCCAAAATTATAGAAATCTTTGATCAAACAGCTTCGATATGTTTTATCTGCAAGGAATATTTATTGATGTCTTTAGGATTCGCTCTTTTTGAATAATAAAACTGATGGATCCTTTTTGACTGGAATTATTAAACAAAGTATTTCTTTCTTGAATCACAGTCATATATTTCTTTGGTTGTTTGTTAATGTAACAACAAACAACCAAAGAAATATATGACTGTGATTCAAGAAAGAAAGATTTTATTATTTGAATAATTAAATTCGAATTCTAGCTTTGAGTCTACATTTTTGACAAGCGAATCACTATTTTGCATTTTTAAAAATGGATAAAAACGGATAAAAATTTATAGTCCTTTGTGAATCAGGAATAAATGCTTTCAATCTCACACATTTCTAATTTCCTGTAAGAAGAGGTCTCTTAATTTTCAATCTGGTGGAAGGGACGAAATAAAAATGTAGATATTTTTATGCCACTGTCAGGAAGGTTGCAAGGTTGTATTGTCCTTTTTGGAATTCATCAACTATTTCTTATCAAAACCATATTACCTTGTTGGAGCGTAACTTACCATACCTTGGTGGTTGGTAGTATTTAATAAAACACTCTTAAAAAAAATGGGTCTAAACACGAACACATTCCGATAGAATTAAGAGAGAAAGTTTGTTTTGTTTTTTGCTCACATTTACATATTTGTTGAATTTTATTCGTAATGTGGACTTACTATAGCGCTTTACATTCTTGGTCTTCACATTACTAATTTATTTATTTTTCCTTAAAAGATTAATAATTTTTTTGTCAATTAATTTATATACGGTCAGGTGTTCCACAGGGTTCAATAATTGGACCGCTTTCACTTTCTGGAATGCCTTTAGTAAGTATCGTTTATCTTACCGTGATAGTTTTAGTGATAGGACTGATCATCGACACTAATTTACGATTCAAAGAGCCATATCACTTCTGCAATTTGAAAATGTTACATCCCAGTGGGCATATCCTTACCATTATTGCTTGTGATAGCTTAGTTCTATCTCACTTTAATGATTGTGATGTTATAAATATAACTCCTGTATGGATTCTAGGGATTCCAGGCGCATTCAAATTCTGCAGAATTCTTGTTTATGTTTCATTTATGTTGTTCCAAGATGGGAACATATTTCGCATAAATTGAATGATGCTGGTTATTTTCAAAAACCCCTCCATGCCTTTTCGTTAAATTTAGACATAGAACTGATGTTCACAATATTAATGTTCGACGCAGGGATCGGTTGAATATTCCTTTGGATCACATCTCTGTTCAAAAGATGTTTTACATACGCTGCTGCTCAATGTCTAATTAATATTGATGCTGATTTGAAGTTGCTACCTCACCTTTTTAAACGTAAACTGAAGTATGCCCTGCTTAGTGAGCGAACTTTTCAATAGAGCTTTAGTGTTTTTCTTTGCTTTCCTATTAGTTATTCTCATTAGTTTCTTTCTTTTTCTTTCTTCTCTCTAATTTACTTCTATGCTTCGTTTTTCTTGCCTCTCACATTCTTAATCGTTATTTTCTTCTATCCCCTCCTTCACTTCTTCCACTCTTTTTCTTTTTCCTTCTCTCTCCATGCTTCTTTTAGAAAAATTATTGTTTTTGTGCCTTTTTTTAAATTTTGTTAAAGGTATGCCAGGTAGACAAGTGTCCTCATGAGTTTACTGATGGCGTACCTTGTGGTTCGACTGTATTACACGTTTAATAGTGCTTATTCATACTATTTCTTTGGTTTGGAGGTTGTTCTTTATCTGTCGAATCAATAAACAGAATATTGTTATTATTTAATTTTGTTTTTGGTCATACCACCGGTACCCACTTTAATTTTCCTTCCCTTCCTTCCTTTCCTTCTTTCCAGTTTTCCTTCCTTTCATTTCTGTCCTTCCCTTTCCTTCCTTCTTTCCTTTCTTTTTCCATGTATGTAGCTTATTCATGTCTTTTTATTCCTCCTGTCGTATGAACTGTAATAGCTGGTTCTTGTTTCAACCAAATGGTCTATGTTCTATATCAAAGATAAATTTTTTGACTAAATGATATGTGAAGTAAAAAAAGGGACGAAGTGAAAAATTTCAATTTACTTTTGGCGCAATTTGATTTGGATGTAATTTTTTTGCATCACGTTCAAGGATGAAGTGATTTCAGTTTTTTTTCTTTTGAAAGCCAGGTGGGTAATAACTGCCTTTTTTAAAATTTCTCCTCGTAGTTGGCCGTGAATTGTTAGTTGTGAACCAGTCTCAATCGATTTGACGTTTGAAAATGAAATAGCAGAATCCGGGTTTAGATTAATTGAAATGGTTCTCTTGCCAGAGCATTCAACTTTTATGATCGTATCTTTCGAAATGGCCGTCAAACTGAAGGCAAGTGGCAGGACTTCTTCCATGAGTTTTCTTAGAAACCTCGGAAATCTTTTGCTTCCTTATGACAAATTTCGCACGTCTTTGAATTATGGTGGTTAAGCTTTTTCGAGAGACGGGTTCTATTTTACGTTAATAGGGCAGTGGACGTCCCACAAAAAGGACTGAAGAAGTTATTGAAAATGTAAGGGAACATGTGCATGAATCGCCAAGAACTCGGCTCAGTCAAATAACAATAATCCTCGTATGCTCTTGAAGGTCAGTTTTACGTGAAATCCAAGCCTATCTCGATGAAATTGGTGGACATTTTGATCACCTATTACGACTTGAATTTTGAATAAAATTTGTTAATAAAGATTTTTTTGAACTTTATGACATTTCCTTCAATAGGATAAGTGAGGTTATGATATATGTCAGTTTCAAGCAAGGCTGGTTCACAACTAAGAATTCACGGCCAACTGCGAGGAGAAATTTAAAAAAAGGCACGTTATTAAAAAAAAAATATAATATATTGGCCATTTTTGTTTAAATTTTCAAAGCAGGAACCAGTTCATACTTCCTTGAACTGCAACACAGGAGCCTTCATGTCCTCAGCCTTGTTTTCATTGAAATACAAATTTGTTGGAGAAGTCGGAAACAGAATAATTTTTTTAATTTTTGTTCGCAACGGAAGGGGTTTTGCAATTTTTTCTTCTTCCTTCCGAATTGAGGACTGATTTTGAACGTTCATTGTTCACAAAGTTCGAACGAAACTCTGTTTAATAAAATACAAATGCAGATGGTAATGAAGTGATTGGGAGGGACCTCCTGTTTTACACGTCCTTCGAAACATGAATAAGCTTTATATCTGGATCACTTGCACAATAGTTTGAGGCCCACTTGCACAAGAGTTTATAGACCATTCGTTCCTCGAAAGACATTTGTTCCTTTCTTATAGTTTTGTGAAATTTGTTTATTTGCAAAATCTAACTTCGTGTATTTATCTGGTGGACTGATCTTAAAAGCATTACTTAAGCGTAATCTTGATTGTTATCTCGCAAACGTTTGCGAGCTCCTTATCAGATTCGTAGCGTGACGGGGTTTATGTAGGTCAAACTCTGTAATGCCCTCAGTACAAATTCGTGCAGTTCACTACTTAATTAATTAAAAAGCTACTTATTGGGTAGTTTAATATTTATAAATTGAAGGTTGTATCATCATAAAGAAGTTGGTAAAGCGATAGTTCTTGGATTTTTAGTTATCAGTAAAATGTCGAATTGTTACAGAAAAATCGATCAATTGCGTCTAATTTATCTACGTCCTCGATTAATTATCTACACACAAACAACCTGAATGTCCAAAATAGAACTTGATACGTATGTTAATAAGGCAAACTGAATTCTGCTGTCGTCGTCTAGTTCCAACCACAACACACACTAATGCAATTAGAAGCGTTCGCTGGAGCATATGATTATGTTTGCGCGAAATTTTAGGACCGGTCGCTAATTTACAGCCAGTAGACATAGAGGAATTGATTAAATAAATAATTTCGGCGCAAAGTAAAAATTAATAAAATTTGGCACGATTTCGGTGACCACGTGCTGGTGTTAAGTTATGGATATTATTATCACATTCCTGGAAGATGTTCTCACGCACTCATGATAATATATTCTGGTAATGGTGCATATAAGGTGTTTGTCGTCGCTCGGGACAACTCCATATTACCTCCATATATAGGAAAATGAGAAAGTTACGCCGCGACTCCTCCCATCGACGTTTACGAAACTTATGCCCCGAACCCAGCACCTCGACACAGGTAAAATGGTAAATATCACTACCGCAATCTCCGCCCAAGATAATCTTCGTGGCGTTCATCCGTCAAAGTCGCCGGGATGCCACACGCATTCACGCGAGCGACTTTATCTAGCCGAGCTTTATTCAAATCGATGCCATTTTTGGAGAAAAACGGACAACTGCTTAGCATATTATCAAACGGGTGGACCGTTTACGACTTTTTTGGGCACGTTAATGACCAGTTAATATTTAAACACTGCCGAGTTGGGTGTTTTACGGCATAATCTGTTTCACGTTAAAGTGAATTAATCACTAGTGAAGTCGATCGTAAATATTTATTGCTCTTTTTGGCCAAATGGTTAGGTCTTTAAATTTATCAAGAAATAAATATTTAAACGATAACAATCAATGAAAATAACATAGCCAAAGTGGAAATATGTGTAATGTTAAAAAAATTATTTCATTTGGGAAAATCAAGCTATGAAGCGAACCAAATCGTTTCAAATTTAAAAATTAAAATAAATATTACTTGGTCACCTTTGGATGTTCGAGGTAGCTCGAAGCAAGAATTACTTTCGACCAAAGAAGGCCATGCATGTAATACAAACATAAAATTAATATATGCTGTAATTACCGCTTGACAGGAAGATCATTAGCGGTTTTGACTGCTCAATCCAAAGCGACTTCTTCATTAAGGCGTTCAAAAAACATTAAAAACTAGTTAACACAAAACCGCGTCCGTACCACATCGACTTGGAGGTCTTAATGTTGTTACGCCGTCCCATCGTAATTTCCGAGCGCCGCAATTTCGAAAATCGTGTCGCAATTTTAACCTGATGGCTTTTAAATAATAACTCTTGCCCCGAACGAAGATTGAGTTATTAAATATATTAAAGTTAAATATAAATCGAGCGCGTGTGCGTTTGTGTTTACGCTACGTTTCATGTAATCAATAATAATCCGCGCAGATATTGATGATCGATCGCCTTGTACGTTTTCCTTTCTATTTGGCCACAGAATTTGAATAAACATCTGTAAAAACTTTTACGACACATTTTAGACTAGTTCTACATAAATATTCAATTAACGTTGCGCAACGACCCCGCAGCATTAAAAACTTGATTAATACCATCGTCCCTGTTAATTATTCTTTCTTAAATACTTGGGTATCAGGTTTCTATGTACGTTCACTTTGCGAAACGCTCGGTGAAAGAATTGATTTAATACATCTGCGAACAACAGCGGCATTTGAATTTTAAATTTTATTTGAGATATTTCAATTATCGTCGTAATGATGCGCGGCTCGCACACGTGATTTGTGTGCCAGGAGATGCCTGGTGGTGTATGTATATTTGCGTAGTCTGGCAATTTATTAATAAATTATTTTACTATAAATAAATTACACTCATCTATCGTACAGTTTCTTGTTTCAGAAATACCCACGCCTCTAATGTGAAATTGAATTGTTAATCATTTCATTTACATTCGCTTCATTACGCACCGCATTTTCAATGTTAATGCTAAAAGAAATTCTTTAATTAGAGTTTTGAATCTCCGAAGTATAATTTAATCAACTAAGATTCGTCTTATTTGTTTAAAAAATTAAATTCTTTGCTCCCTAGAACAATTAGGTATAATCAAAAATTAGAAAGGAGAGGATTCAGAGTCTACTATTATTCGAATGTATATTGTTCCTAATGGAAGAAACATAATACATTAACTGTTCAAACTATGAACAGATAAGATAGATAAATAAAAATGGAATTGAATACAGAAAAAGTAAATGAATGGTGACTAACCATATGGAGTAGGCCTGAAAGAAGTGATTATTTACGAATAGTACGAACACTATGTATTTTGGAAGTCTCTTCAGAAAAGGCAAGGAAACAGAACTGACCAATTGAAAAGTTTTACAAAAATTTATCGTGCATTGTATAGATTAGTTCCAGAAAAGAAAAGAACAAACACTAAGTTGAAGGTTGCTAATTACAGCTTGATATCACTATTGATGATAGTATAGGCCAGTGAAAACTGGACACTATAATGAAAATTAAAAATAAACTAACTGTATACTAATAATTTACCATGCATTCGAGGTCTAGCTGCAGCTTGATATAGGCTGAGAGATATAAGAAGTCCACGATCGGATTAAGTCTTCCCTTCATTAACGTCTGCCCAATAGTAACGTTGCTAGCACGAAATGGCCCTATTCTTAAGAATTCGGAGAATACGTTTACCTGGTACCTTTATCTTACAAACAAGTAAAACAGAGTGAGAGAGTGCCGCGTGTAAAACAGGTACTTAATCCGATCGTGGACTTCTTATATCTCTCAGCCTATATCCACTGTTGATGATACTATAGGCCGGTGAAAACTGGACACTATAATGAAAACTAAAAGTGAACTATCTGCAATAGTAATGAAATTTCTCCCATAAGGTGAACAAGAAGAACGAAATTGTATAGATTATAGAATCAAAAAATTAACAAATTTCAAATTTAATTTAACCATTCCATGGCTGTGGAATGAAAAGTCTTACACGGCCTCCTGAAGATGTCTTAAAATTGAATCACTTGATATTTTATAATCTACTAAAAGCGAAACTGTCCAAGTTCAAAGAAAAAACCAAACATTTGGGAAATTACAAAGTAATAAATAAATTTCTAAAGCGGTATGCCTACCTGCTGTTGTAAACTTACAATGACCATCTCTTACATTTTTCTACCATCTTTCACAGCTTTAATGCATGCATAATTAGGTTCTTATTAAAGAAGACCGCGGATGATTGATAACATAAGCACGCCATTAACCCGACAGACCTTTAAGCAGATGTGGAGGCGCCGTGCTATTGCTTACCACAAGTGATTGACAGTCCGCGAAGGCGGGCTTCTGCCGACTAAAAATCGCCATCGAAGGCGTGTGTGCGATTATCTGATAAGGCCCGTAATTGCTCTTGGAAAACATTAAAGGCGCCTGCAGAATCGCGCTTGAAAGCAATTATCATCGTCTTCTTACTACCTACACATCATATACCGTCGTTTACGGCCCCTCACATAAGCACCAGGCCATAAACTTTGCAATAAAATAAGTCTTCCGCAAGTTTCCATCCTGAAACCGTTTAGTTTTTTGAAATTCATTACGCGGTATTTGAGAAACCATGTTTATCTTCGATAATTTTCGTACTGATGAAATTGGGACGTATTACAAGAGATAAGGGCGATTATGTAACCGAAAGTGATGTAACCCTGAGCCGAAATGAACAAGTCACCGGCAGAGGCGTCCAATTATCTAAAGATCAGGAGGTTCGATCTAGGAATGTCAGAATTTTGTTTATTTAGAAGTACCAGATAAGTGATCGTAGACACTAAAATCAAAACACTTAAGCGTGTCAGCGGGTATCCAGAATACGCGTGATGATTGCGTGGCAGGTGCGTACAGAATAAAATTTTAATTCCATCGGAGTGGAGGATTGAAGTAAACGGCTCGCAATTTCCTTGAGAGCGCGAATGCGTCAACTGATAAGCAATTTTGTAAATGGCCTCCAATAAAAGAACTGATACGAACAGATCGGATCACTCAGAATTTGACCAAAATATATTTACAATCGCAATAACAAAACCACATTGTCGTCAGACAATGATTGTATTGTTTATTTTTATTAACAGAAATTAAATTGTTTAGGGCCAAATATTCAAACTATATTAAAGTTATTAGACTACAAAAATGAAGACCTATTCAGAAATTGATTTCAAAAGAATGATAAAGATAAAGGCAGCAAATTGACAGAAGACAAAATGGGAAACGTTGTTCTAAAGAAGTATGAACGATTAAAAAAATTGAAAATTAAAGATTGGAAAGAGAAGGCAAGAAAATTGTAGCCTCAGGTCTCAAAGGTCCATACATCCCCTATTTTATATTTTGTTTCAGTAAAACAAAAGATTTCAATTTGGAAACTATAGAAAGTCTCCATATGCTTTCAAATTTACGATCAAAAATCTCATTCTATTTCTTCCTGGGAACTGTTCCTACTGAGCAGCAGCAGCGACTTTGAAGATATCAGCACCAGTATCTTTTTCAAGGGTGTTTCAGAACCTGTCTTAAGATATTCTTCTTCTGGTCCATGTTTGCTACTAGTGCGTGATAGTTATGTGTTCTGGTGTCCTCACATTATGCAAGAAGTCCTCAAGTTTGACTACGCAACAAAAATTTCGTCCTAAAATGTGCAAATCCTCCCAATGTACCTAAAGCTCGATCAGTAGGAGACTTTTGGGGCATTTTGGTTTCTCTAGTTTACGAGATGGATGGGAAGCAAAATCTGCAAGAAGTTTACAACTTTATGCGAAAGAGAAATCCAGAACATGATGTGTAAAGTTAGGGGAAACTAAGGAAAATCGTTTCTTAGTTCACAAAATTAGCAAGTGCATTTTCCTGTATTGAGAACATCTTACTAAAAAGAACCCCAACAAGAATGAAAAAGAAACCGTTCCCAAAAGCTTCTTATATCTAGTGGTTACTCAAAAATTGACAGACAAAGGCGATTTTATCTTGTAGCGTTTTTGATTGACTACTCTAGAGTAAGTATCTCTATCTTGTTTTAACCTCATACAATAACGTTTTTGATTGACTACTCTAGAGTATCTCTATCTTATTTTAACCTCATACAATAACAGGGGATGGAGATACGTACGAGATACTTTCAAAGTGCTCTGGAGCAGTCAGTCGAAAACACAATTAATTACCACATTTTTTATAATGATATGTTACTTACACTAAACTTTTTATAAATTAATGTCATCTATTTTGAAGTATTTTTTTTTTTAACGTGTTGCTATCTATTACTGGTTTCCTTGACCATCCTGAAATTAATCTAATTTCACGAGATATCGATGAAAGGCTTCGATACACAGGCGATTATGAAAGATGTATATTTTGTTCATAATCCCGTTTTGTCTGTAACTTATCTCGTAATTCTTCTTGATAAACTGAAGGACACTTCAGGATATTCTATCCTAGTTAGTTAATTAAATACAGTTGTATTGACATGGTTAAGTGATGATGATCCTTGACTTCGGTAGGCACATTTGAATATTCATGAAGGCTTCCTTCGCAGGTTCATCTGGCGTATGCGATATTAATAACAATACAAATACTCCACGTTTAGATAATATGATTGTGCCTTCTGTATGAGACGCAAGTGCAAGAAGCAATACTCTGACTAAGCATAACAGCGTACGACCTACTTGACTACAAAGTGTGTATAATTGTTGATCACAGACGGCCACTTCGATCCAAATAAATGTAATCGGATACATTAACAAGAGGAGCGCGACCGCCGCGCCGCGGCGTCGTCTACTAACAGTCATGGGGTCGCCGCTTTTTTGCGTCCATGAGGAGACGACAGAACTTATTTCGGCGACTCATGCCACTTGTACTAATGTTTTTTGGTAATCGCTATTTTGCCGCGACACATGCCCAATTATGAAGATTTTTCCAACAGGGTCGCGTCTGTCCGTTCGTCCGTCCGGCCAGTCTCCAAGTGATGCCGGAACGTGCCAAACTCTATTCGCGCGGAGAGCACGTGTCCCGCGGGTTTTCTTGAACACCGGAAACCATGCGGATTCTATTCGATGTGAAAGCAAGTGGTTTGGGAAGAATTACGTTAGTTTCGATTCGGATTGTTCGGTTGTTGACAGTAAAAAGGTAATTTTTATATGGATGCCAAAAATAATACGATTTGGAGGCCTTTTGGTTTATTTTTTGTCTCAAGGAACAACCATATGCAGATAGTCGAATTTTACATCACATTTCCATGATTGAAAAAAAATGAGAAAAAAAATATAAATGCCACTAGATTGTAGGTATTTTATGGGCTACTTAGAAGACCTTAAATTAGACGTTTAGATCATCAAATAAAGATCAAATAACTTATTGCAATTGGATCACACAATTGCATTCGTTTGATTTCAGAACAAGTTAATTTTTAAATTTTGAATCATATCAAATTTATCCGTTAGTGAAATCAATTAAAAAAATCTGCATTTTTATTAACTTGGTTCTATTTACTGAAACAAAATAGCTTGGCCCGCGCTTGAAAAGTTTTGGGATTTCTGGCTTACTGCACAGCAATAGTTTTTTGACCATTTTTGTGTTATGGGAAATTGAAAACTAAGCAAAGTTGATATAAGTTAAAACGCGCACTTGATGATGATAAAAAAAAGTTATTGTTTATTTTCTTGCTCAATAAGTTCAAATTTTGCTGAAAATAGTTTTGGAAGAAGGCTAGGTTTACAGTTAAGCTTATTTATACCGGGTGCTGTAAAAATGGCGAAACAACGTCATTCTGCAATATTCAGGGAAAAATGTTAAAAAAATTATGATTCCTTAAAGATATGAAGGTTATAAGATTGGAATTTGAAATTTTTATTATTTACCAATTCTGAATATTTCAACAATTTTTATAGTGAAAGACATATTTAATTAAAATGATGTTCAACAATAATTTTCATTTAAAATCAATAAATAGTACATATTATACACAAAACTTATCATAAAAATGATCTGGCAACCAAGCTATTAATTATTAAGTAATTGCATCTAGTTATTTGCAATTTACGATGACTGAATTTGTATTATTTAATATCAGTTGACAGAAACATAAATGTAAGGTAGAATTTTTTTAACATTTTTCCCATGCTCAGAGGGTGTCGCTGAATAGTGTAGAATGGCGTTGTTTCGCCATTTTTACAGCACCCTGTATATTTTTTGCAATTACGAAAGACTAAAGAACTTTTTTCAAGTTACGGGGTGACTTTAAAATAAACTGACAATCTTTAATCATAGCGTTGGTATGAAGGGTAGAACTGAATGCTGAATGTCTATATTCTGTAGGGGCAAGAACCCCTATTTCCAGTCAGAGAGTGACAGAGAGCGTTGCCATAGGAAATCAACACGTTATTAAATTAAACATGAAGTGAGAATATGGGCCATTAAGATTACATCAGTACGTGAAACCGCCCTTTACTTAAATATACGAAAAGGTTTTACCTTTTACAGTTTAATGTTCGTTGCACGAGCTCGTCAGGCCATAGTTGTCCAGTAGGATGAAATTTCCCGTAATCTCGCAGATATTGTGCAATGGAAGTAAACGTTGCAAAATGTGGGACTTGACGCAAGCGAAATCTTTCCATCCACAGTTGACAGGCACGGGGTGCATTACATCCGGATTCTCCGACCCATATCCGATTTTTCTGCATTCGAAAAATTCACCATTTACAAAAATCAATTTACTCGCGTATATTAATTACACTACTGACCTACTCAGGCAACGTGTGATCAATAGAATGGCGAAATCATAAATTCCGATTAAAGGTCATATAAAGATGGTCATTAAAAGGGGCGTATCGTGATATTCGGGACAATTTTTAATTAATTATTTCTTGAAAACAAGAAGTTCAAATTTTCTTAACATTTTTACCATAATCTCGCATATCTATTCTTTTCTTGGTTTCATTTTGCGGTCTATTTAACAGTCACGCTGTATACAGGGTGAGTCATAATGGGCAGAACAAATTTTACCAGTTTGTAGGAAAGACTTTTTCAAGTAAAAAAGTTCCTATAAACCTATGTCCTAATCCGCACAGTTGAGGAACTACAAGGAGTCAAAGTTTTGTTATAAACAAATATTTAATAACGGCAACTGTGAAAACTGTTAAAAAATTGGATAAGCTGTATAAAAAATGTTCAATTAAATCACAGTATTACAAAAACTGTTGAAACTGTGCTCCTGGAGCTCTAATACAGGCACGAGCTCTACGAATAAATTTTTTACTTAAAAAGTCTTTCCTACATACTGGTAAAATTTGTTCCGCCCATTATGACTCACTCAACTTTGACTTCTTTTAGTTCTTCAACTGTGCGGATTAGGACATAGGTTTATAGGAACTTTTTTACTTAGAAAAGTCTTTCCTACATACTGGTAACATTTGTTCCGCCTATTTTGACTCACCCTGTATTTGGAGGGAAGTGAAAATTTAATGCGAAAAAATTATAGCATTTTTTCATTTGCTATTTGATAGTGTCGTCAATTTGGTTTGTAGTGACATCATTAAAGAAAATGAATTACTCTTCAGTCTCTTGAGAAAAAAGAAAAACAAAGTACTTCCTTCAGCTTGCAGAAAAGGAAGCTGTCAAGATAGCTTTTGGTTTTGTAAAATCGAAACCGTTCACCAATATTACCTAAGAAATTTGTGGGAGTCAAAGACTTTAACATTTCTAAATCCTTAACTTATAAAATCAAATTTGTTAATCTCTAGTGTATTTAATAGTTTTTGCATATTTCTACAACCATCATTTTTAGTATACTTACAAGAGGAAACCAGACAAAAAGAATGAAAGGTTTTGGTTTATAACTACCAGAAAGGAAATGCTAATCCAATAGTTTGCGTACACTTAAATAACGAATGAGCTTTACGTAACATTGTACACACGTAAATTTTTGATAAGAATTTGGGTTTATCGTCATTATCAGAACTTGCGCGGAAATGATTTTTTTCCAACTAAACACTTTCGTTATCTTTAGAACGAGTGCCAAAAATAAAATGCAATAAAACAATCCTGGTTATATTATTTATGGACTTTGCCAAATTCGGAGTTCTGGCGATAATCATTTGCTGGCTCGAATTTGGCAAAACATTTTCTACACACGCCGTGGAATTTTCCCATAGACACAAACAACAACACACACGTTCATTCATTTATGCTTCCAGTCAGATAAAAGCCACATGCAACTTTATGGATTTCAGCAGCTGTTTTGCCACAGAGATTAGATCGAACTATTTATTTGAACGTGAAACGTGAAAGGAAAAAAGCTGAAATTGTGTTGTACGTGTTTCATTTGCAAAACCATCGCCGTCATACCTCGCCAGTCCATTGTTAAATTTAATCGAATTTACGTCACATTGAGCTCGCGGAATGTGATCGAAAAATGCGAACGATTTTTTTTATTGTTCGTTTAATGGGGAGCAGAATATTTACGGCGAAACTTAATCCCGCCGTAAATGACAATGTACGGCGGAGCGTAATGTTTTAAAGTTGCATTGTTAAACATTGCGAGAATGTTAACAAAAGGTTATAAATAGCTCGTTCGGTTTACTCGTACTTGGAATCGATAGTTTCTGAATTGAAAAATTCGTGCTTACAACTACCGACGCGTATGATTCAGAGTATTCAAAAATTAAAAATTGGCACAGTTACTTTGTAACTTATGATTTTGTTTAGCAAAGACATAGTAAAAAGAAACCTTCGAAATCGATAGTAAAACCATTGCTTGCTTGGGTTACTTTGTCATGTATCTGTTTGTAATTGATATTGATCGCGGCGTATTAAGAACAAATTTCCGTCATCGAACAGAGCGTTATTAATATTCATAACTAACACTTTCTCTTTTCATTTTCAGGATATCGCAGCCTCTAGGATCAATATTGAAAGTTTTGCTTGTAATAATGGTGAGTATCATCATGTATTTATTAAAATTAGTCGTAAAAGCATAAAGCTACTTTCATTTATTAATGTAAATGTTAGCTTCCTTCATACTTTTGAATTCCGTTCGAATTAAATGTCCTCTGTTATTATGGGTTTATTTTGAGAGAAGGACGTCTTTAATTTGTAACCTTTCAAGAGCGAAAGCCTTCGGAAATATATGCAAGAAGTGATATACTACCTTCCGTAAATTGCTTACACAGTTTCTTTCCATCAGTTCGATTTTTTTTTCTAAATCTGAATTTTATAATTTATTGGATCTGTATTTGTCTTTATCTCTCAGCTGGTGGAAGAAACTTTTGTAAACAGTTTATTTTTTAAACTGGTGAATGATGTGAAAGTCTTCTTATAAAATCTACCGATAATGCAATTTGTTGCTACTTTTCCATATATGTATTGTAATGGAACTATTGATTTAGTGGTTGTCCTTGATTTCACGACAGGCACAAAATATGATAAATTGCGTCGTTAACCTACTAGATTCAATAGAATTACCATAACAATATTGGGAATATAAAACACAGAAAATTTATTGCTTATATTCGTTTATGGTAAAGCGTAGAGAGGAGGTACTTGAATCAAATCACAGCTTTTAGTTCAATACAGGGTATAATCGAATAAGTTCCAGTGTAAGTTCTTCATAACATAAGGAATTAATTCTGCAAATATCAATGGAATTAATATTGAAATTTTTCCCAAACCTATGTCATAACTTCGCTTCTTTTCTTGTGTATTAGTAGTGGTTACAGTATGTGAAACTTAATTGATTACACCCTGCATATTAAATAACGTTTTTAACTTGAGTGCTTTTTTGGGGGAAACATAAACATCTTAAAAAGAGTAATAAAAGAATATATAAAGCTTTTACTATCCGTGTTTGAATTGGCTTCCGGTTGGAACCGCGTCACGTTGACTTCTTCTACTGCCGACGTTTCGTTCTCCATTGCAGAAGAACTTCCTCAGGGCTGCTGCTGCTGGTGGTGTTGCTGCTGCTTCTTGTTTGTCGTTGAGACTGACTGGGTGTGTCTGTTGTCGTGGTATTTATAGTGATCGGTGGGAGTAGTGAGTCGGAACGGTGACCGGGGGTTAGTCTGTTGGGGCGTGACGGATCGTTAATGAGATGTTTCCAGGCACTGTGGAGGTAAAAGCCAGTATCACGGTTTAGGTTATTGGGATGTTTGAGAATTTCTATAGATTCACGGATTTTACGATTGAAAAAATGAGAGGAGCGGGCTAGAAGTTTTGTGTCGGAGAATAGGATTTGGTGACCGGTTTCTAGTTTGTGTTCAGCTAGGGCCGAGCCAGTTGTTTGTAGTAGTCTAGTACAGCGTTCATGTTCAGAAACACGAGTACTAACAGACCGTTTTGTTTCACCGATTTATCCGATTTATTTCTATATAGCTTCAGTTTGTCTCCTTGTTTTCATAACAAATCAATCCAGTCGTTAATGATTACTGTAAACTTTCATATTTTATTGTTGCAAACGACAATGAAAATAATGTTTGCCTGCAAATAAAGACATCCAGGAGACACGTTAATTAAATCAGATTCCCATGTATAGCATATTTTTGCCACGTATACCGCAATAATTGACGCGCGCATATGCGCCTGCAATAATTTCCAAGCAAAAATGTGCCCGTTGTTATCAGATGATGATTACCTCTCCGCAAAGAGTATACGGCTTGGTACGGTTGGTATCTTCTGCTTCCACATCACCAATGGCATTCGAGATGTGATTATGTGAATCGCTTTAATTGACACGTCGGACTATAGCTGGCGATATCTCTATAGAACCAGATTCATGTGACTCTGTGTACGCGCAAGCAAAGAGATACCGAACGTATGCTACGAGCATCGTTAATTGATCACGAATAAATTAATAATATAGATTGTGCGCGCGGCTTTTTATAAATTTCTCCGGTCGTCGGAGAAGGGCCGTGGGCGTAGCAGGCGCCAGGATGACAACGAACAGAAATTCCGTCTTTTACGCGTTCACGAAACCCAATTTTTTTTGGAGGCTGTTTATTTACGGCCGTGCTTTCTTTTGTTGCAGTTGCTGTTCGGTTTGGTTCTTTCCGAAGATTCTTGTAACCACGGACTGACAGTTAAAGCTAAGCAGTTGAACTATATACTCGGAAATTATTTAGGAGTTCAGAATAAGAGCGTAGTCACAACGGTTGGAGAAAAGCGTAAGTATTTTGCTTATTTATAGCATATTCAATGCTAATTTTGTAAAGAAAATCCCTTTATGTCCCTTCCCCCCCTCATCTCGACGTTACCGAATATTATGGAATCATTTGTCTACGATTCTTGTAACATGGCGATTGCAGATTCTATGTAAAAGCTTTGGAACTAGAATTTCTTCTTTCTGATTTTCGTATGATATTATGTGTACATATATTACTCTTTAATAAATACATAAACAAATCTGACCATACTGATTTTTCTTTTTACTCTGTTTTATTTTTCTTCATTTTCAGTTAGTTGACTTTTTGCTCTAGTCTGCTACTTCCTCCTTATGAGTCTCTACCTAGGACTTCGAGCCATCTTTTTTGTAGCCTCTCCTTCCTTTTGTCTTGTATAATAATCATCTTGGGCATTCGTTCTCTGCCATGCCTTCGTCAATGTCCTAGTCATCTTCTTCTTTGAGTTTTAACAATGTTGTTATTTTCAATCTTTTATAAAGCATTTTTATCTTTTCGATCTCTAACCTCTGCTTACTTTCTCTTGTATAAGAACCAACTTGGGCATTCTTTCTTTGTTAAGACTTCGTCAATGTCTCAGTCATCTTCTTTTGGGTTTAGCAATGTTGGTATTTTCAGTCCTTTATAAAGCATTTTAATCTTTTCCATCCTTTTGTAGCGTCTCCTTTCTTTCTCTTGTATAAGAACTAACTTGCGTATTCTTTCTTTGTTAAGCCTTCGTGAATGTCCCAGTCATCTTCTTGTTTGTGCTTTAACATTGTTGTTATTTACAGTTCCTTACAAAACATTTTATCTTTCCATCCTTTCTTTCTCTTGTACAAGAACCATCTTGGGCATTCTCTTTTTGTTAATCCAATGTCCCTTTGCGCTTTGACTATATTGTTATTTTCAGTTTTTTATAGAGAATTTTCACTTTTCCATTCTTTTCGTAGCCTCTCATTTTTTGCTCTTGTATAAGAACCAACTTGGACATTCTTTCAACGTTAAACCTTCGCTAAAGCCCCAGTCATCTTTTCTTTGTGCTTTAACAATGTTGCTATTTTCAATTCTTAATAAAGCACTTTCATCTTTTCTATATTTTTTGTAGCCATTCCTTTTTCTCAAGTATAAGAACCAACTCGGGCATTCTTTTTCTGCTAAGCCTTCATCAATGCCCCAATCATCTTTTTCTTTGCGTTTTAGCTCATTTCCTTGCAGCCACTTTCTCCTCCTAAGTAGACCAGTCGAATCATCTTTTTCTCTGCGTTTTAGCTCATTTTCTTGCAGCCACTTCCTCCTACTGAGTAGACAAGTGTTAACGAAATTGACTAATTTCCAAATTTAAATTCCTCTCTAAAATACAGTTATTTTCTGTCGGTTTGTTAAAAAGAAATTCGCTTTCTTTTCCATTTGTTGTAGTTCCCTTAGCACTTTTCATGTGTGATTAGATCGTTTGCGAATTGCTTCTAATTGGAGAGTATTGGGTCCGGCCTTTCCTCTTTCTGAGTCCTTTCTTTACACCAAATTCATCTGGTTTGAAACTGTTGCATATTTTTTTTGTTATTCATATTATCTAAGGTCAGTCTTGTTAATCGTTACCAGTTTTTCTTTTCTTTATAAAGAAATAATTCTTGTATTAAGAGAAATGAGAAGAACTATGAAAGTATTATAAAAGATATCTCTTTTGTTTCAGGTACACTATTTACGATAACGGATACGAACTCGCCAGCTATTTTTATTTTTGATCCTCGAGCGAAAAGGTTTATTTGCATGATGAAGCGAAGAAAGAACGGCATAAAGTTCGTAGCGAAAGTAAGTCCAGAAATCGCGCCTGGCACCCAAATTAAATCTATGCTAAGCATTTGTCGTTTCGTTTTGCAGATAGTTCCAAAACCAAAGACCTGTATGTTTAAAGAACTGCCGGCGGAACACGGGTACGTGAAGTACGCGTTGGCCTCTTATCCCAACATAACGTTAAAGGTCAACAACAGGCCGATTAGGCACAACAGGCACAAGGTCGAGGATCGCTTCACCGTCGTGCCCGATCTGGAGAAGTGTGGGTCTAGTAAAAATGACTTTTGCAATTACATAAATAGTCATCACGTAAAAAACAAATACAAGAACATGCCGAAGAAAATACGTGACGTGTGTCGAAAGTGAACCACTAAAATTATCTAGTGACTTCAAGAGCTTAAAAACCAGTGCTTAAAACCAGTGCGCAGTGTCAGTATTTATATCACCTAATCTGCTTCTACGGACTAATTTATTTATAAATCCTTGCTACATGTATTCTAGTTATGTACAAATTATTGTAAGATTTTTATTTTGACCCCCGTGGGGTCTTTTAACCTATGTATTAACTTTTGTAAATTAGTTATTTATTTTATGAATACGCGTAGGCACCCAGAGCCTGTTACACTCTTTCTTTTTTTGATATTTTTTTACCTTGTACTTACACGACGGAGAACTCGGTGCCTAGTTTCTATGATCATGTTTTAATGGTTAGTTAGGCAATATAATTGCAATATTTAATTACCAAATAATGAATGAGGCTTCTGTGTTCTCGATATTACTTAATACCTGCCTGTATATATTTTTAATATTTGTTATTTATTAGCTAATATCCGTTGTGAATATAGCAGCCTCAATTTGTTAAGATCTGTGCCATGCAAGGCAATGTCCTTATGTAAACATTCCAAAATAATTAAAAAAAATAATGCATACGAAATAAAAAGATCGCATAACTAAAAGTAACTAAGTGTTTTATTTTTTAATATCTAAAATACTCCCAAGTAATATTTCAGTAACACAATTAAGATTAAGAACAACAAACAAGGTAAGTATACAAAAAATTTAATACTTATGTAGACACTATGACTTTTAATTAGTTTAAACCACGAGCTACTAGATTTTACGACACAGCGTGTCTTTATCCGGCTTGCGCAATTTATTAATTCAAGTGTTTCTCCGCTGGCGCCACTTATCTAAAAAATCGGAAGCGAATTATATCCGGAACGTCATTTTCAATTAATGTCAAAATCACGCAGTTGTATTTTCTTGCTCAATTATAGTTTTCCTGTGCTTTTTTCTTTCGTTATTTATGGTGACACCAGCGCCACAGCGAGGAAAATTTGCGTGAAATGAAATATTGCCCAGATCGGTTTCAAGAACTCTGTCTCCTAAAATCTAGTAGGTCGTGGTCTAAACACATTTACTCTAAAGGCGCATTCGACATGACGCTCGACGCACGCACTGAGTAGACATGTGAGGGAGAGCGACTGCGTTTCAGTGCAAATAAGAGTGAGAAAAAGAAACACTCCTTGTGTTCCGAGCGTCCATGTCGAATGCGTCCTATGACTTGGGTTCTCAAGTCGAGACTCTTCTTAGACTGTGTGTGTCACTTTCGTAGTCGTTGAAGCAGAGTAAAGAAAGTCGACCCTGATTTAAGTTAATATTTGTACAAACTAGAAATACGGATATTCTTCAACAACGTAAAACATGCTTACGGGTTCTACTTTATAATTAATAATTAAACATAACACATAAAAGTTGAACCGAATTCTAACTATGAATGTAAAAAAAATAGGATACCATCCGTATGTTCCATCCAAGAAAAGCTATCTACATTGAATATACTTTTGAGTACTTTTTTCTTCAAGAAAAAAGCTTTTTTATCATTTACTTTGGACACGCTTTGTATATGTGAATGGATTACGAATAGCCGAACATCATTACTACGAAATATGGAAAAATGTTATCAAAGCATACAGGAATAAGCTTACCATTTTTGATTGTCAATCAAAATCTGATTATTTCCTCTCTCTCGACAAGCATTTTAAAACAATTAAAACTTACAGTCAGGGTTTAGTTTTCCGGAAAACCTGCAGCAAAAATCTAGGAAGGCGAGGCTAATTTTTAAAGTGGGTTTCAAGGAAGAAATACTTCTGTTATGACCAGAAAGCAGCCAGTTTTAGGTTTCTGATTTCAGAAGTAGGCAGTCTGCCTTGAATAAGTCATTTACAAGATAAATGTACAAAATTTCGTAAAAATAATTTTTATGATTTGAATGACTTTAAGTCATCCTCTCTCTGGTTATAACTGTTTGACCGTGCTGCCCGTGTTGGTTAAGTATTTTTAAAATAGCACAACCTGTCTGTTATTCTCTGACATACACATTGCAAAGACACAAAGACACTTTGCCGCCGTGGTGGATACAACATATTTTCGACTACCACTTACTCAGCTATTTATTTTGAAGTGTTCAAAACTTGCAGATTTATATCTATGTTTATAACTTCGTAACTTCGTTTTTTGAAAAATGTATTTCATTTACCTTATAATACGTTATAGACGATGCGACGCTGGCGTTTCGATGACACCAAAAGATGCGACGCGAGCGCAACAATGATGTTACTTTTTGAGTTGATGTGAATGACAAATTAATTTGAGATTTAATTGAATGCGACGATAAAGGCGTCGGGCCACTGCGCGCGAAACTAAGCTAAGCTAAGTGAAACTAAGTTTTTTGAAAATTAGATTCAACGTAAACTTACGCGGACGAGGCAACCGAGCGAAGATAAACATTGTTTTATATCTTTGCTATCCTAACTTGGCTTCCCTTAGCTTTAGTTGCCACGTTCGCGTAAGATTACGTTGGATCTAATTGTCAAAAAACTTAGTTTCGCTTAGCTTAGCTTAGTTTCGCGTTCAGTGGCCGCCCGCCTTAATGCAGGGCCATGATGCAGGCAATGCTTTTTACAAATTACCTAAAAGGAATTGAGAATCATACTAATTGATCCAAAATAAAAAGATTTCAACAACATTATTGAAAAATAATCAAATGTGAAACAATTAATTGGTTATCATTTATACAGGGTGTTGAAAAATTCGATTGCCAAATTTCTGGGTTATGTATATGAGACTAAAATAAGCAATTTTTGTTATATGACCTAGGGTCGGAAATGAATGGTTACTTCTTAATTCTGTAAAAACGACTTAATATTGCAAAAACTTAAAGAAATTATTAGTATACTAAAACGAAATAATTAAATGAATAACATTTTGGAAAACGGTTACAACATAATATGCTCAAAATTATTGCCCCCAACTTACACACACATTTTGATGACGATTTTGATACGCTCGTATTTCAGCAGCGGTTTCAACATTGTTTGTTCCATGTTGCCTGTTTTAACAAGTTCTCGCATGTTTTCTTGGTGTTTACTCATAAAAGTTTTGACCGCGAATCATTTGCGTGGGACTTTAGGACTCAAGGCCATTTACATTACACAATTTATTGTAGAAGAAATTCTACAATTTTTGTAACAATCTAAATTGAATAGCATCTTGAGTAGTCCCAAAATTTCTTGTTTGATATTTGCATTCTAATTCTTACACAAGAAAAGATGAGGGATTCTGCATTTGCAGTTAATTGTCATTTGATAGAATGGATTGTTTCAAAAATTGTACAACTTCTTGTACTATAAATTGTGTACTGTAGAACGGCCTTTAGATGCAAATAAATTTACCTTTACGTTTTTACCAGATTAATTTTACGAAGGCTGTGCATGTCAAATTCCTACATTTGTTTATTTATTATTCTTAATGTGGGCAACAATTAGTACACCAAAATTTCGTTGTGCTATTAGTCGTAAATAATTCTATTAAATAATCTGATATGGCCCAAGAATTTTCGTGGACAGAGCTCATTGACACTCATCTTGCTTATGGGGCTACAAATGGTAATTTTCGAGGATTGACCAAGAACGGTTTCCTCACAGAAGATGTCCATGTCGTGCTACTTTTATGTCAGTTGATCGTCGTCTTCGAGAAACTGGCAGCTTTGTTATTGTCGGCACAAAGCAGGACGTAGAAGACAAGTGCGAACTGTAAACTTTGAAGAAGAAGTTTTGGCACACGTGGCAAACAATCATGTACAAGTACACGTGCAATAGCAAATACTTTGAGAGCTGATCATCGCCTCGTTTGGAATGTTATCCATGAGCAACAGTTGCATCCTTACCACCCATAACAAGTGGAGGGTTTAAGTCGAGCAGATTTTCCTTTACGTGCACATTTTGCGAATTGGATAATTCAAAAATCATTTCGTCAACCAGATTTTACGGCAAACATCTTTTCACAGACGAAGCTGCTTTTTCGAGAGAGGGAATACACAACGCACACAATCACCATCTTTGGGCAGATGAAAATCCCCACTCAATATTCACTCGTCGACACCAACAACGTTTCTTTTTAAATGTTTGGGCTGGCATCATCAACAACTTTTTAGTCGGACCCTATGTGTTACCTTCTCGCCTAAACCGTAATAATTATTTGATGTTCTTACAAGAAGTGCTGCCGGAATTATAGGAGGATGTTCCATTACTGGTACGAAGAAACATGTGGTTCCAGCATGATGGAGCTCCAGCCCATTATGCCCAAGAAGTAAGACAGCATCTATCTGCTACTTTTGAGCGTCGGTGAATTGGACGCGGTGGACGAGTTGCGTGGCCCCCTCGGTCACCCGATCTAACACCCTGCAACTATTTTCTGTGGGACCACATGAAAAACTTAGTTTATTCGACACCAGAACGAAATGGAGTTCGCTGGTCGTATCGTCGAAGCCGCTGCTGAAATACGAATGAATCCTGCAATTTTTGAGTGCACAAGATAGTCATTAATTCAACGTTGTCAGATATGCGTACAAGTTGGGGGGCAACAATTTTGAGCATATAATCGTTTTCTAAAATGTTATTTATTTAATTATTTCGTTTTAGTTTATTAATAATTTCTTTACGATTCTGGAATATTAAGCCGTTTTTACAGAATTAAGAAGTAATCATTCATTTCCGACCCTCGTGCTGAGTTTCATAAAAGTCGTTTACTACAACGTTTACTTTTAACGCTTGATTAGATTTAAGTAACGTTTGTGAAATCCACCATAGGCCATATAACAAAAATTGCTTATTTTAGTCTCATTTACATACCTCAGAAATTTGGCAATCGAATTTTTCAACACCCTGTAGATAAATTATAATAATAATTAGAATCGATTAATGTCACTTCAGAATAGGTCTAGTTGGCTTCGTCAGAGACAGGTAAAATATTTTACCTGCCTAGGCAGGTAAAGTACCGCTTTCTCTACTTGAATGAGTATGATAAAATTGTACTTTCGAATGTGGTAGTAGAAAAAATAAATAATTTAAATAGTAGTAATTTAGTCGAATTATTGCCTTAATAATCTGGAGACGACAAAAATTAAATGTATGTACATATAATTTTTTAATATACATAACTAGTTTAACATATTTTCTATGATAAAACTCGTATATGTCGTAGCCGCTTGCCGTAAATTAACACTTCATGTAAAGTCTAGACACTTCACGAAATGCAGACAGATAGCGTAATGCCCACCTTTAAACGATTTTTTACAGCAACTGTCTAAAATATTTAGCCTCTTCATGAACTACTACCAGCCATTAGGTTTATGCTGTAACGCCGAACAATTACGCTGCCGGTCTAATAATTTTAGACGCTTCATGAAGTGACTAAATCGCGCACCATACACTTTACGTTTCACCGTCGTTCGACGAAGCTGTCGAACGACGGTGAAACGTAAAGTGTATGGTGCGCGACGAAGCTGTCGAACGACGGTGAAACGTAAAGTGTATGGTGCGCGATTTAGTGTCCGCTTAAAAGATTTTGTGATACAGATATTCTTAAGTTTCTGCACTTCCTTCGGAAACGCCCAGTACGTAATAATTTGTGCAATACAAGTTTTCCATGTGTTAATGAATAAATAAATGCATAATCTATTTACATTTTTATTCTTCATTAACTTGTCTTATTCAGTGTTCAGTTTAATTATCTCTCGGTATAATATGAATAAATAGGAGTACTATTTTCACCAGCACAATGCCAATTTGCAGCTTTTTCAGCAGTGGCATAAATAGTTTTAGTCACTTCATGAAGCGTCTAAAATTATTAGACCGGCAGCGTAATTGTTCGGCGTTACAGCATAAACCTAATGGCTGGTAGCAGTTCATGAAGAGGCTAAATATTTTAGACAGTTGCTGTAAAAAATCGTTTAAAGGTGAGCATTACGCTATCTGTCTGCATTTCGTGAAGTGTCTAGACTTTACACGAAGTGCTAATTTACGGCAAGCGGCTACGACATATACAAAGATAAGAGTTACACGTGTAGAGTGGTGGACATTAAAATCGTTACCCCTGCATGCTAACTTCGTCCTTATTGACCTGCAATGGATACAACTGGTATCGTATTCTATCGTTTGCCGCTAAGGGTGACATGACCTTCGAGTCGTAACGATTTATTTGTCTACCAGTGTACAATTTAATACAGGAATAACAATGTAATAATTTTTTTCTGCCACAAAAACTCATACAAGTTTAATAAATCATGAACAATAGAAGCCCAGAAAAATAAAACAATAAAAAAATTAAAAACAAATTGAAACCTTTAACAGTGAGACTGATTGTCGGACAGCGACAGAATTTTCTTCTCTCAAGAGTGTGGACTGATTGAGGACTGATGGTGCTGTTTGAAATATAAAGAACTAAATTTATTAATAAAAAGTTGATAATCAAAGGTGGAAAATTAAGAATGAATTGAGAAATTCATTGAACAATTATTATTTTAAATCAGTTAAACTATTTTTTAAACCGCAAAGTACGAAAGAACTTTTCATATTTAACGTTTCGACTGACGTTTCACTTCTTTGATAAAGCACTCAGAGAACCTACGAAACATCAAGAGTTAAGCGTTTTATTTAATTAATTAGAATTAAGAAGCAAGAAACTTTCTGATTACGGTTATTTAAAAAAAAACATAAACAATGACTGCTGGGTAATTCTAATTTGGGTCAACTACATTGGGACGAATGCTAACAGACACATCAAACATTTAAAAATGTTTAAAAATAGATGAATGCGTGTTGATAAAGGCATTTTATTCACTTAACAGATTTACCAATCTACATGTATAGTGGTGGATAGTTAAAAAAACAACGAAAAGTGCCAAAGTTGACCTTTCCTCTATTACACTTTATAGCGTTTTCAATTCACTTGCATTGGTTGCACTCTGGTATTTGCATCTTCTTTTAACCTCAGGTAATAAACGAGATGAAGATACTCCGACTACACACTAGTGCAGTCAATCGAAAACGCTATTAGTTTTAAGCTAAGTTTCTTGCGTTGTTTTTTAACTGGCCAGGACGTGTTCTTTCTCGATTATATAATACTTTCTGCATTATTTAAATAAAATTTCTATATGTTTTTAAAGCTACCGGACAGAGAGGTCGGTTCGAATGAATACAAATTTTAACGACCACCAGATGCAGTCCTTCCTACAGTCGGCTAATTGAAAAGAGACATTTTCTTTTTGTATACGATTACCACCGTTGCGAATTGGAACTGAAGCGTACACAAAGGTGTAGACCCTACCTTCTGGTATTGGCACAAAACAATAAATTATATCCGCCTTTGGGACTAGAATGCCATTTTTCCGTTTTTATCCAGTGACTATGACGTCATTTCATCTCGAATATGTAATGCTGTGCCGCAAATGAATTCCTACGAATCGAAAAGTATTTACTATTTTGGACACTAAAAATAGCTTTTGGCGAAACGATTATTTGCCGACAATAAATAAAAAATTTCTTATAACACCTCTATTTAACCAATATTTAATTAACAGAGTTATTACACTTTCGCATCACAATAAGAAGGAAAATATTTATATTTAACAATTAGGTATTCACGTACTGGTCACTGTAAATTGTGCTCCTGGCGCCATCGTATCCACTTATAACCGTATAGAATCCGTTCGCGAAACGTTTTCTATCCGCACGATGGATTCGTCCTTTGTGCGGTCGCGTCGCGTCCGCGAAGGACGAAAACAGCGCCAACTCGCAGCAAAAACCAGCGTTAACGGAGTACGGAGACCTCGGCGACCGCTAAACAAAACTGCAAACAAAAATATTGTTTGCACTGGGATTTTGAAGTGTACCTAGAATTTGTCGCAGAGATTAGACAAATACGGATGACCAATGCAAAACAGCGCCTCTGTTTAATGAGTATTAGCAATTTAAAAAACTTTACGCTTTGTTTTCTACTGACTGGCTGATGACGAAAACGTTATCCTCTTATACAGATGTTTGTATCGCACACCATTTTTGTAGTGGCCGATGTAACCTGACTCTTACGCAAGCAGGACGTACTGACGCCGTTAATATATACTTTCAATTTACGCCGTTAAGTTCGGAATAAATGGTAATTTTAATCAATTCTGTTAATTATGTAATGTACCGCTGCGATTTCCAGGTAAGAAGTCTTATTTGTTTTCTTGTCGAAAACTTTTTGGGATATGTTTATTCATTTTTGATAAATCGGTTTAAAAGCTTTTCCTCGTTGCTTATCAATTATCATAATATCTGTGGGAAAAGACATGTGCAGACTGTGGCCTTATTTGGAAACTTATTATTTTCTTAGCTGAATTTAGGAGAAGTGTGTCATCATCTACTTGAGTTTTATATTTATTTATCTTCTCTATGGCTTCCGGTATAACCACGTCAATTTCTTCTTCTGCTGACGTTTTGCCCTTCTTGCTGCTTTTGCTGCTAATCTTCTCAATACTGCTGCTTTGGGCGTAGCCTTGTTCAGAACTTTAATGCAGATTACGAAATAATGAAAACGTTTTTCAATTCGCATAAAAAATAAAAAAGAATAAGAAAAGAAAGAAAATATAACGCGATTGCGAACTTAAGGACACAATGACGTATTCGTTCTGGCAGGATAGCTGCTTTCCTGCTAGAACCAACACATCGTTATTTGCTATTATGATTTGGCATTTCTCAATCAATTTACATTTTTTTAAATTTGTCATGGTCTGGTATTCGTGCAGAAAAAGTGTTATGAACTTCTGTTGCTTTATTGACGGAAAGTGATACTATGTGTTCATTGTGACATTAGTTAGTGAAAGTAATTTTATAAGACCAACAACTTTCTAATAATAATTAGAAAGAAATGCTACCTGGTTGCCAACAACTCAAAATATATATTTTTTTAGTTAATGGAATTTCATCGGCACTCATTCATAATGTTTGTCTTGAAATTGAATTACGTAAAGTATACTTCTGTATACTTAGCAACATTTAATTATGGCGTGAAGACGTTTCAAGGTAATTTAACAATTGACGAGAGGAAAATCCGTGCGATTTATGAAGCGTGAAACGTGATATAAGCCGTATGTCGTCACACGAACGAACATTTTCAATAATCATTCGAGTCAGTCTAAACAAAATTTTAATGGAGGAGCTTCAGACAGAGCTTTTGTCGAGCTGAAGCCACCACACAATACAAATATTTGTAAACCCACTCGACTTGGTGCGCTTTGGTCCTTTCAGAACGCATTTTAAAAATTCATTGTAGTTGAAGACAAACAACGCATTAATCATATTAGTTGCGATGTCCACATTCCTAGGTAGGTGCCTCATTACTTCAGGTTGTTTTTGACCAATTTTGGGCGAGAGAGAAATTCGTAATTTATTACGTGTTTATGACGTCCCCGTAATATACATAAACAGCAATAAAATTCGATATGTGCTAAACCGACTGTGCTCTTCTAACAATGGTCAATAAATTTAAAAATATGTTAAATAACGTCGGCAATGTTTGGTTTTCGCAATGTTAATTGCGTGCTTGCCGCTGAATATTCATGCCGATGTTGTAACGAAATTCTGTGATTTTGTAGGAACTCCCGTTTTAATTATTTATTAATCGCCAGAAAAATAATTGATTTTTTTGGGACATGCAATATTTCACAGGATCCTGCGATATGAAAACATCACATGTACACTCACATTCAATTAAATCGATACCCCTGGATGCTAATTGATATTGTCGCCTTCGAATTATTACAAAAGTCTCAAGTGGTATGGTTTCGATTTCGTTGATTGATTACGAATTGTTAAGAATATGTAAGTAGGTAAATCGAACGTAACATCGTAATTCCACCAATAAATATATTTGTATGTCGTTTCCTGTAAAACATTGCGTAACATTTTACTTGTACCAACGCTACGCGACGAGACGAAGCTATTGTAGGTCTTCACCAAGAGTTTTATCTACGACAAAGCTCCGCTATACAAGAGCTAGCGAATATGCAATGAAATTCGTTGTTTGCTCGCACTATTTATTCAACGGTTCAATCACCTTCCGTATCTAACACAAAATAGGTTATTGGTGACAATCGATATGCTGTAAATTTCAACGTTCTCTGTGAACTTTAGCGCGCGCCGAAGATATTCTACCTAATAGTTTTTTCTCATTCTTGTTTATTATTCAATTTGTTTTAATGCTGGGCATTTATTGAATTTCAAAAGTTGATCAAAAATTAAGAAAATTTGGACTGAGCGTAAAATCAGAACATACTAGAGAATTCTTCTTATGAAGACCAACGGTATACAAAAAGAAAATATAATAAAAACTTATTAATAAGGAAAAGTGATAATTTATATGAAAACGGAAATATTGATTATTGATTTGCCTATACCCAAAAAGACTTCAGAAACATGATACCCTATATAATTACTTGGATTTGAAATAGAAGGCTAATGTGATCCTTTCGAAGTCATGTGTGCTCATAAGTTTAGAAAATTGAATAAATAAAACATTTATTAAAAGACCAGGGGTGTAGTAGATCCAGAACGGTAACAGAAACTAAATTTCATTAATGCTTGCTCAAGAGGGATGGGGGCGTACGAGATAAACTTTTAAGAGAACCGAAATTAAACATAAATTTTTAAAATGTACTCAGACAGTAATCCAAGGAATATGGGGGTTACAACCCTCCGAGGAATAAAAGTAGTGCAGATAATAGAATCCACCTTTCTGATCGATATTCATACATATTTCGGTTACGTAGTTTCAGTTTCCTGGCAGTGTTTAATATAAAAGCAGAAAATGTATAGAACATGTTTTTGATTGATACGAACAAAGTAACGACCACACGAAATGACTGATTTTCGATCATTTTTTTGACAACACATAGTAGATTCTTTTTATCAGTGATCAGTTGATTTGGCCGTGTCACTTCTTGTCACGTTGTGAAACGAAGACCAACAAAAAGCTCAAGAAGGCATCATATGTTGGGCAAATCGAATCTTACGCTGGAGATTTTTTTCAAAATCTGTGGTAAGTGTGCCAATTTTTTTTAATGTCTAACATGTGCTGGATGTGGGAAAGGGGAAAGGCTAGGATGGTCATAAAAAAGAACTCCTTTAGGAAAGTCCTTACCATATGGGGATGGGGATGCATTGCATTGCACTGCTATAAAATTAGAAATATCAGGTTATCAACAAACCAGCAATACAAAAAATTTGGCAAATTAACGATTTCGAAACAGATTCAGGAGCTCGATTTTCACAAAGTAATTAGTATGAATTTTGCCTCATCATAAATTTGTATGACTTAACCGAATATTTTCTATTAAAATAAAACGAAAGGCGTATGTACATATATGAAGGTCCCCAAAAACAATGTGGTAACTTACAGTCCATACGAGCAATAAAGAAATATTTAAAAACTACCGAGGACGCGATATGATATAGGTGGTATGCGTCACATGATCGCAGGGGGTGGCCCCCTACGATTTCGTATTGTTTAAGCGCACTGTTGTGACTCGGACACAATTTCCAAAATCTATTACTTTGGCCGCTGAGATGTAAAATGTTCGATATACGATTGTCATAAAATCAGGGGGACGAGCACGAGATACTTGAATAAATAAAAATTCCGATATATCTTACACGAAGTTAAAAACAAATTTAAAAATAAATAAAGTTAAATTTTGCGTAAACCTTGTATGTCCTAGTAGAAGTTATCCAAGCGATGTTTTGAACGTGATTGTAACGCATAGGATACGTGATTAATGTGACCTGTACGATGGCTATTGATTATTATAGTTTGTAGTGGATGGGAGGAACTAACTGAACGTGTAAGTTATAATTTGTTGGCACTTCGATAAAATCTGAGGCATGATTTAAATCTCTAGAATATTTATATGTGTACGTATTTAAGTACCTATGTATACAAATACATAGGTATACCTACATTTTGTACGAATTAAAATTTCCCTTTTTATATCTTCTAAATTCAGAAATATTTTAAATTCAAATCAAGACAACGCTGATGCTACTGCCTACAGGTATAAATAACTGGTGTTGTAAACGCATGTTAGATTCCTTCAATGTCTTTTGGAGGATACCCTTTACGTTTGCCTTAGTAATTCCTCTAAACTAAATAAGGAAGTTGACACACATACATATAAAACTACTTTTCCCTGTTAATCCGGTAGTTAAAATTTCACGCATCAATTACCTCCACCGACACTCCTTGCGCAATGGCAATGCTCTATACACTTCATATCTTTATAGCTTTCTTGCACTTGAGCGTGTGATGGAACAAGAAATCAAATCGATAACATTTATTGGAATTCTTTATAATCGACGGCCGCAGTAAAAAAATCCGTATTACAATCACAATGGCCATAACGTAACACTATACTCTCATGAGTGCCAATAACCCCTATAAAAGCTCACATACTTGGAGCGCCGCAGTCGATGAATAAACACACTCGAGCGGCCGAGATACGGGGCATTAATTTTTAACTAATTTATAATTATAGATTAGTTAACGGGTAATTGCGCGTGGAAAGATGTGAGAACGAATCCGGCCAACGATTGTTCATTGATCAAGCTCAAGATAACAAGGATCGTGGATTACTCCTAATATCAATCGATCAAGGCAATAAAAACAACAAACTTAATTCGGTCCATCTTTAATAATACAATAGTTTGATAAACATATAGAAACCTAAACCTGGTTGTCCGTTATCTTTTTGTATCCACCGTAGAAAAGTTAGTTAAAAAGACGCAGGACCAGTAAAGTAATTAAGAAGTTGAAGAAACTAGATATTTTTGATATAATTTATATGTCGTTAACATGGCCTGATAAGTATGGTTACCATCACTTCAAAACCTGCAAATGGAGAGAAGAACATAGAAATATGTACTCCTGATGCCACCCACTTACGATTAGTTAAAAGCCGGATTGCATGGGGAACGTGGGAATGGTTCTGATGCTGGTGTAGGTTCGATGACACCCTGGTGGACAGAGTTGAATTTTCATATCTTGGATTTGCCGCATTTTCCCTACTTATAGGATTAACATCCAAGAGAAAAAAAAAACAACAACTAATCATTCGGCGCAGCCGCCATAGGCAATAAATGATAGCAAGCTGAATGCGCCTCCCCAATAAGTTTACAACACTTGGTATAATATGGTGTTCAAACAAGAGAAACTTGTGAAATTTAAATGTCGTCAAATATTTGAAATTTATAACGATTTTCCATTTCCTATCTTCTTTAATAAAGACTGAAATTGTAACGTCTCTTACACTAAATAACTTATAGGCTCCTTCAGACACTTGAATTATGATATTTTTAAAAAAGAAAACGTTCTTTATTTTTTCTTCTTTGAAAATGATTAGCTGGGTTTCAACAGGTTCATAACCAAGGTAAGATGTTAATTGTTTTCTGGTTTAGTTCATCTTTCACGTTATTGGCACTGTAACGGACGGGTGGTCAAAACATGATAAAAGAAAGTAGATTAAAGAAATCTATAGTATTAAGATAATTATTTTTACAAGGATTCATCGGGATAACCTTTACCAGTAGATGCCTCGCCTAGAGTGGGATAGAGATTCAATTTCTCTATACCCGAAATTTCTGACTTTAATTAAGAAACTTTACACACAATAAACTAACTCTTTTCTCTTAGTAGCCGCCATATAGCTAAAAGCCAAATAGCACAGTTAGGCTCCATGTGGTATACGGATAGATCAAAGACTACAAAAGGAACAGGCATAGGTATTTACGGCGCAAAGTATCAAGCATCAATAGCCTTAGGTACTACTCCAAAATTATGCAAGCTGAAACACTTGCGATAAATCTATGTGCCCAGGAGTCACTGAGAAGGAACACAAAGGTCAAAAAGGTAATATATATATTCTGTCTGATAGTCAGGCATCCAGGCATACTGCACTGAGTCCTATTCCATATGGGAATGCAAGCAATCCCCCAAGGAACTAGCTAAGGAAAACAAAATTATTCTAAAATGGATACTCGAGGGGAACGAAAAAGCTGACAAACTTGCTCGTACTGGTTCAGAGACATATAGGTTCTAAACCTTACTTGGTTTGAGTAAGACCCAGTGTAGAAAAGAGACTAAAAGTGGATAGAAAGGAAGAAAATATCCAGTAGGATATTTTTGACCTGGAACATTTTTCCAGTAGGAAAAATGTTCCAGGTCAAAAACAGGCGAAGATATTTATTAATTATTCGCCTAAGACTGCTCAAATGCTTCTACTTTTAACATAAAGTGAATTAAAGACAATTACATGTCTCTTTATTGGCCAATGTTCGGTGTAGTATCATCCTAACATAATGGGCATGGCAGAAAGGGAAAAATGCAGATTATGTGAATTAGAAATCGAAATAGTGAGCACATACGAGGTGTGTTTGGAAAGTTTTAAGACAGGTGGCGCCACTGCTCAACAGGCGGGGCTAGGTTTGTCCACAGGTGTGGAAAGGAGGGCTTGTTTCATCCTTGAAACATTTTCAAAGGATCACCGCCATATCTTTGTTCAGTAGAAAGTGACATCCTGGTGAGTGAAGACGTGTTTTTAGGCTTTTGGCGGATTTTTGATTTAGTAAAATGGATGATAAAAAGGAGCAACGTGTTTGTTTCAATTTTTGTTTTAAAACCGGGAAATCAGCTTCGGAGACTCATGATCCATAAAAACAGCTTTTGGGGGATATTAATGTCTGAGCCGTTTTTATCTGGTTCAACGGATTCAAAGATGACCGCGAATTAGTCGTCCGGCCGGCCATCCAATTCAAAAATCAAGTCAATGTTGGTGGGTTTTTTTTTCGATTCCACGGTATCGTGCCATCATGAGTTTGCCCCTAGGGGGCAAACAGTCAACCAACAAAAGTGTCATTCAGCGTTTGCGCGAAAATGGCGAGACAAGAATTGGGTCCTCCATCACGACAACGCACCGGCTCACAGAGTTCTTGGCCAAATTCAACATTCCTGTGCTTCCACAACCCGTCTATCCCCCTGATATAGCACCTACCGACTTTTACCTGTTTCCTAAATTGAAATTTTCCTTGAAAGGAAAGAGATTTGACTCAATTGAAGACAACCAGGCAAATACGGAGACCGCCCTTAATAACCTTAAGAAAGAAGATTTCCAGGAATGTTTCCAAAAGTGAAAACGTCATTGGAGTCGGTGTACAATCAGAGGAGGACTGCTTTGAAGGAGATCCATCACAATAGCCTCTAAGCACTGCCATTTTTAAATTACCAGCCCAGTCTTAAAACTTTCCAATCACACCTCGTACTTTGCAAATGCATAGCAACAGCTAGACTTCGTATTAGTACTTAAACAGTGTGAGTCAGATACCTGATGAAGTGAAAACCTCTAAGCCTCTTAGGACCATTCTGCACTTCCCTTAATTAATTACACTTGGGGTTTTAACAATAGATCAATTTGGTCGCAGTTCTGTGAGTGCAATAAAACTCTTTCCTCTCCCCCTTTCTCACCCCTTTGCCAAATTCTTTTTAGTCAAACTGTGTAAGACCCGAGTCGGAATTCCATTGTTTGCACGCTTCTCGTTTAAGTTTTAAAAAAGCCAGGAATTACTTTCAGTGTCCTTCTTTTCCTTGGCATAAAATTTGGCGCTACATATAATTTTGGGATTGTCGAAATTTCACCTCTTCTTTATTGTCTAAATTCTCGGTCTGACAATTAAAGATTGCGACTTTCAGTTAAGAAATGATTTTATTTTTCTACATAATCTCCCTTGATTTCAACACACTTGGTCCAGCGTTTCTCCAACATCAGTATTCCTTCCCGGAAGTGAGAGTCTGAAAAGTTGTGAAAATATTCATCTACGGCCCTCTCAACTTCTTCATTGGATGCGAAGCGCTTCCCAGAAACAAATTTCTTCAAGTTTGGGAACAGATGGAAGTCTGAGGGTGCCAAATCAGGAGAATAGGGGGGATGGCCGAGCAAATCGTGCCTCAAATCCCGCAGTTTTCCCATCGCCAACGCACTCTTGAGTGCAGGTCGTTGTCCTGGTGAAAGATGATTTTTTTCTTCTTCAAGCCAGGCCTCTTCTCCCGAATTTTGGCATCCAGCAGGTCAAGAAGGTTGGAGTAATATTCGCCTGTAATTGTTTTGCCTTTTGCAAGGTAATCAATTAACAGGATCCCTTTCGCATCCCAAAACACGCTGGCCATGACCTTTCCGGCAGATGCGATCGATTTCGCTTTCTTTGGCGCTGAACCACCGGCTTCCACCCACTGCTTGGATTACTGTTTCTTTTCTGACGTGTAGTGGTGGACCCATGTCTCATCCATGGTGACAAATCGCCGCACAAAATCGGTTGGATCCCTATTGAATAGGTCCAAAGATTGCTGCGAAAATCGTTTGCGCATTTGCTTTTGATCGGCATTCAGCAAATGCGCAGAGCTTTCACATCCCTAATTCTTTGTGCAAGATGTTTCGCACCCTTTCTTCCGATATCCCCACAGCCTCAGCTATCTCACTCATCTTTACTCGCCTATCGTCCAACACGATATCATGCACTTTTTCAATGGTTTCCGGTGTGGTTGCGGTTTTTGGTCGTCCTCCACGCGGGTCACCTTCGAGGGATGTGCGACCACGATTAAATTCAACTGCCTACTTTTTAACGGTTGACATGGAAGGAGCAGAGTCCCCGTAAACTTTTTTCAACTTCGGATGAATTTCCTTAGGGGTTAATCCATCCGAAACGAAGAATTTTATGACAGCACGACATTCAAGTTTATCCAATTTAGCGAAAAACACGCAAGATGTCTACTGCAAAAATTCGTGTAAACAAACTACTTGAGAGAACAAGTTGTCATACGAACTAATGACACGTGCACCCAGGCAGAAAACATAAATTTTTCCTGATTAGAGCGCCATCTCTGAGTCAGGCCGAGAACTATTCACCTTACCCTCATACATTAAAATACTGAAATTTCTTAAAATGTATGTTCAAATAAAACAATATAAAAAGGAATAAATTCGTAAGAATAAAATAGTTTGTAAATATATTATGAAGAAATAGAAATCGTAAGAAGATTCAAAATTATTTCAATGAAGTGTATAATCAAACTAAAATATATACTAAATAAACCAGAAGGTTAACATAGAACATAATATAAAATTCAATAACAAAAAAAAAAACAAGCAATATTAATTCGAAGAGAGAAGAAACCGTATTCTGTGGAATTAAGGTTTTTGTTAGTTGCTACTCAAAATTGCCAAAATTTCGAGACACGCTTACGACTTAACTTAAATCTGTTAAAACAAAAAGCTACTTTCTTTCCTTCCGAATAAAAATAAAATTTAGAAGAAATTGATTGATCTATCACGAAACCGAACTTGTATAAAATTCGCGACGGGAATTAAACACGCAACTGTTTAAAATTAGGCTCAGAAGCTACCCGATGGTAGCGCGGCGTCCTTAAGAGGGGAAAAATGACATCACCTGAAACATGTTTTGGTTTAACTCGAATTAAATTGTTTAGAATTGAATAAGTTTAAATTCTATGATTGCAACATCTTACGATTTCTTTTGTAATTTTAAATAATTATCTTTGTTCAGAATTCCAGTTTCTTACAGCATATTTTAGTGTCGTGCTTCAATTTCTTCTTTCTCTTTCTCTTCTTAAAGAAAAGCAAAAATTTGATCGAGTATGTAAAATTAGAAATTCAAAGCAACAACGACCATTTAAAATCGAATGTAGGACAAACATTCGCTATTCATTTTTAGCCATAAAACGCATGCGAACATAATAAAACGCGTACTTACTAAATACTCAGCAATTTATTCGCCATATATCTCATTAATTTACGCTTTAATTTTTACTACCGCTGTTTATGAATTATTTATTTAACTGCAAACGTTTAATGCCGGCCGTAGCGAGCGTGGTTACGGACGAGTAACTGATATTTTAGCAACATCAGGATAACGGCCGCCATTAGTCTTTCGCGCGGAGCGTTTATTGCTGCTAAAAACTCATCGGACGGATAACTACAAAGTCCGCTGCTTGTTTATTTTCGTTTTGTTTCCGTTTAATCCGCAGTAAATTAAAATTCAGATTAATAGTATCAAGCTGTGACACGTCAAGGATGTTGGTTTGATTAGTATCAGAAACAGTATTTTATGTCGTTTCATGTATTTAAGTACACAGATACAAATCAGTAAGTAAATAACTCGCGCAATTTTATAAAAAAAAAACAACTACAATAATTTTTATTAAGCTTTTTGTTTTGTTAAAATTCTTTTCTTCAGAAAGCGCTTCGCGGTGAAACGTATGTGCGTTATGTAAATAAAATATTGCTCAACCTCCAATTATGCCCGAATTTCTCCTGAACTGCTTTCTACGTAATTGCCCAAATTCTCATATCATGCAATGAGCGATCTCCAGCTTGGATAAAATAGTCGGCCAGATCAGATCAAAGAGGTTGGCCAGGTGTAAACTAACTGGAAAACGGCTTAATTTCATCTGTTTATTTGGTTACGGTGGAGGGCGCTTGGAATTGGGTTCAAAATCAAAGAATTATTTGAACGATGGCAGATAAAAGAACGTCGTAAATCTTTGTAAATGGCCGAGGCAATGAGGAACATCCTGCAGGAATAACATCGATCGTTGACGATTTGCCATTTGTATAGGGGCAAGTTTTGACGGGTGTGATGTATGGTGTTGCGTTCCGCAAAAAACCTATTGTTCGATTGGGGTGTATTTGCGCATTTATATAATAGTATGAAGAGCAAAATAAATTTTGGCTGCAGATGTAAAAATCTTTCTTTGTATGGCGTTTATAATTTAACATAAAAAAAAAAATAAAGCAATTTTCCCCAATTAATACCACCAAATAC
This sequence comes from Dorcus hopei, assembly GCA_033060865.1. Classification (NCBI taxonomy): domain Eukaryota; kingdom Metazoa; phylum Arthropoda; class Insecta; order Coleoptera; family Lucanidae; genus Dorcus; species Dorcus hopei. Next base: position 32,891,995 of record CM065423.1, on the reverse strand, counting down.
CACACTGATCGTAAATTACAAATTAAAGTAGCCCCAGGCCAACATAATAACTTGAAACATCTGCCAAAACCAATAAAATATTGCAGCATTATTTATTTACTAATTCACAAAGCCCAGACAGGAAAATTAATAAATGAACTCTCCAATTACATCTTAATTTGGAAAATTATTTCACCAGATATATCATTAAACCTAAACGTACTACTCAAAGAGGGTAATTGCCAAAAACCACCCCGCACGAGGCTCGTAAATCGTCGGAGGGCTCGGTTTAATTGCCGGCGCGTTTCTTTGAAAACTTGTGCCACCAGCACGTCTTCTCGTCTCTTTCTTGACAGTCGGGGCGGGTGACGCGTGATGAAAGAGGAAACTCGTCGCGTGTTCAGCGTGAAACCCGCCACTTGTTCATCAACCATGGCTTAATAGAAGCATTTAAATGCTCGGCAGTTAGTCAAAGAGGAGCTCATAGAAAAAAAATCGATTGATTGATGTGTTGCGTAGCCGATGGACTTCAACCAGTAATTGGGTATCAGTGAATCCAAATCGACGATCCATATTCGCTGTGGGAGGTTAAATGCTCGCGGGTATAATTAAAAGCATTTTAGAATTGCTGATATTCTATATTTTATCACTGCAAAAAAGTTACATCAGCAGAAACTTTTAGTTGAAATATCGAGGAGACTTTTCTATTAAAACCAAAAAAACAAAGAGAAAAACAATCACAAAAGCACTGAAATAAAAGTGACTGTTCAAATTAAAGGAAGAAGGAAGAAACACTTTTATTTATTGTTAGAGTGAAGTGAAGCAAAGGAACGTTAAGTGGTATTTATTTGAAAGCATATTGCTGTGGTATTGAGCATATACCTTTTTGAAATAAATGAAAGAATGAAGTAATTTTAAAATAGCAATGAAACTCTGAAGGGCATTTATTAAATTGATGTTGTGCAAGTTTATGAGCAACGTGGTGAAATGGGTAAGTAAACAAAAATATATCTTTAACAACAAATTTATTTAATTGTGGTATTGGCAATATTGTATGGCAAACGTCAAGTAAAATACAAACATAACCAAAAATAATCATGGGTTGCGACACGTACATAAAATTACAAATTGCTTTGTGATGATGAATAGAGATTGATAAAACTTAATCCCACATTCATCAAGAACAAACAGTGATGTTATCCTCAGAGACCGTTAATTCTAGAAATTATTGAATGCAATGAAGTGTTGTAGTGTCGTTGTGTAAATTGACTATGTGGCATGTATACAATGGTTTGTTGAATTATCAAGTGCCGAATAAAACAAAGATGTTGTGTTTGTGTCCGACATTAACCTCGTATGAGACAACCAGCAAGTATGGTGTTTATGTCTGGCATTAACTCCGTATGAGCCAATCAGCAAGTAGTTATTCCGTGTTGTGTTTCCTCAAACGAATCTATGACGTATCAGAAATGACAATTCGTCTGTCCTGTATACGACACGTTAATAATAATAAGAGTATGGTTTTGTGTCGGGCATTAACTCCGTATGAGACAACCAGCACGTAGTTATTCCGTGTTGTGATTCCTCAAACGAATCCTTGACGTATCAGAAATGACAAAACGTCTGTCCTGTATACGACACGTTAATTACAAGTGTAAATGACCAAAAATCAACAATAATAATATTAATAAATTTTAAAACTTTTACCATTCTAGAAGATGTTACCACTATCACTTATATACTAAAATTGGCCCACAAAAACTAACTCAAAAGAAAACATAACCTCAAAATTAGAAATTAAAATAAAAAATTCAACACAATTAACTAAAAAAAATCATAACTCTATACAATCCAAAGCACTACCAACTAATTCAGCTCCTTGTAGGCCATGCCACCAGTCCCAATCGAAGTGCCTCCACCTTGAGCATCTTCACTTTGCCCCCATCAGGAAGGCGGAGCAGATATCGGCGCTTGTTCCCTCGTCGGTCCTTGAGGAACTCACGAGGAAGCTTTTTGACGGCTTCCTCGAACTCAGCAGCCTCCATCTGCAGCGGGGCAGGCGTTTGAAAATCCGGCAACCCAACCTCCCTGACCGAAGTGCTCTGGAGCTCAGGCATCGACAAGACAGGCCTATCAGGTGTTGTAACGAAATCAGGCATGGCCTCGGTGTCCGAGTCATCCCCGAAGAGCTGTCGGAACTTGCCCTTTAACCAATTGGTAGTACTTGGTGAGTTGAAACTCAAATGATCGTCTTCCATGTTATGTATACTCTGCATTTAACAAATTAAAAATATAAGTACAAGAAAAATCTTAATGAAAGTTTAATTTTTAGAAATCTAAAGGACCCTGTTATATAAACATGATAGAAATGTGGCAACAAAAGCCGAAAGAAAAATCATTTATTAAAATAAAACAAATTCAGCGTGTGTATCCTTTTCATTTAAATTTATTAAATCCTAGGAAAAGAAATAACACAGCAATATGTTAAGAAAAGTGAGTAAAGACTGAGCAATTTCAAAATGCATGAAATCCTCCTACGTGAAAGTAGCACGTTGTTGTGATATTGGCCTTTGGCGAATCTAAAATTAAGTTTTTAACTATGCCACAAATATAAAAAATAGTTAGTTTATTTACTTTAAATATTAAAAGCTAAAATACTATGTGGAAGACCGTGAAGTTCGTTGGGTAGAGGAGGTGCTTGTGGAGGCAGCCTGAGTGGAGCTCTATGATGTGATCCAGTGGTTTCACGGGAAGCCGAGTACTCCGCTAACTGCAAGGCATTGGTCGGTCCAGTTCAATCAGTCCGGATGTTACGGGTGAAAATCCTTTTCAGTTTTTCGAGTCATGCTGTATTGCGTAGGAACACGAAAAGACCGTTATTTGCCATGCACGTTTAATTTGTGTGCAATTAAATAAGAGCCTTTACTACGCAACACGAAAATGTTTTGTCTTTCTCATTTTCCATGCGAGTCAACTGTCTTCTTCTATCAACCTCTCCTTTTTATGTTGCCCGTCCATCTTTAGGAGCGTCGAATCTGCGCGCCTCGTTAGTTACTAGTTAGTATACAGTGGGTGCGCGTCGTGGTTGTTTTAAGAGATTCAACGGGCCAAAAATGCCTTGGTTGGAAATGAACGGTAAATAGGTTACCGGATTTTTAAATCGTCACCCCCTATAAGCATTGTTAATGCTTTTCGAAGTCCAATCCCGGCAAATTGAGATTAGGTAAATATGGCGAGTATGTGGGCATAGTTGACCGTAACGCATGTTTTCTTTTCTTATTTAGGCTTTTTTTTCTTCTATTTCTAGACTTCTGGCGTTGCTGTTAACGTTATTATTAGTACTACGATCATCCCCTTTGGCTACCCAAACCTTCGCGGTAATATCTGGGGTCAACTATCTTGAAGTTATCGTCAACAACGGTTACATTCACCGTCAAACTCCCCTGTCTGTCCGGACTTGAATTCACCCAACCGCTGTTGGTGACTTTCGACGAGAGAGGTCGCTGGGAATAGTGACACGCAACCTGTTGCCCGAGGTTAGAAAAATTACGTTGACTTTGTAACGAAAGTCGGATCCGGATTTCGGGCTTTTATATTTGCGTTCTCTTTGCTTTTTTTTATTTTATTTAATTTCGTGCTACATATTACCACAAATAAAAACAATTGTGCTGTATTGGTGAATTTTATTTGATAGTAAATTCTGTCCCTTTACTTTTCGGGCTACGTATGACCCATACCCATCTCCTCGAGTCTATCCGATCAGGAGGTGATTTTAATTTACCCATCTCCACATTTGCAACCAGGTGGGTAGCACGGAAGGAAAAGAAGGCCAGTCTACCTTGGTGATGGCCGGACGTTAGGATTGACTTCGACGAACTGTTGCGAGAGAATCCAAAAACAGACAATAAAGTATAGTGGGCGAAAGTGTTTTAAAGTGTGCGGAAGTGAAGTGTTAATTTTAAGATTTCATAAAGAAACGCTGAACAAAACTTTTAATTTCAAGTTAAGAATTCCTTTTTATTTCAAGAGATTACAAGTTTTGAAAGTGCGGTAAACAAAGATGTTAGCTTAGGAATAAGATATCTGTTTTATGCAAACAAAGTGCTCACTTTTCAATTTAAAGTAAAATTACATTCCGAACTTTGAAAACTCGGAGGCACTTGTTTACATCTCGGCCATTTACGATGCACATGTTTGCCAACATAAAACTTGTAAAACCGGACTGGAAACAAATTTATAACCAACAAAAATTTAGTTAAGTGTAGGTGCGAATCGTTGCGTCCCGGCGTTTCTCGCTTGCGATCGCTAACTTGAGCGCGCATGAAAGAGTGGATACGACGGTGGGTCAACGGCTACAAAAGCGAAGAACAAGGCTAAAATTGAGAAAAATATTGAAAATTATCGCGATTGACATTCTAACCAGTAACAAATCTGACTGCGCCCTAATTTGTTACGCGAATTATTAAAATGTTTTAAAACTCGTACAATATTAAAAATGAAAGAAAATTAAAGAAGTTTTATTTTTAATTGAAGAGTTTTATTAATTTAGAAAAATACTAGTTTAAAAAAATAATATAAATCAAATTTTTAAACTATAAGTAATTGAGACTGGCTCAAGCGCGAGTTCTTGGTTATTTAAATAAAATAATAAAGTTAAATCAACGAGAAAGCAACCGTGCGAACGATATTGTCTTTCTCATACAAAAAGATATCGGCTTGTCAAACAAGGGAGGAAGTAATTTCATGATGTGCAAACGCAAGGAATTACTTTGATGTTTGGGCATAAATCAATGTTCTTAAAAATTTAAAATACAAAAAAATATATAAGAGGAGGAAAAAAGGACCCAAGTCCTTGAGCAAAACTAATTTAAAAACACTTGTTTAAGAAAATTAGGGAAAACATCATAAGTTCGATTCAAAATCTCGGACACCCTAGATTACACAGCAATAATATTTTTGCTAATATGTACAATCGCGCTCAACTAAAACGATACGCCTGTATGCTCAACATGCTCTGTCAGTAAGGGTATAAAATTCTGGAATGAAATCGATTAAGGTTGTTGCTACCGAAACGTAAAAAAGGCTACAAGGATACTTGACTGGAATCCTCAAAAGAATAGGAGAATGGAACGGCCATGAAATTACTTAGAAAAATAATACTTGGAAAGAACAAGTTTTCTCTACTGATAGAAATGGAAGAACTGAGTTATGCCCCTATGTATCTCAAAGGAAAAAGTGGACGTCAATCAATTACTCAATAAAATTATACATTAGACAAAGCAAGGAAGAAGTTGATGCATGAGTAGATCCAGAAAAAAGCATGTGGAATGAAGATATGGTTAACAATTAATTAATTTTTGCAAAACCGAACAATGAATATAAACCATTGATTAGTTTCATGTTGGTTCACTTTCTTTGATTGCAAACAATTCGTGGAACAGCTGTTGCGTTTGTTTTTGTTTAACGTTTTCATAATCATTGGTTTCTAAATTTTGGCTTCGGTGATCGTTCTACCAGCTTACCAACTCTAAGGTTCTGGTTTCTTTTTCGCGTGTAAGTTGATTATTTTCGATAGTGGAGCAAAAAGAGACGTGTCGGCGATTTCCGACTTGCTAAAGATCAGCGTTGTTCCGGGACGCCATGAGCATTATTCACTGCACTTTAGGGACGATGGTCGCATTTTCGTTACAGTAAATTTTGTAGTTTGTGTTTGAGTCTGGCCACCCAAGACCCAAAGGCTTTTGGGGATCTTATGGTTTCGTTAAATTTCGTTAAACTCTTTCACTTACCTTCGTGTTTCTTCCATTAGCAACTTCGGAGGGTTGAAAACTTTTGAATACTCCGCGTCATTTTTCGTGACCTTGACGTGACCGTTTGGTTTTCCCTGAACGAGTTTGACGTAGATATCACCAGTCCAACGTTGTATGCTGCAGCCCCCCTCACAGTCCGAACTTAACGTAGAGTTGATGGGATACGAGTGTGGTATTGTACAAACCCTCTGTCCTTAATTTATACGCATCTCTAAATTGATTATTGGATAGTGGGTACCTTTGGTGGCTTGTGGTACAGTTCTTGCCTGCCAAAGGCCCAGGTTCCTTGTTGCATGTGCTCTTATATTTGCGTCTTTCGTCCTTCTGACAGAATTTATTGTATGTTATTTTGTGAACCGTATAGGATATCCTCGCCGGTGATTACTCGTTAGCTGACGCTTTATAAATTCCAATTTGTTTAAATTTAACGAAACTATTTTTGGGTATATTGACAAAGCCGCCCCTGTAACCGTATGCTGAGAGTTCCGCTCTTTGTATTTGGTCACTCTTTCGTTGTGAATTAATAAATTCCGTATCGCCGTTTGGTGTATTATTTTTTTAATGTCAACATACAGGGTGACCGACAGTTGAGTTATATATAGGGTGACTGATAAACTTTTATGCATTGCGGAAATCAAACCGGAAGGAATCTCAAACGCTATTAACCACGTATGCAGTCCTAGCGGTACCACGTATTTCACCATACTACTTGGATCTTATATAACGCTAGGTGGCGCCCTTTTACTTTACATCCAGGTACCGAGCTACCGACAATCCTACTGCAGCCCACCCCGTCTCCATTGAGCTGGGCATAATTCCAGGTAGGTTTTCTTCAACATCGTCGAGTTTCCCCCAGCGATCACAACTTTTGCAAAGTCAATTAGGTAGATACTGAAAGATAGATAGCGCGGCGTTCAACATTAGTAGCGCATCCAGAAATTTGTTTCGGAGGGGGCTTAAAAATAATAATTGTAAGAACATACAAGGATATATTAAAATAAAGATACATAATATGAATTTACACCGAACTAACATTACAAAATAAAATTAAGTTAGTGCTCCATTTTTTGCACATTTCTTGTACTTGCACGTAATCCAATAAAAAATTCTTTTGAAAATAAAACAAAAGACAATCGACTAACATAAAGTTGATCATAGAGATAAAGAAATAAAATTTGAAATGAGGGAAATTCGACAGAAAAGCGACTTCAGTCGAATGATTCGAAACAAAATGAAAAATTCAGTTCCGTCCACTACAAAAAGAAAAAACGGGAAGAAAAAGAAGAAAGAGAAAACTAAAGACGATCGATTGAAACAGAGTCGTTAGCAATATTTAAGAAATAAAATAAAAGAAGATCGATTGAAGTAAAGTTGTTAGCATCAAATGAAAAAGAAAACAAAAGATGACCGATTGAAACAGAGTTGTTGGTAACAATTTCATAAACATCAAAATTTGAACTGGAAAAAAACGCAAACTCTGACAAAAAAAATACTGTTTTAGGTCGGAAAGTTTGTAGTAAAATTAAAAAGTACAATTCGACAACAATAAGGAGATCACTAACAAAAGTGGCGAAAGAAGGACGAACAAAATAAGAATGTGTATAGTGGTACAAGATTGAAACTTAAAGCGACAGGAACTACGAAATCTTAAAAAAATTATGCAGAACTAACATTGCAAAACAAAGTTAAGTTAATGTGCTCCATCTTTTGCAAAACTGAAATTATGTTAATAAATTCTAGTACCACATAGCTGGCTCTGGGAGGGGGGGGGGAGCTTCAGCCCCCATAGCACCCCTCGTGGGTGCGCCAATGTTCAGCATTACGTCTCACAATAACGCCCAAGAGAATAGAGAATAAATAATGTTTCTGGTGAATGATTGGCTAGGCGCATGCAATATTTCCGAGCAGAAATCGTTAAACGTCCGCACAATGTGACATTAATTCCAGACAACAGTTGGCGGATAAAATAATGGACGACTTCTTATGCCGTACATGCATTAAATCCGAGGCGCTTTTGTGCGAGTAATTCCTGCCAATTTTATGGCGCGGCACGCTCTATAAAAATAATATTTACGGCTGTGCGTTTCCCCGAGGCGAAGGTTCGCGTATGAATCTTTATTCGTATACCTAGTAGTTGCATCGAACATTAGCAGGTGATAGCAAAAATACTGCAGAAGTGCTTCTGAGAAATAAGAAAACATAATTACCTATCGTATTCATATTTGCTATTTTACTGTTCGGCTTTGCGGAGTTAAGTAGCCAGTAGGTGGCTTTCCACGGCAATTATAAGCTTCCAATATAATTTGTTGCACGCCGAGATTTAATTGCGAGAATAAAATCAACCAAATCATAGCCTTTTTCGAAATAAACTGCATTCATTTGTCTTAATGTTTCATTTAAACATTAAACAGTAATGCAATTCGCTACGTAAATTTTTAACTACATAATTATTGGAACCTGCAAGAGCAAGGCCACAGGGCGATCTGAAGAGTGGAGATCTTGCCCGATATATCACAGAATTTATAAACGTTTTTACAATGCGGTTATAAAACTTTATAATAACACTTTTATAACTGTATTTATTTCTGTTAATTACTTCTAAAAAAACTAAAATACTTAAAATTTTTCTAACATTGAATGATGATACTTCCTTGGTGAATGCAACACACCAGGTATAGAATATGTGTAAAACACGTTTTGAATTTAGTCTAAATGTAGAATACTACAGATTAGATGACTAGAAATTATGTAGTCCGTCTAGAAAGTATCCTGAAAAAAGAAAATAATACTGCAACTTCCACTTTTTGAATTTATGAACGTAATAATTGCAATAGAGGAAAACAATTCTAGTTATTTGTTTATGTAGTTTCAGTTTAATCCTGAAACTTACATTAAATGTTCAGGGAACCTGTAATCAGATCAACTGCATCCTGAGTAGATTTGGTGTTTAATTCGTGTAAAATTTATGCTGTTATTTTATTTTTTCTTACATTTTTTGGTAGAAACAATTTTACAAATCCTTTTTCTTTAATTATGCACCCCTTTGTTGAAAATATATTCTATCAGTTTTCACTTTTCGCAAATTTGACACAATTACTCAAATTTTTCTATCTGTTCAAAAGTGTTAACATTCAACATCTGTGGTTTCTTTATTTGTTAATTTTTTTGAAAAATATTGTTTAGATAAAATACAGCTCTCCTAAAAATATCGTAAATACTCAAGCAACACCATTTCGTTTATTAGACGGTTTATATAGGACAGACGTGGATATTTTTGTTAATGGTATATAGAATACCTAAAATATTCGTATTTTAATGGTACTAGTTACCCTAGGATATAAGTAATACGTTAATTAAACGTTTTCATTAAAATGTAAGTAATAAAATGTCGCGACTTGCAAAAACTTTTCTCATTAAAAATTTAAAACATAATCCGAAAAAGTATAATAAATGTTTAGATGTAACGTGTTCAAAATATTTATCCAAATCGGTCTTGTGACCCTTGTTATAAAGTAAATTTTCCATAAAACTACTAACATTGTATCACTTAAGGCCCAGTTATACAATGCCAGTTTAAATTTAAGCTGAAGTTTAAAACCATTATTGCAAAGATTGTTGTTAAGGGTTTCAGCTTCGGCTTAAAGTTAAGCTGGAATTATACCACTAGACGTAAATGAGATGAGAGCTTAAAATATGAGTAACTTATAAATTTCGCCGCGAGATGTCACGACCATAACGAAAATTTGTAACATATTTCATTGATTTCGTAAGATTGTCTTCTAGAGCGTTATCTCTTGTTCAAAATGAGTAGTTTCTGATGCGAGATATATCTAAGGTTCTAAAGACTTCTCCTAAATATTAATTTTGCTGAACAAAACAAAAGAAAGTCTAGGGGAAGACGAGGAAACCGATGCCTTAACCTAAATTGTGATGCCTGTTGCCATTGATTTTGTGAAATTGTCTTCTAGAGCGCCATCTCTTGCCAAAAACTGATAGTTTCTGATGCGGAGGCATACTTAAGGTTTTTAGGTTCTCCTAAATAATATTTTTACAGAAAAAAAAAAAAAAACGAAGGAAAGTCGATTGGAAGACGCGAAAACGGACGCATTAACTTAAATTGTAACATCTCTGATGGATTTTGTAAAATCGTTTTCTAGAGCGCCATCTCTTACCAAAAACTAGTAGTTTCTGAATCGGAGGTGCCGTTAAGGTTTTTAGGCTTTTCCTAAATATTGATTTTACAGAGAAAAACAAAAGAAAGTCGACTGGAAGAAGCGGAAACAGACGCATTAACTTAAATTGTAATAAAGATCTCTGATGGATTCTGTAAAATCGTTTTCTAGAGCGCCATCTCTTGCCCAAAACTAGTAGTTTCAGAATCAGAGGTGTAGTTAAGGTTTTTAGGCTTCTCCTAAATATTGATTTTTCCAAACAAAACAAAAGAAAGTCGACCTAAAGTGTGACGTCTGTGTTTGTTTTTGTAAGATTGTCTCCTAGAGCGTCATCTCTTGCCAGAAATTGGTAGTTTCTGGTGCGAAAATACAGTCAAGCTTTTTAGACTTCTTTCTAGACATTAATCTTGCAGAAAAAAACAAAAGAAAGTCGACGAGAAAATACGAAAGCCGTTGTCTTAACCTAAGATGTGACCTCTCTGATTTTGTAACATTATCTTCCACAGCGCCATCTCTTGCTGCTCAAAATGGTTGAACTAAATGGTTTCCACAGGGTTCTCCTAAACTCATTTTGTTCATTCTGTTTTGTTCTCTAATAGTGTAATAGTGGATCGCGAAATTATTACATTCTTGGCAATTGTGTGGAGGATTGTCCAGTTTTAAGTAATTCCACGAATTTCTTTCGCATTTCCTGCGGTGCAAGACTTCCAAGGGTCATCTTGCAAGTAATTATTTTTAACAATGATGAATAACGGTAAAGAACTGTCAGAAATAAACAAAAAACTATGTTTGTTGCTAATCAATGTGTTTTGTTTATGGTTTTGTGCTTATGTCTGTTTTAGATGGTCATATTTTTGTATCAAATTTGTAACAAAGTGAGAGAGATAAGCTACCACAGTGAATGTTGATTGGTTGAATTGGCACTTCTCACTCACTTCGTAACAAATTTGATACAAAAATATGACCGTCTAAAACAGGCATTAGATAGAAAAGTAGGCGAATTCTTTTGACACACTATTATTAATGAAATCCGATAATATTTGCGATTTTTGAAATATACCTACAGATAAAGATTATCCGATGAATGAATTAAATCATAAGAAATACTCTTGAAATATAAAAAAAGCAATTGCTATCCAACAGAAATTGGATATGCATTTATTTAACTGTCTCTTTCTTTACCAAAGAGAGGTAGGCGAATACTATTGATATTGACGCGGGGCTCGTATATAATTATATAGTTCCAATATACTATACGTCTAGTATAAACCAAGTATAAACGTTGTGCGTACCCTATAAATATACATTTTGTGTAAACGTTATATTTATCCCATAAAGAGACGTTAGTTAGACTGTCACTCATATGTATAAATTCTAGTCTGTAATATTCTACATTTTAAACTAAATTCAAAACGTGTTTTTGACATATTCTATACCTGGTGTGTTGCATGGGTATAATATTTATTGTGCCATACAACCAAGACTTATTGTTAGTTTGGAGATAATCAATATTGAAAGTTCAGAGATGTATTTTGCAGCAACTGACAGAGCAAATGTTACCAAACTTCGTCACAAAAATTAGTTTTAGTACAAAGAATTTTTGGTGTACTCTTTTTTATTATCCACTTACACGTTCTTTTTCAACAACAACAAAAAAATTGCATATGGAACAAATATCGTATTCAGATGTAAAATTTGCAGATTTGTTCCATACCACATTATGAATTATTCTTGTTAAATTGGATTAAATAAAAAAATATACAATTTTTGGGTAATGCTTTGGGTAATGATTAGGGCCCGGACTAAATAGTCCCTGCCTCAGTTTACCAGTTATTTCGATACACAATTTACGCGATGAGCGCAGCAATAATTACAGCGGTCCACTGCACCGCCAGTAAGTCGGCTTTCACACCAAAGTAGCAAGCTGCATGCTGCTTGCATACTCGATGCACGCTGCATGCCTCTAATTTTAGAACCTATGTAAACAATTGATAATATTCACACCGGTGTAGCGTAGCATTCATGCGACCTGCCTTCTAAGATGCCCTGCGCGGCACGCTACTTCTCAAAAGATGCAAGAAGCATGCAGCTTGCTACTTTGGTGTGAAAGCCGAGTAACACGTAATGAAGCCAGCGGCGCCAAGCCAAATTCCCAAAATATTTTCCGTGCGGTTTACGATATTTACGATAAAATAATATCTATTAATTTAGTTTAATGGTTTTTATAATTACTCCAACACAAGTTCGGTTTAAGCGTATCGACTAAGGCCAATTTCACACACAGCGGTTTCGTCCGTACGAAAAAATTCCGTACGGAAAATATTCGTACGGTAAATATTCGGACATGCTTTCACACGCACCGATTTCCCCATACCGGATGCCGTCGTGTGTAGAAGCTCCCATAACATTGAATGTTCTACTACTTTATCCAGCAGGAACCGTACGAATTCCGTAGGGACGAAACCGCTGTGTGTGAAATTAGCCTAATCGAGTTCGCATTCTAAATGCAATTCCTACCGATCGAAGTCGCATCATGCGGCGCGCCTCCCAAACGGACATCACTGTGATGGAACTATCTAATCCGGGCCCTAGTAATGATTGATTCTTTATCATATACAGGATGAGTCTTAATTAGGTGTAAAAATGTTTATCAAAGCTTCTTTAGGTCAAAACAAAGCAACTAACCTAATATATCCTAGTACCAAAATGCTCCCTTAAAAAGATACAGGGTATTAATGAAAACATATTTGTCTACAGTTTAGAAAGTAAACGTTTGAATGTTTAAAATCTACTAACCTGATTTTGCTGGTCAATTTTAATTTAAAACAATATCAAGACAGCGGCTATCATAAACAGCCATTAATTGTTTGAAGGTCACAGTTGTACTGTTTTAAGCGAATGAAATTCAATACAATTCAGGAAGTGTATGATTCGCTTGTATTGAGGCTAGAGGGGAGCATTTTGAATATTTGCTGTAGTTTTCTATTTTTAAATAATTATTTTGTTAATTTTGTGTTTATTATAATGTATTTGTAAATTAACTGAATAATCATCTTCCAAGTTATAGTCACAAATGGAAACGGAAAAGTTTTCTTTAATATCCCGTGTCTTTTTAAAGGAGCATTTTGGTAATATTAATAAGATATATTAAGTTAAATTGCTTTGTTTTATCCTAATGAAACTTTGGTGAAAATTTTTACAACTAATTATGACTCACCTTGTATAGTTTGTTTTAATATGTAAAATGCATAAGAATTATGCGCAATGTAATCAAAACGATCTATTCTAAACAAAGTTTACTGTTTATTCTTCGTTAAACAAGAATTTTAAACAAATTTTAACATTGGGTAGCAAAAACTGCATCATTGCTTATCGATATCTGGCATATACGGATATAGCGATCTAATTAATTTTAATTAAAGCTGGTTCTTATCCGATGAAAATTGTATCACAAACTCTTTTAAACGGACGCGGACACTAAATGGCGCACAAACACTTTACGTTTCGGAAAGAAGCTGTCAAACGGGCATCAAAGTAAGGTACTGTGCAAAATTTATTCTAAAACTTTAATTAAAATTACTAAAATAAAAAATCGTAAGCTCTTTTTACTTAAATGTAGAAAAGAAGGTGTATATCCTAGACATGTTATTGACCCTTTGAAAAGAGCGTATGATATGTCATGTCACAAAATTGACAGATATGTATCGGATTTCGCTAATAAAATTCTTTCATATGAAATTGAAGTAACTCTAAAAATTCTTACCAAATTAATGTGGAAATTAGATTATACTTTAGGACAGTTAAGTAATTTTCTAGATAATATTACATTAAACAATTTTCTACATTTTGAAAACCAAAAAAATGAAAGGTTGTTTATTTCACTTCCGAAGAAGCTGTCAAACGATAGCGAAACGTAAAGTGTTTGTGCGCCATTTAGTGTCCGTTTAAAAGAGTTTGTGATATAATTAATTTTAGTTACGTCAATTTTAGGTTTTTCATTTATGGAAGCTATTTTTTGTGTAGTTAACAATAATATCGCCCTGAATTGTTCTAGAAGTTGTGAAAATTGTACTAGAAGTACGATTTATACAAATTCGTACTTTCAAAAATTCGTCAAAAAAACTCTATCTATAGGCTATGTGAACTCGTTCGTTAGATTCATATTTTAAATGTTTTACTTTAGTAAACGGAATTCCTTTAAAATACAATTTCTGACTTAGAGCTTGAAAATTGTAGAAGCTTTCCTTTTTTAGCTGGATTACATCAAGTTGAGCTTTTCCTTGTGATATGTAAGAAAATGTCTTAAAAGAGAAACTGGGCTAAATATTTCTTTATGTCTTAGACTCTAAAATAGAGTAAGCTCTAAGACTTAGAGCTTACTCTATTTTACTGTGCACACAGTCAATTTCTTGAACCAAGCTATGTCCACTTTCAGAAAATTTCTGTTCTATAGATTCTATATTCTGGTGTGCCTGTAGGAAATATTTAATGGCGACTGCCATATGAGAATTTCTATTTTGTGGGACACATGAGTTGGACCACAAAATCAATTTGTTCAAAACTGTATTTTTTCCCGCTATTTTATTTAATAAAACAATAAGTGCGCTGGCTATATGGTTCCCATTGCGTCCTGTTAAGCCCTCGTGCTAAAGTGCACAATATGTATGTGTCATTATCTGCAGAACAATTTGCTGTCAAGTTATACATTGCAAATTTCTTTTTATAAAAAAGAGTTAGAAATCTCTGATTTTGGCAGTGAAAATACGTTTTGTAAGTCAAAACAGATTACTGGAGTGTCTTCTGTTGTGTTGAAACCATTTTTGCAGTTCTGTCTGTCTTTATCTCGCATTCTTTTTCCTCCTTCCTTTTATTTTATGTCTTACAAAATCTTCGTTGTTTTAATTTTAGGAATTATTACTTTCATTTAGTTTAAATTTCTCGTAGATATCACAACTTTCCTTTTTTGGAAGTAAAAAGCCCAAATTATATTCGTTTAAAAATATCTCTCGATACTTGTGCAATTTGACTGGTTGATTAGTGATTTCTGTATATAAAAAATTGTACATCTTCTGCACCGTTAGACTTGGATCTAAATGTGTTTTTGAAGTATTGGAACGACAGTAATGTGATTCTACGTGTGTGTGCAGAAAAGACTCAATTGTGTCTTCTAACTTCTTTTAGGTGTTCGTCTCCAACACATTTCTTCTTATGCTTACCTTTTATTGAGGTTCTTGATATTCCACTTTCCTATGATTATTTTTGTAGTAGTAATAAATTCTTTGTTTACTTATATTTAATGTAGTTAAGGAAAATTCACTGCAGGCTTGAATTTTTACAGAAGCAATTTCGAAATTATATTTAAAATTTTTTCCATCAACTTTCTTTGCCACATATCGTCTTTTTGGTTCTTCTTGAACAACAAATTTAGAAAAATAGGTATTTTTCTTGTTATCATTGAGTGCCCAAAAGTTTTTAATTATTATCTTTTGTTCTTCTTTACAAATCTCTTCAGTGCAGCATAATTTACAGCTTTTCAAATATTTTCCTTTACTTTTTCTCGCTGGATGAAGTTGTCCTTTATCGTCCGCATTCTCTAGACCAGCCTTCCTTAATTTTTTCTTGACTGTCCTTTTCCATTTTTCAGGATTCTTGCTGCGTTTTGTTGTTTTCTTTTTCGATTTTCTATCCAGAGCAGGAACTTCAACGTTAATTAAATTAAAAATTTTTGTGCAAATCGGTTTTGATTGCAGCGGATTCCTCGAGCAAGCTCTCTACAGATGTTTTGGGCCTTCTGCTGACGAAGGCCCAACTAGGCCTGAAACAGCTGTACAGAGCCTGCTCGAGGAATCCGCTGCAATCAAAACCGATTTGCACAAATTTTTTTAAAATTCTCATATGCTTTGACAGCAAGCATGGCCGCCTTGCATGGGATGACTCATTATGTAGCGAACTGGCTTCAATTTGTCAATCCGACTGCAATGTCAGGTCAAAAACTGATCGAAAGATGTCGCTACTTAAAATGTCCGTTAATTAAATTGTCCACTAAATTTGCATCACCAACTACTAAAGAAAATTAAAACTCCACAATGACACGTCACGAAAGTGAAGATGTTGATATTTAAAGTACCTGGGGGACTGTCTGCATCATTCAGAGCTATCGAATCTTCAGAATTTGAGGAGGACAAGATATAACGTTTCCTCGCAGCAGAAGTTGATACTTTGCTAGGGTTCCAAAGAGGGTCCCTCATCAAATCGTCGCTATCGAATATTGCAAATTCAACCTCTGACTGCATATCAGGAGGAGAACTAGAAGACTCTTCTTCAGAAAATATATTCCTCTTAAACTTCTCCATTTCAAGTTTAATGATATTGAAAAACGTCAATTCTACTACTATCTATTTCATTTTTTTAGAATACTACCAGAAACACGCCAGTTAAGTTGACAGAACAAGTCAAAGGACAGTTATTAAATAGTAAAAACTCACAAACAACAACTATTACGTACAGTCAAATGTCAAAGTGGTTTGAACCAATAAGCATATTTTGGCTTGACTTCAAGCTCGGTTTATCATTGGTCGTTGCAAATTGAACACATAAGCATGGAAATTACATGCACAGTGATAGAATTTTTTTTTTGTTACAGATGGTTTGGTAAATACAATAAACATGCACTGAATTTATCAAAAGTGGATTTAACTTAAAATATCAAAAAATGTGGTATGGTCTATAATATGAGTGACAGTCTAGCTAACGTCTATTTATGGGATAAATATAACGTCTACACAAAATGTATATTTATTGCGTACGCGCAACGTTTATTTTAAAACTATGAAAATATTATAATTATATATTTATATTATTACAACTTATTTTGAAGAAGCTGTCAAACGTACAGCGAAATGTTGAAATTTAATTCACTTTTACGAAGTGTCCGATCATTTGTAATAATTATGTATTTTGTGATCTTTTGTAATGGACAAGAAAGTTCTTCAGTTTTAACTTATATACTACAACTTTAGTGAGCAACAGTTTAAGTCGCGACATCTCGCGACACATTTTTGAACTAAATTGCCATTCAATCAAAATCGACATGCAACAAAATTTATAAGTTAGCCATATTTTAAGCTCTCATCTCATTTAGTGATACAATGTTAGTAGTTTTATGGGAAATTTATTATATAACAAGGGTCACAAGACCAATTTGGATAAATATTTTGAACATGTTATCCAAAATATAGCCACGTTAGATTTATCCCTTTTGAGATTATATTTGATAATTAAATGTAATTTGACTTAATGTAATGTAATAAATAATTTGATAAACGAATAAACGAATTCTGCAAGACGCGTTATTTTATCACATTTCATGAAAACGTTTGACTAACGTGTCACTTATATTGTAGGGTAACTAGTACCATTAAAATACGAATATTTTTGGTATCCTATATACCATTACCAAAAATATCCATGGCTGTCGTATATAAACCGTCTAATAAAGGAAACGGTTGCTTGGGAAATAAATACAGTTATAAAAGTGTTACTAGAAAGTTTTCTAACCGTTTTGTAAAAATGTTTCTAAATTTTATGGTATACCGGGCAAGATCTCCACTCTTCAGATCACCTAGTGGCCTTGCAGGATTCAATAGTTAAAAATTTGACTTAGCGAATCGCGTTACTGTTTACGACACTGCGAATGCATTTTAAACACAAAATTTATTACGCAGACTAACAGGTTTCAAGGATTTAATTTAAATTGAAGCTTACGTTAGGAAATTATTTTTTTAAATTTAAGATCCCGACAATCTTACAATAGTTTGATCTTTTTCTATATAAATTGCTATCGATCCTTCTCGGAAACAATTTATTTATTTGTTTGTTATGCCCCAGTGACTTTACAGGCCGAATCAAAACGCAAAGCGGGCTACAGTTTGGCATTGATAACAACGGCCTTCAGTTTGGACATCTGCTTTAATAGGTGAAACAAATAAGGCCTTTTCATTTTATTATCTTATTGTGGCCACAAGTAGTATAGAACTGTATGGCACATTTTAGTGTACGTTTATTGTATTTATACAGAAGCGACCCTTCTTGTTCGCAACGTTCATTACAAGTCATGCTTGCAAGTATATAAGTAAATTTTAAATAGAATCAACAAGATTTTAACACTAAAACACAGGTAAACTCAAACGTACAGTTATTTAAATACTATCCTTTCGAAGAATGTAATTAATTACCCCCGAAGCAATTTGAATAAAACGACCAGCTGTTAAAGGTCCTTCCGTGAAGGATCCTTAATGTCTCGCCTGAATATTAAACGCCGAATAAAACAAACTTAATCTGTAGGTAGCCAGCATAAAACAAGCGCTACATTCGTGTCGGAAGGTAGCAAACTAAATATTGAACGAGACTTTCTATTGTTAATTTAGTAAATATTCAAATGACCACGTATTATCATTCCGTACACACGCTCGTTGCAGCATTAGGTACATTTACTGGAGTTTTCCGAGAATCTTTCGGAACCGGTCGGCTTAAGCTCAAAATGATTAGCTTTTAATAGACGGTGTGATATTTCGAGTTGCACAAGTCGAGGAAGTTATGCACTACTTTATTTACACGTCTCATTTAAAATTTCATAATTAACGATAATTATGATGTTTTCCCGGGCCATTAACTTTGTTTAGAGTAAATTTTTTAATAAATAAGCGAAATTATTACCACAATTATAATAATTTATAAAGAAAACAACAAGAATAGATAGGCGGAGGAGCGTAATAAATTCTAACGCAAGAATTCCCAGAGGAAAGCAATTAACCTGACAGGCACTAATTGATACAAACGACAAGTAATAATTATTACTATATACTAGAAAAACACCTTATATTTCAGGCCGGCTTTTCCTCAACTTTGCAACTACGGGAATGCGATAAACAAGCGGTGGCGCCACGAGCGGCATTATGCACAAACAAGTTGTAAACGTATATCATGTTCGTGTACCTATCACACCCACGTTACCTAGTTTTAATGCTCATTTTCATTGCTATTATTTACCAACGTTGTACGCAGCTTTTATAATTACCTCACAAATTTTATTCCAAACTTAACGACGCTTGTGTAAGCCGTAATTACTACACGCGTAGTATATGGAAGAGAATAAATTATGATAATAATATTAAATAATGAGATCATATAGTAGAATAATAAAGAAAAAGTCGAGCCTAACTTGGAAACACCGCTCTTAATCTATTTTGCATGTATAAGTAAGGATGTAATTGTTATATTTTATTGGCTGAAAGTTAATAAAAATTCCAGAAATTAAAGAAAATAATGATTAACAAACATAAATGCAAAAAAATAATTAAACAAATATAATGTCGTACTGGCATTCAATTTTTAAGCCCCCTTGCGAGGGGTGTATTGACTCAAGCGAATGCAGGAGGCGCCACCAGGAACGTGGGAACTCATTTTACTACCCACCAAAGTGTCTCCCATTTGTATAAATGAGGGGTTCGGTCATTTCGGATACGTGTTAAGTGAGCGCGGGTCTGGCTTCGCTTTTCCCGAAATGCTGCGTTCCAAGCGCAGAGTAAATAAATGTAATTTGCCTTTGTTCTTTGATCCACCTTTGTACAACAACAAATAAGGGTGCACCCCTTCGATAATGTGATTTCATGTATGCAGAAGAGACTTGAGAGAACGTGGTTATCGTTCATGTAACAGCTTCTTCGTGTGCCATTCACGATGGTAATGTGATTATTGCACAAGTGTGTGCCGGAGATGATAAGAAGCTTGATATTATGCTTAAGTGGAAGAGGGTGCTAGTGGAAATATGTTTTCCCTAAATGTATGCAAATTTCGAAATTATTGCACGAAAGCATGGGGGGAAATAACATCCTGCATTTTAGTAGGACTTTTGCATTGGGACAAAATAATTTGTCGTGATTGCTTTTCCTCTTTTTAAACAAATCTGTCATTTGCTGTTGCTGGAAGACCACAAACTGTTTCTTTTTTCTTGAAATCAATAAGTATATGACCAAATAAGTAAACAAGTCCGTATCCCAGCATTTGAAAATTGAAATGATTGCATCGCATTTGCTCGCTAACTCGGTTAATTATCAATTACCCGGCGGGCATTAATATTCCGTAAAGTGTAGCAATTTAGCAAGTAAACACAAGAATCGCCCCGATTTTTATGTTGTGTGCGCTCATGATTAACTTGCATTATATTTAAATAAATTCACAGAGGCGTAAGTCACGCTCTGCTCTGTTTGGCTTTCGGTGTTATTGTCGGTTGTCTTCCACGAGTAATTAGCGGCGCATCGGACGTTACAACAACAAAATTTGTTTGAACATGCAGATGATGATGGTGATGGCGATCGTCCACGAGTACGCAAACTGTTTGCTCGGACGAGGTTAACCGTTTTTTGGGGCGCCGTCCATAAAAGTACGTCAATTTCATCATCACCGTTGCGATCTGGTTAAACAAAAATTGGTTTAGCTCTTTGAATTTCTTTATGAAACCATTTTTTTTTAAATTTGGGACAAGACGAGTATAAAAGGTTTTGCGTTAAAACAAGCAGACTGAGGTATGTGTGTTATCAGATTTTTATCGCTGCAACAATGTAAGAATTCCGCAAAATAAATATTATAAAACGTCGATAAGTGGAGCACGCTTGAAAAAATAAGGAAAAAATGTGATTGTTAGCGCCTATCAGACAGGCGCCGTATCTATTATGAATTCCAATATCAGCGGAAAAGCCTTCAGAATGTGTTCTACTATGTAGTTTTATTATTGTGGTAATTATTTCTTTCCTCTACAGCTTTTATACATTTCGCGAAAGTATGTTACGCATAAAAATAATTTCCAGTTTTGCTTATAATTTGTCTTCCTTCCATTTTTGTTAGGTAAAATTTCAATTTTCAATTGAACCAATCCCTACAACATTCTATGACTCTTTCTTTATCAACAATCGATGAACCTTCTGGATAATTATCAGTAACTTTGCTATTTGCACTACTTTTAGGTTTTTTCTATGATTTCATTTGCCTTATGTCTAAGTTGGTGAACATGATCGCAAACGCATTCAGAATCGCGATAGTTCTTTTAACACTTTTATTACCGTTGCCATAACAACCTTATTTAGTCTTATCACCTTTTTTTGGAACCATTTTAGAATCAACTGCACAGTTAAATTTGACATCTATCTTTGTCATTAACTGTATCTCAATTATCTTTTCACTATTGCTACGTCTTTATTTGGGTTATTTGGGTTGTCCGTTTTTTCTTCTTTTGCTGCCACTATTTTGATAATTGTCTTTAAAAAATTTCATTCTTAGGGTGTTCACCGTAATTCATATAAAACATTTCTCTAGCCTCTCTTTTTTATTTAATTTATTTTGTTTTGTTAAATGAGTACCAGATTACACACAAGCCTTAAAATGACATCTTGTGTTTGCGCGACTAAAATATCACTCCCTCCCTTGCTCGTTACAAAGTCAAGTAAAGTCATGTGCTTGCAACTTCCCTTTTTGTTTAATTTCTTTTGTTTGTTTTACTTGAAAATCCAAGTAACATGCTTCTATACCCATGACTGCGATTTGTGATTCTTGTTGCATATTTTTCTTTTCTTTTTGTTTTGACATGTCTGTTGTAATGTACAGCCTCAATCAAAAGTAATGAAACTTTGAAAACCGAAACACTGTAGTCAGAGTGCAACGATGCCGAATTAGAGAGAGCGCAACGTGTTGTGGGGTTCCGAAAGACTTCGGAAGCATTCGTTTGCCATAAGGTTTCATCTCACTCGGTATCTTCTCTCTCTGACTACAGCGTTTCGGTTTTGAGCGTTTCATTACTTTTGATTGAGATTGTACAACACTTATGGCGGATTTCATCAACGTTACTTAAATTTATTAATCCGTTAAAAGTAAACGTTACCATGGTTACATGTGTCGAAGGTATAGGAATAATAATTCTTAATCGATGATTAAAGTTAAGTGACGTTGGTGAAATCCAGCATAAGGCGAATAAAGTTTATTTATTTATTTAAAGGTCACAGCATTATTTAATTTTAAAATAAGCAAGAACACGAACCAGCCACAATTATTCATTAGTTTTTTAATAAATTATTTTAAAAATTAATTTAATATTTATTTTAAATTGTTTCAATCGTAATGAGAAATGATAAATAACTCACGATTCCACTTCATTTTTCTTCGCGCCCTGTTACGGTTGCAAAATTCATTAAAATTAATACTAGTTTACCGGATCACCCCGTATATTGTGTGGGAATCGTAATCGTAACGGTCTTCTTCAATTTCATAAAATTGCAAAATATTGCACAACAAGACAAATGCAATGACCCACGCATTATTGTATTATTCTGTTTTACTCATTCTCCTGCGTAATTCTGTTGTCTGTCTTAGCAACTTCCCTACTCGTCAAAACCCCACTCGTGTATGATCGTGCTATTCAATTTCAGTCCTATTCCTGTTCGCTTGATGTAGGTACACCTCGTGTTTTAGACTTCTCCCCCTTGTTTGTGGAATCATTAAACTGTGGTTGTTTAAAGTGAAGATTGAACGGAGGATTTTACTACGGTTTTGATATGTGCGCCTCAAGCAACCGCAGGCTTTCTTCTAGGCCTTTCTAAGACTTCTGGATACAAGTCAGGTATGTTTCATGCATAGTTTAAGGTCATTTATCTAGATTTTTCTTTTGTTCCGGACGTTTCTTTGGAGCGTTTAACCGGGAGCTAACTCGGCGGTTTCTTCGTGAAGTCGTGTTTGGAATTTTGATGGCGTCGCGTCGATGTGGACAGAACAACGCTATAATTCATTTTAGTGTCTATTACCCATGGCCAGCTACATTAACATTCACTGACATGTATGTATGGACGTTTCAATTCGACTTTTAAAAATGTTGACGAGTACTCCCCTCAGCGCCTCTTGTGAGTTTTTAAGTAATTGCAGTCGTCATTACGTTAAGTGACGTTACTGTCAGTAGTTTTGTAGTATAGGGAGCGCTGAGGGGAGTACTCCACGGCATGCTTTCTCGGAACCGAATTCTAGGCGAATTGAAACGGCCATACATACACGTCAGTGAATGTTGATATGGAGCTGGGTCATGCTCTTACCACGGCTGTTTACAACTCCCGCCATTCTTTCCCGAAAAGCAAGTTGGTGCTCCTGAAGTGTCTCTCCTGGGGCCCTATTCTGAACTTTGAAAAGTTTCGTAGGCGAAATTGATGTCAAAATGACGTACATAGACTCTCGTATAAAATTATACAAATCGTTTGAAAATTGCGTCATTTTGAATAGGGCCCCTGTGCGTTCGTTACTCGATCGGTTTCACAACTTTCGATCAGCAGTTGTGCTTTCACAGTTGGAAATCGAAGGTCGGATTTTATTTTATTATATTTTTAATATTTGATACGCATTTTAGTACAGAACAGACCACAGACAATGCTAAAGCAGACCCACCACGCAAATGAGTTAAAATGCACCTAGCAACTAGGTAATTTCAAGCAACTAAACCAGGTGTCACTACGGTTTGTTGCATATACAAAAAGCCAGGGGGGCCTATTCTTGACAAGTGCATTTTTGCATTCGCATATATGCGAGTGAAAAAATACCTATTTCGTGATTTGACTTTTCTTGGCATTTGAGTTTTAGCACGGTTTGTTTAACCGATTGAACACTTTATTGCAAACTTTTATTTGCGTTTATTGCTTTCTTTTGAATTTCATTTTCTCATTTGAAATCTAAATAAAGATAAGTGTACGTTACTGGTGATTTTATTCGTATAACTTCAGACTTTTGTTTTGGGGTTACGGTTATGAATGACCTTGACCCATCCCACTGATTAGCCGGCAGTTGGGAAGTAACTTAATTTGCACGCTCAATAATTTTGCAAACAGGTAAGTAGCAACACACTTGTTTCTTCAAAATTTAAATATTCACAAATTGAGCAAAGGTTTCGCATTTAAAACGGAAATAAGAATTTTCGAGTTTATAGTCGAAGTAAAAGTTTTCGCATCTAAGGTCGAAGACAGAATGTTGTAGACGCCATTTGCACCGGTATTTATATTGTAAAACAATTAAATGTGCCATTTTATTTTGCGCGCACGACTTTCTCTCCGCCGCGCCGGTTTTAATATGTGGCACGACCTAAACGAGATTGCAGCCATCTGGTATAATCGGACAGCTTGATCCACGCTTGTTTAGGGTATATGGTTTAATTCACATAATAAAATTTTCTTTGGTCTCTCTATTTAATTTAATTTATTTTGTTTTGTCTAAATAAGTACCAGATTGCATACAAATCTCAAAGTGACACCTTGTGCTTGCATGACCAAAATGTCACTCTTTCCCTTATTTATTATAAAGTCACGTATTTGCACAGCAGCTACATTTCCTTTTTGTTTAATTTGTTTTGTTTAAGAATCAAAAAAATGCTTATTCTTTTTTCATTCTTAGGGTGTTCGCCGTAATTCATATAAAACATTTCTCTAGCTTCTCTTTTTTATTTAATTTATTTTGTTTAGTTAAATGAGTACCAGATTAAACACAAGCCTTAAAGTGACATCTTGTGTTTGCGCGACTAAAATATCACTCCCTCCCTTGCTCGTTACAAAGTCAAGTAAAGTCATGTGCTTGCACAGCAGCAACTTCCCTTTTTGTCACTCTCTCCCTTATTTGTTATATTTGCACAGCAGCTACATTTCCTTTTTGTTTAATTTGTTTTGTTTAAGAATCAGATAATTATTTAATTTTAAAGTAACTAGGTTTGCACAGCAACCAGTCCCAATTATTAACTTTCTAATAAATTATTTTACCAATTAATTTAATATTTTAAATTTATTTAAATTGTAATGAGAAAATAAATAACTCACGAATCTACTTTACTTTTTCTCACATACACTTGTTTTTTCAAAATTCACATATTCACAAATTGCGCAAAGGTTTCGCATTTAAAGTCGAACTAAGAATTTTCGAGTTTATAGTCGAAGTAAAAGTTTTCGCATCTAAGGTCGAAGACAGAATGTTGCAGGCGCTCTTTGCACCGGTATTTATACTGAAGAACAATTGAATGTGCCATTTTATTTTACGTGCGTGTCTCTCGTTCCCGGTTCTGAAATGTGGCCCAACTGAAACGAAATTGCGGTCGTCTGGGATAACTGGGCAGCTTGATTTACGCTTGCTGACAACCACTTTGTATACATGAACAAGCATTTCCAAATTTTCGGAATTCCATTGAATGGAAGTAATTTGGAAATATTTGTTTTACAATAAACTTGCTACATCTAGTCGGTAAGTGAATTAATTTGTTGCATAAAATCAAATCTTGCTTCGCATAACCTAACTTTCTAACTACGCATCCTCAAAATTAACTTCAATTATCCTGTTTTCTAAAGAATTGTTAAATTAAATGAAATTTTGTCTTAACTAAAGAAATTCTTCTATGTCGCAAAATTTTGTTGCAAGTCGGCTGGATTGCAATACCCCCGAGCATCCTCTGTATAGCTCTCTCGTTCCTAGTTAGGGTCTCATCAGCAGAAGAGTAGCTTGAGAACTCAATCGCAATCCCAACGACCAACAAGACTTACACAAAGATAGCGTAAATGCAAATATGCCAATTCTTCTATGCTTTAAACATTTTTAGATTGCTTATGGCCGTTTTATTACACAAAATCACTTTTTAGAACCCCCACTTCATCGAGCACTCATTTCACTTCCCCCAGGCTCCGCTCTGGCTACTCCGGTAGCTACTTCGTTATGGCTGGATGACTGGTTTCTGCTACCTCCAGAAGCAACTTGTCAACCAAGATTTCATGGCATCAGTTGTGCGTATTATTTGAATCAGCTCTATTGGCCTCGTTTCCTTTCAGCCAATTTACTTTCTCTTAAACTTCTTCTTCTCAGGTGGCTATCATAGCAATTTGTCATCAGGAACGTTTTAAGCAAAGAGTACTACTTTACTGGAGCTACTTCGAGATCTTTTGCAAGGGGAAGACCATTTCGGTCTACAAGGGCAAAGTCAAATGTCACTGAAGGTTAATATTTCATTACTGGAGGGCTACTGGCTTAATAAATCATCTCTACTTGTCTTCGATGGGGTTGCAGAAACAATGGAATTTTTCGACAATGAACGCAGCAAAATAATTTTGGCCTTTCACGTTGCAAATCGAGGAAGCTTTTTTAATTGAAGGTATATTAAGATATGGAAAGCTAACTAACTTTGCTTAAGTAGGCCATATTATTTCGAACCTAATAAATTATTTCACGAAATTAGGTTTGCTCAAAGAGTTGCATACTGTGTGAAAAGTATTGGTTCTATAATTGTTCTTTTTGGAATCACAAATCCTCCCATTTACCAATGCAACTGCTCCTTATAATTAAATAAAAGTATCAACTATGGAACGATTTCTTAAATTCTGCGATTTCGTTTCAGTAGCAATATAATTATAATAAGAAAAACACTTAATCTATTCGCGGATAATTCAAGTGCATATAACGCAGATATAATTTAATGATAAGTCGGCAAGTTGTAACACGATATTTTCGTCTTCGGTAGGTAAATTGGCGACGGATTTAAAATTAAACCCAAATCACTTCTCACACGAAGGTTTCCCTTCAGAATTCAGCGAGTGTTAACGAGCTAGTGTCATGCTACGAAACAGAGCCCCACGTGAAACGTAAGTTTTAAATAAGAAAGGTGGACCGTAAGATACGTGAACCTGTCTTCTGGTCCCCGATAGCGATCTAATAACTTCTGTGGGCAACTGTGGGCTTCGCAGCCACTGTTACTCGACAATTATTCAGGCGATTTTGCCGTAGGAAGTGTTGAATTGCGCGTGCATAACACCTAGTGATCAATTTACATAAAGACAAGCGATCAATCAACTTTCTAAATGCTGCCGAAACTTCCAGGTCGCGCGACGCGTTCTTTGTTAAACGACTAATTTGTGTCCTTAATGTACACGTTAAGTGCTGTGTTCGAATCCCACACGGATTCGCGTCGAATTTTTTACGAACGAGGAGGACGCTTTTTTCCTTGTAGACGCACGTCTGGTCGTTAATGAAATAAATACCTGTGTACCTCTGACCTGTCGCCGTATTCCCAATGACAAATCAGAATTACTGTGTAAACTTTCAGTGTACACAACGTTGAACATACTGAAAATCGATTCAAGGTTGTTAAGACTCTTTTAGGTCATGAGTATTAAACACGTGTGGATAATTTTCGTTTTAATACAATTAGTATATTAATAAAATTTTTGTAAAGGTACCTCTGATGTCATTGTCGTTGTTTATTTTAAAATTATCAAGTAATTTTCGTTTAGATCGATCGATATTGACAACGATGACCCTTAAAGAATTATAAAAGAATGGTTGATCGCTGAAATAATTTGGTGTATAAGGTTGATAAAAAAAAACTGCTGCATTGTTTTTAGGTACGTTTCAGTATCCAATAGCGAAATTTCATTTGATTTCAGATGTCATATTTTGCCTACGAATGTTTTAGTAGAATTTGATTCATGAGCATGCAGTTATGTACAAATAGCTACATGCATTTATTTACAGAGAAAGTTTTGTCACTTTCTATAAATGTATGTATTTCACCATTTGTCCAATATCTTATTGAAATTTTTTTTATTCGCCAATTATTTTTAATAAGATAATAAATTTCGCATCAAATTCTTATGTTTGAATTGGCTTCCGGTTGGAACCGCGTCACGTTGACTTCTTCTATTGCCGACGTTTCGTTCTCCATTGTAGAAGAACTTCCTCAGGGCTGCTGCTGCTGCTGCTGAGGAAGTTCTTCTGCAATGGAGAACGAAACGTCGGCAGTAGAAGAAGTCAACGTGACGCGGTTCCAACCGGAAGCCATTTCAAACATGGACGACGGCCGCGGAAGCCTTCAAGTTAAATCAATTTCTTATGTTATAACATAACATAATAAAATAAATTAAAGGATAGCGTGTTAAGTGTATTTTAACAGATTTGTTTAAGAAATAATTTCATTCAAGTGTCTTTTCAAACTTCTTAATATTCTTAAACATTGTTAGAAATAATCACTTATAAATGAACTATATTATAAATAAATTATTTATATCTTTTAAGATGTAAATACGTAGGGATTAAGTTAGAATTGTAAATATTAGGATAATTAAAATAATCATGTGTAAAGGAAACTGTAGGTTATAGTAAGAAGTTCGGAGAATAAACGAATGAGGACGCTGTGTTAGTGATCGCGTGAACCTACGACCTGTCACGCTATGATAACGCCGACGCGGGATTTCCGAGGCATACAATGAAACCTTTACCGGAGCATCGTATAAACCAGTGAATATATTTTGGACAGGTTTTGTGAAAAACCTGACCTAAATATTAAATTATCCGAACTTCTTCTTGCGGAGTAATAATTAATTTGTGAAAATTAAAGTGGTGCAATAAACTGTGTTTTACGTTTTTATTCTACGACATTTTTTTTATTCACCCACACACACACACACAAACTGACATTAGATAATTTTGAATGTGAAGGCTCTCGAGTGCCATCTACATCCAAAATTTATCACATAAAATACACTGTACAACAAAGAAATTGGTCTACGAGATACGCTGTAAAATTCATCATCGAAGAAGAGCCTTCGAGAGAAAAAACAACAAAGTAAGAAAGTAAAATAATAAAAACTAGAAAATTTCCAACATACCGTGAGATCACAGTATTAAATTGTCACCCAAACTAGGGCATATCATAGCAATATGTTCATTTAATAATCCGGTAGCATTACCTGTGTTTTGTGGTCAATAATGACATCAGGAAATTCTACTCTAAACTCTTCCAAGCTGTTTCGTACTCAGTATGCAAATGCCCCATCGATTTTTGAACTATTACAAAAATAACTTTCAGTCACAAATGTTTTCAGCTCTAATGTAAACACCACTAGTGACAATTCTGTCACAATTCGCAGCAACCTTAAGCTACGACATGCTTTTAACAAAACCTAATATTTCCATAGCCAGTGCTACCGGAATATTAAATAAACACATGATTACAACTGAACCAGGTATGCATTAAGTGTTTAAGTTCCGGAAACATGTAATAAAATAAATCAAGGTATCTACAATTTATTATATTGAGCTGATTCAATATATTTTGACTGAA
The DNA here is from genome assembly GCA_033060865.1 of Dorcus hopei. Taxonomy (NCBI): domain Eukaryota; kingdom Metazoa; phylum Arthropoda; class Insecta; order Coleoptera; family Lucanidae; genus Dorcus; species Dorcus hopei. The sequence goes on along the minus strand of CM065423.1, from coordinate 32,862,866 downwards.
ACTACTCGTCGTAAATCAAACGCGCGATAACTCCAGGCGATTTCACTTTTCTTCACATAATTCCTGCACTATTAATAATATTTACGGCGAAGTAGGTGCACGTAATTTATATAGAATTAATCCGGCATATTAGCGACGTTACGAAAGCCTTTTTTCACGGAAATATCGATCCGGTCGAAGAATTTCAGGTTTTACACGACGAATTAATTAAAGTCGTCTAATTTATCGTCGTCGCACTTTGTCATTTCCGAACGCGACGGTTTTGACGTAGATTTATTTCGTCGGCGAGGTGAGAAGTAAAATTGATTAATTAGAATAATGTTCGGATTCGTCTTCATTAGGAAAACATGACTTTAAACTTTCGAATAAAAATAATTAACACTGTATTTGAAAGTACGAAAAATTCCTAAACAATTATCCTCCAGACGTAATTGTGCTTTCCTAAACATTCTTAATTTACATTATGTTTGCGGATGTTTGCATGAATTGTTAAGGTTCAAAAATGACACGTTACCTCATATATTATAAACAATTTGCGCGCAATCTGAGGACGCAATTACACCAACAAACAAAAAAAAGAGGCGACGCGACGGTTTGAGGAAAACCGTTGTGAACGCTCAGGATGACGAAAAGTTTTATGTTTGCATTACTTCATAATTTAATTATAACTTTTAATGTTTTATTGTTCCTGGAAACCCAGCCTTAACAGCGCAAACGTGTCCGATTAAAACGCAAATGTTACCTTTTACGATCAAATACTTATGCTAAATAACACGCTAATCCGCCGGCGAGCATTTTATTGAAAACACTTGCGAACGTAGAACAAATAAATATTTATAAAACGTCGACGTCCCGTTTTACAATTCTTATAAATGTCAAATTGTGCTCCTGTGTGGTCCTCGAAGAAACCCAGGTGGGTGGGTAACATGTGAAAACCAAATGCATTTCGTCAATATTTTTCAATTTCGTCGTCGACTTGGTTAGTTTGTTAACTGAAACATACCCAAAAAAAAAGTTGAAGTTATTCCGTCACAGTGTATTATTTAGTTGGCAGCAAATTCTTTGGCGATTTAGTTCTTTTATTTTTATGTTTATTTGCGCAGACGTGATAAATATTTTTATTGCTGATTTTAATAGTCTTGCGCACGTTTTTATGTGCAGTTCCAAAACGATCGAGGTTAGATTTTTTAATCAGTTACGGGAAATATCGGACACCTGGTCAAAAATACCTTTTTTTTGTGCAGAACGCAATAAATAATTAAAGCTATTAAACAGTCTTTAGAATTTTTAAGTTAATCTTATTAAACAAGATTTATACATCCTGTATATACCAGCGATACCAATACATGGTCATTTTGCCACTCGGGTATCCGTTGTTAATACTCGAGTAATTATCCGATACCCAACAGATGCATTACATTTGCATGATACACAGTTGCTAGCTGACTAATTAAGTTACCACACTACGATTAAATGAGTTTATAATTAGCGACTCTGGCATCAAATTTGAATAAATGTCAAATTTATAAAAGTTTGACTAGAAATATTTAGGCCTGGTATTTCAGTCATGAGTTAAATTGAGGATTAACTAAACCATAATCCAAATACTTAAAATATCGATGAAAAACTTCGACGTATTCGCATCTATTCCTAGATTTAAGAATCCGCTGTCTGTGGATTAAATTTTCTGATTAAATTAAATGAATCAAACCTTAACGTGTCACTGAAATACGTTCAAACCAAAAGTTAATTCTAAATCAAAAATCAACTAAAATTATTTGGTTTAAGCTCTGACTGAAATACTGGTCCTTAACCTTTCCCTTCGAGGTAATTAGAAAATGTTGAGAAACAAAAAAATGATAGATGGAACTGATTTTGAACGCACCCGTATTATCAAATTCGTTATTTGTTCTTTAGAGACAAATTCGTTAGCCTACTCCAGTCATAAACTCAGTTGATCTTATGGTATTTTGATTCCATAAAATACTGTGAAAATTGTTTTGAGTTAAAGGCGTTTCCCTATTGTTAACCCAAAGTGTAGGATGATCCTTTCAATAAGTTTCCTCTTATTGTTACATTAATATGGGGTTTGTGACGATGGACTTTCCGTTTCGTTAATTCTTTTTTTTTGATATATTTTAGGCAAGACTTTTACTTTTAAAAAGCATATACGCGAAACTTGGCTTTCAAATAATAGCGAAGTAAGTTAATTGGAAGTCTCAAAGTGCCCCCTAATTTAAGTTACGAATCGCAAGAAAAAAGAAATAACGTTGAGAGGCGATTAATTTTCATAAAAACGATGTGGTTGAATAAAGGACGCCACTGGCATCTAAGTAACAATCGTCTGATGGGGCCTTGGTCTGTCATTAGACGGCCGAAGTGTCTGCAATTACCACGAAGGCTTACCGCGCGGACCTGCTCCTTCCCAATCTCTCACTTATGATGACACTATTATTACAGTAATCTTCCACCATTAGTCATGAGTGCTTGTTTATAAATGCATTGGGTGGTCCAGTTGTCCGCCTAATCAGTGCTATAGATCACCGAATCTAAATCGACACTTTGTTTGCTGGTAATGCATTACAAGTCATGGGAGCGCATCAGCAGGGGCATTATAAATGACTGATCTTTACTTGTTTATGTACCCGACTACTTTAGGAGCACCACTCCGGAGATACCGATAAAATACGACGAATAAGTGAGACGTAACTGAAATTTCAGTCGATTTCAGAAATAATACAAACTTGATGTAACTATGTCTGATGTGATATGTGAGGCGGATGGACGCATAAAATACTTATTATGCATAAATGAGTTAGTTCTCTGGTTTTAATCTGCATAACATTTTATCTGCTAATTAATATTTATTACCTAATAATAACCGTTTCCTTATGGAGGATGATTTTTATGGCGAATTATATATCTCCGGAAGTCTTATTGCTTATTCTTCAACTGTTTACGGATTAAAAGACGGCTTGAATGGATTCACATTGTATACAAGTTGTTTTTCTTAAACAATTATTTATATGTATTTAAAATAGAACAAAAGCAGGAAATTAAATTGATCTCAGTCAGCTTTTAATTTTAGGGGTTCCCCATCAGCCATTGCCCATCTACTACTGGGTTGTGTTCATAAATTACACTCTAGGGTCACTCTCGGCTAATATGGTGGTCTCTCTCGTAGAAATGAGTTTATATATTTTGTTTCTCACACAAGAATCAGGCGTGTGATTCCATAGCAACAAACACACTTTCTACACCCTACTTAAAAGCGGGACGTGAAAAGTTCGGCCGTTGTCATGAAAATCATGTAAACACTAGACTTCTTAAAACTGATGAGCGAGACGCAAAATAAGTGAAAAACTGAGAGTGAAAAAGATGCGATTATACACCTAAGGTACGCTCGAGGTATAGTTTATGAACACAACCCTGTGGTTGAAGGAAGTCCTTGCGATAGTAGACGAAACGTCTCAGTAATGTCAACTTGGCACCGATTCAATTTGAAAACTACAATTTTCCATGTGACTCACTACTTGGTAAGTGGTAGTTATTATTAAAGAAACTTCCAGAAGCATAAATCATACTTTTGCAATGTCTTATTTCGTGCAAGAAATCTCTCATCAAATTATACGACATTTTTAGCTAAAGACTCTCATCAAATTTTGTGCGATATTGCAGACCTCCGATCCCTTGAAAAGTAACTTCTATTTCCGCTTGACTTAAATAGTGGTACATTTCCGTTGCATAAGTAGTAAAGTATAGGCGCATCAAAATGTAACAAAATTATCAAATATCAAAGAATTGAAATTAAAGGAATAATAGTTTTTTGTTCATTTCATGGACCTCTCTAGAAGCTTTTCATGAACCCCCATAAATTCAAATTAAGGACCTCTATTTGAATTACAAAAGAAAAATTGCTTTTCACAGACAAAATACACTATGAAAAGAGAGTAGCAAAAAGAGGACCAAATGGAATTGATTAGGGGACAAATAAAAAATAAGTTAAATCAATTTGGCGCGGATGTACTTCGTCAATTTGTTGATATTTGAGATTTCTGAGTTACTACATGCTACCATGAAACTTCAAACTGAAATACTCCAGATTATTATGACTTACATTAAACAAGCGACAAGTTCTAATGTAAATGATATCATAAGAAAGCACACGTCAAACTTTCGTGTTACGAATTCATGCTGGCACGAAATTGAATGTAAATGTAGCCTAAGACTGAATACGTTATGTAAAGGTTACCTATGTAAGATGCATCTAAAATCAAAATACATCAAGTGTACGTTTATAGGATAAAATGCGCTGTTTTTCACCAGTTGTTGCCCCAGGTATCTCAATGAAGAATGGACGTGGTTTATAAGGCGTTATAAAGGCGCCAGGGAGAACAAATATTCAGATGAGGAAGTTAATGCGAAATATTGTTCCCATTCACAATAGTTTTGCAATTAAATCCAGGTGGTTTTGAATGACTCACTTATGCACCCAAGGTAGACACAAATACACAACTAGTTATAATAAACGACTACATGCTTTAATTAAACAAAGAGAGAAAGGCACAATATAATTATATTACGCCAAACAAGTTAAACATGTGAAACTGAAGGTCGCCGAATGCACTACGACTTAAGCAACGTAAAATATTGCACCCTAGTGCACAATTTAACTAAACACACTAGGAGCCCTGCGCCATAAGTTTTCGCCTACCTCTGAATTAGTTTCTCAGTGGTAGCTTATTTTTCGAGAATTTTTAAATAAAATTGAAATTTAAATTCTAATAATGATTTAATTTTCAAAAACAGCTATACTAGCTAGGCGAATACTTTTGACGCAGGGCTCATACTTGACACTACAAATTTTAAATCATCTCACCCTTATTATAAGTAAAATTACAACGGTTATTTAAGCGCAAGATTGGTCGAAATTCGCTCTTTGAATAAAATGCAGCGTGTCGAAGCAGTTAATAAATTAATGCGGTGCAAACTCACGGTATCCAAAATATATTCTGCAGGTCGAAGGTCGCTTGTAGTTTTCCGGAGTGCCTTTTGAACGTTGACCGGAGCAAGTTTAACGAAACTGCGTCAGCATCTTCCTTTAGTCGGACTTCACAACTGCTTCCAACATGGTGGTTAAATAACCTAGGGCCTAATGGGTGAAAGTACCAGGACGTACAAGAAAATGTACGCAAAAACGTACCAGAAAACGTACACGAACGGCATAAAAGCCTGAATTAAAAGGAACAATTAGCAAACAAGGTGGCGTCAAGCCTTTAGCAAGGACAAGAAGTTACCTGGATTTCAATTAAATCCAAACTTGGCAGGATAGTAAGAAATATCCACCACTCGCTCCGTCGTGATCCAGGAGATTCCGACAATGACGAATACAAGTTTTCCTAAACCTTTATAGCGAAAACTTCGTTAAATAGGAAGTTGTATTATAGTCCAGTGGTTCACTTCAACGTACTTGACGCTTGGCGGGGTAAATATTAGGCGTGGGTTCGAATCCCCCCTAGTGAGTGCGGATTCTATGTGAGAGATAGAATTCTCATGGCTCAGACCGGCTCCAAAGAGTAGATAACTTGTACAAGAGAGAACACTTGAACAAGCAAGTGCAAATTAGAAGAGAAAAAATTTACGTCAATTTAAATTTTCTATCGTACGCAAAAATTGTCTGCGATAATCTGATTGATGAAAACTGTGTCATGCCAACGCCATTTGCTGTTCGTTACCCCCGTATTTCGCCTACGCCAATTTAAAGGGACAGTTGGTTCGAGGTCAGCCAAAGTACTCGGCAAAGATCAAACGTGCCGCGTCTTGAATAATACCTACTCTTTACCGGCTTTTTCGAACTGGGTTTTCTGCGTTTCCCCAGTTTGTAAGACGAATGTCGAAGGAGAAATAATAACATCAGTCGGTCGCAGCTGCCACTCCTCCTCGATAAGCTCCATGAGCTTGGGGAATTCGTGATAAAAGAAATTAGAACACATGACTCAGCGCCACTAACGTTGAAGGACTAAGAGCCCGCGCACACTGAAGATTTACCATCTGTTATTCTGCATCAAGCTACGAGAAATGTGATACGTGGCTGTACATTAAATTATTATAGGCCACGTAATCACACTTCTCGTAACTTGATTCAGAATAAACTATCGGCCGATAGAAAATCTGCAGTTTGCGCGGGGTCGAAGTGACGCCTTGAAGCAAAGTGAGATCGGAAGACGCGGAGCGATCTTGAATAAAGTCAACCTCGATCAATGATGGAAATCGTTAATATTGACTTATACCCAGGCTTTCGGGGGAATCAGTGTTGCCACTATAAACCCTAAATTGGCCAAAATTCCCAAATGTTGCTAACTTATTTCGTGCAAGATTTTTGAAACGTAACTCAATCTCAAAATTCAAATTTATTTTTGCCCTAAAGCCCCCCCATTCACTAGATAGGAGATTTTTGAAACGTAACATATAATTAAAGAAATTCTTGTAATAGCAAAACGTTTGGTTCATAGAGAGATCAAAGCGATATTTGCCACGGGCAGTCTGGCTCACTTCTTATGGAGAAGTAACATTTCGTATCAAGTGTGTATGTATGGTTGCCCATCATCACATTTGCTAGGCGCTGATAACAGTTTAAAAATAATAGGTAAAAAACAATCAGCAGTGTTCAAATAACAGTAGCAATTTATAAATAACAGGTAAAAAAACAGATAGCAGTTTTTTTTTTACTTATTACTTGATATACATATTTATAACGTCAATTCTCGATAAGAAAGTTAGTCAGACCGCCCATAGCAATAGGTATTGCTATTGGTACTGACGTGTTTGAAGCTAGAAGTTGTTAATGTTTTGCAATAAAATAATTTTGTACTTTCAAGTCAATTCTCAACTTTATACAGTGGTTTCTCTTTGCACTTTCGTCAAAACTATCGTATATGAGTATAAACAAACGCGTAAATTAACAATACAAAACAAAAACAAAATTCAAAAAAAATTGTAAGAAGAAAACCCCTATGAACCCAGGAATAGAAATACCTAAAATAACAAAAAACGGAATACTGATAAAAATGTTAAAAATTTGCCGAATTTTTAGATGCATTAAAACAGCGTTTAGTTTCTCAGCTGATTTACTACGGATTTCAAAGCTTCCTAAACAAAAATTTATAAAAAAGACATCTGAGTAATTTGTTAAGATATTAGTGCAGCAAATTCTGAAATTTAAAAATAAAAATGAAAGCAGTTGTTAATAAATAGAGACGTTAAAAGTATTTTACTACATTTTACTGTCTGCAGTTGGACAAACTTCAACACAGTTAAAGATGGAAAACCATAGAAATCCATAGTTTCAGATGATGGAAAAGATAAGAAAGGAAAAGCTGAAAACGATATTAATCAACATCTTATGAAATTCTGATAATAAAAGATGAAAAATATAAGAAATGTAAAGCTTTGAAAAGTACCTAACGCATTACGAAATGGTGGAGGCGCCGCGCCGTAGTTTTTTAAAATAGTTATTTCAAAACAGGTTGAATTTTAATTTAGTTAATGAAGAAGTATTGTAAGATTATAAAAACGATGCAAAAAATGTAATTTCACGTTAAATAATTTATTTAAAAACAAGAATACGAGTCCTAAGTGAGGGACGGGTGGTTAAAAATGATAACAGAAAGGGGATGAATTATCCTTTACTTTCAACTTTATCATCTATATAAATGTATATATTCAGAATAAGTGAATACAATTACAAATCGATTTAGACACTTTTGGATATTACTGCATACATATAACAATTTAGTCAAATTACTAGAGATCACAATTTAGACAACTGTAAAACTTAAATGTAATTACAGATTACTTCAGAACGATATCATACACAGTCAAAATAATATCATAGGAGGCAAATACAAAACAAATTTCATTCAGCTTTCACCAAAATCACTTTTTTGTAGTTTTTCTGTCCTCATGCTAGCCCGCTTCTACTGTGGAAAAATGGGAAACAACCGTGTACTGTGTACGTATATTTCTGAGCATAAAATGCTTCATACTTTGCAGAAAGGGGACATGCAACAGATATCTTTAACTTGTGTTTCTTAAATTTATATCTTTTCTGGTAGTTTCTAAATTCAGTGTAGTAACAGTTTCTCAATAAAACGATATTAAAACAAATCAAAACTTTGGAAGATGCGAAAACGGGACATATCTGAATAAAAAACCTTTTTTTTTAAATGACTATTTATTATAAAATCAGCAAAGATTTTGAATATACCGGTGCATCTAAACCACATGTAACAATTTTCAATGGCAGTACTATTTACCGAGACATACATATGAAAATAAAATATTTCTAGGCTCTAATGTAAAAACTGATTTTTTGGACATCTTCCGTTTCGGCATCTTGTGCTTCCAATGATTTTTATAGCGAGAAAAACAGCATTTCTTAAATCAAATAAAGCAGTTGTTAATTTTTAATAACATAACTAATTGGCAAGCAAACTAATGTTTCCTCACCCAAACCATGGTACCAGATACAGAGAAACGGACGGATATTCGGACTTTGTTCACTCACTATGACATCCTTGGAATGCTAATTACACCTTCGGATTCGGGGACGTGCTCACGACCAAACGGCTTCTAGCTGTCTGATATCTCTCGTGGAAAGCAGTCTTCTTTTATTTGATTTTATAACAGAAATTCGGATGACATAACACTTTACATGTGGGCCAGTTGTCCTATGTCATCGTGATTTTCCGAGAACGTCTGCTCATATGCTTGTACAAGGAATTCCAAAATGCACTGACGGTTTTTGAGATGGAATAACTTTTTAATGGTTGAACTGAAAGAAACTACAAACACAACCTCTTAATCTACAATTCTGGGAGTTTCTTTACTTGAAAACTGAATGGCGTAGGTGGCTTCCTTCTTCTGCTACATATTTTAGCCGTCCCACAAATTCATCAATCACTCTGCCCGGTATCTGCAGTGCAATTGCTGCAATTTATGCGTTTGGGCTCTTGAAGACTACGGGGTCTATTACTGTATGCATGACTTTTTAAAAATCTTCCTCAAAAAAAAAAAAAATCCGGCGCTGTTAAGTCAGGGAACCGAGTTGGGAAACATATCATACTGTATATTAATATTGATTAGTCGTTGCCTCATCCTGCTGATGCCATTAATTGCCATCAAGTTGTTCATACCTTGATTGGAAAAAAGTGTTGATTATGTGACAATATCTTTCTGATGTTACTGATACGATATGCCCGTGCTCTTTAAAGAAAAGGGCCAATAATTCCTGTGGCTGATAACACACAGAAGGAAGTCATCTACGCTGTTCAATTTTTAAGTAAAGGAACTCCCACAGTTGTAGATTAAGTTGTTGTGTTTGCAATTTTTTGAAGTTCAACTATTGAAAAGTTATTCCCTCCCAAAAACCGTCAGTGCATTTTGGAATTACCTTTGTAATTCCCGACTTTTTCGATGAGTCGCCAATGCAACTGAATTTCTTCGAATGCAAATTGCAAAGGTCAGTCATGGCTCAAGACTCATAATAAAGCGAGTCGCTGTAACGTTTGCTTACATAATTTTTATGTGGATGAATTTTTTCGCGGTCGTGTAGGCGACGTTGTAAGTACTGAGCTTAATGATTTACGAAATTGCCGATTTCTTACAACTATAGTACAAGCTGCGAGAAAAAAAATAAAAAGTCGTAGGGGAAGTCGAGTAAAAAGTCAAGCAAATGGCTTTGTTTAAACTATTTTCCCATCAAGTGTAGTTAATTAATATTAAAAGTAATGCAACAGTAACTGTGGTGTTAGGACTAAGAATGAGGATTTGTAAATTTTTTTAACGACTATCTAGATCCAAGCTTTCATAAGCTTGAAGAGTTGGCGATCGACTGTGCTCGACTTATTTGTTCTTTTGTCTTCTACTCCTTTACAATTGAAGGAAAATCAAGTTCAAGGACCCTGCATGAATCTAAATGTGGATCGAGCCTACATAGGACTCCTGTTTGTACCAAAACGTCTGGGTTGTGTTCATAAATTACACTCTAGGGTCACTCTCGGGGAATATTATGATCTCTCTCACATAAACGAGTTTATATATTTTGTTTCTCATCATAAAGAACTAAATCAGGCGTGTGTTTCCATAGCAACAAACACATTTTCTACACCCTACTTAAGAGTGGGACGTGAAAAGTTCGCTCGTTGTCATGGAAATCATGTAAACACTAGACTTCTTAAAACTGATGAGTGAGACGCAAAATAAGTGAAAAATTGTGAGTGAGAAAGATGCGATTACACACCCAGGGTGCACTCGAAGGTATAGTTTATGAACACAACCCAGCAGTTACTTAATCGAGGGTAAGTTCTGTTATCACAGGACTCAACTAAATCGAGTTATTTAAAAAAAGTGTATATGAAAGTGTAAACCGTTTGGATTATTCAAATAAAAATAAGAAACTAAGAGCTCTAAGGATATAAAAAATGGTGGAGGTGCCGGAGCTTTCGTTTCTATTTAAAATTAATCGATAAAAAGTTTGTTTTCTCATATGGATTATCATCTTGTTTAATGACTATCTGCATTTTCTACCGATTCTGTAGACCTTTAAGAATGTAAAGTATCTCATTATCTGAGAGTGTTCTAAAAATACGAGCGCCTATTTTTAGACATTATCGTCTTCATAATAATGAAACATTGTATAACGAGCTGGATAAACATTGCGAATTCTGCAGGTAATATGAAATTCAAATCTAAACCGAAGTATCGCATTTTAAATTTTAAAATTCCGGCTGTTAGGGCCATATGCACCAAACACTTTAATCGAGCTTAAATTTGAGTGACGTTTATGTTGTGACATTTGAAGTTTCATAACATTGTGTAAGTCACATTCTAAGTGACGCTTAAAGTTAAGCTGAGGTAATTCGTTCGGTGCATACGGCCATTAGTAAATTATTCGCGCGGAAAAAATAAACAAGGCGAGTTATTTCCAGTTTAAGTGCCAGTATTGCCAAATATTGATTCGTTCGGATCTCTCCCGTCTGAATTAATTATGAGAGCGTCTACCGTGATGTAATGTAATTTTACGATTGAAATGGGTTGGAGCGTTCATCGAGATTCGGTCGCTTGTCACTGTTCGATAGCGACCTGACTAATTGGAGCCGGTGTAGGCTAATGTTGGTATTGATGGATCGACAGAGTTGAATATGTATGTTGCCGGGAATGATGGATGAGCCGGTCTACGTAAAACTAAGCTCACTTCGACACATTCTACGAGTCCATTGCCACTTGATTTCTCCCGGTTGACTCTTCCGAACTGTTCTACGTTACAAAATGCTATAAAAGGACAATGGAATGTATGTTCGTTTAAAGTAGTTTAATTAAGGATTGATTAATAAGCGACTATTACCTATCAAAAAATTTCGAATGTATTCTAGTCGTTTCAAAAGCTTCGGCCGCAGTTTCTTTTCTAATGACTTGGCTTTTAAATCGAATTTACATAAAATTCGATTAGATTTGTTTCTTATGAAATAAATTTGACGTCGTATATACGATATGACTTCATTATTTATATACAAGTTACGAGGATCGTTCGAAAACTATATCGTTAAAGAACGAATGATTTAATTTTTAATATTGTAGTCTCATGCTAGGCTCTACGTACTTCCACCGGCGCGGCGATTGCCTAAGAACTCTTGCTTTTTGATTTAAAAAAAGAAGAAGAAGGTTGATTTCTGTGTTAGATCATATACTCGTTCTTGCTGAATGCTCTTCATACATAATATATTCGTGTATCCTTTGTATTAAATAATAATAATAATAATCTTTATTGATCCAGAGAACAGTATATATACATACAATGGATAAGTCATACACACAAATAATAAACTACGACAAAAACTCTGCTAGGCTATAAAAAGCTCTATTACTTAACATCGATTTCAGTTTGTGTTTAAATAAGTTGAAGGTACTGCTACTCTTTATGTCATGGGACAGTTTGTTGTATATTGCCAAGCAATTATAATGCGGGCTACGTTCGTAAAAAGTTGTGTTATGATTAATGCTACGTAGTTGGTTATTGTTTCTGGTACAGTAATCATGCACATTAGAATTTTTTTTAAATAAATTTAAATTTCTTCTTGCGAAAACACTACATCTGTAAATATATATACAGGGTAGCGTTAGGATGTTGTGATTTATGAAAAAAGTTTTACATGACTCTCGAGGATGTAGATGAAAAATAAGTCTTATGACTCGTTTCTGCAACACAAATAACCTGCTTACTGTTACAGATCTACCCCATAAAATTATATTATACGACAAGTACGAGTATACAGTTGAGTAGTATATTTGTAGTAACCCGCCAATATCGAACAGTGCTCTAAGTTTTATCAAAGCATAATAAGACTTATTGATTTTCCCACAGACTTGACTGATATGCTGTTGCCATGCCAGTCTAGAATCAATAGTTAGCCCTAAAAATTCGGTTGTTTTTTTTATATCAGTATCAGTCAAATGAGAGGGCACTTTCGTTTTATAAAAATATATACAATCAGTTTTATTTTCGTTCAGTATGAGCCGATTTTTGTGACACCACTGTCTAACTTGTTCTATTGCTTGATTTATTTGCAATTGGAGTGACCCAGGGTTCGGTGCCGTCACTACAATTGACGTATCGTCAGCAAAGTTAATAAGCTTTCCAACGGTTATATATCGAGGCATGTCATTAATAAAAAGATTAAATATTAGTGGTCCTAAAACTGAACCCTGTGCCACGCCCAACTGCATATCATAAAAATTTGATTTTTGGCCGTTACACTTAACATATAGTTGCCTATTGCTAAGAAAAGATGTTAACCATGATAAAACAACACCTCGGATGCCCAGACAATATAGTTTAGAACTCACAAATTCACAGGTTACTGAGTCAAATGCACAGCTTAAGTCAAACAGTAATCCCGCAACGCACTGATGATTGTCCAGATCCCTGTTTACCGTTTCAATAAACTGATAAGCTGCACTCTCTGTAGATTTGTTTTGTCTAAAGCCGTGTTGGGAATCACTCATCAGGTTGAACTTCTCCATATAGTCCGTAATTCTATTGTAAACTGCTCGTTCAATCACCTTGGACACTACACTAATTAACGATATTGGCCTGTAATTTTCCACCAAACGATTATCTTGTTTTTTGTGTAGTGGTATCACTTCAGCAATTTTTAATACTGATGGAAAGACACCCTGTATAAGGGAAGCATTTAACAAAAAAGTCAGTGCCTCGCCCACTTCTTCAGCTACAAACTTAATCAACTTTACTGGTAAACCGTCAGGACCATTACTTTTTTTATTTTTTAGTGAGTGTATGATTGATATTATTTCCTGTTTGCTAAATGGTATCATAACTATTGAGTTAGGTGAATTTTCCATGGTAGTACATGTGTCAGATAAATTTTATTTACTTTTGAATCCTGTAAACTGTTAATGGTGTAATTATTTTCAAGAGAAGACTTAAATAAAACAAGTACGAATGTAGTAAATAAATCAGACTTTAAATAATTAAAAACTATGACCTGGTGAGTGGTGATCAATTAAAGATAATGTCTGCAAAATTACTCTCTGGAAAATATATATCCCAATTGAGCAAATTAAATCTTCAAGTAAAGAGCCCGACATTCTTCTACAAAGTGTATTAAAAACGACATAAATGTAGAAGTCTAAATGAGTATCTCTCCATCTGCGGAGCGTACGCAGGTATCAACTTTCGTGATGATCGTTTCGCTCTATCGGTTTCCCTTTGTTTATTGCTGAAGAACGTCAACCGAGTACTTTGTCAGATCGTAAAGCAGCAGCAGAAATGAAAGCGCCTCGCTTTATCTGAAACACGAATCGACATTAACCGAGCGCTTTTGAGACGGCCGAATATCTGCGCCCTTAATTAAGAACGAAATTAAAAACAATAACTCAAAGTTTTATGTTCTTCCACGGCACTGGTGCGAAACGAAACCACCGTGTGAGATCCCGCATTGGAAATAAATAACCGTAATAAATGGTGCAGCATTCCAGTATGTGGCGGTGGTTATTGAGTGAGTGCTAAGTGTACCTATCTGAGCCCTTCCGCGTTAACTCCACTGATTTATCTGGCTAGAATCCGAGAGGGTGAGATCACGTTGCGGCCGAACGGCTCGAGATCTCTCCATTTGTGAGGAATGGAGCGTGACTAGTGCGTTATTTTCATGGCTGGGATAATATGTACCCTCTGAGATATATGATGTTCTAAAATAGCTTTTCGACGTTCCGATTGTTTTACAACCCAAACACGAATTTGTCTTTGTCAACACGTAACTTATTGTCCGCTTTGTTTTTATTAAAGATATTCCTTTACATATTAATGTCTGGCAGTTGACACCGTGAACATAGCTCGCTGAAATATTATATTTTAGGAGGCACGCCAGTATAAATTCACCTAAAACTCGTTTTAGCTTATAATAAACTTTGCAGAAAAAGACCAAGTTAAAATTTGTTTCTTAAATTTCCTACATCTCTTCGTAATGTTGTTGAACTGAGTTGAATTGACTAATTTTTAATAGGCATATAACAAAATGTGTACATTATGTACTTTCTTCAAAATATTTTTATTCAAATTAATCTGGCTCATCACTTTTTGATTGTCCCATTTGATATAGGATTTTTAAACATCGATGATCTAAGTTTTGAATGCTGGCTTTATTTTTTGTAAATACATAAATAAATATGTATAAGGTTCTCATGTTTTACTAAAACAAGTTAAATTATAAGAGCCATGTCATACCTAATTGGCTAGCGTCGATAAAGCAATGGTACTCGAGAAAACTCTTATTTATAAAGGCCATCAAGTGATAGGTACATCTCCATAATTCCCATAATAAAATTAATTGTGTGTATTCTGTAGTATTTAAGGTTTTTCAATTAGATGAAAGTGGATCCAGTAAACTAACCTGAACCTAGTGTGTTTAATTCTGCTTTAGGTTCACTTTTTTTTTAGTAAAATATCCAAAATTGAGAAAAATGTAATAAAAACCTCAAACATACTCGTATAGTTTATTATGTAAGGAAATTTTTAATTGATTTACCGCACAATAAAAACGCACCGAATTCCATAAAGAAGTAAAGATGACATTTTATTGTGCCGTAAAACCGAATTTCAAATGCAAATGAGTCCAATAAAACGGAAATAAAATTGATTCTTTATGAACTGAAAACTCACTTCATTTCGGGCAACTTTTCCATATAGGTGGAATTTCGTTACAAAATTTACAGGCGGACACGAGTCGGCGGGCTCCCGGAATTATGTTGTGTGTGTGGAAATAAGCGTATCAAGATGTCGTAAAACGTAACAGTATAAGCCAGCGTCTTCCGAGTGGGTTCCTAATTGGTGAGGTTCCCTGGCCGGGTTCCCACGACGAGCAAAAGCGCACCCACTCGACACGTGCTCTTATCTGAATCATGGGCTGAAGCATTGCTGTTTGTTATGTCGCCGCCATGCTCCAAGACGAAATAGTACCACGCTCCCTGTTTCTTCGGGTTTACGCGTAACGAGGCAAACAATGCGGAGGAATTTTAATTATGCCACCGTTTTACCTTTTTTATTGACTTAAGAGAGCGTCGGAAAATAAATTATTCACGGTTCACGTTCACGATAAGGTTTTGTTCATAATCTTACAAGATAAATATTTTCAGTAGATTTGAGCTTGCATAAAATCTATGGGAAAGCGATAATTCAAGAAGCAATTTTTATAATGTCAAATATTTGTCGACGACTTATTGCGAAACTGCGGTTATCTCCGTGTGAAGTTGTTGTTTGACAAAATATTGTTTCGCAATATCAATGAATTATGTGTGTAAATATTATTATTTTTGCTCGACGACTATATGGTATATGTGTACATTGCTCACAAAATGAACATAAATTATAAGAGGCTTCTAATACTTACAGTGTTATGCATAAATACTTATGATTGCAAGCCTGAGGATGACTTGCAAGTGATGAGATATAAATAAAAGTTTCTCATAAAAAAATCAAATAAACTAAACTCTAAAATTATGCACCGTCAGCGAAACAAGTTTATATACATACATTTTTTTTAAATCAAGCACTAAACATAGGTGAAATTACTTTATTACTTCCGAAAGAAACTTTATTTTACGTGCTCATTGTTAGTGGTCAGTGGGGTAGGGCTCTTTCGAATCAGCTCCTTTCTCGTTGCGCTTGCAGTAGTAAGGGACATCGTACAGAAAACCAGGACAGTGGCATGCCAGCATAGGTTTAACTTGGCCTCATAGCTGTACATCGCCAAGGCTCTCCACAAGAACGAAATTAGCAAAAACCTCGTAAAGGTGATACAGTCCTATCTGCAGGACAGGTCGCTGATCTCGC
Source organism: Dorcus hopei (assembly GCA_033060865.1). Lineage (NCBI taxonomy): Eukaryota > Metazoa > Arthropoda > Insecta > Coleoptera > Lucanidae > Dorcus > Dorcus hopei. The sequence goes on along the minus strand of CM065423.1, from coordinate 32,846,461 downwards.
CTACGGGGGAGGAGATTGACATGACATGTGGGGTTCCACAGGTCTCGGTCCTCGGTCCGACACTGTGGAATATCCTCTACGATGGAATACTGCGACTAGACCTAGGGCAGGGCGTGATGACCGTCGCCTATGCCGATGATCTGGCTGTAGTGGTCACCGGCAAGATCACCATCATGCTGGAGGAACGAGCAGGGTTCGCGGTGTCTAGGGTAAGGACCTGGCTGGAAAATCGCGACTTGGAGCTGGCCTCAGCTAAAACGAAGGCGATCATCCTGGCTGGTGCTAGAAAACTCAGGACTATGACGATAAACTTACAGGACGCAAAAGTTACCACAAGGGATTTAATTAGATACCTTGGGGCACATTTAGACAGAGACTGCAGAATGACCACCCATGTTAGGAGGACATGCGAAAAGACGAGTAAAGCCCAGGTGGCGCTGGCGAGACTCATGCCGAATCTAGGCGGTCCTAAACCGAAAAAGAGGAAGGTTCTCTTATACGCCGCGCCGATCTGGGGACATGCTATGAAATATGTATAAGCACTACGAGGGTATGCTAGAGGCCGTCAATACGAGAGCGGTCATCTGCATCACCTCGGCATACAAAACGGTCCCCACGCAAGCAGTGCTGGCGATCGCGTCGATCCCGCCAATCAAACTTCAGGTAGAGGAACAGCTGGAGCGATACATGGAGAAAAAACTAGGAGACGGCACAAGATCGAATAACCTCATGGATAAATGGCAGATTGCATGGGATTCCTACCATGGGTGGGCAAAGACATTTATCGCGAACATCAAAAAGTGGCATGATAGAAAGCACGGAGAGGTAGACAAACACATCACGCAGGCACTAACGGGACAAGGCGTCTTCGTTAGCTACCTGCACATAATTGGCAAGGCACCGGACAGCAAGTGTTGGTATTGCGAAGAGGAAGATACCGCAGAACATACCGTCTTCGTTTGCCCAAAATGGTATGGTGAAAGAGAAGAAGCACGTGCTAGTTGCGGAACGCAAATCGCCAGGGACAATGTCTCGAAGATACTGCTCCGCAACGAAGATGGATGGCACGCAGTCACCAGAACGATAAAAAACATCATGAAGTAGAAGGAAACAGATGAAAAACAGGACAGAAACCGGAATCAAAGAAACGAATACTAGAAAAAAAAGGGATTACATTAGGTATACAGCGTGAAACTCCTGATGCATATACCAGAAGTTAGCGGCTGAAGAGGACAAAATCAAAACACCTGACAGTGCGAAGCTTCTGACGCAATGTCGAAAGGATAAGGAGTTTAGTTGGTAGGCGCCTTTGTTGAAGAGCTATGAAGGCGACAACGGGGGTGAATCCAACACATCTGATACTCGGATACCGTTGATGATGTCTATGAAGATTCTCCAAACCTCAATAAAAAAAGCTCCCTTTTCGTTATCGAATCTCTCTTATATTTTGTGTTTCTTTCGTTAGCACGTTTTGAGGGTTAGAATCACCCCTTTGTTAGAGTCTTTGGGGCCATTTTGGTTCCTCCCAAACGGCTTTTGCTGTTGATGCCAATGAATCTCGTGATCCGTTCTACTACGACATCGTGCTCGCAGAGGAGGACCCCTGATTACAGCTGCCGAACCTCACAGAGCACTCTCCGAGGGATGCACCTCTTCCGAGGCCGAACACGTTTTAGTATCGTTGAAAATTTTATCATATGTTTGCGTTGTTTTTCGTACACGTTAATTTTGGGTGCTTATTACGTAGTTGTCTGACGTAGGTTTTGGTTTTCCTTCCGAACACGTATTTTAAATTTATTATTAAGGTAAATCAGTTTGCGGATTAACGTTACTGTCCTTTTGTACGTTTAATGTAAACGAAACAGGATATCCTAGCCGGTATTTACGCATTTAATTTCGTGTTGTTATTTTTGAGGTAATTAACGTTATAATTCACTATTTGCCGATACTGTTTTGTCCGGTAAGTTTCTTTCTGAGACGCCTGTTTCTAAATTGTTTATTCGATTTCTTTTTGGTGCTTATTAATAAACGAATCGTACCACCATTTCTTGTATTTTATCTAATTTTTGGGTTACGATACTACGAGACTCTTAATTTTGTTACTATACAAGATGCTGTCAATCGTAGATGTTATGCGGGTATAAACCTTTGGGAATTTCAATAACTTTCAACACCGTGAGTAGTTCGCAACTTTATACAGGTAAGGCGAAAAGGTAGGCAGCAAGATTTTTGGCACCCAACGGGTCCTGCGGTCATTGTAATTGACACATTTTTTCTTTATCTCATTCATCATACGAACTGTTGCTGTACTTCAGTCGAGTAACCAAATGTTACGGTTCAAAAATACATTTAAGTTATTCACAATATTTGCCAGACGTCCTGTATTTGTGCGGAAAGCAAAAGTTCAGTGTTCCTACGTGATGTTCGTCACATTGCACAAGATTGCAACACCAAACCATATGCTGTTGTTTAGTCTTACGATTTAGTCTTACGGTATTTGTCCATTTCACTCTTTCGCCTGGCTAAAAACTGAGTTCATCTCGTAACGATCTCGTCTCAGCATAGCTGGGGAGAACGCAGCCCTCGGCGTCGCGTTCATTGTTTCAACAGAGCTCCTGACGTTCTGACCTAATGTTTGTTGGTGATTACGATCTTTGTGTCTCTTTCATGTGAAAGTTTTAATTGAAGCCTGAAACGGAATCTACTCCGAGATTTGTTCATTCGTGTGGCACACCACGTGACAGCCTTCTGATAATGCCGTTGGTTACCGCCCGTATTATAGCGACCACCACCATATTCGAGTCGTCTCTGTCGTCCTTTTTGTATTCAGACCATGGAAAAGCATGCCGAGTGAATTCAAGCTCGTTATTAAGCTTCTCTAAGACCTGTTCTGGGATAAAGAACAGGTAGGTCTTGTTGGCAATTTTGTGCGTATAACGCGTATCTCTCCTCTACTAGGCTTTTACTGGTAGTTTTACCCCTGGTGTCATCCTTTTGGGTGGAAGAAAAGGCCGTAATCGAAGTTTGAAACGAATAAAAGCACCGGCATCACGGCCCACACCATTGTCCGTGAAAAGTGGACCTGACCTGCAGACGTGATGCCACTTTGTGACGTAATACTTACGCCGATTTACGTCATTGGCAGCACTAGCCTCCGTTGGAAGGCGCTCTCTCACTAGTGACAGTTGCTTGCAATTACGCTGGATTTTGGTTACAAGGTCGGAAACATTTTAATTATTTTTATTTACTTATTTTGTTAAGCCACCTAAACGCGGCGCTGTTATTATTTTTATTTATTTGATAATCAAGTGCTTTTCATTATTTACATTAAGTCTTTGCTGTGAACGAAAAGCAGATCTGCTTATCGGTAAAAGTCTAATTTGTTCGTTTGCTTGATAACAAAGTTATTTAGTTTCATTTTTTATTCAACTCATTGGGGCCCCCTTCTCGGTCGATATTTGTAATTTATTTAATTTTTTTATCTAATTTTTTTATCTAATTTTTTTACCAATTTGGAGCTTTACAAATAAAAACAAGTGTGCTCAGCTGGTGACTTTTATTTTATTTAACTAACCCTTTGCTTTTAGGATTTCGTTGAACCCTCTCGTCTCCAAGAGTTTAGTCGGCGGTGCTGAAGAACTTCGGAGTTACTCGCTGTCCTTCAGGTAGGTAGCACAAAAGATGCAAATAAATTCTTCAATGTGAATTCCCTAAATAAACATTTTTCCAGATTGAAACATTTCGTTGACTAAGCTTTCGATTTTTTTAAATAAAAGTTTAGAGCGCGAATACCCAATTTTAGTAAAAGCGTGGAATTTCAAGTTTTCACTATTATTGAAAGGTTCAGTTCAACAAATTAAAAAAAAAAAAAAAAACGTCAGGACTTGAAACTGATTGACTGATGATCATACAACAAACATACTGTCGTCCATCTTGATCTGTGTTAACCAGGTGAATACAATGGAAGAGAAGCAAGCGCAGTTACGTAACATGACATAATTTCAATCCAGTAATAAATTTTATGTCATTATGACCTTTCAATGTTCCGCTTGGAGCTTGTACAAGCTATTGATTAAGGAGCCTTACAGAGGCAAATTTATGTTCCGTAACGAATTCTATACGTTCAATATAATTTGACCTGTAAATGCCATCTCCAGTTTCAAATGCAGTAAATAAAATCACAGAAAACTATACATGTACCTACAATACATAGCTTAACTCTGATTATACCTATTACGAGAAAATACATAGTAGGTACGTTCTGTTTCTTTTCTATTTTTGATAATATATGTAGGTAAACATATATAGAGAGAGAATTCAAGTACCTATTAAATACAAAGAATAAAAATAAATGAAAGTAATTTGGTTCTTCGTGATTTAAATTTCATTTTCATAAATTACCTCCCTCTCTGGCTGTCTCCTCGCTCACAAAATATATCAGCAAGTGGGAATAACCAAGTTAAAATACGACTCAAAGTCGTGTAACCGAAACGTAAATAAAAGTATTACTTTACCCGGCACGGTGTTTTCGTAACGCTATAGGGTTCGTTATTCAATCCTCAATATATAATATTTATTGTGGATTCGTTCTCGAGTGCACCGAATACACGTTAGCTTGTTTGTAAGTACCTACGCGAAAGCTCTGCTGCGGTGATTTAATGGCTTGTTTATTGCCAGATAAGCGAATGTATCATTTATCTTAGAAGCTTCATTGTTCCGGTGTAATTATCTGTCTTGCAAATTATTACTTTAAGTGGGGGTCCTGCTTAACAAAATAATTAATTTTATTTAGTTGAAGAAAGTTATTTCGAATAACTTATTAAATGAGTCCTTTACATGAAGTTGTCATTCAAATTAAATTCTACCAAAGTGTTACTACTAAAATAACTTAAGATTACGATATTTAAATGTTGAAGTACGTGTGCATACATATATTTGCAAATAAACTTTAAATACGTTTTCAACACGTGTTTATCAATCCGGTGCACAGGTCGTAAGCGTGCGTTCATTCACAAGTAGGACAATTCCACATCCACACCCCAATCTCCCAAAGTAAATATGTCGCGCTTCGTATGTACAATCGTTAAGCAAACATTGCGCCCAATTCTCGCCGATACTACGCACTGTTTTGGCGCAAAGTGTTCTTACATCGCGGTGAAATTATGCCGAGAGAAAAATCAATACCGGTCGTTCGTGTTATTAGTCTGAGGAGTAAGTCCTCGTTATTCTATTTATTCAGGCGTAATTCTTTTGTGTCCGCAGGACGACGAAGACGAGTGTCCTCAAAGGCCCTTCAAAAGACTCTTTTATGAAATGACTTCCTGTAATTGAAGGTCAGGATTTCGTCGAGGGGTTCGCTTTGTATGGAACGCGTTATGTGAGAATGCGAAACATTTTTTTCTGAAATCTAATGCACAAGGACGAGATACTGATATGTACAGAGTGACCAGAAATAGAATCGAGTAAACCACAGTTTGGAAAGCAGATTACTTGATTGAAGATTTGTAATTGTCTAAATTCACTAAATAAGTGAATGTGGCAGCTGATCAGCTCAAGGTGAATCAATATACCAACGTAGAGTTTACTTAACCACAGTCAGTCAACTTCAAACTTGTCACTTTTATTTAGTCTACCAACAAATTTTACACTATATAAGGAATGAGTACACAATATATTATGTATTACGCAATCCCTGTTTGAGGTTCTATAAATGATACTATCCAAGTTGACGAAATATGTGCAACGTACACCAACCGTTTGGATTAGTTTGTTGACTGACAAATTATTGCTTTTTGGATGAAACTGTAACGATTCGATATCTTTAAACTCGTCCCTTTCATTCGTATTAATTATTTATCGCAGATTGAATTAAGTTCCTTCATTTGGTATACGTCATGGTTCAAGCTTGAGTCCTTTATCGTTATTTATCAAAGTAATTGAATGAAATTATCAATTTAAGTATTAAACATCAAAAATGATAATTGTAAGTAGAGAAATGATGTCACTGTCATTGTGTATTCTTTTCGAATCGAAATATAGTGCGGGACAAAATTTGCTGCGTTCGAATATTATACGTCGGATATATCTGGAACGTATGATCTCATCTTTCTCACTCACGATTTTTAATCTATTTTGTATCTCGCTCATCCGTTTAAAAAAATCTTGTGTTTATATTATTTCCATGACAACAGACGATCTTTTCACACTCTACTTAAATGTGGGATGTGAAAGATCGCCTGTTGTCATGGAAATACTATAAACACAAGATTTTTATAAACGGATGAGCGAGATACAAAATAGGTTAAAAATCGTGATTGAGAAAGATGAGATCATATGCTCCAGATGCATCCGATGTATAATTTTCGAACGCAACTATTATAACCGCACTTATAGTTTTGTCCCACCGAAAAAAGTACATTTTTCAAATTTTCTCTTTATTTTTGATTTATTTTTGTAGTTGTGTTTGTTAACGTTGGGATGATGAGCTCTCTCAAACAATTCTTTCAACAAAAAAATTTCCAGTTAAATTCTTCCAACATAAAGCGAATTATGACAAGAATATTAGTGCGGTTATAACGGTTTTGTCCTGCACTGTATACTGAAATTGAAACCACTGAACATTATTTGAAAATCAAATGAATGGGTATTGAATTTGTTACATAATAAACAGAAACTTTAAATACAAACGTTGCAGAGTTCTTTACGTATTGATCTTTAAAGTTATCACAAAAAATAGATAAGCATCGCAAAAGAATCCTGTACGTACATCTTATAAATACAGGGTGGATGATAAATGTTCCGACGAAAAAAAATGCATAAAAGATTCGATATCACAAATTACGAAAAGAATGTTTAAAAAATTCTTTTTGACAGTTTATAATTTATTAAAAAATTACCCCAAAATCTAGCTGCGGCACTGTTTATGAAATACGACCTTGACACATATCTCAATTTCGTTTTATTCCACGTTTAACAGCTGGGAACGGAAGTCTGAGTTGTTTCTGTTACGCATTGTAATTATAAGTAATTTCTAAAACAAGTGAAATTGCGTATGAAATAAGGGTAACAAATTAGCAAATAATTGTGTAAATAATTGTTTATTAATTCATGCGGACTGTTTACAAGAGCTGAATGTACCAGCTGCTTCGTCAACAAAAAGGAGCGCAAGGATTTAAATCTTGTGGTCGCAGGGGTTAATGCCCGACAGCCAACAGGCAGCTGATAGTAAAATATTTCGTTTCATTATCGTACGGAGACAATAATATTTTTAGGATATAGTTGTTTTAATCGTCCCTAGTATTATGTATAGAATTTTGATCAAATTGCGTACGTGAATGCATGTCACTGATTACGCGAAAATGTACAAAAAATTCTGTGGAGCAGTTTGTAATTAATTAATTATAAATACGAAGTTTGGAGATGTGTCAAGGTCACCAAATAATTAACAATTCTAATTCATAGAGATTTAATAATAATCCGACGTGTTTCGGCTGCAGGCAGTAACTATCATCAGGGGGCTACAATTTAAAGAGAAAAGCCAAATAGTTCAGGTGACAAGCAAAACATTTTTGTAACATACCTTGGTTCCTAAGTACTTCTTCTTTCTTTCTTTCTTTCGCTTTGCGCAGCAATGCTGCATTCATTGTCTTACGGCAATTACCATTCCAGACAATTTTCTGTGTTTGATAAAGCTGGGTCTAAATTCACACACAGCACAAACACCCATGGCTAATGGCAGGATTCGAACCTGCGCCGCCGAGCGACACGACTTTACAAAGTCGGCTAGGCTACCGCTAAGCCACCCGACGACCCTCCTAAGTACTTAAACAATAATTAATAATTGTTTAAGTACTTAGGAATAAGGTATGTTACAAAAATGTTTTGCTTGTCACCTGAATTATTTGACTTTTCAACCGAAACATGTCGGATTATTATTAAATCTTTATTAATTAGATTTGTTAATTATTTAGTGACCTTGACACATCTCTGTTAAAGATAATATATAAACACTTTAATGACACCTATCCTAAAAAACAAAACCAGGTTTTGTGAACGCGCCACTAGGTAATTAATGCATGTATGTTTGTGCATAAAGTTCATCTCAAGATTTTGTACAGTTAAAAAAATATCTCATATTCCAAGAGGAACAGATGTGTTTTTTTAGTTAAACAACAACAATCTCCAAACTTCGTATTTAATTCTGGTCACTCTATCAAATGGAGCAACTCACCTTTGTTACTTAATTATAAATGTCCTCAAAAAGTAGATGTGTTTAGACTAAAACGCCAGATTCACGATGTATGTATGTATGTATAAACGTTTTACGATATTTACTCAGAATAAAGCTTGTAAAACTTGACCTTCCATAGTAGACATGTTAAACTGCGTACAGACAGCATGCCTCGGGATGCGAGGCGCACGACCTCGGGTCGATCCGAATGGTGTCGGTGCTCAGTGTAGACGTAATGTTTTATATCGAAATTTGCTTACTGACGACTTCGAACAACTGGATCAACGGCGAACAATCTCGTGCGAAATTTTTACGAGAACACGACGAGGCAATTCGCGTTCTTTGTCAAATGTGAACACGACTTTAATCAGCTGACGAAATATTGCGAATAAATGCACTAAGAACACAGAATATGGAGTTGCAAACACGTCTTAAATTTGTTAAACATTTAATAGATTTGTGTTTAATAATTCGTCAGACAAAACGAAATTATAATAATTAACAATTTAAACAGTTTACGAATGAGTTTACAGCTTATAATGTTTTAGAGTCCGGTGATGAAGGACACGATTCTTGTGGAAATTTTTGTTTAAATTTAAATTATTTTTTTGTTTTAGTGATTTATTTGTTTACCTGTCAAAGCAGATATTAAAAGTGGGGCCATTGTGATCTTTTGCATGGAATAATCTACTTCAGGTGATTTGCATGCATTTGTCAAGTAAATATTTTCGAGTTCGTATTTCACGGCGTCAGGCGTTGATTTTCATCTACTCCTCTATTTTTAACGAGAGGCGCATCGTCGTTTTGGGGCTAATTTTTGATTAATTATTTCTCAAAAACTAGAAGAGCAGAAGGAATTTTTTTAAACATTTTTCCGATAATCTCGGACATCGTTTCTTATCGTGGTTTTATTTTGTCGCGTTAATTAACCGTCACCCTGTATGTCTCCAAGAGGCATCTTCAGGAAACGGCATCTGTTATATGTATGTATATATCAACGCACATAACTCATAAGTTCATAGACATGTAATAATTGCCGTTATGTAAGTCAAGGTAAAGTCTTTATCTTATCTTCTATTTTCTTCTATTTGTGTTTGACAAATGATGCTATTCGTACTTATTTAAATGAATTTCTGAGTAAAATTTTCGAATTGTTTGTTTTGTCTTCCTTAGAAAAGCGATTTAATTTTCCTTGCACTGATGTAATTATAGACTTTCAATCTATTTCTTTAGAGTTTACAATATCTGTAAGTAGTAGGATTAGTAATTGAAAATAAATTCAAAGTATTGAATATAAATAATCTCAAAAGTGATTCCACCATAAACGTCACTTCCAATATCTTCTAGATTTTATTTTACTCATTTTTCCTGATCTTTTCATTAAAAATTCGTATATCTATAGAGTTATTTAAACATAAAGAGAACTGTATAGTTAATATAAACATAAAGTAAATCCAATATTGAATTCAGTAGACATTGCAAATGTTACTGTTAATTTTGGATATGTATCAGAGATCACGTTCGGAGTTGACTGTACTTTCGTTTTTCTTAAAACTTTCCCAACTTTTCTCTCTCGCCACGGAAATTTGTTCGTACCCATCGAATGCAAGAATGTTGCATGTGGGCAGTAAAATGTTAATTAACGGCCGTAAAATTATTTAAGACTTTACGCATATGAATATTATGGTAAATATTGTGTACACATATTAATGCTTGACGGCTTACGGCACGAAAGAGGAAATTAATCGGGACGTAAAGTAGATGGCTCTAACGAATTATGGTGAAAATATTGAAATACGTGTTTTACATAAAAATCCCGCGTGCATTTCCATGGGAACGCCGGGGGCCTACATAAAATACGTTTCAGACCGAGAACGAGATTGCATTTCCAACATTCAAACATGTAGGTGGCGTTTCTTATCTCGTGGAGCAAATTTTCAGATGAACTGAAAGTCCATTGTTAAAATAAATCGAATAACTCGGTTTCTAACATGCCAAAAAGTATCAGGCTCTAGTTATTTTAGGGTAGGTGAGTATCTTAAACCGGAAAGGGAAAGCACTGAAGAATTTTAATTAAGTACGCCGCAGACGAGTCGAGCGATCTCTAATACCCTTCTCTACACGTTAATTTTGGGCCCGCTTCATAGGAAACTTGCACGCGCTTGTTGATTAACTAGATTTTTCTACGTGAGCTAAATTGAAACTACACCATTAATCCTAATTATTGGTTTCGGTTGTAAATTATGTCGTATTATCTTGAGATTTATACGTTTCTAAATATTACATGAGCTTTGTGTGATGATCTGTACCCGAGTTAAAAATATTATTATCTCATTTAGGTAAGGACACACTTAATTTTAGACGTTTATTTTAAAATCGTTTTAAATGCGTATGTAATTCGGGAAAAAAAGTATTTCTTAAAATATGTAATTTTAAAAGTGCTTCTATATTTATTCTATATTTAATTATATGAAGAAAAAATTTGAATTCAAACAGAGTTGTGCCAAGTACTACTATGTACTTATGAATGCAACAAGTACAAGTACAATCAGAAGAAATATACTTAAGTACAAGTACCTTTCTTATAATTGAGACAAATACAAGTACACTTTGCACTCAATTGTCATTAAGTACAGTAAGTACAAGAATTTATAAGTATAAGTACTAAAATAATGGTGACGGGAAAAGTTCAATCTAGAAAAAATAAGAACATATTTTTGAGAATCTTACAGTCCTATACCCAACTGTTATAAATCATCCCCCTCCCTTCCACTTCTCTAACCAATAGAATTTAAATAGGAAATGTATGAGTGGCACATTATTGAAAATGTAATTTATAGAGAATTCAGTAATGTGATTATTAGAGGCTGGATTTTAGGTAAAATGCCTTTGTTTAGTTCTTAAGGTTTTAACATTTTTCTAAAGATATCTCTTCGCTTCATTAGAAATAGTCAAATGACCTGAAAGAGTCGAAACGAAACGACGTTTTTAAAAAATCTTTAAAACCTTAAGAACTAAACAAAGGCATTTCACCTAAAGTCCGGCCACTAGTGATTATGAATACTCGAGAATTCAATTTTAACCCCCTCTTACGAGAAAAAATATGGTTACGTAATCCAATTTTGATCCTAGTGATCCTCCTAATCCTAACAAATTATGGGTCCACAATAACTGTGTTCTGTTAAATTTATTAAAATGAATATGAACATTGCGAGAATTATGGCAAAGGCAAATAATAATAATATTTTTATTTCCCAAAACAAGTTATATCAGAACAAAAAATACAAGATAAGTACATTGGGAAAAGTCGAAGATCATATGGTTTTTTATTTAATGAAAAATAACATACCCCTTTGTTTAATCTTTGGCTGAAGAAAATAAGCAAAATTAAAATTAAAAAATTTAAAAAAAATGATTCTTGTAAACTATACATCAGGGATTCTCTTCTTGGGGGTCGATGAGTGGATTCGATGAATGTTTAAGATTCCTTTGGGTGCTCATTAATTAAGATGCATGTGTATTATTTTATTTAAATTTTTTCTAGGACATAGGGCCAGTTGTACAAAGGAGGTTTAAACTGATGCTCAACTGAACCAGGTTCAGATGTACTTGTACAACTGGCCCATAGAGGGTTAATGCCTCCTTGCTTCGGTTGAAATTAATTAGGTATTAGAAAAAAGTAAAACATTTTGTATTGAAGACTAAAGGGGGTCGATGAAAAAATACATAGGTACTTTTTTGCTTTCTGCTTCGGGTGGAGGTTCTCCGTAATAAAAATGATACCTTATGGGTGAAATTGTAGAGTACGGAAAGGTTGGAAGAAACTGGGGCCAAAATGATGCCTGATATCATCTCGGTCTTCGGTGGTTCAGAATAGAAAGAAGCAAGTTAACCTTACGTCATCTAAAGTGATGAAAAATTTTAAATAATTTATCAGTTACATGGATTGATAACAATAGTACTTAAGCAGTTGATACTTCATTTAATGGAATACCTGAACTTGTAAATGAATTTCTTGATACAGTTGATAAATTGTATTCGAAATCCCTCTTTACATAGTTTTACAACAAGTATGCATTCGAAGTAATTCTTAATTAATATTAAAAGAATAAAATTGGAAATAATTTAGTGTTAATTATACACGTGCATAATTTTCGGAAACTAGATCAACATGATACCTATAATAAATTCCTACATTAAAGAAAAATTCAACATTTCTGTTTGCATTAAGTTACAATTTACGTCTAAAAAATTTACAAAAGTAGAACATGAAAGGAAATTTTCTTGCGTTTATGAATATTTTAACGTGAATAGAATATTGAAATGTACGTTTAACGAATTGCCATTTATAAATAAATCTTTTTATCGAAAAAAGTTTTGTAAAATTTATTATACATATTTCGATATTATTGTACCCAATTTGGCGCCCAGTTTAAGGTTTAGAATCCATTATTATTGGTGTCAAATTAGTTGATGACCTATTATTCTTTTGCTGTTTTATTAACTAATCCTTATTGCAAATTAACAATTAAGCAGGGACCGACGAGAAACATTTAAATTATGGAATGATGTTTTGGCCCCTGTGAACCTGAGCCCGTTAAATTTTACCCCCTCTCGTCAACCCTTGGAATTAAAGTAAAACAATATTGCAAACTATGCTAATCAATATCAGAATACATTTTTGCTGTATTTAATTTAATAATTAATGAAATTATCAGAACTATTATACCCAATTAGTAAAAAACGAGCAAATAAATTTCTAAAAAAGTATTACCACCTTAGCATGTGCTGCCGCCTACATGCTAAGGTGGGGACAACAGCAGTTAAAAACATGCTCGCGGAAGAGAGCTCCAGCAAACTGGTTTGAATAGTCGCTAGAAATCAGGAAGTGAACTATAATAGTTAATAGTAATCTGTAACGTATTCACTGAAAATATAACTGTAGTGGATGGAAAATATTTCTGCGTACCAAACAGTATCGGTAACAGTAGCCATTTACTTTTATTAAAAGTAACCGCAAATGTGTTTGTTTAAACAAAGCTGAGATCATCCAATAAACATCATTATCTTACTAGCTTTGTTTACACATATATGTCGATAAATTATTCCATTTACCTACCGTCTTTTAGCGATAACTGTGAAAGTGGTAAAAGTAATAAAAATAATTAGATACCTAACTTCATTACATACGATTTTGGTTTTTCGAATTGTAATTACGTGATGTGGTGTAATTATTATTAACAAATATGTAAAATATACTGCTCTCTTTTTAAGTAAATTACATAAATGAAACTGTATATTATTCTGCGAGGTTTAAAATCATGTGGCTCCATCTTGAAGTGTGGTTTAGTACTGCGACTTCTCTGCTTTCAAGTGCTGTAGGTTTGTGTCATGGGAATACAATTTGATATATGAAAGATGGCACCGCTTGCAAGAAGTGACCATTCGAAGATATACTACACTTTTATTATCGGCTAAGCTTTTAAAATTACGAGTATGTTCCTGCTTTATGCTTCAGCATAGTTATTTTGATAACTAAAAAACTCTGAGGTCAGAACCGAAAAATGTGTATTATAAGTTTTAAAAAAATATGCAAAAGCTTTAATTATCTAAATTTGAGCGAATTTTCTTCAAGGAATACATTAGTCTTAATCGAGCTTTTTTAGGTATTGCTCTAATATTTGTTCTACTCAAATTATATTTTCTAATATAATAGTATTACAGTCATGTAAATTTATAATTAAAGTAGGCGGAATTTTCTTTATATGGTTGTGCACCTTGTCAATCGACTCGCTGTGTAGATTATGGGTTATGTAAATATTTTAATGTTTAATACTTCAAATACGTGTCTTTTAAATTTCTAGGGTGCTTAACTAATTTTATTAGAAATGTTCAAAGTGTTCGCCCCATGTAATTAATTAAACAAGTTTTCTACTAGAAGTGTGGAAAACTTTGACAATTCAAACTCAAATTAAGCTGTCAACAGTTAGTGTTGCCAATCTAATTCAAAATTCATAGCCTAATCTAATTATAAATTTAAATGATCGCGTGGTATTACAGTCATGTACCTAATGGTTGAAACTTTCTTAATAAGAATAGTCTGATTCACCTAAAAAACTTCTTTTCTTCTTCTCGGTATTAATATGAACTTTTTTAAAATGTTTAGTACATCAAAATACGCGTCATTTAAATCTCTAGGGTGCTTAACTAATTTTATTAGAAAAGAAATTATACCACCACGTAATTAAAAAAAAGTTTTCTAATTTCTTTATTCCTATTTCCCATGTCTAAATGAACAACAAATAAAAGAAAATTTTCCACAGAAATAAAGGATGCAATTCAAGAGGGTGTTAAACTCATATTAATGTAAACAAGAAATAAATTATTTATCCACCGTTTTTAACAATTTAAGAATTATTAGATCAAGAAAATACGCATACTTAAATGGCATAATGCACTAATAAGAAATTTTAAAAGTCACTTCAATTTAATTAATTTATAATAATAACTTAATTTACTTTTATTATTCATTACTGCCATGTAATTCTGGTTGTGTACATATTGGGCGCAGATTAAAAAATCCAAACCGGGTCAGACCAGCCTTAAGAGACTGAACTTCTGAACTCCCAAATGATAGATTCAAGAAAACGAATCTCAAGCATTATTTGTGAGTTTCGTTGGATATATGAATATTTATTATAGCGTTCAACATATTTAAATTTGATTTTTTTATGAATTGATAGAGCTCATTTGAAAGTATCATCTCTATTTTGACTAAAAATGGATTTACAACTTTTGTCAATAAGGTAATGAATCAATTTTTCATTAATTATGACTTCTACTGGCCAATTTGCTAAGTGACTTGGTGATTCGTTTTCTTACAATAGAGGAAGGAGGCAAAGAACGATTTTCGTTTCGAATTTGGCATATTTCTATGAGTCGAATCGATTTATTTTGTTTGCAAAATTCATAAAAAATACCGTTTTAGCAATACTTCTGTAGAAAAGCGAGTTGCATACTCTTGATGCAAGTTACTATCGATATAATAAAAAACTAGGACAACTTTTAAAACTAGTAGCCATGCGTTTCCATTATTTTATTATATTGAATTTTACTTTATTGTCAAGTCAGTAATTCATGTTTATGTTATGTCAAATTTTAATGTCAATAAACCATAATAAGAGACAATTTCACATAATTTTACGTTTATGATCGGTAGCAGTTTCACACAATTAAAAAAATCCTGTCCTAGTTTTTTATGGTAGCAATTAATAGTACTCTGTAGTTTTGAAGAATGAATGAAAGCAATATCAATTTTTATACCAGAATACATACTGATGATGACAATATTTATAACAAGTCACTAGAATGTTCCATCGCCCTCGTAGGGCTTATGGCCGTATGCACCGAACAAATTAATTCTGTTCATCCAAATTTAAGTAACGATTATAATATGATGTTTGAATTTTTGCGACATTGTTGTTGCGTTTGAGAATTATGCGTCGGATTCATCTGGAGCGTACGATCTCATCTTTCTCACTCGCGATTTTTTCACACCCTACTTAAATATGGGATGTGAAAAAATCGCCAGTTGTCATGGAAATAATATAAACACAAGATTTTTTTAAACGTATGAGCGAGATACAAAATAGGTTAAAAATCGTAAGTGAGAAAAATGAGACCATACGCTCCAGATACATCTTATGTATAATTTTCGAACGCAACTTGTGTAAGTTACATTCTAATGCCCGGTTGCACCAACTTTTTAAGCAGAGCTTAAATTTAAGTTATGTTTAGAATGTGGCATTTACGTATGGTCAGTATAATGTCAAATACATTCTGATTGACATTTAAACTTCAACTTAAGTATCAATTAGAATGTATGACTAACATTTTGTAAATCTATAAATAATGTCATAGTCTAAACACCGCTTAAATTTAAGCTCTACTTAAAAAGTTGATGCAACCGGGCATAAGTGACGCTTAAAGTTAAACTGGGCAACCATTAATAAAATTGACATTTGGAGTTAATTAATTAGCATATATTTAAAGATGGAAGGATAGATGTAGAGGCATTAATATTAATAAGAAATCATAATAAACCGGTTTTATGACAGCCGTTGAAAATAATACAGTAGAAAGATACACACTTTGATTTCGTGACATTTATTTTGGTCACATGTGTATTAAGATAGGCACTTGCAAAAGATTTTGTAACAGTTTGGCCGTTGAAAATAATACAGTAGAGAGATACACACTTTGATTTCGTGACATTTATTTTGGTCACATGTGTATTAAGATAGGCACTTGTAAAAGATTTTGTAACAGTTTGGTCACATTATCAGATGCTTTACGCAAAGACGTGCATATACAGCCTGTATCATAACGTCCGACAAATATTCACATCACGCGATGTTGAAAACTATACAGAAAATTCGAATACCACTTTCCTCTTAAGTCTCTGGTTGTGAAGTTGAAAATTGATTTGTGTTTCAGTAAGGTGCAATAAATCTACCTAATTTCGTCAAGAAGTACATGAAATACAATAGATTAGTTAACTAAATAATGTTTTCACCTTTTTCCCCCCGGTTTACTTCTAATTTATATTTTACTGACGCAAGTTCTTTGCATTTTATAATCTATGTTGCAACTGTGTAAATGTGTATCCAGGTAACTTAAAAATCAATGCCAAATTTGAAGTATATTCTTGCAGAATTCTCCTGCTTCTTACTGAAAATCAGGTTACTAGGAAATGACGCTACAAACATGTTCCCGAATAGTGGGATTAATAATTAAATTAACTGTGCTATTCTTTACACTGTGTTGCCATACATAAAAACTTAAATACTAGATTAAAAAAAAATGGCTGCAGTTTATTGGTAATTTAATCAATATGATCTCAAGACAAGAAAAGATCTCCTTTATAATAGAGTCGAGTTTCATAAAGTATGAAAATGTAGCTTTTACAAATTAAGTAAATATCTTAAAAAGTTGTTTCTGTTATTATTATTATAATCGCACTATAGCCTTTTTCGAAATTCATGGACGCACAGCGCCTCTGAACCTAACTTACGCTATACTTGTATTATTATGAAATTATTTTTTAAATTCATTTTCAAATTACCTTTTAAAATAAATTCAATGATGAAGAAGAAGAGTGAATCGAAAAAAGAGTGAAGAGTATAACTTAATGTGAGATCATAATTTTTTAAATAAACTACAATTTTTCTCTTTTTTTACGAATGTGTTGAGAATTAAAAGAGTTGAACCAAAAAATTAAAATCAACGAGAATTTTTCAGATAGAGATTTGGACAAACAACGAATCAAAATTTTCTTGAAAAGAAAAACAAAAATGATTTTCCACAAAAAAAAACAAAGAAGCAAATAGAGGGCTGCAAAAAAAATGAGACAAAAATAATTTCAAACATTTCACCTCACTCATTTGAAATAAAAATTCTAGAAGAAACAACGAAAGATGAATAGCAAGAAAAAAATAATTAAACGAAAGACGGTTGAAACGGACGTGTGATTAGGCAAAAAATAAAAAAGACAACTTCAAAGATAAAAAAATAATTAAACTTGAAAAATCGACCGATAAACAGAAAACAAAAATAAAATATGAAATATTTGTGAATAATACCAAACGACAAATCAAACTTTTCTTCCAAGAAAGCAAATAAAAGACGATTTAAAGAAGTAAATGGAGGATTGCACACACGAAAAGGACGGGAAAACAAAAGATAAATGTAAAGAAAAATGAGACAAAAACAATAATTTCAAAACGTTTCATCACATGTGATTTTAAGTAAAATTTCTAGAAGGAACAAACAACAAACGATGGTTGAAAAGGACCAAAGGGCGTTTACACAAAATATAAAAGATGTTCTGAAGAAGGAAAAAAAATTACATACCTACAAAAAAGATAAACAGGGAAAACAAAAAAATGTTTGAAAAATAATACCTAATAATAAATTAAAATTTTCTACCTATAAAAAATGACTTTCTACGAAAACAAACATAGACTTGCATACATGAAAAAGTAAAGAAAAGTGTGAAACAATAATATTTCAAAGTATTCTAATTTAACTAAAAATTTTAGAATAATCAAGCAAACGATAATTAACAAAACATTAACATTAGAAAAGAGACAAAAATATTACACAAAAAATAATGTCATATAAACACAAAAAAAAATATTTTCTACAAAATAAACAATAACAGAAGATATGAAGAAACAAATAGAGAATTTCACACATACGAAACATAACAAAAGATAAATGCAAAGAAATAAATGAAATAAAAAATAACCAAAAACCAACGTAAATTTATAATAGTAAAGGAAGTAGGAACAATTAAAAAAATTTAAACAAATAAAAAATTTAATTGAATTTATTTTGAAAAGAAACATTTTTGGCGGCAGAAATTGTTTTGAGCATAAAAACTAAAACACCAAAATTAAAAAAAAATAATAATAATTACAAGGTATGGTTTGTGCTTCTATGAACTTTAAACAGAAAATTATTTTTTCGAAATTAAAAAAAAATATTCAGTGTTAGTTTGCCGCGAGCTTTTTCAAGAGTTCACTGATTTATAGAAAATGCTAAAAAGTCCATATGTAAAATGTAAGACAAACACTGGAATAACTATAAAAGTAAAGGAAGGTTTGTTAAATTTGATATAATTTCGAAGAAAGAACTTTTAAGGCGGTATAATTGTATGAGATGACTAACGCTTTCAAAATTTGAAAAGTCAATAGAATTGGAACTTTAGATATAACCGAAATATTTTGCTAAGTTTTTGCAATTTCAAAAATTCTAAGGTTTACTCAGTGCTTTTAGGAAGCATAAGAAAATGAGATAATTCAAAATGGCTTCCCTTATGGAAGCTCAGGTAATAAGTAAGTTGTTACTTTGCCTACATATTCGATGATTATAATGTTTGTTTATAATTCATTTTCTAAACTTTGTGGATGTAAAATATGGTTGAAATATGATAAAGCTGTGATCATTTCAAGTGAGCTTTTCAGTGAATAAATTCAATGAAAGTTATTAAAATAAGATTTACAGAAAATACAAAAAAAGTAAAAAGGACTTACGTTTAGGATTGCGAAAGACATAGAAATCCAAGTATCGATTTCACTCAAAATATCACGTACACCACACCACTCGACACACGCGAAACATCATCGATTTATCATTTTCCACTACCAACTGAGTTGACTGTGTCGCGACGAGCTTGATCTTAAAGCCTTGACTTGAATTAAAATCGCGACGACCGCTAAGACTGCTTGGCTCCGATCTTGGCGCACATGTAAACCGTCTTAAGTCCGACGACGACGTAGTCCTTTTCCGAAATGGAGGAAACAATAAATGACGTGATCAAGTTTCAAAGCAATGCATTTAGCGACGGTCCGTTAATTGAGTTGAGTTTTGGACCTCTTTCGACTTTTCATTGATTCGAACTCAAAACGAACACCGACTGGCTTGCCGCGTCGATTCCGTTCCATTCAGTGGACAGATTCTCGTCCACGTGAAATATTATACGCGTATTGATTATTGATTCAATTAGATCATTTCTATATCTGTCGTTCTTTATCTCCCGTACGGTAAAGTCGATTGCAATTCCATTTTTACGCGTTATGTCACCCATTGTTTGTTTTTATTAGCGTTTTGCTTTTCGTGTGCCATCGTTACGGTAGGTTACTTAAAATTCTCTTTCTCACGTCTACGTAAGGATACAAGGAAACAAACCAATATCAATATCTATTTGACTAAAAATGACTTGTGAAGTGGAGTTTTAGATTTTTAATTAACAGATCCTCGAGATTTTTTTTTAAATTTTTGATAGGCTTTTAAGTTCAAAGTGTTTTGCTTTCTTAAATATTCCTAGTATGTTTAGCTCAAAACTTACGTATTTAATGGCCAAACCAAGTGGGGGAGGGGTAGGGGGTGTAATGTAATAACCGGCCAAGTTGATCATGGAGAGCAGCAAAACATCTTGTTTGAAAAATATGGAATACTGAATACTACTAGTAATTTTTTTTGCCGGTCATTGTATTGGACTCTTCAATTAAACTATAACATTATTTTCTTTAATTTCATTTGAACGACTTTATCCTGATTGACACATTTACTATTTAGTAAAAAAAAGTAAATGAAACATGTTCTGTGATCAGCATCATATTAATTACTACATACCTCTACACTTTGTGATTCAAATTAGTGAAATGTTAATGTGCTATTGAAATGTTTATAATACAGAATAATTTAATTTGCGTCAGGAGCTAGAACCGCACTGTTGATATTTAGTCATAGATAGTCCTTGAATCAGATTAAGGAGTCGGGAATGTCTCATCTGTTTGCTTTTATTATTGTCGCTAAGTTTGGAAAAAAAATCAATTATAAAGACGACTGCAAAATTATTTAAAGACGCTATTTTAAAGTAACTTTCAGAGAATATTATTAATAATTAAAGTAGACTCTTGTCCGATGTAAATTTGTACCTACAACAAATTCCTTTTAATCTCTAACGGACACTTTAAAAATCGTACAATCGTGCAGCGTTTCACTATCGGTTGGTAGTTTTATCAGGAATGAAAAATAAATTGTTTTATTTCTCGCTCTTGGCGAAGCTATCAAACAATATAAGTAAACGGTTACTTTAAAAATCGTTCAAAGTTTCACTATCGGTTTATAGCTTCATTAGGACGAAGCTATCAAATGATATAAATACCATAATAACTAAATCAGTTTAAAAAGCGCATAATCGATCAGCGTGACGCTATCGGTTGTTAGCTTCATCAGGAGTGGAAAATAAATTCATTTATGACGAAGTTATCAAGTGTTTTGTGTGATTTTCAAAGTATCCCTTAAAAGATTAAAAAGAATTTGTCACACAAATTATCATTATTATTAAAAATACCACCATTTCCTTAATTTATTTGAATTGCAAACGAAGCTAATTTATTTCTAAATTCATATTTTCACTTGCTTTTGGTAAGATGTAGTTTTCGACTTTTAGAGGAGTTATTTACAACAGTATTATTATTATAGTTTGGGGCCATTATAAGGCAGTTGTATCGATATTTCCTTCTACTTAAAGGTACGTTCTAGATAGTTAAAATATACACATTTTTAAATTTACAAGAAACTCTTATCACGTTCACGATATTCAAATTCTTCCCCGACGTATAATAAAAACTGTTAAAAGCAAGAAGGTGTATTATCGCTCGTGACTTCTTATCTTTATGGCCTTTTTTTAAAAAATATTTTTAATGCGATCAGACAGGAAGTTTCCTCCGCAAATTTATTAGATCAGCAAATACACAAAGCTTCAGAATAATTAATTAAGGGCCGGTCTTTCCTACTTCCAGTTAAAGTTATCTGGCGAATAACTTGATTTTTATGAATTGTTTCCTTGTCAGTTAGTTTATCAAGAGATGGAAAGACCGGCCCTTGTTAGGTAGCTTCCTAATAATAAATTTAATTAAATCGATAATATTTTCCTCTTCCCCCCAACTGAAAAATATACACGGGGACATGATCTGTGACGTTAATTTGATCTGCATACGTAAATAATACAAAACTAAAATGGGCCGGCGATTCACGCCGGTAATAATTGAGCACCGGATTCTTCCAGCTGGCAATGACATTCGATGAAATGAAATGACAATGTGATTTACAATTCGAATAGTATTATCGCGACCCCTACAATGCGATGCGGGGCTCTCCAATTACTGATAAACCAATTACATTGCAAAAAAAGTCATTTATATTTCATAATACACCGGAAAATTTCATTTTCATGCAAATTAAGGAGCGCGTGTGTGTTTCGGTATTTTGTTTTCCTTCGTGAATTTAGACGGCAGATTTGTTTGAAAAACAATAAAAAATAAAACGTATTTGATTTTTATTCAAAAGTATTTTAATTCATATACTCTTCTTTGACTAAATGGATGTACCTACGTGAACGTAATTTCATATGATGTCACCGCGCTGTTTGCTTTTAAGAAATTACCGAATAATTAATAAAACAAACACAGTATGTGTTTTTAAGTTTCGAAAATAAAACATCGCCGGTACAGTATGCAAAACAACTGACTGGGTATCTCTATAGGTAGGTAGTAGCTACCTGATACTGCTCATGTATTTTAAAACAGAACATGTAAAGAGCCGAGAACTCAAACATCCTGTTCATATGTAAATGTAGCTTTAAGTACCTACATACGTTTGAAATTATGCACGGCGGGGCTCGCATTTTTAGTTGCACTCGAAGAAAACGAGGATTAAAATCTGATCTATTTCCGGGCGCTGGCCTCCGATCATTTGCTTGCATGTCTCCGGGCACGTTTCATACACCATGTGTAAAGTTGACACTTTTATTAAGCGATCGTTAATTAATGAACGTGCGAGTTTTATAACCGATGATTTACATAAATTCATAGAGCTTGTTTGATTTAAGCTTTTTCTAATTAAACCTGCGACATTAACTTCCCGACATATGTGTGTCATCGTGTTTTAATCAAATGAGTTCATTCTTATTACTGGAGCCCGGTAGAATCTACCCTCCGTCCTTCTCTTACGTATAGGTATCTCATCTAAAGCAGGAGTTGAGGTTCAAAGAGGTTAAAGGTGAAGTCCAAAATTTAAATTTCAAAAAGAGTGTCACCAAATTTAAATTTAATTTACTTGCCTCTTACTTACCACTGACAGATGACAAGCTTCTGCTGACGAAACACTGTCAGCTGTACCCCAGGCTAGCAACAGTGAAGAATGGGGCGGGTTGATTAAAGGGCGCCAGAAGACAATTCTTTAGCTAAACGTAATCGACCAGTCGACGTCTTCAATCGACCAGATTGGGCAGAAATAGATCAACAATAAGTATAGAGGCGAGACTTTACTCACTTGTGTGCGCGAACGTAGAAATTAAACTCGAAGTTAAAAGGTCAACCTAACCCAAGGTAACAAATTACGAAAATAGTTTAAAACATAAAAGTCAAGAAAATTAAAAACAACTCAAAATAGCTAGAGGTCAAGGTCAATCGTAATTTCAAGGTGAACCCCTAACTCTACTCAACACAAGCAAGAAATTAAGACTAAAAAAAAATTAAAATTTACAAAACTTTAAGAAAATGAAAATTCAAGAAAAAATATTAAAAAGTTGAAGGTCAGGGTCAACTGAAATTATTGTTTTTAACGACATTTCAAAAAGCTTTAATTTGTTTTAAAATTAAAATTTCTTGGTTATTCGTTTTTACCGGTAGCTATTCTTTTTTTTAACGGGTTATCCATGATATTAGTTATTAATTAAACAAATAAATTTAGAACGGATTAACCAGAAGGTCACTAAAAAACTGCGTAGAAAATTTCGCTTATATTTAACTCATCAGTACACTGTATTCGGAGTATATGACGTTTCTGTTCTAAACCATTCTCAAATCTGTGTAAAAGTTTGTTAAAAGCACATGGCCATTTTTACTTAAATTTAGTATTACGTTCAAATTTGCCGCCACAACATCGGGGCGACACAGCATCATTCAACTGCGTTTTAACACAGTTGGCAACCCTACATCCCTTCTCTTTACTACTCAATGTTGATTCGTGTGACACACCACGTGACTGGTTTTCGGTTTGGTATCCTAGCAACCTTCGCCTGCTACAAATTCGCCTTGTTCAAGGCCTTTCTTGTTCGAAGTGTGTTACAAATTAGATGTGTTTTACGTGCAGAATAAAATTATCGTAGTTTTCGCTCTTCGGAAGGAATAACTCAATTGCGGCTGTGCCGGAAGATCACGTAATACCTCCGAACACATTTGGAGGTCAGTTTGACTCCAATTCGAAGCCCGGGAACGTGTTAGCCGCAGGTAATGTAAAAAAGTGCAATGGCGGGTGTATCAAAATGGCTGCTAAACGAAACCTTTTCCCTTTACATTCAGGCTTTTCCTATTCAGGCGTAGTTTTCTGACGCCGGCTATTAGATCAGGCTTTCGGCCTAATTCTCCGGAGGCGCTTCTGCCCTGTGAGTGTACCGCAAGCCGATCGTGGGAACCTGACCAGCCAAAGCAGATCGATCCAGATTGTCGTCGTTTCCGCGATCAACAGGGGGCGTTGTATTTACCCACCGACCACCGCGTTTCGGTTGGCAACGCCGACCGTTGTTCATGCATAATTAAATTGCGAATCAGAATTTAGGACTACATGTTGCGTTACGTTCACCGTAGATAATTAAGTAGTCAATTGCAATATCGTAGAGTGTTAACTTGACTTGTGTAAAATCAGATCTGATTATCGGTCCGTATTAACTTTTAGTGTTTGTTGTCGGCTAAGGTACCGAGTAACAGTTTACTTATTTTAGGATTTGTGTATATAGTGTGTTACAATAAATTTTGTAGCACAGTGAATGTTTTATTGTGTCGAACCTGCGCTGAGCGTACCAGTGAATTTAAATCTCCTGAAATTATTGGTCTATCTAAGGCGAACGCATTTAGGCTTAGGGAGGGAGCCTCATATGTGGAGTTCTTGCAACCGGGGGTACATACTCCCTGGCGCCCTTAATAAATACCCACCCCCTTCTCCATTGTGCTAGCTTGGGAGAACCGTTGTTTAGAGACAACGCCACTTGTCATCCGGTAAGTCAGTAATTTAATTCAGGAGCATTTCTCTCTTTTAACATTTTTGCGGTGGCATTAGGTATAAAAATAAAATAATAATAAAAAATAAAACTCAAAAAATTAAAAACAAAAAACTCAAAAAAGTTAGAGGTCGAGGCCAATCGGAATTTCAAGGTGAACTTAACCTAATTCTGTCCAACCGAAGCAAAAAATTAAGAAAAAAACTTAAAAATTGAAAGAAAAATTGAGAATTCAAGAAAAAATAATTAAAAAGTTGAAAGTCAAGGTCAATTGAAATTGTTGTCTTTCTCGACATTTCAAAAAGCTTTCAATTTGTTTAAACTTTTTTGGTTACTCAAATATGATAATATTTAATACTGTTTGACTGCCTTCCTGCAAAAAAAAACACAATTTTTTCCTTAAGTTCGCAGTCGCCAACAACAACACTTTTAATATTGTTATTATCAAAATATTAGAGAAGTTTTGTTTACGGATTTTTGACTGTAATTTTTGAAAATTTTATCATCATTTCTAGAACTTTTCAGTTTAATTTTTTCTCTTTTCATTTTCTTCATTCCTCTTTAGAAGTCAGGTGTTTTTTATCCGTTTCGGACAAATTTAATGCTTTTTTTTTCAAAACTTTTGGGAGTCTTTTGATACCATTGCATCGTCAGTTTAAAAAAGTCTCAGTTCATTTTATAATCCCTTTTTCCTTACCAGTTGTGGGTGTTATTCAATTTCCCTTCTTAGTTAAAATGTATTTTAACTTTTATATTTTTTGTGCCTTCTGCTCTCTGTTGGTTCTTGGTTACTTTTTTGATTTCTTTTCGACTTCTCTGACTTCAATGCTCTCAACTTCCTGTAGGTATAGTTTATTTTATGAAACTGAATTTACCAGAATTTATCCTTTATACTTTTTTTTATATTTGCAATGAATTATACAGCCATAGGTTGCATAAATCAATAAAAATAGACTGAAACACAAAATTTAAAAAAACTTAGTTTTATTAACAGAAATATGTCACTAAAACTAATACAAATATTTTGAAGGTATGTATCTCCTATTGCAAAATCGAAGCAAACAGCTACGACCTTCCAAATATTTTTTTTTCATTATTATTGGAATGTTGTTGATCCTGTCAGTGTTCGTTACGCACGTTCGAAGCAAAACATTTTTGCAGGATCGCTCATTAAAAAACTACGTAACGTGAGAATGTAAATTTAAACTCGACGAGGGCGCAATCACACAGTAAAAAGCTCTTTAGAATTCATGGCTAGGTGCATTTATATTGAAGGAGATTAATACTGCAATCGGTTTTTAGCACGCGCGATGATCCCGGCCAGTAATCTAATAGCAATATTAGATTGACATGGGATGACAATGCCCTCTCGTGTACACTCGTGTCGTTGTCAATTAGACACGTGGCGCGCTATTTAGGGTTGGAAAAATTTGTCGACGATTTTTTCCAGTCTTCTCTAATTCAGTTTGTTTTTTTCGTTTCAGTTTTCGTAAAAATTACACATAAAAGTATTACAAGAGTTTATTGATGGTGTACGTAATTCTTATCAATTCATTTTGGAAAAGGGGAAAGTTGATGAAACGAGTTAAAGCAGATAACGATCGCTTGATTAAGTGCTTTGATAACAAACATGGTGCTAATCCGATTCAAATGCTCGTAATCATTGTGGAAATCTGATCTACGGTGCCTGTGCATTTGTGTAAGCACTTCGTTAACAACTCAGCGGGATAACAACTGCCGCAAGTGCTGCTGAAGCTTACATTTCATAAAACGTACTTTGTTTGTTTATCATTTAAAAGGTAAACCTAACTATAGAATATAAAAATAGTAATATTCTAAAATATAAAATACTCATCAGGTGGACAACCTGTATGTATATAGTGCAAAATAAAATCAAATGTTTTCATTTGAAGTGCAATTTTATGCATTATTATTTATACGAGACGATCACCGTACCAACGAAATAACGTGTGAACACCAACAAGCGATTATTATTATTAATGTTAAATGTATTATTTTATTTGGTTGCTTAAGTAGGTACTTATTGAATTGTGGTCACTGCTTGAAAAAATTTTTGAGTAACTTTTAAATGAAACGTCATAATTTGTTCATTAAGGATTGTAGGTACAAACATGGTTTAATTTTAAACTTCCCTTTATTCCCATAGCATCAATTGTAAAGACAATTGTTTCCATAGAAATGAAACTAAGTTTAAAGTTAAACCATGGTTGTACAATCGGGCCTAAAAGAAAGTCATAGTTGAAAAAAGGTTTAATTATTATTTGAATTTAGTTGGAAAAAAAGCATGGAAAATATATCGCTAAAAACATATTTACTATTTCGAACAGTCTATTAACAGGATGCGGTCGGATGCAGTGTGACATAAAATTGAGTACGTGAAGTGACGTCATGTATATGACCTTTTATATTCGGGGACCATCTGTCAGCCTAGTTAGAGTGAAGGGCACCCGCCCCTACGTACCCCCGGGTAATGCCACCGCTACTTGTTATAAGCTACTGGTGTCAGTTTCAATTTTATCAGCTCTCTTTATTTTATTCCGCCGCTGGAGCGTACATTGCATATTTCGATCGGAGCCGCTGCATGTATTAATTATTTTAATATTTAAATTCCATAAATTATTCATGCGCCGGTGAAATCTAATTACGGAAGCGCATGATGCATTTTCCAGGAAAACAATACTTTCGCCGAGCTTCTTAAGAAAGATGACGACGGCGGTCTTGTTTGTAGAGCACATATACGGCGATTAAGGCCGAAAGCACACATTAATTTTGCTGGGGCTTTTTTTGATTTGTTGTACTGTTTATCTATCACGATCACGAGTGCGTTCATTTTGCGTAACAATAGGCTGAGCTTTGAAGTGGCTCTTGTGTTTGGGGTGCGACGTTTTAGTTTGTCGAACCCCATATGTACCATTAGGAATCGTATGTTTAAATTTACTAAACGCTCGAAAGCATTTTAAAGAGCTTTAGTTTTGAAAATTATTTAAGTAGAACTTTTTCCGAAAGTTGTCTCCTAATTACAAATTTTTGAAAAGGGAGAAATAATATACATAATTTGGAAAGTCCAATTCAGATTACAGCTTCGCTTTTTGTTTGGTCAACATATCTGTAATAACGAGCGTCTAAATAAAAACCTGGTCAAGTGGGTTGTGATCGAGAATTTTTCCATTGCATTTACATAGCAGAATGCCTAAATGTAGCCAACTTGACCAGGTTTTTATTTAGACACGAGTTACAACCTCTAAAAATCAAATGACAAAACTATGAAAATATTTTTCTTTTTGCAAAATAGCAAGAAGTGAATTTAAGACGTCAATTTCTCGTTCAGTATCAAGATAATTTCTTTGCCACAGTGTTGTTCTAATGCAGTTACGTAGTCAAGCTGCCATCCTCAATAAACAAATGCTTTATAGAATCTTTGGCTGTTATTTAAATTTCAAGAGAAAGTGGAAATTTGTTGAGGAGAATACCCACACCATCAAAAGATTGAATTTTAATTAATTTTTTCTACTCTATTCTACACCAACCATTCACAGGAAAATCTCAGATAACATTTCCCCATCAATTTATGATGTTTATGCTTCAGGAAGCCTTGAAAATTTTTTTTCTGCTGGAACTGAATAAAGCCAATTGATTCAATTTGATTTATTTTAATTATTTAATCAAACAAATATTAAACAAATATAGATATATCACAAACTCTTTTAAACGGACACTAAATGGCGCACAAACACTTAACGTTTCGCAGTCGTTCGACAGCTTCGTCAGATGTCATGTGCTTCACTCTATCTACTCTGTTATTTGTTTTTAAAAGATGCACCAAAATCATTTATAGAAAATTATTAGTCGCTGTGAATTACTCAAAAATGACGAGTTTTCTAATGAAACGCGCGAGCGTTTTCAAAAGACATTTTACTTTTGTTCTCAGGCTAACAGTTAGCAGTTTTGGAAGAATAGGGGAATAATAGACCAAAGAACTATTGGTGGTATAAAAAGTCCGTACAGACGAATAAACAATCTCGTTAGATTAAAACAAGAAAAAACTCATTTTTTTATTATATGACCATTCTGAGTTAAGACTACAACATGACATTCGACTGCGAGTGCCAAAGCTGTTTCACGGAAGTTAAAAGGAGATAGCTACATAAGAGTTCTTAGAATTATCAGTCAATCGATCGGCATATAGTAAAAAGAAATTACGAAGGGGGTGAGACAGGGTTATGTATTGAGCCTCTCATTTTTCTGATTGGTGTTGAATAAAGGAGGCAGAAAACGGAGCAGTATACATAATGAGTTACTGGAATATGCAGGAGGTAGTATTACTATCGAAACTTACATATGCAGAAGACTTGGTGCTGACTGTCAGTGACGAGGAAATTTCGAATTAAAATTTAAATACCTATATTAGAACTCTGGGAAATAAATCATATGAATATAAATAATAGAAAGAACAAATCAATGATTACACTGGACAACAACAAAAAATTTTCCTATGTACTAGTGGGTGCGTTTTATTTGTGTGTTCATAATATTTCGTTATTAAAATTGTCTCATCACGTCACATTTTTGAGAAAATTTTAATAAACTTGATTATCAAATATTCCCTAAAGATTGACATATTTCATAAGTATCTTTTATTACTCTGCGAATTATTGCACAATATTTGTAAAAAAGTGATGATTCCTACATGTTCTTACAAGTCGAGACCTGTCTGTGAACCGTAGCTCGCCGTCTCCTCCCCTTTTTCTTTGAGAGCCAATCAGATTTAGCAAAACTCTCAAACGGCCCTCTGTCTAGGTAACACGGTACACCTGAAATATTTTAAAAAGGAAAAGGAAAATCAAAATTTTCCAAAAATGCGACTGCTTTTATTCTAAGGGGGGGAGTTGTTATTTTGTAATGAAATGTCACTAAAATACTGTTATTTCCAATCCCTAGCGAGATTTAGTACCAATATCGTAATGTAGAACAAAGTATTAATTTTTTAGTTTGTATTTAAACTTTTTCTAAAAGATAGGTACATTGGCGCATTCTTTGGAGGAACAGCTTTCATTTGAGGTCCACAGGATGGGTCATTCCATTAAAAAATTTTGAGGGGGTGTTCGGGGGGCACGGGAGTAAACGTCAAAAGAATGATTCATAGGTCTAAACATGCCTCCCTTGGAGTAAAAGCAGTTGTTTCTGGAAAATTTTATTTTCCTTCTTATTCTTGAAATATGTATGTATTTCAGATGGATCGTCGATTCAAAAATTCACCCTGTATAACAAGTCGAATAAAGTAAAATAAATTATAATATAACAGAATAAGTTATCAAAATGTCTCGAGCCCGTGTAAATTACCCAAACAATTTCTGCTGTGTGTTTAGTGAATATACAATTCGTCAACACAGGAAGAAAATTATACCATTTATAGAAAAAGCGTCCTACAGCCTATTTTGGTTTCGAAATTCGTCGTCAGAACGAATCTTGGGTCCCCATAAATGTTGTGCACGTTGTTAATACCTTTCATATTCAAATTTAATTTGAATTTTTAATAATAAAAAACTGTATATTTAAAAGGCACTTATTTATTCTGAACCAGACGTGATAGAAACAAACTCTTTGCTTTGTGGTTATCAGTATTCATAGACCAATAGAAATATACCATTATAAGTCAGGGAAAAAACAAAAAGTTAAAATTTGTTGTTCAGTGTTATAGGCAATAAAAGCGAGGAACATGAAATAAAAACATGTTAGAACAAGTTAAGGGTTTGGGCGAGAAAATAAGAGAAATGAAAAATATTCCTAGTTAAGAAAGAAATGCCAACACAGACAAAAGTACAAACGATCTAGAAACTAATACATTTGTAATGTATTTGGATACTATGCTCTTCTAGATGTCACGATGAGAGTGAGAGAGAAGTTCTATTATTACGCCTAATACCCCATTCACAATCACTTAACGTAACGTAAATTAATGCGCTGTATGTTAATGTAAACGTAGTAATTCTAAATTTAAATGATTTACAGTTCATAATCAAACACACTAATTAGTTTCAGTTTAGAATTTTAAGTATTTACATTACAAAAAGATGCTTCAAACCTGTACTGAGTCATTAATTTTGTAAGTGTTTTGTTAATTGTGAACGGGCTTTAACTCTATGCCTTAATTCACTTTACAAAAATAATTACACAAAAATAATTAACAATTTCCACTTCTTCTCCTCACTCTTTTACCAACATTTTAATCAAACCATAAAGGACCCAAGTAGTAATTTTTTTATTTGTACGTATCTGGTTTGAGCTTTTGGCCAGAGATTGCTCTCACTGTCACCTTTATATGGAATAAGATTTTAGCTTTTGCCCGCCACTACATATAAGTAGGTACTTTTCGCGATTGACGAAATTACGTTCTTTCTTCTAAATGAAACTTAGTTAAAAATAAAGAGAAAATTTGTATAAATATATACAGGCTGTTTGAATTGGCTTCAGGTTGGAACCGCGTCACGTTGACTTCTTCTACTGCCGACGTTTCGTTTTCCATTGTAGAAGAACTTCCTCAGGGCTGCTGCTGCTGGTGGCGGTGTTGCTACTGGTTCTCGTTAGTCGCTGAGTCTAACGACATCACGAAAGTGAAACGTTTAAAGGAAAATTAAATTAAATAAATAAAATTTTCAAAAATATCACCGTCAACTTGGATATATGCATCCCCAAATATTTAGAGAATATGTTCAGGGGTGTTTGACCCTATGTTCATAAGGCCTTTCTTTGTTTATTTTCGTCGGCTGAATATATTCTCCAAATATTGCGGGTTTCACACGGAACGATCTGTATATCCTAAATTCCTAAAGCGAAATTCTCAAACAGTATTAAAACAATAAATCAAAGTCATGTATTATCGATTAACAATTAAAATAATACATATAATAATTCAGTCAAATGATTAAAGAGCACAGTTTAGACACATGTAAAATTTAAATGTAATTATAGATTATGATATGACACAAAGTCAATACGAAATCATACGAAATGATGAATCAAATTCAAAATAATTTTATTACGTGGAGAAAGAACATTTTGTAAATTATACTGAGCAGTTGTTAGTTTCCAATAACACAGCTAATTGGCAAATAAATTAATGTTTCCTCACCCAAAACCATTGGTACCGCATACAGAGAGACGAACGGAACTTTCGTGGCTTGATCACACACTAGGACATTCTTTTGAATGCTAATTACGCCTTCGGATTCTGGGTGATGAACACGACCATACGACTACTAGCTGTGTGAGAAGTCTGCATGAAACTCAGTCGTCTTTTATATGGTTTATATCGGAAATTCCGATTACGAAAAACTCTGCATGTGGGACACTTGCCCTATGAGTCATCGTGGTTTTTCTAGATCGTCCACTCTTATACTCTATTTACTGAAGCGATATAGTAATAAACATTTCCACAGTAGCCCGCGCGTCAACCGGTGCAGTTGAGTTCCGGTGATACTTATCCAATATTGAAGGTACAACTTCAAATTGTGTGTTACTTTGTAAAACCACCTTCTGCACTATAAGATACTGCGCATAAAACTCTCTTACTTTATTTTATTACTATATCTCTTCAGTAAACAGAGTATAGTCATGTTTAATTAGGCTTTCATAATGCCGGCTTTTTTTAATGAGTCGGAGACTGTTTGGTGATGCAAAGTGCAGCTGATATTCTCCGAATGCAGTTTTACTGCAAAGGTCAGTCATGACTCATGACGGCAAATCCCTTGAAAGCAAGTAGTAATTTTTAGGTGGGCGTATTCTCCGTGGTCGCGTGGGAGACATTCCATCGAATTTTACTTACGCAATAAACTTAACGATTTAACGATCACACATCAATTCTTACGTTTGAATCAGAAGGGTGGACGACAACAGAAGGACAAAGAAACAAAATGCAAAGTGCCGAAATGAGATAGAAGGGAAAACAGAGATGGAATGCAATACAATAGAAGAAGGACAACTGAAATGGCTTGGACATGTATTGGGATAAAATGATAAGTAGAATATACGAAGTAAGAGTGAGAAAGAGAAACAGAAAGGAAGGTATAGAAAAACATGGAGGGAAGAAATAAGGCAGGCAACGGAAAGAGCGACACAAGATGGATAGAAATAGTAGAAAGTAGAAAGAAAGGCCTTTCACTTGAAAGGGTAGAAAAGCAATAAGGATTAAGCATATCACAATAGGCGTTTACGATTGATAACCGGATTAGAAGTGTGAGAGAGAACATTAAGAGACTTAGTGCATGTGAGAGTGAGAAAAATAGAGTACGGTGTATCCACCAGGTTAATTTTCGTAAATGCCTTATATTTCCTACGATTGTTATTCAACTATAATTTCATTTGTTTTTATATTTGCAGAATAATGAATGTTAAATGTTCATGAAAGCTGTTAAATGATTATGTTACGATCCTGAAGTTTTGATCAGAGGACTTCTCTTTATTCAGCGGGGCGAAAACACTGAAAAATTGTATAAACATAGCGTAAGTTTTGTTTATGAATACGGACCTTAGTTATTCGCAATTGTATGAGGTTTGACAAGTTGCAACTAGTTCTGTCATCCCACTCAAGGCGGCCACGCTTGTTGTCAAAGCTTGGTCGCCTTGTGTGGGATGACTTATTAAGCAGCAAATTTGTTGCCATTTGTCAAATCTCACACAATGTTAGGTCAAAGATCGGTCGCAGGATGTCGCGACCTAATCTGTTCATTACTGTAGTAATGTTAACGTTAGTAAAAACATAAAAGAAAATTGCTAATCTCTATATTTACTTTTCTTCAGTTGTATTATTCTTAGGCTGGGTTTCTCAGTCCTAGCTTAACTTTAAACTCCTGTTTATTCCCATGGTAGCAATTATAAAAACAATTGTTCCTATGGAAATAAACAGGAGTTTAAAGTAAAACTAGGAGTGAGAAACCCAGCCTTAGCTGTTCTTTATAATTAAAGCTGGTTCTTGTCCGATGAAAATTGTATCACAAACTCTTTTAAACGGACACTAAATGGCGCACAAACACTTAACGTTTCGCAGTCGTTCGACAGCTTCGTCAGAACGAAACGTTAAGTGTTTGTGCGCCATTTAGTGTCAGTTTGATAGAGTTTGTGATACATTGTTCTTATAGTTCAATAATTTTGTGAAAAATTTGCAATGAACTTCATATTAGCAAAAGTATTAGAATCTTTTGTTGTAGAAAGCTATTCGTACCGGAAATAGTTTCATTATTTGAAATAAATGTTAAATAATTTACATTGCAAATTATGATTTCTTAGACAGATATAGGTACTATTAATGATTCACCTGCAAGAAGAGAAGAATATTCACTGTTTCCGTGACTCACCCTGTACATCATTAAAATGTCATCAGTTTTATATTTTAGATTATTTTCTTAAAAATTTTGTTAATTACAGAAGTAATGATATAGTTTATGTTGAATAAAATCATGATTTTCATTTGGTTGAAGCTTAAGATTTTCATATTTTTCAAAAGGAGATAATTTGTTATTAAATTTGATCCTAATTAAAAATTTATTCATTTTATCTTTCTTAGCAATTTCAGTTGCCCCCTTTTTTAGATTCTCTCAATTTTTTCTTTTGTAAAATTTTGTTTTAACTGTTACTCGTTAGTTTGATGGCATGGAAAGTATTTTTTGCATTTTTTTTCTCGCAGTATTTCTTGTTGCTTTAGTAGGTAATAAAAGAGTTGTATTTTTAGGTTAAGGTAAAAGGGAAAAAATAAAAACAGACGACACATATTTCAAAATTTTTATTTTACATCTATATTTTGTAAAGTTAAGAAAAACGTTTACGACGCAAAACTATGTTTAACAAAATTGATCGCCGCGCTTGCGCCAAGAACCGAACGCAAAAGGAATTCAATACAAGAAACAATAAATATCTTGTGAAACGCATCGAAAACAGCAACAACAGAGTTTTACATATTTACAAAAGAACGTCCCGGCGGAAATTTACAAAATGAAAACCGACCAAAATGATTATTCGGTGATTTATTTGACGAATAGATTCGAGATTTTCCTCGCCGTTCGTTATATAAAATATCTTACAATTTACATTAGTTTGAAGTAGCTAAGTTTTGCGCAAAATCTAGAATCTATAAGTGTTAGAATTCTGCACAATCGTATACTCAGATAATCTCACTTTATTTATTTCTTCTTTTTTAGAGAGTGTGTGAAGACACGTATGTATGTATGTATGTATGATATTACGTTACGTTATGTTGTATGTATGTATATTCGTCAAATCGCTACTCGCCTATTCAGAATTATGTACAATTACACTTTGCACTATGATAAGGTAAATTTACAAAATATATATAGTAATTGCTCGTTGTCTCGTAACCTATATACTTGTTACTTTACAACTTTGTACAGGTTTAAATTAGGTTCACAAATTTATGTATGTATGTACACGTTATGTATGATACAAAACTACAAATCATTCGTTTTTTTTTTTAATAGTAGAATCCCAGCTCGAAGCGATATGTATATTCAGTGAAGATATGCTAATTTAGCCAGCGCTCTTTTTTTTACTAAAACAAGTTGGTGCGCAAGTGCTACCGTCTCTCCCAGCGTCGCTTTTTGATTCATTTCTGTGCCGTATAATATTTAATAGGTTACCATTGTGATCACAGTTAAGTAGGTATTCGATAAAGTAAAACTGATACCATCTCTTCAAATTCCGTGCAATCATGGAAAGCCACAACAAAATAAAACGAGTAGTTTTCGGGACAATAAACAAATGTTTACTCAAAGTCGCTGTTTGCAGGAGTGATAAAAATCTTACTGCAGCGCTATTTATTATTAAACCGGCACGAAACGAACTTAGTTTGTTTACACGAACGGTGTAAAGCCTTTGCCGGCATATTAAACAAATACGACCGCCCCGAATTAATATTGTACGGCTTTCCCCGAAACCGGGTTTCACGTGCATTTTCAGAGATGGTACTCACGAACAGAACGCATCCAATTTGTGTGTATACAGTTTCGTAGTTCGAAGAGTCCTTTGTTAAAAATAGTTACTCGTGTCTTTGGTTACGCGTTACACTGGATACATTGCACCGGAGGAGGTTTGAGGTGATGGTTCTTCGGGACTGTCGGGGCTGATGGGACCGGATTCAGACACCGTGGGCTACTTTGTCGTTCCCACCAGTGGACTGGTCCCATATCCCTGAGAGTTGCATGTTGGTAATGCGAACGGGTTCATAGAAGCGAAAGGTGTGGAAACTAAACCCATTCCTGAAAGAAAAAAAAAACAATTTTCATTTAATCATCTTTCAGAGAAATTAATTAACTATCTACTGAAGGAATAGTCTCATACATAAAAATAAAAGTACTACAAAGAACAACGGAAAGTCATTTTATTAATTATTATAGGGCAAAGAAGATAAAGATGGAAGTAAATAGGGTTTAAGTAAATCCTGTCTTATTCTTTAAGTTTGATAAATAAATAATATATTTTTGGAAAGGAATACACATCCATCCGGTTTGCCCGTTAGCGTTTCAAAAGTGTCGTGTTATAGCTTCATTAAGAGCGACATTTCTTTCATACAGAACGGAACATCCATTACACGGATTAGTGATAGTTATCTACACACGTTGTACCGTTACAACGCGGGTATTTTGACCCAAAAAGCCGTTCCTCTTGATGTATGTGGAATGCAGCCTTGACGAGCGAAAAAGTTCCGCGTAACAAGAAAAAGTCAGCTCGTGCTCCACCCTTGGAAAATTAATCAAATGAAAGCCGAAGAAAATGCTGAGTGTAAAATCCAAAACAGTTCTTATCCTGACGAAAATCTTCAGATACGAGAAGATTTTAAGTAATTAATTTTAGTAATTAAATATAAACGATAATTCTACAAAACTGAAGTTTGCTGGAAAAGCTTCATACAATAATATTCCACTATACGTCTTTTTATAAAAGTCTGTCGAGTAAATGGAATATAAATAAAAAGAAACAGTCTTCAAACACGAAATGAATGCATGTATTATCGCCTCACAAGCGGACGGTCCTCAAAATATCTTGTGAAGATAACTTAACCCTTAACTGACGTGGTGAAGTTTTGGACCGTAAACTACGTTGTGGAGTCTCCGGGACTCCTCAAATGAAACGATCATTAAAAAAAAAGAAACATGTTATATTATCATTTCAAATGTATCAGAAGCTTCAGAAATGTATTTTGAACAAATCTATTTGAATATTATTCTTGCTGGGAGTATACATAAGAAACAAAAAAATGTAATTTATATTAACGATGGAAGTGAGAACTAAAAAATGTTATGAGGATTCTTTCGACTCAGACTCTTGAAATCTTCAATCAGGTGTAAAATACCGCTTCCTTATGTTCTTCAACGTATCTAAATTAAAAAAAAAGAAGGAAGAACATTTAAATATCATTAGAGAAGAAATCTGCTGCCCTTCTACTTACAACGTCGTGGAGTCCAGAGGACTCAGAACATTGCATTTGTAATGAAGTCAAAGACTGAGTGCTGTAGTTCTTTAGGATATTGATCAACATCGGTTTTTAGGAAGGTAGAGGGCGACACAGTTCAATCAGTGAAAAAATGCAAAAATAATAGCGCCTTCAAGAGAGCTGGGAGTTCGTGGGACTCCACGAAGACGGTTAAGGGTTAAGTATCGATTACAGTTATTATAATAAAGGAATACGTTCGCTTTTTTGATAGAAATGTAATGTAATAACAGCGTACAATTACTATATCGAAAAATATTTGAACACTTATTTATAATTGACTTATTTAGTTTTGGTCGATATTAGAATAGAATAATTATAGAACAAGATAAACGTTTGTAATCTAGCTAAAACGAAAACCAACAGAAATCTCTCCGTCGAAAATTCAATTAGCCTTTTTAAAAATCGAATAAAATTCGAAATAAATTCTCTCTGGTAAAAAAAGGGGGCTCTGAAAATACAGAACGAGAAACGCTAAACGTAAAACAAAGCGCCCCGTTAGATCTGTACATACTAAAACGAACAAAATCTACTTAGTTTTAAAAGCGTAACGTTTATGAAAACAAATGTAACGCAATTAGTGTAGAATAAGCAAAATGAAACGATAATAAAATAATATACTAACACTGCACAGCCAAGTGGTGCCAACCAGTGACGGGCTGGTGGTGGAAAAGCGCGGGAGCTGGAGGGTGAGGCGGGGGAGTGGAGCTCCCCCGTATCACAGGGGCAAACGCGCTTTTCTCTTTGTCCGGTTTATTGTAGTGCGCGCCAAAATGATAATGACTTGCCTCCGGCGAAACTAAAATTATAAGAGAAATTAATATAAACCCCCTAACTGCTGGGGACTATTAACTGAAACAAAACTACTCATATTAAATTGTTTCTACGGACGATTAAATTACAACTAAACTAAAACACTTTATACTTCTTTTTTCTGAATTGTATCAGCATATCTAAGGCGTGCAATTAATTAATTACATACTACAGTTTTCAACTGAAAATAATCTTAAGGAATCAGAAGGAGAAGATTTAGAAAACAAGAATGTGTGTAGGTATCATACAAATCGTATATTTCGAGTAGTTGCAAAATTACTTCAGCTAATTGTGTCAGGAAATGAACTATAATTCTTGTTTAGGTCTTAGCTTCACATTGATCTTTTTCGTTCTAATCAAAAACTGTTTTTTTTAATTGTTTGTTTGTTTGATGAGTTTTGCAAGGTACCTACTGTGATAACAAAATTGAAATTTCTGCTGTAATCAGAAACAGGCTAGGATTGTAGGGGCCAGAAAAGGACTTTATGCGAAAAAACTACAGGATAACAAGGAATCCTTGTTACCCTGTAGTTTCTTCCTTGTCAGAACCACAAAAATGAAACATTAAGAAGAATGAAAATGGCATAAATTGTTTAAACTGAATGTGTAAATAAAGAGTGATATTAAAAAGTCAAATCAGTGATTGTCGTATTGTTCATTATTGAAAGGAATTTAACAAATGGTAAAAGTCTGAACAACAGTCGTTGGAAAAGAAGAATCACGAATTAAAAATTGGAGTTATGGAAGAGTGGAGTCGAAGAAATGATCAATCAACTAGCTAGCAAATTCACTCGAAATGTATACATATACAGCACTTTCAAGTGAAAACTTAAACTTTAGCTCAAGTACGGCAATATAGGCAAAAACAACCAAATGAATTATGTATTAAGGCACTCTTTAAACAGCGCTTTCTCATTTTTATTACAGATATGGAATTCACATTGAAAATAAAGGGAAATTATCAGAAAATGTTATAATAATGTGAGGAAATATTTATGTAGAAGTAAACAGAATGCTGTAATGTTAACAACAGTTATATTTTGTAAAACACTACTGATCAACTTATTTATGTACGTTGATATGACCACTCGTTGATATGACGACAACGTTCATGCTTGAGTCGCATGCAGCCTTTCAAATGGCGAATTTTGACAGTGGAATACGACGCTAGAGTTTGGTCACCCTGTACAGGTAATACAATTTACGACTCATTTATTCTATTATAACTTTGTATTATTACATTTTGAATATTATAACCAGGGCTGGATGAAGTGATTTACAAATTTGCCAGTTATCAAAAAATTCAATATATTATCAGTTATTACTCTTTGTAGCTCTTTTTTCCAAGAAAATCGTTTTTATATTTAACGTAAAATCAAATCTAAAGTAAAAATTGGGAGTGCCAAGTAACAAAAATAAAACTTATGCCAAAAGTAATACATTTGAAGCACCTTTCTCAATTGCCGTCTTGTTAAATCAACGAAAAATG
Source organism: Dorcus hopei (assembly GCA_033060865.1). Lineage (NCBI taxonomy): Eukaryota > Metazoa > Arthropoda > Insecta > Coleoptera > Lucanidae > Dorcus > Dorcus hopei. Next base: position 32,806,782 of record CM065423.1, on the reverse strand, counting down.
AATTCTGCATATTTTTGGAGACATCGCAGTGTTTAGAAAGGCCCTTGTCTTTTTTAATTGCACACGCTGTATTCATTTGGTGTGAAAATATTATTATACTAGACTGAATTGAAAATTCTACATTCCAGACACCACACAGTTTTTGCTTTCCTTTTATTTTTTATTTCTTGCGTACTTAAACCTTGATCTAACTCCCACATCATTATTTTATACGTATTAGGTAAATAAAAAAATTACCTTTAATTATCTATCGGTTGATCAACTGAATTTTACCTCTAGTGGGCTTTGAAAGCGAAACTTGTTGTCTGAGATAAGTGCTGCCATGCAATCACGAATTGAATATACCCAAACATCATCTAGGGGAGAGTGGGGTAATCACGGATGGCGGGTAGTGGCGGACACGCAGTTTAGCTGTGTTAGAAAAGGATTTTAGATATTCCCAATGACGCAATCGCGAGTCGAGCCCGAACATAGTGCTGAACAGTGAGTGGTGAAGTGAGGCCGCGCTCGCTGTACAAGGTATATCAATTTGATTTAATCTAATTTTAGAGTAAAATTGAATAGGTGTACAATATTTTAGGTATCACATAGAAATCCGATATCTTTTAAGTGAATTAACGTCTAACATCAAATGTAATACATATATGGGCCCACGAAGACTGCACGAGTGGTGCCAGCACATCAAGGGGATTTCTCTGTGATTTTTGTACTAATTAGACTATGTCCGTGATTACCCCATGCGCTGTGGGGTAATCCCGGATCACTAAGGTTTGTTTTTTTGTTAGAATTTGATTTTATTTTGAAAATTTATCTACGTTGAATATGGGAACTTAAGATTGATTAGTTTACGTACACTTTCAGTAGCATAGCAATAGCATTCGTAACTTAATCAGATTTTGTTTTATTTTAGTTCTCCCTTAAGTGTTTTTGCAATTACCCCACTCACCCTACAGTGTGATCCAAAATGATTGGGAATAGTTTGAATTTACCGCTACTTTAAATTATTGTCACGTAGGCATCACGAATACTTTTCAGACATTTTTACAGTAGCGTCTGAAAAAGGAGTGATGTATTACAAAATTACGTTAAAAAATATTCAATAAATGTTAATAAAATCGTTTAACAAATGGTAATTCTCAAAACTATTTTGTAAAATAAATAAACAAGCGAAAATTCTATGAAAAACGGTACAATGGAAAAGCATAATGTAAACAATAAAGTGACGAGTCGACGCTGTACTGTGTTTAGAAGGTACCGCCATTCATTTCCGCATCTTTCGTCTCCCAAATTAAAAAGGACGCGATGAAACGCTAAGAAGAAAAAGGATAGATACAAAACAAGTTACTGTTGCTAGGGAGTGAATGAATTTGATTAACCCCAAATTAAAAGAGATAGAAAGTTGGCGCTAACTTCTCAATACAGTAACCTTAAACAACACGCAAAGTATAAGTAATTACCCAGTAGCGACACTTAAACGTCAGTGTCAAAAAAAGCGGCCGTACTGTTTGATACCCTTATGGAAATGTAATGTAATTTGCAATTGGGAAGGTATCAAACAGAATGGCAAATGTGACAGTTATACTCGAGTGACTACTACTACTATGTAGATTCTTATACTGTGCAACACGTGTCAACAGTGCCACTCTAACAACGTGAAATACACTAAAACGTACGGCGCGAAATTCAAACCGTCCTCAATCACATGGGATTACTCTGTATTTTCCGTCCGTTTCGAAAGTAACTTTCAATCATGGAAGCTTTGTGGACTACTGTACATGACATTTTTAATTCAATTTCAGTGCTAAAATTTACAATACTTTATCGACAACCTAAATGTCAAAACAGACGCGACTGTGTTTTTATTACGACATACGTTTTCGAGTCATGGCCAAATACGAGGTAAAATTCAGTTGATCGCCGGATACCTTAAAACAGAAGTCTTTTCCTAAACAAACATCACCAGTAAATAGTTACTTTCCAATTTACTGAATTGTCCAAAATATTCAAAAATCGGTCTTTGGTCTTCAGATTATTGCTTTAATAAGAAACTTCTGATTATAGTACCAGTTTTATTTGAATTTTGATGAAGGGAATGAGGGAGGATGAGGATGATTTTTTAAATTCTTGTAAACTTTGGTCGAAAAGTAAGGTTAGCAAATCCATCGAAGCGAAGGGAAAGGTGGTGCTTTTGTTACAGTTGGTCCTTCAAGACATGCTTTATAAGAGGGATAAAAAGAGCACTACAACAGAATAAAGACCAAAGGACAAGCAGAAAAGTTCACTAGGATGAAGAATGAACTTGCCAACTGGCCAAATAAAAACTGTAGTTAAAAATAAAATCAATACATTAAGAAATGATCTCGGGAAAGCGTTGACGAGCACAATGATTATCTAGTTGTAGGTAGTCTTTTGAATTACACTTTAACTGAGTTTGTAAGGGTCTTTAAAATGATACCAGTAATTAGTATTTTTAATAGAACAGTGGAAGAAAATAGTTGTTTTTTTAACACTGGAAATTTCCGGAATGCCTTACTCATTGAACATGATTTACAATTATCATTATCATCCTCATGTCACAGGGATTCAAGCATAAATGATGTGGTCATAAAGTTACATTTCTAGATACAAATTTTCGTTTATATTTTTTACTTTTTTTCTAAACACTTTGACTTAAACTGAAGAAGAAAAAATGAAATGGGAGAGAGAAACGAATAAAACAAGCAAGCTACTTTTATTATGTAAAATCAAAGAACTTACTAGGTGTTGAGTTGAATATACCAGCCGAAGGCGAACTTGGCAGCATGTTGGACAACTGTGAAGAACTGGTAGGTGTTGCGCCCCCGTAGCCGTTCATGTTGCCCCCGTACGAGCCGCCGTTGGACGAGTGCGGCGTCGAGGCGCTCGAGCAATAACCACCTCCTCGCGGCGAGACGCTGCTGCTCTGCGCTCTGCCGTACTCCTCTAAAAGAAAAACCCTACCGGTAACAATGCGGCGTCAGTAACAACTCACTCTGTACTAGGAGGTATAAACTACCAAAACAACTCTAGCTAGCACATCTTAGTTTGCACGCTGAAGGCGAAGAAACTTTTCTCATTTGTTTATTTATTTTTTTCTCATTTCATTAATCATGCACACGTTGTCTATGAAAATTTAGAAACCGAATGAAAAAATAAGACATGCCTGTATGTCAGTGTTGGAAAAAAGTTAGTTCTTAACTTTTACTACAATAGTTAAAGAGTTTGTATTTCCAGCACAGCGACATACATAAGATAATAAACATGCAACGTACAATATTAATAAGCAAGGAAGGACAAGCACCTTCTGTCCACTGACCGTTTCCGTTGTCCTGCACGCTGACCGCCAGCTGTCCTGCGTACGTATTGAAACTCGTGGTCATCCCATTGTTGGCCATCGTCGGCGATCTCGGTGCGGACAAGGATAACTGATTGTTCCTGGGCATCGTGTAAAGTGCCTCCGCCAAATCCGCCGCTCGTTTCAGTATTATTTCCTGAAAACAAAGCACCATGGAAAATCAACACTCTTAACCACCATTTCCTTGATTTACCTTCGGTAACTTCTCCGGGTCGCCCGGATGCCTGGGTATGAGCTTCTGCAATCTTTGAAAACCATAGTCTATCGTGGGCTCATTCAAAGCTGCTAACGAGTTTCAAAATTAGCGGAATACTAATTTAGAAATTAATTTTGAGTACTCACAAACATACACGAATCGACCGGGTGCCCCTTTGCAAAACTGCTTGGACTTGTAGGATAATGTTACTTCTACGACTCCGGGTATATGTCTCGGTGGTGTTTGTACCCTTATTGCGTGAGGTGTTATCAACTGTCAAAATAAAAAGAATTACGCAATTTAAATTGATGTTATGTTAGGGTGTTGCTAGTTTACCTCGCTCCAAACTAGCATAGTTCCGAAAACCACTTGTAGTCCATCAAAAAAATTGTCGCCTACGATTATGACCGTCGATCCACCCGAGGTCCATCCTTCGCTGGGGCTGATGGCTTTTATACAAGGGGTTGCTACAGGTAACGGAGGGTAAAGACCTGAAAACAGTTTAGATACGTGTTGGAATGCTTGCATTAATTAAATTATAAATACAGCAAAGCTAAACATTTCTAAAGTCAATAACTAGCATTCAATCCACACAACTATATTTATTGCATTGAAGATGTATACCGTTTCACTTGCAACTTTAACAAATGATCACACAATCTAATTTCGAATTTCTAATGAAAAGCAAAAGCGTTGCCTTCAGTTTATTTCAAATTTATTTCGATAGTGTTCTATAATAATATAAAAAGTACCGTTAAGGCCCAGTTGTACAATTTAAGTTGAAGTTTAAATATTTAACAACGATTATTTCAACAATTGTTGTTGAGGGCTTAGAATTAAGCTGGAATTGTACAACTGGGCCTAAATGGCCTAAATATGATTAGTAGTATTTATGTAGTTATATGTTTATAAGCATGTTATTGTAAATTATGCAAATGGGGAATTTCAAACTCATTTATTTAAAAAAATTAAAAATATCTGCAAACCTATCCTTTGCAATCATTCGGTATATTTTCTATTTATATTGTAAGTGAATTTAGCAGCGACGCTATAATTGATTCACAACTGAAACCGAAAGAGATTAGTCACACAGTTTCAACTGTAAAGCAAGTTTGCAGATGAGAAAGTTACGTTTGAAATATTCATTTAATGCAATCAGAGGCTGAAATGTAGCAAAGAAAAGGCAATTACGATTACGAAACTAGCAAGGCAGAAGAGAGTTAGAAGATCATTTCGAAACATCACGCAAGTATATGAAATTAAATATAATTAAATTAGATTCTAAGATTTTTTCTGATTGATAACAGATTTTATAAAATATACGTTCGATTTTCAAATGTTTTGATTTTCTAGTCCTAATTAAAAGTTTATTCTAAAGTTTTGGAAGTTGAAACAAGTATGTAGTGTTTATTTATGAGTAAGGCAGAATTAAGTCATTTGTTTCACCAAAACTTGGCTATATTATAAAGTGAAAGATATAAAACGAAACCGTTCGCTTGATCACTATACCACGTTTAGTTTGCTGTATATTCTAGACACAAGGTTCATAAAAAGTTAAACGATTTGAAACATAAGCGCGTAAAATATGCGCGTACGTTTTCAACTTAAAATTAAACATATGGTATGCATGCAAGTAATTTATTAAAACTCTGAGAAGTTTTATATTATATAATTTTAATGATGAATTATTTTAGAAAATATAATTGCCGTGAAGGCAAGATAATTTGATATTGATTAAATTTCAATTGTAAATTATTATTATTGTGTAAAACTGACTTTCAAATTATATGCTTTAATGTATCTCATACTATTATAACAAAACTTTCTGCTTTCTGATGTCGAAAGATTATTAAAAGTTTCCAGAACTGTTTGAACTTATTCTAAACAATTCTGTATTCTCAAACTCTTTCAGTCTCAAATTTGCTAAGCCTATCGAGAAGATATAATTGGCTAATCATTCGATATTGCGCTATCGTTTTTTTATTCATTTCGGTGAGTTGCTCTTTTTGATTATTATAGTGACCAAAATTAATTCCTGAATGTTTAATGATGTGTCGAGGTCACTAAAGAAATGAATAATGGTGAGTTCACAACATTTAATTGGTTTCCCACAGGTTTCGGTTGCATAAAATTGCATCGGGGATGTTAACTAATAAAAAAAAACAATTCAATGTTGTAAACTCACCAATGTCAATTTGTTTAGTAATCTAGACATATTATTAAACTTTCACGAATTTTTTGCATCTCCTTTGACGTTCGCCTTAGAAACTGCGGAAACTCAAAATGCCCAGTTAGAAGTAGCCGGCAGGATAGATGAGAAAGTCTGTTTCTCAGATGGAACTCACATATCCAAGAGAGAATCGAACCTATTCTTGCAGTTGCCAAGCCAAGAGATCCAAGCAACTGTGTGGCTAAGCAATCGCCAATACAAAATATTATTTAAACGCGTAAAGTTTTTAAAATGAGATTTCCGTTTGAACCTTCAAGGTAATAATTTTTATAATCTATTTCTTACTAATATTTAGAAGTGTACCACAGATGACAGAGATTGATAAAGTAAGAAATCGGCAATTTGTAAATCATTCAGTTCATTGCGTAAGTTAAGTTCGATGGAACGTCGCCTACGCGACCGCGGAAAATACGCCCTAACGATCATGTAAACAAACGACTAGGCTTTGCCATTATGAATCAATGAAACTGCATTCGGAGAATATCAGCTGCATATTGCATCATTAAACAGTCGCCGAGGTGACTCATCAAAGAAACCGGTACTATGCAAGCATGAGTAAGGGCGGACGATTTAGGAAAACCTCAATGACTTATACGTCAAGTGTCCCACATGCAAAGTTTTTCGTAATCAGAATCTCCGGTATAAACCATATAAAACGTGGCTGGGTCTCATGATGAGATATCACAAGTAGCATGGTCGTGTAGATCACTCAGAATCCGAAGGCATAATCAGCAGTCACTGAATGCTATAGTGTGTGATCCAACTCCGAAAATCCGTCCGTCTCTCTGTATCCAGTACCACGGTTTAGATGAGAAAACATTAAATAAATTGCCAATTAGTTATGTTATTAGAAACTAACAACTGCTTTATTTGATTTACAAAATGCTGTTCCTTCTCGTTAAAAGATTACTTTGAATTTGTTTTGCATTATGTCGTACGATATCGTTCTGAAGTTATTTTCAATTACACTTGAATTTAACATTTGTCTAAATTATGCTCTTTTATAATTTAAGTAAATTATTATTGTAAGTATTCACTTCTTAAAATTGCCTTAATTGTTACATGGATTTGAGTTATTATTTACTGTTTAGAATTTCGCTTTATGCCAAATTCCTTAATTGGATTTGTAATTGGTTTCACCTATTTTGAATATATGTATACATTTATATATATTTTCACTTATTTTCATTTAGAAGTGAGTACATATAAAAAGATAAGAAGAGGCGTAATTTCGTCAATCTCGAAAAATATATACAGGGTGATTCACGGAATCCGTTCATTAGAAGTTTAGGCACTTGCCGTCATTATTTTTCTCTGAAAATGTGTACTCTCCCACAGACGCTAGTGCACTTTTTAATGAAAATATTTTCAAAGCGTTTGAACTTTCGGTTGTGCCGGAAGTCGCTGTTAACTTCATTATTTTAAATAGAATCATATACTTTTTCTTGCAAATTTAGGATCTACAGGTAATTTTGAATAGAAAATTATAAGATATCCCTATACCTAAATGCAACAGTTTTCAAAATATTTTTAATTTTGTAAATTTTTGAGCTTTCGCACTTTCTTTTGTAAGAAATCGAGCATTTCATAATCATTAAGCTCATTACATAAATTAAACTCGATACAATATCGCATAAGCGAGCGCAGGAAATATGTTCACCTAAAAATTATGTAAACAAACGCCTTGCTTTGTCAAAGGCTCCGCCAGTATGAGTCAGGGCTGACCTTCGAAATGAGGCTGCGTTCGCAGAAATTTTCATATGGGCAGTCACCGAGTTGACTAATAAAAAAACCGAATTATGTAAACATAACTAAAAGTGTAACGATCCAGGGGTAAGAATTTAATTTAATTTCCTGTTTAAAACAACATATAAGGCCGTGGCATGGCACGATAGTTCAGACAGCCAGTGCCCGTCTTGTCGAGTGTAACTCCTCAAGCCTGTTGGCGTAAAAGACATTTACAGAATGTCATAGTGTGTGGTTGATCTATAAAAAGTCCGTCCGTCTCTATATCTGGTACGATGATTTAGGGTAAGAATTTATTAATTAATTTTACCATTTTGGCTACGTTTTTTTTAGAAACTATCATCTGCTTATTTAATTATGAAATGCTGTTTTTCTCGTTACAAAATTATTTTGGATTTATTTTATATTGTCTCGTAGATCGTTCTGAAGTAATCTAAATTTTTACGTTTGTCTAAGTTTGTGATCTCTAGTAATTTGACTAGAGTGTTGAATGTATGCAATCAGTTTTAAAATTGTCTAGATCAATTTAAAATTGTTTTACTTATTCTGAATATATTTATTTATTTAAATTTTCTCTTTATTTTGTAAATATCATATTTAAAAGAAAAAACGTAATTTCGTCAATCTAAAAAGCTCAAACCAGATACCTACAAACAAAGAATCTGCTACTTGGGTCCTTTATGGTCTGTTTAAAATTTCAGTAAAAGAGTGAGGAGAAGAAGTGGAAATTGTTGATTACTGTGGTGTAATAAATTTTGGAAATTAATACATACTTTGGACATAACAGTAGAACTTACTTACTTCCGTCGAGACATCTAGAAGGACATAGTGTTTGGACGAGGCCATGTAAAAATTGAAAAAATCGAAAGTAAAGGATAATTTACTTCCTTTCTTTTATAATTTTTAGCCACCCGTCCCTCACAATAACAATGAAAAAATTTTGATTTACAACATTCCCCCTGCGCCTCCGCCAAGTATACGATTTAGTTTCAAAGTAATCGCCAGAGTCATACAGTGATCACCTTGTTATATCAAATAGTATCAGTAAATTCCACTTTCTCAACGTGGTGAAGAGTCATTTGCGAAAGTACCAACAATTAATTTTTTTTCCGTACTCAAGTCTGCTTGAGGTAAGAAAACACGAAGTACAATAATAATTATAGTATTTTCTCGTGGCTTCAACATAAATTCGAATAATTTTCGAATTCACTTTATAAAGTTCGTTAGACCGAATCTTTTATTTTTTTTAAAGCCATTTCTAGATGCCTAAGCAAGCCACTAGTAAAATTAATTAGAAAAGCCGGCAAGCAGTAAACATGCAACGCAATTACTATTCATTATACTTATTGGATTAAAATCGCTTATAGTGTGCAGGGAGTTGACTGTGATTCATACAAATTGTTTCACAGAAAACGACTACGTTCGCTATTAAAAAAAATAAAAAATAAACGTTTAGTTGTGTTATAATAATGTATGTTATGTGTATGCATGTAATGGAAGAAGTGGCGTACATAAGAAAAGATAAAATGATATAGCAGGGGCGTATTGATTAAGGTAACAGGTTTACTTAAGGGCTTTACAAAATCAACATCAAGATTTTTAAGGAAAAGATTAAGATAAAGAGAATAAAGTAGAACAAAGTGAGATATTAACAAAGTGAAGCATGGCTTGTTCCGCGACGAGCGGATAATATAGAACCGCGCGAGGGTGAGATATCAGCCCCGAATCCAAATCTCGAGAACGAACGTGCAATAAAGATAGAAGGAGAAAGTGAATAAGAAAGAAGATTAAAGGACTCGTAAGAATGTGCAGGCGCTATACGCTGTTTCCGCTTCCTTCCTCCAGTGAACTGAATCGGGAGCCAATTTCACAAAGTTTTGGATCCGCTATGGGTCCGCATACAAACGAGATGTTTCCGCGAAGCACCCTGCAGAACACTGGCGTACCGTGGTTCCGGGCTGCACGCGACTACGGCGCATACCAATGAGCCCGATGATTTGTGGCTAATATCTCACCTGCGCGTCACTCTTCCATCACCGCGGCATGCGTTCGGGCTAATATTCTTTCCGGCACAGATACACACGTGCCGCGAATACGGCCAAAACAGATCGATATAGCGTACTACCTTAAATTTAATAAAGTAATCAAAGTTAACATACTGTTTATATAACTACCTTCGGTGGGGTCCAATCGTTTCGCCCGTCTTCCGTGTTTCGAGTTGTTATGCACGAACATGTTATCCGAGATAGCCAGCAAGGGTCCGTCCACGTTGATTTGCGTCGCTATGACGACCTGTAAATCGAGACATATTTATAGCCAAAGTCATATAAGAGACAGTGCAAGTGCAGCCATTTTGCGGTTCAAGGTGGCGGCGGTAGTGCATTGCAAGACAGACTCCTCCCTCGGGGACGCTCGCGCTCTCCCTAGGGACCCCTCACCCCCGCAATACACACGCGTTCCCATGGGAACCGCGGGATGATGACGGCGGAGCGGCCAGTAGGCGGCGTTCGATACGGCCGCTTGAAATACGGTCATCGACCACCACGAAATACTGCACCGGACCCCGTGAACAATTCACTTTGCCCTTTCGTCTTATTCTTAACAGAACCGAACCGGGTCCATTGCCGCCGAGCTAATGGCTTCATAAATTCAATATTTAACGCGCCGGAAATTCCGGTATGAATGGACACGCGGGACGGGGAGTTTTCTGAAATTCAGCGGGAAGACAAAAAAAAACCTGGTCCGCGGCGGATGAGATCAAGGAAAATAAATGAGACTCAGAAGCCACCGTATACTTTATAGTTCTTACGTTCTCAATCCTCTCCCCCTTACAGGAAGCAAATAAAAATCTTTTCTATTTCGACCACCCGTCGGTAAATCCCATGTAGCGCGAGCAGTAACGTGTATGGAAATTGAAATAAATGGCGCAGCTCCATTGCTAGGTAATTGGGTGACGACGCAGAACGCGAAAGTACGATATAATAACAAAACAGTCCACTGGCAGGACATAAAACGTCGACTTGGCTAATAAAAGATAACGTAATGCGGCGTATTTCCCACATCAAACAAAATTATTACCAACTTAACGATGACGAACGGAAGCCGTTAAAAGTATTTTTGTAATTCCCCGCCGCCACTGGCATCTTAAGTCCACTATGCACATAAAGACATAAAGCTAGTCGATATGCCCCCATGAATTTATTAAATAAAATTGTTCGTCTGTCTTCAAATGTCATGTATGTCATGTGACACAGAAAGTGAAGAGAGTCAACAAGCAGTTTTACGTAAAGATCATGAGGAAGCTCGTAGATTTGTTTGATCGAATAAAAACTTCCTTGGAAAGAACTCGTAAATTTACAACATACACTTGCTTTATCATGAGTCATGACTGGCCTTTGCAAACTGCATTCGAAGAATTTCAGTTGCATTGGTGACTCATCGAAGAAGCCTGGTATTATACAGGCGCATGAGCAGATGGTCTCGGAAAATCACGATTAATCATAGGGCGGGCAACTGGTCCAAATGTAAAGTGTTACGTAATCGGAATTTCCGTTATAAGATCATATAAAAGGAGACTGTTTTCCACGATGGAGATCAGACAGCTAGAAGCCGTTTAGTCGTGAACAACTCCCCGAGTCCTACGGCGTAATTAGCATTCGAAGAATGTCATAGTGAACAAACTCCGAAAGATTCGTCCGTCTCTCTGCACGGTTTGGGTGAGAAAATATTAGTTTGCTTGCCAATTAGTTATGTTATTAGAAACTAACAAATGCTTATTTGATTTATGAATGCTGTTTTTCTCGTTATAAAATCATTTTGAATTTGTTTTGTATTGTCTCGTAAGATATCATTTTGACTTTATATGATATCGTTCTGAAGTAATCAGTGCTTGCATTTAAATTTTACATTTGTCTAAGGCCCGATTTATTAACCTCCAAGTAAATTTATCTGATAATTTATTCCCATGGTAACAATTGTGATCACAATAGTTACTATGGGAATAAATCACCAGATAAATTTACTTGGAGGTGAACAAATAGGGCCTAAATCTCTAATAATTTGACTAAATTGTTATAGGTGTGTAATGATTCTTCAAAGTGTCTAAATCGATTTGTAATTGTTTTTACGTATTTATATAGATTTTCTCTTTATTTTTAATGAAATTTCATTTTAAAAGAGAGAACGTAATTTCGACAATCCCGAAAATTATATGTAGTGGTGGGCAAGGGTTAAAATATCGTTCCATATAAAGGGGGACACTGAGAGCAATTTCTGGCTAAAAATCTCAAACCAGATACGTACAAACAAAGAAATTGCTTCTTGGGTCCTTTGTGGTTTGATTAAAAATTTTGGTAAAAGAGTGAGGAGAAGAAGTGGATCGTCGTGATGCCTAGAGGAGCATAGTGCCTCGACGAGGCCTTGTAAAATTGATAAAGTTGGAAGTAAATGATAATTCATCCTCTTTCTGTTATCATTTTTAACCATCCGTCCCTCACACCACTACAGAGTACAAAGTTGAGGGCAACATTAACACGTCTCAGGTAAGATAATAATAATAACAACAAAGACAGCACATAGTCATGCGATATTCAGTTTGAGAACCGAGTGTCAAGGGTCACAGTCAATAGAAATGGAATAAATGCTCGTTGATGAATAAATAACACGGATAGGATGTATGTACCATCGCTGGCATTAAAACCGAAACGAAAAGCTACGAATTCGTTCGAAAATAAACGTCAAAAATGATGTAAGTGGAATGTTCTTAAGGTTGACTTTCGTTTGGCTGACGAAGCAACTTATGGCTAGGGCCATGGTACAGCGTTTCTTTGTAAGTCCGGCGAGTATACATAAGTATCACAGTTTACTTATGGGTAAGTATAACAGATAGGATTTGACTAGAAACGACAATGACAATGTGTGGGAATACAAACGACAGTGACTATGCGTGGGAATACATATAGAGGGATTTTATAAAGTACGAAGCAAAATTGCTCGAAAACAAGACCTACAACATAGATCACACATAACTGATTTATGGGTAATGTTTGAGTTTCAGAAGATAAATTGAAGATTATAACATAAAAAAAGATCAGACAGAATGTAAACAATATGCTGATTCCAAAAAGAGGTCCAATTTAGCTCCCAAGTTATTTATAATCGAGGCAGGCCACACATTTTGGGACTGGCCCTCATAGTAGAGTAGAATATAATGGGAGTACTCGGGAAATACGAGGGCCATTTTATAACCAAGATACTTGACTATGAAGGGGATGGAATAAAAAAAGATTTTTATTTATTTTCAATATAATCTCCTGCTACCTCAATCCATCTTACACATTTCGAAATTAAAGAAAATACCTTTTTTTTTTAGTCTTAGGATTTCCTACTTCCAACTGTAACCCTTCGACGTGTCCGGAAATGTTTCTTCTTCAAATGGCGAAATAGAAAATAATCGAAGTCCCTTCAGGGAATCATGAACAAAGGCGGCCTCGTGGGCAGGGACGTTGTCGTGCAAAATCAAAAAATTTTCTCTGCTTTCTAGGCTGATTTTGTTTGATAGACTCCTGCAATTTCCTTAAAAGGTTAAGTCCCTTTTATGGGAAAGATAATACATCATCAAAATTTCTTTGGATTCTCGAAATCCTCACTTTTCCAGTCGATTTTTGAACTTTAAATTTCTTTGGTGTTTCGTGCTTCCATTGCATTGATTCTTGTTTACTCTCAGGGCCAAAGTGATGGATCCCTAGGTGTTCATGAATTATGTCGAAAACTCTTTCCCCACTAACGTTTAAAAGCTCAGCTATCTGATGAATCCAATTCGTCAACAATTAATATCCCTATTTTTTGAATGTTTTCTGGTGTTGTGACTGCGAGGGTCGTCTTCTAAAGCCTCTCTACAAGAAAATACAGAGGGCCATTTTATATCCAAAATACTTGACTATGAAGGGAGCCTGTAGGGAGGGTCTGTAGGAGAGTCTTCGAAGTCTCTTCAGGAAATCACGAAAAATGGCGGCCGTGTGCACAGGAGCGTTGTCGTGCAAAATCAAATTTTTTCCCCTGCTTTTTAGGCCGATTTTGTTTGATGGACTTCTGCAATTTCGTTAAAAGGTAATAAGTCCCTTTTACCATAGTTTTGTGGGAAAGAAAATACATTATCAAAATTTCTTTGGATTCCCAGAGCCATCACTTTCTGCCAGTCGATGGTTGAACTGTAAATTACATACTTTGGTGTTTTGTGCTTCCATTATTCTTTTTTACTCTCAAGGTTCAAATGTTGGATCCACGTTGCGTCCCCTTTCACAATTTTCTCAATAAAATTCTGCTCTCGTCTTTCTCAGGCTTCTTTCTCAGGTAGCCAAAAGTTGCTGTGAACTATGAACTCTGCGTTGTTTATTGTTGGAAGTGTGCATTCGGGGTACCCATTCTGCGCCCACTTTTGACATCCCTAGGTGTTCATGAATTATGTAGAAAACTCTTTCCCCACTAATGTTTAAAATCTCAACTATCTGATTAATCCAATTCGTCAACAATTAATATCCCTATTTTTTGAATGTTTTTTGGTGTTGTGACTGCGAGGGTTGTCTTCTCATTTAAATTGTTTACACCAAAATTTTATTCGAATATGTTTGGACTACAATCCATTCAACATTAAAGCACGATTTGAGTGGGGGTGTTGGAGCTTCATTGTAAATCGCAGACCTCCTATCATGTATTCGTTTTGGTGTAGATCCTTCTTTTCTGAGAAATTTGCTGGATGTTCGATTTTGTCCATGATCGTAATTTATCACGCACCTATTGTTTTAAAAAAATTGTAACAGTAGAAACAATAATAAGTACGAGACTTGGCACAAGATCTTTTGACACTTCAAACTATAAACAAAAGAAATTGTTTTAGATGTCATGGCCTCCTTCATAGTCAGGTACCTTAGTTATAAAATGTCCCTTCTATATTTGAATCAGTTATTTGAGAAACCCCATAAATCAACGGTATTCGAAATGAGGTGACCAAGCCTGTGATGCATACTCTAACTTGCTGACAACTAAGGAATTAAAAAGACATTTAAATATCTCTATGGCATTTGAGATGGAAGCATATATTTTCAGATCGGCAAGAGTTCGACGTTCAAGGGAGTCCAGTAGATCATTAATAAACAATATGAATAATAACAGCCCCAGGTTAGAACCCTGCGGAACACTAGATGTTGCACAATATTCAATGACTTGAACTCATTATAAAACACATAATTGGTTCTGCTCTCGAGGTATGATTTCATCAGACGTAATAAAGTAAAGTCATTCCAAAGAAACTAAGTTTCCGGCGAAGAAGAGTGTGGTGAACAGTATCAAGAGCACTGCTGAAATCAGTGTATACAACATCAACAATGTGGCGCCGTTTGTCGAGCTGTTCAGAAATGAATTGTGTAAGAGTTACTAGATTCGTAGACGTTGATCTACCAGATATAAAGCCATGTTGGATGATGATAAATAAGAACTAGTTTGACTATAAATTACCTTATAAATTACTTGCTCAAAAACTTTGGCAAAATTGTTTAATATGGCGATGGGACAATAGTTTTTTAATTGCGCCTTATCATGTTTTTTAAACACGGGCGTGATTCTGGCACGCTTCCAAGCATCAGAGAAGGAATAGCAATAGCAGAATTAATAATATGAAGTTGGGTTTTAGAAATACATATCCTGGTATCACGGATCATAAAACTCGGTATTGAGTCTTCACCAGCAGTAAATTTGACAGGAAATTTTGCCATTATTTTCAGTAAATCATCTTCAGAAGTAGGTGGTATGAAAAATGGCGAATGATTTGAACATATATCCTCAAGCTGTATTTTTGGAGAGTTAGATAGATAAGTATTTGAAACTAATTTCGCAAAGCCATTGACTATATCCTGTGGGCACTCATAGGATCTGTCACCAGAATATAATTTATTAGGAATTCTACTGGTGCCTCGTCTCATATGGATATATTATGCGAAAAATGAGGTTGGGCTAAGGGAAACTTGCCGAAGAGATGTCTGTACTAACACTTACCAAGTTTTTTCAGTTTTCCAGAAGATACTGACAATTGACTTATGGAGTTTCTCAAATAACCGATTTATTTGTTGTAGATATTAGTTTTGTCTTGAAAACGTCAACTTGTATGAAGTCCTTGGCGGAAGCGAAAGCTTTTTTGAAAAAGAGACCAACACCAACACAGAGACATAACAAAAAAATTGAACTCAACATGCATGAAAGTGTGCCATAATCATAAGCAGTAGGAATCTTTTGATTTTACTAAATTATTCAAGATTGCTTTACGAAATTTAAATGATTAATTCCTGATGCTCTTGTTGAGTTACAGAACGAGTTATGTTTATGATGTGTGATTTTTAGACTAATAGGAGACAAATACTAATCGTAATAAAGAATAACGAAATGAAAGTATGTTTGGTAGGTCATTCAACGTAGACGCTTCCATTAAAATATACTAGGGCGGTCGATTTTCAGCTATTGCATGCAGAATTATTTATTACACCTACCGAAGGTTTGAAACTCCGAACTCTAGTGATGATTTAACAGAAAATTTTTTTGGCATGCCTAGATCTTGGCTTTAACCGTCCATTTTGAATTCTGATATTTCCTTTAATAATGTCGACTGCGACTTCTATATGCTTCAGTTATAAATCCTTCAGATTTTCTTAAGTTGTCATAATGATCATAGAAGAGCGAGGCATTATCAAATACTATGTTATGGTTTCGGACACCATACGCATTTTGTGAACAGAAGAATGAATTTTAACCCTCGATAAACTAGACCTATGAACGTAGGGACTTTCAACTTGTTTGCACTATGATATCTTTTTCAATAAGATAAAAACAATAATAATAAGGAATTAATTAACTGGATTGTTTTCTTCTTTAATACGACGAAATAATTTACAATTACCTTGATGTGCAAATGCAATATTTGAAGTGTATGCAATGCTGAATATATTATGCATCGCGTACTGATGAAAACTAATTAATTTGTTTGCAATTTCGTAGTAAACACAAAGCTGTTGCATCGATTACACATTTGGAAATATCCAGCCAACGATATTATAACCGAATCGAAAGTTCTGCATATGAACAGCAGGTATACAGAGATTTGTTTGCTAAATCGATGTGTTTACGATTCGGAAATCTGTTTACGATCCCGAGTTCTTGTTTTATATAACAAAATTTATTACGTCACGTAGGTAACTTCTTTCTGCTGCTTAAAATACATAAAGTATGGAAATCATATGCTGACACTATAATATACAGATTCGGAAATTTATGTACTGGACATCGCAAGTTTGCTTCGATTTGGTTCGCGGAGAACTAATTGCGAGAGGGGCCAGCATCGAAAACAAGTGGGCGTGATTAGTCAAATTTCTCTCTTTATTTTTCTAGTGCGTTCCCTGTCGCACGCATTATAAGAGGATGTCCAGCTGAAAATTTACCGAATCTGTATATCACAGTCGTTGCTATTGAGTATACCTCAACAATCTCAGGTTTATCATTTGCTTAAGTCGATTACACACTTAAGCGAAGCGCAGCGAAAATTATTCTTTGGCTATAGTTTACGTAATAAGCTGAAGAGAAGGAAACGACAGAATTCATAAGACTACTGCTTCGCTACTCTTCGCCACATCAGAATTGTTTAAATATCTTTTTGCTACTTTATATTTTGAAAAAAGACAGATTGACAATTGAACAAATCTACGAGTATGTTTACGTGTGTGTAATCAGTACATTTAAAAGACGTGTAAAAATGAAGACCCTAATCAAATTAATGGGCCCTATTAGCTCGAGCCGGCAGAAAGCGAAAGTTGGCAGGAGCACGTATGCATTCTCGGTGAATAATTGCCCTTGCTGAAGCCTCGTCTTTTAATAAGGAGAAACTTGCTTCAGTTCTAACGCGTAACAACTTAATACAGGCGCCCGCTGTTGTAGCTAATTGGCCCGCCCCTGCGATCCCATTAAGAACAACACAGTCTTCCTTCCCACTTAAAGACATTTATTTTTATAGTGACTGTTCTTAATTTTATCCTGTTTAGCTAGTCCCCGCCGCTCGCCTATTAAGCGAGCTTGTACGAACGCGTTTGCGAGTTTCATAATTGCGATTTAGGATTTGTTTCGAATGGGAATTCTTATCGCTGTGGAAGATTTGGATTCGCTTGATTTTATATCCTTTGTAACACACTTACCAACATTATAAAATAAAATTCCGGGTTTCAAATAATTTAATTTTATGAAAACTGTTCATTTTCTAATCACTAATTTGCTTTACCTAAATTTTACCATTTTTTAATTTATACGTAATGACAAACAAGATCTTAACGAAGAGGAAGACTAGTTTAATTTGTAGTATCCGGAGTACCGCAAGGCTCGCACCTGAAACTCTTTCTTTCCTAATTATTAATTGGTGACATGTGTTTGAATCGGTCATGTCATGTCTTGGCGATTGTATTTAGTTGGAGGATTCAAAATGTATAGCTGGTTAATCTTTTGAATTAATAAAAAAAAAAACAATCATATAAGTAATCTTTAAAGATGTGCAAACTTGTCTTTTTTTGTTGAAGTTCAAGGAAGAATGGGGAAGTGAATATGTGTTAAATTGATAAAATGATACTTACTTGAAACCTTCTCATGTCCCTTGGATTTCCGGCATTTTTCAGGCAATTCTGATTACACTTGAGGAAGAATTTCAGAAAAAATCTGCAAACAGAAAAGAGAACAAACCCATTAATAAGCGAGGCCCAAATTCGATACGCGGCGGTAGCAGTAGCAGCATAAATGATTATCACACTTCATACGCTGTTATGGCGCTACAACATTAAACCGCCGATGGCAATATACCGAGAATTGATTGCCAATACTCGATAACGGTATAGTCAATTGCTTTTTTATTTCAGGCGTCATTTGTGCGATATTGGCTGCCATTTAAATTCCGTTTTAATTCGGCCGACATGAGCGGGCGCACTTTATTCATAGCGTCGCACCTAGAAGGTACCTTCTTTAGTTTTCTCCCCGTATTGATGTCGAGAATACTTTAGGAAATCCAATTCCCACCTTGACAATGGGAAGAAAGAGATCCATTATTTACACTCTGACCCTTCAATGTGCACGTTACATTATTCGACAGTATGTTTGCGATCCTTTTCTTAGAAAATTTGAGCGATTTCTTAAACTCATTCACATACAAGGTGTATCAAAAATAAACTCCTATAAGACTTATCTTTCTTAACATTTGTGGAACGTAACAGTTCAAAGAGACACTGCTTGATTTATTAAAAAATAAACTTATGTATATAAGGTGTACCAAGATTAATTTTTTAACTGTTATACGTTCTCATGGTTTTTACAAAATTAAATCCTTTTAGAAATGCAGTTGTCATCTAGAAAAAAAGAAGTGTCATCTTATTTATACACATTGTAATGTTGTGATGAGTAATTGCCCATTACGTTGTGGGGTTGTGCTGCCAATTATGTAATGATATACGGGCTGTCCCAAAACCCTCGTTTGAGACTGAAACAGTATTTAGAGAGGCGCAAAAGAAACAACTTTTTTCAATACTTTTTTTTCCAAAAGTCAATAATAAGGGAGTTATATTCCCCTAAAACTACCTTTTAAAAAGGAGGGATGATCTAACAAATACCTTGTAAATGCGTAGTTAGGTGTCTTATGCCTAAATTTAAAATGTTAGTTTCATAACTTTAAGGATCCAGAAGATATTGCCAAAAGAACAATATTTTCCAATCCTCTTTCAGAGCTTATAATTCCTTTATTATTGACTTTTTGAAAAAAGTTGTTTCTTTTGCGCCTCTCTATATACTGTTTCACTCTCAAACGAGGGTTTTAGGACACCCGGTATATGTAAATTGATTTGGGTTTATTTTTGTGTAATTTTTTTCTTGAGTTTACTTTATCAGGGCGAAGAGTTCTTTTAACCTTTTGTTAGAATGTTACTTTCCTCTTTACTTTCTTTCCTTCATTTTCCTCTCTTGTGTGTGTGTATAAAATAATAAAAAAATAATTTGTGATTTTATTCCCGTCGATCCTCATAAGTCCTACAGGACCGCTATCTTGTTTATGAATAGGAATATTTTGTGTGTAAATAATTCTTATTAATATTTGCGATTTTGTTAATGTCGACTCTCGCTAGTCCTACTTTGTTATTAGTAGGAATATTTCGTGTGTTCAGACCATTGACAGCCAAATGGATTTATCGAGTAGTCAAAATCGAATGAAGAAGTAGATCGATTTAAGGCTCGATTGGTAATTCGAGGATTTGAGCGAAAATTTTGTGTGGACCACAACGAAACATTTAGCCTTGTTGTTAGATACGACACTGTTCGACTGTTATTTTGGTTTGCAGCTTCAGGGAAACTAGAAATAAGTCAATTTGATTGTAAAACAGCTTTTTTAAATGGAATTTTAGAAGAAACAATATTTATGTGTCAACCAGAAGGATATGATGATGGTTCTGGGCGAATTTGTAAGTTAGTCCGAAGCTTACATGGACTTAAACAAGCACCCAGATGCTGGAATCAAAGATTAACTCAGTATTTAAAATCAATTGATTCTTTGTGTAGTATTTTTGATCCATGCGTTTTTATTAAAAACAGGATTGGTAATTTGGATGTAATTGCTATTTATGTGGATGATGGATTAATTTTTGCGAAACAAAATGAAGACGCCGAAGAATTGTTAAAGCAACTACAAAAAGAATTGACATTACAATTTGTTTAGGATTTTAGGTGGACTATTTAGAAGATGGAAAAGTGCTTATGTTTTGAAAATCTTGGAAATGTTCGAAATGAATACCTGTCGACCTTCTAAAGTTCCTGCGGACAAAGCAGCTTATACACAGAAACAAAAACAGACAATGAACATCCTTCTGCATCTGCCATCGGAAAACTCATGTATATGGTAGTGACTCCAAGACCTGATCTGGCGTTTGCAGTTGGAAAAGCATCTCACTGGTTATCAAAACCAACTGTAGGTTTTTGGAAATTTATTAAACGTATTTTAAGATACCTGAATGGAACTATTGATGTGGGAATGGGCATTCTCTACAGTGGTTCAAAGTCTAGGTATTTAAAAGTATACAGCGATGCTGATTATGCTGGTGATGTAGTAACCACATGTTCAACTACCGGCTATGTCTCAATATTAGGAGATGGAGCAATTACCTGAAGTAGTCAACGTCAAGGATGTGTGGCTGTCTCGACTACAGAAGCAGAGTATGTTGCTGCATCGGCTGCTGCCAAGGAATTAGTTTGGCTACACAGCTTAATTAAAGAATTTAAATCAGGAATTGAAGCACGTTTATTGGTGGATAATCAAGCGGCAATAAAGCTGACTAGCAATCCTAAACAACACAAACATATTGCAGTGAGGTATCATCATATTGGGGAATTGGTAAATGAAAAAAGAATTATATTAGAATATTTAACTTGAAGGCTTCCGCGGCCGTCGTCCATGTTTGAATTGGCTTTATTCATTGCAGAAGAACTTCTTCAGGGCTGCTGCTGCTGGTGGTGTTGCTGCTGCTTCTGGCTAGTCGTTGAGACTCAACGACTCAATTGCAGAAGAACTTCTTCAGGGCTGCTGCTGCTGGTGGTATTGCTGCTGCTCCTGGTTAGTCGTTGAGTCGTTGAGTCTCAACGACTAACCAGAGTCTCACTGGTGTTGCAGCTGCTTCTGGTTAGTCGTTGAGACTCAACGACTCAACGACTAACCAGGAGCAGCAGCAATACCACCAGCAGCAGCAGCTCTGAAGAAGTTCTTCTGCAATGAAGAACGAAACGTCGGCAGTAGAAATCAACGTGACGCGGTTCCAACCGGAAGCCAATTCAAATATATTAGAATATGTTGATACAAGAAACCAATTAGCAGACATGTTTACCAAACTGTTAGGACCATTGCAGTTCTCTGAATTACGAAGAAAAATTGGTTTACTTGAATATTAATTGAATATTAATTGAAGTTCAAAACTAGGGAGAGTGAAAAAAAAAGAAATTGAACCTTTCCTGTTATTATTTTTCTAATAGTGTGCTGATCAATTAAGTAAACAACTTCGCATGTTTTTTTAAGAAGTGAAAGAAAAAACGTTTAATTTGCAAGTTTGTACTTTTTGACTTCTTGATAAAAAGAATATATTCTGAAGTTTTGGGCTTTAATTAAGTGGAAAAAGTCCGATATAGCAAAATTAATGTTTGTGATTTTGTTCCCATCGAGCTTCACAGTCCTACAGGAACGCTATCTTGTTTATGAATAGGAATATTTCGTGTGCAAATAATTCTTATTAATATTTGTGATTGTGTTCCTATCGACTCTCGCAAGTCCTACAGGAACACTATCTTGTTTATTAGTAGGAATATTTTGTGTTTGGTGTTTTTGTGCGTAATAATTCTTATATTTGTTTTATATTTTCGTTTTTAAAAACTCACAAGGATATTACTTAGGACAAACAGGAATCTGGTAGACTCAGGAAACAGGCTAGGATAAGTAGCATTTCTTCTCACTTACAAGAGGAAATTAATATTTATACAATTTTTTGTTTTTATTTTTAGGAGTTGATTATTTGAATACCAAAATGGAATTATTCTTTCCCCGAACGCGCGGCCTTTTATACTTAGCCAGAAATTTGCTAGGCGACTAAACTTTGCATCCATTATGGCAACCCCCTAAAGGTTTTTGTTCGCGTCTCTCTTTCTCCCACCTTTTTATTTATTTTCTGACTATTATTTGGCTAACTTTTTCAATATTTCAAATCACCCCACGTTGGGCGACAAGTTATGTAATGTCGTGATGCGTTGCTGCTCCACGTTGGGTAGCCGATTTATGGAATGCTGATGAGTTGTTGTCCCTCTTTGGGTTTTAATTTATTCAATGATATGTGGGTTCACTTGGGTTTTCAGTTTTGGATAATTTTGTTTTTGAGTTTGCTTCATCAGCTCGAAGAGTTCCTTTGGCCATTTTGTCATAACGTTACTTTCCTCTTTAGTTTCTATATTTTATTTATTTCGTTTTCTTCTTTTGTGTGTGTGTAGTACACGGTGGTGGTTTGTGACCTAAAAAAATGTGTAATGATTCATCACACATTTGAGGTCACAAACTGATGAAGCTTCCCCAGAAGATTGTACTTTTGTATGGAGTAACAGTGTTTGGTGTTGAAGAAACTCTGGAGGTGCTACAGCATAGGTGTGGAAAGAAATTGTCAACAAGGGGTGTTCTTTCTTGGTGTGCTTATTACGGTTGTACAAGTACAAGTGACATAAACAGGCTTTTATGTAATTATAAAGGTTTTTATATATACATAATACGGTGTATTTTTTTTTAAATGCCATATAGGTTGGCCATGAAAATTTAAACTCATGTCGTAGCTTGGCATGTAACACATGCCAAAACTGAAAATTTAAAGTAAATGAATGGAGCTAAGACATGAATTTTCTTTTCCACAGCCACCCCTTTGGCATTTTTAAAAAAACACATAGTACATTGTACGTATTTGCAGAAATAAGGTATTAGGTTCCCTGGGATGAACCATGTCTAAGTTTTGGAATAGCTCGACGTTTCAGTTGTGATTTTGTAGCAAATCTTAAGAGAGAATTAGAGTCTTCGCTGATACCTCAATCTGCCTACTCCACAGTATTGATTGACGGGTGATGCACATACTGCAGTTATTTATAGTCATGGGCCTGGTTGATCGAGAGGGGAAGTTATACTACATGTTACATATACAAGGTTATTTGCCCAATGAGGTGGCATTTAGGCATGTGTGGACCTGTTGACAGACTAGCTTGGAAACGTCTCCTTGAATCGGCCCTATCGGAAAAGATGTTAAACCAAAGTTACTCTTGGTCTTCACCATTGCCAGATGTAACAACCTATTTGCTGTTTGTAAAGCTCTATGGAGTGTACCCTTAATGCTACAACTGAAACAACTCATTTCCACTGCAATTAAAACTGATAACTGATGATAGGCTAAAACGCGCCTGGATAGGACTTAACATACATTCATCGTATCACCAAAAGCACAAGAAAGAATCATTTGTAATGTATAGACGAGAGTACCAAAAATAATAATAAGTTTTTTAAACTTTTACTACATTTTACTACAAAATTTAATTAAAGTAAATAGACGCAATAAATTTAAATAGTTTATTATAATCGACATCTGTTGCAGTAGTAGTAAGAATGAACGCCCGGTATTATCTTATTACAGTGGCTCACGTAGCCTGGGGATACGTTGGTTGCCTTATGTTGCCGGCGTAAGCTAACTAATGTATGCTGGATACAAGGGTGGTAGACTTGCCAAGATAAATAGAGAGGCAATTGCCTGAGGAAAGGAGACTAACACGATATAAAGGACCCTTGCCGTCCACCTACTTCTCGTAACTAGATTACACATAGAGATATGCAGTTGTTATGCCAATAATACTAATATATACAGTCACGTAAATGATAATCCCAGATAGTTTCGTTGAGCCTTCTTCTTCGGGGAAAGTTTCCTGTAACGCGAAACTTCCGTTTTATCTTAGACAAGCGTATAGCTGCAGCTCGGCCTCGTAATGGAGGCCCCATCAAATATTAAGATCGCTTGATATGGGTGTTATTAATTGATGACAGCCGAGAAGGAACAGATCTGCATAATGCATGGGCACCACAAGGGGGGCACACGTACTCGTGTCACGCGGCCAAACAGGCCGCCGGGATCACTTCGCGTTCCAGGCGTGCACGTGTAAAGCCGCACATTAGTACTGCTAATCTTTTTCTTTCGGTAATGTGCTGATTCCGCGGGATTTTCTGGATCCGCCCTCCGTCTAATTCTCCGCTGCCTTCCCGAAGATAAATTACCCGCTTTAGCCGGCGATAACGATCGCACGGAATATAAAGAAGTGGCAAATACCTTTGTTACAAATTAACGTAACGAGATGGCAGTAAAAGATATTTATTAACTCGCACTTTCCGATTTCCTTTCTTTTTGCGCCAGGCAGAGCGTATAATTGAACTCGGCTCTCGTCGACGACATATGTGAACGGATTATTTACTTTCGGCGAGCGCGGATCGCCCAGGTTCCGTTTTAATAGTCCTGAGAGACGGGGGACATATTATGTTTCGCAGAGAAGACAATATTTGATCAGTCTTGAAATATGTATGGGCTTTGGGAAGTGTAGTCCCCGTAAACTTGCGCTGCCGGAGTTGACGATATTGGACGGGAACAATGGGCTTGTGTGCTCAGTCGGGCATATTATCGTATGTGGTCAGGTATGTTAGACTTACAATGCTAACATGTGTTTAAGCGAATGGATTTCGCTTTTGGGGTCGACATACGAAACAAAGATCAACCTTCTAACCTAACAGAAACAATTACAAAAACCAATAACCAATTGAAACCAATCATTTTATGCAAATACGTAATCATTTCTTAAAGAAAATATTTCATATTAGGTTTCTCAGAGGGCCATTCAAACCACAACCACTGAATCAAAATTAATTTTAAGGAATCTAGTACCTACATTTATTTTATACATATTTACTTATCCACACTCATGTAAGTTACTTATTCAAGGCAAACTTCCTGCTTCTGATATCAAAAACTTAAAACTGGCCGCTCTCCATTAATCACGAATGTGCTTAAAGAAATTGATGTTGTCTACTATGTACTAGCAAAAATCATGCCATTAAGCCATCAGGAACATGTATAAAAAGAAATACCACAAATATTAAATTTAATAATGCATTGAAACTACTCCTCTTAAGGTTTAAATCTGAGCAAAAGCCTTTCAATTATGGATGCAAAGTAACACGTCGAAATAAGAAAAGAACACTTGGAATAACAAAAGTTTCAAAAGAATGTCTTTCTGTTCACGTTGCTTCTATTTTCAGAAACTCATTAGTTTACAGATACCGAAAACGAATGAATGTTAATTTATGGAAAATACTTAGTTTTAACTCAAAAAGAAAATCGATATCTATAGAGAATGCGTGGTTCACCGTATAAGATATGCAGGGTGATTGAAATTCTCTGTCAATACGGAAATCTCGCTTAGTATATGAAACAGAAATTCAGAAAAAAAATTGGACTCGTTGTGCCATTTTGAAATATTCTAAACAGTTTGATTGCAATCTGAGGAAGACTGAAAACTGCATTATGGCAAATTAAACACATTCTCCTACCAGTGTTGAATATTATACTTTATTTTTAGATCTAATATTCATATACAATATAGTTGGAAAAAATGAGTATACAATATGCTTCATTTAAAGAGTAAATAGATATACATATGCTTTTTGTATTACCTTTGATAACATAATATATCTGAAATGTTATACCATCCGTAAAGACATTTTGCAACAAAGTCGTTTGTACGATGATCAATATAAAGGAACTTAAAAATCGAGCATAAAAATGTATACATGTGTATACTATACGTCAAACTGTATTTTTTGTGGCCCGAAAAGGATATTTATCTAAATATCCTCGATTTGTAAAACTATCTGATATACAATATACATACATATCCGTCGTAAAAACTTGATTACATATACAATATACTCTACAAAGTATATTCTATACATTGTATATCAAATACCCTCAACACTGCCTTCCACCTATTGACGAGTTATTTTTCAAAACTTCAATTCAGTATTAATGGAAAATGCAATTTGAAATCGTGAGTCGCAGTATAAGATAAATTAATACACAGGTTGACTCAAATTCGTGGGCTTGTTATAAGAAAAAGAAAATCAAAGTCGTCAAATTTTAGGCTGGCAATAATCTTTTAAGTAATTTCAAAATTCTCGTATGGTTTGTTTACAATCTGAAAAAAAAAGAAGAAGAAGTCTTTCTTCGCAATTAAGTTTTAATTATAAATTGAAATTTAATAAACAATTAATAAGTTGAAAAATCTAAAACTATGACTCATAAACAAAATTAATTAGCTTAGGTTGGCTTATAAGCCACATAACGATGAATGTGTCCACTTTTTAGACGTCTCTTCGTATGAAGAAAAATGTTATACAGGGTGAGTCACGATTCTGTATTTTCAAGATAACTTTCTTATTTTGAAAAAAATATAGAGCAGTCTTTAAGAAAAGCTGCATGAATGTTAAGGGCTACAACCCAAAGGCCACGACCTTCAATTGTTTCGAAGCGGCCATGTCGTCTTCGATTTTTTAATTAATAATTTAATTTATGACAGTTTTTATTCGATATTTAAAATATGTGAAAAACGTTTACATAACTAAAAAAACATTTCGAGAAAAATGCGGGAAACAATTACGTCATGGTAAGCCATAATCTCACGCAAAATGCTTAAATAATGATATTTTATAATTGACAGCTGTTTCTATCTAAATTTTGCAGACGTTTACCTATAAGTGAATCGAATTCCGTGGGATATAAATTTTGAAAAAAAAATTTCATTCCAAGCTAAACACGCGCTTGAAAGAATCCAATTTGTTTGATTTCATTTCATTTCCTTTTTTAAAAGAAGGAATAACAAATAATGTCCTTGTATAACGTTATTTGTGATTCTAATCTTTTACACGTTGTTAATAGTACAGTTTGGGCACTCTGTTTAGCTTTCTTGTGGAAAATTAAGATTGTGTATCAGCTGTATAGTTATGGTTGCTATCATGACATTTGCTAGGCGCTGTTTATTTGCTGTTGCAACTGTGACTCTCTAGATGTCCTTGATTCTGCGTAAAATACGGAAGAAGTGAGACAGTTTCATTTTGCAATTATTTCCGTAACACTGTTAATTTCCAAAACATTCGCGAAGAAATATCCTAATTTTAAATCAATCAAATTTCTCAAAATATTCGACTTGCAACACTACTTACCACCAGCGTCTAGCAAAAGTAATAATAGTTAACCATACATACACATTTAATACATAATGTTAATTCACCATAAGAAAGTGAGACAGAGCGCCTACAGCTATACTACTGTTGTTTATACGTCAATTTATTTGTCATGC
This sequence comes from Dorcus hopei, assembly GCA_033060865.1. NCBI lineage: Eukaryota > Metazoa > Arthropoda > Insecta > Coleoptera > Lucanidae > Dorcus > Dorcus hopei. Next base: position 32,779,221 of record CM065423.1, on the reverse strand, counting down.
TATATAACAATAACATAACCAGCTACACTTAAGCTCAACTTTAAGCGTCACTTAGAATATGACTTACAGTACGTTGTGTAACCTCAAATGTCGCATTACAAACACATCTTAAATTTAAGCTCGACTTAAGTGTTTCGTGCAACTGCACTCAGAAAAATAAACTGTTCAGTCGACCAAAAACACGTTCAGTTAACACAATTTTCGTTTACCTATTAGCAGTCGCGCGTGGTCATTGAACCAACATTAAAAATGTTAAATATTTTAGATTGAATCAACTCAATATTTTGTTTCAGGCAAGCATACTATCCTGAATTTCTTGGATTTTATTTAACAAGCATCTAAGGCCGCATGTCCACCGGATCGGGCCGACCACAATCGGCTCGATTGGGATCGTGCGATCGAGCCCATTGTGGTTGGCCCGATCCGGTGGACATGCGGCCTAATGCTACAACTGGCGACGAGGATGAGATAATTGCTTCAGAGCAAGGACTAGGTGCTGCATTATTTCATCAAATATCCAAGGGCAATGAACGATCTATCGCCTATGCTTCACGAAAATTGACAGAAACCGAAAAGTTATATGCTCCTATTGACAGAGAATCACTAAGCCTCATTTTTGTACAACTAAATTTTACCAATATTTGTCTGGTAGAAAATTTATCTTTAGAACTGATCATCGACCTCGGGAAAGAATTTTCGGTGAAAAACGGAATTACTACTAAAATTACAAACAATGCATTGATACGTTGGGCAATATTACTTAATCAGTTTGATTATATCATTGAATATCAACACGGAAGGGAAAATATATGCGCTGATGTTTTATCACGTCTACCACTGGAATCCATCTCAGTTTCTTCTCAAGAAAAAGGTTTTATAAAAAGTATTCATACAACCAAAGTGAATGACCTAATATTATCAGAAGAAACCTTACATATTCAGACGATGATGACAATATATTGAAACTGGTTGGCTTGAAAAAGTAGATACTAATTTAACCTTTTCATTGTCGAAGAAATGAATTATCAAGTGGAGTTTAACATTCTTATTACCAAGGACCAACATCAATGCGTCGAAACATTTTGACGGTACTACATCCAGGGATTGTTGCTATGCGTTCACTCACCCGATATTACGTTTGGTGGCCAGGAATTGATAAAGATGTTGAAGCTTACATAAAAACTTGCGAGGCATGTCAAGAAAATAGACCAGACGAACCGGAAGTACCTCTTTATTCCTGGAATATTCCTGAAAAACCATGGGAACGGGTACATGCTGATTTTGCTAGATCATTTTATGGTAAACGATGGTTCATCTTAGTGGATGCCTATTATAAGTGGGTAGAAATAGAAGCTATGAACAGCATCACTGCATCAAAATTGATTGATATTTTACGACGAGTATGTGCTCAGTTTGGAGTAATGCGTCAGCTGGTATCAGATAATGGACCACAATTCACCTCCGAAGAATTTAGTATATTTTGTAAGGGGAATGGTATTCAGCATATTCGGACAACACCCTATCATCCAAAAACGAATGGGTTGGCCGAACGATTTGTTAGAACATTCAAACAACGATTTGCTTCGGCAAAGAATGACATGGGGGATCAAAATCTGAAATTACAAAGATTTTTATTGGCATACAGAAATACATCTCATAAGACAACGGGAAGATCTCCTTGAGAATTGTTTTTGGGTCGACGTCCATGGACAGTTTTAGACCATCTCAAACCAGATCCGAAGAGGGAAATGGAAAAAGAAATTTGAAAGCAGAAAAATTACCATGACAGGAAAGCCAAAATGCGGAATTTTGTGATTCAGGCTCCCATTAACTTCTGCAAACATAACACATAAATTCGAATGTCATTCTAATGTTACATGCCTAAATGTATGACGTCTTATTAATATGGGAATTAACCCTCGCTTTACCTAGACTTAACATTTATTCCGTTAAATAAAAAATCAAAACAGACACTTTACGATCATTTTGAAATTTCAACTTTTTAATTTAACATATTAAACACTTTCATTTTAAAGGCAAAACATTTACATCGTTCAGTCAAATGTAAGTTTAACATTTTTTTAGTGTTACTTCAACAATTTCCAAGATGTTCAGTTAAGAATATTACCTTTGAAACAAGTATTTTATTTAAGTCAACGCACAAAAAGTTGTTGACTTAACTATTTCATTTTTCTTAGTGTGGGCACTATAATATTCAGTATTAATTTTGACGTGGAGGGAATTATATTATCATTATATTAATTGAAAAAGCAAAAATGTTCTTAGCTTTTCATATGGGAAATGAGTCATTACTAACTTACAGTCTTTTTCTTTTGGTTTTCCCCTTTTGTCAATTATGTTTCCAAATTTGTTAAATGACTTTCCAATCCTCAAGCCTACTATACTTTGAACAGATTGGAAAGTCATTTGACAAATTAGGAAACACATTTGACAAGAGAGGAAAAGCGATAGAAAAAGACTGTAATAAACTGGATTTGTTAAATGACAAGCTAATATTAATTGCCCCAAAAATATCATTGTAGACGGTCCTGATTAAGTTGAGATTTTTTTTTCCCTAAATATGGCCCCTTTATTAAATTTTATTTGACACTGAGCGCTCCGACCTTCCGCGCGATAAATTCGCAAAATGTTTAGCAACGGCGGCGGGTGCGGCGTGTAATATTTATATATCGAATTTCCTATGTGTAACACATGCAAATTATTCCTCTGATAAAACGGGCGCGCGTAATATCTGAAGTCTGTAGGTATTTGCATATCAACAGTGCCTCCAGGTCCCGCATTAATAGGTTATTTCTAGCCGAGCGCAGTTTTTGCGCAAAGCGAGGAAAATGCGATTTTCTCTCGTTCTATAATTTACCAAAAGGAAGTTTCCAAAAAAAACAGTTCTTGGTTAACATTATTTTTTGATTCTAAATATCGTTTATTATTTTTTTAAATCGAAAGTGTACGAAAGGGAATGTCTTTTGATAGTTGCTACCTTCTTATAACAAACTTCCTGCGCATTTAGAATTCTTTTTGATTCGTCTCTTGAACAGGATAAGCGCGAAGTTTGAACTGTTTATTAGTGCTATTCGGAAACGTGAGTGTATGAATTAATACAGAAATATTTTAGTGTAATATTGCAACCCGTTTAATAATTGCCTTAATATGCTCAGTGGTTGTAAACAATTAAACTCTCTTCTAATTTAATTAACAGCGAATTATCTTGAATCCCAATTCACAACAGTTAGAACAAACACATCTGAAAACAGTTATGGTACAAGTGAAAAAATGAATTAGAAGTAAACTAGGAATAAATACTTTTTGCTCGTCATAAAACTGGCTGCAGATATACCTAGAATTAAACCATTTTTTAAATTTAACTCTATTAACAAAATAATTCTTTGAGAAATGAACTCAGTTTGCTTGAGTTTTACATTCGTGAAAATTTTTAAATATAATTGGTACCGCCGTGGATTGAATGGATAATAATCGTTAATCCAGAGTTAATATGAAACAGTCTCTGACTGAAATGTTTACTTTATGAGAAGGTGCCGTGATGCAATATTGAAACTGGAGTTCGTAACCTCCCGTCCTAATTCGTAAGCACCTCGCTTTAATGCCGCTTAACTCCGAGAGAGAAAATAATAAAGTTGTGCAGTGTTAGAAATTTCCTTCTACTTGTGTATTCATGATGTCGCAAACTTTCACTCAATTTCATCTCGACACTTTTCGCATTATGAATCGCTTATAAATTAAGTTGCAAACGAGATGCTGAACTGTTAAAGCAGGGCAAAACTCTCGCCGAACTTCAAGTATAAGCATAACTAACTTAACCGAAACAAGTTTAGGGACAACTCGTTCGGGCTGATGCGGTTTCCTAAGTTTTACGAGATAAAAAAAAAAATGGTAGCGTCGATATACGTGCAATCAGAGGGTGTTGCTGAGACGAGCTAGTAAATAATGGGGACTATTTCGTATTACTTCGTAAATTTTAAAAGCCTACAACGGTAAGATAAGTGCGAGTAAACGGTAAAACACGAGAAAAGTCTCCGGGGACGCGGAGTTCATATTCATGTCCTGCTATAATGTTATTATACGTCGCGTAAATAACTTGAGGTTGTACTAAATAACGTAATAATATGACTAACGCCGTGGCTCGAGTGAGATTTATTATGCTTTGAAAACAGAGAAAGTTTAGAGGTGTTAACTTTATGTGCATTAAGTACATCTTCTAGAGTTATCATTAACTAAATAAGTATTCCATGGGGCCATTCATTTATTTTAACCAACTTCAAGAAATTACGAATGAAAATGGTAAAATTTCTAAGCGTATGAATATGAACTTCAGAACAACTATACTTCGTTAGGGTAATGTAAGATGTATACCGACATCCTTGCTGACTTATAGTAACATGCTATTTTTCGATTAAATTGCAGTTTTAGAAAGTATAGCGGTATTTTTACAAAAAGATCATAAATGGATTATAAAACGCCTCGAATCCACGTTGATTAATTCATACCCTTTCGCATGTAATAGAAAAGGAAATTGAATTTAATATTATTAGCCAATCATGTTACAAAACCTAAAAGTTATACCCAATTTATCTAATCTTTCTCTGTCATATTTAGAATCATAAATAGCTTATTCTTTTCTTCTAATGGGATTGATTGAAGGCATCGCAAGGCATAATCTGTTTTTGTTAGCGGCAACGCGTCCACAAAGTTCTCATAAACTTCTTTATTGACGGTCGGCTTCCTTTGCAAAGTTGAAATTGTGAAACAACGTCTTGTCAAAGTGCATGCTACTATACACTAAAATAATATAGATTTTACGAGACAGCGTTTCTTAATCGGCTTGGGCAATTTGCTAACTCAAGTGTTTCTCCGCTGACCCCATTTATCCTAAAAAACCGGAAACGGATACATAGCGGGTTTGAAAGGATTTCATTTATTATAGATTAATAGTACAGTGCAGGAATATTGTAAAGTTATTTAAAGAATATTTTGTTTGTATCCAAAACGTCATTTTCTATTAAATGTCAAGCTGGCAGTTGTGAGTGTCAAGTTGACAGTTTTGCGTATATAGCGAGTAAAATTGTATTTTTTTCTCAGTTGTTATAGTTTTCTGGCAATTTTTTCGTTCCTTATTTATGCTTTTCTTGTTTGTGTCATTTAAATTTCGTTTAATTTAATTTTTGGACATCTTGGTTAGGATTTAATTTTTATTAATAATAGTAAAAAGAAAACACCAGCAAAAAATGAATAAATGTGGTCTGATTTTACTAGAACTAGATAATTTAATTTCCATTGAATCTCAATTTATGCAGAAGTGGCTTCAAATTTTATGTCTTTTATTTTGACAGATCAACAACTACAATTACCTAAAATCTCTCACATTTAGCAAACAAACCTTACTATTCCTAACTCAAATTGCGTCTTCAGACTTCTTCGTTTGCAAAGAGGAACTTTTAATATACGTAATTCTTCAAAAATTACTAAAACCTTGTTTGACAAACCAGACAAACATCGCTTAAAATAAGAACGGATTATTTTTATATCACACTTTCTCTTTATCTAAACCTGTCCTTTGTCCAATAACGTTATTCTTTTCAATAATAGTTATTTATTGTATAAGTGTTTTAAACAGCATTTTCTTAAGTTGATAAAATGCTCTATAACATACTTATACAATAAATAACTATTATCCACTATCACATTATAATTGGACTTTTATCCACACTTATGAAGCATTTAAAGCTTAGGTTCTCAAACTAATTTCGTATACCGCCCACTTTGAGAATCAATTATTTTCTAGCGCCCCCTAAAATTTTTAACTTTACCACATCTTAAAAATCACAATCGCAATCATTACTTTAATAACTTTAGTTATATGAGTCTTATCTTGTTTCCCCCAATTTTCTCTGTGTCTTTTACCGCCCCCCCAGTAAGCCTCTAGCGCCCACAAGGGGGCGTTATCGCCCACTTTGAGAAAGACTGATTTAAAGTGACCTATTATCCACTAGTGGAATAAACTTACTTTATTCCACTAGTGGATAATAATAAATAAATAATAAACTTATTTTATCTATTATAATAAACTTACTTTATTCCACTAGTGGATAATAGGTCACTTTAAATGCTTCATAAGTGTGAATAAGAGCCAATTATAATTTCGCAAAATTTACACTTTTATAAATTGACACTTTTGTGTATCAAGTGCCAAATAAACTTCAATTAGGGTAACTAGCGCCAAAACGGGCAAAATTTGCTTTTAATAAAAATATTGCATAGTCCGGTTAAGAAATTCCGCCTCGCGAAAGCTAGTAGGTCATGATAATTATAATAATAACTTATTTACTTATAAAAAGTGAGCAAATAAAAATCAGATTAGAGTAGGCGGTGCAAAGAAAATGTATGTCTGTGATTAACTGAATTAATTAATATAATACATTCATGCGCTGTAAAATTTATTGACTTTTCATTTAATCACAGACATACATTTTCTTTGCACCGCCTGCTCTAATCTGATTTTTAGTTGCTTTCAGGTTACTATTCATTGCTGCCATGTATTTCTGGTTGTACAGATATTAGGCGCAGATTAAAAAATGCAAACAGGGTCAGACTAACCTTAACGAACAGCTTAAAAATAGCACAAATTTCAACGTTTCGCTATCGTTTGACAGATTCGTCAAGAATGAAAAATTATGTTATTAAGGGAAATTAAATTTGTTAATCTTTTATACAAGATAATAAATAACGTTAGGAAATCACAAGATTCACGTCTATAGAATAAATTTCCGTGATTCATAAAAGTGACAAATCAAAACCTAGGATATTTAATTTATAGAAATAAAAAGTAGTAAAGAAGAGTAAAGGGTGGATTTGTCTTGGGTTACTAAGAAACAGATTTCGAAAAAATCTATATATTGGACATATGTCTCGGCCTCAATAGAAGGCCATCTTCAGCAAGTAACAGACTACAAATTACAAGTACGCAATAAGTTACGAACGTTCAGCACGTAACAGACTATAAATTACAAATAAGCAATAAGTTACGAACAAATCAAATTGTAAGGTTTACGTACCTTAAGTATAAACTTTACAATTTGATTTGTTCGTAACTTATTGCTTATTTGTAATTTGTAGTTTGTTACGTGTTGAAGATGGCTTTCTACTGAGGCCGAAACATATGTCCAATATATAGATTTTTCGAAATCTGTTTCTTAGTAACCCAAGACAAATCCACCCTTTACTCTTCTTTACGTACTGGTTACTAACACCATATGGAGATTCTGAATAAACAAAATAAAAAGTAATTTTCATCTATTATAACAAAAACTATATAATTGCTATTTAAATTAAATATCAGATTAAAACATTATAGGTAGTAATGTATAAACATGACATACATTAATTTTAAATTAAATAGTGTTTATATTAGCATAAATTAGTAGATTTAAGAGTTCGTCGCCTTACAAGACGCTGACATACGGAGTCTATAAAATCGAAAAAATAAAATAAGATTTCCACTAGGAAAATTTTAATTTAGCCTTGATTTAAATCAGTCGTAATTAGACTTTGTCAGAAAAAAAGAAATTCATGTTTTTAAGGACAAAAAGGCAAATTAAATAAAAATATTACGATGACAGATATTGCAAAGTAGATTTAAATGTAACGCACTACGTATTAAAAAATAAGAAAAAGTGTTTATCTTCTAGATTCTCGAAATTGTTCACAATTTGCTCTTTTTTGGGAAGAGCAGTTTTTACAGGAAAATGCAGGAATCTCTTATTTATTTTGTTAATAATAAGATAACTTTCGAGTAATCGCTCAGAGATTTCAATTGAATTAGAAAGTCAAAAATTGTCAGGCAATCAAATCTTTCAAGTTTTTAATCTAATTGCTACTGATTAATAATAATAATGATGATTGACAGCGACTAATATCACCACATGAGTTTCATTGTTGATTTAAGGATTTAGGGAAAAAGTTATCAAAACCTTTTTTTTTGTTATTCTATCAGGATCCAAAATTTTAAGCGTCTGTTGTTTCGATGCAAAGTTTGAAATTCAACGATGTCTTTAGCCTTGGTTCAAGCTTCGAAGCTTTAGCGTGCAAATTTTTTTCAGTTGTCTACTTTTAGATGTGATTTATACTTTTTTCTATAAAAATGCATTCGCGTTTGTAGTCTTTCAAGCACATCTTTAATAAATTTTGAGCAAAGCTCTAAGATTGAAAGCTTGGATCACCAGGTTCATTAAAAGGCAATCTTCAAGCATTTGTAAATTTCGTTAATAATAACTGTTATTCAACAGCCAAACAACCATTCACACTAAATTGATTAGCTTCATCAGTCGCCATTTACCAACAACAATGGCATCGATTCTTTATCTATGATAGAACAACAACAAACATTCCTCAATCAAGTTGACGAAAATTGGCAAAAATTTTGCTATTTAAAAGTGCCAATACAAGTCAAGAGAATGTTTACATACAGAAAGTTTAAACGAGTTGCGTACCATCTTGCTTAGATAGTTCCATCCAAGGCCGTGAACTTCTCTTAGCATACTAACCCCTCCTCATGAAGGATGGTTATCATCAGTGCAACTCTAATCTTATTTGCTGTATCCAGCTCTGAATAACTAACTTGAAGTAGATACCAACCTAAGTTTCTTAGCTGAGGTTTTCTTCTTCTTGCCCAGTTGTCTTTCCATGAGCACTCAATTATAATAATTTTTAATTTGTTTACTCTCCAGACTTAATCAAGTTTACTTGTTTTTTAATAGTAAACATAATCACTCTTTCTCTCACCATTTTCGTTAAGAAGTTTTCATTGGCATTTCTGTCTGTCCAAGATACTCCTTTTTTTCAGTCAAATCTTGTATCTACTTAGTATTTACACTTTCTGATACGTTTGGTTTCGACGTTTTGAATTGTTGAGGTCTTCTGCTTAACAGTATGAACACTGTTTTATATTTAGCCCATAACTTTGTTGACTTCTTTCATGATTCTCTCAGATTCCCTGTTATCTCTGCATCATCTGCACATATTATGTTCCTAATTGGTAAAAGCACGTTCATTGAGATCTTTTGCTTAACAGTATGAACTTTGTTTTTTGCAGTTTCATGTTTTGCACATAACTTTCTTGATTTCTTCCATAATTATTTGTGGGTCTCTCATATTCTCTGTTATCTCTGCATCATCTGCTTATATTATATTGTTAATTGGTATTCGATGTATAACGTTTTCTGTCGTTTCCTTCATAGAGTAGAGATCTGACAATAGCGACAATTGTATGCATGCCTGCCCATTTTTATGGTGGTGAAACTAAATGGAGCATTTTTAATCAGTTTTTGATTTAATTTGCGACTTTCCAAATTGTATAAACAAAACTTTTTATTACATCCACAGAAACGAATTAAAAAATGTACTAATGTTTGTTCTACTGAATAATTTGTACATTTTATATTGTTCTGGTGCTTTGGTATCAAAGATTTTTATTTTTCACGTGTTCTTGTTGAGGCATTCTTTATCGGGAGCTTTTCGTAGTCAACGAAACACGTGCATGTTTTCGCTCATATTGTTTCAACGTTGAAAACTTGAAACTAAATAAAGCCTCCCTAGTCCCTACATAATTTCTAAATCCAAAACAACTTGCTGTAAATTATTGCATGTGTCCATCGCTTCAAAAAACAATATAATATGGATCCATTTGTAATGTTCATCTGTTTTCTTTTACTTGAATTTTTCGTACTTTCTTTTGCAGGAGAAATGCAAATGTCTTGACCATGAAGAGATAGAAGATTGTTTAGCTTCTTATTCGATTCGATTTTATAAAATATGTATAAACTCAAAACTCTTGTGTATGTACGGAGCTTCATTATTTGTACAAATAAGAAGCCTGCGTAAATGCAAACAAAATTATTTCAGAAATATATGTGACTGGGATATGTGAAGCATATCGTATCGTTCTGTGAACTAAATTAATTATGAGTTTCTTTACTGTTTGCTCTTCTCGATTCTTTCTCTTAAATTTATAACTTTTTGAGTGTGCTTAAAATTTTTGTTTTGAAAGGTAAATCAGATTTCAAAATAACTATTTGGTTCGTAAATTTTTCTTAAATTTAATTTTTTGTTGTATATCTATATTGGTGATCTTAAAGTAGAAATGTTAGCAAACCAACAAACAGACCCGTACTGCGGGTAGACAATTTTAAGGGTTTCGGAGTGGTCCGGCCAGACTCGGCACGATACGCCGCGCTCCCTGCGGTATTGACGACCAGCTCAGGGGAGAGAGAAGAGTCAATACCGACCCGAGGGAGACGCTTCCCGAGGGAACGGCGCAGGAATACGGAAAGGAAAAAGACAACCGATAACGTGTTCATATACGAGAGACTCTTGCTCCACTAAAACGCTTCCGAACAAATATTTTAATTTCGCTTTTAAAAACGATACAGCCGAGATTCAATCATTTTTCAGGATTGCTCTCAGGATTTATCCAAATGGAATGCATTCGTTAACTCAATTATCTCACTTGTGCTACACAATCGACCGCAGCTGCTGCACGTTTATTACAACTGTTTTCATTTAATTTTTCAGGTTTCGCAATCACTTTAACCCAAACAAAAATTATGTTAATATTGATTTATATTAGACAGGCAAAAAATGATGCTCAATGGAAACAAAAAGAAAAGAAAAATAACTGAAAACCTTCCTGAAATCAAAGTTATTAACAATTTATATGTTGAGGTTTTCTCTGTTTAGGTATAACATCATCAGGGTTATTGATTATTTTTCAAGAAATGACGTTCCATCGAATGCTTTAAAAAATTTCAATTCGTGATTTATATACAGAGTGAAAGGGTTTGGGTGCGTTAATTTCATCATTCTTAAGGAATACTGAAGCTAGTTTTCGTTATTTTTAATGGAAGTGGATGATACCCTGCATACTTTTGTTCGTGATGTTAGATATTATCATTTGTATTATACTAATTACCGGAAAGCTCATTAATAAAGAGATTATGAAAACGTTTCTTTAATGCTATAAAGGTATAAATTATTTTTGACCCGTGGTTCATGTACCCCCCGGCAAATTTATACGTTGTCTTGTGGAATTGTGGTCCACTAGGACATGTAACCGATGATCGCCTGACTAGGGCCACTTAGGTTAACAACAGCAACAAGTACATAATGTTAGCATTTGTTTGTCCGTGACGTCGGTTAGTGGAATATCGCGTGTCTAGTCGTTCATGTTGAGAACGACAAATGGATATTACTCTAAATTCGATCAGCGGAATTCAGTAGAGTCGTCGGCATGCAGAGCGGGGCGTCATGTTTTCAGGAGTAATCAGACTGAAAAGGGCAGAGCGGTCCTACGGCGCGTCGAGGACTATCTAGAAGGCTCGGTGACTTCACAGACATTAATTTTCAGGGATGAACGCGCTCACAGAAACTGACAAGTTTCTTATCCGGAGCAATCTGTTTCATTCTTTTATTTCTGTCTTCGTGCAGGTTCGTAACTTTCTTCATGTGTTCGATTTTCCTGCCCCTTGCCCGTCTTATATCAAGTATTGGCATTGAGTAATGTTGCGCGCCCGCCTAGCGCTTCTGCGGAGAGCACGTACCACCCGTATAGGACGACATAAGAAACATCCATCATGAACATAATATTTCAAGACAAATTGGTCAATTAATGGGAACTGTTAGCGGTGAATCGCTCGATATTGTATCACGTACGGTTTTTGTCTTTAAAAGTACGCGACCATTCCGGAATATAACAACCGTTTCAATAAAACCATTCCGATGCGATTTATGGACTGCGTTTATTTTCGCATTACAAAACACGCGGTATATGTTTTTTCGAGTGAGAAATTTTTATGCTACACTCCAAGTAAATGGTCGATAATTCTTCATGGTCACACAATAGAAAAAAGTTTTACAACAAAATCTTGCAACATGTTCCTTTATTCTATAGTTTCATATCTAAAAGGAGAAAAATCATCATCGAGGAATTATCATCACGTATTACAATTTTTTTAAATATTCAAATAATATTAAATTCCTTTTTTCTTACATCTTCTACTTTTGTTTGATTTTCCTTATACTATATTTCTGTTTGGATTTTGCATAAGTAATATAGGAGTATAAGTTTGAAACTTTCTCTAATTTTTGTTACATTTACTAAATTAAAAGCAAGATCGTGTAATTTTGGCTTTTGCTATCTTTTAATCGAACCTACTTTCCATTAATGTTATTTATACAAATATTGTAACAAGGAAATTAGAACGCCACCAATGCAAGAATTCGCAGTTGCAAAAATCAGGCAGCCAAAGCTCTCCGCAAACAATTACATAAGTATGAATCTTTCGGAAATGTCAAGGAAGGAATACGCAAATTCCGAGTAACACGCTTTCAGTTCCCCATGAGTCATATGCCAAGGCATAATTAAATAACTTCCCTGGAAAAAACGTCCTCGGACAAAAACCCTTTAAATAGTCGACATTAATGTTATAGCTAATCAGAAGTCAATGGGTGGTATGCATAAAACGAAGTACATGCTAATACTTCAAGCACCTACTTCGAAAGTGAAGTACCTACTACAGTAACGTAGTATTTACTATGTGATCTAGTAGATACTGGAGCACAAGAGCACATAGAAGTTTTTACTTCGCTGTAGAAGCACATACTGTAGTATCTACTTCAAAGCCTCAGATTCATTTTAATAATAAATACTACTGCAGCGTAGTATTTACTACTTACTGTAGTATAAACTTTGCTTTCGTAGTATATGCTTCAGAGCTGTAGTAGGTACTTTATGTAATTAAAGATACTTCGAAGAATATCCTAATTTGAGAAGTATTAGCATCTACTTCGTTTTATGCATACCACCTACCACCCTTTATGTTATTGTGTAAGTGACCAGGCCATGTAAGTTTCCCTTAAATGTATGTAAATGTAAATGTTTCGTTATACTGAGCTACGACCCTTATTTCAGTTACAATATTTCTTTTCCAGAGGTGCTTTTATTTGCTAAAGCTTCCCAGTTTACTTTTTTCCTTAATTTTTAGAGTTGGACACTCTTTCCTTTTTGCAAATCTATTTTTACTTTTTTCCCTCTTGTAAGGGAATTCGTAAATTTTTCTGTTTTTCCAAATCTTCCACATTTGTTTTAGTTTTCGACTCTGTTTTCTTTATTTATTTAATTTTAATCTTTTTTTTTAACTTTTCCTCATGTATTAACTTTTTATTCTTTGCTGACTTACATCTACATATAAAATATTGCGGTGTTTATAAGCTAAACGAGAGACTTCTTCAATGAAATAATTTGTAAATAGTAAAGAGAAATTTAGAGTAATGTACAAGTTATGTTTTACAGGATTTATTTGTTTATAATGATTAAGTTCAAGTGTTTATCAAATATATTAAGTTTGTGTAAATATTTATAGAAATAAGCGATTTTAAATTACATGTATATAAGCGGGAGCGCGGAGTTCGGAAATTGAATCAGTGAGGGCGCCGCGTGAGCTATTGTAAATTATAACAACCGGCACAGATACCATATCCGCCCGCGGACGATTCAGATGGACATTCACATTCACATTCACGTTAGGAAATTTTATCGGATTAGTAAGTAAATATTGCTGGTTTTGCAAAAAACCATGCAAACAAATAAAAATTCGACTCCCTGTACTTTTTACGATCACTATTTGTTTGTACAACTTCATTGAACATTGATTTAATAAACCGTTGTTTCTATCACTTTCTACGAGTATTCTTCTTTATTTATACACACACATACACGAACACGTACACTGACGCGGTAATTTTGAATGCAAGGGCTCGTGAGTGCCATTTACATTCAAAACTTATCACATAACGAATACACTCAACGAGGAAAAAGCCAGCCAACAAGATACACTGTAAAACGCATCAGGAGAGGAGCAGGAGCTGTCACCGAAATCAACAAATTAGGAAAGGCAATAAACAAATAAGATTTAAACTATAAACAAAAATAAAAATAAAATTACCCTGAGGCTGGGTTTCTCAGTCCTAGTTTAACTTTAAACTAGTGTTTATTTCCATAGGAACAATTGTTCTTATAATTGCTACCATGGAAATAAACAGGAGTTTAAAGTTAAACTAGGACTGAGCAACCCAGCCTGAGAAAAGCAGCGAATGCTAAAATTTGAAAGAGTCTCAAAACACAGCGTAAAATTGGCTTCACCCTAATAGGGCCCATAACACTGCATAAAATTGGCGCCCAACGTGGGGCATATCAGAAACTATCCCATAACACTGCAATATGTATGTACGAGGACTTTTCCGAATTTATTAAGCCCGATGTGATGCCTCTTTTTTCTTTATTTAATTTTAATCTTTTTTTAAAACTTTTCCTCATGTAACTTTTTATTCTTTGCTTATTTACATCTACCTATAAAAAATACGTATGTATGAGGTCTTTTCCGAAATTATTAAGCCCGATGTGATGTCTTTGTTATGTAAAAAAAAGAATTCCTATTTGACAAATTTATTTATAATGAAAATCGAGTTCTTAACTAAAGGAAAAAGGGAAGACGCAAATCAAATAAATGAGAAATTATTTTAAATGGTACTGTGCAGCAGACAAAATATCTGATATTTGTTATTATTTATTACTAGTTATTTTTTAGTATAACATTCGTATTATTTGCAATGCAAATATACATACATCACATACAGGGTATTAAAAAGTTGGCGAATCTGCACCCACTGAATGTGAGAAACATGTTAAACAAAATTTGATTCTTTAAAGTATGTATAATGAAAGTATAAAGAGACAATTAAATTTACTAAAAAAATTCCATAATTACAACCTGAAATATTAAACAAAGTTTGCTAGGTTCATTTTAAAGCCCTCTTACAAAAATGTAAAAAAATCAAATGTGATAATAAATAAAATATGTATAAGAAAGACCGTTCAAGAATTTTTTATTATTCCTTTAAGATGTAAAGTTTAATTCTCTGTAACATGCCATAAAGTAGATCCGTAGAATTTCTCAACACCTTGTATATTTTTGCTCTTACTTATGTCTTTGTATTGAAGTGTTCCGTAGGAAATTTATTCCGGAGAAACAAATACATAGTGTGTCCACAGATAGGTGATACAAGAGGAATTTTTTTTATTACCGATTTTTCAGAAAATTTTATTCTTTATAGTAATTTTTGCCGTACTTGAAAATCTTAATTTTCTTCTTACTTTTCCTGGATGTAGTCATTAACACTTACATTCACAAATTTCCAGTTTTGGACTTCTGATATTTTTTAATCGGATCAAGTAGACACAAAAACAGATCTGACGTATTTGTCATTTTCATTTCATGTTAAACTTTCGAATCTTGTTTTGCATTATCAATGATAAAAACATGTTAACCCTTCCTCAAAAATTGTAGCTAGTTCAGTGTGGGGGATGTTTCTTTGCGGTATGCTGTTGAAAAGTTTAACGACAAATACCCTGACATAATGTTACAAAAATTGCACTGCAAAGATTAGTTAATCCTTTGGAACCACAGAAAGTGTACTATCATGCAAGAAAACTAAGAAGAAGTATAATGAAGAAGGTGCCGGCCCTAATTAACTGCTAAACGGCGTTTTGATATCTAAGCATTTCTGGTAATTTATACCTCTTGTATCACTTATCCGTGGACACACTGTATACATATATTTAGCATCGTTTCAAGCGTTGACATATAGAGTGATTTTAATAGTTGCGACAAGCTTGAACCTGTAATTTATCAACATACAGGTCATTTTTTTACTACATACCGTATATGCCAATCGATCGATCAATAAGTCAAAGTACTTCTACATGTATAGCTATCTCCTTCTAAGTTTCGTGAAACGGCCTTGCGACTTTTGTTATGTCATATCGTTTCGTCGTATATTTTCTTAACTCAGATCTACACAGTTGGTCTGACTAAGACTAGGTATACGGTTAATTGTGAGTAAATGAAGGAGAGGCTCATTGAAACTTGTGTGGAAATGAAATAGACATATTACAATGTTGCGTGCGAAGGTAGGAATGCTGCGGCCGGAGCGTGGCCCGCGTTATCAATCGGCAACGTCGATTGATGTAGCTATTTCGTTTACTCATGCGCTTTCTACTATTCTATCCTTCATTTACTCATGATAAACGCATAGCCAGTGGTGGTCAGGCCGACCCAGTATACGACCGTCATATAAATAAAAAATGAACTGTAAATGGTATCGTTTGAGCTAGTATATGTTCTCAATCAAATGTTAATAGTTTTCGTCTTCGTTCGTCGAACAGCACTGGTAGTTACGTTGAGTGAAAACACATGCATTCCACGGCTGTATCTAATAAAGTTTCATTGTTTTATATCTCAGATTGTGACCTTCACATCGGTGCGGAAGTTTTTACGATCCGCTGTAATTTTGTAAAGTTAAGCGTGAATGGCGCTTGATCATCTATTAGAATAAAAATTTCTCATCGATGAAATGGAGAAGTGATAGTCACGTCCTGTGGCGATTGTCAAATATCCTCAGCAATTTAAACACCATCGTCTCTCCATACTTAGTGGTTCACCTTAATTTTTTAATTAAGAATTAGGATGTTTGGGATATAAGGTAACAAACTTTTTGTGTATCCAGAAATAGACGAAATAACACTTTTCTTCTAGTAATTTTTTTTGTGTGTCTAACAATTTTTTTTTTCAATTTGCAGAGCCACTATTGGAATTTTAAAACGTAGTAACAGCAGCAGCTAAGCACGTTTGTTTTCTAATCTCTAAAAAATCCAAATGACTTTGACGTTTAATGCGAGAAACATTAGCTCGCTTCAAAAATTAAAATTAAACGTGTCAAAACAATTTTCTTTAAACATAAAAGTCACGGCTAACTTTCAATTTTGAAATTCCAGTAGATCACATACAGTGGCTTTTAAAATTGAAAAAATTGTTACTGGAAAATTGTAAGACATAGGAAAAAAATTACTGGAAGAAAAGTTTTGTTTGGTCTATTTCTGCATACACAAAAAGTTTATTAGCTTACTTCCCAAACACTCTGTATATTAAAAAAAAATTAATTACTTACAGCTTACGGCATAAACTAGTCGCGCATGTTTTCCTTACGTAAGCTACGCAGCGTTTTTTTTTTTTGGCCGAAAGAGAACGCCTATCTAACAGGTATTTCAGTAGAAAAGTTCCTTAGTTGGTTTTGATTTTTTGTTTACGAAAAAAGAAAGAGTGAAAAAGGGATGACCTCATAAACCGGTTGACGTTTGACAGATGTCAAACAGTTGTACTATTTTGCTTATAATCTAACGTCATATAACCTAAAGCGACATTTCGCGTTGATATAATTCAAGATCTGCTTCATAAAATACTTGATGAACTTTTCATTGCCGGCAATAAATAATTGCAGTAATAAAAAAGGAACATTTTATTGCGGATGACAATTAAGATTGTTGATGAATCAAGCAACAAGTTTACAACTTACCAGAGAAAAATCACTTTAATGTTGAGTATATTAAATTTGTATCACAAAATCTTTTAAGCGGACAATAAATTGCGCACTACACACTTAACGTTTCGCAGTCGTTCGACAGCTTCGTCAGAAGTGAAAAATATGTTGTCAAAATAAACAAGGTTGTCAATGGAAACTGAAAAAGTAACTTGATTTTTTTTTAATTTTTAATCTAAAAATAATTTGAACATTATAAAGTTAAAAAAATTGACGGATCTATATTCTATTTAAGGAATCGAGAAAACTACAAAATGTATCGTTTAAATTTGCAAAATCAGTACGTTTATTAATAGAATTCGACGACATTTTTATTTTACACATTTCTATAAACCGTCTTTTGAAAATATTAGATTCGTAATATAACATATTTTTCACTTCTGACGAAGCTGTCGAACAACTGCGAAACGTTAAGTGTGTAGTGCGCAATTTAGTGTCCGCTTAAAAGATTTTGTCGGACAAAAACCAACTATATTAAATTTGTTCGTAGTACAAAAGTAATAAAAGTTTTCCAACAATAGTCGGAAAAAATAATCGTAATTTTCTCTTCAATATACAAAGTTGGATCAAATTGAGGTTAACGATGTTGTCACATGTTTTTTAATATTTTTGTTATACAAATAGAAATATTTTTATTTAGTACCAATAAGTACATGTCAGAAATCGAGGATCAATTAATACAAAAGTCATTAATAGAATACAAACATTTTTTGGTATTTCACAAATTACCAACAAATTCTTCAAAATCGCCGTTGCAACGCAAGAAAAGTTATTTTCTGCAATTGCAATGAAAATTGCCATAGCTGATTAAAATATGTATAGATACAAATTGCTGCAATTATTTATTGCTGGCAATGAAAGTTTTGAACTGTAAAACGGCCTTGCTACTTTCGATGGAACAAAACGCAACTGAAAAATCGCAATGGAGAAACCGTGGCTCAGATTATGCAAGGAGGAAACACTGATGTAATTTATGCTAAGCAAGTAAATTTAAGTTCACTAATAAAATAATTAATCTCACTTAAGGCGATCTCACAGCTTCAGTTAATTTGTACGCACATCGTTTGTAAATTTTAATATTACCATTCGCGTTGCTTTCTTGCGAATACTAATTTGCCTAAAAAATATCGACTTCATTCTTCCGGACCAACTTATCTCCTTCATAAAATCATA